>CM034154.1:254138136-255486341 GCA_019776745.2 Taxus chinensis
TGAAGGATGTGAAGCATGGGCACTGTTTCCATTATAAAACACGATTCTTTATATCTATGAAGGCTTGAGAATGAGCACCTGTCCATATAAAACACGCTACATTTTATCTTTGATCTTCTCTTATTGTGTAATGTTTTATACTTTTTCTTTTGGGCTCTCTCTTTCATTGTACTGTGTGGATTGTGAACAAATTTAACAAGTAAAATTCCCTAAATAAACACCACAACTAGTCTAGGCATGATGTTATCTAACTCGCTCCTATTGATTTATTCTGAGACGAAGAATACCATATGGTTTTTCTTTTTCCCGTGCATGGTGGTTAAGTTCACATTGTAAAAACTTATTTTTTATCTTCTAATATGATTCTATGATTCCTATATAATGGGCTATGGCCCATGGTATATGCCGCACTCTCACTATGATCCATAACAGAATAATATAGAAAACTTATTTCATATTTTTAGAATGTAAGTAAATTCTATATCTATTCTTCTATGATGCCTTTTGTGATAAGGGTCATATAACCCTTCTATATCCCAGTCTCAGAGAGAAAATTAATAACAGAACAATAGAAAATTAACTTTCATCTATATTGATCTTGGATTTCTTCAAGAGAAGAATCCATCTAGTTATTTTTTCCTTACTGGTAGTGAAACTGGGGTGATGTAGAACAAAGTAAATTTATCTCTATTATTCTATGATTCATATATGAGTAAGGCAATAGGTCCATTCACATATAGGAATATTATATTGAAGTAAATCATTTATAGAGCTATATAAAGGACGCGATAATAGGTAATTATCCATTCCAAAACACAATTAATGTTTATCTCTATTAATCTTGTGATTATGTATGATTGTTTATGTAAATAACAAGTGTGAAATAATCTTATTAATGTTACATTTGTATCATTATTAGATGTTACTATTACCTTGTTTATATAGTGATTATTGTGATGATGAATGAATTTTTTTCTGGCTTATCAGATTGTAGTTGTTTATAGGATTAGAAAATTAGGTGGTAAATATTTTTTTCCAATAGATATTGCATTATTACTTGTTCATTGATATTATGTACTATGTATATCTAAATGATAGTTAACCATTTTGTAATCTTCATTTCCTAATAAATCAACATGTTCATTGATATTATGTACTATGTAGATAAAAATGATAGTTAACCATTTTGTAATCTTCATTTAATAATAATTCAACATGAGTACAAGTTAAAAATACATGTCATTCCATTAAACTGACATGCATACAATTTGTTCTTTTCTTATGATATCCAGGAATTAGAGTAATCATTACAAAGTGATATGTTTGATTTGGTACATCTTCAAAGGTGGTGATTTCAGGTAAGTTCCCATGCTAAACAAAGTAAACGTTATCTCTATTCTCTTTATTATACTTATTCACACAATAATCGACTTTTTCTTATGAATCCTATTAAAGAAATAGGAATATGCCCATTCTTCTTCGTATTCTAATGTTATCTCTATCATTCTTTTTATGATATTTTTAGTTATTTATACTTATCTGTAGTATGAAAAATAATTGATTTTTTTTAAATGATTCCCTTATGAGAATAGGAAAATTCCCATTCTAAAATAAATATTAAAGAGAACACGCATATTCCATTTTTTACATAGTCTAATTTTATCAATATTAAACTTAATCTTCGAGATGCTTCTATAATGGGTATGAGAATGAGAATATGAATATTGAATATAAGAATTTTTTTTATCAAATTCCCACTCTGTAATACATATTTAACGGTTGTGAGGGGGCATCTTCCCTTTTAATACAAGAAAAAACATAATTTTTTGTTTTAAAATGAGAATACGCCCATGGGAATCCTATATGAGAATATAGGATTAAAAATGTGATGCCAATTCAATACAAAATGAAACAATTTTTTTTAATATGAGAATGGGCATATGTCCATTCTAAACATTGTAATATAAGTAATGATTATTTATGAAATTGCTCTTATTATTCCTATTTATACCTATTTAAAAACTGCGAGACTGTTTAATCCATACTCTTCTTAGTCTTCTTATATTATTTCTATCTACCCAAGTAATTATTCTATGATTTGTATATGAGAAGGGGCATCTTCCGATTTAATAAAAGACAATGAAAAAAATTTGCATCAATTTCATAACTCTTGTAACAAGATGTGAGAATGGGTGCACCTCTAAAAATAAAGTAAAAATGTGATTCCCATTTCATATAAAATGAAATAATTTTGTTTGCATGATAATGGGCATATGTCCATTCTAAACCATGTAATACAAGCAAGGCTGGGAGGGGTACGCCTCTAAAACAAAGTAAAAATGTGATTCCCATTTAATACAAAATGAAATATTTGTTGCATGAGATGAACATATGTCCATTTTAAACCTTTTAATACAAGAAATGTTGATTTATGATTCCTATATGAGAAAGGATGTCTTACCATTCAATAAATGACAACGGAAAAAAGTTACATCAATTTCATAACTCTTGTAACAAGATGTGAGAAGGGTGCAACCTCTAAAACAAAGTAAAAATGTGATTCCCATTTCATATAAAATGAAATAATTTTGTTTGCATGATAATGGGCATATGTCCATTCTAAACATGTAATACAGACTTGTTGAGAATGGGTACACATCTAAAACAAAGTAAAAATGTGATGCCCATTCAATACAAAATAAAACAAAATTTGTTTACATGAGAAGAATCTTATGCTGAACCAGAATATGGTTGTACCCCCCCCACTGTTAAACAAGAAATGTTGTAGAAGAATGGTCTGTATTCCTACATGAGAAGGGGTGTCTTACCATTCAATAAAAGAAATACAAAAAGCTACATCATTTTCATTACTCTTTTAACAAGATGTGAGAATGGGTGCACCTCTAAATTTAAAGTAAAAAATGTGATTCCCATTTAATACAAAATGAAACAAATTTGTTCGCATGATAATGGGCATATGTCCATTCTAAACATGTAATACAGACTTGTTGAGAATGGGTACACATCTAAAACAAAGTAAAAATGTGATGCCCATTCAATACAAAATAAAACAAAATTTGTTTACATGAGAAGAATCTTATGCTGAACCAGAATATGGTTGTACCCCCCCCACTGTTAAACAAGAAATGTTGTAGAAGAATGGTCTGTATTCCTACATGAGAAGGGGTGTCTTACCATTCAATAAATGACAACGGAAAAAAGTTACATCAATTTCATAACTCTTGTAACAAGATGTGAGGAATGTGTTGCACCTCAAAACAAAGTAAAAATGTGATTCCCATTTCATATAAAATGAAATAATTTTGTTTGCATGATAATGGGCATATGTCCATTCTAAACATTGTAATGACAAAGAATTGTTTGAGAATGGGTACACATCTAAAACAAAGTAAAAATGTGATGCCCATTCAATAAAAATAAAAACAATTTTGTTTTACATGAGAATGAACATATGTCCATTTTAAACCTTTTAATACAAGAAATGTTGATCTGTGATTCCTACATGAGGGGGTCTCCTTACCATTCAATAAAAGAAAATACAAAAAGCTACATCATTTTCATTACTCTTTTAACAAAGATGTGAGAATGGGTGCACCTATAAAAACAAAATAAATTTGATTATTACTATCATAAAGGGCATATTCCCAGTCTAAACACTATAATACAAGTAACATTTAATTTTTTTTGAGAAAGGGAATTTGCACAGTCGTGATTAAATAATAATTGTTGTATGAGAATGGGAACATTCTCATACAAGAAATATTTTTGTGATTCCTATCTACCAAACAACTAAGGATTCCTGTATGAGAATTGGCATATGCCCATTCAATACAAGCCAGTGTAAAAAAGCTCCATCAATTTCATATCTCTTATAAAAAAATGTGAGAATGGGTGCACATTATAAAAAAAAAAGTAAATTTGATTATTCCTTTCAAAAGGGCATATGCCCATTCTAATCAGGCACATGCACATTCTAAACATTATAATATAAGTAATAAATATTTTTAGAATGGGCACATGTGCCCATTCTAAAAATTCTCATACAAGCAATACTGATTTTTATGACAATGGAAATGTGCATTTTCTCCACATTCTAATACAAGCAATAGTGTTTTTGATTCCTATCTACCCATGGAGGCCTTTTATTTATTTTTATTATTGGCAAATAGTTTTTTGAAAGGGACTATACCCTTGAGTACAAAAGATGGCCTAGGAGCCAGAATAGGAATGAGAACCAGAGGAGAAAAATGATCAAATCTAAATGTGACAATGAAGCTTAAAGTAGCAAAAAAAAAGCTACCCAAACAATACAAAACAACAAAAATACTGCAAAAAGTAGTAGAGAGAGTAAAAAAAACAACATAAAAACATACAAGAACAACTAAGCATCTACAACTACTTTTTGGCAGCTTTGTTTATGCTGGTCTTGATATTCTTCTAGGAATGGAACATACCCAAAGTTGTCATGTGGGCAGTGTCAGTATTATCCAGCTGCTCAATGGTCCTTTTGCTTTCCTTATCATTACCCCCAAAGTGTTGCCGGAACTCCGCTAAGGTTGGAGACACTTTTGACATGTTACTCAATGAACTCCTCAATCACCCTAAAGATGGCCATGTTGTAATCATGTCAAGTTTTGGCCTTCCCTAAATGGAGTCTAAGGAGTTCAGCTTCTTGTAGATATCATCAATTTGGCTGCTATCAATATCCACCTCCTCCTCCTTCTTCCTCTTACCTTTCTATTTTGCCAAGTTCTTAACCTCATCCTTCAACAGTTTCATATCAGCCTCTAAGGCTTCCAGCCTTTTTGAAGAGCTTTCCATATGCACATCTCGGGGACTGGCACTACTAATATTCAGGAGGTCATGTGCAATTTCAATTTCATGAGGACCCTTCTCCACAGCAAGAGTCTCAAGGTTAAGCTTTCTAGAAGCCCTGGTAACCGGTATGTTCGAGGTGAAGGCGAAGTGGGGGGCGGGAGCAGCAGTAGAGGGAATGGAAGAAGAATCTTGGATGGCCAGCAGGGAGGCGACAGCAGTGGTGGCGGGGGCAGAGAATGGAGAAATAGGGCTGGCAGCAGCAGAACCCGGCAGAGGGGGAACCGAGCTAGGAGAGGATGGGAGACTAGGATACTTAAGAAGACAACATTTATGTAGCAGAAAAATAAGCCCCTGGTGTAAAGGAACCTCCCGGGTATGCTTTTGAAACTCCAAAATGGAGCGCTCAAGAGATTTCAACAAGTAATGGGGGAAACAAACCATGCGATTCCTACGGAAGTGGTTAAGAAAGATAAAGTGCTTAGCAGGTATAGTGACAAACCTTCCTTCCAAGGAGATGAACCGTATCATCATGCGAGTAACCTCATTATAATTCCATGGAGGCCTTTTATGATTCCTATATGAGAATGGGCATCTGAACATTCAATACAAGATAATGTAATACAACTAAACATTATAATACAAGTAATATATTTTTTAGAATGGGCATTTGCATAGTTGTGATTGAATAATATTTGTTTTATGAGAATGGGAACATTCTCATACAAGCAATATTTTTTGTGATTCCTATCTACCAAAACTAAGTATTCCTATATTAAAATTGGCATCTGCCCATTCAATACAAGATAGTGCAAAAAATCTACATTAATTTCATATCTACTATAACAAGATGTGAGAATGGGTGCACATTATAAAACAAAGTAAATTTGATTATTCATTTCAAAAAGGCCATATGCCCATTCTAATCAGGCATATGCACATTCTAAACATTATAATACAAGTTATATATATATATATATATATATATATATATATATATATATATATAGAACGGGCATGTGCCCATTCTAAACATTCTCATACATGTAATACACGTTTTTATGACAGTGGACATGTGCATTTTCTCCACTTTTTCATACAATTTTTTTTATTCCTATCTTCCCATGCAAATCTTTTATGATTCCTATATGAGAATGGGCATCTTCCCATTCAATACAAGACAATGTAAAAATGCTCAATCAATTTCATAACTTTATATGAGTTGTGAGAATGAGTGCCCATTATAAAACACAGTAAATAGGAATGAGAATAAATTCTACTATTTAAAATTTCATGATTTCATTATTATTTATTATTGTAGGATAGTTTCAATTTTTTTATAACTTTATATAGGATGTGAGAGTGGCTGTCCATTCTAAAAACATAGTAAATATGTAAAAGGTACAAGTATTTAAATTTCATTATTATAAAAAATATATTTTTACATATATGTTTCATTACTCACATAGCTATTTAAAAAATTTAAATGGGTGTGAAAAATTTCAAATATCTAAGCAAACCCATTCTAAAAACACAGTAAATACACAAAAAGTACAATGTATTTAAATTTCATTATTATTAAACATATATTTTTACATATATGTTTCATTACTCACACAGCTATTTAAAACATTTAAATGGGTCCAATAAATTCTAATATCTAAGCATATTAATAGGTGGTGATTTGTTAATGTATTATATATTCAAATTTTGAATGTATATAAAAAATAGTACTACATATTTTTCATTATTCTAATATCTTTTGAAAAAAATTAAATGTTTCTAAACATTTGGATAAAGCATTAAAGCTATGTAAAAAGTACAATTTATTTAAAGTTCATTATTATAAAACATATTTTTTTCCATATATGTTTCATTATTCACATAGTTATTTAAAACATTTAAATGGGTCCAATAAATTCAAATATCTAAGCATATTAAACCATTAATAAGTGGTGATTTGTTAATGTATTATAAATTCAAAATATTAAAGCATTAAAATCCAGTGATTTATTATGATAAATTAATTTCAAATTTTCAGCGCCATTTTTAGAAGTAATTTTTCTTGGTCAATTACTATATAAAAATATAGATTTTGAATGGCTAGGGTTTTGATTTTTTGCTCTCTTGCGGACAAGTTTTTTTTCTTTGTTAAGGCCGAGATTTTTTCTTTAAGAGATTTTGTATGAGAAAGAAGAATTTATGCAAAATGTTGTAATTTTATCAAATCATTTTTTTCTTATGCTAAAGGATTTGGCCTTATTGGATACAAAAATTATTGAAAAATAAACTAGTTGCAGAGGTTATTAAAAAAGACACAGAAAAAGACATGTGGTACTAAATCTATCTAATCAATTTTTTCGCACCATAAATAGGTACACATTTGAATGAAATAATTTTGATTTGTATATTCAGTAGCTGTTTTTTTTTATTAAGAACAAATAGTTTTGAAGGGACTATACCCTGTATACAAAAGGGCTCAAAAGCCAAATAGTAAAGATGAGAGAAGCAGCCCAAAGAAGGGTAAAAGAGTCAACCAAGGAAGGCTCAATAGCCAAATATTACAATATAGGAGAAAAAAGGATCTAAATGTACAAAGATCCAGAAAAAAGAAGGCAAGATCAAAAAGAAACCAAAAGAGAAACAACATGAAGAGCTCCACCAAAAAACAGCTCCAGAACCGCTTGATGATAGCCACATCGCAGCCAAAAAACAACATCACAACAGCCCGTTACTTGATGGCTCTGTCAATTTTGGTCTTGATAGCCTGCAGTGTCATGAATAAGGCAATGACAGTGGCCTGAGAGGAGTCTTGCAAATCTACTTGGGCAATTGCAATGTCCCTTTTCTCTTTAGGGCCCCATATGTCCTCATTAATCCCACTTAAACTGCAAACACTGTGGACATGTTGTTCAATGAAATTATAAATGCTTTTGAGGGCAGACAATATGCAGTCATTTCAGCTTTTAACATTCCCTAATCTGCCATCTAAGGACTATAGTTTCTTGAAGACTTCCCCAATAACCCCCTCTTCCTCCTCACTTTGAAGGGTCCTTTTACCCTTAGCTCTTTCCATGTTTTTTATAGCCCCTTTGAGCTCTTGTATCTCCTTTTCTAATCTGTCCACCCTATCTAGCAATTCCTCCTCTTTGGGCTCCTCCACCAGCTTGCTAATATGCAGGAGGTTTTCAGCTAGTTCCAAGTCTTTGTGGCTCCTTAGGACCCGTTAGGAAGTAGGGATTTTAGGTTTTAGGCTCTTTCTTTTCTTGCTGGAGACAGCATCTTCATTCTTTCTTTTTAGCAGGTGGAGTGGGAGCAGTGTGGGTAGGTGGAGGTATGGAGGAGGGAGGTGGGATAGGATTCATGGGAGGGCAGCTGGAGAAATGGCGGTGAATCAAGAGGATAAGGCCCTGGTGCAAAGGGACAGCCCTAGAGTGGCTTTGAATTTCCCTTATAGATTTCTCCAGAGAGTTAATCAAATAGTGAGGAAAGATGATAATGTTATTTCTACGAAAATGATTCAGAAAAATTAGTTGCTTTTGAGGTATAGTCACATATCTTCCTTCAAGGGTAACATACCTTACCACCATTTTGGCTAGTTCATCAAAAGGTTCAGGGATCAATGCCACCTTGAGGCCAGCAGTCACGAACTCAAGATTCTCCCCCTCTTCCAGAAATTTCTTGGTTTCCACCTCCCTGTCTACCTTCTTATTGAAGAATTTTGTGCCTTCTAGGTTGAGGCCCGTGATCTGAGCTATGAGCTCTTCTGTGATTTCCATTTTCATGTTACTATATTTGACTATTCTATTCTTCCAACCCTGGGTGAATTTGATAGAGATGTCTTGGTCGAAGCCTTGGATCCTTTCAATGAAATTAGACAGGCCCCCGATTTGTAGGTAATCTCAAAGCTCCGTGTTCTCTTTCCACTCAGGATTGTGGGTCAGTTCGGTTTTGCATAGCGCCCCCCCCATGTTTCCTCTGCTCCTTTTCCTGTTCTCAACTGTAAAATAGCTACCAATGTGCGGGATAGGCTGAACTTTGATTTTGGTATTTGAATTTTTCCTTCCCGTGAAAGCCGGTTTAATTATTATGCTACACTTGTTATTATTGCCTCGCTCCTCGGCTTTCCTCCTATGCCAAGAAATGATGACATTCCAGCCCGCACAGATCGTAAAAATCATCCAAATCTTTTGTGATGTCATCATCATGTACTTGGGATCCACACATTAGCATCTAAAATACGTTTAGGAATATATTCAGTAGCTGTTACGTTTAGGAATCTAAAGAAATTGATTTCTCTATTTTTGTTTGTTGTTATGTTTATGAATGCCCTATTTGTTTGTTGTTTCATTTTTGAATGGAAACAAATCGATACATTTTTTGGTTATACAAATAGATGAGACATATGGGAAAATGGTTCAGATAGTTTATTTTGAACTAAAAGATATTGGCTTATAAAAATTTTCAGCTTTAGAAGTAAACATGGAAAAATTATATATAAAAACCTGGAACAACGTTCTCTTCCATTGTTGTTTTCCCTTTGAAAAATATTCAAAACTCTCCCTTGCAAAATAATTGTAACGGTGGCTATGTTTTCTTCTTTCTTTTCCAAAATCTTTGTATTTTCATATCTCTCCTGCTATAAGCAGCTATATCTTCTTCTTTCTTCTGCAAAGTTTATGAATCTTTTTATTTCTCTAGCTACATCTACATTATTCGTCTTTCCCCAAATAAATATCTGAATGAAAAAATATCAGTCGCAATAGAGAAAAATCAAAACCCGATTCATTAAAAATCATTAATTTTATAATGTAGTTGGCCAAAAAGAGTGCCTCATAAAAAAGAGCACCCAAATTTCAAATTTTGAATCAGACCTACCATAATAAATGACAAAATCTCAAAAAAGAGCACCCAAACTTGAAAATTTGAATAAAATATACCATAATAAATTACCATTAAGAGCCTTCCAAAAAGAAAGCGCTAAAAATTTGAAATTTGAAACACTCGTGCTGGTATTATTAATAATTAATTAATCAATAATAAGTAATAATAGAATTCAAAGTGTTTCTAATCAAGATATGATATTAGCAATTAATAGTATTATAATTAATTAGTATTTCTACTAATTTAAATAATCAATTAAACTTTATAAAACTAATTAACGACATAAACACCATTATTACAAAAAATTAGAAATCAAAGAATATGTATTTAACATATGATCTTGAGATTAAAACAAATTATTTAATTAATAAAATTAATTAATAATACTAATAAATAAATAAAATAATAATTATTACTTAAATATAGTGTATTTTCAAATTATAAAAAATCTAAATAAACTTCATTATTTCAAAAAATAAAAAATAAAAAAATATGTATTTAATTAAAATTATTTAATTAACAACATTATTATTATTGCCAAATTATATTATCAAACGGAAAAGCAATATTTTTAAGATAATTACATAACATTATAAAAATATAATTAAAACTAATTAACCACTTAATCACCATTAACAAAAATAATTAATAATACTAATAAATAAATAATATTAGAAAAATATAAAATTAAGTAATAAATAATATTTTAAAAATTAATAAAATTTTATAAAACTAACTAACCACTTAATCACCATTTTTTATAATGCTTAATTAATTATAGAAACCAAAGAATATGTATTTAACATATGATTTTAGGATTAAAGAAAATTAATTAATTAACAACATTAATTTCAAAAATTCATATAGGCATCTGTCTACTCGAATTGACATGACATGAAAATGAAGTGGATCATGCCCCATTTTGCAATGAAAGGAAAATGAGATGTTATTCTTGAGTCAAAAATATACATTTTTTGTTTTTCTTGAAGAGAGAGAGAGAGATATAGAGAGACCAAATTTTTTTAATTTTTCCTAAAGAGAGAGAGAGAGCTAGAGAATAAACACTATAAAGGCTGTCAGAATGTGCTGCAATCATCTTCCTTCCATGCAAAATGGGGAACAATGCAACAGTAAATGGGAAACAAATGAGAATGGGTAGCCAAGACGCCCATTCCTCAAACAACACAACTATGAGAATGGGAATCTGCCATTTCTAATTGCCATTTCGTGGAGCCAAGATGCCCATCTTGGCTACCCATTCCTCAAGCAACACAACTATGGGAATGGGAATCTTCCATTTCTAACTTCTATTTCATGGAGCCAAGATGCCCATTCTCATCACAATCACAAAACTCTTTATATGTATGAGAATGGTAATATGCCTATTGGGTAGCTGTCAATTCTAAAAAAATTAAATATTACCTCTACGAGAATGGGCATATGCCCATTTTGTCTGTGTATTTTTCTTGTATGATTCTTATATGAGAATGGGCATATGCCCTTGAAACAATATTGAACTTAAGATGTTATAAAGGGAAACTTTCCATTCTAAAAAAATAAATATTACTTCTATTTCTCTTATATGAGAATGGGCATATGCCCATTCTATTTATGTGTATTTTTCTTCTATGATTCTTATACGAGAATGGACATCCGCCATTTCTAAAAATAAAATAATAGATCTACCTAAGGCTTGCAAGAATGGACATTTGTCATTTATAAAAATAATAATAGAGCTACGTAATGCTTGATCGAATGGAAAACTTCCATTTCATGGAGCCAAGATGCTCATTCTCATCACAATCACAAAACTCTTTGTATGTATGAGAATGGTAATATGCCTATTTTATCTATTCTAACTCATTGAAGCTCTAAAAAAATTAAATATTACCTCTACGAGAATGGGCATATGCCCATTCTGTCTATGTATGTTTCTTCTATGATTCTCATATGAGAATGGGCATATGCCCTTGAAGCAATATTGAACTTAAGATGTGAGGAAGAGAAACTGTCCATTCTATAAAAATTAAATATTACCTCTATTTATATTATATGAGAATGGGCATATGCCCATTATGTCTATGTGTATTTTTTTTCTATGATTCTTATACGATAATGGACATATGCCCTTGAGAGCTATGTAAGGCTTGCAAGTTAGGACATCTACTATTTCTAAAAACAAAATAATAGAGCTACATAAGGCTTGATTGAATGGACATATTCCATTTCTAAAACAAAATAATACATCTATGAGAATGGGCATATGCCATTTTAAAATCAATTTAATACAACTATGAGAATGGGCATTTGCTAAAGTGTATGTCGTGCACACTTGGTCCACCAAGATGCCCATTCCTAAAACAAAATAATAAAGCTACATAAGGCTTGATCCCTCACCTATGAGAATGGGCATTCTCCAAAGGGTATGTAGTGCACACTTGGTCCACCAAGATGCCCATTCCTATTATAAGAAAAATACAAATAGACAGAATGGGCATATGCACATTCTCATATAAGAGAAATAGAGGTAATATTTAATTTTTGTAGAAAGGATAGTTGCCCAAGATCCCCATTCCTAATACAAAATAATAGAGCTACATAAGGCTTGATCCCTCTTGAGATTTTATTTAACAAAATAAGTAAATTAGGAAAAATATGAGTATGGGCATCTTCCATTTCTAAATCAAATTAATATAACTAGGACCAAGATGCTCATTCCTCAAAAAAAGAAAATAGAACTACATATAAGGATTTATCCCTCTCGATATTGCATTTAACAAAATAATCAAATTAGGAAAAATATGAGTATAAGCATCTTCCATTCCTAAAACAAAATTTTAGAACTACAAAAGGCTTGATCCCCACGGAGAGTATGAAGTGCATCGAGGGTATGTAGTGTATTACTTGGCGGAATCATAACATGTATCTTCCCGAGATAGTACAACCTAAATGATACAACTATATTCAAGATAAAATGAAAAAAATGATTGTTTATTTATATGCAAGAATGGAAAATGGGAATTTGTCTACTTGAATGGGCATGACATGAAGATAAATTTGATAGGATATTATTAAGTTTTCAAAAAGGCTAAAATGGAAATAATTTTCTTATACTACTCATATTATGATTAAATGGGCATCTGCCCATTCAATTCATATCAAGAAAAATTTTATCGTATGCAAAGATAAAATTAGAAATAAAATAATAGTGCTACATAGGGCTTGACTCCCCCTAGAGATGGTCTTTGAAAAAATATGCTACTTACTCCAATATGAGAATGGGTATCTTCCATTTCTAAATCAAATTGATAGAATTATGAGAATGGGCACATGCCATTTCTAAATCAATTTAATAAAACTATGAGAATTGGACATCTATCATTTCTAAATCAAATTAATATAACTATTCCTAAAACAAAGTTATAGAACTACATAAGGATTGATCCCCCTTGAGGGTATGTAGTGCAACATTATATGAAGGCATAACATGTCTCTGCCAGGGATATTCCATCCTAAAAGATACAATTTTATTCAAGATAAAATGAAAAAAAATGTTTGTTTCTTTGTATGAAAGAATGAAAAATGGGCATCTATCTCCTCGAATGGGTATGACATGAAGATAAAGTAGATAGTTCCCCATTTTGCTATGGAAGGAAAATCAAATGTTATACTTCACATTTAGAAGAGTTAGAAACATTCTTTTTTGTTTTTCGTGAAAAGAGAGAGATAACAATCGAAATACTAAACAACAATTAGAGATAGAGGACTCGTATCCCTTTAAGGGTATGCAGTGCAACACTAGGCTCCTCAAGGGATATTCCAACCAATATGATAAAATTATTAAGTCTTTAAAGGCTATCAATTTTTTTTTACACTGCTCAAATATGTATTTGAATGAATATTGAGATGAGGCGAGATGACGATCAATGGTTCTCCTATGCAAATTGGGAGCTACCCAACAGTAAATGTTTGTTGGTTCGAGCATGGAAAAATACCCATATTTCTAAATAGTCCAATATAATTAACAAAAAAATGTTCAAACCAAAATGTTAGAATGTTTAGAGAATGGGCTAATGTTTCTCATTATTATGAGTGGTCCAAGTCTTGTTTTAAAACAATTACCTTTAATTAATAAATACATGGTGGTAAATAATGTATTTTCATACTAGAATCAATATGTCATGGTATTAAACAATATATGTTAATTTCTCCTATATGAAAATGGGCATCTTTTGTATCTAAATCAAATTAATAGAATTATGAGAATGGGCATTTTCTCAAGGGTGTGCAAAGGTAAATTTAGAAAAATGTTCGTATTAATTTCTTGTAGCATCTTGATAATGGTCATATGCCCATTATAATAGTAGGAATCACAAATAAAAATACGCATCATTTCTAAAATAAAAATAATGAGATGGTCTATAACAAAATATGCTAATTAATATGAGAACGGGCATCTGCCATTTCTAAATCAAATTAATATAACTATGAGAATAGGGATCTACCATTTCTTAATCAAATAAATACAACAATGAGAATATGCATCTACCCAAGGGTATGTAGTAAAACACTTGGTAGAGCCAAGATGCCCATTATTAAAACAAAATAATAGAGCTACATAAGGTTTGATCCCCCTCGAAATGGTCTTTAACAAAATATGCTAATTAGGAAACATATGAGTATGGATATCTGTCATTTCTAAATCAACTTAATATAACTATTCTAATTTTTTTGTATAAAAATACATAAGGCTTGGTCCCCCTCTAGGGTATGTAGTGAAGCACTTGGTAGAGGCATAACATGTCTCTGCTAGGGATAGTCTAGCCTAAATGATACAATTGTATTCAAGATAAAATGAAAAAAATGTTTGTTTGTTTACATGAAAGAATGAAAAATGGGCATCTGTCTACTCGAATGGGCATGACATGAAGATAAAGTAGATACTTCCCCATTTAGCAATAAAAGGAAAACCAAATGTTATTCTTCACATTGAGAAGAGTTAGAAATATTCTCTGTTGTTTTTCATGAAAAGAGAGAGACTAAAAGAAAAAGACTAAAGAACAATTAGAGATAGAGGCTTCATATCCCTTTAAGGGTATGAAGTGCACAACTAGGCTCCTTTAGGGATAGTCCAACCAATATGATACAATTATTAAGTATATAAAGGTTGTCATAATGTTTTTACACTATAATTCTTCTTGTAATCTGGTCCTCCTTCCATTGCAATGATCCTCATTCCATGCAAAAAGGGGAACTACCCAAAAATAAATGTTTATTTGTTGGAGGACAAAAAAATGCCCATATTTCTAAATAGTCCAATATAATTGACAAGAAATATGTCCAAACCAAAATGTTAGAATGTCTAGTGAATGGGCTAATGTCTACATGACCGGTCCAAGTCGTGTTTTAAAACAATTACCTTTAATTAATAAAGGCACGGTGGTAAATATTATATTTACATGCTCGTCTCGATATGTCATGGTCTTAAACAATATTATATGTTAATTTCTCCTATATGAAAATGGGCATCTACTGTTTCTAAATCAAATTAATATAGACATAAGGAAAACTACATATGCCCATTCAAATAATAGGAATCATAAAGAAAAATAGGCATAAGGAAAACTACATATGGGCATCTGTCTACTCGAATGGACAAGACATGAACATGAAGTGGATTGCTTCTCATATGTTTTGCAATGTCAGGAACATCATATGTTATTCTTCACATTGAGAAGAGTTAGAAATATTCATTTTTGTTTTTCATGAAAAGAGAGAGATACCAAAAGCATAGGGGTTATCCACCAAGGATAAAACAACCAATATGATACAATTATTAACTCTTAAAGGATGTTAGAATGTTTCCTTCAATTACAATTGTCCTCCTTTAATGCAAAGTATAGGAAACAATCCATAAATAAATGTTTTTTTTGTTTGAGGATGGATGAATGCCCACAAATATAAATATTCCTAAAATAAAACTATAGAACTACATAATGCTTGATCCCTCTTGAGGATATGTAGTGCAACACTTGACAGAGGCAAAAATTGGCTTTATCAGGGACAGTCCAGCCAAAACGATAAAATTGTATTCATGACATGAAGATGAAGTGGGTTGGGCATCATTTTTCTTTTGAAGGAAAACCAGATGTTATTCTTCACATTGAGAAGAGTTAGAAATATTCATTGTTTTTTCTTAGAAATTTCCTTAATATTATCCATGAAAAGAAAGAGAGCCCAAAATTAAAAGAGTAAACAACAATTTTGTTGTTTCTCAGAAATTTCCTTGATATTATTCATGAAAATAAATAGAGCCCAAAATTAAAAGAGTAAAAAATAATTAGAGATAGAGGCTTGATCCCCCTTTAATGGTATGCAGTGTGGCACTAGGATCCACCAGTGATAGTCCAACCAATATGATACAATTACTTACTCTATATGGGCTGGAAAAATGTTTTTACACTATTCTTCTTCTAATATAGTCCTCCTTCGATTGCAATGGTTTTCATTCGATTCAAAATGGTGAACAACCAAAAAATAAATGTTTCTTTGCTACAAGATGGAGAAATTCCCATATGAAAATGGGCAGAGATTGGGCATCTTCCATTTATAAATAAAATTATTAAGAATGGGCATATGCCTAAGGGTATGCAATGCAGTGCAACACTTGTCAGAGACAAGATTCCATTTCTAAATTAGAATAATAGAACTATATAAGGTTTGATCCCCCTCGAGGGTATTTAGTACAACAGTCAGCGGAATCACAACTAGTCTCTGCCAGGGTTAGTATAGCTAAAATGATATAAATTTTTGGTGGAATCACAATATGAATAATTCCCATTCTAGTTAAAAACCCTATTTACAAATATGGAGTGACATGAAACATAACATGAGACCAATACTTTTATAAAATTTTTTGCCAATAATGCTTCGTAATTTTCCCATTCTCATAGTTTTTATAGAGGTATAAGTTCTCACATCCTATACAGAGGTATTAAAATGATTAAGTTCTTGTACAAAATAAATTCTCATTCTCACATCCTTTATATAAGTCTAAAAATTACTTAAGTTCAATATTTACTTGTATCGAATGGGTAGATGCCCCTTCTAATTTATGAATCAAAGAAGTTTGTTTAAGAATATTTAGAATTAAAATTTATCTTGTGCCCATTATAAACATTCTAATACCTAATATTATACAATATAAGGGTTCTATTCATCAAGGTAAGATCATAGTAATGGAAGTGCAACATTAAATCTCAAAGGATAAACCATGTGTACGTTGGCCTTACATATGTGGTAAATCACTCAACAATGCAAAGAGAAACATATGATATCAAGGTTAAGAGATGTGACACGATTCACCATTGATGCAAGGCCAATTAACAAATGATTCACCTTCAGGATAAAATTGTTTACTTTTATTAATATTATATAACCTTGATGAACATCAATCATGAAAAAAAAATCATTTTATGCATTTATTTTGTGATCAAATATCATGCCCAATTTGGAAACTAAGAAATTCCTCCTAGGTGGTAAGCCCACTTTGTACTTTGGTAAAATCATAACAGATGAATCCCCATCTTAGCATGAAGGATTGGCAGTAGTTTTCTTAGGTAACTCCCCATCTTACCAAGAAGGAGAATCATATACTTTTTTTGCAAGGGAATGTGATTATGTTGAGTCTCTGAAACATGCATTAAACAGTCATATTTAGATGCAAATTTTTATAACTATGGAGGATAAAAACTATGTAAGTATTACAAAAGTTTGAAGAGATATTTTTAAAACCCATATCAATTTTTTTTTTTTCTAAAATACGACATTATAATTTATCTTTATGGCTAGATACTCAGAATATAAAGAGAACAGTTATAATTATCTCTGAAACTTATCTTCAATTTAAAAAATAAATAAATCCTTGCATTAGCAACTACGATTAGGTTAATAACTATGCATGTCTCACAACACATTAAAATGATATTCTTAATACTCAAATCAAAAAATAAGGAATTATATTTAAACCAAAAATAGACTGTAAGGGAAAGAAAACCAAATGATATTTTTCATCTCATAATAATTCAATAGAGAAGATTTGAATAATCTATGCCTCAAATTTTCTTCAAATCTGGTTCTTCACAAGCCAAAACGGTCTTACGAAATAGAGGGAGCCCAAAGAGGAAAGGGTCAACAAAAATTTAGTGGATGGATAAAAAAATATCTCAAAAATAAGAAATGCCTCCTAGGTGGTAAGCCCACCCTGTACTTTGGGAAAAACATAACAGATAACTCCCTGTCCTAGTATGAAGGTTTGATAGTAGATTTCTTAGGTAACTCCCCATCTTACCAAGAAGGAGAATCATATAGATTTTTTTGCAAGGGAATGTGATCATGTTGAAACTCTGAAACATGCATGAAATGGTCATAGTTATATGCAATCGTTTATAACTATGGAGGATAACAACTATGTAAGTCTTACAAAAGATTGAAGTGATATTTTTAAAACCCATATCAAAGATATAAAAGATATAAAATACCACATTATAGTTTATCGGTCCTATGAAACAGTGGGAGATAAAATTAGAAAGGGTCAACAAAAATTTAGCAGAGAGATAAAACAATATCTTAGAAATATTGCTCAATTTTTTTTCTTCGCAGGACAAAATGGTCTACAGGAAGGTAATTTGTTTTATAATGGGAAGTTGTGCACTATAAAATCCTTTATATAAGTTGTGCACATTTATAATGGTCACATGCCCAATTATTATATTAACACCCTCTCATAAAATCTGAGTTTCCCTAAACCCCCTTGTGAATGGTTAACTACATAGAAAAAATGGGAAATCATTCATTCCATGTGTGTGTGTGTGTGTGTGTGTGTGTGTGTGTGTGTCTAAGTATCTATAATTTTATGAAATACATGTAACCCAAAAAGGAGAAACTGGATGAAAAATAAAATGGAGAGGATGAACAAGAAAGAGATAGCGTCGCCCAGTGAGGTTAACCTTACAACTCCCAATATCTATACCATCATTGAAAATAGTAACCACCATCATTCTCTCTACCATGCCATGGAAGAATTAATTTCCATTAATTGCACCAATTTCCCTCCAATAGGTTCTTGAAGACGTGTTTGACAAACAAGTACATTTAATTAATAAAAGTTGGTGAAAATTTTATTTACAAGTTAATGGTAAACAAGTACTTTATGAAGGATGTGAGAATGGGAAACTTTCCATTATAAAACAAGCTACATTTTATCTCTGTTCTTCTTTTATGATTCTAATTATGAGAAAAGAAATTTTCTCATTAGATACATCATTTAATACTACTTATCTCAGCAGGTGAGCTCACCCACCCATCTTGGTAAGCTCGTCCACCCTGATCAGAATGTTAACTTTCTCGTCGAACTTAGCTAGTCAGCTCGCCCGCCCATCTTGGCCTACACAACTCACTTGCCCATCCAAGCCTGAGTAACTAGGCTGCCCAACTTGAAAAATAAGTAACCCTACCTAGGTCCTTCTACTTTGGGCAACCTATATTTTGTAAAAATGTAGATAATTATATATAATTATACACACACACACATGATTCACATGCATTGAATGATTTCCTATTTTGTCTCTATAGTTATACTTTTTTTGCTAGGGAATGATCTTGTTGAGACTCTGAAACATGCAAGAAATGGTCATATTTAGATGCATCCTTTTATAACTATAGAGGATAATACTATGCAACTCTTACAAAATATTGAAGTGATATTCTTAAAACACATAAAAAATACAAAAGATAAAAAAGTATGGCATTATCTTTATACCCAGGTCAGAATACAAAATAAACATAGCTAGATGATATTCTTCATCTCATAATAAATAAATAGAGAAGATGTAGAATTTTATCTAAAAATTATCTTCAATTTAGAAAAAACTAAATTTTTATTCTATGATTCATTCTTCTTTCATGATTTCTAAATGTTAAATGTGAATTTTCCCAATTCTAAAACAAAGTAATATTTATCTTCCATATTCCTCTTCTAAACATTTATTGATCTTGCATCCATTTTTATTCTATGTTTTATATGAGATAAAAATTCCCAAAATTATTCTATGATTATTATTTGAGAATGGACATATTCCCATTCTAAATATATATTCTTCTTTTGTCTGTTCTTCTACATTTTCTATACGAGAATGGGAATATTACCATTTTGATTGGGCTTGACATGATGATGAATATTACTTTGTTCCCGCTCGTTCTAAAACTAAATAATAGAACTACATAAGGTTTTATCCCTCTTGAGGGTATGTAGTGCAACACTTGGATGTGACAACACTTGGCTCCACCAAGGTTAGTCCATCAAAAATGATAGTAAGAATTATAAACAGTATAATATAACTACATAAGGCTCATTTTGTTCATATGTTTCCTACCGCATGAATATGGTTAAGGAAGTAGTCCAATGAAAATTACATTAAAAAATGTTTACCATGCTTAGAAGATTAATTTTTTCCTACCCATTCTAAAAATAAATAATATAAATACACAAGGCTTGATCCCTCTTGAGGGTATGTAGTGTAGCACTTGGATCCACCAAAGTTAGTCTATCCAAAATGATAGTAACAATTATAAATAAAATAATAGAGCTACATAAGGCTCATTTGGTTCATTTGTTTCCCATCGCATGAATATGGTTAAGGAATTGGGCCGACGAAAATTACATTAAAAAATGCTTACCATGATCAGAAGACAACTATATGTTTACCTTGTTCTGAAGAAAAATATTATCTATGTTGGAAAAAGGAATTTTGAAATCACACTTTCAAGAGGTGAAGTGATCTGCAAAAGATAAATTATTATTAAAACACACTCAAAATTAATGAAAATATTCATGTTTTTTGATATGGGTCATTTCCATGTAGCTCCTACAAAATTACATCATGTTAAAAAGGTACAAGGTTGCATAGCACAAAGTTGACAAGGAAAATGACACTTGTAAAATAAAGTGATCAATATTACTACATAAGGCTCATTTGGTTCATCTGTTTCCCATTGCATGAAAATGGTTAAGGAATTGGGCCAAAGAAATTTACATTCAATTTTTTTTACCATGCTTAGAAGAAAAAAATTATCTTTGCTAGGAAAAAGCCATTTCAGAATCACACTTTCAAAAGGTGAAGCGATTTGTAAAAGAGAAATTATTATTAAAATAAACTCAAAATTGATGTCTGAATAGATTTAACAAGTGCTACTTTCCTTATCCACTTTATTCCATTCAACTGGTATGGAGGTGGAAGATGTGAAAGTGGATATTGATTGGAAAACATTCAGAGCCCTTGGATATTATCAAACTCAATGAAATTGGAGTTGTCATCCTTGGACATTATTTCAAATGACCGAGATTAGTGCATTTTTGGTAGCACATGATTAAGAGATGCAACTCTAATGCATCCCCTATATTAATATTACATGGTGGGAAAAATGAATTAAAAAACTAATTCCTTGCTTATCATTATTGTGGAGAATCAAAAGCAGGAGATCATTCTTTAATAATATTATAAATGTCTAACTATGCCTCCAGGTGCATCCCCTCTACGTTTTTTGTGCTATTTTTATGATAGTCATTATGTATACATTAATTCTTAACAATGTTTACTTCATTCAAATATTAAGATGTACATCCTTCATATAGTTTACTCTTAAAAATTCTTTTCATGTTATAGAATATATATAAGCATAAGTTAGAAGTTTAATTAGAAGAATAAAGTTTAAATTTCACCATTCTCACTAGTTTAAGGCATATGCCCATTCTCAGACAAATAAAATTAAATATGTTTCAGAATATTTAAAGGTATTAAAATGATTGAATTTAGTAATGGTTGTAGTTGAATATTTACAATGGGCATATGTCCATTCTCAGAAAAACAAACATTTTAATGCCTCTAATATTCAATTTGTTCTAGAATGAGAAGTAATGAATTCTCATAGACTTTGTACTATGGCCTTCAGAAAAAAATTCAAAATAAATTATTGAACTTGATTGAGTAAATTAATTAAGTTTATTTCTCTTCCTATTTCATAAGGTCTACTAGATGGGAGGAAGTGGTCGTTGCAGGTTAAGTTTCCCAATATGGAAATACCCCCGCTGCCTAGTTTTTTTAGGGTGTAAAGAGAGAGATGGATTTCCTTGGATGCATCAAGCAGGCTCATATACGCATCATTTTCCGGGCTGAATCTGGGTCTTTATGTGAAGCCATTGAAATGTTTCTAGGTGAGGAGTATCTAGCCATTTATGTGAGGGCTAAGGTAAACTTTCAGATTACTCAGGTTGGTGGGACTACTAGTGGTAGGAAGAAGGTGAAACCTAGTCATCATGTTTTTAAGGTGGATGTCATTTTGTTGGAAGATTGAATGTTTTTCTTCTCTAGGTTTTTGTTTTGTATGTAATATTCGTATGTCATTTCCTTGGGTTTCATGTATGGTTAATTGCAATATTTCTTCTCTTTTCTGGTTTGGGTAGGTCAATTGGGGTGTTATAAGTTTGGATATATGTGGGTGGGATCCCTCTAATCCCTTTGTTCTAAAGCTCCAGTCAAAAGAGTTAAACTATCAAATATATATATATATATATATATATATTAAATAGATTTATTTTTACTCATAACAATATCTTAAAATTAGGTTTTTTTATAGACAATCTCTTAACAATTCATTTAGTACCATCATTTTATGTTGTAAATATCTCATATTCTATGAAAATAAATCCACGTTATAATTAAACATTTTTCACAGAGATATATATGATCAAAATATATAAAATATACAACATTAAAATGTGCACTACCCCATAGTTAAAATAAATCACATCTAAAATTTTCCTTCTTTCTATATTGAGTTTATTTTTCTTCTATGATTCTTATATGAGAATGGGCATATGCCCATTCAATACAAGATAAAAATATTTGTTTGTATGAGAATGGACATATTTCCATTCAATACAAGATTAAAATGTTTGTTTTTATGAGAATGGATAATATAAGTATTTGTTATGCAGTGCAATGTTATAAATGTATTGATTATTCCATACTTATTCTTGTAAAATTCTAAAATGGAAATCCCTCATACGTGATATATAATTCTAAAAAACCCTTTTCAGATTCCAATAATAGCCAAATTAAAATCCAAAAAGCCTCTTTTTGGATTCCAATAATAGTCAAATCAAATTCCAATATTTGGTATAAGAAAAACCAATATAGCTGATTTCAGTATTTAATATAGATTGTAAAATGTCCAATTATAAAAAAATTATGGTTCTACCTATAAATGTAAAGCAAGACCAAAAAAAGAGTATTAAATAGCACTGGATATTGGATTGACTAGTGTATGCTATATCCAGAAAGGGTGGTGCTTCCTAGATAGGTTGTCCATCCATTGTTTAATAATAATTTAACGTAAATCCCAAACTGAAATAAATAGGTCCCATTGTAATGTAGTGATTTAGGTTTCTCATGTAAACAATAAACTAAATTTTATGCTAGCTATCAAAAATGACACTAAATCTAATTAGAACAAGGATTTGTTCAGGTCAAGCAGGTCTATTAGGGGTCTGATAAGGGTTTGAGGTTAGTGGGTTGAGGTCTGGGTTGAGTTTGGATGAATGGGAGGTTAGCTGGTCTAAGAATATTATTATCCACAGAGGCCAATATCGGTCGGGTGACTGATATCGGTACAGGAGAGGATCTGATGGTGGTTAGGTAACCGACATCGGTAGGGGAAATATGTGGTAAACTATTAAAAATGGGTTTTTAGCCTCTCTATGATTGCACAGAGAGTGAGGGTGGTGTGGATAGGGTTGTAATATAGATAAGAAGACTCAAGGATGCTAACAAAGAGTTTAAGAATGGTGAAAAGGCTTGGGATGATTGAATAGTGGGTTGGTGGGAAGAAGGTGATATGTGGGTAATGGAAGAAATGAAATACAGAAAGAAGCAAGAGATGTACACTTGAATAAGCACAAATGATGAATATCATAATACTTACTTGGTATTTTATAGATCCTATGAATGGAGATGGTTAGTGGTTGATCAAAGAAGAGATGGCCAGGTCCAATGCCATGGTAGTGCAACCTATGTGATCCTGTGAATATTCTAATTCTTTGGAAGGAGAACCAATTACTTGTCTTGCACTATGGTTGTGTGTGTTCGTCATTTGGGTGCAGGAGAACTTGAAGATTCAAGCTTGAATGCAACAAGGCTCAAATCAATGAATGAATAAGCTGGGTGAAGATTTTTGAAAGTGTATATAATGATGCCGATGATGGTTAGGTAACTGGCACCGACCGAGGATAAACTGGCATTAGTTAGGATGAAATAGTCCTCTTTACCAAAAATAGGTAAATATTCCTAGATTTGACTCGTTTTCCAAGTTAGGTTTGCTTAGGGAAGTGAATTTCTTGTTAGAAAAGGTAGGAGGATCATAGAATAAGTCTAATTAGGTTTAGTAATAAGTCTCATTTAGTTAGGTCAAGTGGTGACTCAACACTGGGAGTGATGACTTGGTCATTATGAGTTAAAAGTCCCTAAGATGGGTACATGGTGAGGTGGATGTGTGAGGATTAAATTAACTTAATTAAATTAATTAAATTAATTAATAATGTGAGGATAAATATTAATTCAATTTTAAGTGATTAAATTAATATCAATGTGGGGTAAAGGGGTCATGGCTAGGTGCATGTGTTATGTTGAATAATTAAAAGGGGACTTATGAGTGTGTGACCTGAATTTGGTGTCTAGAGTAGGTTTTGACATTACCAATGATTTAGATAAGGTAATGGACACAAAGTTGTTAAATGCTAACTTAGATGATTTTCAAAGAAGGTTGAGTAATCCAAATAAAATTAAGTGGATAAAAACCATTGATGTCAGTGACATTTCCCTAGCAGCTGCTTTCCCATTGTTCATACATGCTCCTGAGATTGTATGGTTATGTGCTAAGAACTAATATATATAAATTAAATAATTATTGGACAGAAGTGGAGAAAGGGTTATAAAATTGACACATGGAGCTTTTAGGAAAATTCTAGGGTTACCAAATTTGGATCAACCGATAATTACTACAGTTGAGTTTGTACATATTCATTATGAGGAAAGGCATGATGATTATGCTATAATGCTAAATTCCAAATGGTTGAAGGATAAAAAACCATCTACAAAGAGAATCCCAAAGAGACTGACTAGGTCCATGATTTTTGATGAAGTTGAGGACCTTATTATGTTACTGAGAAGAATGGTAGGGTTAGAAGGAGCTACTTATTTTTAAAAATATATGTGCCCTTTTATAATGATTATCTTAAAAGAATAAGGAATTTTTTTGGTAAAGCTTTTGTTGTTATGCAAATGTACCACAAGGAAATTAATGATTTCTGAGCATGACAATGATAACCCTATGTTAATTTTTTCAAGTCGTATCATTCCAAGACACCAAGGGTTTGTCCATTCAATCCAAGTGACCTCCTGATTAAATTTATCTCATCCCCTAGGTTATTTAGGAAATTACTTTCAATCCCCCCTAGATGATTCTAGAAGATCATTAAAAGTTGCAAGCTTAAGGCAATTGTGGGAAGGGTTATCACTACCCTTCCTAGGACTGGAGCAACCCCATATAATAGAGTAGAAAAGATAAAAATTATGTGGAGGTGATTAAAATTCCTTGGGACATCATGGAAGTGATTCAGGAAGATTCTAGAAGGACTCGGAGAAGTTGGGGCAGTTTCACCAAAATTAGGGTTCATAGGCATAGACAGTGCACAAGCTAAAACAATTGCTGAGCTTCCGAAGGTGACTCCGGGATCTTCAAATGGAGTTAGGAGAAAAACAAAAAATTGAAGGAAATAGAATTCCAAGCCCTACAATATGGTGAAATTTTTTTTTTCACAAAACTTTGGCACATTATTTCTATAAGCAGTTTTTCCCATGCACAAGTGGAGTACCAAATAAAAAATCCACTTTTTAGGGATAAAATGGAAGAATAAAGACCAGATACCCCAAAAATTTGATTAAAAATACCATTTCTAGTCAGGATTAAATAAAATTTCATCAAAACATTCCATTAGGAGATCAAATTCTCGTCATTTCAAGTTGTCCTCTTGGAGCGAGTTCGAGAATTAGCCAAAATTTGGGAGGACACTTATCAGCTCCAAGACCGTGGAGGGATATTTTTCTCCTCACATACCTCAAGGTTAGGGACATCAAACCTTTAAAAATGTACCCAAACCCCATATGACCTCTAGATCCTCATGTAACCTCCAAGATCACCAGTTCAGCCCTCGGGTGCTTGTGGGAGCTCAAATTCCTTGCCGTCATATCTCTGCCACGTATCAGCTTCAGGAGTAGCATGGAATTTGATGTACCTCATGTCCCTCATAGGTTATGGATATCAAACCTTGAAAAATGTGTCCATCCCCCTAAGGGAGACTTTTGCTCACCCATATGACCCACGTCCAACCCCTTAGTGCTTTAAAGCTAATTTTTTGAGCCTTCATTCCTTGCCGTTGGATCCCGCCACATGTCATCACCTTACTCACTATGGAATTTTATGTCCCTCACATCCCTCACATGTTAGGTAAATCAAAACTTGAAAAATGCACCCATCTCCCTTCTCATCTTAAAGTTTAAAATTTTAAATACTCACCTGCTTCCTGCTTCTAACTTCTAACACTCACATGAACAACCATATCTGCACACTTCCTCTACAAATTCCTACCATCACTCCACCATTTCCAAATCTCAAACAAGATAAAACAAGGCATAAATTTACCATTCCTATGGTGATATGTAGGTATTAAAATTATTTTTCATCGAGTTAAGAAGAAGAAACAAAGAATGGAGAAGAAGAATAGTAGAAAATCGTCATTGCCCTGAAATCAAAAATTGGAGAAATATTACAAATGGATGCAAAAATTGACAAACCATTTTTTTCTATTCATTCCTCTATCCAAAAACATCAGAAAAATACCTTCAAACACTCCTCTTGTGCCATAAATCATTCACAATAAAGAAATCTCCTTTCCATCTCAATGAAGAAAAAAGTTGATTTCTCGTCAAACCGATTGTCGGATTGAAATGAGATTTCACCTGGAGCACAAGAATAAAAAATCCATATCAAAAATATAATTTTTTTTACAAATACAGGAGAAAACCAGACCTAAAATTTTTGAGGTCCATTAATGGCTACCGTGTCTAGAAGCATTGTCATGTCGAATAATTGAAAGTTTAAAATCTCCTAAACTAATGAGCGGGTAGGTCTAAAATTTTAGAGGGGAGATATTGAGAAAAAAAACATATCGGAAAGATTCAATCCACATCAATATGACCCCCAGAATCTCACTTTATAAAAATAGTAGGCCTTTTAAATAGGGGACAATTATTTTGGGAAGGCCATCAACATAAGAACTTGCAAAGGAGACAGAGACATTGAAGATGCACTATAGCTGAGAACTCTTTAGAATAGGAATTTTGTAATTAACTAAAAATAGTAAGTGGTCTCATGTGCACCTGCTAAAAATAGAAAGTTTATCCATAAGGAGTGAGGAATGCAGGAAGAAGGGGAAATCAGAGTTGCAACATTTATTTGAGGTTCAAGGGAATTGTTTTTTCATACTTACTAAAAATAGTAAGTTGTTATTTCTAAGGACAACATGAAGTAGAAGTGGATGGGACAGAAGCTAGCATAACCATTTTCTAGCGATTATGAGATAGAAAATAATGATGTCTTATAAATGGAACTGAATGACCTTAGAAATCGCATGACATCCAAAGACCGAAAGAATATTAAAGATCATATATTCACCAGTGGATTTTTCACTGCCATAAGACACCCAATGTCTATTCAAAGTCTTGAGTTGGTCCTAGCATGCTCTCACCACTATGAGTGTGAAACACAAACCATCCAAGCTGATAGTGGTACAATAATGGAGGTCATTAGCCCTATAACCATCTCACTTTCTCTGCAGATACCGACATCACCCAATATGGTAATCATCTCAAAATATAGGGCCTTGCACTATTGGGAAATGATGGATGCATACGTGTAATGTATTGTGCTTGTGTCGTGGTTGAAAATAGGGAGAAATCCCTCAATGATGCCTAACAACCTTCCAATGTGTAAGTTTTGAGAAGGATATTTAGATGCCATCACTCTCCTTAATAGAGTTATGGGTGAAGAAAGCACAAAAGACTTTCAAGACTGGATGGGCCTTTTCATCTTGAAGGTGAAAAAAGGAAAGTAGAGGATTGATAGGGGGCATATCATTAGCAAAAATCTCCATCTGTAACTGCTCTAGGTACCCATGATGAAGAATTTCCACATGAATTCTTACCTGGTCTATTTCCTCGCTAGCTCAAGATCATTCAAAGGATTGGATCTCACACAAAACATTGCTACCAAGGTTCCTACGATTCCAAAGTTGGTGATGGAGGAAATCCATAGGAATTTTTCTTGCATGAATGATATGTTCATAATGTATGTGGTTTGAATCTTAGAAGGATATATGGAGGCTAGGATGTCGTCACAATCGGCATCCATGACCAATAAATATGGCTCTTATTTCATATAATTCTTGACTTTCTCCTACCTATGAGTTGCTGGCTTCGACGAATCTTTGTTAAGGATACCTAAGTAACTTAGTGACCAAATTGTATTATTCAAGTTCTGTATACAAATAATTCAAGTGAATAAAAAACAGAAAAGTAGGAAGAAGTTGATTCCATTTTATATCTCTCTCAGGTCATTCACATGCAAGATTTGAAATGACACATCTCATTTGAAGGCCGATTTCACTCATTTGACTTTGCATTCCTACATTTCTAGGCCTAATTTTGACATTTGAGAAGATCCCTACTCTTTCTATGTCCCATAATTTCAATATGAGATGTAATTTGAGGACTACTAGGCTAATTGTGTGGATGAATTTGAAGTGCGTAAAAAGGACCATATGAGGATGAAAATCAACGAGATGAGGAAATTCAAGTTCTCCTTGTATGAAGATATTTTACATGATAATCAGACATAGATGTTTTATCCTAAGTATGTGGTAGTCAAAATTTCCCCTTTACCTCCAATCAACTAGTATGTTCGTGAATCAAGGGACAAATTAGAGAAGACTGAGAAGGTGGTAAGGAGAAGGAGAAATTGGTTTCAAAAGAAGAGAAGCATGATCATCCAGTCCTAAGGAATTCCCCCAACTTAGAAGAAAGCCTCCCATAAGTCATCTTCAAAAGGCATAGAGGTGACTTCCAGTTCTAAACAATCCGAAGCAAGTTCAAAAAGGAAGCCCACAGAATTGGAAGCTTCTCCTCACAAGAAGATGCCAAATAAACTCAGGGTAGAAGAAGGCTCATTTGTAAAACTGTGAGAGGAATATTTGATAGTAGAAATGTAGGAATAAAATTGATTAGTAGAAACACAAGTGGATGAAGATTACATGGTTCAAGATCCAATATTCAAGCCACCATAGGAGGTTTCACCTATTTTTGACACCCATGACTCTCTCATTCAGGATTTTCCTCCTCCTTGAAGCAAGGAAATATTTGTGCACATATCATTGAGCTCGAGTCTGATGAGATATTTCATTGGATGTAGGAAACAATTTTCCTTGACACCTGCACTATGCAGTAAGTGACAACCCCTGATCTATCAGCTACTATCTCATTGGCCAAAGAAAAATAATCAAGAAAGCTCACCCATATGACCTATGGTTCTAAAGTGGGGAAATGGGTAATCCATACATAGAAGTATCTCAACCCAAGGTAATCAAGCCAGTGGTGAGATGACACTAGTTGACTATGAAATGAGAACAATTTAAATGGGGACAACAAATCATGAAGGGGATTTGCACATGTATCAACAATATTCCACTCACATGGTGGAAATGAATAAGGAGTTTAAGAAGAAGATTTTAGAACTAAAAGAGAAAGTGTGAATTTTTTCATTTTATGTGCAACATCTAGTTGATCCTAATACCATAAAACTTCCCACTGAGGAAGTTACACCCATCAATTACTTCAATCCATAATCCATCAAGAGGAGGCATGAGTTCACAATGTAGAGGCAAGAAAATAATGAATGGATTAACTCAATTTCCAAAAAAAGGAAGTCATTACTCCAAGAAGTGGTCGAAATATTCACTTACATGTGTGTGAATAAAAATAGGATGTGGGCACTTAAAGAGGAATTGGAGAAAGAAAGGGATTATTGGGAACCTTTTAGCCCAGTACTGGATGAAATGAGCAGTACTCATTGCCAGGAGTTGATCGAAATGAAGATATTTCAAATTCCCTCAGATGACTTTTCATGAGTATGGGCAAGGGCCTTGGAAATCAGGTCTGAGGAAATCAATCGATCCATCACAGAGGTGGAGGAAAAAGAGGAACAAGCAAATAAATTGTAGGATCGTGTAAATTGAAAAAATTAGAAACGTGGAGTACCTACAATGTGTGAGGATACAAATAGTGATGAGTTGATTGGTCCATTCAAATAATACATCAAGAAAGAGGTAGGAAACCAATTGTCCTTCACTAAGTATACCCTCCACTTCCTCTCAGAGATCTAGGCCTCTATTGCACTTATCACAGAGAAACATTCATCATGGTTTGGGAAGTACAAACACATAAACAAGGTGGCTGATGGATGGAAAAATACCTTGAGCTGCATTCACATTCCTCATGCCGACAAAGTGGAACCTTTAATAACTCGTTTGAAAAAATAGCTTGGAGAAATAGATGTCTTCTTAGTAGCGAAAAGTGGAAACCAGTGAGGGACTGAGATAAAATCCACTAAAACAGCTCATTATTCTGCATAATTCATCTTCTTTATCTCTTCTTCTTCCTCTTCTTTCTCACTCTCTTCTCTTCTCACCCAATGCTCTCACTCATCAATGTTATTTTTTTGCATTGAGATTTGCACTTTTTAATATAACTTTAAGTAAATCCATAAACATAATGTAAAATTTAAGTCACCTTGATTTTATAAAAGGGACTTAAATATTTAAGTGGAATATGAATAGTATAAAGTCAAATTAATGTATTTAAAAAGTCACCAAGAAGATGAAGAGTTGCCTTCTCTTCTATAAATTGTAACAAGATCCTCATTTGAGATTCTTCTGAGAAAACTTATACTTCTTAGATATTGGAACTATTTTTTGTGAATTCATGAGAGATATATCCTTGTGAAGAGAGGAAAGAGATAGAAAATTCTTCCATTTTCCCTACTCAAAAATTTATTCTATTTCTATGTTATGTACAATTTCATCTTGATCTTCAATAAAGGAAGAAGGAATTTTAGCCTTTTTTGACTAAGGAGTTTAGTGGCACTTTGTGCTCATTAAATTCTATTCAGTCTTTTTGTTGTTACAAATATTTGATTTCTTCTAAATTCAAGTTCATGTAATGAAATTTATGGTTGGTGTATGCAAGTCTCTAATTTTCTACTTCCAGCATTAGTTTATCTTTTCTAACTTTCCCACTCCCTTTCCTTCTTTCCTAGAAAATTCCTCTCTTGAAAATATATGTAATATTTTTCCATAGGGTCAGTGGAGTTCCCCTGTTGGGTCCCTAGCCAAAAGGTCTCCAGGATAAAACTCACTTTTACTCACGCATACACATACGTCAGTGACACCGGTTAAGTAGAGGGACTTAGACTCCTAGAGCATTGACAAGATAACCACCAATTTATCCCTAACAAATTTTCTTGCCAATAGTTTTTGGTTCCCACCATGGGGAAGATTTAATATCATCTGTACCTGAGTATGATCAGAAGGTTATAAAATACAAAAAAAAAATTCAAAAAATTCAAATATTTGAAAAAAAGAGAAAAATTCATGAATTTCAATAGCTATTTGAGCCTCATGTTTACAAACCATGGTTATTTTAGGCAATCCTCCTATTGAAATACTTGAATTTCTCTTCCACATTCAAGAGGATATTGCTTCATATTTGAGAGAAGCTATTTGGTATAGCAAGTGAAGTGTCAAACACTACTTCATTGCCATAAGAATTCTTTATCTTGAAGAGGAACACACTGCTAAATTGGAAAGGCAAAGACAAATTCACACACTGCAAAGAAGAGAATAGATTTCCAATCAAGCGAATAGAATATACACATAGCAACAAAGAAAAGGAGGACAAACTAATCCTAATTTTGAAGAACTTCAAAGAAGACAATAGCTGCTTCAAATTCAAAGGTCTCCTTTTTGTCACATAGCTGGTCACATTGAGAGTATGAGCATTGTCAATCCATTAGATGTTGAGTTCCCATACATTAACAATAATCTCAAAGATTTCACTGACGTAGGGACCGTAGAAGAAGCTAGAGAAATAGAATCAAGAGATGAATCAGAAATAAGAGATCAAATTGAAGAAATTAAAAGATCTCAAGTTGAATCAAAGGAAAGAGTAGAAGCAAAAGTTGTAGCCCTAGAGAGGTTGTAAGCTCAAATCTGAAATGGAATGGTGAATCATAATCGTAAGGACCTTAGGCCTAATGTACAATGGGGGGAAACACCAGCCCACTCACCCTTGCTCGACCACTTCATGGGCTACCAAAAGGCTCAACAAAAAACTTTCAAAAATTCAGAGGGGATGGTTCTCAACTCCTTGAAGAATATTTAGCAGCATTTATCACCACTTGTGGTGTATTGGGCATTGAGCACAAAGATGTGTTAATCTAGCTCTTTCTCGATTCACATCAAGAAAAAATTTCTGAATGGTTCTACATGCTACCCCCGAGGTTTTTCACCTACTAGGAAGATATAATAAGTGCATTCAAACACATGTTCAAGAATGTGAAAGACTATCAGGATCTATTGGTCCAATTGGTACAAATGAAGAAAGAAACCTCCAAATCAATGTAATTTTGGGGTGTGGAGCCTTTTTTTGGTCTTCTTGAATCAACTTTAAAGTGTTGGAGTTCGAACGGTAAGTTTGGAAACTTCAAGAGCATTCTACAGTTGTTTGGTGTGACATTGTTGTGTTTTTGTTGTACCATCGTTGTTAATATGTTGTTAATGTCGTGAGAGTTTTTTCCAGCCATGGGAAGTTGAAAGGTCGTGACTTTCAAAATTCTAGGGTTAGCTTTAAGACTTCTTAAAAGGATTGTAATCCTATAAATATAGGTGTTAGGGTATATTGAAGATATCTTGAGTTTGCAAGAATTCTTGAGTCTTAGTGATCAAGAGTGATCAAGGTTAAGAAATTGGGTATCAATTGTGGTTTAGATGTGGTTTAGCCTATTTAGAATTATGTTGTGAGTTCATAACTAAGAGAAGACTGCGAGAGTTATTTTACTCTTGTCAATAATAAAATCTGAGCAAGTTCTTGGTGGACATAGCCCACATTGAGTGAACCATGTTAAATCTTGTCTTATATTCTTTTGTACATTATTTATTTATGTTGTTATATTTTTACAAGTATAATTTTGCTATTTAGTTTCCTACTACTGTGGTTTGAGGAATTGTTTCTACATATTTGTTCTCTAATTCCTAATAATTGGTATCAGATATTTGGTGGTTTTTTTCTAAAGTTGTAAGTCACAGGGAAATTTGAGCTTGAGTGGGAGCTAAGGAAGATGAGAGAAGATCGAGGGTTGAGAAGTTCAATGGGAAGAACTTTGGTTTGTGGAAGATGCAAATGGAGGATTACTTATATCATAAGGACCTCAATGTTCCTTTGGCTGGAAAAGCAAAGAAACCTCTAGCCATGTCAGATGTGGATTGGGAGTTACTGGATAGAAAGGCACTCAGGGTAATTCATTTATGCCTTGCATCTTCAGTTTCTTTCACCATATCGCAGGACAAGACCATGGAAGGTCTCATGAATGCATTGGGGAAGTTATATGAAAAACCCTCTTCCTCTAATAAAATTATTTTGATGAAAAAATTATTTAATATGAATATTTCTAAGAATGTTTTGATTGCTGATCATTTGAATGAATTTAATATAGTTGTATGTTAAACTCAATGAAAATTGACTTTGATGATGAGGTCAGGGATTTTTTGATTTTTTCCCCTTACCTGATAGCTCAGATATATTGGTTATGGTTGTAAGAAATTTAGTCTCTAATAATTCAAAGATGAAATTTGAAGTTTTGATAAAGGTGTTCCTGAGAAAGGAAATGCGAAGAAAGAGCTCCAAGGATTCTCTTACTTCTGTAAATGTTTTGACGGTGGAGAGAAGAGGGAGACAAAAGACCAGAGGGAAAGGTAACCATGGGAATTCAAATGATTTTGGAAGGTCAAAGTCAAAGAGAAAGTAGGAATGTTGGAATTATGGGAAGGTTGGTCATGCTAAGAAAGATTGTTGGGTTCTTCGGGATAAGAAGAACAAGAAAGAGGTAACTAAGAAGATAAATGTGGTAGTAGGTGATGTTTTTCAGGATGCCTTAATAATTTATTTAGATAATATTGTTGATTCTTGGGTGTTAGATTGAGGGGATTCTTTCCATGCCACCCCACATATAAATTAATTTACTGAGTTTGTTCAAGATGATTTTGGACATGTATATCTTAGAGATGATGAACCATGCAAAAGAGTAGGGAAAGGTTGTGTTCAGGTGAGAATGCAAAATGGGAACACGTGTCTACTTAAGGATGTCAGGAATGTGCCTAAGTTGAGGTAGAACTTGATATCAGTGAGTTAGTTGGGTACTGATAATTCTATGATTAGTTTTACAGTGGATTCATGGAAGGTTACTAAGGGTGCTCTTATGGTTGCATGAGGTAAGAAAACTAGTACTTTATATTTTACCAATGGTGCTGATTATTGTGATTTAGTTGCTGAAAATGGATATGGAACTTTTTGGTACTAAAGAATCAGTCATATGAGTTAAAAGGACACGCAAATTCTAAAGGACAGGTTTCCTGAATTAAAGGATTTATATTTGGACTTCTGTAAGGACTGTTTTTTTGGGAAACAAAAGCTAGTGATATTCCTCAAATTTGGACCTACCAGGAAGGAGGGAAAGTTTGAGTTAGTGCATACATATGTATGGGGGATACCTAAGGTAAAATATATTGGTGGTTCATATTATTATGTCACTTTCATTGATGATGCAACTAGAAAATTTTGGGTATATTTCATTAGAAATAAATCTGATGTGTTTGAAACTTTCAAAAGATGGAAATCCTTGGTTGAGAATGAAACAGGTCTCAAGTTCAAATGTCTCATATTAGATAATGGAGGGGAGTATTGCAAAAATTAATTTCTTAACTATTATTCGGTGAATGGGATGGACAGGTAAAGGACAATTCCGAAGACTCCATATGAAAATGGAGTGTCAAAGAGAATGAGCAAGACAATCATGGAGTATACTAGGTTCATGAGGTTACATGCGTGGCTTCCACTCATGTTTATGGTAGAAGCGATGAGCACAACAATTTATCTTATTAACAGAGGACCCTCTATGGCCTTGAATGGATGCATACATGAGGAGGATTGGATCTGGTAAGATAACTTGATTACTCATTTCTTAGAGTATTTGGTTGTGAGGTATTTTTTCACATTAATAAAGATGATAGGACCAAGTTAGAGGATAAGTCTGAGAAATTTCACCTTTGTTGGATATGGTGAGGATGACTTTGGTTTCCATGTTTGGAGTCTGAAGGACTAGAAAATATTTCAGTCTAGAGATATTGTCTTAAATGAAAAATTCATGTATAAAGATCAGTTGCAGGAACATAAAGAGGAATCAAAGAAAGAATAAACAGTGTTAGAGGAAATTGTGGATGGAAAGGTGTCGAAGGGGTTGGTTCACATGCAACATGTTCTAACATAGCCAGTTCAGGATCCTACTCGTCAAGAATCCCAAACTCCTAAGCTGAGAAGTTATTTTGCGGTAAGAATGGAACCTAAAAGTTATACTCCATATTTGAATTATTTATTGCTCATTGACAGTGGAGAGACAAATTTAGCTGAGGAAGAAGTGTAGGTGGATTCCATAAAGAATTGGAAGCATGCCATGGATTAAGAGCATAGATCTCTTATGGAGAACTAGACTTGGGATCTGGTGGAGCTACCTGAGGGAAAGAAAGAATTATAAAACAAGTGGGTGTACAAACAAAAATAGGAAGATGGAGGCAGAAAAAGGTATAAGGCCCAGTTCATGGTCAAGGGATGTTCATAGAAGAAATGTATAAACTTTGATGAAGGTGGCAAGGTCTCCAAGAGGAAGCAAATAACTTTTATTAGGACTGTTCCTTGTTTAGTTATAGTAGAATAACTACACTTACATGAAGTTGAGATGTGAATACTAGTATTATTTCAAGAAGAGTACATAAAGAAGGTCTTGGAGAGGTTGTAGTATGCAGGATGCTAAACATAGGTTTATGTAGGACACAAGGGATAGCACAGGTTAGTGTGCAATATTGAAGCCCAGATCTTATGCTACTGGACTTGAAAGAAGGTTCATGGAAGTGGTATAAGAAGTACTAATTAATCTCACCTTTTGGAGGACCTTTTTCTTATCTTTTATTTTGTCTTTCCCACCTATTGCGTCTACATGCTTATCCACCCAGTTTCTTGCATGGTACTTCCCATAAAATTCTATCCATAAATAAGTGGCACTGATATGCTTATTGTAGGGATTTAGAACATGCAGGACATCCCTGGTGATCTTAAAGAAGCACCCCAGTAGCTGCACTTCCGCTTTTCTAGTGAAGGTCATTTGGGGCTAGTTGCAAAGAGAATCCTTAGCCATGCAGAATTCTCAGAGACAGGAAGTGAAAAGAAGTTGTGTCTTGTCTCAGGAGAATTTACATCAATAAGGTGTTCTAGAAAGGTTTGGGTATTTCTTACAAAATTTGAAAACAGTTGGTAGTTCACCTGAAAGGTCCAATGTGAAACTATCAGAATAGAGTGCCAAGACTATATCAGTGACCTAGAATCCAGATTGTGTCTTATTACATGGTACACAGTTACTGTATGCACCCAGATTGTAGCTTGATGTATGTTATGGTTTGCACTACGACCATACATTTCCCATGCCTAGTGGGAGTAGTGAGAAGGTTTATCTAGCTAGATCCAAGTAAAGAGTGTTCATTTGACTTCCGTAGTTCTAAGTCCAGATCTTAGGTACTTGAGAGGGACCATCTAGCAGCTAAGTCATTTGTTTCCTCTTGGATACTTAGATACTTATTTATGTGGATATGTATTTCAGATATGGCAGTAGATTTGGATAGTAGGAGGACCATTATAGCGTTATCTAGTTTCATAGTTGGTGGATAAACTAATTGAGTTGGATTTCATAGATTATATAGAAGGTTGTGGCCTTTTAGTTAACTACAGAGGTTGAGTATGTTGTTGCTACATAAGAAGCTTAAGGATATGATTTGGTAGAACAATGGGTTCATGGAAGGATTGGCACAATCAGAAATTCCAGGAAGTTACAGGATTCTACACAGTGATATTCAAATTGCTATTCATTTGGCGAAGATGTCCACTTTCCACTCTAGGATGAAGCACATTCAATTGAGATATCATTTCATCAGGGCAGCTTTGGCAGAAGATAAGTTGAAGCTAGAAAAGATTCATACCAGTCAGAATCTTGTGAATATGATGACCAAGGTGGTCACAAGGGAGAATTTGAAGTTGTGTTCAATTTTGATTGGACTTCATGATTGATAATGAAGGGTTGAGAACTTTGATAAGTAGGAACAGTCTCCAAGTGGGAGATTGTTGGTGTGTGGAGTCTATTTTTGGTCTTCTCGAATCATTTTTAAAGTGTTGGAGTTTGAATGGTTAAGTTTGGAAACTTTAGGAGCATTATGCAGTCATCTGTTGTGCCATTTCTATGTCATCTTTGTTAATATGTTGTTAATTGGGTGTTAATGTCATGACAGTTTTTTCTAACTGTGGGAAGTTGAAAGGTCGTGACTTTCAAACTTCTAGGGTCAGCTTTAGGACTTCTTAAAAGGATTGTAATCCTATAAATAGAGGTGTTAGGGTATCTTGGATATATCTTGAGTGTTCAAGCGGTATTGATTCTTAGTGATCAAGAGTGATCAAGGTTAAGAAATTGGGTGTCAATTGTGGTTTAGATTTGGTTTAGCATCTTTAGAATTCTGTTGTGAGTTCATAACTGAGAGAAGACTGTGAGAGTTGTTTTAATCTTGTTGATAATAAAATTTGAGCAAGTTCTTGGTGGATGTAGCCCATATTGGGTGAACCACGTTAAATTGTGTCTTGTATTCTTTTGTGGATTATTTATTTATGATGTTATATTTCTACAAGTATAATTCTGCTATATAGTTTCCTACTACTGTGGTTTGAGGAATTGTTTCTACATATTTTTTCTCTAATTTCTAATATTAGAGACTTCATAAAAAGATATAACAGAGTGATAATAAAAATCCATGAAGATGTGGTTCCTCCTGAAAATAATTTGAAGATATTCTTCATCAATGCCTTGCCATCAGAAGTAGGTTTCACTTCCTTAGAATTGGTAACCCAACAAAGACCATATTGAGGGAAGCTTATGAAGACATGATAGAAACCAATCTATTTTGATGATCTAATCCTGTCTTGTAAAGTGAAAGGCCCGAATGGAAAGAAAAAAGGCCAGAATTTAGGCTCAGTCATCATAGACCCAATGTTCCAAAAAATGGAAAATTACTTGATTGTCTTGAAGAAACATCTATCCCAAATCACAATGCAGAACACTCCAAGGAATCCAAATCCTCCCAATATACAAAGGATTGTTTCACCTCCTTGCTGGATCATTCTCGAAGAACCACTAGTTAATGCCACTTGTGACACTGAAGAACCAAAATAGGAAGCATAAATTGAAGAACTTGAAGAAGAAAATGTGTGTGATGATGACAATTATCTTGAGGTCGAGGAAGTTAATGGTGTAGAGACCAAATTTGGGTCACACTCCCCTTGGTCCCCTTTAATTAATTAAGATAAGGTGTTCACCTAACCATGACCCCTTACTCCAAATTCATATTAATTTAATTAATTACAATTGAATTAATTTATATCCTCACATTATTAATTAATTTAATTACTTTAATTAAGTTAATTTACACCTGACCTAGCCATATCACCTAGACATTTCACCATGGACTCATTCTTAGTCTACTAATTAACTAAGACCAAGTCTTTACTTATCTTAACCAAATAGGAATCTTTAAAACCATAAACTTAAATCCATATTCCTTCTCCAACAACACTCCCACTTATCTAAGTGCTAACCCTCACTTGAGACCTAGAATGACAATCAGAGCATGCCAAAAATAGCAAAGATTTTCCTATTTTTGGAAAACCTAGGTTTTCCCACCTTAACCAATGCCATTTATCCCTCAACTAATGCTAGTCACCCTGATCATCATCGGTTACCTTATATATATTTTTGTAGCCTTTTACCAGGGTTTCTCATTTGGATTTCTAAAAGATCTATTGCATTCGAGCACAAACCAGAGACTTCTGAGCATCCAGACAACGAAATACACTCAACCACAGGAAAAATAAAATGCCTGATACTCATCCAAAGGCATTAGAATACTCATAGGAACACTCTGGGATTATTTCTATGGCACTAACCACAAATTTATTCATGGATGAACCACTTCCTTCCTTCATCTACCAAAACTAAAAACACAAGTAAGTGTATTTTATTTTCCTCATTCTGTACTTTCTTAAAGTGAAAGTTCATTATCCTTTGTTATTAAATCTTCTTCTTTCCTACATTCCCCCATTCACACCTTATCACCAATCTACCCATCCAACTATTCATGACCTTATAGCTCTTTGTATTTGACCTCTATGTATTCCTAAGTCTTCCTAACATTATTACAAACCCAACCATTCTCCCTGCATTTTCTATGAAATCACAGAGAAGTCCAAAAACAACTTTATTTAATTACCACCAAAATTTCCCCTATCAGTGTCGATTATCATAATCATCGTTAGTTCTCCCTTGTTCACTGGCACTGGTCACCCAACCGACGTCGGTTACTGTGTCTTCCATAAAATTTCACCATAACCTCCCCAAAACCTCATAAAACATCACCCAAACCTGATACCCCACTTACAACCTCATAACAAATCTTCCCAACTCTTTTCTACAAACACAAAGAGAGACTGTACACCATTTTTGACATTTTTTGATTTCCCACAGTAACCGATATTGGTCATCCTAAACCTTCATCGGTCATAACTTTACCGACATCGGTCACCCTAAACAGTGTCAATCTTTGTGCCTGTTAAAATTATGTTAGACCATAAATACTCCTAATCACCCAAAAACCAACATAAACCTTACCAAATCTTACCCAGACCTTGTTTGTAACCTTCAGACCACCTACCCAACCTACAACCTGACCGATAACCTTGACCAGTTTAGTTATCAAGCCTTTAATTGGATTGAAATGGATAGTATTTTGAGATTCCTAAATCAAAACACTAACATTATATTATTTTATTTGCATGTTTAGTTATTTCATATTGAGTTATATATCTATGGATTGATAACTATCAAAGAAGTATCACACTTCCTATATCTAGCTCACACTAGATAGTCCACTTAATTTTTCTATTAACTTTGTCTTGTAGTCTTACTTTGTATTATAGGTAGTTCCTCCTAGCTAAAAGGAAGCTCACACAATCAGCTTGGATCAGAAATTAGAAACACGCGCACTCAACCATCGACCACCGTAATAATATGTATTCCTCCTTGGCCCTTTTACCTTTATCTATTTCATATCTACAACAATTCGGTTAAACATTTTGGCATGCCCGATGGGACCCATTAGTGGTTCTTTTGCATTGTTAATTCCTAGGTAAAAAATTGTTTGTTTATTTCCCTTTGAAAGTATTCACATTAAATTTTCTTCTCTGGAATCTTCTCCTTCTTTCTATTGTCTAAAATAAATTGTTTTTTTGGTGCTCTAAAAATAACATGTCTTCCTTTCTAATGTATTGAATTTATTGAAAGAGCATTCCTCTTCCTGTTCTCTACTTTCTACATAAAACTTAATTATAGATTTTGGCTTAAAACATTTTCATTTCATTTTGGTATGTCGTATTGTAACCCAAATTAAATTTTAGGGCAACCTATATACTAGAAGTTATGCCCAGCTGATGGCTGACTAATTTAATTGTAGTTCACTTTGCACATTCTCTATACCAAACCACTTAAACAATTTAAACATCTTCTTAAACACAATCCTACCTAGAATAAGTTTTCAACGATCACATGATCAAAGGATTGATAGTGGGCACCAAGCTGGTTTCTTTGTCATGTCATTATATTAGAGAAAGGACCACTCCCACCAAAACTTTACCTAAAACCATCCTTAGTTCTTAGATTTTCATAGGGTACATTTTATAAAACCAAAAACTCAGTTCTATTCACAAGTCAATCCTAAATAGCATAAGATGGAACATAAAATTCATCAATATGATTTTTTGTTTGTTGGTTTTTTTTTATTTATGTTTTGAGTGGTGAGGTCGTATTCTCTATTATTTTCTTCCTTTCACACTCCATAATCATATTTGGTGTATTCCAAATTTTTCTGAGTGTGTTAAGGTCCATCACTGCTATACTCAGGTTTCTGGGTTGGTATTTTATCTGATATAAGTCACTAAAGTCATCTTTCTCCATCCTTTCAAATTTCACAGTGGCTGGCATCAGTCCAATGATTGTCATCGGTTTACTCATTTGACCATCATTGGTTTATCTGAACATTATTGGTTTCCTATTTTTTTAGTCATTTTACCAAAAATAACACTCATCATATTTTTTCTTTCTGGGGTTTCTCAGATACACCATCATACCTCTGAGTCTTTGAAATCACTGTCAAATCTAATTTTTTATTCACTTTCATCAGTTATTGCTACATTTGCAAAGCTTTTAATTTTTCATAGTAACCGGTATCAAACACCATAACCATCATCGGTTACCCTATGTCACTGACATCAGTTCCCCAACCACCTTTGGTTCATGTGCTTTAATTTTTATAGTTAAAAAATTGACCAATTTTCACCTCCCAGAACTAGTTTCTCCATTGCTTCTATTCTTCTATGTCATCTATAGAGATCATATTACCAGGTGTACACTAACCCACATGGTTTTGACTCATAGCCTAGCCAATGCATTCATAATCCACATGAGCCTTCAGCCGCTCTCGCCTAACTCATCGTTGCTGATGAGGCCATAATATGTCCAATTAATTTATAATATATGATCTCATCTTACTCTCCTTTTGATTAAGTTTGATTACATTGTGTGACTTTTAGTTGATCTGATATGAGTTCCTATCTTTTGGATTATTGTCATCCTAATGTTAAAAGCTCTGAAATTGCTGACATAGTATGTGTTTAAATTCAGTTTTGTAATAAAGCAGGTCTAATCAGTGAAGGAAATGAAGTAGGTGGCGTTTAGTATGTTTTTGATAGCATCTACTCTTACACAAATTAGTTCCAGAACTTCCAAGCTAGTTCTGAAAATCCATCACACAGTCATCATTAGTTTCGGAACCCCATCATTTAGTTCCAAAACTTTCAGATTTAGTTCCAGAACTCCAATATTTAGTTCTAGAATTTTCAAACTTAGTTCCAGAACTCCTAGGGACAACTCCGGAGCTCTCACAGGTTTTGTTTCTTAACAATTTCCTATGGTTCTAGAACTTCTCCAAAGTTATGGAACTGATGGGAGTTATCTATTTTAAACCAAATCTAGAGATTTTGCATCTACGACCCCTTGAATCAAAAAGGACAAGAAGATTTCTTAACGCAGATGTAGGGAGATCTATCCAACAACTATCTAATCAACCATCATTCGACTCAGAATCTATTCTCGGCATGATTCAATTTCATCAGAATCATTGAGACATATGTGATTGTAAAATGTATATAAAGGAAAACCTGCAATAGATAGATAATAGAAGATAGAGATATAGAACAAAGAAAAGAAATAGATTAAGTACCCAGATCCAATACATTTTTTAATACTGAATGTTTTTATTAATAAAATAGCCATCCTGATTTGAGAGAATTCTGAGTTATTAAAATCTTGATTCAAGGAGGAGCAAGGGCCCACTCCTCCAAGGACCAAGATATTCATTTATTTGGTATTTATATTTCTTCAGTAAATAGCTTAGATATATTAATTTTGTATTACTTTAGTTCTTTTAGTTAAACTCTGTTGTATAATTGTTCTTGTAGGTGTTTAGATAAATCTTTATATTTCTTGCAATTGTTTTCAAGCATTTTAATTTGAGTGTGTTTATTTCCAAAAGCAAGAGTGTTTACTTTTAGAATCAAGTGTGTTTATTTTTCAACAACAAGCATGTTTCCATTCTACACAATGTGTTTCCTTTCAGCAAGTTTTCAGTTTTTTTTACTTTCAGCAAGTTTTCATAGTTTGATTTGAATAAGGTTTTACCAAGAAGTCCTTAAGACATTAAAGAGATCCCCTAGAAAAAAAAATAGCTATAGTCAACTACTAGATCAGTTAAAGTACTCTTGTTGCATATAGCTTTAAAAACACCCTTGTTTGATATGACATCAACAAGAAGTTGATTAAATGAAGGGAATGATGACACCCATCATTTTTGGCACCATTTCCAAGGAACACCAGTTGGATTTTTCTAATTAAGTGTTAACAAGAGCAATAAAACATACATCTAGTAGTTGAAGAATCTTCCCTACTATATCACAAAATATATGAGTAGACCAAGAGACTCACAGGGTAGGTTCCTTCCAAAAACATCTTCACAAGAATTCATAACATCCTCTAGTCAAAGTAAGGAAATTGATCAAGAATTGGAGGCACCACCATCCCCTTTCAGACAAGAAACAAAATTTCCATTTTTGGAATTCTTAGATCAATCACCTGAGGGGAGTATAAATTTTAGGAGAAGGCTTATTACCCAATATCCATTGAGGGTAAGTTTTGATTCTCAATTGAGTAGTCAACCTCCTACTCCTTATTTTTCACCTTCCCCAAGGCATACAAATTACCACATTGATTGGGAGGAAAATTCAGAAAATATTTTTGAAATGGCACGAGAAGTTGAGAGAGAACATGATAGGACCTTTACCTATCCAATCCAATTGGGAGATGATGACACATCAATGAAAAATATCTCACCTACACATTTACCCACCTTCAAAGGGATGCCATCTGAAGATCTTGACCAATTTTTGTTTGAATTCAAGGTACTATGTCAGACCTATGATTAAAAAGTAGATATTCAAAAAATCAAGATATTTCCATCCACTTTGAAGGATGCAACAATGAGGTGGTTCATGGGATTAACATCCAACTCTATTAGAACTTGGGCAAAAATGGAGACTGGCTTCCTAGATAAATACCAGGATTATTGCAGAGGGAGAAATAGGAAGTAATAATTCTTCAAAATCAAGTAGGAAGAGGATGAAAATATAGAAGACTATTTAGACAGATTCCTCTTTATTAGCAAAATATGTGGATTTGTGCTTATAGAGGAATTAAGTAAAACCTTTTTTCTCAAAGGTTTAGATGACGAATCTAGAGAATCCCTTAGCTTGATAGGAGGGGGATACATTGATCAGATAAGAATGAATGGAATTAAAGAGATTTTTAGAAGCTATTCTAGAACAAGAGGTGGACCTAGAAAAGGAAATTAGTGAAAAGTATGAATCCAGATATGAACAAACTAATGGATGAGTTAGAAAACTTTAAAAAAGAACTTTTAGTGTAATTAACCTCTACTATGCATGTATTACAAGATAAAGAAAATTCCAAAACTGAACCATTGGCCATGTATTGTCCTAGATGTAGGAAGAAACATGCATTAAGAGATTTTCCTTTGGAAAAAACAAAAATGTGTCTTATCTGTGAATCTAAATAACATGATACTGATGTTTGTTCTTTATTTCCTATCATTAAAAATCAACTTAAACAAAATAGTGCCTTATCTACAACAGAAGAATTGAATTTTGTTCAGAGACAACCTAACCAAGGGTAGTTAATGCCAAGATCAGCTCCTAATCCATTGACAATGCCATGGGATACTCAGGTAGTACCAAAAAATTGGGGAAAACCACCTTGAGTACCTCAACCAACTTGGAACCCTCAAGATTGGGAAAATCAAGCTTGGTATGCTCAAGGACATCAACAACCCTGGGCAGGTTAAGGAAATCCTTATGCTTGGTCACAACCTAGATGGAACCCTAATTATTCCTAAGGAAGAACATATCCAAAATAGAATCAACATGCCATCATGGGATCCCCTACATAGAATTCACAAACTGAGAATGTATTCGAAACAAAAATTCCAGTACAACCAGTAGCAAACCCTAGAAATAAACAAACAACTCCTATTTATGGAACAGAATCAGAAAAATTAGTTGATTTACATGTTATTGATTGTAAGGGTATTCAAACTAGATCTGGAAAAATCATTAATAGTCAACCCCTTATAATAACTGAAATGACAGAATAAAATGAAAATCCTAGTACTGTTATTCCAAAAGAGGATATAGAAAGAAAAGAAAAGGAGCTAGATAGCAACACTACTGAGACTCCATTTTTTGAGAGATTCAAATAAGATATAGAAATCAAGGAGTCTGAATTGGTACAGGAACTAAGGAAATAGAATATTGAAATACCACTATTACAAGTAATTAAAGATATTCCAGAATTGAACAAGTTAATCAAAATGTTATGCATGAAAAATCCTAGAAGAAAGAAACAGTATCTCAAGACTATCAAAGTAGATGGGAAACTTGCTGATTTATTGGTAGGAATACTATTATTTCCCAAATACGGAGATCCTAGAAGTCTTGTTATTTTTATCTCTATAGGAAATAAGGATGTACATAATGTTTTGATAGATTTGGGAGATGCTATCAATGTCATGACAGTGGATACTCTGAAAACATTACCATTAACGGGTATACAACCTACTAATACCATATTACAGATGGCAGATCAATCTGTAGAAAAACCAGAAGGAATTATTGAAGACGTGGTGGTTATGGTAGATTCATGGTAATATCCAATTGACTTCTTTATATTGCAGCCAAAAGGTTAAACACTGGGTTATCCCATTATTTTGGGTAGACCATGGTTAGCTATAATTGCTACTTTGATAGATTACAGGTTAGGTGATATGACAATCTCGAATGGTAAGAAATCTAAAAAAAAATCCTTATATCCTACTGCATAACCTATTACTGACAATCATTAACAATTGTGGGTTGATTCTCTTGAAACTAATAAGTAAAATTTGTCTTCTTTGGCTATGATCACATTACAGGACCATGTAAGAGAAGTAGAAGAGATGATTAATCCACCATTGGATGAGAACCTGCTGTCTTCAGTGCAGTCAAAAATAGTTTTGGAACTCGTGAAATTAGTTTTGAAACCTATGAACTTAGTTCTAGAACCTGTTAACTTAGTTCCAGAATCTGTGAACTTAGTTCTAGAACCTGCAGCTATAGTTTTGGAACCACCATAGTTAGTTCCGGAACCATGACAACAACAGTTCTCTTTGATTGAAAATTATTTCACTATGAAGGAATGATATTTCTTATGGGGAGAGGATAAATCAATAGCTTCAATTTCAAGTACATCAGGAAGTGGTGAAGAATTTCTGGAAAGCAGCAGTGACAAGGAATTTGGTCTGTAAAGAGATAAGTATCATAATTCTCATTATTGTCCTTTTTCCAGTATTCTGTCTCAAGGAACTTTTAGAGATGTTGCTACATACCATATGTTGTTACCACATGCATGTCCATTAAATACTTTAATTAAACCCTTTCTACAAATTAGTTCATCACATATTGGAACCAAACATGTTGAAATTCAACCAGGTAAAACTTTAAACATTAACAACTAGTTGAAGGAGGATGAAGAAGCTAAATTGTTTGATATTCTATAGAATAATATTAAAGATTTTTCTTGGGATTACAAAGACATTAAGGGGATTCATCCAAGTATCTGCACTGATCACATCTATACTAAAAACATTAAACCAATTAGGCAACCTAAAAGAAGGATTAACCCAGCTTTAAGGGATATAGTCAAACAAGAAATTGAAAAACTATTACAAGTAGGTTTCATCTACCCTATCTCAGATATCCAGTGGGTATCTCCTCTTGTAATTATTCCAAAAAATAATGGAAAATGGAGAATATGTATTGACTATAGGGAACTAAACAAAACCACAATGAGAGATTATTTTCCCTTACCATTCATAGATCAAGTCCTAGATAACCTTTCAGGTAAATAGTACTTTTCTTTCTTGGATGGCTTTAGTGGGTGTAATCAGATTAGAGTTACTACTGAGGATCATGAAAAAACTACATTTACATGTCCATGGGGAACCTTTTCCTATAGAGTGTTACCATTTGGTTTATGCAATGCTCCTACAATTTTCTAGAGAGTTGTACTTGCAATATTTGTTGATCTAACAAATGATTATGTTGAAGTATATATGGATGACTTCAATGTACATGGAGATACATTTTAAGATTCTTTGAGAAATTTGGACAGAGTATTAACAAGATGTGAACAACAAAACTTGTCTCTTAGTGATGAAAAATGTTTGATGATGGTGGATGAGGGAATTGTATTAGGACACCATATTTCACAAAAAGGAATTCAGGTGGATCAAAACAAAATTAGGATCATTTCAGATTCACCTATCCCTCAGATCCCCACAGATATCAAATCATTTCTAGGACATGCTGGGTACTATAGACACTTGATAAAATATTTCAGTAAAATTGCTACCCCCATGTTTAATTTGCTAACCGAGGACTATGAATTTCTTTGGGATGAAAAGTGCCAACATGCTTTTGAAGAAATTAAAAACAAATTAATCAGTGCCCCAATATTGAGAGGTCTTAATTGGGAAAAGCCATTTCATATCCAAACAAATGCCTCAAATTATTCCATTGGTGCAGTATTGGCATAAAAAGATGAAGGAAAGATGTATGGCATTTACTATCTTAGTAAGAATCTTACTCCCACTGAAAATAATTACACCACCACTGAAAAGGAATTTCTTGTTTTAATTTATGTAATCAATAAATTTAGACATTATATTATAGGGTAAAAGACATTTGTATACACAGACCATTCAACAATTAAGTATTTAATGAACAAACTAATGGTTGGAGGAAGATTCATTAGATGGTTATTAATTTTGCAAGAATTTGATATTACCATTGTGGAAAATCCAGGTAAATCTAATGTGGTAGCTGATTTTTTGTCAAGACTAACCACCACAGGGGAACAAGATCTAGTCATGGATAACCTTCTAGATGAACAATTGTTTAAAATCTTAGCAAGTACACCATGGTTTACTGATATGGTAAATTATCTTGCAATACGGAAGTTCCCTCCTTTCACTAAGAAACAAATAAAGAAGTTAATTAAAACTAGTGCAAAATTCAAATGGTTAAATGGAATTCTATTTAAGTGTGGTCCTAATTTTATCTTGCGTAGGTGTGTAAGAGAGGATGAAATTTTTGAGATCCTCATAGCATGTCATGATGAACCAAGTGGAGGACACTATTTAGTAAAAAGAACAGCTCATAAGATATTTAGCACTTGTTGTTATTGGCCATCTTTGTACAAGGATGTGAAAATATATATCAATAGGTGTGATCCTTATCAAAGGATGGAATAGCCAACTTTCACCAATGAAATGCCTCTTCAGCCGCAAGTTGTGGTTGAACCATTTGAGAGATGGGGATTGGATTTTGTTGGTCCCTTTAATCCTCCTTCACAAGGGAAGGAATATATTCTTGTATGTACTGAATATGTGAAAAAATGGGTAGAAGTGCAGGCATTGACAAATGTGACTGAGGAAGCAATTGTTGATTTTCTTTGGAACATAATTACGATCAAGTTTGGAGCATCAAGGAGCATAGTTTCAAATATTGGACCATAATTCATGTCTAATATGATCCAAGCTTTCACAAGGTATTACCAAATCAATCATAGGAAGTCATATCCTTACCATCCACTCTCAAATGGACAAGTTGAAGTAACAAACAGAGAATTGGAGAACATCCTTACCAAAATGGTTGAAGCTAGGAGAAAATATTGCTTAAAGAGACTACCTGAAGCTGTCTGGGCTTATAATACAACTTGGAAAACTACAACAGGGTTTTCACCATCTAAATTAGTCTATGGGAAGAATCCGTTGTTGCCTATAGAATTTGAAATTTAGACATTAAGTACAATAGTGAAGGTGGATATTGAGTTGAATGCAGATCAAAAAGAAAGAATCCTTCAACTCAATGAGTTGGATGAATTAAGGTTGGAAGCACTTCAATAGACAGAGACAATTTAAGAGAAACGGAAGTAGTGGAATGAAATACATATCAAGAAAAGGTAATTCAAATTAGGAGACTGGGCATTACTGTTTGACTCTAAGTACCAATAGTTCAAGGAAAAATTGAGAAACAGATGGTTGGGACCCTATCAGATTGATCAGTTTTTTGACAATGGTTCTATTTAGTTACTTCTCATTGATGGCAACAACAAAACACTCTTGGTCAATGTACATAGGCTAGAACTCTATAGGAATCCTCCCACTAAGAATGAATTTTTGAGGAATATTAAAGTAGACAAAGAATTTGATCATATGGAAGAACCCAGTTCTTCCAAAATGATCAAATAATAAAATGATAGATCCAGAATAAAGGAAAGAAGATGAAAACCAACAAATGGCGCTTTCTTCCCCAAAAAAATATAAAAATATATAAATAAAATAAATAATTTTTGTTTTTCTCTTAAGGTCAATTGAAAACCAGCAAATGGTGGTTGACCTCTTTTTGGCTAGTTTAAATAAAGGAATTCTTTTGAATTCCAGCTGTTTTATCTAATCATGTTTTGTTTGACTTGTAGGAATGATGAGTCATCATAGCAAAAGTCTTACATAATGAAGGATGGTAATTATGTATTTTAACTTATTTAGGGTTGATTAAATGTTTGCATGTGTGATGTGACTTAATTTAAAAGTAGGTATGATGAGTCATCTATTTATACATTATGATTACAAGTTTGTAATCATGAAATTAATTTGGATGGAATAAGAGGTGGCATGGTTATCATTAGTAATAATTATTGCAAACATCAAGTGAAATAAAGATTGTATAAATATCTTGAGGAAGGAGCAGCGAATTGAGTTTGTATTCCATAGCAAAGAACAGATAATTCTGAGGTTCCGCAGCTAAAACTAGAAGTTTCATAGCCAAGTTGTTTAGTTCCGCAGCTAAGAAGAAGGAATACAACTAATTCACACAAAATCAAGAGAGACATAACTCAATCTGATATGGGGATTAAGAAGAAATCAGAACCAGAAGATGATTCCTAGTTGCTTGCAGACGAAGAAGTAGAATCCATCTTTGAGCATGTAGAATGGCTTGAATTCCTGAAGAAATTTTCAAAACATAATGATGAATTGGTAAGAGAATTCATCATAAACCTCGAACAGTCTAGAACAAAGGTGATATATGTCTTTATTCCTTTTTCTGTAAATACTGTAAGTAATATGTCTGGAGTGCCCATTGTTCATGTCCCACAACCTGCCAAGGGGACTTTGAAATAATTTTTTTGAATTCTTACTACAAGAAGGAGCTGAACCCCAGTACATCTATAATACAAAGAAAATCATAAAAGGGGTCAGAAGGGCCAGTTTTCCCAAACCCTTTGATAGGGTAGCATTTTGGATAGTAAAATATTTAACCTGTGACGATCATTTTGGGTATGTGGGAAAATAAGTCTTAAAAATGCTCATATATCTAAAGTATGGAGCCACCAAGCCTGAATATATAATAAACCTCCCAGGGTTTCTTTTTCATTCCATTCAGAACATGGCTAAGAGGTATTCCTGGGGTGTTGGGACAATTAGGCATCATGGTCTAATTCATTTGATATGCTAGCACCATTTCCTGTCAAAGAAGAACGAAGAAGAAATTTGGGACAAGTTTCTTGGCAAGTTCAAGAAAAACCCTAATATTATGAGGACAATTCCAGCCCCATTATCTCCTTTAGCTAATCTAGAAATTGATGCCCCTGTAGAAGGATAGAGGGAAATGGAAAGAGAAAACATACCAAGAAAAATAAGGTCGGTGAGGAAGATAAAAACAACAGAGCCTTATGTACCTATGAAGGAAATTCCTTCTTCCACAACATCTTCAAAAGAGCCAATATCTGTCTCTGAAGGTGATAGCTCACCCACACAAGAACAAGAAAGAATAGTAATAAGAAATTCTAGAGGGAAATTCACTACTGGGCATGTTGAACTTCCCTAGATAAGAAAAATTCATAAGAGGTCAAGGGGAAATCTAGAAGGAAGAAGTGAATAGGAAAGGATGGAAGAGGAAGCTGCTGACATTTTGGGCAGCATCGTCATGACTCCACCTGAGCCAAGTCATGCTCAAATGGACAGAGGAGAAGAGAGATTTGAAGATAAAGATTTTAAGGAGTTGGCTGAACCATCAGTAGTGCCGCATGAAGAAGAATATTTGGCATACAGGATAAGAAAAGAAAAATTCCCTTTAATAAAGGAAGAATTCCAAACTCCTCAAATAATTTCAGAGGAAGAGGAAAGACATAAAGTTAAACAGGATTTTTTCTTTTCTAGAGTAGTGCTCATTATCAGAGAAAAAAATAAGGAATTGGAATTCCTCAAACTTAAATTAGAACAAAGAGAAACACTCATTAATGAGCTAACAACTAAGCTTACAGCCAAAACTGAGGAATTATCAACAACCAAGAAGTAGATGATAGAAAAAGAGGAAGAGTTCCAGACTTCTAGAAAACAGAGTGTTGTGTCCACAGCCTCTACACAAACTAAGTTGACCTATTTGCCACTGAAACAACAATGGGATGATAGTTTTAGAGATCTCAAAGAAGCCAAAACATCAAATGAAGAAGTAAAGACCAAGATGGAGGAAGAGATGAAGGCAAGAAAGGAATGGGAAGAAAAATTTAATAAGGAGGAAGGAAATAAATATAAATGTCTTGCTTAAATTCATATGGTCTATATTATGATTCAGAAATTGCTTGCATGCAGTAAGCCTTCTGCTGTATATAGTGTGTTTGTGGAAGAGTAGTTCATTCACTGTAAGCTATCAAGAATTGCATGTGGGATTCCACATGAACTATAAGATTAATCTAAATTCATGGAAGCTTACTCTCTATCCAGCCTGAGTAGAAAAATCTCCTGTGTGAATTTTATATTTACAATTATATGCTAGAGAAAAACATAGGATTTATGATTAACTTATATGTAGGGGAGAGCCAGCTCAATGCATTTATCTCGCTTTTGCAAAACTAGATTGCATGGAAGGAAAGTGAATCTGAATTTTTATTAAAAGCTAGCTTAACAAGCCTCTGCATGAGAGCTCATTATGGTAAACCTTATGCCTTCCTCACACATTTTAGAACTCATGCCTTTGATAGGAGATTCAAGACACATTACCCTGCCATTTTGTAAAAGAGTATTGATGCCTTTTGTTGGTGCCCATTTTGATCCTCTGTTATTTTCCCATCTTCCCCCTTTGATCTACGTGCTCTAAAAGTGTTTTTCTTTCAATTTGGTGGTATGAATTTTTTTTTATCCAGATTGGATGATTTGAAAAGCTCACAAACTTATTATTTTTCCCCATTTTGAAGGAAAAATATATGTATGCCTTGCTTTGTGCCCTAAATTTCCAAATCCATGAGCCTCTGTCATTTTTTCCACTTTATCTGGCCTTTGAAGCTCGTGGTTGTTCATTTGATGCATATTTTCCCTCAAAAATCAATCCCCATGGTCGAAAATTTCCTAAAATCAATTTCCCTTTGTTTTTGACCAAAAAGTCTTTCACCCATGAGGAAAAAATCAAATTTGGGAATATCTAGTAAATTCTGTGTTTTTTGATAGTCGTACGGGTGTCATTTTTCCATCAAAATTAATCCTAAGCCTCTCCTCCTATGTGGTCATTTTTCATTGGTTAAGAATCGGCAGGTTTCTTTGAAAACTTAACATTTTTGGTGTTTTGGAAAAAATTCAAAATTTCCCCCGCAACTCCGTAGGTAGGAGGACACATGTCACATTCTCATGTAAAGGTAGAATGGGAGGATGGCGGAGGACTTACGAAAGTTTTTCCTTTTTGGCGAAGAGAAAAAGGTCGAGGAAAGGGCCACAGGTCTGTAGTGGAGTGAGGGAAGACACGTGGTGGCTTTGGGACACAAAGTGGGTCGGCGGGTCATCGGGGGAAAAAGGGAAGTTGTTCCCTTTTTGTAAAAATGACTTAGAGCAAACAATTTAGCTGCGGGTCCGAATGAACCACAGGGAGACACGTGGCGGGTAGAGTGGGTCGGTAGGCTACCGGAGGAAAAAGGGAATTTTCTCCCTTTTGACAAAATGACTTAGTGTGAAAATTTGAGGCATGGATCTATGAAAAATCAGAAGGAGACACGTGGCAGGGAAGAAATTGAAGGCGTGGGCCCATGGAGGCAAAGTGATAAAATTTCCCTTGGCGAAAAAAGGGGTTAAAACATGAAATATGCCCATGGATTCTTAGCGATAGAGAGGTGGAAAAGTGTCAAGGATAGAGGTGGAGGTGCGGGCCCGCCAAGAAAAAAATGAAAAATTTCCAAATTTCCAAAAAATGTGGAAATGTGTAGAATTGAGTTGCGACTTCAATGGGACCCACCATATGCCACGTGTCAGCACCAAATTACAAGGGCGGAGGGTAAGAGAAAAAATTTAAAATTTAACGGTTTTCCAAAAATGTTAAAAATTCAAAAAGTGATCCCAAATCTGTTCCCAATCTTATTTAGACACATGGAGGACCCAGATTGAAGGAAAAAGAGAAAATCAATGGTAGCTGTACATTTTTCATTTTGGCTGCCATTTTTGCTCCAAAAAGTGTGGAAATGCAAATTTTGCATCAATTTTCATCAAATTTTTGGAAAATTCATGTCGTTTGTGCATGTAAGGACCAATGCAAGTTGTTTTAGGGATTAATTTGTAGATTTGAGGTGTTCTTGAAATAATTTTTACCCTAGCCCATGAAAAACGTGAAATATCAAATCAGGAAGTTACAGAATCAAATTTTAAAATGATAAGGATGAAATAATGAAATGAAAGGAGTCTGCATGATTGGAGAATGAAAAATGCACCTCCATAATGGATAATGATGAAGGATTTGTAATGATTCACCTTTTTGAAACACCTGACAACTTTTTTTGCAAATATGTTAAACATCCCTATCTACGAGTCATGTTGGAATTTTGTAACAAAATTGATGCTAGGCATATTCTTTTCTAGGGTAAGAAGGATAAAATGTGATAGAATGTTATATAATGCATGTTTTTTGACATGCAAAAGGTCAAATAAACTTAGAATTTCATGGGAAAATCTGGGAAAAATCCCATTCTCTAAGAAACTACCTGAGAACCATTTCTAATTCCTTTCCGCATCAGATTTGTATCATGTTGAGTTGGTTTTAGTTGTAAAGCCATCAACAAGCTCTGATATTGTTCTTATAACATTACCCTACTGATAAATTTGGTCATTTTGGGTTATTTTGTGTTATCTCTTGGCAAAATTTGTATGCACTTATGTTTCAGAATGTTTTCAATTTGTGTTTCTTGCTCCTATTGCAGTCTTCTGTTTAAAATCTCACTTGATCATACATGGTCTCATTTCTTGTTGATAGTTTAGTGGTATTTGCAATATCACACTCAGAAGAGCTTTCATTTGATAAAGATATAAATATATTTAAAATCACTTTACCTTCCCTGAATTTAGAGATTGTTTGTAAACATTTGGGTGCACCTTAGGTCATGATAAAATAGAGGTTTCTAGATGCAAAAATTGAGGGATATCTTCATCTCCTTCACCATTTGAGGGTTACAAAGTAGGTTCTCTTACGTTGGTTGAAAGGCATAACCTAAAATAGTTAGGACAAGATTAGGTCCTATTTGAGTGCTATGCATCTCTCAACAAATCTAAATTCCAGCTAGATCACATCCCTGGCTAAAAATGAAACACATCATGATCTATCTAACTTCAAGCTTCATGCCATATCTCTGATGCTACTCAAACTGAAAAGGAGAAGAAATTTTGGTACCAACACTTTCTGGCACCATTTATGGGGACATTATTTAGTATTTCAATATTTTATATCCCTAGTAATACTTCTTATGTGATTTATGTGCAATTACAAATCTGAATATCATCTTCTGATCATATTTATAAGGCTGGAATGAAGGGTAGAGTTCTGAGTTTGATATTTTCTTAGTTTAATCTGATCCATGTGCATACATATTTAAGATATTTGAATACAGGTCAAACCTTGGTAATGTCCCTTATAAATTCTGCATGCAAATACATTGTTGAAGCATCATTTTATAATCAGATTTGTCAGGATTAAGTGAAGATATAAGTTTTTCCTGCAATTTTATCAGTTTCTAGCAGTTGTTGCACTTCATTTGCATTTTTGGTTGATAAGTTCAAAAAAAGGAAGGTCTAATCTATAAATTTTTGCAAGGTTCTCAGTGCTGATAGATATTTGAAAGAGTATTTTAGTGCATCTACAAAACTAGGGTGAAAATCCTTAGTGGCGACTCCATATTGTTCTGATCTTGATAAATACCAGTGTCTTAAGCTTTCTGTCATTTATTTTTGTGTTTCTAATCTTTGCAAAACTGGAAGGAAGAATATATCTCTTCATTAGGGACTCTACTAAGAATTTGTTCTCATAGTAAAGGAACTCAGAGTTAGAAGGGAGAAGAGTTTGGAAAGTTGTTAAAGGTCAGACATTAGGAAAAGATATATCCATAAGTGAGAGAGATTATACTTTGGTAGAGGATTATCATTCTTCTTCAAGTGATTCTAATTCAAGAAATCCTCTCATAAACTTGTTTACCTCAGCTAGTGAAGGTCCTTCTGCAGTACCGGGTAAGTTCCTTCTCTAATCTACACCTCTGTGTTTCAATTCAAATAAAAAATTCCAAGAAAATCAGCACTTAAAGGATACCAATCTTGTGAACCACATTTTTGAGCCCCAGAGACCTTGCACTCCTCATCAGCTTATGTCACTCCCAAGATCACCTCCACCAAACAATATGGCTCAGCCTAGACCTCCATTTGTTGTTAACACCTTTGATCCTATAGATTTTAGAGGAATGGATGGTTACCCAAATGTTGTCCCATAAGATGTCAGAAATAGGTTGCCAAAGTTCCAAGGTAACAATGCTATAAGTGGTGATCAACATCTCAAGATTTTTGTTAACATGATGGAGGATTTTTAGATAGATTTTGAAGATGTGTACATTAAATTGTTCATTCATACACTAGAAGAGGATGCTAGGGATTGGTACAAGGATCTTCCTGATAATTCTATTGATTTATGGACTGAAATGAAGAATGTATTTAGGTTGTAGTATGGTAACAAGACTGATCCTAGATTTCTCTTGTCTGAATTTGAATATATCAAGAAGAATCCCAATGAATCAGTCCATGAATTCAACAAAAGGTTTAACAAAACTTTGAGAAGGTTACCTATTAGTCTAAGGCCTTGTGATGAATCTTGTCTAATCAAATATGCAGATGCATTTGATAAAAAATCAGCCTACTACTTAAGAGATAAGAATCCTACTAATCTAAGAAAAGCTTTCACCATGGCACTTCAAATTAAAAACAATATCAAAGAAATTGGGAAACCTCTCAAGAGAGATGGTGTAAATTTGATAAACCTTGAAAAACCTCAAGCTAGCAAGGGTGTTGATTTGGAATTGGTTGTGAAAAATTTGGCAGGGGTTGTCAAAGAAATCTCATACAAGTTGGCAAGAGTTGAGAAGGGAATTGGGTAGACTTCACAAGGTCAGCCAAGAGCACAAAACCATGAAAGATTTTCCAATCATCCTAGAGGTGATAAAATGGAAAATGATAGAGGAAAAGGACCCATGGGGTCTACAAATAGACATCCTCAAGAATTTGAAGGAAGAGTGTTTCTTGATCCCCTAACGGCTAGGGTTGCTGCTGTTGAGGAAGTTTCTGATATTGATTGGTGTGATAGGTGTTTTCTACTGCATCCTCCATGTGAAGTGGACCAGCAAGATGGTGAAGCTAATAATGATGATGGTATTGATGATGATATTTTCATGATGGGTTGTTCTTCAAGCTCACAAGGAGGAGAAACATTTACTGAAGTGATAAGTGCTAAGATTACTGTGAAATTTTGGGATTGCATCAAATGGGTACAAGTATTCCTCCCCCCTCATACTCTTGAAGTTGATGTAGTGCAAGATTTTGAAATTCCTAAAAATGAATTTAAATACTTAAGAGCTTTGATGATTAAGAAGTATGATGGTAGTATCCCTTTGGAGGAAGATAGACAATTGTTGATGAATGTTGTTGTAGTTCAAGAGAAAGACTATAACACTAGAAGTAAAGTTGTTAAGGGAGATGGGCCTCAAGACAAACCTAAAACACCCATTATTACAAGTATCCCCAAAGAGGATCCTAGAAGGGAAACACCTGCCAAAAGCTCTGTTGTCCTAAGTAAATATTACAGTCCTCCTCATGCCCAAGCTACCAAGAACCCCTTGCCATCTGATGAATTTTCTTGTCTCCCTTTCAATGCTGCTTTGCCAAAGAGTGTTACCTATGACATAGCCCAAGTATTGAGGCAAATAAAAGTGATTGTTCTAATAATTGAGCTTCTCAGGATTCTTGAGCATAAGAAGAGAGCATTTGAGTACTTGGGATTAAAGGAGGAGAAGATTACTCCAGGTAGAAATGTAAATGTTGTTGAAAATATTCCTCAGATCATTGTAGACCTTGAAACACCACTAGCAATAGAAGATCTTGGAGAGACACCTGAGGTATATTTTGGGACATCCTTGGTTGATTCCCAATTGAATGTTGATCCATTGTTCAAAACTCTGATCATAAAGGATAGACTACTTTACAATTGTATTTTTTATTCCAGTGCATCATGTAATGTCATGCCTCTATAAGTCATGAATGAGTTGGATATAAAAGTGACAATAGACTATAGAAAATGTACTACCATGGACTCAAGAGAAGTACCAGTAGTTGGTTGTGTGAAGGGTTTGGTGGTGCATCTTTCATCTTATCCCTAGAGGAATTTAAAATTGGATGTTGTGATTGTTGATTGCCCTGCCAAATGGGGTATGCTATTTTCAAGAAAGTGGGCTGCAAGTGTTAGAGGGAGTGTCCAAATGGATTTATTTATCCACCATTCCTATTGAGGGCATACTTTTCAAGCTCTATGGAGAAAATAAGATGTTGCATCTAATTGAGTATCTAACCAATGCTTCTTATGAAGTATTGTTTTCTGATGTAGATGATGATAATTTTATTGGGTTTGATAATGGAAAAGAACACAAGATGGATCAATCAAAGCTCCTTGATCAGGTAAGTTCTCCTTGGACCTTGCTATTTGATGGAGCTTCCTTCAAATTTGGGAATGGTGCTGGTATAATTCTGATTTCTCCTAGCTTGGAAGAGTTTGTTTTTCCCATTAAGCTTAATTTTGAATGTACTAACAAAATTTTTGAGTATGAAGCCTTGTTGTTGGGTTTGAGAATTGCATGGAAGTATGGTGTCAAGGACACCATTGCAAAAGGAGATTCAGAGCTGGTTGTTAAGAAAATAAAAAAAATGTATGCCACAAAAAATCAGTGGATGAAACAATATAAGCATGCAGTTTGGGATCTAATTGAGATGTTTGATTCCTTCAATATTTTTCACCATGATAGAAGTTTCAATGTTGTTTTTGATAATTTGGTAGTGTTGGGGTCAAGATTTGGAGATTACACCATTTCACTTTATTGTGAGTAAAATTTTGAAGTGTTAACTAGGCCACCTGTCCTTGACAACATCAAGCATTGGCAAGTGTTTAATGATGATACTCAAGTGCAAAGGTTCTTACAAAATCAAGGTGATTTTGTAGATCAGAATATTTATTGGGAGCTAATGGTATGTATGACTAAAGGAAGAGAGACTTTTTTTGGAAAGGATATTATCTAATTGAAAATTAACACCATTCCTATAGGTCTTGTTGCACTTGAGTCCAATTTTGACAAGGCTGATTGCATCATAAATAGAAACATATCTACCTCAAGGGATGTGGAAGAGCATAACTTGGGTACAAAGGAAAAATGAAAGAAATTTTGGTTGGGTAGCAATTTAAGCAAGGAAGAAAAACAATCCTACCTCCAATTGTTGAAAAAATATCAAGATTGTCTTGCCTGGTCATATTCAGAGTGGAAAGCATATAAAGAAGACTTGTTCCAACATGAGATACCTCTTGAGAAAAATGCCAAACCATTTAGATAGAAGAAAAGGCCAATCAATCCACTCCTCTCCATGAAAATGCAAGATGAATTGAAGAAACTGAAGGAGGGAGGGATCATTCAGCCCATGAGGTATTCATCTTGGGTTGCAAACCTTTTGTCAATCAGAAAAAAGAATGGAGATATAAAAATTTGTGTAGACTTCAGAAATATGAATAGAGATTCATTGAAATACAATTATCCTTTGCAAAACATGGAGAACATGCTGTAGTTAGTGACTGGATCTAAATTGTTGTCCACCTTGGATGGTTTCTTTGGCTATAATCAGGTTGTTGTTAAGGAGTATGAAATATTTAAAACCACCTTTACCACTCCTTGGGGAACATATGTTTATTTGAGAATTCCTTTTAGTCTCACGAATGTTGGGAATACTTTCCAAAGAGCAATGGATGTTGCTTTTTTTGGTTATATAAATGACTTCATTGCAATTTATCAAGATGATGTGACTATGTTTTTAAGGAGAAGAAAATATCACTTGCAACATTTAGAAAGAATGTTGATCAGATGTAGAGAATTTGGAATCTCTCTCAATCCAAAGAAGTTTCAAATTGGGGTATAAAATTCCAAGCTACTCGGTCATATTGTTTCAAATGCTAGTGTCATGATTGATCCTAAGAGAGAGAAGAAGGGCATCCAATCTTTCTTTGGATAGATCAATTTCATTAGAAGGTTTGTGTCAAATTTTTTTGAATTGACCCTACCAATTATATGCTTGTTAAAGAAAGATCAGATTGTCAAGTGGGAGGAGACTGCCCTTAAAGATTTTTAAGGAATCAAAGAGGCATTGAAACATGCACCTATCTTGGCAGCCCCGAATTACAAGAAGCCTTTCCAAATCTTCTCCTTTACTTCTGAAAAATACTATTGCATTTGTTTTGCTCCAAAAATAAGAAGATGGGGCTGAGAGGCCTATTTCCTTCTTTAGCAAGGCCTTACAAGTTGTTGAGTTTAAGTACATAATCATGGAAAAATAAGCATTTTCCCTGGTGAAAGCAACAAAGGTTTTCAGGCCTTATATCTTAAGTTTAAAAGTTGTTGCTTATGTTCCCCACACCATGGTAAAAGACATCTTATCAAAGATGGAGATATCAATCAAGAGATGTAGATGGGTGAACAAACTGTAGGAGTATGATATGGACATCCAAACCACAAAGCTAGTAAGAGGTTTAGTTCTGGCCAAGCTCATGGCTGAGAGAAACTTGCAGACTATGGAAGTGAATGAAGTAGGGAAGAAAGGGTAGATGTTCTTGAGAAATTGGTAAGTTTTGAGTGGTACAAGGATATAATATTTTACCTCACACACCTATGATGTCCTGATCATTTGAATAAAAATTAGAAAAGAGCCCTCAAGCTGGCTTCTCAAAAATAAATCATCACTAACTTTGGGCTGGCTTGGAGGAACCCTAAAGGTGTCCTCTTGAAATGTGTAATTGAAGATGAAGCTCCTCAATTAATTGTTAATTTTCATGGGGGAGTTTTTGGAGGACACTTTACTAGAAGGGTTACATCACACAACGTTTTGAGAGTTGGTTATTGGTGGCCTACTCTATGTTGGTATCCAAACTTAATCTCCTTCACAACTCAAGTAACATGATGGATCTCACAAGACACTCAAGGGAAGATAAATGATTTGTGTGTCATTTGTATTTGGGGAGCACATCTATCTGTGTTGTTAGCACTCAATATTTGAAGGAGTGGGTAGCACCTCAAAAGGATTTTGATCTAATCCTCACTATTCTAGGTTGTGCCTCTCAACCAAGGTAAGAGAGCCTATATTACAGCCTTTGTTTGATGAAGGAGGTGGAGATATCCTTATGCTTTGCACATTGTATGGAGATGGCCTTGGGAAAACATGATCAATTATCCATTATTCAAACTCAAAAGAGTTGTTACTACTAAATAATGGAAATGCTTTCAAGACAAGGCTAAGGCTGCTAGAGACATGACAAAATCCTGATATGCTTTGTGCATTTTTGTGAATGGATTGTATTCTCTTGTTGAAACACAATGAAATAAAGGGGTAATATTGGTAGGATGATTTAGTTTGAATGAAATTTTTTTGGGATATGTTTAGACAAGACTAGCTAGGAATTACCAACTTCTTTGAGAACCCTTGCAAGATATTTGCAACACCCAAACAACATAGATGTTTCAATGGGTTTAAAATACTCCGTCAACAAGGATATTTGCACCAAATGGAGGCCCAAATTTTTACTCTTCCACACAACCTTTGATAACCTTCCACAAAAGCTTGAAGAAAAATACCAACAAAGTATCTAGGAATCCCAATTTGATCATGACTTAAGGTGCACCCAAAGATTTACAAACAATCTCAATATTCAAGGAAGGTAAAATGAATTTAAATCTGTTTGTCTTCTATCAAATGAATTCTCTTCTAAATTAAATATTAAATATGACATTAAAACCTCAACAAGAAATGAGACCATGCCGGAAGATACCACACACAAGATTGCAACATGAGCAATAAACATAAATTGAAATCATTTTGAAACATAAGCATATACAAATTTTGCCAAGAGATAACACCAAGTAATCCAAAAATTGATCAAATACATTAGCAGAGGAATGTTATTGGAATAATCTCAGAGCTTGTTGATGGATTTACAACTGAAACCAACTCAACATGATGAAAACTGATACAAAAATGGAATTGAAAATGGCTCTCAGGCAGTTTTCTTAGAGAAAATGGGCTTCTTCCTGTTTCTTCCTTGAAAAATTCTACATCCTTTGTTCTCCTCCCTCCTTCCACACTCAAAAATTAAATTTTATATCTCATGACATCCTAGAGTCTTGCTTCCCAAGCAAAGCATATTCTTAAGGGATAAAATTTGTTACAAAAACCCTTATCCTTTCATGAAAATGACATAAAACTGGAAAATAGCTTACATATTGCCAGGGATGCACAAAAAGTTTAAAATATTACACAAATTAAGATCCTTATCCATCCTAGGGTCACATTTTTTTCATTTAGGCATGCCAACATGTTTTAGCAATCATTTTTCACTTTTTACCTTTTCAATTTTTACCTCTACAACTGTTAATTTTGACTTTTCATGTTCTTTCATGGGCTAGGGTAAAAATTACACCAAAAACATCATAGATCATCAAATTAGCTCATGAAAATAGTGCCATTGCAGTTAGAAGCCTGAAAGGATGTATAATCATATAAAATTCGATGGAATTTAATGAAGAAATGATGAATCCAAGCTTGTTAGAGCTCCAATGGCGGTAAAAATGATGATTATACAGTTGTCATTGATCTCATTAATCAACTTTAAATTTCTACCCTCCACATGGAAGATGAGATCCACAAATATTACCCCTGTTTTCCCTTTGGATAAGGTGGGACACATGTCTAAAAACCATTGGATCGGGCCCCACCCATCAAAAAATGCATTTGCGGCACTTTTGAACGTTTGGAAAAAAACTTAAAAATTTCCCCACTTGCCCCCTGGGCCCACTACGTGTCCACATGTGGGCCCCACCGAAAACCGCGGGCTCATTCTATTAATTTTTCCAAAAGGAAATTTTGCACAAAATTCTCCACGGGCCCGAACACCCGCTTCTTTCCTTTCACGTGGCATCCACCCATTTGCCGCGGGTCTGAACTTCTAATTTTTCCTTCATACCTCCCTACCACATTTACAAAGTTTCAAAATTATCCCCAAGCCTGCGCTCCCCCATTTATGTCCTTTGGTGAATGTGTCCTTTTCCAATTCATTACAGGCCTTTGGGCCAAACCTTGCCTTTTTACCATTTGAAGTTTAAAAACTTCAAAGTCATCACAAAGCCCATTGCTGCCTTTTACTTTTTTAGACACGTGTCCATCTGCTATTGGATGAGGGCCTTCAGGTCAAAAATTTACTTTGACACCTTGAGCCAAAAAATAGAAAAATTCTCCAACTTCTTCCACCACCCGTATGTCTCTCGATCCACGTGTCCTCTTCCCATTTGCTATAGGATTTTGGGCCTAGAATTGACTTTGAGAATTTTTCCAAAATGAAAGCCAAAATTTTTAAGGACAACCTACCAATCTCTCAACCAATCACAACATGCCACGTAGGCATTCTTTGCAGAAGGTGGGGCCATGGGTCAAAATGTTCCATTTTGCCAAAAATTTCAAAACAATAAGTTAAAAACATTTCCCGACCATCCTTGGCCAATAGGAACCCACCATGTTGCAATAATGTTATGATGATGAATTTGATGGGTAGAATACGCCTGTATGATCGTCAAAATGTCAAAAATTCATAGGATGCCCTAGAAAATTGAAAATTTTCACAAGGATGGTAGATTTCTTGATCTTAAACCAATTAAATCAATTTTTGACATTAATTTTGACCCTGGGATTGGGAAAATATTTGCACAAATTTGGGATTCAGTCAGACTCAAGTTTTTTCACAATTTGACAAAGGAAAAATGCCACAACCCATAAAAATGAATAAATTAGGGCACAAAAAGGGGAAAACTTGGAAATTTGTTTCAAATGAGGGAAAAAAAACAACATTATGAGCATTTTGAAAGCACTCAACTGGAAAAACTGAATTGTAGACCACTAGCCCAAAAAATAAAACCATTTCTGAGCTAAACTGGACATGGAAAATTAGGGCAAAAAGATGCAAGTTCAAAATTTGCACTAACATTGGCTCCTGCTTGGGGATGGGCACTCCTAGTGAGTGCCACAAGGAAAAAACATAGACCAAGTGCCAAAAAACCATTGGGAAAAGGAGTCAAAACACAAAGACAGCCCAAAAACCAGAAAAAACCACCAAAAATGGACTGAGAAAACCAGCCAAAAAAGGTTTCCAAGGAAAAAAGGGAAAAACACACACCAACCAACAGAAAAAAATAAAGCAAGAACAAATACTATACAAATATACAACTTTTTGATACCTCACTTGGGGATTTAATCTAAGAAATGTTTTAAATGTCTGTCATTAATAGGTAACTCCAGCAAATCCCCATCTAGATCCTTGAGATAAAAGGTGTGCTCACCAATTCTGATGTTAATGGCATAAGGGCCCATCCATAATGCATCAAACTTGCCATGATTTCCCTTGTCTTCATGCCTACTATCACATAGCAAAACCAAATCTCCTACATTGAAGGCTCTAGGAGTGACCTTCTTATCAAATAACCTCTTCAATATCTCTCTAAATATGATATGCCTTTGATGAGAGGCTCTTCTTTATTCATCCAACTCAATGATCTAATTGATTCTTGATTCATATGGGCCATGTTATTAATCTTCTAATTGTTGAGCAAACTAAAATGGGGATAATTACAGATGCAAGGGTAGCAATGCCTGAGTTCCATACACCAATTCAAACGGGCTCTTACCAGTTTCTCTTTTAGGAGTTATTCTATCAGCCCAAACTACAAATTTCAATTGCTCTCCCCACTTCTTCTTGTTGATTTCCAAGGTCCTTCTAATGATGTTGAGAAAGTTCTTATTATTGGACTCAACTTTTATGTTCCCTTGTGGATTGTAGTTTGAAGAATAAGTCAGATTTATCCCATATTCATTGCACATTACCATTAAAGGTTTGGCTCTAAAGCACATGGAATTATCAAATACAATATTAACCGGAACTCCAAATCTACATATGATATGATTTAATAAGAATTATATTACCACTTGGTGTGTTGCCTTTCTAGATGGAATTTCTTCAACCCACTTTGTAAAATAATAAGTTACTACAAGGATTCATTTATGACCAGCACTAGAAGGATCTGAAATCTCACCAATGAATTCCATTCCCCATTGTTTGAAAGGAGCTTCAATTGATACAGGCTGTAAAGGAAGGGATCCTGAAGCTTTCAGTCTTCCAGAGAAATGTTGGCAACTATCACACTTTCTAACCAGCTGGGTTGCATCTTTAAAAAGAGTAGGCCACCAATAACCAGCTCTTAAAATTTTAAGTGTTGTCACTCTCCCAGAAAAATGTCCTCCACAAACTCCCCCATGGAAATCAGTAATCAACCTGGGAACTTCATCTTTAGTTATGCATTTCAAGAGGACACCTTCAGGGTTCTTCCAAGGTAGCCCAAGGTCTGTTATGATATATTTTTGAGAACCCATCTTAAGGGATATTTTCTAATTTTTATTTAAATGACTAGGAAAACATAGGTTTCTGAGGTAGAAGATCACATCCTTGTACCATTCAGAACTCATCAATTTCTCAAGAAGATCTGCCCTTTCTTCCTCAAGCTGATTCGCTTCTAAATTTTGTAAATTGCTCTCAGCCATGAGCTTAGCAAGACCCAAACCTCTTACTAGCTTTGTTGTTTGGATATCCATATCATATTCTTGTAATTTGTTGACCCATCTACATCTCTTGCTTGATATTTCCATGTCTGATAAGATGTCTTTAACCATGGTGTGGGGAACATAGGAAACAACTTTTGAACTCAATATATAAGGCCTGAAAATCTTTGTTGCTTTCACCAAGGCAAACACTTGTTTTTCCATGATTGTATACTTTAACTCAGCTACTTGTAAAGCCTTGCTAAAGAAGGAAATAGGCCTCTTAACTCCATTCTCATCCTTTTGTAATAAAACATAAGAAATAGTAAATTCAGAGGCAAAAGAAAAGATTTGGAAAGGCCTCTTATAGTTTGGAGCTGCCAAAATAGGTGCATACTTAAGTGCATCCTTTATTCCTTCAAAATATTGAATGGAAGCCTCCTCCCACCTGATAACTTGATCCTTTTTTAACATGCTTATGATTGGAAGAGTCAGCTCAACAAAATTGGAAATAAACCTTCTAATAAAATTGATTTGGCCAAAGAAAGATTGGATACCTTTCTTAGTTCTTGGGATAGGTACTTTGCTTATTGCCTCCACTCTTTTAGGGTCTATCATGACACCATCCTTAGACACAATATGTCCCAACAACTTGGCCCTTTGCACACCAAAATGAAACTTCTTTAGATTAAGAGAAATGTCATACTCCCTACATCTGATCAACATATTCTCTAGGTGTTGCAAATGGTCTCCTCGCTACCTTGAAAAAAAAGTCACATCATCTTGGTAGACCACAATAAAATCATTGATGTAACCAGAAAAGGCAACATCCATTACCATTTGAAAAGTGGCACCAACATTAATCAATCCAAAGGGCATCCTTACAAAAACATAAGTTCCCCAAGGCCTAGTGAAGGTAGTCTTAAGTCTTTCTGATTCTTTAACAACCACTTGATTGTATCCGGAGAAACCATCCAAAGTAGAAAGCATTTCTGACCCTGTTACAAGTTACAACATATTTTCCATGTTTGGCAAGGGGTAGTTGTCCTTCATGGATGCTTTGTTTATATTCCTAAAATCCACACAAATTTTGATGTCTCCATTCTTCTTTCTAGCTAGCATAAGGTTTACAACCCAAGATGAATACCTAGTGGGCTGAATGATACCCCCATCTCTCAATTTCTCCAACACTTCCTAAATTTTCATGGAGAGAAGTGGATTAATAGGCCTTCGTCTCTATCTAAATGGGTTAATCTTGGCCTCAAGAGGAATCTCATGTTGGAACAAATCTTCTCTATATGCCTTTAGCTCTGAATAAGTCCAAGCAAGGCAGTCTTGATATTTCTTTAAGAGTTGGGCATAGGATTGCTTTTCCTCTTTGCTGAGATTTCTACCCAACCAAATCTTCCCTAGTTTATCCTTGGTTCCCAAGTTGTGCTCTTCCACATCCCTTGAAGCAAACATGTTCCTATTAATGATGCAATCAAGATCGCTAAAATTTGATTCAAGTGCAACAAGACCTTTAGGAATGGTATTTGTTTTTAATTGTATAATATCCTTCTCAAATAAAGTTTCTGTCCCTTTATTCATGCATACCATTGGCTCCCAATCAATTTTCTGACCAAAAAACTCACCTTGGCATTGTAATAACTTCAAAACTTGTGCATCATCATAAAAAATCTACCAATGTTTCACATTATCCGGGACAGCTGGCCTTGTTAGAACTTCAATGTTAGATTCACAAAAAGGTGAAACGATACAATTGTCAAATCTAGAGCCAAGTACAGCCAACTTATCAGCAGTAGCATTAAGACTTCTATCATGGTAAACAATGTTAAAGGAATCAAACATTTAAATCAAGTCCCAAACAACATGCTTATATTGTTTCATGCGCTGATTTTTGTGGCATATAACTTCCTTACTTGCTTAACAACCAGATCCAAATCCCCCTTGGCAACAATATCCTTCACTCCATACTTCCATGTAATCCTTAACCCCAACAACAATGCCTCATACTCAGTAATATTGTTAGTGCATTCAAAATTAAGTTTGAAGGAAAAATGAAACTCTTCCAAACTAGGAGAAAAAAAACTATACCAGCACCATTTCCAAATTTGGAGCAAGCTCCATCAAATAGAAATGCCCATGGAGAACCTACTCTATCAAGGCATTCTGATTTATGCATCTTTTTCTCTTTTCCATTAGTAAACCTGGTAAACCCAAACCTGATCCCCTCAATTCCTTGCATCTTTAACCATTCTATTTCTGAATAAAGTTCTAAATCATCTTATGTTTATTAATCACTTGTCCCTTAAGCACCATTCACCTTCCATTTACCTATTTTAAGGATCAACGAATAAACAAGAATCACGTGATTACCCATCACTTTTTAGCCTTATCTTAAATATGAGTACCATGGCTCTACTCATGGCATGTTTCTCATGGATTCTTTTCATCTATTCCAAGATGGAATCCCATGGTCGTTCATCACTTAAAACCCATATTTCATAGCTAACCCTTGTGTGATATGCTTTCATCTTCATAACAGGAGCATTTCCTTCTCTATAGTATTGTCCATGACCTAAACGTCCACAAAAAACTTAAAAATAAATATATGGTATTTTCAAATTTAAACTCCTTGATTCAAAATTCTCAAAAAAAGATGACTCTTTCAAAAATAACATCTATTATTTCTATCTTGCTACTATAAATAGATTGATCCCTCAAAGTATAGTTATACAAATCTAGCCATACTGTACATAGTCTATCACCAAAAGAAGACTATTCTTGGAAAAATAAAATAAAAATATTCTGAAGCTTCTCGCATCGATCAACTTGACGAAGAACTCAAGGATATACTCTACTCATCCCACATAGACTTCCCGCATTGATTAGTCTATAAAAACAAAAGCAAAAATAAAAAATCTAACCTTTTCGTCATGGAATTTCCTATTTTGATCTTGGGTTTCTTGCCAAAAGGCATGTTGTCGTACACCAGGTTATGCTAAACCAACCTTATTTCATCTCACCACCTTTCCTTTCAAATCCTCCACCTCCTCAAGGGATGTGTCATTAATATGACATTTCGTGATCATGTGACCTTCTTTACCCATAAAATATTCAATCATGTAGCTCCTTTTAGGGTCTTTTGTTCATAAGCTAATATTTGGTATGATAAAATTGTCAGGGTTCTTATCAATTAGGAGGCACATTTGTCTCCTCTTACCATTCACCATTTTTCCTACTTATTGATCCTCCTATACAAGACTAGACCATTAACACCTATATTTTTGGAATTCCTCTTTCACCTCAACCATGCCTAAAAACCAACCAACCCATTGCTTTACCTCATCATATTCTTCCCTAGCTTATGGAGGAACTACATCTTCGTGAGGCCCCTTTTCATCATGGCTATGTAGGCAACACTCTTAGGGCTTGGGGAGCTTGGAGGTTAGTTTGGCCACTTTTTACCCTAACAAGTTTCCCCCCTTTTTATATTCTCATGCTACCTTAGTTAGTTTCCATTTTACACAACACTTGGAAATTAAAAAAACAAACAAAAATACAAACATACATACCTACCATTTGATCACAACATATATATACATCATCATTTATTTTCCATAATACCAATAACTTGGAAATTAAATTAAACCCAAACACATGACCAAATCATTCCTAACTCAACTATAATCCGCCATGAATGTACTTTACTCCACCATGCCTATACCTGACTCCATCATGCCTTACTCACTAAACTCCATCATGCCTACATGACCTTGACTCAATAATGCCTAACTCACCTAGAATCCACCATGCCTATACCTGACTCCATCATGCCTACATGAACTCAAACACCTAACTCACCTTGACTCCGTCATGCCTAGATAACCTCGATTCAATAATGCCTACATGACCTCGACTCAATCATGCCTAATTCATCTAGTTTCCATCAATACACAATAAAAATGGAAATTCAAATAAGTACATCATCCATCCAATAAATATCATCAACTGTATAAATGGGAGCGTATGTATATCAATACATATATACACAGATACAAATAAATACAAGTATCTCAAAAACTCTCGTATACAATCTCACATCTTCGGCACGTAGGCCAACATATATATATATATATATATATATATATATATATTATATATCTCAAAAATCAAAATAATGATCACATCAAGTGACTAATCATCACCCCACCTGATATCCTCCTGATTAGTCTCACCTATCTCCTCCCCTCATCTGTCACCCTCCCTGCCAGCATCTATACACCCTCCATGGGTCTCGATGTTGTATCCTCCTTGACCTCACTCGGGCCTCACCTCTGTAAACTCATAACCTCTCCCTAGCCCTTTCCATGGGCTCGATGGCCCCCTTTGATCCGTGAACTGTGATTCCTAGATCTAGTCTTCTCACTATCTACCTACTCAGCTCTGTACTTGACATATGAAGGGAAATCTATACTGGCAGTCGTCACTTAATATTTATAGTAGTGCACCTTGCTCACAGCATCCTTAAACCTTGTTATAGACACAGTCTATGGTAGTACCATGGGTCTCACTATAACCTAGGAACTGTGCCCTGCTAATAATGGCCTCAGCCCCTATCTTGATGCCTACCCTCCTGCCTATGCCACGAGACTCTATTCTGGGCTAGGTTTCTTATAATATGGGACCTTGTCCCTGGCCCTGTGGGGGTACATGTACCTTTTCTACAACCTGGGCCTCTAAGGCCACAACCTATGCCTGTGAAGTGGATAGCTAGCCCTGTAACCCTATCGCCTACACCTGTGAGGTGGCTACCTATTCACCATCCCTATCTCCACCCTTTACAGGTGCTTGTCCATATGCTACCTGGTTTTGTAAAGTGGCTACTTGTGCTTCTGACCCTTTGAGTTTCCCATGTAAACCTGTAATTTATGCCTAAAGGGTGGCCACCTGACCCTGTAAAGTATCCCTTTGCACTATAATAGTGGCTAAATCTTGATGTCTTGGTCTTGGTGGTGCCACCCGTAGCTAAGCCACCCACCACTGGTTATACCCATCACTAACTCCCATGTCATAAATTCTTCTATCTATCATTTGCTCCTCCTACGCTTACAGCACACCTAGACGTGGTGGAGACATGGATATTTCCAGGTCATCCCTATAGTACTGTGGGAACAAGGGGGCATGTCCTACCATAATCCAAACTATCACCTGACCCTGTCTATGGGTTTCATCTCATCCTCCTTGGCCCATCACCCATGTATCCACCTCAATAGCTGAATCTCCTCTAACTCCTTAGCCATGCCTCTATAGGATGAATAATCCACATATGTTCTCAACACAATATCAACCATAGAAAGGCTATCCAACCACTGCATGTAGTATGACACATCATATGTGTCCCTTACCCCCCTCGGCTATCCATCAACTAGCACCCAACATTTGTACCAACTCTAAGCAAGCCACCCCCAAAAAAATCTTATTACAGTAGATCCACTGGGTGTACAAACATAATGTGGTCGTATGCCCAACAATGTAGTAAAAAGTACAACACATCCTGAATCACCATAATCTTCCTAAGCCCATAACTCACTATATAACTAAACTAAGAAAATTGGTGACTAAGTGAAGTAGATCCGATCCTCTATCATATCCTAGAGCACTCCCATTAGTGCTCATGGGAGTGTCCCACCCTCAAAATATGGCAGAGAAAAACAACCTACCACCTCCATCATTAGTACCGATGGCCTCGCCTCCTGTGGGTAGGCTGCATACATGTCCCCATATGTGAGACTTGTGTTGTGATAGGTTAATAGGTCCATTGCCTCACCAAATACTGCCAATACTGGCTCCACTGAGGCCTCAAATGAGATGGAATAAACTGGCTCCCCAATAATAAGTAGCCTTAAGATCTGGTAAATTTTGTCCAAGGTGACGGTCATCTTGCCCATTGGTAGGTGGAAGGTATTGGTCGTTGAATCCTATATTTCGATGAGAGTAACCATCATACTATGATTTCAAATTATCCACCTATAACATCAGACTCCGATAAGTCCAACCTCATTCATATGCTCCCAATCCTCCCTAGTCACGTTGGACCATATCCATACCAATAGTGGTGGTACTCTATCTTGCATCTTGAGCTGATCTCTAGCCTATATGAACCAAACACTACATAGTCAAGACTTGAGCATATCAACACACCTATTACCCAACACACCTATTACCTATCACATTATACCCACACCACAACCTTCCCGCTTACACCTTTTACCTAATTCTCTTATAAACCTATTTTCCCTTATCATCTTTACCTATCCTAGTATAGTTCACCTACTTCCTCACCCCACATTTACAAACTAACATGTTACCCTCATCCCTTTACATATACTTTAACTTACCACTTCCTTGCCTATTTTTCTTCCCCATACCTATCCATTTTAACCTATTTTCTCCTAATACTAACAAATATTGGTCTACTTGACCGTCTTTGGTCCCTCTTGACTTGTGTTGGTCACCTAAGCCTTGATTGATGCCAGCCACAACCAACCAATGTTGGAAAAACCTTGATCGATGTCGGTATTTGTCGCGGCACCCAAAAATGAAAACCCATCCCCTATCTCCCATTTCATTAAAAACTCACCTCAAAATTACCTACAACCTAACCCACCCCACCTAAATTCACCTTACATTTAATTACCACCCTATTTATCCTCACTTTACCTTTCTCCATCCCAATTTCATACATTTTTCACCCACATTTCAAAATAAAAATTACCTCACATTTATTCACTTTAAAGCAAAATGTAATCAAACTACATGTAAAGGAATGCCTCCTACCTCTACTCGACAACGTCTATGCAGTGGCACCTCTAGTCTATGTGTCGATGGACCTCCCGCACCCTCTCTTGCCTCTACTATGCCAAAATCCACCACAAATCTCTAAGCCAATCCACCCACTCTGATAAACCTTGTGGACCCACTTGTCACTAACCACTCACATACTCGTAGCCTAGAAAATCAACTCAACACCTCGCGATGTCACTTTCTATAAAAGCACTACCTCTCTGTCATTTTCAAAAATGACAATAGGATAAAATGAGTCTGATAAAACATGAATTTTACTTTTTACCCCCAAATCGACATGACTGATGTTGGTCATGTTGTTCCCTAGCAAACTGACATCAATTACCCCATAACTGGCATCTGTCACACATCATGACAATTTGACCCACATTATGCCCATTTTGGCCTAAAAACATTACTGAACAAATATGTTTTACCTTTAGCAACACCTATTACACCTCACCCATAAGCTTAAATTACATGTACATTTCCTTAACTCTGATTAGGGATGTGTTATTTACCTACATACTATTCTTCCTTGTGCCCTAACATACATACCCTAAGCTAAATATCCCTAGTGTCCATATGAATTTTTGTATTCACTATACCTTACGATGTTGTTACCCATATTGTTTAGCCTAATGACCTTACCTTGCCTATTTCCATGTTGTTTATCCCAACCAAACCTTTGGTGTATTGGATCATACCTAAACGTTCCTGAACCTAACCTTAGTTATTTTTCCAAACCATATCTTATACCCTGGATACCTGAATCACTTCAACCTTGTTTGAATAACCTATCAACCTTGGACAATGTAGAGTTTGAAGTATCTTCCACCTGGTACCGTATCACAATCTATACATGTGTGTGCATTCGATTTCCATTACCCATTACGCAATATGACCATTACCCATTACCCAATATGAACATTACCCATTACCCACTATGATCATACCCTTACCTATAACCAACCTACCCTCCGTTTCATCACTTACCCATTTATCAAACCACTCCCTGACTACATTTAACACCTCATCAGTTCCTAGTTTGAGGGGGATCATCTCCACCCAAGCTTGGGAAAACCCCACTCTCACCTATATTTGGGGTAACCACTTCCTAGTTTTGTTAGCATTGCTTACCAATACAAGCTACGTGACAAAAAAGGGAAATGTAGACACCAAATTTAGGTCACACTCCCCTTGGTCCCCTTTAATTAATTAACGTAAAGTGTTCACCTAACCATGACCCCACTCCACATTCATATTAATTTAATTACTTATTATTGAATTAATATTTATCCTCAAATTATAAATTAATTTAATTACTTTAATTAAGTTAATTTACACCTCACCTAGCCACATCACCTAGACACCTCACCATGGACTTATTCTTAGTCTATTAATTAACTAAGACTGAGTCTTTACTTCTCTTAGCTAACTGGGACTCTTTCAAACCCTAAAATTAAAGTCCTATTCCTTCTCCAACAATACTCCTAGTTATCTAAGTGCTAACACTCACTTGAGTCCTGGAATGACAATCAGAGCATGCCAAAAATAGCAAATATTTTCTTATTTTTGGAAAACCTAGGATTTCTCACCTTAAGTGACATTGGTTTTCCCTCAACCGACATCGGTCACCCTAACCATCATCGATTACCTTATATATAGTTTTGTAACCTCTTAATAGGGTTGGTCATTTGGATTTTTGAGAGATATATTACATTCAAGCATGAACTAAAGACTTCTCAACATTCAGACAATGGAATACACTCAACCATAGGCCCTTAAAAACACATAATACTCATCTAAAGGAATTATAAATTATAATATTCATGGGAACACTCTAGGAGTATTTCCATGGCACTGACCAAAAATTTCTTCACAGATCAACCAATTCCTTCCTTCATATACTAGACCTTCAAATGAAAGTAAGTTTATTTGATTTTCATCATCATGTACTTGCATAAAGTGTAATTTCATTATCCTTTTTTATTAAATCTTATTCTTTCCTACATTCCACCATTCCCACCTTCTCACCAATCTACCCATCCAACCATTCATGACCTTCTAGCTCTCCATACTTGACCTCTATGCATTCCTGAGTCTTTTTGACATTATTACGAATCCAACCATCCTCCCTTCATCCTCTATGCAATCACAAAGAAGTTAAAGACTAAATTTATTTAATTACCACCAAATTTCCCCTACTTAATCTGGTTATTATAATAGTTTTTGGTTCTCACCTCTTCAATGGCACCGGTCACCTGACCGATGTCGGTTAATGTGTCTTCCATCAACTTTCACCAGAACCTCCCCAAAACCTCACAAAACCTCACCCAAAGCTAATACCCCACCTAAAACCTCACAAAGAACCTTCCCAACTCTTTTTTGCAAACACAAAGAGAGCCTGAACACCATTTTTGAAATTTTTCCATTTCCAATAGTAACCGATATTGGTCATCCTAAACCGTAATTGGTCATACCTTAACCAAAATTGGTCACCCTGACCGGTGTCGGTCTTTGTTTCTATTAAAATTTCATTAGACCAAAAAGATTCCTAATCACCCAAAAAGTAACTGAAACCTCACCAAATCTTACGCAGACCCCATCTGTGACCCTCAGACCACTTACCCAACCTACAACTTGACCCGAAACCTTCACCTGTTTAGTTATAAAGCCTTTAATTGGATTAACATGGATAGTAGTTTGAGATACCTAAATCTGAACACTAGCATTAAATTCTTTTATTTGCATGTTCACTTATTTCATATTGAGTTATATATGAGTGGATTGATAACCATCTAGGAAGTATCACACTTCCTGGATTTATCTCACGCTAGGAAGTCCGCTAACTTTTACTATTAAATCTATCTTGTGGTCTTGCTTTATATTATAGGTAGTTCATCCTAAAAAAAAGGAATATCACAAAATCATCTTGGATCAAAAATCAGAAATGTGTGCACTCAACCTTTAACCAACATAATAACAGGTATTCCTCCTTGTCCCTTTTACATTTATCGGTTTCATTTTACAATAATTCAGTGAAACAAATGGTGATACACATAATGGAATAATTGAGTACGTTCATGATGAAGAAGATGATGATGATGAAGCTCTAAGATTATCATGTGTAATTTTCACTCACACAAAGTCCAAGAAAGGCAGTCCATCCTCAATAGCTGTGGTGAAAGAAAAGAAAAATAAAGAATACCCTTCTACGGAGGTTCCATAAAATAAAATCATCAGCATAGAACCAACACTACCACCTTTAATGGAGTCGGATAAAGAAAAATAAGGCCCACTGGTTATCAAGGATCATACTTCCATACCAAGTAAGTCATCTAATTTTTCTCCCAACTCAAAAAGTGCTAAAAACAATTCTTCTTCAAATGTTGTTTCTAAAAAATAATCTAAGGCTCCATAAAAACCTACATCCCCACCTCCTTCTAAACTAGTTACTGCACCCCTGAAGGAAAATTCAACCCTAAAATTATCAAAACATTCACCATGTAAGTCTTCTATCATTCTTGTAACCTCTACCTTACCCATCATAATCCCATTTGAATTTGTGAAACACACAAGAATAACTAAATTCCAACCCATAGAAATAGAATACCTACAAACACATCCTGCCCAATTCAATAGGTTCATTGATGTAGTCCGTGGTGGTAATCCTATAACCTCAGGTCAAAATTCCAAAGGCTTGCCCCCCACACCATCCACACCAACTTCTCTAAACATGCTATCCCTCATATCTTCCAAAACCAACAAGGTTGAACCTTTCTACCTGTCACTCCTAATTAAAGGCTCCAACTAAATAATTACATCATAGATTTCGGAGCCTTAGATAATGTGATGCCCGTAAAATTTAAAAATTCCCAAGGCCTCACCTTGACCCAGGAAAATGGAACCTGATATTCACTGGAATCCAAATAAGTTTCATTAGTAGGAAGAATAAAAGATGCATAGGTAGCATTAGCAGATTTTCCAGATAGGAAGGTGTTTCTAACCATCTTGGTGGAAGACATCCTAGCATCCTTTGGCATGCTACCAAGCAGAAGCTTCTATAGAGACTTGCATGGAGAAATAAAAATGGATTGGTCATCTACAACTATTTCAGTGAAAGGTGAGATGAAGAAGTTTATGTTAATAAGGAAGATGAAGTTCATAGTATGAAAGTATGGTGATCGAAAGGAAAACATTCTTTTTCAAGATAGCAGGATAGGAAACTACTTCCTCACATCAAAAAAAGATAAGAACTTTCCAATTCTTATGGAATAATAAGAATATAAAGTTTGGATGATGGAATTTGATGTTAGTCATTCCAGTGTAGGTTCAGGAGTAGGCATGGTACTGTACTTTCCTTTTGGTGAATTATACCCATTTTCCTACAAGATGTAATTCAATAATACAAATAACATGATAGAATATGAAGCTCTCCTCTTAGGCATAGGCATGATAGAAGACATGAGAATAAAGAAGATGAGATGTCAGGGTGATGCGTAGGTGATAGTAAAGCAAGTCCAAAAACAATATTAGGTGAAAAATCCAAGACTCCGACATTATAGAAATAAAGTATGGGACTGCATTGAATCTTTCCATACATTTTCCATTGAAGCTATCCCATGAGAAAATAATTAAAAGGTTGATTCTATTACATTTTTGGCTTCCCTAGTGACACCTCATCCTTCTTTTGGTAAAGACAAGGTGACCATTGAAATGGTGTTCAAGCCTAGTGTACCAAATAATGTAAATCATTAGTAGGTCTTCAATGATGATAATCATATCTTGGCATTCTTAGAATAAAGGGAAAATTTCAATAACCTCTTCTTTAAAGGAAGTGAGAATCCACACCGAGAAGTGGTAGCCAAAGAAGAGAAAGAAGGAATTTAAGGAATCAACAAAGGAGTGATAAAATTGAAAGGAAACAAGATTCCTAAAGGCCTAGTTTCTTTGGATGAACTCTTTGACAAACACGAAAGATTCATTCAAGAGAAAGAAAAATAATCTTCTTGGTGTCCAGCTGATTTCGAGAAGGAGAACATCAACACTATGGAGGAGCCAATGATGGTCAATATTGGAAAATTTTGTTTTCTCAAGGATAAGAGAAAGTTTGTTACGTTACTCAAGAAATATTCATAAGTTTTTGCCTACTCTTATGATGAACTCAAATCATTCCAACTAAAGGAAATGCATCACTAGATTCCCTTGAATTAGGATTCCAAGCCATTCCGACAAAAATAAAGACCATATAACCCAAAGATTGTTAATACAATCAAAGAGGAGGTGATGAATATGCTTAATGCAAGGATTATCTTTCTCATCCATCATTTAACATGGGTGGCCAACATTATTTCGATGTGGAAGAAGAATGCTGAAATAAGAATATGTGTATATTTTTGCAACTTGAACCAAGCATCGTTACAAAAAAATTATCCTCTCCCTACCATGGACTAGATTTTTTAAGTAGTCACTGGATCTTAAATGATTTCATTGCTTGATGGATTCTCAGGGTACAATAAAATCAAAGTGGCAGAGGAGGATCACACCAAGATAACCTTCATAATGCCTTGGGGAACTTTTATGTACAACAAAATTCCTTTCAACCTAATCAATGCAAGAGCTATATTTAAAAGGGCGATGGATTTGGTAGTAAAATATTTAAAACATTGCATCATCATATACCTCAATGATCTCATGGTATTTTCAAAAAATAGGGAATACCATATCCATCACTTGGAACAAGTACTTGTAAGGTGTAGAAAACATGGCATATCGTTAAAGTTGAAAAAGTGCATTTTTGGAGTAACAGAAGGTAAGTTACTAGGGCACATTATGAACAAACATGGAGCACACATTGATCATGAGTGAGTACAATCCATTCAAGCACTATCTCTACCCACAAGCAATAAAGGAGTTCATTCCTTCTTCGGAAAGATGAACTTTCTTTGTCACTTTGTTCAAAAGTTTTCTGACCACCATGATGAAACCATATGAAAAATTCAAATGAAACAATGAAGGAAAGAAAAAATTTGTTGAGGTAAAAAAATCCATTGCCAAAGCTCTGACCCTTTTGTCTTTGGATTTCAAGAAACAATTTTTCATGTATTGCTATGCATCAAAACACACGCTCTCTACCATTCTAGTCCAAAAGAATGATCAATGTGTGGAGGCACCCATTGCTTTCATGAGATTCCCATTGAAGAAGCATGAACTAAACTATAGCCACCTAGAGAAACATGCCTATGTCATAGTCATGGATGTAAAACATTTCAGATTTTACATAATAAACTTTCATAATATGATAATGGTACCTGAAAATGCAATCAAGTCCATGTTGTCATAACAAGATCCTGGAGATAAAAGAGGAAACTGGATTGCAAAAATTCAAGAGTATGATTTGGATATCCAGACCTCTAATTTGGTATGAGGAAATGGATAATGGAGATTGATTTCTGAAGATGAAGCACTTAAGAATCAACACAGTGAAGACAATTGTGCTTTCCCAATTTTTTCTGAAAATAATCCGCATGTTCTCTTTGTAACAACTTCCGATGAGTGGTATGCTGATATTTCCTATTACCTAACTTATGGGGAATTCCCTTCTCATCTTGATTATAAGAAAATGAGAACACTCAAGCTAAAGGAAACAAAGTTTGTAATCTGGAACCACACACTTTACAAGAGAGGTCTTGATGGATTCTTCCTCAAATGTGTAGACAAATATCAACAAGAAAACTTTCTTAAAGCATACCATGACCAAGCATGTGGTGGACATTTCTCGGTGATGGTCACTACACACAAGGTCCTCCAAGGAACGTATTATTGGCCCACCCTCTTTGTAGACTCTCAAGAATAGGTTTCAAACTATGAAGCATGTCAACAATTCATTGGGATACCCCAACTTGTAGCACTACCACTCATACCATTTGTTATTGAAGAACTATTTCAATAGTGGGGACTATATTTCATCAATGTATTGAATCCTCACTCAAGTTTGGGGCACACATATGTGTTCACAATGATAGACTACTTCAAAAAATTGGTGGAATCCATTATGGCCAAACAAGATAACACCAAAACAGTATGTAACTTCATCAAGGAGAATATTATAGTATGTTTCGGAGTGCCACAGAATATTGTACCAGAAAATGTTACCTATTTCTCTTCAAGGGAGTTGACTGAGTTTTTCTACGGCTACGGAATATCCTTCTCTGATTCATTAGACTACTATCCATAAGGAAATGGACAGGATGAATCAAACAACAAGAACATAATGACCATTGTTCGTAAGCTTGTGGATGAAAACCAAAGGAATTGGCACAAGAATTTTTATGATGCATTATGGGTAGATAGGATCACCCCCAAGAAGGCAATATGTATGCCACCATTCCAACTGTTGTATGGAGTCGAAGCATAAATTCCCACTACAGCTGATATGTCAACTCTCAAGTTACTCCAAGGAATAGAAGATGAATAGTACAAGTATTTAATTTACAATAGGATCTTATTTCTTGAGAAGATATAAGAGAATAAAATCCAAGTGGTGGACCACATCAAGGAGCACCAATTAAAAGTAAATAAGATCTTTGAAAAGAAATCCAAAATGAGAGAATTCAAATTAGAGACCTTGTCCTTCTATGGGACAAGAGAAGGGAACCAAAATGCAGCCATGGAAAGTTTGATTCATTATGGCTTGGCACATTTCAAATTCATGAAGCTTGCAGTGAGAATGTTTTTATACTCTCATATTTGGATGGAACGCCAATAGAATTTCCTCACAGTGGGCAATACCTAAAATTATATCATCAGTGAAAGTGGGTTGTCCCCCACCTTGTACAATAGGTGATGTTTAGGTGTGTTTCCCTTTATATTGTGTATGTTTCCCTTCCCGATGTGTGTTGTGTGTTTCCTTTCCATTGTTTTGTTTGTGTGTGCGTGTTTCCTTCTTCGTTATCTTTATCTCTTATGAATTATACATAACTCTATAGGTCCCAATGGTAAGGCACTGGTAAATGGATCATATGGTATAAAGTTGAGATTATAAATTTCCCATGCCATGTCTTAACTGTACTGAGTCCATGTCATGTCCCCAAGATAGATCTAGCTCTTGGCATGCAAATGTGCAAAAAGGAAATTAATGATTTATGAGCATGAAAACTATACCCCTATGTTAATTTTTTCAAGTCCTATCATTCCAAGACACCCCATGTCTATCTAGTTAGTCTAAGTGACATCCAAATTAGCATTATCTCATCCCTCTAGGTGATTTAGGAAAGTCCATTCTTTCCCTCCTAGGTGATTATAGAAGTTCATTAAAAGTTACAAGCTTCAGGTAGTTGTGGGAAGGGCTATTGTTGGCCTTCCTAGGACAAGAGCAACCCCATGGAGCAGACCATAAAAACCAATACATATTTGGAGTTGATTCAAAGGCCTTGGGACATCATGGAAGTGATTTAGTAAGATTCTGGAAGGACACAAAGAAGTTGGGGTAGTTTCACCAAAAATAGGGTTCACAGGCCTAGGCAGTGCAAAGGCCAAAACAACCGCTGAGCTTCTAAATGTGAATTCAGGAGCTCTAGATGGAGTTAGGAGAAATATAAAACATCAAATTAAATATAATTCCAAGCCCTATAATGTTCTGAAATTAGTTTTTTCACAACACTTTGGTGCATTATGTCTGCAAGCAAGGTTTCACACACACAAGTGGATTACAAAATCAAAAATCCTTTTTTTATGGATAAAATGGAATATTAAATACCTGATACCCCCACCATTGGATTAAAAATGCCATTTCTAGTGAGGATCATATAATATTTCATCAAAAAATTCTATCGGGAGCTCAAGTTATCGTCATTTCAAGTTGTCCTCTTCGAGGAAGTTTGAGAGTTAACCAAATTTTTGGGAGGCAACATGTCATCTCTAGGATCCTAACATGATTTTTTGTCCCTCAGGTCCCTCAAGGTAAAGGAAATAAAACCTTTAAACATACATCCATCCCCCATATGACCTCTAGATTCTCATGTAACCTCCAGGATCGCCAGTTCAACCCCCGGGTGCTTGTGGGAGCTCAAATTCCTTGTCGTCGGATCTCCACCACATGTCAGCTCCAGGAGCACCATGGAATTTTATTTCCCTCATGTACCTCATAGGTCAGGGACATAAAACCTTGGAAACTTCACCCATATGATCCGCTTCCAGCCCCTCAGTGCTTTAAAGATGACTTTTTGAGCCTTTATTCCCTGTCATTGGATACCTAACACGTGTAATCACCTTGCTCACTATGGAATTTGATGTACCTCATGTCCCTCAATGGTCAGGGACATAAAACCTTAAAAAATTCACCCATCTCCCTTCTCATCTTTAAGTTTAAAATTTTAAATACTCACCTGTTTTCCACTTATATCTTCTAACACTCAGTGCACAACCATATCTACACACTTCCTCTGCAACTTCCTACCATCTTTCATTTCCAAAGCTCAAAAAATATCAACCAAGGCATAAAAATAACTTTCCCATGGTGATATTTAGGTATCAAAAGGATTTTTCATCAAGATAAGAAGAAGAAATGAAGAACAAAGAAGAAGAACAGTAGAAAATCCTCATTGTCATGAAATCAAAACTTGGAGATATCTTGCAAACAGATGCACGAATTGAAAAAATGTTTTTTTAATTCATTCCTCTATCCAAAACAATTATAAATATACCTTTAAACACTCCTCTCATGCCATAAATCATTCATGGAAATGAAATCAATCTCCTTTCTGTCTCAACAAAGAAAAAATTTGATTTCCAGTCAAACCAGCTATCGGATCAAAATGAGATTTCACATGGAGTGCAGGAAGAAAAAACCCATATAAAAAATATAAGGCTTTTTGCAAAGACAAGAGAAAAAAAAATCTAATTTTTTTGAGGTCCATTAATGGCTGTCATGTCGAGAAGCATTGCTAGGTCAAAAAATTAAATTTTTAAAATCTCCTAAACTATTGAGCAGGTAGGTATAAAATTTTAGAGAGGAGATATTGAGAAAAACCCCATATTAGAAAACTTTGTTCCACGTCAATCTGACCTTGAGAATCCCACTTTCTAAAAATAGAAGGCCTTCTACATATGGTACTACTATTTTGGGAAATCCATCAACAGAAGAACTTGTGAAGGAGATGGAGTCATTGAAGATGCACTGCAGCTGAGAATTATTTAGAAAAGGCATTTTGGCACTTACTAACAATAGTAATTGGTCTCACATGCACTTGCTAAAAATATAAATTTGATACAGAAGGAGTGAGGAATGCAAGGAGAAGAGGAAATCAAAGTCATAACATTTAGTTGAGGTTCGACGGAGTTGTTTTTTCATACTTACTAAAAATAGTAAGTTGTTATTTCTAAGGACAACATGAAGCAAAAGTTGATGGGAAAGAAGCTGACATAACCCTTTTCCTACAAGTACGAGATAGAAGAAAATGATGTCTTGTACATGGACCTAAATGACCTTAGAAATCTCATGATAGCCAGAGACTGAAAGAATATTGAAGATCACTAGTGGTTTGTTTGCTACCACAGGACACCCACTGTCTATTCAAAGTCTTGAGTTGGTCCTAGACTACTCTCAACACTATGAGTGCAAAACACAAAACATCTAAGTTGGCAATGGTATAACAATGGCTGTCATTAGCCATAGAACCATCTCACTTTCTTTGTTGATACAGACATCACCCAACATGGTCGTCATCTCAAAAGACAGTGCATTGCATGATTTCAAAATTATGGATGCATACATGTAAGGGGTTGTGTTTGGTTCATGGTCGAAAACACAGATAAATACCTCAATTATGCCAAAGAACCTTCCAAGGTGTGAGTTCTGAGAAGGATATTCATATGACATCACTCTCCTCAGTAGAGTTATGGGAAAAGTAAGCACAAGAGACTTTTAAGACTAGATGAGCCTTTTCATCTTGAAGGTGACAAAAGGAAAGTAGAGGATTGATTGGGGGTAGATCATCAATGAAAATATCCATCTACAACTACTCCATGTACCCATGATGAGGAAGCTCCACATGACTTATTACCTGGTCTATATCCTCGCTAACTCAAGATCATTCAAAGGATTATCTCTCACACAAAACATTGTTGTCATGGTACCTGAGTTCAAGAAACTTCCATAGTTGGTGATGGAGGAAAGACATAGGCATTTCACTCATGTGAATGATGCATTCACAATGTATGTGGTTCGAAGCTTAGAAGGAGATATGGAGGCTAGTATTTCATCACAAGTGACATTTGTGATCAATAAATATGGCTCTTATTTTATAAAATTATTGTCTTTCTCCTACCTACGAAATGTTGGATTCGAGCAAGCTCCACTAAGGCTTCCTAAATACTTTAGTGACCAAATTGTATTGTTCAATATTTGCAGACAAATCATTCAAGTGAATAAAAAGCTTAGAAGTAAGAGGAAGAAGTTGATTCCATTTCCTATTTCTCTCAGGGTATTCACATGCAAGAGCTCAAATGATGCATCTCATCTGGAGGCCTCTTTCGCTCATTTGACATTTCATTCCTACATTTCTAGGCCTAATTTTGACATCTGAGAAGATCCAAAATCTTTCTATGTCCCATAATTGCAACAGGATCTGCAATTTGAGGACTATTGGGCCAATTGCACTGATGAATTTTAAGTGTGTGAAAAATACCATATGAGGATGACAATCAGTGAGATGAGGAAATTCAAGTTCTCCTAGTATGAAGATATTTTACATGATGATAAGACAAATATGTATGATCCTAAGTACACAAAAGTCAAGATGTCCCATTTACCTCAAATCAAATGGTATGTTAGTGAATTAGGGGATATATTAGAACGGACTGAGAAGGTGGTGAGGAGAATTATAAATTGGTTTCAAAAGAAGAGAACCATGATCATCCGGTCTCGAGGAATTCCCCCAAGTTAGAAGCAAGCCTCCCATTAGTCATCTTCAAAAGTCATAGAGACGACTTCCAATTTTAAACACTTTGGAGCGAGTTCGAAAAGGAAGGCCATAAAATTAAAATGTTCTCCTCACAAGAAGACTCCAAAGAAACTTATGATAGAAGAAGGCTCATTTGCATCACTATGAGAGGAATATTGGATCACAGAAATAAAGGAGGAAAATATAGTGGTAGAAACAAAAGTGGATGAAGAACACATGGTTTAAGATCCATTCTTCAAGCCGCCATATGAGGTTTCACCTCTTGTTGACACTCATGCCTCTCTTATTCAGGATTTTCCTCCTCCTTGAGAATAAGGAACTATTGGTGGACCTATCATTGAGAGTGAGTCCAATGATATATTTCCTTGGATGCAAGAAACAATTGTCCCTGACACCCACACTATGTAGCAAGTGGAAGCCCTTGATCTATCAGCAATTATCTCATTGGAAAAAGAAAAAAGATCAAGAAATCTCACATGTATAGCCTCATGGTTCTATAGTGGGGAAACATGTAACCAATACATCGAAATAGCTCAGCCCAATGTAATCAAGATAGTGGATGAGATGACACTAGATGACTATGAAATGAGTAAAATTAAACTGGTACTGACAACTCATGAAGGGGATTTCCACATGTATCAACAATCTTCTACTTGCATGGTGGCAAGGAATAAGGATTATAAGAAGAATATTGATGAACTAAAAGAGCATGTGTGAACTCTGTCATTCTATGTGAAACATATAGGTTATTATAATGACATAAAATTCCCACTAAGTTATGCCCATTAGTAGCTTCAATCCATAATCCATCAGTAGGACACATGAGTTCACGATGCAGAGGAAACTGAATAATCAATGGATTAACTCAATTTCTAAAAAAGGGAATTCAGTGCTCCAAGAAGTGGTCAAACTCTTTTCTTACATGTGTGCAACAAAAAATGGGATGCAAGAACTCAAAGAGGACTTGGAGAAAGAAGGGTACTATTGGGAACATTTGAGCTCAGTAGTAGATGAAATGAGTCGCACTCATTTCCAGGAGTTGATCGATAGGAAGATATTTGAAAATATCTTAGAAGACTTTTCATGAGTATGGGTGAGGGCCTTGGCAATTAGGTTTGAAGAAATAAATCAGACCATCACAGACCTGGAGGAAAAAGAGGAACAAACATAATAATTGTAGGATAGTGTAAATCGGAAAACTCAGAAACTTGGATTACCTGCAATGGGTGGAGGATACAATTATTGATGAGTTCATTGGCCCATTCAAAAAAGATATCAAGAAATAGGTAGGAAACCCATTGTCCTTCACTAAAGATACCCTTTAATTCCTCTCAGAGATCCGGGTCTCTATTGAACTTATCACAGAGAAACATTCATCATGGTTCAGAAAGTGCAAAGACATCAACAATGTGGTCGATGGATGGACAAATACCTTGAGCTGCGTTCACATTCCTCATGTTGAATAAGTGGAACATGTAATGGCTCATTTCAGCAAAGATCTTGGAGGAACAAAGGCCTTCTTAGGAGAAAAAAGTAGAAACCATTCAAGGAGAGAGATCAAATCCACTATAATAACTCATTCTTCGGTATAATTCTTCTTCTTTCTCACTTCTTCTTCTTCATCTTCTTTCTCTCTCTCTCTCTCTCCCTCCCTCTCTCTCTTCTCTTCTCACCCAACGCTCTCTCTCATCAACATTATATTTTTGCATTGAGGTTTACACTTTTTAATATAACTTTAAGTGAATTTCTAAACATATTGTAAACTTTAAGTCACCTTGATTTTATAAAAGGGAATTAAATATTTAAGTGGAATATGAATAGTCTAAAGTCAAATTAAAGTATTTGAAAAGTCACTGGGAAGATCAAGAGTTGCCTTCTCTTCTATAAATTGTAACAAACTCCTCATTTGAGCTTCTTTTGAGAAAATTTATTATCTTTCTTCGATATTGGAGTTGTTTTTTTTGAATTCATGAGAGAGATATCCTTTTGAAGAGAGAAAAGAGATGGAAAATTTCTTCAATTTTCCCTACTCAAAAATGTCTTCTATTTCTATGTTATGTACAATTTTTTCTTGAGCTTCAATAAACGAATAAGGAATATTAGCCTTTTTTGACTAAGGAGTTTAGTGGTACTTTTTGCTCATCAAACACTATTTGGCCTTGTTGTTGTTACATAGATTTTATTTCTTCTAAGTTCAGGTGCATGTAATGAAATTTCTAGTTGGTGTATGCAAGTCCCTAATTTTCTACTTACAACATTAGTTTCTCTTTTATAAATTTCCAACTCACTTTCCTGCTTCCCTAGAAAATTCCTCTCTTACAGATATATGAAAGCTTTTTCCACAGGGTTAATGGAGTGCCCCTATTAGATCCCTGGTCGAAAGGCCACCAAAAGATAAAACTTGTTTTTACTCGTGCATGCACATACAGAAGTTGCATTGGTTAAGTAGAGGTAATTAGAATCCCAGAGCATTGACAAGATAACCACCAATTTATCCCTAACAAATTTTCTCACCAACAGCTTCATATCAGAATCCATCTATGCTAAATTTTTGACAATAGTTGTAAAGGTTGGTGAGGGTAATCCATTTAATATCAACTTTTGTATGATGTCTTATTTCATCTATAAAATTACTTGATTCAAGTCATTTCCTAGTCTCCCATTACAATTAAGTTTTAAAGATCATAGAGTGTACGATGTGTACGCACAATTGAGGTTAGATAATTAAAAAGGGAATTTCAGGTTGATAAATGATGCCTTCATTGCCCCTATGACTTGTCTTTTCAAACCAAAGTGGGAAGAATTTAGACTATCTACCACTGCTAAGACTACATTTCTAGAATATGGTTGCATATTTATCCAATACACATTCTTTACACACTTTAGGGTAAGCGGATTTGAGGGACAACCTTGTACACTAGCCATATATGTGAATAACAAGTGGGCCTTAATGGAATTGTCAAGATAGTTGAATTTTTTGCATAAGAAGATTGCTAAAAAGCTCAAAATAAATATCAAGTTCCCCATCGAAATTGGAAAATATTCATGCCAAAGTATAATGAAGGCCAAATTGATGGAAAAATAAATGGAGAGATTCAAAATGGAAAAATTCACACTTATACCTAACTATGAAATTTAATGGGTTGTCATCATAGAATAACATGAGCCTCACTTTGAGGTGAACTAGATGAACTATATAGATGAAGAAGAAATCGGGTTAAGAGATTTTTTAGGAATGAACTTGAGTCAAATTATTGATTCCAAGATTGTTGTAGTCACACAGGGAATTTTAGATGAAAAATATGTGGTGGGAAAATATAACCATGCCCATAATATTGAATAAAAAACAATCAAATCTATTTATTGGAAGGAGAAGGAATCAGATAGCCCTCATATGATGATTTCTAGTGTATTGAGAAGAACATTAACTTAGTTTACTGTAAAAGGCTTGGATTTATCCTTGCAAAATAAAAAGGTATTGAAGGAGTTTCAAGATTTGAAAGTGTTAGAAGGATATCTCCCCCCATTGAAAGAAGGAGATGATAAAATGGATCCCTTAAATGTAAAATCTCCTTAATTACATAGTAACAAGCCTACCACAGAGACTATATATGAATGGACATAAACAACCAATAAGACTGGGACTTTAAGAACTATTTTTATTCAAAAATCTAAGGGAATACTTTTGAAGGCAATGAAAGATGTCCCCATCACTGAATCAATACCAATCCAATTAAAAGGTAAAGTTTTGATTACACAGAAAACTCCCTCAAAGGTGTTACCAAGATTATCTGGCACTGGAAATATGATGAGGGGAACCCAATCAGGCATTGATATCTAATCCAAATCATGTAGTACCAAATAAAGAGAGGCACTAGATGTCAGCCATTTTGAAATAACTAAGAATAAAGTTAAATTTGTATTTTAATAGCCTTTGTTAAGAGATGTTGGTATTTTAGTCAAATAAATTGGCCATGCATCAAAAAAGAAAAAACATATAGATCCTGAGGTAATTTATGCTCTCGATTTTACTAAAGACCAATAGAGGGTTTTTAACTCATCAGCCCATCAAGTGCTACCACCCTAGACTCATGATATTGTGAATTTTACTCCAGGTGTGATATTTCCTAGTGTAGCTACATTTTCAGTCCCTACTGAAACTATTCCAGGAACAATTTTGCAGTACTCATATGTCTAGTCAATCAGTTAGAGTTAAGGAAGAACAAGTGCAAAAAAAATCAGTGATTGAACAACTTGAAAACTAGTAAAAAATAGTTGATGATATAGTTTAATTACTTAAAGAAATGACTAAATTGGAAATAGATTATGTAAACATTGAGAATCATACAATTGAGAGTGGAAATTTCCTTGAACAAGAAGTGCATGTTCAAGATATCCATCAGGCATCAAGTGTAAGTGTGGGGGATCAACCACAAAATATATAAAGTGAAGGTATAACCTTTGTCATGAATGTTGAAAATATAGTTCAAACAAGTTTGAGTGAAACACTTGTAATAGATTTTTTTCATACAGAAATTCAACCATCGAAGGATTCAAATATAGTCAAAGAAGGTGAGGTTTCTTAAGAATTACATACTATGAAATAAGGTGTAGCTGAGGTGCTAAAAAACATAAGTAAACTTATTGATATTCCTCTTGAATAAAACATAATAAAGAATCAAAAATCACATCTAGAAGCTTAGCCAACAAAGCATGAAGTAAATGAAGAGAAATCCCAAGAGGATTTATCTACTAAATAACCACTGAAAAGGGGTAAGGAAATTACAAAAGATAAGGAAACAGTTAAAATCCCAGGCTTGGATAAGGATGCTCCAAAATAAAATGCAAATGTGATAATCACTTCAATAGAGAACATAGATACTCGTACAGTGGCTCCTCCTACCAAAGATCCAAAGGAAACAATGAATGGACCTGTAATCTCTACACAAAATAAAAGTCAAGATGAAAAGGTAGTGGGTGATAAGAAATCTGTAAAGTATCACTCAACCACAGATTCGGGGACATGATAAAGGGAAATCATGGGATGTAATATTGGGAGGTGAGAAACAAATGGTAAAATTTGGAGAAACATCAAAATAACTAGTATTATATTCTGAGACCCTACCAAAAAAGAATAAGGGGAACACCCCCATGGTTGAATGGTTAAGAGGACTCCTTCAACAAAGAGATAAGTAAATCACATAGAAGGAGGCTTTAAGTATCACCAAAATTTCAATTCCAAAGCCCTAAGAATATTTGAAGAAAGAAAAAATCCTTACCAGGACACTAGTAGATCGACATGGGTTTAGGAATTTAGAAGTGGCAACTCCTCACTAGGGCAAGAAAAATTATGATATTATAGAAAGTGACTTTGATGTCCAACACATCTAATTGGGGAAGCATGTTATTTTGTTATAACAATTTGAATTTTACTATAATTTTTTAAAAGAAAAAGGAGGATCTATAGGGGCCCTTTCCCATGAAAAGATACATTCATTTTCAAACATTACATCAAAAAGGGGAAATTTGGAGAAGTGGGGCATTCAACCATCTTCTATTACTACTTTGAGATCCTCTCCAAATGGGAGAGCTTTGTTTAGCAACCTATTTTTCCTTGCTACAAATTCTTCTGATCCCTGAGTTGTTTGAGCAAACACAATTGTACTAGCAAAAGTATGAGACATCCCCATATCCATCAATGTGTCAACATGATATTCCTTAACTCTATCTTCTTCTAATAAGAAGATATACAGTCCCAAAAGTCAAAACCACCTATAGGAAATGCATTACTCCCTTTTTTTTGGTAAGGATTAGGTTGAATAGGATCATTTGAAGTAGCTGGAAGAGCAAGTATTATGGTCCTTGGACCTAGCGGAACAGGAGATTTAGAACTCAACTCACCCTTGTATTTCCTTGTGAAAGGTGGCTGTTCTCTTAGAAGGGGAACATGCAAGGGTCCTGATAATTTTTTCTCCATCAAATGAATATACTACTCTGTATGAATGGAAGGTTGGAAAGTAGACTTTCCAGCACTTTCCTTGATGATAGAGAATGATGCCTTAGGATGTTTAGGAGATGAAGGCCTTTGCTCCTTCCTCATCCAAAATGATAATTAGGGGTTGAGAGAGTAATTCCCCCTTCTTCATTATTATTGATGATGCTGGTACTATAGGTTGTTCAGGTGGCATAGGACCGTAATCTAGAGAGAATATTCGTTTCTTCAATTCATCTACTTTGTGAGAAATGACAGGCACAATATCAATTGAAGTCCCATCATAAAGTGCATAGGAATCCTGGGGAATCTATTTCAGAAAAAATTCTTCATTTTATAGGAACACTCATATTTAGTCATCTCCTTCACATTAAACCTCCTTTCAATCCATAATTTCTTATGTTCTTCTGGATTTTTCTGATGTTCCCATTGGATGAGATGAAAATACATTGTTTAAAAGGCTAAGAAAAAATGATTGGTTATGATCAATAATAAAATGAGGGAAAGTTGAACCTATTGATATGTCAAGGGACCTTTTTTTTCCCCTGGGTCTATAATCTCAAATAAATACCTAATAACTGCCTTGTATAGGCCCATTAAATTGAAGATTTGATTCAAATCTTTTGATGATATCTCTTTCAAACTAGTTTCTACAATTTTACCTTCACCATTGCACCAACAAAGAACTTCAAAATATATTTTCATCTTTAAGAATGGAAAGAGGATGCATAATAATGTAGAAATGGAGCTGAATTTATAGTGAAAATGGTGCAGACGATCTGAATTGGATGGAATCACAACCATTAAACGAATAAAGATATCCTTCCCAACTCACACGAAGGAAATACGTTAGGAGGAAAATGATATTATGCAAAATAAATTGGTTAACTTGATATGACATAATCCACATGAGAACACTCATGCCAGAAAGACATGAAAATGAGTGTATGTGGTTCAAGATGGGTTCTCAAAAGGTGAAAGGGATTACACATCAAATAAAACCATATGGAGGCACTCAAAATTCATTGAAAATTATCTTTACTCATTTGAAAAGGAAATTATTAAACAAGTAATATTACAAAGGTGATGTGGAATCCTATTCATTCTAAGAGATCAAAAGAATGCAAATCAATGGTAATTCCTCCACCTGGAAAAATGAAAATAAAATATTTTCAAAAGAATAATAATGGATCATATTGTGTATTGTAAAGGGGAATATTCGTTTGAAGATTCACACTTTTTGGGGGAAAAGAGAAAGATGAGAGGAAATAAATTATATGCGATCATATCAAGTGGGTGTTAATTTTTTCTAAGATTTTAGAGAAAATAGAACAAAACCGACTGTACTTTTCTTGGAAAACCCGAATCAAACCGAGAAACCATTTAGTTGTTTTACTTTTTGTAATATTCTCATTGCAAGATGATTACGAGTGTACAGTCATTGGAAAGCATTGAGATAAGAGGATTTATGGTCCCTTGTTGATAAATCTACATTTCTTAAAATCAATTGTGTGTTGTCTCCTAGGAAATATTATCTTTTTTCTTAAGGTAGAATACTTTGAAATAGTTATTTGTCTCCCCTGTTAGAATCTTAGATCAATAGTTCCTTTCAATTACACTAGATCTTGTCTGGATTTGAAGCATTTTGGGAACTACAATTGCATATAAATGGAGATTTATTTATGTAATGTGATAAAAAAAAATTAAATCCATGTTGTTCTAGTTCATTTGAGAAGATTTTTGTAACCTTTTGAGTGTATCTTGAGCGTAGTTGATTAGGATCTGTAAATGTTTTGTTGATGATTTAACATGAGATTTTGTGTTTAAATTCTCAAATATTGTGTTAAATCTTGTACTCCTAAGATTTAATTAGTGAATACCTTTTGATTAAATGGTTGATACTAGTTGTGTGATGTGTTTTTCTTTCCTTGAGGTAATTTGTAAGCATTTGTAAAGTTTTCTTGTAAAATCTGTATAATCAAATTTAACCTGCTTTAATCTCACATTCAAATACACAAAAATTACAACCTACAATTGTCAAATCCTTCTGAATTATCCATGTTTTCTCTTCTTATAACCATTTTATAAGGTATTTTACCATTTCTACCCTCCCTTTCATAAATACGTAGAAGCAAGCTAAGATCCACACTCTCTAAAGTGACTTAAAGTACTATTTTGAAATATATATGCCTTATTTAAAGTGAAAACTCGTGAGAGTTAAATAGTTCTTGAATTTACCATGTCCTTCCAGGATTACCTTTCATATCTCAAAGAGAACATTTAGAAACTGCAATTTCATCCATTATTTTCATAATTACAGGTCATAAATTGGGTCCTCTCGCCCTTGTTAAAGGAAGAACCTAAAGTAGTACGGAAGGTCATCCCCTTTTCTGAGTGCAACCTAATATTTCTCAAAGTAAAGTTAAAAAGAATAAATCAAACATGTCTTCATCTATAAATGACTATATCTTTGATTTAATTGACTTTAAGCATCCAATTCTGATTGCAAATGTTGTTTGGCTCTCAAGGTGGTGCAGATTTAGGTACCAACACTCTCCTGGCTCCATTTTTAGGACTATTTTTGCAAATAAAAATATATATTGACCTCTGGTAAAATACTGAGTATGTTTAGATACAAATACATGATCTAGATTTTATCTTTTGTCAAGATTTATAGAAAAGTATCTTAATCAGAAGTCATTTGCTCGGTATTTTCCTAGTTAAACAAGCTTTCCATTAAATTTGATTTTGATAAAGGATAGAAATATTTTCCAAGATTTGATGAAATTGATTATGAATTTTCAGTTGGCAAGTTGTTTATAGTGATTTACACATCTAATGTGCAAGACCTTAGTGGAGACTCATTATTTAGAAAATATGGTAAATACCAGTACCTTCAGTTTCAAATATTGTGATCTATCAGTAAAATTTGCAAAGCTAGAAGGAATAAGGTATTTCTTAAAGAAATATCCTAGTAGAAATTTGTTTCCAGAGTTAAGAAGGACACATACAATAAAGAAACAAGTCTCGAGAACTTTGGGTGATCAAAGATCAGAAGAAGAAGTGGTGCCTATTTTTTAAGATGATCAACCTTTAATAGAAGATTATTATATCTCTTCAGATGGTTCTAGTTAAAGTAGTCCTTACACAAATTTGTACACTCCATCTTGAGAGGGTCCTTCATTCATAACTCAGGGTATTCCTCATTTCCCTCCTCTGTTACGTAGAAATAATAGAGTGTTTTGTGAAACTGAATCGTTGAAGGATAGTTATTTTGAAGATCATACCCCATTACCTCAAAGACCTTCTATCCCATACTATTTTAACCCTCCTGTTGGGAAAACTCCTCAAAATAATATGGATCAGCCTCCACCTAGACCCCCATTTGTTGTAAATGTGTTTGGACCTATAGATTTCTAGGGTATTGTGGGTTATCCTAATACAATTCCACAAAAGGTGAGAAATAAATTTCCTAAGTTTCAAGGAAATAATTCTATCATTATTGACAAACACCTGAGGCTCTTTGTTAATATTATGGAAGATTTTGAGATTGAGCATGAGGATGTGTATGTGAAATTGTTTTTTCATACCTTAGAAGAGGATGCCCATGATTGGTATAAATCCTTACTAGATAATTCTATTGATTCATGGACTGAAATGAAAAATGCATTTTTATCACAATACGGGGATAAGACTGATCCTATGTTTCTCCTCTCAAAATTTGAAAATATAAAGAAGAGTCCTAATGAACCTATCCAAGATTTTAATACCAGATTCAAAAAGACTTTGACTAGATTGCCTATAATTTTAAGGCCAAGTGATGAATCCTATATGATAAAATATTCTAATGCCTTTGACAAGAAATATGCATATTATTTGAGGGACAAAAACCCTAGGACTTTGAGGGAGGCATTCTCCATGGTAGTAAAAATTGAGAAAAATATTAAGGTAGTAAGAAAGCCTCCTAAAAGGGAGGGTGTCAAGTTGGTCAATCCTAAAAAGCTCCAGGAAAGAAAGGGAGTAGATCTAGAATAAGTTGTTAAGACTCTAGAATGAGCAGTAAAATAAATTTATTACAAAATTGCTAGAGAAAAAATATGGATAGGTTAGAATTCTTAGGCTGAACACTAACCTCAAGGAAAAAATAGATTTGGAAACCATCCTAGAGGTGACCATAGATCAGATGATAGGAAAAGGGACCATGGGATCAGGAAATTAACAACATCCACCAAGAGAAAATAAATTGGTCCCTGATCCATTAACTTCTAGGGTGTCCTTGGTTGAAGAAGATCATGTGATTGACTGGTGTAATAAGTGTTTCCTCCCACATTCCCCATGTGACCATGTTGAGGAAAGTGAAGAGGTTGATGAAAGTGCTACTTATGGTGATGTTTGTATGATGGAATGTACTAATATCTGACAAAAAGGAGCTACTTCCATTGAGTTTCTAGGTGCAATGAATGTGGAAGACTTTTGGAACTGTATACAATGGGTAATTTATGTCCCTTCCACTACTAACCTTGATGTTGTTATGGTTTAGGATTTTGACTTTTCCAATCATTATTTTGAATACTTTAGTGCATTAATGATTTAGAAATATGATGGAGGAATTCCTTCTAAGGAGAACAAGTAGCTCTTAATGAATGCAGCGGTTTCCCAAGAAAATGAGTATAATATAAGAAATAGAATCATTAAAGGGGCAGGTCCACAACTCAAACCAAATATTCCTCTCCTCACCAATATCCCAAATGACCACCCCCAAGAAATATGTGCCAAGAAAAGGCCTAGTTACTACCAGTAAATCCAGTACCCCTGTCCATACCCAAGCCATGAAGAACATCACACCACAAGAAAAGGTAATTACCCTACCTCTCAGTACAACATTACCAAAGTATACCCCCTATGATATGGCTCAAATTTTGAGTCAGATCAAGGTTACTATACCCATTGTTAAGTTTCTTAGGATCCCTAAGCATATAAGAAGAGAATTTGAATACTTGGGGTTTAAGGAGGAGGTAGTGGCCTCGGGAAAGGATGTTAATAGGGTTGATTTTCCCCCTGTCATTGCGCAATTGGAAGTGCCACAAACATGGAAAATTTGGGGGAATCCCATAAAGTATATTTAGACACTTCCCTTGTTGAGTACCAACTTGATTTTGATCCCTTTTACACTACTTTTATTATTAAATAATACTTGTTCGTAACTGCATGTTCGATTCAAGAGCTTAATGTAATGTGACGCCTCTTGAAGTGATGGATGAATCAGATTTTCATGATTTTCATCTCTTAAAGTTTGAAGTCTGAAACTCTGAAATTCTAAAATTTTAGAACTTCAGAATTTTTTGATAATTTTGGGTTCTTTGTGCATTTAATTCTCACCAACTTCTGTACGTGTCAAATTCTGAGCATTAATTTTGGGTTTTCCTATATAAAATCATGATTTTACCTATCATTTTCATATGACATTTTGCTTTGACTATCTAATTTTTTACTGCAACTTTGTACTTTCACAGCATCATTTTCAAGGTATTTTAGGTTATTTTATTTTTGGTTAAGATCTTTTTGGGTTATTTTTCCTTTTGGGTTATTTTTCCTTTTTCATTTTGTTTTGTTCTTCCTTTTTCTATTTTTGAGATGAAAACCTCATTTCCCACCATGTTTTCTCTGGAAGTGTTTTTTTATCTCCAAAGTTGTGAAATCCAGCAGGTGTAGGCGTGAAGTGTAGATCAAATCATATATTTTCAAAATCTCCACAAGTATTTGACTTTTTTTTCATGTCGTTTGGAATTTTATCTTTTCAGAGGTTGGTTCTTTTTGGAGTTCAAACATTTATCGTTTTGGGCTTCAGAAGTCTACCCTTTCGGGATTTGGAAGTTTGTCTTTACGGGGTTCAGAAGTTTGGTTTTTTAGAAGTACTCATTTCAAACTTTTGGAAGTTCTCATTTCAAAATTTTGGAAGTTTTCATTTCAAAGTTTTAGAGTTTGTAGAGTTTTAGAGTTTCAGACATTTGCTATTTTGGGTTTTTAGACTTTGGAAACTAAATTCTTTTCATACTTTTAGATTTTGGTATTTTGAGACTGTTCCAATATTTGTTATAGATTTTTGAAGGCATTTCAGATTCCAAAATCCAAAACTTAAATTCAAATTTTGTAGTCAAAGGCAAAGAAAAGATGAAGTATACATTCGTCGGAGTTTCTCCTCACTCTTGTTTGTCCTTAGACTTGGTGAATATATGAGACACTGATCTCAAACAAGTTGATTTTCTAGACTTGTAGGTAAGGGTGAAAGCCCCCAACAAGAAATCCTGAATGTAATCCATATACAACAGTGGAATTGTTCTTTCTATTGGATTTTCTACATCCATGCATTGCCATGAATTTGTCTTAGCTATAGAAGCTCACTTTGATGAAGATTCGAGGTTAGTAAAAAGATTTTGATGGGAAGGTTGTACTTCATTTGGACCCATATATATTTGAGGACTTATTCAAACTCCCAGATGTTGAAGAATACACAACAATTTCACCAAAATTGGCAGTGGAGCATTAGGAAAAAGAAACGAAGTTATGCACTAAAGTGGTGTTGAAGAGCTATTTGGACAAGAGTGTCACCAAATTACCCAAGACCATGTATCGATCAAACTTTATCCAGGAATTAAATGACATTATTGTGTTACTAAGTATATTTTTGGGCCTTACCTCTGTAAATGAATTTCATAAATAGATGTTCTTGTATATTACTACTATCAAGAAAAACAAGGAATTCATAAGATAGGGAGACCATATCAGTAGCTCCATCTACTTTCAGTTAAGAAAGGTTTTGTCCTCGATGATTTTCTACATGACCTCTTTTTTGGTCTATGTTGTAGCGTCTATGGGATATTTCACTGGGTTAAACACTAAGGGTATTCGAAGTGCTTCAAAAATGTATGATTTTTATCCTTAGCTTACACTGGACGAGGGAAGCAGAAACTTCCGCAAAATTAATGATGCCTTATTTTCTATCATTATTTATCATTTTGACAAAGATTTATACAATTGAAGGATTTTCAATGAGGCCTTTAAAGAATTACATGAGTGGCGAGATATTTATCTACAATTTCCTACATTTACATACATTCAGATTCCTTGTTTTGTAGGTGTTCCTAGAAAGCTGCCAAGATGTCCCACCGATAAGTGGGTTTTAGTAGAGATCATTTGACAATTGTTGCACTATCATAAGATTCAAAATAAATGACACAATGTGGGAGTCTAATTTCCCATTTCAATTGGAAGATACACTTGTGAAAATATTTATAAGGTAAAGAACGTAGATGCAAAGATATTAGAAGTAACCTTGCAGACCTTTCATCCTTGGATCAATTTCAACTACTAGGGAAAATTTAGTGAAACAGGTTTGTCCAGTTCTCATGTGCCCTTGCTGGAAGATATTTTGATTCATTTTTTGGATGAATTCATCATCCAACAAAGAGATTATGAGAGGCTAACTCTGGATGAGGTTTGGTTATTTGGTATCGTAGAGATTCCAAAGGAAATGGAAGATGAGGAGGAAGTTTTGGATGCAGCCTACATAAATAATAATGTTGCCGATAAACCATTACCATGGATTGATTGGTATGTAGAATAATTTTGTAATACTAAGGAGAGGCTGGGGTCCATTCTACAAATAACTTATAATTGGTTGACTACCTTGGGAATTTTACCAGAAGGGTTAGATAAACCTACAAGTACAGAAGCCCAACCAACCATGAGTCTTACAACACGTACAAAAGGGAAAAGGCCCATCCAAAGGGCCCATATAGTCCCTAAGAATATTTCATTCATTATTGGTATCTCCTCTCTCTCTAAGGCTCCTACTTCCAAGGTTGTGTCTCCAGTGATACGAGTGTCAGAAATAGTTGAAGTTACTAATTCTCCATGTGTGCCACAAGATCTGTCATCTCCTCTTCCTCCTCCATTGTCACTTCTTCCATAATTTCCTTCAACTTATATAATCATGTCTTCTTTACCATCTCATTCTATGGCCTAGGTGTTCTCATATCTTCTAGTTCTCTTAGTAGGTGAGATGATTGGGTTGCCTATTTCTAGTTAACTCCCTCTAATACTTTGATTTCCTTTAGTTCAAATTTTAAACATCAATGTATCCACTCCTATGGATGTCATCACATCCACCCCATCCATTATTGCCACATCCATTTCATTTCCTACTAATTTCATAAGTGTTGTTGTGTTATCAAGTGCCCCAGGTACTGAATCGGTTGTTCCACTCCAATCGGCACCTGTTATCTTGGAATGGTTGTTTTGCCAGAATCCAAAGTAGAAAACCAAGATGCCCCTGTAGATGTTATAGATCTGAGTGTGTTGGAACCCACTCCGAGGAGACAGGACAAACATCCAAATATTTTTTCTAGGTTATAAATGAAGCAATTGGGAGAGAGGTTCATAGATGTTTCTACTTCCATTAAGGGAATACCCAAGGAAACCATTACACCAGCTGACTACCGAATTTCTAGATTTTCACTAGGAAGAGCAACAAATGTTTGGGATAAATAGGATGTGCGGACTACTCTTTGGAATTTTTTAGAAAATTACAATAAGGAAAAGGCTTATAAGGATGAGCTAAAATTGAAGGTTGAGTAGCTCACTGCATTGTTGAGGAAGGTAACACAGCCTAATCCATCCACTGATCTTTCAAATACCACTGCTTTGATGATTTCTTCCACTCTGGATGATATTTCCTATCATGAGATTGAGAAGATAGGTTAGAAGGGAAGATCAATAAATGGATGGATAGAGTTCATACTTCAAGAATCCAAACCTTTTATAAAAGAGGCCATTAAAATATATAATGATTTGTAGACTTAAAGAGCCTTTATTTGTAGAATGGATGAAGCCTTCTTTGAAGATAAAAATAATTTGAACTTGAATTTGACTACGTGGAGTGAGATTAGAGAAGAGGATACAAATTTTCTTCTACAAGAGGAAGTGATTGATGATGTTTCTACGTTTCTCAATTTTAAAAAGGCTATGGTGTTTAGGTCCCAAGTATTATAGGATTTAATAAAGAAGTTGGAAAACAAATAAGTAGAAATAATGGATGCTCTAAATGATATTTCAGAATAGTTTGATAACATTAATTACAAGTTCTTCAATGAGAACATTGATGCTCTTCTGCAAGATCAGATGAAGTTAAATTTCAAGGATTTGGTATAAAGATATGATGAGATAACTAGAAATTTTTAACAGTGACTCCATTGACAGGTTGGTTTCATGTCAAAATTTTACTGGTCGAATGAAGAATGGTAGTAAGTAACCCAAAATAATTCTAGCCAAGGTAACAAGATAGATCGAGACAACAAATGTAGTGAATCGCTATGCATGTGGACCTGAGGAAGGAGAATTTCAAGGAATTATCAAGAATTTCCTCGATTATAAACATCAGATAGCTATTTGGGAGAAGGAGTTAGAGAAACTTGAAGAAGAAAAAGGTGTTGCGGGGCCAAGCCAAAATAAGTGGCCATGGTTAGATAGTTCCAAGATCTGGATGAGTCCAAGTTACAGGGTCGACTAAGTACAAACCATGTAATAAAATTTGATATTTTTATGGGAGCCTGTTCCCTAGAACTTAATGATATTCTATTTTTAGTAATTTGTTAGTTGAAGGCCTAGCTATAATGGCTCAGCCCAAGGAACTTATAAATAGTTAAGTGCATGAATTTTTTAGATATAGATAAAACATTTTGGAAGTTACTCTTCAATCTTGGAAGAGTGCTTTGAGTACTATGAAGCCTTTCAATTACATTCAGGATATTATATTTCCATGAAGAATCTGATTTATGGTGTTAACAGTTGATTAATGTATGCTTTGTGGATGTTCAATTCCTTCGTTTAAGTGGTTAAATTACCTTTATTTTAGAATATCTTATTTCATTCTATGGGAGTGTTATATGGTTGTCTCGAATATCAATTGTGAAAATTTTATTTTCCTTTTGTTATAATTTTTTTTTAACATTAGCTATCATAAGTGACTGAGATGTTTGACATGTGCATGTTTTACATTGTCATGGTTATTGACTATGTGTTCAATCAAATTTGATCTATCTAAAGGAATATTTGGGGTTTTATAAAGGAATATATGCTATTTTGTTTGTGGTTATTAGATACCTTGTCAAATATCTGTTGTTGTAGACTCACAGCACCCCTGGCTGCAGATTAGGCTTCTAGGTTGATCACTCTAGCATCCAGTGTGATTGCACAACATGGAAACCTCTCTCCAAGTGTGGGGACTTGTGAAACTAAGAGAGGAATCTCTAGATTAGAGGTTGGTCCCTCAAACTCCTCTGATTTAGATATATATTTTGCAAAACTACAGAGGTTTGAAACCTAATCCTACTCTAAAATCCAAGGAGACAGAGGTAGAAAGAGCAAAAATGAAACTAAACTAACAGTTGATACACCAAAGGAGGAGTGGTGAACACTTATTATTTTGCAGATAGACACAGACCATAAAATTCGACATAAAACATCATGCACAAGCTGATAAGATGTAATCAGAGGTCTAAAATGAAACAAGCAACACAAACAGAGGACTGAAAACTGATCACAGAGCCTGTATTGTCATTTCCACTGTCAAAACCATTGTATTACAACATCAAAAGGGAAAAAAACCTATTACAATTTTAGAAGAGGTTTGATACTTGCAAAAATCACTTGTTACAGGTGAAAGAAGAAGCTTGCTATCTAAAGAAATGTTCCCCCCTTCAGAAATGAGCCAAATCTGGCTTTTACATTGCATGGGTCGAGCCCAGGGGACAGAAAACGTACAAAAACATGAGATCCCATCCCTTCTTGACTGCAGGTGCATTAAAATGGCATGGGGGACCTTATAAACCCATACCCTGTCATTTTGACCAGATTACAGGAGAATGCGACCCATTCTGCATTAAATCTGGTCGCTGGAATGTCACTTCTGGCCATGAACACGCGTCAGATCTGTTTCTCAATTTTCTCTCTCCAGACTCCACCAAAACTCAAGATTAACCCCAAAATCATGTAGAGAATTTCAAAAGATTTCCATTGATATAAAGAACATGAAAATCTGAGCTCTGGATAGAAATATATGTCGATCTGAAGATCAAGGGCACACAATAGGTGAAAACAGATTTTTAAATTTCTTCCCGCGCTCTGCCACCTGGATGAAACGTGGCATGTATTGATTGGTCACATGATTCTCTCTCCTTCTCTACTTCATTGGACATGTGTCCTCTTTTTATTGGCTCAGTTTAGTGCTTGAAACCTCACCCTTTGACCTTTTGGACTTTTCTCCTTGTGACACGTGTCATGATTTGGTTGGTGCGCGGGTCTGCCGGCTCCTCGTGCCCTCCGCGTCTTTTTGTCCCAGATGTCTCAACTATCTAGGGAAAAAACTCTCGATCCACCCAAAATGGGCTTCCTTGTCCCTCATGTGCTAGTGACATGTGTCATGATCTGATTGGCCCTCGGGTTTCCCGGCTATCCGCGTCCCGCGCGTCCATTTGTCACAACTGTCCCAGTGCTGTTGTTCCTCGTTTCGGCCGGACTGGCTAGTTCACGTCCTTCGCGTACATTTGTTCCAACTGTCTCGGATCATCTGGGAAAAATTCTTCCAAACTACCTGAAATGGGCTTCCTTTGCTCTCGGCCGCTTCACCTTTTCACGTCCTTCGCATCCTCACGGCCTAGATGTCCCAGCTACTTAGTGCGAAAGTTCTCCTTTTCGGCTAAACCAGGCGGTTCATGTCCTCAAGGCCCAAATGTCCCGAGTAGTTAGTCAATTTTCTTCTCCTTCGGCTGAACCGGCTTTCTGCGTCCTGCGCATCCCGACAGCCCAATTGTCCTTGTGCTACAGTTCCTCATTTCAGCCGAACCGGCCGGTTCGTGCCCTTCACGTCCATTTGTCCTGGATGTCCCTTTGCTTCACGGGCTGCCTGAAGGCTTTTCAGCTGATCGACGCCTTGATGTCCCAACTGTCCCAAAGGTGGCCTGGAGTAGGACTTAGCCAATTTCACGATTTTTTCCTGAATCGACCTACTTGCTTGGAACTGAAAACTCTGATGCATGTTATCGAAATTTACCCTGGGGGGTGAACTTTGGATAACAATTTGGTGACTTTTTGGGGGCACCTACCTGTTAGGTGAAAAGATCAGTAGCCAGAAGCAATCCATTGGGCATGGAGTTATCAAATATTCTGTTTAGAACCCTAACTGACTTAGAATGTGCAAGGAGGAAGATGGAATGTCACTTGATGAAAGCAAGGACTGCTAAACATCTCCATGGACAGCAAGTTGTGCCAAAGCACTTAGGGAAAACAAAACTAACCTACAGTAAAACAATGTGTACAAGCACTTGGAGGAAAGAAAATCTAATCTAATATTTACAGAGGTAGTGAAGTTCCCTCTAGAAGCAACGCTTGAGATAGATTCCATTGACTGGAATCTGCAGTCCTTCACCATCCAATGAGGCTAATTGGAAAGCATTGTTGTTCTTGCACTTTGTGACCATGTATGGGCCACTCCAAATGGAATCAAATTTTGAATGCCTTCCCAGTTTTTCTCTATCTACATCCCATTTCAATACTAGATCTTTGACTTGAAAAGATCTATCCTTGGCCTTTCTATCAAAGGTCTTCTTGATCAAAGCTTGATCCTTTTCCGTTGCTTGGGATGCCTGATTTCTAATCTCTTGCAGCTCCATCAGCTCTGCCTGCCTTACCTCCATGGCCCCAAACTCTAGCAACTCCAGCTGCTTCATGAGTTCTAATGTTGGCAACTCCAGTGACATGGGCAAGATTGCTTCCTTTCCATAGACAAGCCTGAATGGAGAATTACCTGTGGATCTTTTGGGAGTGATCCTATCAGCCCATAAGGCTGATTTCAGTTTGGTATGCCAAGACCTCTGATTCTCATCAAGAGTCCTCCTAATGATCCTCAACAAGTTCTTGTTTGTAGACTCGGCCTGGCCATTACCCTGAGGGTAATAGTTTGATGAACTGCTTAGGTAAATATCGTTCTTTACAGCCCACTCAGTCACCTTGGATCCAATGAATGCCAATGCATTATCAGAGATTATTGTGACAGGTACACCAAATCTGGTTGTTATCCCCTCGTAAAAGTCTAAGATGTTAGACTCATTCACCTCTTTGAGTGCTACTACTTCTGTCCATTTGGTGAAGTAGTCTGTGGCTATCAAAATCCATTTGTGCCCTTGGCTTGAATTGGGATTAATGACTCCAATGAAGTCCAAACCCCATTGCATGAATGGCTGGTCAACTGAGATTGGATGCAATGGAAGGGCAGCAAGTCTCTCTTTTCCTGTGAAGAATGCACAATTCTTACACCTCTTGATCCATGCATAGCAATCACTGAAGATTTTAGGCCAATAATAACCACCAGCCTTTATGATTTTTAGAGCTCTCACTCTTGGTGCAAAATGGCCACCAGCTGGTCCATCATGGAACTCTTCTAATACCCTTTGAATTTGATTTGTGCTAATGCATCTTAGCAGCACTCCATTTATATCTTTCTTGAAGAAAACTCCATCAACAATGGCATACGGGACAACCTGCAATTCGAAGTGTCTCCTTTGGGTCTTGTTCATCTCTGGAGGGCATAGGCCTGTGCCTAGGAAGTGCATAATACCTTGGGTCCAGCAAGGAGTCGAGGCAGCATTGTCTTCTTCTTGCCTGCCACTCGGCTCATGGTTGTCTTGGACTGTCAAAACAGTTTCTTCTTTAATGCATACTTCTTTTTGCTTCCCCAAAACCAGCTACTCACACAGTCCTTTCCCTCTTACCAGCTTGGTGATCTTGATATCAATGTCATATTCCATGACACAGGTGATCCAACCTGCTCTTTTTCTCATTCAAATCCTTGTTGAGGAGGAAGTCCTTAACTCCAGCATGTGAGACCAGCAACTGGACCCTGTTGTTTGAGACTAAGTGCTTGAATTTTTTCAAGCTTCTGATTACTACAAGCACATGCTTCTCAATAAAAGAGTACCTTACCTCATAGTCATCTAGGCTCTGGCTGAAGAAGGCAACCGGCTGCTCATCATTATCTTTGTTCTGCTGTACTAGAATGGCAGAAATAGTGTCATCACCTCCAAATGCATAGAGGATGAAATCCTTGGAGAAGTCCGGGTTGATGAGAGTTAGTGCTTGAGAGATAGCTTCTTTGATTGCTTCAAAGCTCTCCTTGCCTTCTGCTGTCCATTTGAAAGCCATGCTCTTCTTCAGCATTTTGGTGATGGGCTTGACAAGGGCTGCAAAATATGGGACAAACCTCCGAACAAATTTTATCCTTCCCAAGAAACTTTGAAGAGCCTTCTTGTGACTTGGCAATGGTAGTGCTCTTATGGCTTCAACTCTCTCTGGATCAATTGCCAGTCTCTCTTTCGAGACAATATGGCCTAGAAGTTTCCCCTCATGAGCCAGGAATATGCATTTTTTGGGATTCAATGATACCCCAAATTTTCTACACCTCTGAAATACCTGCCTCAGATGAAAAAGGTGATTCACTGCATTTTTGGAGAATACAGTGATGTCATCAAGATATATCAGAACTATTTTGTTGATCAACCCCTTGAATGCCATATCCATTGCCCTTTGGAAAGTGGCCCCAACATTTGATAGCCCAAATGGCATCTTCTTGTAGGCATAGGTCCCCCATTTGGTGGTGAAAGCTGTCTTGAATTGGTCATCTTCTTTCACCATCACCTGATTATACCTTGAGTAACCATCTAGGAGAGAGAATCTCTCTGAACCGGATACTACTTACAATATTTGTTCCATTGAAGGAAGCGGGTAATGATCTTTGAGAGATGCCCTATTGAGGTCTCAGAAGTCCACACACAACCTGATTTCTCCACTCTTCTTCCTAACCGGAACCAAGTTAGCAACCCAGCTTTAGTGCTTGCCTCTATTAGCTTATTTAGCTCTTTCTTCATTAGAGGCTCAATGTGAGGGTTAACAGGTATCTACTTCTACCTAATGGGCTTAGCATCTAGATCCAATTCTATGGTATGTTGTGCCAAATTCAGATTGAATCCTCTCAAGTCTTCATAGCTCCAACCGAAGACATCTGGAAATTCTTGGCAAAGCTGTATGAAATATGATTTCTCCTGCTTAGTGGCCACTTTACCAATTTGAAGTGTTTTGCCTTCCCCAAGCAGAATTGGCTCTGAATCTTCTCTCTTGACCTGTATGTTAGCCTCTTCCTCAGAGATTTGGTCGTTAGGGTTGAAGATAGAATCCAACGTTACTAAACCCTTGGGAAGCTTGTTTGTCCATAGTTGCACTACTTGATTCCCATACTACTGCTCTAGTATGTCCTGATTCCTAGCTGAGAATTCAGCCTCTTCTTGTAAAAAATTGACGATTTGTTGATCATTCTCAAACACCTGCCAACTTATATTATTATCTGGAACTGCTGACCTCACAATCACATGGATATTTGGCTATGTTTTTTCCCTTTTGATGTTGTCAACCACATCAAACGTTGCTCCAACTGTTGTGAGCCTATCTGCGGCTTCATTTTTCTTCCTGGGTATGAACACGATGTTGAAAGCTTCGAAATCCTCAATGAGGTCCCATACCCTATTCTTGTAGTTCTTCAGTAGGTCATTCTTTGTAGCATGTTGTCCCCTGACTTGATTGACGATTAGCTCACTATCCCCAAACACCTGCAGGTTATTTATGCCCTTTCTCCTAGCCCAATGAAGTCCATGAATCAAGGCCTCATATTTAGCTGTGTTGTTTGAACAAGAAAACTGGAAATGAAAAGCTGAATAATATTTGATGCCTTGAGGTGAAATAAGCATAGCTCCTCCTCCTACACCTTGCCTACTCCTTGATCCATCAAAAAATAATTTCCATACCTCATTGTCATCCTTATGGTTTGGTTTGGTGATGCTAGGAATAGACTGGCTTTCTTCATGTATGCAATAGACTCCTAGTTCAGATTCTTCTACTTCTTGGTAGGGATCAAAAACATGTACCTTTCTTGCCCATTCATCAAGATTCAAATCTGGAATGCTTTCGACTTTAGTGTTAGCTTCATCAGTGCTAGGGTGATCTTCTTGATCAAATGCTGAGCAATTGGCATTAATTTGACTTGGAGTGTAAGGCTCAATATGGAAGTTTGCAATAGGTTCGGATCTGATTATGGCCTTAGTTCCATATCTTGTTCTGAATAGCATGTGTGACCAATCAGTAAACAAATACCCCCCAATCTTGGTTGTGAAGTCCCTTGACAAGTAAAGGGCAAAGAGTGGTGGAAGGTCTATGATTGATACATCTTGTAAAACAACAACATTTGGACATGCATGCAAGGTAAGACTCAAGTTTCTAATCACTTCAACTGTTGCTACTGCTGTTCCATCTAACTGCACTACCCCTTTAGGTGTTATTTCATACTGGAGCCCTAGCTGATTAGCTATCTATTTAGGCATTATTGAGCTACTTGCCCTGGATTCTATCATGAAATTATGTACTAGATGATTTCCAATGATCAATGAAACATAAAATGGAGGGGGCTTCAACATTTTACCTTGCTATCCTCCATGACTTCCCCCAGGCTGGGCAGCATTTGTAAGCACTTTGTCTTGCATCTAAACCTGCTGATTTAAAATTGGCCAGTCCTTCATGGCAGCTTGCAGCAGATCTCTTTGTCCTGGGATAGATAGGGATTCCCACATTGATATATTGACGTTAGTCTTCTTCATCTGTTCAATGATACTGAATGGGGATGAAGTATCATTTTGTTGTCCCTTGGTTTGCACATTCACCCCTTGCACGTGGGCAGCAGCAGCTGGCATTTGAGTTGGCCTAAGGGTTGTTCTTGGCTACCCTTGTGCGCTTGAAACAGGAATTTTCTTGCCAACCGCTTGTGGAACCATGGGAGGTTGTGGATTGGCTGGGGCTAATGGATTTTCTTCACCCAAATTTCACCTCTTTGACCTTGTGTTGGCTGCAAGACTTTGAGAAACTGCTTGATTCATGCCATAGAAATCTTCTGCTTGCCAGTTCACCAATGTGGTGCCATTTGGGGCTGATTGCTGTTGGAATGTTTCTTGTTGTTGGCTGTTTCCTTGACTGCCCTCACCCTCCACACCAGTAGTTTTCACCATTAGTGCTTGATTGATAGCCCCATTGAAACACATGGATTGGTTATGAGGCTCGTTGCATGGAAAGCACCAATCATATTCTTGGGCAATGTTGTTCTGGACTAGCACTAATGCTTTAGAAGCATATATGACATTAGGGTTGTAGGGATGAAATGGTCTATTAGCGGGAGGCCTTACTTAGCTTTGATTTTGATTTGCAGCCTAATTTGGTGACCTATTTTGTTGGTATGGGGGCCTAGCCTGGTATTGCGCTTGAGGCTGATATGGTCTAGCACTTTGAGCTTGCTATCTTTTGATAGTAACCAACTCATTTCCCAAATTTTGCAACTATTTCATGACCTCTTGGAGTTCATTTGAAGCACTAGAGGATGAAGTAGAAGTTTCACTTGAACTTTGATTTCTAAGGGTGGGAACAGGAGCCAAAGTGGGTGCTTGACTAGTGCTTGGATTTTCTAAGTCTAGATACAAGGGCATGGGAGTCCTAGGAGTCAGTTTACCAGCTTGAATAAGATAGTTTTTGGCTCTAATGGCAATGCTATAAGCAGCAGGTAAGGTTGTGCCTCCCATAGATTGAATTAACATAGAAATATCAGAATTCAAAGCTTTAAGGTAATATAGAAAAGCACCTTTTGTTGTTGGCCTGACTACCACTGGAATCCTATCCCAAGACCTTTGAAATCTGAAGTTGAAGTCAGTTAGCTACTTGTTGGGGGCTCTCTTGATAGTTGTCAGCTGCTCCAAAAGAGACAAGTTGTCTCCCTTCTCTCCAAATTGCTCGTGAAGTGTAATACACAGCTGATTCTAGTTTGTGATAGAATCAGCTCCAAGGCTCCTAAACCATTGTAATGCTTTACCCTTGAAGGAAGATTCCAGTAACTTGATAGCCACTTACATTTCATTGATTTCATGGATTGCACAAAGGTTAGCAATATCTTTAACATGATCGCCTGGAGTAGTCTGATTTTCTCCAGTGAAGTAGGGAATGTTCTTCAAGGCTGCAATAGGGACTGGATGTTATGTGTTAAGAGCAAGTGGGATGCTGCCTGTGAAGTTGACGTAGGGGTTGTTCTGAGCCATTCTGATTGGTCTTAAAACCCTTGTTGAATGAATGAAAGGTCTACTAGGTGGAGGAGTTGAGAGAGTTCTGTTTGGTGGAGATGGAGACCTTTGAATCCTTCTTCCTCTTTGCCTCCTTCTTGGAGATAATTGCAGGTATTCAAACAACACTTCTTCTTCTCCAACTCTTGACCTTGTGATTCTTCTCATAAGTTTTCAGGCCTACACTTGGAACCAGTTGATTCTTCCCCTTGGAGTCGCCAGATATGTAAACAATAGCTCTTTTAAGCAAGAAAATTGCAGCAGATGCACATCAACTCTACTACAATAAAAATGATACCTCTATGTCCCACCCGGTGTGCCAAAACTATTGTTGCAGACTCACAGCACCCCTGGATGCAGATCAGGCTTCTAGGTTGATCACTCTAGCATCCAGTGCGATTGCACAACATGGAAACCTCTCTCCAAGTGTGGGGACTTGTGAAACTGAGAGATGAATCTCTAGATTAGAGGCTGGTTCCTCAAACTCCTCTGATTTAGAGCTATATTTTGTAAAACTACAGAGGTTTGAAACCTAATCCTACTCTAAAATCCAAGGAGACAGAGGTAGAAAGTGCAAAAATGAAACTAAACTAACAGGTGATACACCAAAGGAGGAGTGGTGAACACTTCTTGTTCTACAGATAGACACAGATCATAAAATGTAACATAAAACATCATGCATAAGCTGATAAGATGTAATCAGAGGTCTAAAATGAAACAAGCAACACAAACAGAGGACTGAAAACTGATCACAGAGCCTGTATTGTCATTTCCACTGTCAAAACCCTTGTATTACAACATCAAAAGGGTGGAAAACATGTAAAAATTTTAGAATAGGTTTGATACTTGCAAAAATCACTTGTTACAGGTGAAAGAAGAAGCTTGCTATCCAAATAAATGTTCCCCCCTTCAGAAATGAGCCAAATCTGGCTTTTACATTACATGGGTCGAGCCCAGGGGACAGAAAACGTACAAAAACATGAGAGCCCATCCCTTCTTGACTGCAAGTGCATTAAAATGGCATGGGGGACCTTATAAACCCATACCCTATCATTTTGACTGGATTACAGGAGAATGCGACCCATTTTGCATTAAATCTGGTTGCTAGAATGTCACTTCTGGCCATGAATACGCATCAGAACCGTTTCTCAATTTTTTCTCTCCATACTACACAAAAACTCAAGATTAACCCCGAAATCATGTAGAGAATTTCACAAGCTTTCCGTTGATATAAAGAACGTGCAAATCTAAGCTTTGGATCGAAATATATGTCGATCTGAAGATCAAGGGCACACAACAGGTGAAAACGGATTTTTAAATTTCTTCCCATGCTCTGCCACCTAGATGACACGTGATAATGTTCCCTCCACCAAGGAACAATTGACCTTTGATCATCATGGAAGATAATGTTTTTCCTCCTTTTTATGCCAGTATCCCCTTGCTATTATCCTAAAGAGATGCTATACCTGCAACTTCTTTGAAGAGTTTGCCAATGTTACTCCTAGGGATCACATCTTGGATTTGGCTATTATTTTATACTCGAGAAACCAATGTTACTCCTAGGCATCACATCTTGGATTTGGCTATTATTTGTGTAGTGCATAGTATTACAGAGGATAGCGTGGAATTCGGAATCCTCACAACTTAATTCAAAGGTGAAGCACTACAATGGTTTTGAATCCTAGTTGTTGGTTCCATTACTACTTAGAATGAGTTAGGCGTGAAGATTTGCAAGTAGTTTGAAGAAAAAAGTGATCACCTATCACTTATGGAACAACTCACTACCATAAAAAGAGCTCCTCAAGAGTACATGAGTGATTTCAAATTCTGTTTCAAAAAAAATTGGAACAGAATCCCAATGCTCGTAAGGCCATCTCTATGTAATTATTTTCTGTATTATTTACAAGCATTGAATAACAACATAATAGTTATGATTCAATCCATGGGGGGAACTATCATTCCTGATGTTTATGAAATTTCTATAAGATCTGAAAATTCCTTAATTCAAGCAAGAAAGGTAACTCTTAGACCTCTCATGCTTCTGTTCATTTAATTTGTAGGGAAATAATCAATTATTACTCCTATCCTAACAACTTCTAATCAATCAGCAGCGACTGCATCTATTCCTTCAAATGATCTGGCTAAGGTCAAATCTCTTCCAAAAACATTTGGGAATGAGCTTGTAGTAATCAAAAGGTAGAAGTCTCAATATACTCGCTTGTTTCAATCCTGATACCAAATAGGTCATCCCCCTTTTCAAGGAAGAAATCAGTCCCAAAACTAGGCTACAAGCCAAGCTGCAAACATTAAGCCTTTGAATTTTTGTAACCCTCTTACTTCCATCATCTAGAGCCATTGTGCCTATCCAAAATAATCTTGTCCAAGAATATGAATGATGCTACCCTTATTCTCAACCTCACAACCAAAGAATTTTCCCAAATGGATTTTTATGGTTCAAAGTATATCTACCCCACCTAATTCATTAGTTGGCTTAGCTGCACAAGAGAACCAATATCAGCCCCTTAATGAAACCACACTATTAAATTGGCAAACATATGATTTTTGTGGTTTGAATATCGATGCCTCCTTTATAGCGGTACATACACATTATAAAAAGAGAGCGATAGAATCTCAACCTTTCAAATCTGATCAGGCATCCACTTCATAACCTCAAATACAAGCAGTAGTTGATAAGGATACATGGAAAAAATTGATAGAAAATTCCTCTAACCAATCTATAAGGAAAGAAGGGTCTCCAGGTATCATAGTACCCAACAAGAATTTTCAAAAATAAGACTCTAATGCCCAAAAAAGGTATTAGAAAATTTGGGGTGATTCCATTTAGTATTATGGAACAAATGAAGAAGACCAACCTGAATGTCACTACGTGGGATGCAATCTCAATTCCTTTTTAAAGGAATTTACTGCAGGAGGCTTTGAATAGTTTTGGTATAACTGTGGATCATTAGCTTCGGGAGAAACAATAGAAAAGATTCTATGTCAACCGGAAGAGAAATTAATTCTTAATGCCAACAAACCACCACCATTTTATATCTCCCTAATCATTGGTAATCATTTGGTGCATAATTGCATGATTGATTCTGGAGCCAGTAGTTTTGTCATACCCAAGTAGATTGCATATGTATTGGGAATACTATATACCCCAATATCAAAGGGAGTTATCCAGTTAGATGGCACAATAGTTTAGACTATCAAAATTATTAAAGGACTTCATCTCACCATCCATGCATGTCCCATCTTGTCATTCATGCAAGACATTGATCTTCCCCCTCTCTTCGCCATTTTCCTATCATGATAATTCACTACAAATATGGGTGCTTAATTTTCATGATATTGGTCACATATGATTCTTAAAATGTGATACAAGAAAAAGGTAACTATAAGAGTAGAGCTGATTTTCCAAAATCATGTGGAGCCTTACACCACTAATCCCATAAATGATAACTATGCCATTTGTGACCTAGAAGAAGAATATGTTGATCATGAACCAACTACTCTCATAGAGGAAGTTCCTGATATAATTCTTGATGAGGTAAGTATAGATCATCAATATGATCCCTATGCTATTTTATTGGTGGATGAAGAATCTGGTCTATTGCTTTTGGAGGACACTTGATTGGGTACATATTGCATCCATGAAGAAGGTAAAATTATACCTCAATTGGTTAAAAAAATGGATATTTTTGAGGGACTGTGGAAATTGTTCTTCGATGGTTCAAGAAGTAAAAATGGATCCCGTGTAGGAGTTATGTTGATTTCTCTAGAAGGAGATAAATACTTCTCATCTTTTTGGTTGTAATTTAGTTGCACCAATAATGTCACCGAATATGAGGCCCTCATACAAGTGATTGAGCTAGCTCAAAAGAAATGGATCAAGGCTCTGACCACCTTTGGAGATAGTGAGTTGGTCATGCATCAAGTAACAACCTACAATGCATCAAAAAATAATCTCTTAAGATCATATAAGAATCAAGTTTGGGACTTAATAGAAGATTTTGAAGGTTTTGGAATTCATGTAGTTCCTAGGAAGAGAAATTAGGATGTTGATAGACTTACTACAATTAGCTCGTAATATGAAATTACTATAGACATCATGAAGGAAGGGCAACAAATGGTCAAAATGGTGGTCCATCCCATAGTTCCAGATAATTTGAGGAGCTAGAAAGTTTTTAAAAGTGACAAACAAATTGTTCTTTTCCTGCAAGAAGAGGTGAAATTTTCTGCCAAACACCAAGATAAGTTGCAAAACTTATATGGCAATAAAATTATAAAGTTGAGGGGAAATAAGCTACTAAAAGGTCTAGTTACTCTTGAATCCATCTTCAATTTAGATGACCAAGTCAAATAACAAAACACAAACATGGTGGTCAAGGAAGAGGATTTTGAAGAAGTCGAGGTGGCAAGTGATTTTTTTTAAAAGATTAATAAAGTATGTACTTCCCAAAATAATAAATCTTTCATCGAAATGTGCCAAGGATATCATGATGTTTTTGTATAGAGCTAAAAATACCTGTGTGGTTTTTATCCAGGTCTAGCACAACATACCATTAAACTGGATCAAAATTCCAAGCCATTTCGACAGAAACAGAGGCCAAATAATCCCAAAATTGAGCCACTAATGAGAAAGGAACTAACCAAACTCATCGAGGCCTATATAATCTTTCCCATCAAGAATTCCTCATGGGTAGAAGAATAGAGAGATTCAGTTGTGCGTAGATTTTAGGAATTTGAATCATGCCTCATTGAAAAACCATTATCCTCTTCCATCAATGGATAAAATCATTCAAATAGTGGTTAGAGCTCAAATATTTTCTTTACTCGATGGATATTCAGGTTAAAATCATATTCTAGTCCAATAATCTGACCAATTCAAAATGGATTTCACTACTAAGTGGGGCACATATGCTTACAACAAAATGCCATTTGGATTGTCTAACATTGGGGCTACCTTCCAATGAACCATAGACATGGAATTTAAAGGACTAATCAATGATATCATCTTGGTTTACCTTGATGATATAACTGTACATTCTAAGCATGTTGAAGATCACATCGCACTTCTAAGGAAGGTTTTCCGATGATGTAGAGATTTTGGGGTATCACTTAACCCCAAGAAATGTATTTTTGCAGTACACAAAGGAAATTTATTGGGACATGTTTTTTCAGCATAAGGGTTGTCAATCGATCTAGCCAAGATTCATTCAATTATATATTTATCTCTCCAGAGTCATAAGAAGGGCCTCCAGAGTTTTTTGGTAACCATAAATTTTGTGCAGAGATTCATTCCTCAATTCGCAACATTGGCTAAACCACTTACATCTATGCTGAAGAAAAATATTCCATTCTCATGGAAAAATTAAGGGAGGGAGAGATTCAAAGCTATCAAAACATCCATTTCACAAGATCCCATGCTGGTGAACCCCATGTTTGATAAAGATTTTATTATATATGATTTCACAAGCCAAGAGAGCATTTCAAGGATCCTCACCCAACAAAATGATGATCTAATGGAGTAACCAATTTCCTTCTTTAGTCAATCCCTCAAAGACTATGAGCTCAAATATTAATTTTTTGAGAAGAAAGTCTTTACAGTTTTTCAATATCTAAAGAAATTTAAGCACATGTTTTACAATAACAAAATTCACTAGATGGTTTCTCATCTTGGTGTCAAGGAATTTTTGTTTAACAAAGAGATGAACAAGAAATGTGATGGATGGATCAAAAAGGTGATGGAGTATGATGTACACATCAAATTCACTAAACTTGTCAAAGGTAAGGGCTTATGTCAGCAACTGGCTATAGACAAAGAGATCAACAATAATGAAGTTATTACTCTCTTGAATATTGATGAAGGTGACAATCAAGTTGATTGGTTGTCAAGGATGCAAAATTTCATCCTCTTGGGAGTATATCCTTAAAAAATGCATAAAATTCAAATATGTACCTTCCATATCCAATCTATTCCATATGTCCTGGTGGATAATGTTCTTTTTTGAAAGGATTTGAATAGTGTTCTTCTTTGTTGTATGAAACCCAAACAGGTAAGTAAGATATTAGAAGAATTCCACAATGGCCTATCTAGAGGACATTAATCTGGGAGAAAAATTTTAGCCAAGATTATATGGGATGGTTACAATTGGCTAGATTTATTCAAATATTCTCATCTCTGGGTGAGTAAATGTAGGGAATGTTCCCTTTTCACTGAAAAATGGAAGTTAACAGCTCTTCCCCTACCCCTGATTCAAGTAAATCAACCTTTCATTTAATGGGGGTTGGATTTTATTGGGATGATTAATCCTCCATCCACTGATGGACATAAATGGTTTATTACTACCATAGAATACTTTACTCAATGGATAAGGACAATAACATTGAAAGAAAGCAACAATAAGGAAGTCCTTTATTTCTTGGAAAATATAACGACAATGTTTGGTGTTCCATGCAATGTTATTTCTAACAATGCAATGGTTTTTCTCTATCTAAAGTTGATTGAATGGGCAATTAAGAATAAGTTCTACCTCAATAATTCATCCAATTACTATCCACAAGGTAACGGGTTAGCTGAGTCTAGCAACAAGAACCTCATAAGGATTATCAAATGAAAAATGGAGACTAACAAGAGGACTTGGCATACACAGCTTAAAAATTCCTTATGGGAAGATCAAATCAAACCTAAATAGGCCATCAAAAATTCTCCTTTCATGCTTGTATATGGAAGAGAATAAAAACTTCCACTCTCCCTAGAGTTACCTTCTTTGGAATTGGCTCATTAGCTTGAGGCCATTGAGAGCGATTCCATGTCGGTAAGGTTTGCTGAACTCATGGAACTAGAAGAAGTAAGGAAAAAGGATATGAGAACCTTGGAACAACATCAAGCTTGGGTTAATAAATCATTTGATAAGAAAATATCTGACAGGAATTTCCAAGAGGGAGATTTAGTTCTCAAATGGGACAAAGATAGAGCCAAATCAGTAGGCATGCCAAGTTTGATGCTCTCTAAAGTGGACCATACATCATCATGAGTTTTGAAGCGGTGAATTCATTTTGTCTATCTAGACTCAATAGAGAAGATTTACCCATTCACATGAATGGGATACATCTCAAAGTTTTCTTTTGAGATTGTTTCACCCCTTTACAGTGCTCTTTTTATCTTTTCCTCCAAGTTTTTTGCACATTTTTTTTGTTTTTTTTTTTCCTTTCTTTTATTTTGAGTGTGCTCTATATGTAGTTTGCTTCCAAGACTCCTTTTCCCAATGGTTTGTATAAGGCTACTAGCCCAAAATCTTAGTAGGCAAGCATTCCCTGGAGGTCGTCAAAAAATGTTAACTTTTAAATCTACCTTGAAAAGAAAATGTTAAAGTCGATCAAAACATTTTTTTTGAAATATTTCACCGGGAAGCGTTTAAAAAAATTTAAGCTCTCTGAATTCTGAATATCTAAAATTTTGGGCTTCAAATTTTGGGGATTTTTTCCTTTTAAGAGATTAAATGACAAGAATTGAAAGTTTGATTTTGTAGTTATGAAATCTGAAAGCTCGAAAGTATGGAATTTCATTCTTTTAGAATTCAGAGATCTCCTTTGGTAGTTTGCAATTTTATGAATTGGAGTTCCGAAGTTCTAAACCCTGAAGTTCTAAAATTTTGGAACTTTAGACTTTCAAGTTTTGGAATCCCATGTTGCGGTTTTGGAGAAATATTTTTGGGACTTCCGAAGTCCAAAATCAAAAGTTTTGAAATTTTGGAACTTTAGACTTTTGGGTTTTGAAATTACCCCATCCATTTTTTGATATTTTGCTTTCAGACTTCCAAGTTCTGAAACTCAAAAGTTCTGAAATTTTAGAACTTCATATTTTCAGGTTTCAGAGTTTTCCATTACTTTTTCATGATTTTTATCTCTTAAAGTCTGAAGTTCCAAAATTTTAGAACTTTGGAATTTTGGGGTTTCAGAATTTGAAGTTATTTGTGCATTTAATTCTCACCAACTTCTGTATGTGTCAAATTTTGAACATTAATTTCATTTTTTTCTATATAAAATCACGATTTTACCTGTCACTTTCACCTAACATTTTTCTCTGACAATATGATTGTTTACTGCAGATTTGTTGTTTTGTGGTGTTGTTTTCAAGGTATCTTTAGGTTATTTTATTTTTGGTTAAGATATTTTTGAGTTGTTTTTCCTTGTTCATTTTCTTTTATTCTTGCTTTTTCTGTATTGGATATGAAACCCTCATTTCCCACCATTTTTTCATTGGAAGTGTTTTTGGATCTCCAAAATTGTGAAATCCAATAGGTGCAGGCATCCAAAGCAAATCACATTATATATTTTCAGAATCTCCTCAAGTATTTGACTTATTTTTCGTGTCCTTCGGAAGTTTATCTTTTCGGAGGTTGGTGTTCTTTTGAGTTCAAACATTTATCATTTCAGGTTTCAGAAGTCTACCCTTTCGGGATTCGAAAGTTCATCTTTACGAGGTTGAAAAGTTTGGTTTTGTAGAATTTCTCATTTCAGAGTTTTTAAGATATTTGGAGTTTTGGACATCTCCTATTTCTAGTTTTTGGGTTTTCATACTTTGGAAACTAAAGTGTTTTCAGAATTTTAGATTTCAGTATTTCGGGATTGTTCCACTATTTGTTACATATTTTTTAAGGTCTTTCAGATTATAAAATCCAAAACTTAATGTCAAATTTTGTAGCCAAAGGAAAATGAAAGATGAAGTATACATTCCTCAGAGTTTCTCCTCACTCTTGTCTATCCTCAAACTTGGGGAATATAGGAGACACTGATCTCGGGCGGGTTGATTTTCCATACTTTTGGGCAAGGGTGAAAGCCCCCAACAAGAAATCCTAGATGCAAGCATATACAACAGTGGAATTTTTCTTGCTGTTGGATTTCCCACATCCATGCATTTCCCTAAATTCATCTTAGTTATAACATCTCACTTTGATGAAGAGTCCAGGTCAGTAAAAGATGTTGATGGAAAGGTTGTAATTTTTTTGTACCCAGATATCTTTGAGGATTTATTCAAAATTCCATACATTGAAGACTACACAATACTTTCACCAGAATTGACAGTGGAGCATTAGGAAAAATAAATGGAGTTACGTACAAAAGTCATGTTGAAGAGCTATCTGGAAAAGAGTGTCATCAAATTTCCCAAGACCATGTATCAATTAGACTTTATCTAGGAATTCAATGACATTATTTTGTTACTAAATAGATTTTCAGGCCTTGCCTCTATAAAGGAATTTCTGAAATGAATGTTCCTATATATTACTACTATCAAGAAAAGAAAGGAATTCATAAGATGGGGAGACCATATCAACAGCTCCGTCTGCTTTCAGTTAAGAAAGGTTTTATCCTCGAAGATTTTCTACATGACCTCTTTTTTAGTCTATACTGTAGTTGTAGGATATTTCACCAAGTTAAACACTAAGGGTATTTGAAGTGCTTCACAACTTTATGTTTTTTATCCTCAGATTACACTGGATGAGGGAAGTAGACACTTCTGCAGAATTAATGATGCCTTATTTGTTGTCATTATTTATCATTTTGATAAAGATTTATAAAATTTAAGGATTTCCGATAAGACCTTCAAATAAGTACGTGAGTGGGGAACTATTTACCTACATTTTCCTACATTTACATACATTTAGATTCCTTGTTTTGTAGGTGCTCCTAGTAAGCTTCCAAGATGCCCCACCGACAAGTGCATTTTGCTAGAGTTGGTTCAGAAATTGTTGGACTATCATAAGATTCAAAATAAGTGACAAAAGGTAGGAGTCCAATTTCCCATTTCAATTGGTAGATATAATTGTGTAAATATTTATAAGGTGGAGAATGTAGATGCAGAGATGTCAGAAGTAACCTTATAGACCTTTCATCCTAAAACTAGTTTTTACTACTGGGGACAATTTAGTGAAACAGGTTTGTCCAATTCTCATGTTCCCTAGTTGGAAGATATTTGGATTCATTTTTGGGATGAATTCATCATCCAAAATAGATATTATGAGAGGCTAACTCTGGAGGAGGTTCAACAATTTGGTATCACAAATATTCCAAAGGAAATGGAAGATGAGGAGGAAGTTTTGGATGTATCCTACAAAAATAATAATGTTGCCAATCAACCATTACCATGGATTGATTGGTATGTAGAAAAAAATTTCAATACCAAGTAGAGGGCAGGGCCCATTCTGCAAAGAACTTATAATTGGTTGGCTACCTTGGGAATTTTAGCTAAAGGATTAGATCAACCTATAAGTACAAAAGCCTAACCAACCATGAGTCTTCCAACACCTACAAAAGAGAAAAGGCTCATCCAAAGTTCCCATATAGTCCATAAGAATATTTCATTCATTGTTGGTATCTCCTCTCTCATTAAGGCTCCTACTTCCAAGGTTGTGTCTCTAGTGATACCAGTGTCAGAAATAGTTGAAGTTATTGATTCTCCAAGTGTGTCACAAGATCTTTCATTTCCTCTTCCTCCTCCATTGTCACTTCTTCCATCATTTCCTTCCATTTCTATAATAATTTCTTCTTTCCCGTATCCTTCTATGGTTCAGGTGTATATATTTGGATTAGACTGCAAGTATTACACAATAATTATGAATAATATTCAATATGCTGTAATATACTTCACACAATACAATAGCCTAATATATAGGTAGTAGTTTCCCTAAAATATAGGAAACTGACTATCTCGTGAACCATATTTGTAAGTTGAGTAGAAACTATATCACAAACAATATAATGTTAATATTATGTTATTGTTATTAAGTTGTTTATAACAACTCATACTAACAATAATAATAATTACACAAATATACTAAATTAATTAATGCTCACACACAAATAATGGAGCACTAATAAATATATTTCGCAACATTCCCCCCTTAGCGTGAAAATGGGTAAAACATACCTTATACTTGCACCTTCTCATGATCAGGTGATTTTCATAGGATAATCACAAACCTCAAGGTTGGTTTTGCAAACAGTTGACCAAAAACTTAGAATGGTGGTTTTGTAATTGGTTTACAACAAACGAAAAAGTGATGGTTTTTCGAATGGATTACCAACAACCAAGAATGGTGGTTTTGCTATTGGCTTACCACAAACCACAAATGAAGGTTTTTAAGTGTTTTACCTATAACCACCTCATGATATGCAAAGTACTATTCTCATCCCTCATCACATCTCACTACAAGGAATAACATAGAAAATTTTATTGAAATCTGTTGCTCATACATACATAGAAAAATATGACATAATGGAAATGGAACATTGAGATCTTATTCCCCCCTCAATGTGAAATTTCCACTTATTGAACTCTACAAATAGAACACAACAGAAAGTACATACCCACACTACATATATGTCACCACAGTTGAAGAGGTCCCATCATTGGTGACTAACGAGAGGTCGTTGAATTACCTCTAACCTCCATTTGCCTCCATCTTCCAGTTGCATGCTCAGTACAAGAAGTCTTTAGAGCCATTGTTTTCATGTACTCTTTCTTCCTGATTCTCTGATCCTTCTTCAGTAATGAAATTGGCCTCGATTCCTTTGAGTTTTCCACTAAGTATATCTTGAGCTTGAGCTCTACAAAATGAAGTTGTATATCCCTTTTTCTTACAGTAGAAACATTCTCTTTCCTCTTTATATTTAGAATTTTTTTTGTACTTTCTTTTTACATACATTGTTTTTTCTTCTTCTACATTTTCTTTGGTTTGTTTTTCCTCAGCTATGAGAGCTGATATAATATATTCTAATGAGTTGGAAGGCATCTGACCAAGTGTGAAGACAACATTACTGTATTTGGGAGGCAAACTATTCAACATAATAGATTTTTCATCTTCATCGTTGACTGGAGATTTTACTTTTGCCAACTGTCAGAGGAGATACCACAAATCATTAATATGGCTGGAAATTGTAGCTCCTTCACCCATTTTCAACTTGAACAATTATAATTTAAGAGAAAATTTTACGTTCACTGCTTTATCCCTAAAGGTTTTGTTTAATTTTTCTCACATTTAATGAGATGATTTCTCGAGATCAACATACTGTAGCTCAGTATCTAAGAGAGAAAGACCAATAATGGATTTGGATTTATCATATCTCATTTCCCATTATGCCAATTTGGTTAGTTCTATAGGTGTTGGTTATTTTCCATATACTATCCTCCAAATATTTTTATTCATTAACTGCATCTGGATCTTCACTTTCCAAGTATGAAAGTTGATCCCATTGAATTTTTCTAGTGTAACTTCCATTATGAGATGGAGACAAAGATGAAAAAATAACAACATTTTTGATGACACAACTTTGACAACTTAACTATTGACACTTTTTGACTTTTGTCTTAGGACGTCGGCTTCACTAGAAAATACGTCCATTACAATAAGGAGAATTTTTTTGACTTTAAGGACTAAATAACATAAATGAATTTTTACATGTGACTAGGGAAGACAATACAATGACACTAGAATGAAACTCATATAGCATTAAGTTAAATGATATTACAATCAATAGACTAATTTGACTCAAAATCAATAAAATAATTAAAAAGTAATATAAGATTACTTTTTTTTCATAGTTACATGACACTATTTTTACTCGATAGCTATCTAAACCATTAATATGTTAAAAACCAATACCCATAATAAAATTAAAAAAATTTTACCACATAAAACAATGGATAAAACCTTAACTGACTACTATATAAAAAATGAAAAACTGAACAATCACAATTGTGACATTCTAAAGATAATGATAAAAATATATTCAATGACCTAGATGCAGAAGATTTATTTTCTAACCTGAATAGGGAAAGAGAAGAAAATGGGCATATCCGGATCGAGTGATGCACATGCATGTGGAAAAACTACAAGTTTCAACTTCCCGAGACTACAATACACAAGTCGTGCTCTCCAAAATAATGAGGTGCATCTAGACCTGGAAGAGCTTTGAATATTAGATAATAAAACAGAGGCACTCAATCTGAATGGGCCACACAGGGGTCTGCAATCAAGTGAGTTCAATGTGTATTAGAAGAGATTAGATATCCATGTAGAATGACATTACAACAACATAGCAACATCAGAATGAAGCACTAATCCATTGCAAGTAGCACACCATACACAAGGTTGAGCATGTTGTTTTCGTGGAGCAAATATTTCTTCTGAACAAACCAAAATCACCTTGTTCACTCTGAATGCAAAGTATTTGATCAATTGAATGTCAAAAATGAATGAATTGGACAAGTTTTACTCCTTTGTGGGATACACAATTTTTATATTGGAATATTTTAATTGTGTTGACCTAAATCTGATGTTTAAACCAATCTATCAACATTTCCAGTAGCTTTCTTGGAAACTTGAGTTAAGCATATCTAAATTTGGGGATAAATAATATACACCATTCATCAAACAACATTCACTATCTACTTTTCCCAATGATTAATAGTGATAAGCAAAAGCATAGATCTATAGAAAAATACTCTCATGATAAATGGAAATGGATGCTCTCTTCATAGGTTCATACTTCGCTCTGATACCAACTATAGATTTGAATCAGACTACAAGTATTACATAACAATTACGAATAATATTCAATATGCGAGCTAATATACTTCACATAATACAATAGCCTAATATATAGGCAATAGTTTCCCTAAAATATAGGAAATTTAATATCTCATTAACCATATTTGTAAGGTGAGTAAAAACTACCTCACAAACAATATAATGCTAATATTATATTATTGTTATTAAGTTGTTTATAACAACTCATAATAACAATAATAATAATTACACAAATATACTAACTTAATTAATGCTTACACAGAAATAATGGAGCACTAATAAATATATCTCCCAACAAGGTGTTCTCATCTCTTCCAGTTCACTTAGTAGAGGAGACGATTGGGTCACCTATTTCTACTTCACTCCCTATAAAACTTTCATTTCCTTCCGTTCCAATTTCCAACATCAATGTATCCACTAATATGGTTGTCCTCACATTCACCCCATCCATTATTTCCACATCCATTTCATTGCCTAGTAATGTCACAAGTTCCCTAGGTATTGAATCAATTGTTCCACTCCCATCAACATCTGCTATCCTAGAATGGTTGTTTCGCCACAATCCAAAGTAGAAAAAGAAGGTTCCCTTAGTAGATGTTATAGATATGAGTGTGTTGGAACCCACTCCCAGGAGACATGCCAAGCGTCCAAAGATTGTCTCTAGATTATCAGTGAATCAATCCAGAGAGAGGGTCATATAATTTTCTACTCCCGTTGAGGGAAAAACCAAGGAAACCATTACAACAACTGACAACTGAATTTTTAGATTTTCACTAGGAAGAGCAACACACAAAGGAGATAAACAGGATGTGCAGACTGCTCTTGGAAATTTGTTACAAAAGTACAATAAGGAAAATGATTCTAAGGATGAGCTAAAAGTAAAAGTTGAGAAGCTCACTACATTGTTGAGGAAGGTAACAAAGCCTTCTCCATCCATTGATCTTTCAACTACCACTGCTTTGATGATTTCTTCCACTCTGGATGATATTTCCTATCATGAGATTGAGAAGATAGGTCAGAAGGGAAGATCAATAAATTTATGGATATAATGCTTCAAGAAGAAAACCCTTTCATTAAAGAGGCTATTGTAATATATAATGATTTGCATACTTAAAGAGCCTCTACTCGTAGAATGGATGAAGCCTTCTCTAAAGATAATAATAATTTAAACTTGAATTTGACTACATGGAGTGAGATCAGAGAAGAGTATCTAGATTTTTTTATACAAGAGGTAGTGATCGATGACGTTTCTAAGTTTTTCAAGTTTTAAAAGGATATGGAGTTTAGGTCCCAAGTATTATAGGATTTAATAAAAAAGTTGGACAACAAGAGAGTAGAAATAACTAATGGTCTTAATGATATTTTAGAAGAGTTTGATAACATTAATTGCAAGTTCTTCAATGAGAACATTGATGCTCTTCTAGAGGATTAGATAAAGTTAAATTTTAAGGATTTGGTAAAGAGATATGACAAGATAACTAGAAATTTTTAATAGTGACTCCATTGACAGGTTGGTTTTGTGCCAAAATTTTACTAGTCAACAGAAGAAGATAATAAGTAAACTCAAAGGAATTTTGGCCAATGTAGCAAGAGAGATCGAGATAGCAGACATATTGAATCACTATGCATGTAGACCTAAGGAAGGATAAGTGTAAGGAATTATCAAGCATTTCCTCGATTATAAACATTGGATTGTTGTTTGGGAGAAGGATTCAAAGAAACTTGAAGAAGAAGAAGGTGTTATAGGGCCAAGCCAAATCTAAATGGCCATGGTTGGATAGTTCCAAGCTCTGGATCAGTCCAAGTTACAAGGTTGACTAAGTTAAACCCATGCAACAAACTTTGCTATTTTTATGGTATCTTGTTCCCTACAACTTAATGATAATCTATTTTTAGTAATTTGTTAGTTGAAGGCCCACCTGTAATGGCTCATCCTAAGGAACTTATAAATATTTAAGTGTGTGAAGTTTTTAGATATAGATAAATAATTTTTGAAGTTACTCTTCAAGCTTGGAAGAGTGCTTTGAGTACTATGAAGCCTTTCAATTACATTCAGGATAATATATTTTCATGAAGAATATGATTTATTGTTTTAACGGTTGATTAATGTATGATTTGTGGATGTTCAATTCCTTAGTATAAGTGGTTAACTTACCTTTATTTCATAATAGCTTATTTCATTCTATGGGAATGTGACATGGCTATCTCAAATATCAGTTGTGAAAAGGTTATTTTCCTTCTGTTATAAAGTTACTTTGTCATTAGTTGTCATAAGTGAGTGAGATGTTTAATATGTGCATGTTTTATACTGTCATGGTTGTTGACTGTTTTTTCAATTAGATTTTATCTATTAACGAATATTTGGGGTCTTATAAAGGAATATATGCTATTTTTTCTGTGGTTATTAGATACCCTATCTAAATAGCATTAAGTGAATTAGATTGAGATGATTGTTTATTCTTTCAAAACTAACCCTTTCGGCATGAAGATCACATAATTATCTAGTTATACTTGTGGTGCATAGCCATATTGTCTTTATTTATTACTTCTAACCCTGAACTCCATTAATCGAGTAGGTTAGGATAATTTTTAAGTGTTTTAGCCTTGCACATAGATCTCAAGTTAGGTTCCCTAAGTTCCAATAGAATTTGGACTTCTCCGAAGGTTCATCCCAAGGTGAAAAGGTCCTACACCTTGGGAATGTTCCAACATTGCACAGGATCTTTCAATAATTCAATGGGTGCATGATCCATGTGATAACAGTTAGTTTGAAAGTGTGAAAGTGGTCAAATGTTCTCTGGGAGAATGAAAGATTCATGTGCTTTACCCTTGTAATCAGTATTAGTAGAATCTCTTTTGAAATATTTGGGGATGAATTTTATTGGAGAAATATTTTATTCCTCCAGTGGTGGACATAAATGGATCTTGGTTTCCACTAACTACTTTGTTAAGTGGGTTGAATTTATCCCTACCAAAAAGATAAATTGCCAAGAAGTCACAGATTTCATTCTAAATAATATAATTTGTAGGTTTGGAGTACCCGCAAAAATAGTTGTTGATAATGTTATGATCTTTAGGGCTAAACCATTAGTAACTATGTGTTAAGAGTATGGAATCAGTTTGACATATGCATCCAATTACAATCCTTGGGGAAATGGTCAATCTTAATCAAGTTATAAAATTTTTCTCAAGATGATTAGGAGGAAATAGGAAGTGAATGAAAGAATGAGCATCTAAAATTTTCTTTGTGGGAAGATAACATCACTACTAAAAGAGCTACTGGAAAAATTCCATTTGAATTAGTTTATGGAGTTCAGGATCTTTTACCCTTAAATATGCAATTGTCTTGCTATCAGTTCATGAAACAAATTGAATATGAAGAAGTACACCCCTACGAAGACAAGATTAATTAGATAGTGGAATTGGATGAAGAAATAAGGGAATATCACCAAATACACCTCAAGTTCAGGGAGCGATTAAGAAAATATTTGATAAAAAAGTGACTCCTAGAAATTTTAATGTTGGGGATCTTGTATTTTTATGGGATAGTGGGCATGAGGACAAAAGAAAATATGGAAAATTTGATCCCTTGTGGATGGGTCCTTATTTTATTGATATAAGAATTGGTGAACACACTTTCTAATTGAAATATCTAAAAGGATACTTGTAAGAGTTTCCTGTTAATGAAAAACACCTCAAACACTTTCTGGATAGAACACATACAATCAAGGTATGAAATTTTGTAGAGTGTATAGTTTTGTTGGTTTTTTTTTTGTTTTCTTGATCTACAATGACCAGTTGCCTTGGTATCATGGTATGGTTTTGTGAAGTGCATTCACTATTTTTGGCCTTATACATGTTTTAAAATGATTTCACTTCCCAATGGACTAGGGAACTTTATCTGTTAAATAATTGTTTAATGTGGTTCTTGTAGCACCCACAAGGGGTACCCATCCCTGATTCATATCCCGTATTAGTGCTCAATTTGATCTCACCCTTTTATCCAATGTGTGCCATAAAACTTTTCCTTTCACTATTTTTCCCATGTTTTAAAAATGTACGCTTGAAAATGTAATCATATTGAATGCAAGAAAAAATATTGTATTTATGGTGTGAATCCTATTTTCAGTCAAGGAATGTGGTAATCATGTCGTCCATGAAAATCCTTATGAAAGAATCAATTAAAAATTGTGATTATCCCTGAAAATTCATGTTGTATAGTTCTTGTGATATTCAGTGTGAATTACACTTAGTCTTCCAATGCCCAAGGATACGTGGCATAATATAACTAGTGGTGCTATGAAAGATCATGTTTACAAAATTGCAAAATTTTCATGACAACTACAAAATGCATACCTAGCTCCGAAACCCAATGGAATATTCCAAGGAATATTTGAATTACAAGTGAAAAATGTAAATAAGGTTCCATTTCCTAAAGAGAACACATGTCTAAATATGGTTGGAGCAGGGAAGTGGATCATCGGTGTAATTTTGTGCTAAAATAAAATTATAGTGCAAAGTGTGAATAAGCCTAAGAAGCCTTACGGAATACATGTGTCATTTTTCTAGGAAAATTCAATAGGTGGATGCTCAAGTAAATAATCCAGTCTTGTACTTATGTGAAAGATTGGTTAAAAATGCAAATGAGCTCCATAGGTCTGTCACCTTTCAGATTGAAACACGTGGCAACCCCTTATTAAAAATCAAGAGGTGGAGGTTTAGTTCAAGGTTTAAAACTTACATTCATTCTAAAGGTAATGTAAATGTGTAAAAAGACTCCCTAGCCCTGTAAAGAACTAGGTTAATCCACGTGGATGGTCCACGTTCAAATAAAGAAAGAAAGATCAATGGCTAGGATGTAACGCATTTATGACTATCATCATTAATTTGTTTTTGCACAAATCAACACAAAACTCTTAAAATATTCCAAGAATTTTGAATTGTTATCATTACATACAAATATTTTGGTGGCCTAGCTACCTGGATTGGTGAAAGGAAAGGATAAAAATCAATTGAGAAGCGGAAAATTTGAGATAAAGAACTAGGAAGTGTGAAAGAAGAAGGACAGTTCATAGAGTTCATAAGTAAAATGGGTAAGTCTTAGCTTTTCCATTATTGATCCTCAATACAGAAGCTGAAAATTAAAAGAAAATATATGCAAGATGAGGACCTTAGCATCAGGTTTCCACGTAGGTTTCAGCATTACCAATGATTTAGATAAGGTCATGGACACAAAGTTGTTAAATGCTGACTTAGATGATTTTTGGAATAGGTTGAGTAATCTAAATAAAATTAAGTGTATGGAAGCCATTGATTCTAGTGACATTTCCGTAGCAGTTACTTTCCAACCATCCATACATGATCTTGAGCTCATATGGTTATGTGCTGAGAACTCCAATCCAAAAATGAAATAAGTATAGGATGGAAGTGGAGAAAGGGTTCTAACCTTGACATTGGAGGATTTTAGGGCAATTATAAGGTTACGAAATTTATATCAATTGATAATTTCTACAATTGAGTCTGAAAATATTGATTATAAGACAAGTTGTGATGGTTATGTTATAATGCTAAATGCCAAATGGTTAAAGGATTATAAACTATCCATCAAGATAATCCCAAAGAGACTGACCAATTCCATGTTTTTTGATGAAGTTGAGGACCTTATTATCTTACTGAGTAGAATGGTAGGGTTAGAAGGAGCTATTGATTTTAAAGAATTGATGTACCCTTTTATAATGATTATCTTAGAAGTATAAGGAAAATTTTGTTGGGAAAGCTTCATATCAACATCCATCCATGCTAAATTTTTGAGAATAGTTGTAAAGGTTGGTGAGGGTAATCTAGTTGATATCAATTTTTCATATGATTTCTTATTTCATCTATAACATTGCTTGTTTCAAGTCATTTGCTAGTCTCCCATTATAAGCAAGTTTTAAAGATCATAGAGTGTATGATGTGTACCAAAAATTGAGGTTAGATAATTGGAAAGGGAATGTCAGGTTGATAAATGATGCCTTCATTACCCCTGTGACTTGTCTTTTCAAACTAGAGTGGGAACAATTTAGACTATCTACCACTAGCTAGGACTATAATTTTGGAATATGGTTATATATTTATACAATACATATGTTCTTTACATACTTTAGGGTAAGTATATTTGAGGGACAACCTTATAAACTACCCAGATATGTGAATGACAAGTGGGCCTTAATGGAATTGTCAAGAAAGTTGACTTTTGTGCATAAGAAGATTGTAAAAAATCAAAACAAATATCAAGTTCCCCATCCAAATTGGTAGATATTCATGCCAAAGTATACTGAAAGCCAGATTGATGGAGGAAGAAATGGAGAGATTCCAAATGGAAAAATTCACACCAAGACCTAACTATGACATTCGATGGGTTGTCAGCACAGAAGAACATGAGCCTCACTTTGAGGATTACTGGATGAACTATATAGATGAAGAATAAATTAGGTTAAGATATTTTTCTGTAATGACCTTGAGTCAGATAATTGATTTCAATATTGTTTTAGTCCCATAGGGAATTGTTGATTATAAGGATATGGTGGGACAATATTACCATGACCAAAAGATTGAATAGAAAATAATCACCTCTATTGATTGGAAGGAAAAGGAATCAGATATCCCTCATATGAGGATTTCTAATGTATTAAGAAGAACATTAACTTGGTTGACTGTAAAGGGCTTGGATTTATCCTTGAAAAATACAAAGGTATTGAAGGAGTTCTGGGATTTGAAAGAGTTTGAAGGATATATCCCCCCACTGAAGGAGGGAGTTAGATAAAATGGATCCCTTAAATGGACAAGCTCCTCAATTACCTAGTAAAAATCTTACCATAAATACTATAGATGAATGGACATCACTAACTAAGCAAGACTAGGAATTCAAGAACTATTTTGATTCAAAAATCTAAGGAATACTTTTGAAGGCCATGAAAGATGCCCCCATCACTGAAGTAGTACCAATCCAAGTAAAAGGGAAAGGCTTGATTACAAAAAAAAAATCCCTCAGAGATGCTATATGGATTATCTGGCACTAGAAAAATGATGAGGGGAACCCTATCAGGTGTTGATATCCAATCCAAATCACGTAGTACCAAAGAAAGAGAGGCATTAGATGTCAGGAATTTTGAAATAACTAAGAAGAAAGTTAAATTGGTATTTAAAAATCCTTTGGCAAGAGATGTTGGTATTTTAGTGAAAGAAAGTGGCCATGCATAAAAAAATCACAAACATAGAGAGTGTGAGGTAATTGATCCTCCTACTTTGACTAAAGACCAACAGAGGGTTGCTGCTTCATTATCCCATCAAGTGTCTACCATCCCAGACTCATGAGAGTGTGCATTTTACTCCAAGTGTGATATTGCCCAGTTTATCTACATTTCTCAGTCCCTACTAAAACTATTCTAGGAAAAATTGGCAGTGCTCATATGTCTATTCAATCATTTGAATTTAGGAAGAAAAATGAGTGCAAAACAAACAAGTGATTGAATAACTTGAAAAGTCAATCAAAAATAGCTGATGATATAGTTGAATTACTTAAAGAAATTCATGAATTGGAAATGATTGATGTAGACATTGAGACTCATACAACTGAGAGTGTAAATGTCCTTGAACAAGAAGTGCATTTTCATATCTCCATCAAGCATCAAGTGCAAGTGTTGGGGATCAACCCTAAAATATTCAAAGTGAAGGTATAACCTCTCTCATGAATGTTGAAAATATAGTTTCAAACAATTTTGAGTGAAACACTTGTAATAGATGTTGTTCATATTAAAATTCAACCATCAAAGGATTCAAAGAAAGAAAAAGAAGGTGAGGTTTCTCAAGAAACAAATACCATGAAATAAGGTGTAGCTGAGGTGTTAAAAGAAATAAGTAAACTTGTTGATATTCCTTTTGAATAAAGTACATGCAAGAATCAAAAATCACATCTAGAATCCCAACCAACAAAGCATGAAGTAAATGAAGAGCAACCCCAAGAGAATTTATCCACTAAACAACCACTGGTAGGGGGTGAGGCCATTGCAAAAGCCAAGGAACTAGTTAAAACCCCAGGCTTGGATAAGGATGCTCTAAAAGAAATTACAAATATGACAATCACTTTAATAGAGAATGTAGATACCAGTAAAATGGCATCCTCCTACCAAAGATCCAAAGGAAAAAGTGAATGAAACTATAATCTCTACACAAAATAAAATTCAAGATGAAAAGGCTAGTGGGTGATGATAAATTTAAAAGTATCACTTAAACCATAGTTTTAGGGACATGATAAAGGGAAATCAGGGGTTGTAACATTGGGAGGTGAGTAAAAAATGGTAAAAGTTGGAGAAACATCAAAAGAACTGATATTGTATTTTGAGACCCTATAGAAAGAGAAAAATGGGAATACCCCCATGGTTGAATGGTTAGGAGTAATCCTTCAACAAGGAGAGATAGGAAATAACTCAGAAGGAGGATTTATGTATCACTAGCATTTCAATTCCAAATCCCTAACAATATTTGAAGAAATCAAAGATCCTTACCAGGACACGAATAGACCAACATGGGTTTAGGACTTTAGAAGTGACAACTCCACACTAGGGAAAGACAAAGTATGATACTACAAAAAGTTACTATGATTTCCAACACATCCAATTAGGGAGGAATACTAGAGAATCATTGAAGCAAGATGTTATAGAGGTAGCTAAAGCTCTACTGAAAAATTTAGATAAGGATAAAATAACAAAAGTTGCTGAAAGAGTAGATAAGATCATTGAATTCATGCTTGAATAAATTTGATAGAGCCAGTAGAAGGGGATCAAGAAGTTACTACTACTGACACCCCTAAATTACTTGATAAAATAGAAAAGGCTAGTAAGAAATTTGAATCAGTAGATAATTGGGTAAAGGACTTGTCACAAAAGGGAATGCAAGTAATTGAAAAAGAAACAGATAAGTAAACAAAAATTACTAAAATCCTCAATGAAATTATTTAGCACTATGAAAATTAATTGTTCTATTGGGAAGGGATGTTTCCTAAACTTTAAAGAATAACCCAACTTGATGAGGATTTTCTAGAAAAAGAGGGAATAGGGCCACCAACAGAAAAGAAAACTCAATATTTGTTGGAAGATTTGGCTAGAATCAATGGGTTTTTACTATAAATCATGTTAAGGATAAGTTGGAAATTGAGAAATATTGGGTAGAAAAGAACATTGATAACATAGACAACATACTAGAGTAGATTGTATTTGATAATAATAAAATGATTTATGGGAATTGGTAATTTTATACCTTAACTTAGTCATTTGATAAGAACATCAAGGAGGAACCATGTTCTCACGATGTTATAAAATACTCATCTTAGTGGAGAATAAGATTACTGAGTTGAACAAGAGGTTGAGAGAATATAAGAGAAGAATGTTGAAATGTAGTGATATATTAAATAAGCATCACTTGATATATAAGTATCAGTCAGGACCTAATGAAGATGAGATAATGAAACTATTTGAAAGGTATTATGCATACATAGAAAGATAGCCAAAAGAGGAGGAAGAAAATGAAAATGATGATCTCACCATGCTCACTACTGAGTAAGCCAAGGATGTTATGGAAGCCAAGGCTATTGAGGATGTTAAGGCTAGTTCTTCTTAATATGGCATTTCTTTTCATTTGATACTCTTATTTTCTTAACTATTTTAAGGATACTTTGAAGTAGTTTATTTTGAATATGATGTATTGAAAAACAATAAATGTCCATTACATTTTGATTAAATTGTAAACTTATTATGAAGCTTGTTATTTTGTTATAAAAATTTGAAGTTTACTATACTTTTTTAAAAGAAAAAGGGGGATCTATAGGGGTCATTTCCATTCAAAATTTACATACATGTTTTTAAACATTACATCAAAAAGGGGGAAATTTATAGAATTGGGACATTCAATTCATCTTATTATTACTACTTTTAGATCCTCTCCAAATGGGGGAACTTTGTTTAGCAACCTGTTTTTCCTTGGTACAAATTCTTCTGAACCCTGAGCTATTTTAACAAACACAACTACCCCAGCAACAGTACAAGACATCCCCATATTCGTCAATGTGTCAATGGTCATTCTAGGACAATCCATGATATTACTTAAATCTCATATTCTTTTGATAATAAAATACCTAGTACAAAAGATACAAACCACGTGTAGGAAATGTCTTCCTTCCTTTTGATTTTGGAAGGAGTAGGTTGAACATGAGAATTTGAAGCTGTTGGAAGAGAAAGTCTTGTAGTCCTTGTACCTAGAAAAATAGGAGATTTAGAAATGGACTCACCCTCATGTATTTTTTGTGGAATGTGGATGTTATCTTGGAAGGGGAACATGAAATGTTACTTATAATTTTTTATCTATCAAAGGAATATGCTGCTCCAAATGAATGGAAGCTTGGAAAGAAGACTTGTAACAACTTTATTTGATGGTAGAGAATAATGCCTTAGGATATTGAGGAGATGAAGTCCTTACTTATTCTTCATAAAAAATGATGATTTGGGATTGAGATATTTTTTCCCCCTTCTTATTTCTTGCTAATGAGGCTTGTACTATAGGTTGTTTAGGTGGCACAGGTCCTTTTGGACCTTTTTATTTAGAGAATATTTGTTGCTCCAATTCATCTACTTTGTGATAAGTGGCAGTCACAATATCAATTGAACTCCCACCATAAAGTACATATGAATCCTTGGGCAATATCTTTCATAAAAAATTCTTCATTTCACAGAAAGGGAGACTCGTATTCAGTCATCCCCGTCACAGTAGGCCTCCTTTCAATCTAAAATTTATTCAAAACTTCTAGATTTTCTGATGTCCCCACTAGAAGAGATGATAATACATGGTTTGAAAGGCCAAGAAAACATGATTAATTTTAATAAATCTTAAAATGAGGGAAATATGAACCTCTCGATATGTAAAGGGCCCTTTTTATTTGTCCCCTGAAAAAGCCTCATTGACCCATTAAATCAAATATCTCAAATATGATAGCTCCAGACTAAAATACCTCATTGCACCAAACCAATTTTCACGTTTAATAATGGAAAGAGGATGCAATAATGATGGAGATATTGAAAATAGATCTGAAATGGAATTTGCCATTAAATGAATAAATATATCTTGCCCAGCTCAGGAAACTGATATTATGACAAAAGATATTGGTTCTGACATCTGCAAGAACACTTAAAGGACATCCATGAGATGGCTCAAAAGGTGAAAGGGACCACACAAAAGAACCATTCTTGAACATCATTGAAAAGATTTTACTTGAATGAAAAGGAAATGATTTAATAATTAGGAAAGACGTGGATGCATCACCAATGAAGAAATAATGGCAATTCCTCCACCTGGTAACATGAAAATAGAATATTTTCAAGTGAATAATGGTGATTGTGTGCCGTAAAGGGGAATAATGAAGATTCACACTGGGGGGAAAAGAGAAATATGAGAGGAAATAAATTGTATACATATAGTCTAAATAAATTTATCTTATTCTTTTAGAGTCAAAAGACTGATAAAACCTGAATCAAACCGTGAAACATTTAGTTGTCATTCTCATGAAAGTATTAGTCAGCCCATAAGATTTATTGTCCCTTGCTGAGAAATTTTCATTCCTTAAAATCAACTATCTATTGTTTCCTGAGAAACGGTGTCTTTGTTTTTAAGGTAGAATACTTTGAAATTGTTATTTGTCTCCCCTGTTGCAATCTTAGATCAGTAATTCATTTCAATTACACTAGATATTATCTATATGTGAAGCATTTTGGAAACTGAAATTGCATTATAAATGGAGCTTTCTTTATGTAATGTGATAAACAATTTTAAATCCATGTTGTTGATATTCATTTGAGAAGGTTTCTACAAGCTTTTAAGTGTATCTTAAGCGTAGTTAATCATGATCTATAAATGTTTTGTTGAGAATTTAGCATGAGATTTTATGTTTAAATTTTTAAATATTGTGTGAAATCTTGTACTCATGGGCCTCCATTACTGGATACCTTCTGGTTAAAGGGTTGATACTAGTTGTGTGATGTGTTTTTTTTCTGTTTTTTTTTCCTTGAGGTAATTTTCAAGCATTTGTAAATTTTTCTTGTGAAATCTGTATATTCAACTTTATCCTGCTTTGATCTCCCATTCAAATACACACAAATTAAAACCTAGAATTGTCAAATCCTTTTGAATTATCATGTTTTCTATGTTTATAACCATTTTCTAAGGTATTTTACCATTTATACCCTCCCTTTCTTAAAAATGGAGAAGTAGGATAAGATCCATGCTTTCAAAAGTGACCTGAAGTCCTATTTTGAAATATATCTACATTATTTAAAGTGACAACTCATGAGAGTTAAATAGTGCTTACATTGACCATGTCTTTCTAGGATTACCTTTCATATCTCAAAGAGAATGTTTAGAAATTGTAATTTCATCCATTATTCTCATAATTATAGGTCATAAATTGGGTCCTCTCACCCTGGATAAAGGAAGAACCTAAAGTAGGGAAGGTCATCCCCTTTTGTGAGTATAGCCTTATATTTCCCAAAGTCAAGTTCAAAAGAGTAAATTAGACATGTCCCCATCTACAAAACGACTATATCTTTGATCTGATTGACTTTAAGCATCCATTTCTGATTACAAATGTTGTTTGGATCTTAAGGTGGTGTAGATTTGGGTGCCAAAATCTTCATTCGTGACATCTTGAGTCATTTGGGGTGTAGTCATCAAACCCTTGTTCATATCATCAAATACCCATACACACAGTCTACAAGCATATGCAACACTGTGGATAATATCTAACTCTTGATGAAGACATGTTCAAGAAAAAATCATACCTATTATAGACACCCTTTAGGCTACACTATCTTCTCCTTGAATCTTAAAGACATATTCTAAAGAAATTGTGCCCAACTAGCAAAAATGCAACCTCTCAATTAGGACTTCTTGGTACTAAAATGCCAACTTCAAACACTATCATGAATTCTTGAAAATGTGTACACTTTTATGACCTAAAACAAATTTAGTCCTCTTTTCCTCATAGTCAAGATGATATGTATAGATTTTTAGGCCTATATTCCATTATTTATACTTCCAAATCTAGGTTTCCATATATACTACTCATTGATAATGTGAAAAAAAAACAATCAACAATAGAGAAGCCTAAGGTTGCACAATTTTTCTATTATGATCTCACAACTTAGTCACACACACTATAAATAACCCTTCAAATGCTCTGAGCATATTTTCATTAAAGTGAAGAAATAATAATACCCAAAGCCATACCTGAAACCTTCTTGTCATTCCTTGGATCAAATTGATTTTGATCATGTCTTGGCCACTTTCCATCCTTTGAAGAAATGCATCGATTAAGATATCACATAAATAATCTATTCAAATTTCCATAGCATATTCAACACATTCAAAACCTCCAAAGCTTATGACACAATATTCAATGACACATACTGACTCAGACTTCTTACAGTACTTCATGAGTACACTTGAACTTCGTATGCCTTTTAAAAACTTTATAGACACCATTTTAGATTTAAGTACACTAAAAACTCATGAACATGCTTAATAATTTCCACAACTACTCATGGATGACATTAACACATCAATGAGACACAAACAAGACAATATGATCTTCACAATACTCAGACACACTTAAAACTGTCAAAATTTGACACAAATACTATGAGTACACTGTTTCACTCGGAATGTTTCGGCTTCTGGGAATAGAGTTTCTCTTATCCTTTCATTCCTTTTAGAAACAGATGAGGTTAGGGTTAGGAGGAATACCTATTGAATGTCGAGATGGTGTGCGCGTACCGTAGAGAAAGACCCGGTTGACTGCGGAGAACTCCTTTTTGTCTTGGAAGGACTACCTGCAAATAAGAACAAAAGACCACAAGATTTTGATTAAACAATAAATGAGGAAACTGCCTTGGGCCCAGGAAATATAAAACTTCCTTTCGAAGGTGGTCAGTTCCCCTGTTAATATGAATTAACACAAAAGACTACAAAATATCAATTAAATTGTTTCGTTGAACTGGGTAGAGGAAAGGCTGGTTTTCTGGTTTTGATCAGAGGAACCGATGCCAGTTACTGATAACCGATGGCGGTTACTGATAACCGATACCGGTGGGTTCTAGGATCTTCTTGCTAGCTATGGTGTTTGTAATGGCTGGTTTATGGATGATATTAGGAAATGAGACGATGAGGGATAAAAGAATGGCAGTTAGGTGCAATGGCACGTTGGGTAGTGGATTCAGAAATGGATTTAGGAGGACTGAGATTCAAGAAGCATAAGAAATGTTATAACAGAGGACATGCAAGATGTGACTTACTAGTTTTGGCAAAGATGCAAGTTGATCTCCTTGGTTGTAAACACTTCTGGTATTTCCACTCGTCTCTGCTTGGTTAAGTGAAGATCTGGACTCTGTTTCTCGCTCCCAATGCTCTCTATTGATTCAAAATCATTCGAATGATCTCCAAAATGAAATTATGATCTGTTGTTTTGGTTTGGGGAGCCCATTTACAGGGAACCGATGGCAGTTGCGTAACCGACGGCGGTCGAGTAGGAACCGGCATCGGTAAGGAAAAAGTAGGCTATTTTTAGTAAAATAGCCCACCTTCCCTGCTTTTCTCCCGAGAGATCAGTTGCGGGCTTGGTCAAGTGGCTAGAAGGTCGGCTTTGGGTGTGAGTGAGGAGGCATTAGTTATGGATGTGAGTCTAGCCCAAGTCATGGGTCCTAATTAGGTTAGTTTAGGGTTAGGGCTAGGTCATGATGAGGTGGCAAAGTGAGGTGGCGGGTAAGGTGATGTGGATTTTTCAATTATAAGGTAATTAATAAATAATTGTGTAAGGTTTAGGTGATGAGGTTAGATTGCGAGATGAGATGCGGGTCACAAGGGGTCGTAAGACACAAATTTGGTGTCTACATTAGCCCCTTATTGTCGTGTACCTTGTTCTGTAAAGCTGCGCGGACAATAATATGAAGTGGTTTCTCGTGTTAAAGATATAGGTAATCCCCCTCAAATCTATCGCCGATTGAGTGAATGGGAAATCAGGGATAGGGTTGATAAAGGGTACATGTTGTAGAGAGGATGGTAAGGTGGTGGGGTAGGTCCAAGGAAGCAGACGCATGTTGAAATGCAATAGTACGACGAGGGTACATGATTTGACAAGCAAACCAACAATGTGTAGGCAAAGGTTGATAGTTTATCCAAACAAGGGTGATATAATCCTGGTATCCAAGGCATAGGAAGTAGCTCCAGGGTATATAACAGGTGAGGTACAGGAACGTTTAGGCATGTTCGGCAGTACCAAATGGTTGGTTTGGTTGAGATAAACGTCATGGTCTAGGTCTAGGCAAAGTTGGTCGACAGATCAAGTCAAGGACCCTAATCATGCTAAAACACGAACATGTGAGCTCGATTGAACAAAAGGTACATGATGGATGGATAAAATAAAACGTTGATTGTGGGTATGGTATTGAAGTGATACGGCCTTGGGTCAGGCCAAGTGGTTGGGCGGTGGCCCCGCGTCAGGTCATAAGGGTAGAGTGAGGCCTTGGGTGGGGCCAATTGGTAGGTGGAGGCCTTAAGTCAGGCCGATTGGTAGGTTGAGGCCTTGGGTCGGGCCAAATTGGTAGGGTGAGGCCTTGGGTCGGGCCAAATAGGTAGGGCGAGGCCTTGGGTCGGGCCAAATGGTGAGGGCGAGGCCTTGGGTCGGGCCGAATAAGTAGGTTGAGGCCTTGGGTCGGGCCGAATAGGTAGGTTGAGGCCTTGGGTCGGGCCAATTGGTAGGTTGAGGCCTTAGGTCGAGCCGAATGGTAGGTTGAAGCCTTGGGTCAGGCCGAATAGGTAGGTTGAGGCCTTGGGTCGGGCCAATTGGTAGGTTGAGGCCTTAGGTCGGGCCAAATGGTAGGTTGAGGCCTTGGGTCGGGCCAAATTGGTAGGGCAAGGCCTTGGGTTGGGCCAAATAGTGAGGGCGAGGCCTTGGGTCGGGCCAATTGGTAGGTTGAGGCCTTAGATCGGGCCGAATAGGTAGGTTGAGGCCTTGGGTCGGGCCAAATAGTGAGGGCGAGGCCTTGGGTCGGGCCAATTGGTAGGTTGAGGCCTTAGGTCAGGCCGAATAGGTAGGTTGAGGCCTTGGGTCGGGCCAAATAGTGAGGGCGAGGCCTTGGGTCGGGCCAATTGGTAGGTTGAGGCCTTAGGTCGGGCCGAATAGGTAGGTTGAGGCCTTGGGTCGGGCCAAATAGTGAGGGCGAGGCCTTGGGTCGGGCCAATTGGTAGGTTGAGGCCTTAGGTCAGGCCGAATAGGTAGGTTGAGTTCTTGGGTTGGGTCAAATAGTGAGGGCGAGGCCTTGGGTCGGGCCAATTGGTAGGTTGAGGCCTTAGGTCGGGCCGAATAGGTAGGTTGAGGCCTTAGGTTAGGCTGGACAAGTGAACAAATGGTGTGCAGCAAAGGTGGATAGAGGCGATATTGGTGAAAAAGAGGCAAGGAGTAAATAAGGGCAAAGAATGGAGTGAAAGTTGGGTAGAGAACCGATGTCAATTCTTCATGACCGATATCGGTTAAGGGACCGATACCGGTTCCTTAGGGCAAAATGAAACCGATATCGGTGAAAGGCAAAAAACCTATAAAAAGAAAAATACGGCTTGTCATTGTCACTTTTGTTATTTGCAAACCAAATCGACTTGTCTGACGTGGAGAGTTGGGATTAGAGGCTTGATTGAGTGAGGTGGAGCTATTGTATTGGCGGAGAGAGTTGATAGTGGGCCCGATTAAGGAGGAGGGAGCAGTTGATTGGCTAGGGACCCAGCAGATCAGGATTGGAGCCATGGCATAGGTAGGAGGAGCTGGAGGGGCTGGACCAGCTGGACCGCCACCGCCCATCCCACCACGACGACGTGTCGTCGTTCGGGTAGATTCGAAACTCTTTAATTTGGTGATTTGGTTGTATTATGCTAAATTGGGGGTTTGGGTAGGAATTAACCTTTTTTAGGAAATAATGAGAAAATGGAAATGATTTGAAAAAGGGAGAGGGTAGATAGGCTAGATAGGCTAAGGTGGGTAGGTGGGTAAGTTTTTAGGGTTTTTGGGTGGGTAGATGGGTAGAAATAGGTAAAAAATGGGTTTTGGGGGCCGCGCGGGGGTTCGGCTCCGGGAGAGGACAGTGACCGATGTCGGTCACTAAGCGACCGGCATCGGTCGCAACAATTTTAGGGAAAGGGAGACTTGTTGGTGACCGGCGTCGGTCATGTATCGGCCGGCGTCGGTAGCTTGTATGTTTTTGGGTTTTTGGGTTGGGTTGTGGGTGGGAGTGGGGTTGGGTTAGGGGTGATTGGGGTCGGGCCCAATTGGTAGTTGATGCCTGTATGTCGGGCCAAATGGTAGGTGTGATAGGCCATTGGGTCGGGCCCAATTGGTAGGGCAAGGCCTTGTGTTGGGGCCAAATTGTGAGGGCGAGGCCTTGGGTCCGGGCCAATTGGTAGTTGAGGCCTTAAATCCGGGCCGAATATGTAGGTTTAGGCCTTGGGTCGGGCCAAATAGTGAGGGCCGGAGGGGGGGGGGGGCCTTGGTCGGGCCCATTGGTAGGTTGAGGCCTAGGTCAGTGCCGAATAAAGGTAGGTGAGGCCTTGGTGTCGGGCCAATAGTGTAAGGCGAGCCTTGGGTTCGGGCCAATTGGGTATGTTGAGGCCTTTTAGGTCGGGCCGAATAGGTAGGTTTGAAATGCCTGGGTCGGGCCACAAATAGTGAAGGGCCGAGGCCTTGGGTTGCGGGCCAATTGTGGTAAGGTTGGAGGCCTTATGTCAGGCCGAATAGGGTGTTTGTTCTTGGTTTTGGGGGGTCAAATAGTGAGGGCGAGGCTTGGGTCGGTCCAATTGTTAGGTTGAGGCCTTAGGTCAGGGCCGAATAGGTAGTGAGGCCTTGGTTTATAGCTGGACAAGTGAACAATGGTGTGCAGCAAAAGGTGATAAGGCGATATTGGTGAAAAAGAGGGCAAGGAGTAAATAAGGGCAAAGAAGGAAGTGAAAGTTGGGTAGAGAACCGATGTCCAATTCTTCATGACCGATATCGGTTTTAAGGGACCGATACCGGTTCCTTAGGGCAAAATGAAACCGATATCGGTGAAAGGCAAAAACCTCTAAAAAGAAAAATACGGGCTTGTCATTGTCAACTTTTGGTTATTTGGCCAACAAACCAAATCGCCTTGTCTGACGGGAGAGTTGGGATTAGAGGGCTTGATTGGAGTGAGGTGGAGCTATTATTGTATTGGCGGAGAGAGTTGATAGTGGGGGCCCGATAAGGAAGGGGGGGGGGAAGAAAAAAAAAAAGAGCAGTTGATTGGCTAGGGACCCAGCAGATCAGGATTGGAGCCATGGCATAGGTAGGAGGAGCTGGAGGGGCTGGACCAGCTGGGACCGCCACCGCCCATCCCACCACGACGACGTGTGTCGTTCGGGTAGATTCGAAACTCTTTTAATTTGGTGATTTGGTTGTATTCTGCTAATTGGGGGTTGTTGGGTAGGGAATTAACCTTTTTTAGGAAATAATGAGAAAATGGAAATGATTTGAAAAAGGGAGAGGGTAGATCGGCTAGATAGGCTAAGGTGGGTAGGGTGGGTAAGTTTTTAGGGTTTTTGGGTGGGTAGATGGGTAGATAATAGGTAAAAAAATGGGTTTTGGGGCCGCGCGGGGGTTCGGCTCCGGGATGGAGGACAGTGACCGATTGTTCGGTCACTAAGCGACCGGCATCGGTTCGCACAATTTTAGGGAAAGGGAGACTTTGTTGGTGACCGGCGTCGGTCATGTATCGACGGCGTCGGTAGCTTGTATGTTTTTTGGGTTTTTGGGTTGGGTTGGGGGTGGGAGGGGGGGTTGGGTTAGGGGTGGAGAAGGGTTAGGTGTGGGGTTAGGTTTTGGGTTTTTGGGTTGGGTTGTGGGTCGGTGTGGGTGTTGGGGTTGGGTTGGGTTGGTTGTTTTGGGTTTGTAGGGGTGGTAGGTTTTGGGTTTTTGGGTTGGGTTGGGTTGGTTGTTTTGGGTTTTTGGGTTGGGTTGGTTGTTTTGGGTTTGTAGGGGTGGTAGGTTGTTAGAGGGGGGCGGTCGTCGTAGAGAGTCAGGGTCTATGGTCGGGGGGATACAAAAGGGGTGTTTAGCTGATAAAGTAGCTGTTGTAATAAAGAGTAGGTCTAGGATGTGGGTTGGTTTTGCAGGCAGTAAGCAGTTGACGATGCGGGATAGGATGCCCCCGCTATTGGTGCAGATGAGGCCAACGTATCTGCGGCTCATTGGGGCCATCATGCGTGAGGTGGGACTCGGTGGAGTCCAGAGGTACAAAGCGATAGAGAGAGATCACAGCCTGATGGTTGCCCTCATCGAGAGATGGGATCCGGCGACTAATGTGTTCCATCTCCCGACTGGGGAGATGACCGTCACATTGGAGGATGTGTATTGCATCCTTCGGTTACCTATCGAGGGAGAGGTAATCTTCCAGGTAGATTCAGAGACTGCCATGGACAGCATACTGCAGGTTTTTGGGGATGCAGCCGCGCTACTGACCTACCATAGCGCGAGTATCGGGTACGGTGACATGTACCATGCGCATCGACACGAGACACGACTGGCTGTGTTGATGATGGTTGGGATCACCTGCTTCGCCCTCTTGGACTCAGAGGGAGGACGCTTCCCATGAGCATTGATGGGGGTACTGCTGGAGATGGTGGAGGAGCACACCTGTTACGCCTGGGCACCAGTATATCTGGTGCAATTATACAGGGAGCTATGGGGCTATCGCCGGAGGAGGCGATTTGGTATTTGTTCTACATTTTTGTTGCATTGTTGGGCATACGAGCACATCGTATGCATCAGGCCAGTAGGGTTACCCCAGCAGCCAGGGCCACAGGTCATATACCGATATGGCTTTCAGAGGTGGTTGGGGGTCGTGGGCCAGCCACGAGTAGTTATGGCAGGTCGGGATGTGGCATACTATAGACATTTGCTAGAGGGCCTTACAGCAGTAGACATTGTATGGAGACCCTACAGAGGTCACCATCCTGCAGAGGAGCCCGCTTACAGTTGTGCCTAATCCAGTACACATTCTGGATAGCAGGACGGAGGCCAGGAGAGTACGAGCAGATACCCCTGGAGAGGGCATGCAGGCAGATGGGGCTGCGACAGGACGAGCCACCTCCCATTCCTCAGTACAGGAGAGATGATGTAGAGGCCCCACTGCCTGCACCACAGCCTTTGGATCCAGATTGGGTAGCAGAGAGGCCAGCAGGTGAGGGTGTAGATGATGCTGGGTGCACGGGAGCATACAGGGTGTGGTGGGCTGGGCAGAGAGCAGCCAAGATAGTACCGCCTGCACAGCCAGACTTGGCTGCAGTGATAGGAGAGAGAGATCAGCTCAGGGGTCAGGTGCAGCTCTTACAGGGGCAGCTAGCTGCATCACAGGCACAGATAGGTGTCTTACAGGGGCAACTAGCCCAGGCTCAGGCACAGGCATAGGAAGCACCACCACCAGCACCACAGCCACAGGTGCAGGTACAGGTACAGGCAGCAGCACAGGTACCAGCACCACCACCGGCAGCGGTACAGCCACAGCCCCAGGCACAGGTACAGGTACAGGTACTACAGCCACAGGCACCACCAGCGGCACCAGCACAGGCACAAGGGGCACTGGTAGTAGGTGTCAGGGGACCAGCCCCAATACCTACGGTGGCTCGAGAGCGTTACATGGAGGCTAGAGCGGAGGCCCGATACTATCAGGATATTCTTGATGGTACCGGGGCTGATTATCAGCCCTATGTGGCACATAGAGCAGAGACCTCTCGGAGCCAGAGGTCTCAGGGAGGTGCAGCCACAGCTGGTGGGTCCGTCACAGGTAGGAGGCGAGAGGCACCACAGGGACCAGCGGGGAGAGGTGCCGAGGGCGGTGGGGAGAGTTGAGAGATCCCAGACATGGTGTATTGATAGATGGGCACCGGTCTGTGAACCGGGTGTATTGATAGAGGCCTGCGTGCCTATGTATTATTCATGTATTCATTTATTCATTTATTGTATACCGGCCTGCGAGCCGAGTATATATCTATTTTTGATACGAGGGACCGGCCTGCGAGCCGAGTCGAGATTTTTTTATAGTTATTGCGGCCTGCGTGCCGGCTTTGGTGGATTATGAGATCACAGAGGCCCCGATGTAGGGCACATTGTATTTTTGAAAATTTGTATATATATAGAGACGATGTTTTGATCCACATGCAGTGTTCAAAATGTGTTTAAATATTTTGTTAATGGTTGGTAATATATAATGTATGATAAGTTTTAGTTGACATGTTGATAGATGGATGATATTGATGTTTTTGTTTTTACACGTATATATGAATGACAGGTTATGTGATGAATTGTTGGTTTTGTGACATTGTGATATATGTAACTGAGGAGTTGGATCCAAATGATGTATAGATTGATAGTTTCTTGATATCCGTAGTTGATGGTTTGTGTATTTGTATAAAATAAATGATGTTAATGAAAGTGTAATGCTATATGTGGTGGATGAACAAATGTGGTAAATTTTGTTGTTTATGCAGGAAAAGAGGTGGGCGCGACAAAAATTTAGGTGAGAAATGAAGAAAAGAACGCTGTTGAGAAAAGATAGTTGTGTAACCGACATCGGTTGAGGAACCGATATCGGTATCTGATAGACCGATATCGGTTAAGTAACCGATACCGGTTATTTAGGTATGAGCTTTTCTAAAAATAGAAAAGCTAGGGTGGCAACTTAAGTTTTAATTTTAGAGCCATGCAAGAGGTTAAATACGCGAACGCGACACTTTTTGACGACTGAGACAGATATTTGCATGACAGATTTGAGTGATAAGGAGAAAAGAGACAGGAAATTGCATGAGAGATTTGGGTGATAAGAAAAGAGACTAGGAAGGTTAATGCGATCTGAGATTCAGAAAGTAGAAAGGTGAATTTGAAAAGGGTGGTGATCATGGCAGAACGAGGAGAAGCATCCAGCAGGTAGGGACAAGAGGGAAGACAAGGGCCACCTCAAGCCGCTGCAACCCAAGAGGTAAACGTTTTGATTGTGATCTGATTTTTGCATATGTTATGAATAAGAGATTAAGTGGGTAGATATGAAGAAGAAAACATGATAGCAAGGGTTATAGGTGAGGTAAGTGTTACGTGGTAGGTAATCAAGGATTTCGGGTATGTCTGTGTATACAGAGAGGAATAAACGAGCAATTTATTGTCGTAGGTGGTTGTTTTAGGCAAGATGTATGTAGTTGACAGTGACCGGTAGCGGTTAGAGGTAACCGCTATTGGTTACTGAACTGATAACGGTTATGTATAACCGATACCGGTTACTGGAGGAATTTCCAGAATGTTTGAAAAATCCTAGCGGATTGAATGGTTGTTTGTTGTTTTGGTGTATGCAGGCAGAGGCAGGGTTGATGATGAATGATAGTGTGCCAGCGCTATTGTCACGAATCCGAGCGGATGTAACACCAGCTGAATGGACATTGATAAATCGTTTGGGGTTAAGTGGAATCCGCTATTATTCACGAATTGCACGGAACCATGCTATGTTGCAGGCATTGATTGAGAGATGGAATCCCGAGACAAATACCTTCTATCTGCCAACAGGGGAGATGACAGTAACATTGGAAGATGTGTTTCGTATTTTGAGACTCCCCATTACAGGAAAACTAGTATATCAGGCACTACCTAGCGCGGCACGGGGAGTGATAATAGCAGTAGTTGGTCCATACACACGAGATTTGACACAGCGAGGTTTATCCTTTACGTATGGGGTAATGTATGTAGCACACCCTGAGGAGACAAGGTTAGCAGTGATATTAATGATAGTGGTAGGGTATTATGCATTACCGAGGGCAGAAGGAGGAAGATTTCCAAAGGCATTGATGTGTGTTATCTGGGAAATGGTAGAAAGGAACGTGACGTTTGCGTGGGCACCTGCATATTTGGCAGAGCTATACAGGGGTTTATGGGCTTGTAGGTGAAATCACAGGACGATGCTGGATTGTTCATACTTATTACACTGTTGGGCCTATGAGCACATTGTTTGTGTGCGACCAATAGGCCAATCCCTCCAGGCAGGAGAGACTAGAGTACAGAGGTTGGGATTCAGACGATGGGTCCAGATAGAATAAGAGGCCAGATCCCAAGCCGTGACGGGTGATATTGAGTATTACAGGCAGGTATGGGAGAGGGTGACGGTTGTAGACATCTGTTGGAGGCCTTACGGTAACTATATGATAACAGAGAGCATAGCTGAGGAGTTAAGGTGTGTAGAGCGAATGAGGTGGATCACGGGGCACAGGCCAGGTGAATATGAGAGGATTCCTATAGATCGCGTGCGGCGACAATTTGGATTTGTGCAGGATATACCCTTGGCTTATAGACCATATATGAGGATCGACGCCGAGGCAGCATTCTCACCTCCCCGGCCAACACCTCCAGAAGGGCCTGAAGAGGTAGCAGCCGATCACAGGGTAATGGATGCAGGAACGACAGAGGCCTATAGATTATGGTGGGTAGCAGAACTGTGAGGTGTATGTGAGCACCCTGACATAGCGGTGATTACAGCAGAGAGGGATCGTCTGCAGCGTTTAGTTCAGCAGCTCCAAACGCAGGTGAATGAGACAAGAGGATTGTTAGCGGCTGCGGAGTCACGGGCGGAGAGACTAGAGGCTGGAGTCCTCCATGTGAGAGGGCGTATTCATATGTTACAAGAGATATTGGCAGATCAGTGGGTGGTACCAATAGCCGTGGTACCTTTGAGGACAGAGAGGCCCGGCGAGAGGGGTCGACGATCACGATCATCACCTAGTTCTGGATGAGGCGTGAGGGTCTGAGTAAATGTTAGCAAGGTATAAGAATAAATAAGGATGCCGACATGTGTGTCGATGATAGAGAAGATGTATTTGTTTAACATCTAAATAAAGCTGAATATGTATGTTGATTTGAGTTATAATAATAAGAATGTTTGTGTTTTGATTTTCGGTGTTTTGAAAAAGGATGTGATTAAATAGAAATACACAGAAATATTTATTATTCACCGCACAGGATAGGTTATGGTAGGGGATGGTCGAGCTAACCTTGGGAGACCCCATGTCTCCGAAGTGCTGCCTACATAGCCCATTGCACAAAGCAAGGAGGGGCCTCAGACCGATGTAGTTCTCCCTTAGGATCAGGGAGAGGCGAATTCAGGCAATTGGGTACGGTTTAGGCAATTGGTTGGTTGGTAAAAATATTAAGATTAGTAAAGGTAAGGTGGATGGTGTTGGTAATGAATTGGTGATGTTGTAAAAGGTATAAGGGAAGTGAAAGTTAGCCTACCCAAGTAGAAGGGAATCATGTCCTGATTAAGATCAACACACAATCCTAGATGTGAGGCAAAGCAGAAAGAGTGCTCCGTAGATGAAGAGAGCTAAACAAACCACACCACGTAGAACGAGCTTGGAGCCCTAGGTACCATGCATAGACGAGAAGTCAATAGGTGAAAAGAGTTGTGTGATCACAATATATCGAGCGTACATTACGTCCCTTGAGTTGAAACAAATGGTGAGGTGAGGTGGATGATATAGCTGAGGTACGGAGAACTTATTACAAAGTGAGTGTTCTAACGAAAGAGAACCTACCCTAAATAGACAAGTCCATGACTCAAAAGTTCTTTTGAATGAGGCTTTTATTTTATTGAATGTAGACTGATTGATGCGGGAAGTCTACAAGGGATATTGATTGTATTATTCTTGAGGTCTTCACGAAGCTGATCAATGCGAGAAGCTTCTGATAAAGGCTGACTGTGTATAGCTGTCCTTTGAGGGAGCAGTCTATTTATAGTAGAAGATATGATTGTAATGCATAGCTGTCCTTCGGGGGAGCAGTCTATATATAATAGCAGCAATAGTTCGGCATATAGCTGTCCTTCGAGGGAGTAGTCTATATTTAATTTAGATGACTAGATGTTCTTTTGGCGTGAAGCATCTAGTTTAGTAGGAAGTTTGACTCAAGAAAATCCCATAAGAATACGGCTTATTTTAATACTTTCAAGTCATGGACTAGACTAAAAAGGGGAAGGCATCATCAAGGGGAGGTGAGAATCAAACTATGTGAGCTTGATTGTTATTATGAGGTGTAGGAAACAAAGTGTATGTGGTGGTATGGGAGCTCAAGGGACGAGCAGTAGGCGGATAAGAAGTGATATAACACTAATTTCAACAATAGAATGGTCGAAGATGCAAGGCATTAAGGGGCTCAGGCTCAGGTTTACCATTAAGCGAAGCTAAACGATAAGTACCAGATCCATAGGTGTGAGTGATTATATAAGGCCCAATCCAATTGGGAGCAAATTTTCCACGTTTGCTCTTTTCTAGTTTGGTTACATGTTGATTCTCTTTGAGGACAAGATCACCAACCTTAAAGGTATGCTCATAAAGTCGCTTATCATAAGCACGTTTAATGCGTTTTTGATAGATTTGAAGGTGATCAAGAGCTGTAAGACGGCGTTCGTCAAGAAGCTCCAATTGGGCTAACCGCTCTTGGCGGAAATCATCGTTGGTGAGAATATCCTGAAGATATATTCTAAGGGAGTGTATTTGTATTTCGAGAGGCAAAACAGCCTCGGTACCGTATACCAAAAAAAAAGGTGTGGCATTAGTAGAGGTACGAATGCTAGTACAATAAGCCCAAAGGGCAAAGGGAATGTGATCGTGCCAATTTCTTCCGGATTCATTGACAACTTTCATGAGGATTTTGGTTAGTGTTTTATTAGAGGACTCGGCTTGCCCATTGGCTTGTGGATAGTAGGGTGATGAGAAGCTAAGTTTGATACCAATGTTGTCGTAAAGGTCTTGTAACAACTTGTTTTTAAAAGATTTACCATTATCTGTTATTAAGCGATGAGGAATACCAAAACGACAGATAATGTGATGGTTAATGAATTCGACAATTTTTTCTTTTTTGATTGAAATGAGTGGAATAGCCTCCACCCATTTTGTGTAATATTCGGTTGCTGTGATTATCCAACGGTGACGTTGTGAAGAGGTCGGGTGAATCTCACCAATAAGGTCTAAACCCCATTGTGAGAAGGGCCAAAGATCTCGAGCGACCTGGAGCGGATGGCTAGGAGTATGTTGAAGGTTGGCATGTTGCTGACACATAACACAACGCTTAACATATTCGTAGCAGTCGTTATTGAGAGTAGGCCAATAATAACCAAGGCGAAGGATTCGTTTGGCCATGGCAAGGCCGCTAAAATGTCCACCACAAATACCGTCATGGACCTATTGGATGGTATGAGTGGCCTCCGCGCCAGTTAGACAGCGAAGGAGGATAACATCAAAGCCACATTTATAGAGGAGTCCCCCCATGACAACATAACACGAAACACTTTTAAGAAAAGCACGTTTGCCGTTACTAGTAAGGTCAGGTGGGAGGACAGAGATTGTAAGGTAGTCGTGAAATTGGTGGTACTAGGTATCCTGTGAATTAGTAGACACAGTATTTATCATACAAACTACTGAGGTTGAATAGGATGGGGCAAAAATTTGTTGGACCACGATGAATAATTCAGAGTCAGTTGGCGCGGTGGGAATTTACGAGGCTAAGAAAGCCATAGTATCCACAAATTTGTTAGTGGAGCGGGGAATGGTTTGTATAGAATAGTGAGTAAATAAGGCTAAAAGTGAATCCACGTAGTGTTTGTATTTTTGAAGTTCCTCATTTTTGTATTGTTAGACGCCCATAACTTGATTGACTACCAATTGAGATTCGCCAAAAATGTTGATAGATTTGATACCTAAGTGCAGCGCAACCTAGACACCCAGAACAAGGGCCTCGTATTCCGCTGTATTATTAGTGCAAGGGAAATCGAGTCAGAATGAAAGAGGCATAGGCTCAGTGTCGAGAGGAATAAGAACAATACCGGCTCCTCCACTGCATTGGCATTTAGATCCATCGAAGAAGAGGGTCATTGGGTACGACTCTTCCCGGAGTGAAAGAGTGGCGATGAGTTCATCGGGGAAGGTAAAATTGGTAAATTGTTCCCCAGGTAAAGGAGCTTCCGCAAGTTGGTCTGTGATGGTTTGTCCTTTGATTGATTTCTGGTGGACAAACTCAAGGTCGAGGTCGGCGAGAAGCATGAGCCATCTGGCAATGCGTTGGTTCAGATGAGGTTTGGCATACATGTAATGGATGGGGTCTGTATTGGTGATGACGAAAGTCTTGTGATTTAGAAGGTAGTGTCGGAGTTTGGTGGCCACAAATGATAGGGCTAGGCATAACTTTTCTATATGTGTGTACCTAGTCTCATAGTCCATCAAAGTACGACTTATATAATAAATGGCTTGTTCACGATTCTCAGAGTCACGATGTGCAAGGATGGGTCCTATACCGTGGTCGATGGCGGAAAGGTAAAGGTAGAAAGGGTGGTCATCTTGGGGTGGGATAAGCACGGGTGGCTGCAAGAGATAGGATTTGAGAGCTTCGAAGGCTTGGTGACATTCTTCGCTCCATTGGAATGCAATATCCTTTTTAAGGAGGTGATGGAAAGGTTGACACCGATCCGAGAGTTGGGAGATGAAACGTCGGATAGATTGGAGCTTACCTTGTAAACTACACAATTGTTTGAGAGTTTTGGGTGGGGGCATTTCTAGGATAGCTTTGACTTTAGATGGATCGACCTCAATGCCACGCAAAGAGATGATAAAGCCAAGAAGTCTTCCTGAAAGAACACCAAAGACACATTTCTTCGGTTGAAGGCGGACAGAATATTGTAACAAGTGATCAAAAATAATGGTTAAAACATCGAGATGTTCACTACGATGTTTAGACTTGCCGAGAAGATCGTCGACATAATCTTCAAGGATAGTGTGCATAATGTCATGAAAAATGTAGGTCATAGCCCGCTGATAGGTAGCACCAGCATTCTTAAGGCCAAATGGCATGACATGATAACAGAAGGTTCCCCAAGGAGTTATGAAGGCAGTTTTATGTTGATCGGCAGGGGCAACCAAAATTTGGTTGTATCCTGAAAAGCCATCCATGAGAGAGAGCATCTCATGACCTACAGTTAGATCAACAAGTTGGTCAATGCTAGGTAAGGGGAAGTCATTCTTGGGGCAAGTGAGATTAAGATCTCAGAAATCCGTGCATATCCGAAGTCCCCCTGTTGCTTTAGTGACAGGTATGATGTTAGAAATCCATTGAGGGTAGTCGATAGGTAGGATGAAGGAAACAGAAAGGAGTCGTTGGAGCTCCTCTTTGACCAAGAGAGCAATGCGTGGATGCATTTTTCTCAATTTCCGTTTGACTGGTTTGGAATCGGGGTTTAGGGTGATGTTATGGATGGCAATGGTAGGATTAATTCCTGGCATGTCAGCGTAAGACCATGCGAAAGCTTGGTTGTGAGCACGGAGGAAAGGTAGTAAAGGCGGCTTGTTATGATGTTTTAAGGGATTGTCCAATCTTCACAATGTGAGGATCCTCCTCCATGTGGATATTGATTTCTATAGTAGATTCGTTCAGCATGGTTTGGGTTTCAGATGGTAAGGCTCGTTGAATATAAGAATCATCCGCGCCAAGGTAAGTGAGGATGGAGTCATCATCCTGGCATTCAACAACATTAATCAAAGGTGAATCCTCTTCGATCATGTCTAGATACAGAAGGGGAAGAGAAGATGGGTCCTCATTATCGTGTTGATAAGTGAGAGGACCTATGAAGATAGCATTTATGAAAAAAAAAAGTTAGGAGGGATGGATTCAGGGTCTATAGATTTTGTGGGTGATGATGGCAAAGTGGGTGATGATGGTTTGGTAGGGGCGACGTCTTCTTCTTCCAGGATATAGCTGACAGGAGGTGTCTCCTGTGTAGGTGTTTCGGGAAAACTGAGACCATTGCGATCATTATGTTTACAGGTAGTCACGGGAATGAGTGTATGTCGGCCTTGTTCGTAAAGGCCAAAACCAAAGCCTTTCCATGCACAATGAGTCAAGAAGGTGAGGGTGAAACGACGATTTGTCAAGTATTGAAAATCAGATTGGAAGGGAACCACCCCAAGAGGGGGTTCAGGGGTAATGGAGGATGCGTCAACACCCCCATACGTTAGGTTGGTGCGGCAATGGGGTGGTCTGTAAGAGATTATCTCCCCCACGCGACGGTCATAGGTGGGATGTGCATGTAATTGTCCGTACTCCTGCGGGGTAGGGAAAGAACTAACGTTATATAGGCGGTACTCCCCCAGCGTAAGGCGCTGAAAAACATCTACTAAGGGGTCGGAGGTTGGAATGTTAGCTGCGGGAAGGGAAGTGGTTTTTGCGATGGTGGTTTCATCAGTTGAAGGCGTAGGTGCGGTTGAGGTGGATGGTTGAGGTACATTTGAAGAGGATGGTTGGGTTGAATGTATGGGTGTCTTGATTGGTATAAGCACATCGTTAGGGCAGTATAACATATTGCAGGTTTTAAAGGGGGGAGGGTCAGCTTTTACGGTGTAGGACTTCCCCTCGTACTCAAATTTTATGCATCTATGTAATGTTGAGGGAACGCATCCCATGGCTCAGATCCAAGGATGACCCAACAATATATTATATTGGAACTCTCCCTCCAAGACATAGAAGAGTTCGGGTAAAGTACATGGTCCTACCCGAATGTTGAGGATCACGGTGCCTAAGGTAGAAGTAATAGCGTCATTGAATGACCGCAACATGATGGGGTTGGCACACATGCAACTAGAAGGGATATTCATTTGTTGGAAGGATTTTGAAGAGATGATGTTTAGGCTAGCACCCCCGTCAATCATAACCTGACATACTCGAATGTCTCGGACATAAGTGGAAATTTTTAATGGCAGGGTCAGGGTCTTCTGTACCAAAGTCAACAATTTCGTCTTCGGAGAAACTGACTGCAGCACCTTGTTGTACAGAGACAGAAGTGGTTGGGGAAGGGGGTTGTTTGGTGAGAGAAGCAACGTGATTGGGTGTTAGAATGGAGGCGACAGGTAGGGTTTCATTAGGTAAAACCTCTATCCCTTGAAGGATCTCAACGAGAGCTTGTCGATGAGATTCAGAAGTTTGAATGAGATCATACAGTGTCATTTTTACGGGTGATTGGTGAAGTTGTTTAATCATATTTCGGTGGGCAATGCCATTAGAGACGGGATAGGCGGGTCCGTGAATGACCACTTTAGGTGGTGGTGCAATCGGGATGTTTGACGGAGAAAGAGATGGTGCAGGTGTGTTTTCTTTTGCTTTCCCATTGTTTTTCTGCCCTCGAGTAGCGACACTAATCATATTAATCTCATAGACCTGAGATGAGGAAGATGGTTGGGATAACTCATGGTCTTCAAGAGGTGGGGTTGTAATAATGATAGATCTTGGTGAGGCGGGGATAGATGGTATAGGAGAGGGAATGGAAACTAAAGGTCTCTCCCTTCGTAAGTTGTCTTTCTATCCGGGAGAGGTGACTGACGAAGGATGGTTTTTAGAGCTTTGCATCCCTCCACATCATGTCCTGGTGTGCGGTGATAAGAGCAGATTTTAGACTCATCGTAACCCATAGGTCAGGGTTTAGACGGGTCATAAGGTCTAAGTGGAGGTAGGGAAATGGTCGCATTCTCCACCAACATAGCAAGGATTTTGGCGTAAGATCCTTTGAGTGGGTCAAAATCGGAAGAGGATGAGGGTATTAGTTGTGCGGGTTTTGGTAATGTTTGGGCGTGGTTGGTTCGCACGGGTGGTGGTTTAGCCGAGGGGTGTTGATACGTGGTTTTTACTAAACGTGATTTCTTTGGCGCAGAAGCTATGTGGGATGATGAGGCCGCAGATGATGTGGTATCAGAAAACAACCACGGGGAAATAGGAGTGACCGAACACAAATCTTTTGATGATGGAATTTGTTTAGGGTTGATAGGTGGACAGGATACGCGGAGTGATGGTGTTGCTATACCCTGGAATTTTTGTATGGGTGCGGAAGGCGTAGGTTATTTTGAAGAAAATGCAGGAGGTATGATATATTGATGTAAGGTAGAGGGATGGGGTCCCAATATGGAAGGTAGGTATGATGATGATGGTTTTGATTGTGATAGGGGCACGGATTGAGTTTGTCTCCTAGGTGGTGGGACGGATTTATTTTTGGATACATCAAGTCGCTTAGGCGGGTGCGTTAGACTGGTCATTGGTGAGGTCCCAAGCGTAGTGGAAGATCTGGTTAAGTTGATAGAAGTGGACGGGGCATTTGGTAGAGGTGAGGGGGGTGACGGTGAGAACAGGGGCATTTTAAGCTTCTGTAAACACTTTGGGTATATGGTGGAGACATCAGGATCAGTCGTTTGCATTTGAGTAGAAAAAGGGGTACTCAAACGTTCCCATAGGGCCTATCTATCTTCTGTGGAATGACAGTCTCCAGGTGTGATTTGTAATTTTTGTACGGAAGAAAGGTGGGTTATAATTCCAGTCCACTGCGGGTGTGACACAGGAGGTAGATGAGGCACTGTATCAATAGATGTTAAGAGGTCCACCGGTTGTTGAAAAGATTTAGGTGATGAGAGACTAATAGGTAGGAGGGCGTGTTTGAGGGGATCTGTCATGTTTAAAGAATGTGGTGATGTCAGTGTAAGATATTTCTCGTCTAAGGATGTCAAAAGGAGTGGTGAGCCTTCCTCTTGTGCAGCAAGAGCGGTAGAAGGGGACGTTTGGGAAATAGATAAATTAGATAACATCCGCTCACAGTCTTGTAGGGATGTGGTGTAAGAAGACTCATCGATGAGAAGAGAAGTCCGGGCAGTTAACTCTTCTATGGGTAAAGGAATGATTTCACTTTGGCTTGATGGTGGTGAAGGAGGTTTAGACTCCTGTGTTGGTGGAGAGGCTTGATTCAAAATTTTTTCAATAGAGGCTTTTGGCTGAGAATCGAAGACTGCATGGATCTCATGAACACTCTCCTCGGCTAAGATATCTTGGTTTACGTTACTGTTGGACGAGTGATTCGGGAATGGCTTGTTGAAAATTTTCAGATTTCGGTTAGCAGGGGCGTTAGGATTATCGAGGGTTATATCCCCTGCGTCAACCATTTCCTGCACTATGTTTTTCAACATCTTCAAGTTTTCATGACTATGTCCTTTTATGCGGTGAAAGTTAGAAAAGTCATTTTCTTTGTACCAGGAAGGTATTTAGCGGGTGGAGTCAAACCCAGAGTGAGGTTTAACAGGGGGCAAGGTGATAGCCCCAGCTTTGAGCAATTTCTCCAGGATGACGCCATAAGTTTCTCCCAAGGGAGTGTAATTGGTGGGCTCGGCTTTGTACTTATAAGTGGTTTTCGGTGGAGTATTGGACGGTGTTTGAGATTTGACCATTACCGCGTGGACAGCTCCTTTTGATTTAGAAGAAGTGGACATGTGAGGAGTGGTGGTGTTTGGCTTGTTGGTAGAATCAGGAGTTCAGAAATTGGGGTTTTTGTTACGCAACCGCAATTTCTCTTCTTCTAAGGCTCGAATTTCTAGTTTCCGAGCCATGGTAAAGGCCTCGTCGAATGTGCGGAAAGTTTGAATTTGGAGGGTAGGGGAGATGTGCTTAGCGCAGGCCCGCGTAAATAGTTCGATAAGTTCGGTTTGAGGCAAGGCATACGTAAGTTGGTTGATAAGGCCCCGCCATCGTCCAACGAAATCTGCGATAGATTCGTCTTCAAATTGTCGGATGGCATAGAGGTCGGTGATAGATACTTTCTTGGCAATGTTAATGGAGAAATGATCCAAGAAAGACTGGGCTAGTTGGTTAAAAGAGAAGATTGAGTGCTGGGTTAAAGCACTGTACCACTCCAAGGCAGGTCCTGATAAGGACATGGGAAAGGTGCGGAGTAACAAGGCATCATCATGGGCAATCAAATAACATGCATGTCTAAATGATCGCAAATGTTGTTGAGGATCCTCTTTATTATTAAAACGAGTAAATTTTAGCAACTCCCATTGAGGAGGATATGAATGAAGGGGGACAGAAGGGTGAATGTGCTCCCGACAAACTTTCTCGTATGTCAAGGCGCTACGACTTCCTGAAACAGAAGCCTCCAGGTTTTACATTTTGTCCATCATTTGTTTGATGAAATCTATGGTTGGATGAGATGATGGTGCGGTTGTGGTAAATGGAGGCAAGTTGGACCAAGGGCTTCCACTGGACCATGGTGGGGCTAAGTGTTGATAAGGTATGGAGGATGAGTATGTTGGAGAACCAAAATAGGGATGTCCCATATAAGGTGTTGAGGTTACTGGATACGTGTATGGGAATGAAAAGGTAGGCGGAGCTTGAGAAGGAAAGCTTGTGTGAATAGGTGGCAGAGAGTAAGTCATGATTGGAGTGGTCTGAAAGAGAGATGAGGTAGGGGAAGTTGGTGGTAACGATACGTGGGGTCCAAGATTAACCAAAGGAAAGCTAATCGGGGTCGTATGAACCTCTGAAGCCGTCAGATTGGGAGACGGGGCTAGAGATGCAGGAAGTAAGGCAGTGTTATCAGGAGGAGTGGGAGCTAAATGAGCAGCTATACTAATAGGCATGCCAATAAGGAGCTGACCATCAGGCGTACGGTCAAGGGCATGAGACAAATAGTATTGTACGGCACTGGGATTAGCATCCAGAAATTTGGCAAAGTCCTTGTCTCCTACAGGAATTTGGGGGATCTCACTGGTATCCGTAGGGTTCCCTATAGAATGTGAAGGGGGTGATTCAGGCAAAGACATAGAGCAGGCATGTGAAACCATGGCGGCGGCTTGCTTCCGAGTGATGACAACCATGGACAAGAACACACAGGAAAGTTTCAATCTATCAAGAACAAAAACAACCTCAGAATGATGAATTTGGCAAGTTGCTGGTTTGTCAGGGGCCGATGAAGACAGTAACCGATATCGGTTTACTAACTGGTGTCGGTCACAGAGCAAACGACGTCGGTCCCTTAACCGATGCCGGTGTCAAAGTCTAAGATAAGAAGATATAAAAGGCTACTAATTTGATTTTTAGCAACGTTGAGTATATTTATCAACTTATTGATCACAGAAGACAAAGTATGACAGAGAAAACAGAATTTGAAAACAAACAAGATGCACACGCAAATCCAGAGACTAATCCTAGGGTTAATTTTAGTTATCGTGGGCTTATGCCTTCAGATGTAGAATGATGTCGGAATCCTAAACAACAAGACCTAGGGGAAATGTCAAGTTTGTTTTGGCTTATAAGGTTACCTCAATCGGGCGGAGGAATACCGCAGAAAAAGGGGGATGTTTGAGCTGTTGTGTTAATTGTGAAGTGATTCGGTATGTGTTGTGCAGTGAAACTAAGGTTAATTCCTGTCAATACTGTGGATATCACCCCCACGTGTATGACCTGTTACTTAATCTATGTTCACTAGAATTGAAGAACAACAAGTAGGAATGCAATGCATGTGTTTTAAACCCAAATCAAAAATTATGTTCGATGAAGCAAGAGAGATGACTTTCACTAATGCGAAACTAGGAAAGCAAGACAAATTCTTTACGAAATATATAACAAAAGCAGCAACAGCAAATATGCTTCCTAAAATGAAAATAAGCAAGAGAAAGAAACCCAAAATGGGTCCCACCGGGCGTGCCAAAATGTTTCACTCGGAATGTTTCAGCTTCTGGGAATAGAGTTGCTCTTATCCTTTCATTCCTTTTAGAAACAGATGAGGTTAGGGTTAGGAGGAATACCTGTTGAATGTCGAGATGGTGTGCATGTACCGTAGAGAAAGACCAGGTTGACTGCAGAGAACTCCTTTTTGTCTTGGAAGGACTACCTGCAAATAAGAACACAAGACCACAAGATTTTGATTAAACAATAAATGAGGAAACTGCCTTGGGCCCAGGAAATATAAAACTTCCTTTCGAAGGTGGTCAGTTCCCCTGTTAATATGAATTAACACAAAAGACTGCAAAATATCAATTAAATTGTTTCGTTGAACTGGGTAGAGGAAAGGCTGGTTTTCTGGTTTTGATCAGAGGAACCGATGCCGGTTATTGATAACCGATGGCGGTTACTGATAACCGATACCGGTGGGTTCTAAGATCTTCTTGCTAGCTATGGTGTTTGTAATGGCTGGTTTATGGATGATATTAGGAAATGAGACGATGAGGGATAAAAGAATGGCAGTTAGGTGCAATGGCACATTGGGTAGTGGATTCAGAAACGGATTTACGAGGACTGAGATTCAAGAAGCATAAGAAATGTTATAACAGAGGACATGCAAGATGTGACTTACTATTTTTGGCAAAGATGCAAGTTGATCTCCTTGGTTGTAGACACTTCTGGTATTTCCACTCGTCTCTACTTGGTTAAGTGAAGATCTGGACTCTGTTTCTCGCTCCCAATGCTCTCTATTGATTCAAAATCATTCGACTGATCTCCAAAATGAAATTCCGATCCGTTGTTTTGGTTTGGGGAGCCCATTTACAGGGAACCGATGGCGGTTGCGTAACCGACGGCGGTCGAGTAGGAACCGGCATCGGCAAGGAAAAAGTAGGCTATTTTTAGTAAAATAGCCCACCTTCCCTGCTTTTCTCCCGAGAGATCAGTTGCGGGCTTGGTCAAGTGGCTAGAAGGTCGGCTTTGGGTGCGAGTGAGGAGGCATTAGTTATGGATGTGAGTCGAGACCAAGTCATGGGTCCTAATTAGGTTAGTTTAGGGTTAGGGCTAGGTCATGATGAGGTGGCAAAGTGAGGTGGCGGGTAAGGTGATGTGGATTTATCAATTATAAGGTAATTAATAAATAATTGTGTAAGGTTTAGGTGATGAGGTTAGATTGTGAGATGAGATGCGGGTCACAAGGGGTCGTAAGACACAAATTTGGTGTCTACATACACTCTTCATGTGTTCCAAAACACTTATATGATTCTTATGACGTAATGATGAGATTTATGAACACCGTAAAACATATCATATATAAAATTTGACATGATAATGCAATGCACAGACTTAGAATACTTATACACACACCATATTGCTAAATGAAAAATATCATGATGTTTCATACTCAAGAGCAATCAATTAACACCATGTAGATACCGAGAGACATAACTTTTGCACATGGAAGAGACATACATTGAAAAACACGTATCCCCCTCACTCCAAAGTTTCACTTGCATCAATACACCTCTATAAATCCTAGTAGAAGAATATGTCACCATGTGGGAGATTGATGAGAGACCTAAGAATGTCTTAAGCCCTCTTCTTGCACCTTGATTAATTCCTCATTTTATGATTCTACTTTTTTCACTATAGATCCATCTTTTTTCTCAGTCACACTCTTGGAATCCTCTTGACCACTTTGAATAACTTCTTCCTTGTTATTGACCTTCTAAACTTGTGACTTGAGTCTTTAAATCTCTTTCTTCAACTGACCTACATCAAAAAACCTTGCAATGTGCCCTACTTTGTGGCACCTAAAGCATTCCACTTGTCTTATTTTTCACTCAAAATCAATATGTCCATATCCATTGCAATCATATCAATAACGATTTAAATTTCTTACATACCTTCTTGTGTTTGATGGTCCATTTTTGCAATACTTTGCAAGATGTCCCTTTTCATGACAAAGATAACATTAAGCTCTATACCTTTAACCTATCTTTTCCTCTTTCTTGTCTTGAAATTCCTCTTCCTTCCTTCCTTCACAATGTTCCTTTCCTTTGAAATCATCCTTACTTTAAATCTTCAGCCTACCTACTATCCCTATGTCCATAAACACCACATTTATAGCAATTACCATGAAAAACACCATACCGATATACATTTTTCTGCATGATAGATGATCTTTGATGAGGTAGAAGACTTGAAATATCTCCATTTCTTGGTTTCCTTCTTTCATTGGATCCTTGACTTGATTCTTCTTCTCTCTTCTCTGATTTGAATGAATCCTCATTTAAACCCAGGCCTATTCTATCACCATAAACCTTTTATTTTTCCAACATCTTACTCAAATTTTTTGAACTCTCTTGAAAGGATAATACCTTGCTTGTCACGGCCGATAGATCCTTTTTCAGTTCTTATTTCTCAACCTCATGCTTGAGACATTATTTCCTCTTGGTCTTAAAATCATATTGGGCCTCCTCAAGTTAATTCTTTAAGACTTTGACTATATCATCATGAGATTCAGACATCTTGTAGATATGGTCACCATGCTTAACTACCCATTTCATTGTCAGATAAGTATTATACTAAATTTTCTGCAATGATGAAGGATCCATCTTGTCACCAAATATCTCCCTATAAATTGCTAGGATACTTCCAAGGTCATGCTATGATACTAATTTTTAGATGTGACACATAATAAGATGGGGGGGTGAATTAGTCCCCAATAAAACTTACTCACTTGTACTTAAAACCCTAATTACACAATCTCATGAAGCACACTCATCAAAGCATATATTCATCAAAATGAAATAAAATCAATGAAAGGATCATAAGATAAAATAAAAATATATATATTGAATCTCAAATCAGATCAAGAAACTTATTTGATATTCAAATCATGTTATAATGAGCAATGTCTTCAACAGTGATCAACAAGATATAAACAAGTGCTATCAAGACAATCAACAATGTCTCATGAATACATATAAAGAGATACAACTTTGGAAGTGTCTTTAACTCAATATCATATCTAAAATTCTTAAATGTCCTGAAAATAACATCAAAATGATATTAAATTAACATCTAATCAAAATCTTTCAAATCATCCCTCCTTATTCAACTCGCTCTCAAGGAAACATCACCAACTTTTATTTTTTCAAATCCATATCATGAAAACATAACTAGTTTCTAGCCTAGAATGGAATTATAGGGGTTTTGGGCTAGTCCCAAAGGGTTTTTATTTTCAGAAAAAGGGTTATTCAAAAGAGGATAAAAGGTTTCAAAAGATTAGCACCATTATAACCAAAACTTCATTTTTATAGCCTCTTCTTGATTCAAATTAAAAAGAGGTCAGTTTCCCTCCAATTGCATGACCATACCAGCCTAAAACATCCCATAAAATCAAAATAACATTCACAATTGACCCATATAGGTTGGCATATCAAAAAGACTTCATCCATGCACCAAAAATCCCAAAAACCCTTGCATTAGGATGACAAGAATCTCCTAATCCCAAAACTATTTTTGGTAAAGCTCTAAAAATAATCACATATGTTTAAAATAAAATTTAAACATCATATATGGTCTCAATTTATCTCAACCAATCCAATTTTTTTTTACTGGGCCTAGAGCTCTTTGTACTTGTCAAAATAGTTGATTCCTACACCCTTCAACACCCTATAAACTTCATTATGCCACCAAATGACTTAAAATAAACAAAAATATGTCATATAAAAAATTTATGGAAATTAAAAAATCCTTTTTAACACTTATAATAAATTTATAATCCTTGAAACAATCTCTTGTTCAAACCACAACAACTTTTGTCTTCACCAAATCATCCTACCCAAAAACTTGTTTCCAAAGATCAACTAATAAAAAAATTGAAAGGAACATTAAAAAATATATAAATGGACTAATTTTACTCCAAATTCATCCCTCTTAACATTACAGTTGATAGAATGTATCACCCAATCCATCTCATGCTTCAAGCAACTCCAATCATAAGAAACAGACATCATATCCAGTAATGGAAAAAATATTCTTGTCCAAATAATGACCTAGAAACAACATCAAGTTGCCTAATAATGAGTAAAATATCATATCACTTGAATTATCTCTAAACATCATATCACTTCAATTATCTCTGAATCCTCTTTCCAACACATTTTTAATAACCTCCAAATTCAACATGTAGCTCAAGATATAGCCATTTTACTAAAGCTTTCTTTTTAAGGCCTCAAAACTGCCCTTTGATGAGTCAACCTGAATGGACCTCAAATGACCATGTACCTCCATGAACATGTACTAAACCTCCATGGAAATAAATATAATCTCACATAAATTCCATACCATCAATTTTGAATGCTACTCCTTTGGACAACCTTGTCCCAAAACACTCTTCTTCAGAAAATGACCTGTTTGAGCAGGGCCCACTCATAACCATGACCACTACCATAAATTTATGGAAATATAAGAGAGTACTATACAACATTGAATCATAAATTTTTATTAATCAATCAAAACTGGGTCACTATACCTCTTCTTTTGCAGACTTCTCCTCGCTAGATTTTAACTATGGTTTTAGAACACTTTATCTTCTTAACATTCATTTATAAAAAATAGATGATAAAATGAACTGATTATTATTTTTAAACCTTCTATACTCACCAGATAAACATCCCTGAAATCCAAAATCTCCCATATAAAGCACACAATTCACAAGGAGCATTAGAAGTTCAAATTCAAGCTGGATTTTCACTTGTTCTTGACCATGTCTCACCTATAATGACATAAATTACATAATTCTCATCATAGAAACATGAAATATTTCTAAAATCATCCTGAAAAATCACAATAACATATCCAATCATCATAATTTGAATAACATACATCAAATGCTCCATCCATTAAAACTTACCTTTGCTTACCTTCTTATTTCTCACTAGAGAGGTTAGGGTCAACTGAAAGAATGCAATAAATCATTTTTAAACCTCTGTAAATGACCCAAAAATATCTGATATACCATTATATACATGTATTAAATCATGTATTAGCTCATATGGCTACAAACCACAGTCGCACACCTCCTAGCTACTATACTTGCTCCCAATGAGCACATGTAACATAGTGAATCACTTGTATCTACACCATGCATAAATGTAGTGAGTGCCTTGGTAACCATCATGACTTGTATAGAAAGAGAATTCAATATGTGCATCAAAGAAGTATCCTTGAGATGTTGTATCTCATCCATTAAGAGTAGGTAATCATAGTATTACATAGCTTGAAAATTATCTTAGACTAAATCATCACATGTAAATATTGCACATAGACATCTAAGATAACCCTCATGTTAACATCATGTACATCATGGCTAATGGAAGGATCTAAAATATGGCATCAAAATTGAATTCACACGGGAATGTGTCATATTATTAAGGAACTTGATTGTGTGCACTAGGTTTGTCCACGATTCCATATCTACATGCTTGAGTCCCTATTGAATCCCTAAGGGGATACAAGGAGAATTGATGAATGGTAGCATCGACCATGATTCATAAGCCTCAGATTCAGGTAACTTTCAAGAAAAAAATAAAACCCTAGGGTCACTAGGATCTAGGGCCATGGTGCTTTGATTAGAGGTTGGGTCTCACTCAAACTAACTCTAGTTCTACCACTTGTCTAAATATTTATCCAAGGAACCTTTTTCTTTCCATACTATCCCTTTTATCCATTTGTACCATGAAAAAACTAGATTTTAACTTCATACAAACTCATATTTAACCTGGGGTCAAACCATGGTCAACAAGTAGGCTACTATGATGTAATTAACTTCCAACTCATTAATTCACCAAATCAGAATAACACTTTACACAAGTAAACTATTGATCCATAAATAATGCTATCAAAAACATGAATAAGGACATTGCACTTATCTTATTCTATAAGGATGCTATGCAAGATATCTCCAGTGATCATAAATAGCCTAGGAACATATTAATTTGTGATTGAAAGTGTCACTAACCAATTGTTGAAATCATAGTGCAACTTTGACATATGTATCCTCTGGTCAAAATTGTAATAAATAGGTCAAAATTATCCATACGGTCCTAAGCCTTCTATATGGTCCTTGGACCTTCTTAGATTCTGGATCTATCAATTTTTAATGTTCTTACCCTAACCCTAGAAATGAGTGTTTCTCTCTGTTTTTATTTTTCAATCTTCTTCAACGAATGGATTCATAGACTAGTGATCAAACCCTCAAACCCTCATAATACACTATAGAGTTCATGAAGCCGAAAAAAACTTATGGTTCGTTGTGGGCATCACCTTGTGACAATAGTTAGCTGACTTAATAAAACCATCATATGCTTCTAAATAATGAGCTCAAACCACATGTAATAAGTTTCCTAGAAATGTGATATCTACCATCATGCAATCAGAACATTGACAATCAATGTTTTAACAATGCTTCAACTTGAGTAAATCGAGTTACTTTATAAAAATATCAAGTTGGGAAGGGTCACAAATGTATGCAATGTATGTAGAGATTTTAAAGATACAAGACCATCTAGACCTAGAAAGATATTCTATACCTATAGAGGAGCTGCATAGAACTAATGAATGTTAAAAAATAGACAATTAATTCACTAGTTAGGGAGTATAGAGTGTCTTTTGACTGCTTGATTCCAACATTAGATAGAACATTTCAGATACCATGTACCCTAAATGAAGTATACTGTGAGCTTTGCTTATAAAGGCATCACTATGATTTATTATGTCATGAAAGGCCAAGCAAGGGGGAATATTATGTTTCATGGATGAAGATGATGAAATTGAAACTCTACAATGAGTTCACAATGTGTCGGTCCTAAAACATCATTATGAATCATAGATTGGGTTGTCAAGGAGCATATACACAACCGACATCAAATTGGTAGTTTTGACCCAAAGGGAAAAACCATAGTTTAGCTTTCTGAAGTTAGAGGATAAATATTTTTAGATGGCATTTTATAGCTTCATTGAAGATAGAGAATTGCATGATAGATATGAGTGTATTATCATAATCATGATGAGAAAAGATCACTATGAGTAAGAATGGAAGTTGTCTGAAGTAATGCACACCATTGAGGAGAGTGTTATTAAACATGTGATGCTAAGCAGTGGTAAGATGCCCACAGATCAACATTGTCATAGGATGTGGAGTTTTTGGCATCTCAGTGAAATTTGGGAGTCAAAACATGTAACACATGTTTAGTTAGGGATTCATAGGTCAATGAATCCCACATGGAGAAGGTAAGCACTATTCCCGAAATGAGTGAATTTTTTGTCCTCCTGTAGGTATTATGTATGAGTGTCTTAGGCTATGTTTCCAAACAAGTATGGTAGAGTGTTGGTCAAGGAAGTGAATTTTGAAGATAAAATGGTTTCATATTGTTTAATATTTAAATGAGAAGCTCATGGAACATGTCAAGATTCGTCATGTCCTGAATCTACCATCATCTCTTTGAGCGTGTTGAAGTGAGCTAATTGATATCATCATCCAAAGCTATTATAATTATTATCCTAAAATTTGAACTCAGATGGAATTTTAGGGAAATACATCTCATTTTTTTTGTCAAAAGCATGTGTTTTGGAATAAGTTATATAAACATTGTATAAGTTTTGAATCTCATTCAATAAGTGTCATATCTTTACTTGAGATAGAGTAAATAGGTAATCAATCATGTTTGACAGTATATATACAAGAATGAGAAATCATTCTCAACTCCATCTGATGTCATTAAAAATAGTGTGTTCTTAAAAACTCAATCAAAAACCTAGTAGTGTGGTCATTCCTCAATTGAAGATACATTTAAAAAAAAAGTCATTTCATTGTAACCAATAACTAGTGAACAATAATATTTAAAAATAAAAACAATGAAAAAAGGGCGCACAGAGGCCCCATATGCTGAAAATATTCATAATAAGGTGAGGACAACAAAAAATCCCATATAATTTCTCAAGTCAAGTAAGATTGATCCATCGTTTCCATATATTCTTCATTGACATCCAAATGTGTCTTCCTTGCTGGAAAAACACTCTCATAAGAGTCATCTAAGTAAGAAAGTACAAGGTAATTCTAAGGATGATTCCATTAAATGAATATCTTGGAGCCAGGAATTGTTTGATCATGCCTAAAGGAGGAAGGACATTTTCATCACCTCATTCCATTCCAACCGGTGGCATTTCTTAAGAATTTCACTCAAGGGTAATCCTTTCACCTGCCTGATGAAGACTCATCTCAATAAGATAAGTAAAAATATAAAAATGATTGAGCATCATGGTGTTAGCTCTGCTGATCATTGGGGTAAATTGTGAAAACCTAAGAAGAAAGAAAGTGATCCTTATGTCTCAATTCTTATGAAACCATCACGTTTCCACGTAGTATAGATATCATAACAATGTTATTTAATACTAATTCAATGTCTTGGATTATATGTACATCTCATCAGAAGAGCAATTTGATGATTTTAATTCCACCTATGGTCACTCAAGAAACAAGTGAGATAAAGAGCATCATGAATCATATGGGGTGTTGAAGAAAATGAATTCAAGCCATTAAGGTGATATTCAAAAGAAGTATGAAAAGAGATGATCACCGTGGGTGATGTCAGTGGTCATCCCAATTTAACTTTGCAATACCTTGTAAAAGTGTTTCTAAACACTTATTCATCACTTTGAAGTATCTCACAATAGGAGGAATCATATGAAATCTTGGTGCTTTAGTTCAAGTAGTAATGAGAGGTTAAGATTCTAATCCATGAAGAATTTCTTCAGAGCTCTATCAATAGACGAGCATCATCTTCATCATATGATTCAATCCCTTCTATCTCTCTCTCCTCCCTCTCTCTCTCCATATTCTAATTTTCAATTAAGTATGTACTTTTTTCTATTTCATCATATTCACTTAAGTGACCCTCAAATCAACATTGTAAGAGTTATTTTTCACTAATAAGAAAAATAATCACTTCCTAGGAAAATGAAAGGTAATAAGTGACGGGGATAGGTGAAGATTCATGTGGGGTAGGGTAGATGAAGATACAATTTGTAATTTTATAAATTGGAATGGATTCTCCATTATAAAGGGTTGCTAATTGTTGATTGAATATATGTTGTTGAGAATACCACTTCTACATCAAGCACAAAAATTTGCAATTCTTTTATTTCTTTACTTATGTTCCTCTACTCTCTCACTCTACTTTCCAACTTTGTAAGAATGATAATCTTACACAACCAAGAAAGGTGTATTTGCCTTTGATGAATGAATCAATGGAATTTTATGTCTATGCTTTGTTATGTCTTATTATTGTTTGCATTATTGTGTTCTTATAATTTAATTTGGATATAATCTAGTTATTGTATGTGAACTATGTAAGCCTACTCATAATAGTAAACTTATCTCTCCTTATTTTGAAAACTCCCTTTTACTTCCATTTGTTGTAATTTCCTCCCTTGTACTTCGTATAAACACTTTACCATAGGTTCAATGGATTTTTCCTATTTAATACTGGACCTAGTGGCCACCCCATAGCTTTAGGATAGTTTACATTCAATAATGGGAACCTTCCCATAAAAAATAATGAGGGTCTTATCCCCATGACAATTTTTGGAAATCAATAATTTTCCGACCTGAAAAATTATTTCACCAATAGTATGTTGGAGGAAAGTCTTCACAAGAAACCTTTTCGGAAAAGAATTGGAAAGTTTTGAAGTAAAGAAAGATCAAGGAAGGAGACTTCATAGCCAAAATAACATAGGATGTTGAAACATTTCAAGAGATTGATGAATGAGATATAATTTTGGTTGGATTTTTGAGAAAGGATTGAGAGACCATGGGTCTACCTAAAATTGTATGAAATGATGACACATGGCTAATGGATCAACAATCAAGGTTTAATCCTTTGAAGGATTCGGGAAAATGGGTCTAGATTAATTAACTCAATAATATTTGTTAGTTAAGAAAGGAAATCATATAATTCATTTCATACCATAAATAGAATAGACAAATGACATCTAGCCTGAAGAGAACAATGAAATTCGCTAAAATATCTTTTAAAATTAGGAAAATTAGGTAATATTTTCCTTTACATACGTAAAAAAATTTATGATTTTTTTATTTTCTCCATAGTCATGATAGCCATTTTTCTTAGATTCCCGTCCTAATGAGTTCTTATTAAGTAATATTTTCCTCTCTTTCTATAAGTTTTTTCCATGGGTTCCTTGAAAATTTCACTAATATTGAGAAACAAGAAGCCAATTCTTTCATGCATATGAAGAAAAGGACAAAAAAATACAATGTTTAGCAGAAAGGATAAAAGGAAAAAAGTACCATGTCACCCCCACCACTCAAATTAGAAAATAAATATTCAAAAGATGTTATGAAGGTAGAGAAATGGAATACAAAATTTGGTCCATCAAATATTTCCAGCTTCCATCATCACGTGCATGGTTTGGTTGGAAAAATTTGTAAATATTGAGTGTGGGAAACATACAAGAAAACCGAAGAAGGAAAGATCATTTATGTTGAAAAAATGAAGAAAATACTTGAGAATGTTGGGGTCCTTTATATATATGATATTCCCTAATTCAAAAATCTAGTAGAGCTCTTCCAATACTTAATCTTGTGCATACATGAAGGTTACTTCTACTTTTTAGGCCGACACATGAGATTTACCTGCTCATTGGTCATCAAATAAATTAGGCTAGTCAATATTAGAGAAGACTTGAAACATGAATTATGTAATGTGTTGGTACCCAAATAAGTCCCACCTTGAAAGTCGATCAACATAAATAGACTAAGCATGATTCTTAGAGAAAGACAAACCAAGATTTGAGTTGTTTTGTAGTAAAGGATGGATCTGAGAGCTCTTTTCACTTTGACTTAGGGAATATTGGATAACACCTCCACTAAGGGTATGACCTACCCTATTATTTTAGGTTTTTCCTACAACTAGGGCGAGAGGACCTAGTTTGTAACATGTGTTTGTAAAAGGAATGGATATAACAAAAATATTTAAAATCACTTTCTCAAGGATATGAAAAGGAAGCCTCAGTAATACATGGTCAATACAACATCATCTAACTCTCATGAGTTATCACACTAGAAAATGCAAATATCTTCTATAAAGGCTCAAGTTACTAAAGACAGTTGCAAATTCCAAATTTATCTTGCATACTTTGGATAAAGGATGCAAAAATTTAACAAATATCCTCAGTATTTATTTCTAAATAGTGTAAGTAGGGGTAGTTCTAGTGGATCTAATGGTTATTGGTTGTAATTTTGATGTATTGTTGGGAAGTAAAGAAAGATAAAGTTGATTATACAAAAACCTCATATGAACCTTACAAATACTACATGCAATTGTTTTTGATGTAAAATATGGATCACATAGTCCAAATCATTCCTTCAACAAAAAGGTTTATATTCATGGAAGACTAACAATATGATATTTCACACAAACTTTGAGAATTCAAACAAAAATCTCATTACAAATTCTCAACAAAATACTAAAAATCTCTGATCAATTACATTCTAGATACACTCAGGAACTGACAAAGATCTTAGATAAAAAAAATTACAAATTGATTTTAAAACCGTTTACTAAATTATGAAGTAAATATCCATCAATCACGCAATTGTAGTTACCAAATTGTCACTATTTTAACTAAGGTTTTATGTAATTAAGAGAGATTAATTAACATAAGATTGCAATAGAAATGCAGACAATCGATTCAAAACAATTCATCTGGAAATAAATGGCAGTACTCCTGAAAATAAACACAGATTAGTTAAAAGAACTCCAATTCTTCAATAAGGGGACAAAAAAACTATGAGCTCAACATTTTCCAATGCTGTACAGTGCAACCATCTTGGCGAGAAGGTTTGGGAACAGATGAATAGCTTGGGTGTCTCAGATTGGTTCAATTTTAGCAAGTAAAAATAGGTTCTCTCTTTTCTTCTCTAAAAGCTTAGAAAATTTAACCCCCTTATGCGATATTATTTCATTGCATTTATACATTTTCAATCACTCATTCTCCCTTCATTCCCCCACCAAAAAATCATGAATCTCTAAGAGAATATTATTCTCTAATTTTCCAGGTGGAAAAGTTATGAGCTATTCACATTTTTGACTTCCTCAGATATGACTGAGAAACCACGTCATTGTTCCTTCCTTTTGGTAGTGTTGATAAGATGGATTATTTATCTAAAGTGAAGACACATAAAGGTTACACAAGTGGGATCAAGGCGCATTTAAATGCGTGGAAGAATAGAAAAACAAGCACACACAAAAACACTTTGAATTTGGAACTTAGTCATTTAGTGGGTCTAAGATATTTCTGGAGTTAGCATGTTGGGAACAAAAATACATGAAGCCTTTTAGTCCATCCAATGCTATTTTTGTAACAAGCATTAGCTAAGTGCCATGCATAATTTAGGCTAATACTAGGATTTCTACTCAAAGTTAACTATAGGAAGTCTATTATTAGATCACTTGCATGTTTTTCATCCTTTTTGTAAGGGTGGATGGATATTATTAGCATGTGGCTTATTTTAAGATAGTGCATGTATAGTGAAGGGAAAGTCCCCACCCCTATATATATGTATTTATTTGAAAATTTTGGTGTGTCAATTATTATAGAGTTATGCTACTAGTTTTACCGTGCACGTGACTCTTAGAGATACCTTTATAATGTATGACTCTTCTATGTTTTACAATATTTAATGCAATGGAACATATTTTCTAGACGATGGTGTTGAAAATGATTAGATCTTGTTTTTGTATGGTAAATATTATTATAGTAATCTTTTAGTTTATCTTTCATATATTCTAGACCTAGATGCGGTTTGTGCACTAAGGATTGTATATTATTGTTTATGAATTTGAATATACATATGCACCGTCATGGTAGCATTTTAAACAAGCAACTCTAAAGAGGGACATGACACCTTTACATGCTTCGGGTGAGTGCTTATCTCAGGATGAGTGATAAGCCAACGCACCTAGGTTATTTATAGTGAATTCTAGGCTACATCATTAGTTCCATTTCTGGGACCTCTATCTCAGCTAATTTTCAAGATATTGTGTGATAAAGACATCCCAGTTGACCTTAGCAAGTGTGGAGGAGTGGATAGTAGATCTAGAAGAAGAATACACTTAGAGATTCAACACTAGATATAAGTTTGGCACATGTGCGTGGGTTGAGAAGAATCGTTATGACTTCTTAAATGAGAGATTCTTTGCTATCTTTCCCATAGAACTATACGAGTGGCCATTTGCTTATGCGTCTAAAAGGAAATGGAGGTTTTGTACACTTTTCTAGATGTAAGAATAATTTTACTCCCTACATGATGTTGATATAATTTAGACGTGTGCACAACTGGTATAGGAAGTTTGACCCTAATCAGACTTGTGTGGATTATAAAGCATTATGATATGATTTCATCAAAGAATTTTATATCCTTGAGTTCGAGTAGAAAAACATAAGTGCACTCAAGGATATAAAGAAGGGAACTACTGAGAGTGTTCAGGAGTATGATGCTCATTTCAAAATACTTATGTCTAAACTATCTTATGATATACACACAATTCATCATGCACAATGGTTCATCAGAGGCGTGATCATGCCTTTTAGGAGGGCACTCTCCCAAAAGACATATATGGATCCATACAGTTCTTGAAGAATATTTGTGTACTGATGTAGTTGGGAGTATAAGAACTAGAGTAAGGCCATTCTTGGAAGCTCATATTGTAGCAATGCTAAAATAGTTGGATAAAGTATCATCCAATACAACACATGAGACACACACTAGAATTTGGTGCACATATTGTGAAGTAGAAAGGCATACTAAGGATAATTTTCCTCACACATCGGTGTGCTCATTGTTGTTGGATTGTGAAATATGTAATTTAGACCATGATGTGAGTTGTTTCCCATTTTTGCAACACGCGATAAGGAATAACATATCCTGCTACTATAACATTTTTTAGTCCACAATTCACAATACTGAAGATTTTAGTTTTATTGATTAGATCCATGATGCCATTGATATTGGTGTACGATAGACTAGAGTTGTGAATAACTCTAAGATAGAAGTGAGAAACATGATCATGATCACACTCAAGGGCGTTATGATCATAATGAAGGGTGCATTGAGGGAGGCCGTGGTAGAGGTTAATGATATTGTGGTGGATTCAGAGGTTGAGGTCATGGTGGTAGACGAAGAGATTTCCCTTGTGGAACATGTTATATGTATAGATCCCCTGACCATTATAGTGTGAGTTCCCTCAGAACAATACTTGTTCTTTTTTTAGAAAGAATCATAACTATGAAGAGTTCCCAAACTTGTATGAACATCTAAGCAAGAAGAAAAAACAAGAGAGCAAGGGTGCAAGGAGGGTTAGAATATAGTGTGGCATGGAAAACCAATGGATGCCAAAGTTAGTGCCAAAACCTGAGATAGTACCTGTGAAGATTACTACATGCATTGACATTATGCATGTTAGAGAAACATTGCAACATATGCCTACCAATACTAAGGAGGAGGTTTTGCATGCAAAGTATCCATTGAAGTTGGAACAAAAGAAGTTAGTTGATACTTTCTAGTCAGATTATGATGACTTGAAGGAAGTATGTAAGATGATGCGTTAGGAGAACATTATTCCATTACCAGGGAATTGGTTAAAAAGAAACACTCCATGCACTAGTATTGAGAATTGGAGGTAGATTTTACATGCTAGTATCCATCCTCATAGTTTGGATTATGAAAAAAATATCACTCTGAATGCTGTTGTGGATGGATGGATTTTGAGTAATATTTAGGTTCACGCAAGCGTGGAAGTGAATGTGCTTACTTTAGATCCATGGGTTCAGATGGGTAGACCTCCATTGCAGCCATCTTCTAATGTAATATTTATGGAAAATCAGACTAAGGCCATGGTAAATGGAGTCTTGAAAAATACATCAATCACCATATATGGGGCTAAAGTCATTAGATATTTTGAGGTTTTGGCGCTCACAGAAGTGGACATCTTCCCAAATCTACTTGGGCATCCGTAGTGTTATGTAAATAATATTAGTCTACATTTCAACAAGGGATATATTAGTTTTGAGAACAAGGAGTGAGTTATTATCCCTTTCACAGAAGGAAAATATGCACCTTTCGTTGAGATTTTAAGTGAAGAAGACCTAAATAGAATTTATATGTGCACCATTTGAGATTCAAAAGCGCTTGAGCCATATAAGGAAGGAATTATTTAGTGGGATGATGCACATTCCATTAGTGATACTACAAGTATTACCTATGAAAATTGGGCACATGGAACTTACTAGATGGTTAGGCATGAGGTAAGAAGTGCAACTGCACATATAAGTAGGTCGCATTGTGTTAGGTGGTTAGGTAAAAACCATGTACCTCGGTACACTAGCGAAGGAAACCATGAGCTATTCCTGTGAGCCATGGAAGTACAATGGAAGGATCAGGTGGACAGAAGGAACATGTTAGTTTATAGCCTACATGGGACAACAATACACTGGTGGATATTTCATAGGGATAATCTCATAGAATGGAGAGAGGTGAGAATTCCCCTATTAGAAAGGTTTCTCAAAAGTATTACACCTACTAAAATATGTTAATATCACAGTAATAATCATGTTGAACACCACATTCACCAGTGTGAGAGACTATTAACATAGGGCTATGATGCTTTACCACCTTTTTCATGGGTGGAAAAACTTTATTTCACCTTGTGAGGGCACGCACACACTTGATATGTTTAAGGGAAGTTGAATAGAGAGACTAGAAATTAGCAAGACTTGACTACATGTATGATCTATACTTTTGACTACTTCTCCAACAAACCTCTAGTGAAAGAGGCATTATAGGTTATGAAGCGATTGACTATGGGAGATAGTAAAAAAGCTGAAGAACTCATTCAAGACTTATTTGGTGATTCAAACCTAGAAGTGTGTTTCGACAAAGTAGATGAGACAGATGTAGAACTGCTTGAGCATGATTTCCTAGAGAAGGAGAAAGGAAATATGGTCTACATGGTGGATGATGAAGAAGTGGAAAATTTGGACATATATCATTCAGAGGGTACATGATAGGTCTTCAACAGTGTAGATGATAAGGCATATGCCTATCATGAACCTATGAAGATGAGGAAAGTTAACATTAGAATAGATGTTGAACCTAAGGAGGCCATAATTAGAGATTACTGGCCTGCCTTTGAAGTGACTAAGATAATTGAGTTATTACACGATTTCGAGGACCTGTTTCTTAGAGGCTACCATGAGTTGAAAGGAGTGCATAAATATTTGGGCTAGATGAAAATTAAATTAAGGGAAGGTGCACACCTGGTTAGGAAGAGACCTTATAGGATGAACCATAACTTACATGTAAAATTTAAAGAAGAAATTGACAAGATGTTGAACTTTGGAATCATTGAACCCATAGAGGAATCAGAGTGGGTTAGCCCAATGGTAATCAACATAAAGAAAGATGGAATAATCAAGATTTGTGTGGACTATAGGGAGTTGAATGTTACATGTGTGATTGATTCTTTCCCTACACCATTCACTGAAGAAATATTGGAAGGAATTGCAGGGTAAAAAAATTATTCTTTTAGAGATAGATTTTCAGGGTGTCATCAAGTAAGGATTGCTAAATAAGATCAAAAGAAGACAACTTTCACCACTGAATGGGGAATTTGTGCATAAACGGTGAGGCCCTTTGGATTGAAGAATGCACCTGTAGTATTTTTGCACATTGTTGTTCAAGAATTATAGGATTTTACTCAAAAATGATTGTAGGTTTACTTGGATGACTGGACCATATATGGGATTGTCAAGGATCATTGTGAAAACTTGAGGTTAATGTTTTAGAGGTGCAGATAGTTAAGCATCTCTTTCAATATTAGGAAGTGCATATTTACTACACCTTTTTGAACTTTACTAAGGAATATCATCTGCAAGGAGGGTTTGTTAGTAGATCCAGCTAAGGTCACACTCATTTTAGGCTTTGAGGAACCAACTAGTTAGAGTGAGGTGATGGGATTCTTGGGCCACACCTGGTATTACAGATAATTTATCGAAGGATATATTAAAATTATTGTGCCCCTAGATGATTTATTAAAAGGTAAAGGTAAGTTCTATTGGGGATAACTACAACAATGTACATTCAAAGCACTGAAGGAAAAGCTTACTACGATGCCTATCCTACATTTTCCTTCATGTAATATACCTTTTCATGTACATGTGGATGCTTTTGGAATGGAAATTTCCATAGTTCTTGCTCAACCTAGAGAAGGTATTATATATCATCCTATTTGCTTTGTTAGTAGAAAGTTGACTCCTACAGAATAGAATTATACAACTATGGAGTGCGAGGCTTTGTCAATGATCTACGCTCTACATAAGTTTAGATAGTACCTGCTAGCAGCACCTTTTTTTCTATACCGATCACATGGAATTGAAATACTTAGTGAACAAGCCCATTTTATAGGGGCGCATATACTGATGGGTTATATTATTTTAGTATTTTTACTTTACAGTTGTGGTAAATAAAAGAAAAAGAAATTCCAAACTAGATCATTTATCAAGGATTCAATCAGGAGAGGACACGCATAGTATTGAAGATAAAATGCTAGATGCATAGTTATACAGGCTAAATCACACACCCTAAGAATTAGAGGATATTATTGTTTTTTTGCACATAGGTATGGTGTCTAAAGGAATGAATGCCCTAGAAAATAAACAACATGTAATTCATGCCACACATTTCATGTTGATCAGCGGAAGCTTATAAAAACTAGGTCGAGATGAAGACTTGCATTGTTGTGTACTAGAGCATGAGCATATAGAAATTATGGATGAGTCTCATGGTGGTATCGTATGTGGAAACTACGTAGGGGACGCCACCATGTGCAAGATCCTACTAACTATTTTATGGTGGGAGACCTTGTATGGCATGTGATCATTGTCAGTGCCCTTGAAAACCTAGGTAGAGAGATGAAATTCCTTTGAGGCCTATTACTAGTGCAAAACCTTTTGAGAAATGGGAAATTGACTTTGTGGGTTCTATTTCCCTAGCCACACATAGAACTGGATCACACAAAATCATCACTTGTAAAAATTATCTTACAAGCTGGGTGGAAGTGGCACCTACAAAGGATTTTACAATAGCAAGGTTCTTGTGGGAAAATATTCTTATCAGGTATGAATTTTCTTTAAATTTGACAAGTGATAGAGGCAATAATTTCCTTAATGAGACCTTAAAGATATTATTGGATGAATTTATTCTTTCACAACATAATACAAAACCCTATTACCCCCAAGAAAATGGGACTATTGAGGGTTTCAATAATATATTGAGCCAAACATTGACAAAAATTTGTGATGTTGGAAGGAAGGAAGGGGATGATAAATTTTCTGCCATGCTTTGGGCATATAGAACAACCTATAAATGGTTGACTAAGGAAACACCATTTCAGTTCATGTTTTACATAGAAGCACTTATTCCCATGGAATTCATGTTACCTTCTTTGTGTATTGCATGCACTGGAGGTTTAGCTGATGAGAAAGCATTGGAAGAAATAATTGATAAGTTAATTCAACTTGATGAGAGGTGCACCATTGCACAATGGATTCAAAAGCAAAAAAATTACCGACAGAAGGCATGACATAGAAAGAAAATTAGGGAAAAAAAACTTGTGGTTAGGAAGATGGTGCTTCTTTATTACTCAAAGTTTCCATGCCACCTAGGAAAGCTTAAGGTGCATTGGTTGGGACCATATATTATCACTCATATACTCAACTCGGGTGCTTTCTAGCTAGAGGGTCTTAATGGAACATGGTTTCCTAGTTACATAAATGAGAGTAGGATAAATCCCTAATATAAATCATGTTTCATTTTAAGAGACCTCTGGGAAATCAAAGGTGGAAAATCCTTGGAAAATATTCCAAGAAAATCTTTCGTGAAACATACGAATTTTCTGGGGTTTGTGTACAAAAGGTTTTCCCGAAAGAAGATTTCATTTTCAAGATATGTTATGCTAAGGTTTCTTTCATGTGATAGTAATTTTAATTTCATATGAAAACAACCTTGTTATCATGCAAAAATAAGTTCTCTATCACATGACAACAAGGTTTCTGCCATGTGACAACAAACTCGTTGTCACGCGTCAGCAAGGGTGTTGTCTGAAACCTTGTTTTTGTGTGACACAAACCTTATTTTCACTCAATAACAAGGTTTTTTTCACACGGTAGTAATTTTTTTTCATACAATAACAACCTTTTTGTCACTTGATAGTAAACATAATGTCACACGAATGAAATATTTAAATCTCCCGTCAACAAAATCTCCTTGTCGCATGTTAGATAAATCTCCTTTTTGCTCATCAGTGAAATATCCTTGTCATGTTGTAGACACCAAAATTAGGTCACACTCCCTTTGGTCCCCTTTCGAATAACCATATTACACACATTCACCTAGCCATGACCCTTATACCCCACATTAATATTAATTTAATTATTTATAATTAAATTAATACCCATCCTCACCCCATTAATGGTGTAAATGAATAGACACCTCACGTAGACACCTCACCATAGACCTATTCATAGCATGTTTCCATAAATAAATAAGAATTGGTACAAACCTAAAAATAAAGGTCTATTATTCCTCTAACCACCTTCCCACTCATAAAAAGGTAACATCCATTTGGATCCGCGGATAAAGGAATGAACCTGATCCAACAGTTGTAGGATCTAAAATTTTTAGTAAACCTAGGGAATCCTACCTTAATTGAATGCCAGTCATCCCTAAACTGATGCCAGTTAACCCAGAACCATCATCAGTTATAATTTATTCACCTTAGCAACCTTGATTTTGGGTTGGCACATTCTAAGATCAAAGGGAAGAAAAGAGAACTGCATGTAGGAAGAACCAGAGCCTTTTCACACCTACATACATCCATAGCTAGCACCAAGATAGATCCAAAAGCATTTCACTCATGGTGACATTTTGGGAAGCATCACTATTACACCAAGATCCATCCCACCAATCAATCATCACCACAACACAACTGTTTCACACAGAGGAGGGATTTCAGTTCCTGGAATAGATTTGCTTCTATCCTTTCATTCTCTTGAGAAACAGATAAGGGTTAGGGCTAGGAGGAATACCTGTTGAATGTTTGGAGGGTGTGCACGTACCATAGAGAGAGATCAGATCGATTGCGAAGAACTCCTTTTTTCCTGGGAAGGACTACCTGCAAGTAAGAATACAAGACCACCAGATTCTAATTAGACAATAAATGAGGGAATTGCCTTGGGCCCTAGAAGTATTAAAATTCCTTTCGAAGGTGGTTAGTTCCCCTGCTAATATGAATTAACACAAATTATTGCAAAATTACAATTTAATTACCTTGTTAAAACAATAGGGGAAAGGGCTAGTTTTGGTTTTGAATCATAGTGACCGATGCCGGTCACTTTCACCGGTACCGGTTTCTACTAACCGATATCGGTAGGGGCAGTGGTTTAGGGGCTTTTAGTGAAGGTTGGCTATAAGGTGGCTATGATGTTTATAAGGCTAGTAAATGATTGGGGATAGGTAATGGGGTGATTGAGAAGGCTCAGAGGGTATGGGAGATGTTCTTGGGGGCAATGTAGGGGTAGCGGAATGACAGTTAGGTGGAGGCTGTTACCAGGTAGTAGATCTAGGAATAGAATTATAATTGTTGTGATTCAGAAGTCCAAGAAACATTATTAAAAGAACATACAAGATACTACTTACTAATTCCTGATGAAGATGCCGGTCCAAGGACTGTGATGACGAAGGCAGGGTTCAGGTAGGATGATCTGACAATCCAAGATGAGCTATTTTCTCTCCCAATGCTTGGATGAGTATCACTAGGCTGTGGTTATTCAGTTGCAGTCTTGGGCTTGATGTCCTTCTCTGCAAACTCCTTTCTTTCCTTCACTTGTCTCTGCTCGGCCAAGTGAATTTCGGATCCTTCCAATGACTTCTGATATCCCGATCAATGAAAAATCCACCTCCTTGTTTTTGGTTGGGGGAGGTCATTTACAGGGAACTGATGGTGGTTATGTGACTGATGGCGGTCGAGAAGGAACCGATGTCGGTTAAGTCAAAGTGGGCTATTTTTAGTAAAATAGCCAACTTTCCCTCATTTTCTCCTGAGGAATTAGTTGTGGGCTTGGTCAAGTCATTATTAGATTGATTTTGGTGCGAGTGAGGAGTAATTAGTCATGGGTGTGGATGTAGACCAAGTTATAGGTCTTAATTAGGTTAGTTTAGGGTTAGGGCTAGGTCATGATGAGGTGGCAAAATGTGGTGACAGGTTTGGAGATGTGGATTTATTAATTATAAGGTAATTAATAAATAATTGTGCAAGGTTTAGGTGGTGAGGCTAGGTTGCGAAATGAGATGCGGGGCACGGGGGGTCGTAAGACACAAATTTGGTGTCTACATTAGCCCTTGTTGTTGTGTAGCTTGTCTTATAAAGCTGCACTGACAATAATAAGAAGTGGTTACTCTTGTTAAGGGTATAGGTAATCCCCCTAAAATCTATCACAGATTGAGGTAGCGTGAAATCAGGGATAGGGTTGATAAAGGGTAAATGGTGTTGAGATGATGGTAAGATGGTGGGGTAGGTCCAAGGAAGCAGACGCACGTTGAAATGCAATAGTGTGACCGGGGTACATGATTTGAAGAGAAAACAAGCAATTCATAGGCAAAGGTCGATAGTTTATCCAAAGAAGGGTGATATAATCCTAGCATCCAAGGCATAGGAAGTAACTCCAGGGGATATAATGGGTAAGGTACAGGAATGTTTAGGCATGTTTGGTAGTACCAAACGGTTGGTTTGGTTGAGATAAACGTCACGGTCTTGGTCTAGGCAAAGTTGGTCGACTGATCAAGTCAAGTACCCTAATCATGCTAAAACACGAATAGGTGAGCTCGATTAAACAAAAAGCTACATAATGGGTGGATAAAATTGTAAGTTGTGGGTTTTGGGTGAGGTATTTAAGTGGTGCGGCCTTAGGTCAGGCCTGATTGGTTCGTTACGGCCTTGGGTCAGGCCAAATGGTTGGTTGCGGCCTTGGGTCGGGCCTGATTGGTTGGTTGCGGCCTTAGGTTGGGCCAAATAGTTGGTTGCGGCCTTGGGTTGGGACAAATGGTTGGTTGCGGCCTTGGGTCAGACCAAATGATTGGTTGCGGCCTTGGGTCGGGCCTGATTGGTTGGTTGTGGCCTTGGGTCGGGCCAAATAGTTGGTTGTGGCCTTGGGTTGGGACAAATGGTTGGTTGCGGCCTTGGGTCAGACCAAATGATTGGTTGCGGCCTTGGGTCGTGCCTAATTGGTTGGTTGCGGCCTTTGGTCGGGCCAAATGGTTGGTTGTGGCCTTAGGTCGGGCCTGATTGGTTGGTTGTAGCTTTGGGTCGGGCCAAATGGTTGGTTGCGGCCTTGGTTCGAGCCTGATTGGTTGGTTGCAGCCTTGGGTCGGGCCAAATGGTTGGTTGCGGCCTTGAGTCGGGCCAAATAGTTGGTTGCGGCCTTAGATCAAGCCAAATGGTTGGTTGCAGCCTTGAATTGGGCCAATGAAGTCAAAAAAGGATATTTAGCAAAGGAGGGTATAGGCAATGTGGTGAGAAAAGGAGATTGGTGAATAAGGGCACAAAATTGTGGTGAAAAAGGTATTAAACCGATATCGGTTAGCTATAAGCGGTATCGGTTAGATGACCGATACCAGTAGTTTAGGGTAGAAAATAAGTGATATCAGTTATAGGTAAAAAAAACCTATAAAAAGAAAAAAATGGCCTGTCATTGTCACATTGTCAATTTGATAACCAATACAGCTTGTCTGGTTATTAAAAGTGATTTTGGTGAGTTTGTACGCTAAGTTAGCAGTAGTTAAGTGGAGGAGTGAGTGATTGGTACACACCAGCGAGTAGGAAGCAAAATTTGATTGGTGGAGGACCCAGCAGAGGAGACTTATAGCCATGACATAGCTAGGAGGAGCAGAAGGTGCTGGAATAGCTGGACCACCACCACCTATCCCACCATGATGACGTGTAGTCATACCGGTAGGTTCTAAACCTCTAATTATGTGAATTTAATGATTTTAAGTTTAGATTTGGGTTTTGGACAGGAATCCAAAATTTAATGAAATAATGAATAAATGGATGTAATTTGAAAAATGGAGTGGGTAGGTAGGTTAGTTAGGCTAAAACAGTAGGGTGGGTAGGTTTTTAGGGTTTTCTAGTGGGTATAAGGGTAGAAATAGGCAAAAATATGGTTTTGTGGGCCGTGTCGGATTTGGCTCTAGACCTAGATAGTGACCGATGTCGGTCACTAGGTGACCGGCATCGGTCACCAAATTTTTAGGCAAAGCGGGTTGGTGGTAGACCGGCATCGGTCGCATGTCGACCGGCGCCGGTGTATATCATGTGCTGTAGGGGACCGGTGCCGGTCAAGGGTGACCGGTACCAGTCATTAGTTAGGTTTATTTTTGTTTTGTGTCGTTGTTGTTGGTGTTTTGTGTTGGTTGTTGGTGGTGTTTGGGGTGAAGAGGGAGGGGGTAGAGTTGATAGGGAAGGTGATTGGGATGGGGGGAAATGGGGTGGTTGTGTGGTTGGTTTGGTTAGGATAGATTAGGTGTTGAGTATGAATTAGGAGGTGTTAAATTGATAGGGGCATAGTTAGATGGCGAGAGTAGATCGGGGTGGTTGGTAGGGTGTGAGATAAGGAAAGGGGATATCGTAGAATTTTTAGGGTAATATGGGTGGGTGTAGATGTGTGTTATAGAGTCGGGGTGTGGTCGGGTGGGTAAAAGGGGGTATAGAGGGTTAAAGTAGTTGTTTTTGTAAAGGGTAGGTCTAATGAAATAGGTTGTTTTTACAGGTACGTCAGCAGCTTACGATGCGGGATCGGATGCCCCCACTATTGAGATGGATGCAGCCACATGTGTCTGCAGCATAGTGGGCCATTATGCGTGAGGTGGGACTCGGTGGAGTCCAGCAGTATAGGGCTGTGGATAGGGACCACAGCCTTATGATTGCCCTCATCGAGAGATGGGATTCGGAAACCAATGTTTTCCATATCCCTACTGGAGAGATGACTATTACCTTGGAGGATGTGTATCACATCCTGAGACTGCTAATCGTAGGGGAGGCAGTATTCCAGGTAGATGCGGAGATGGCTATGGATAGCATTCTTTAGGTATTTGGAGATGCAGCTGCATTATTGACTTATCACAGCGTGAGCATTGCCTATGGGGACATGTTTCACACCCACAGACATGAGACACGGCTTGCCGTGTTGATGATGATAGGCATCACATGCTTCACCCTCCCAGACTCAGAGGGAGGCCGCTTCCCACGGGATTTGATGGGACTGTTGCACGAGATGGTAGAGGAGCATACGTGCTATGCCTGGGCACTAGTATATTTGGTGCAGCTATATAGAGAGCTATGGGGTTATCACCGAATGAGGCGATTTTGGATTTGCTCCACATTTTTGTTACACTATTGGGCATATGAGCACATCATATGTATACGACCAGTAGGGCTACCCTAGCAGCCAAGACCACAGGTTATATACAAATATGGCTTTCAGAGGTGGTTGGGGGTCGTGGACCAGCCACGAGCGGTGCTCGCAGGACGGGATGTAGCCTACTACCAACATATGTTAGAGGGCTTGACTGCACTAGACATTGTATGGAGGCCCTACAGAGGCCATCATCCCCGAGGAGGAGCCTGAGCACAGATGCGCTGGATCTAGTATACTTTATGGATAGCTGGACGGAGGCCTGGAGAGTATGAGCGTATACCCCTAGAGAGGGTATGATGGCAGTTGGGGTTGCGACAAGATGAGCCACCTCCCTTCCCACAGTACCGGAGGGATGATGTAGAGGCCCCACTACCTACACCGCAGCCTGTTGACCCAGATTGGGTAACAGAGAGGCCAGCAGACGATACAGTGGACGACGCCGGGTGCATAGGTTCATTTTTGGTGTGGTGGGCAGGGGAGAGAGCAGCTAGGAGAGCACAACCCACACAGCTAGATTTAACAGCTATTATAACAAAGAGGGACCGGCTCATAGGACAGGTGTAGTTGTTACAGGGGCAACTTGCTGCTGCACAGGCACAGATTGGGGTATTACAGGGGTAGTTAGCCTAGGCACAGGTACAGCCACAGGCACCACCAAAGGCACCGGCACAGCCACAGGCACAACCACAGGCACCGGCACAGCCATAGGCACCACCACAGGCACCGGCACCACCACAGGTACAGGCACATGGTGTACCGGAAAGATAGGGGCCACTATTAGTAGGAGTCAGGGGACCAGCCCTAGTAGCCATGGTGGCACGGGCCCGCTATATGGAGGTGAGAGAGGAGGCCCGGTATTATCAGGATGTCATTGATGGTACCGGGGCTGACTATCAGCCATATGCGACGCATAGAGCTGAGACCTCTCGGAGCCAGAGATCCCAGGGAGGTGCAGCCACATCTGGTGGGTCGGTGATAGGGAGGAGACGAGAGCTAGCACAGGGACCAGCGGGGAGAGGGGCTGAGGGTGGTGGGGAGATCTGAGACACCCCTGGAGAAGATATGGTTTTTTTTTTGGCTATTGGATATAGACACTGGTCTGCAAACCGGTTATGTTTATAAAGGCCTGCGTGCCTACATATGATTTATTTATTCATTCTTGTTGTATATACCGGCCTGCGAGCTGAGTACAGGTTGTATAGTTTATACCGGCCTGCGAGCTAAGTATATTTTTGATATGAGGGACCAGCCTGTGAGCCGAGTCGAGATTTTAACAGTGATTGTGGCCTGCGTGCCGACTTTGTATTATTTTGAGCTGACAGAGGCCCCCATGCAGGGGAAGTTGTATATTTAAACATTGATATATATAGAGATGATGATTTTGATCCACATGGTGTGTATAAAATGTTTTATGTGTTTTGTCGATGGTGTTTGAAATTTAATGTGTATAGATGATGAGTTAGATCCAAATGGTGTATATACTGAGGGGTTTGATGTAGATATTGAAATGTCGTACATATTTTGTGTTGATGGTTGTTTTATTGTAGATAGATGATGTTGATGAAATTGTGATGATATATCGATGTGATTTGATAACAAATATTGATAATGGTGTCGTTATGCAGGAAAAAGAGGCGGGCGCCACAAAAATTTGCAAAAAAATAAAGAAAAGGCCTAGGTTTAAGCAAAACGAGACATGTGACCGATATCGATTAGCTAACCGACGTCGGTAAACAAGGACCGATATCGGTTAAGTAACCGATACCGGTTATGCCAAAATGAGATTTTCTAAAAATAGAAAAGCTTGGGTGGCAACTTAAGGTCTTATTTTTAGAGTCATGAAACAAGTTAAATACGTGAATGTGACACTGTTTGACGACTAATACATGTAATTGCATGAAAGAATTGAGCGATAAGGAGGAAAGAGACAGGTAAAGTGAGTCTGGGCTGAGATTAAGAAGGTAAAAAGGCAAGTTATATTTGAAGAGGGTGATGAACATGGCTGGATGAGGAGAAACATCCAGCAGGCAGGGACGAGAGGGAAGACAAGGTCCACCCCAAGCTGCTGCATCCCAAGAGGTAAACTGTTTGATTGTATTTTAATTCTTGCATGTTTTGATGAATAGGCTGAGAGAAGGTAAGAAGGTAGAGATGAGAAAGAAAAGGTGATAGGCAAGGGTTTGGGATAGAGTGAGTGTTATGGGGTAGGTAAGCAGGGTGTTCACGTATGTTTATAGGTAGAGAGAGGAGTAAACGAGCAAAATAATTATCGTAGGTGGTGGTTTTAAGTAGGCTATATAGGATTGACAGTGACCGATATCATTTAGAGATAACGGTATCGGTTAGGTATCGGTTATCTATAACCGATACCGGTTACTGTAGGAATTTCTAGAATGTGAGAAAAAACACTTGGGGATTTGATTTATTGAATGGTTGTGTGTCATTTTGATGTATGCAGGCAGAGGTAGGGTTGAGGATGAATGATAGTGTGCCAGCTTTGTTATCACGAATCTGAGCGGATGTAACACCAGCTAAATGGGAATTGATAAAGCATGTGGGGTTAAGTGGAATCTGCTATTATTCATGAATTGCATGCAATCATGCTATGTTGCAGGCATTGATTGAGAGGTGGAATCAAGAAAAGAATACCTTCTATCTACCAATAGGGGAGATGACAGTGACGTTGGAAGATGTGTTTAGGATCTTGAGGCTCCTAATTACAGGAAGACCAGTGTATCATGCGTTGGCTAGTGCGTCGCGGGGAGCGATAATAATAGTATTTGGTTCAACTACACGAGATTTGACATAGCGAGGTTTAACATTCACTTATGGTACAATGTATGTAACACACCCTGAGGAAACAAGGTTGGCAGTGGTATTAATGATAGCGGTGGGGTATTATGCATTACCGATGGTGGAGGGGGGAATATTTCCAAAAGCATTGATGAGTGTTATTTGGGAAATGATAGAAAGGAGCGTGACTTTCGCATGGGCACCCGCATATCTGGCAGAGTTATACAGGGGTTTATGGGCCTGCAGGTGAAAACACAGGATAACACTGGATTGTTTATACTTATTACATTGTTGGGCCTATGAGCACATTGTTTATGTGCGACTGATAGGCTGACCCATCCAGTCGGGAGAGACAGGAGTGCAAAGGTTGGGATTCAGATGATGGGTCCAGACAGAACAAGAGGCGAGATGTTAAGCCGTGATAGATGACATCGAGTATTATAGGCAGGTATGGGAGATGGTGACGATTTCAGATATTTGTTGGAGACCTTACGGGAACTATATGGTGACAGAGCACATAGCTGAGGAGTTGAGGGGTGTAGAGCGATTGAGGTGGATCGTAGGGCACAGGCCAGGTGAGTACGAGAGGATTCCTCTAGATCACATGTGGTGATAATTTGGATTTGTTTAGGATATACCTATGGCTTATAGACCAAACATGAGGATCGACGCCGAGGCAGCATTCTCACCTCCCCGGCCAACACCTCCAGAAGGGCCAGAGGAGATAGCAGCCGATCACAGGGTAATGGATGTAGGAGCGATAAAGGCCTATAGATTATGGTGGGTAGCAGAGCTGTGAGGTGTACGTGATCATCCTGACATAGCTGTGATTACAGCAAAGAGAGATCGTTTGCAAGGTTTAGTTCATCAGCTCTAAACGTGGGTGAATGAGACAACGGGATTGTTAGCGGTTGCAGAGTCACGAGTGGAGAGATTAGAGGTAAGATTCCTCCACGCAAGAGGACGTATTCGTATGTTATAGGAGATGTTGGCAGATTAGTGGGAGGAACCAATAGTAGTGGCACCTTTGAGGATGGAGAGGCCAAGTGAGTGGCATCGATGATCACGATCACCACCTGAATCGAGAGGAGGTGCAAGGGTCTAAGTGAATTTCCTAAGAGTATAAAAATAAATAAGGATGCCAACCTGCGCGTCGATGATAGAGAAGATGTATTTGTTTAACATCTAAATAAAACTAAATATGTATGTTGATTTGAGTTATGATAATAATAAGAATGGTTGTGTTTTGCATGTTTTGTTTTGAAAAAGGATAAAGATGAATGTGAGCGAATAGAAATACACAAATAGATTCATATATACCACACATGATAGGTTATGGTAGGGGATGGCTGAGCTAACCTTGGGAGACCCCATGTCTCCTAAGTGCTGCCTACATAGCCCATTGCACAAAGCAAGGAGGGGCCTCAGACTGATGTAGTTCTCCCTTAGGACCAGGGAGAGGTGAATTTAGGTAATTTGGTTATAGTTAGGTAATTTTTTGGCTGGTAAAAATATTGATATTGGTAGGGTAACGTTGTTGGTGTTGGTAAGGGACTAGTGATGTTGGTGTAGGTATAGGTGAAACGAAAGTTAGCTTACCCAAGTAGTAGGGAATCGTGTCCTGATTAAGGTCAACACACAATCCTAGAGTCGAGTAAAAGAGGTAAAATTGTCCCGTAGTTGAGAAGAGCTAAACAAACCACATATTAACATAGGAGGGGCTTGAATCCCTAGGTGCCTTGCATAGGCGAGAAGTCGATAGGTGAAAAGAGTCGTATTATCACAATATTTCGGATATACGTCATGTCCCTTGAGTTTTGTTGTGTTGACAAATGGTGAGGTGAGGTGGCTGGTATAGCTGGGGTGCATAGAACTTATTATAAGGTGATTATTCTAACGAAAGAGAACCAAACCTAAATAGACAAGTCCATGACTCAAAAGTGCTTTGGAATACTACTTTTATTTTTCTGGATATAGACTGATCAATGCGGGAAGTCCATAGGGGATATGTATTTTGTTGTTCTAGAGGTCTTCACGAAGCTGATCAATATGAGAAGCTTCTAATAAAGGCTGACTTTGTATAGCTGTCCTTCAAGGGAGCAGTCTATTTATAGTAGTAGATGTAGTTTTTGTGTATAGCTTTCCTTCGGGGGAGCAGTCTATTTATAATAGTAGAAGTGACTTTGCACATAGCTATCCTTCGAGGGAGTAGTCTATGTATAACTTAGAGGTCTAGATGTCCGTTTGGCATGAAGCATCTAGTTTTGTAGGAAGTTTGACTCAAGAATATCCCATAAGTGTATAATTAAGAACATGTTATTTTGATACTTTTAAGTCATGGAATAGACTAAAAAGGGGAAGGTATCTTTAAGGGGAGGTGATGACCAAACCATGTGAGCTTGATTTAATTTAAGATGCATGGAACAAAAGTGTATGAGGTAGTAAATGAGCTCAAGGGATGAGCGCAAGGTAGATAAGAAGTGATATAACACTAAATTCAACAATAGAATGGTCGAAGATGCAAGGAATTAAGGGGTTCAGGCTCATGTTTACCATTAAGCGAAGCTAAACGGTAAGTTCCTGATCCATAAGTATGAGTGATAATGTAAGGCCCAATCCAATTAGGAGAAAATTTTTCACGTTTGCTCTTTTCTAGTTTGGTTACATACTAATTCTCTTTGAGGAAAAGATCACCAACCTTAAAGGTACGCTCATGAATTCGCTTATCATAAGCACGCTTGATGCATTTTTGATAGATTTGAAGATGGTCAAGATCTGTAAGATGATGCTCATCAAGAAGCTCCAATTGGGCTAACCGTTATTGGCGGAAATCATCATTAGTGAGAATATCCTGAAGAGATATTCTTAGGGAGGGTATTTGTATTTCGAGAGGCAAGACAGCCTTGGTACCATATACCAAAGAGAATGGGGTGGCATTAGTGGAGGTACGAATGCTAGTCTGATAAGCCCAAAGGGCAAAGGGGATGTGATCAGGCCAATTGCTTCTAGAATCGTTAACAACTTTCATGAGGATTTTGGTTAGGGTTTTATTAGAAGATTCGGCTTGACCATTTGCTTGTGGATAGTAAGGTGATGAGAAGCTAAGTTTGATACCAAAGTTGTCACAAAGGTCTTGTAAAAACTTATTTTTGAAAGATTTTCCATTATCTGTTATCAGGCGATGAGGAACGCCAAAACGACAAATAATGTGATGGTTAATGAATTCAACAATTTTTTCTTTTTTGGTTGAAATGAGTGGAATGGCTTCCACCCATTTAGTGTAATATTTGGTTGCTGTGATTATCCAACGGTGACGTTGCAAAGATGGTGGGTGAATCTCACTAATAAGGTCTAAACCCCATTGTGAGAAAGGCCAAAGATCTCGTGCGACCTGTAGCAGATGGCTAGGAGTATGTTGAAGGTTGGCATGTTGTTGACACATAACACAACACTTAACATATTCGTAGCAGTCATTATTAAGAGTAGCCCAATAATAGCCTAGGTGAAGGATTCGTTTGGCCACGGCAAGGCCACTAAAATGTCCACCACAAATACCGTCATGGACTTGTTGGATGGTATAGGTGACCTCTGCACCGGTTAGACATCGAAGGAGGATGCCATCAAAGCCATGTTTATAGAGGAGTCCCCCCATCACGATATAATGAGAAACACTTTTAAGAAAAGAACGTTTTCCGTTACTAGTAAGGTCAGGTGGGAGAACAGAGTTTGTAAGATAGTCGTGAAATTGGTGATACCAGGTATCCTGTGAATTAGCAGACACATTATTTATAATACAAACATCTGGGGCGGAGTAAGATGGGGAAAAGAGTTGTTGGACCAAGATGAATATGTCAGAGTCAGTTAGTGAGGTAGGAATTTGTGAGGCTAAGAAAGCCATAGTATCCGCGAATTTGTTAGTGGAGCGGGGAATGGTTTGGATAGAATAATGAGTAAATAAGGTCAAAAGTGAATCCACGTAATGTTTGTACTTTTGAAGTTCCTCATTTTTACATTGGTAGATGCCCATAACTTGATTGACTACCAGTTCGGAGTCACCGAAAATGTTAATAGACTTTACACCTAAATGTAATGCAACCTGGAGACCCAAAACAAGGGCCTCGTATTCCACTATATTATTAGTACAGGGGAAATCGAGATGGAATGAAAGAGGCATATGCTCAGCATTAAGAGGAATGAGAACAACGCTGGCTCCACCGCTGCGCTAGAATTTGGATCCATCGAAGAAGAGGGTCATTGGATACAACTCCTCACTGAGTGAAAGAGTGGCAATGAGTTCGTCAGGGAAATTAAAATTGGTAAATTGCTCCCCAGGTAAAGGGGCTTCCGTGAGTTGGTCTGTGATATTTTGTCCTTTGATTGACTTCTGGTGTACAAATTCAAGGTCGAGGTCAGCAAGGAGCATAAGCCATCGGGTGATGCGTTGGTTTAGATGAGGTTTGGCGTACATATAATGAATGGGGTCCACGTTGGTAATGATAAAAGTTTTATGATTCAGGAGGTAGTGTCGGAGTTTTGTGGCTACGAATGATAGGGCTAGGCACAACTTTTCTACATGTGTATACCTAGTCTCATAATCCATGAGAGTATGACTTATGTAATAAACGGCTTGTTCTCGATGCTCAGAGTCATGATGTGCAAGCATGGCTCCTATAGCATGGTTGGCGGCAGAAAGGTAAAGGTAGAAAGGGCGATCGTCCTGAGGTGGGATAAGCATAGGTGGCTACAAGAGATAGGCTTTAAGAGCCTCAAAGGTTTTGTGGCACTCTTCGATCCATTGAAAGACAATGTCCTTTTTAAGGAGATGATGGAAATGTTGACATCGATCTGAGAGTTGGGAGATGAAACACTGGATAGATTGGAGTTTACATTGCAAACTACGCAACTGTTTGAGGTTAGTAGGTGGGGGCATTCCTAGGATAGCTTTGACTTTAGCTGGATCGACCTCGATGCCATGCAAAGAGATGATAAAACCAAGAAGTTTTCCCGAAAGGACACCAAAGACACATTTCTTTGGTTGAAGATGAACATAATATTGTAACAGGCGATCGAAAATAATGGTTAAAACATCAAGATGTTCACTGTGATGTTTAGATTTTCCAAAAAGATCATCGACATAATCCTCAAGGATAGTGTTCATAATGTCATGAAAAATGTAATTCATAGCCCGCTGATAGGTTGCACCAGCATTCTTAAGGCCAAACGACATGACACGATAATAGAAGGTTCCGCAAGGAGTTATGAAGGTAGTTTTATGTTAATCGGTTGGGGCTACCAAAATTTGATTGTATCCCAAGAAGCCATCTATGAGAGAAAGCATCTCATGGCCCACAGTGAGATCAACAAGTTGATTAATACTTGGGAGGGGGAAGTCATCCTTCGGGCAAGCGAGGTTAAGGTCCCGGAAATCTGTACATATCCAAAGTTCCCCTGTTGTTTTAGTAATAGGTACAATGTTAGAGATCAATTGAGGATAGTCAATAGGTAAGATGAAGGAAAAAGAAAGGAGTCATTGAAGCTCTTCTTTGACCAAGAGGGAAATGTGTGGATGCATTTTTCTCAGTTTCTATTTAACTGGTTTGACATCAGGTTTTAGGGTAATGTTATGGACAGCAATGTCAGGATCAATTCCTGGCATGTCTGTGTAGGACCAAGTGAAAGCTTGGTTGCGGGCATGGAGGAAAGTAGTGAAGGAAGTTTGTTCTGATGTGGTAAGAGATTGTCCGATCTTCACAATGTGAGGATCATCCTCGGTGTGGATGTTGATTTCTATAATCGAATCATTCAACATGGTTTGAGTATCAGATGGCAAGGCGCATTGAATATAAGAGTCGTCCGCACCAAGGTAAGTGAGGATGGAGTCGTCATCTTGGCACTCAACAACATTAATTGAAGGTGAGTCCTCTTCGATCATGTTTGGATACAAAAGGGGAAGAGAAGATGGGTCTTCATTACCGCGTTGATAAGTGAGAGGACCCAGGAAGATAGCGTTTATGAAGAATTTTTTTTTTTAGGAGGGATAGATTCAGGGTCTATCGACTCTTTGGGTGACGATGGCAAAATGGGTGATGAGGGTTCAGAAGGGGTCACCTCGTCATCTTCCTAGATACAACGGATATGTGATGTTTTCTTTGGTGTAAGTGTTTTAGGAAAGCCAAGACCACTACGATCTTTGTGTTTGCGTGTAGTCACGGGAATGATTGTATGTCGGCCTTGTTCATAAAGACTAAAACTAAAACCTTTCCAAGCACAGCGAGTCAAGAAGGTGAGGGCGAAATGACTATTTGTCAGGTATTGAAAATTGGATTGGAAGGGAACCACACCAAGGGGAGGTTCAGGGGTAACAGAGGATGTGTCGATACCCCCATACGTTAGGTTGGTGCAGAAATTAGGTGGTCCGTACGAGATTACATCCCCCACACGACGGTCGTAGGTAGGATGTGCATGTAACTATACGTACTCCTGTGGGGTATGGAAAGAGCTAACATTATATAGGTGATACTCCCCTAGCGTAAGGCATGGAAAAATATCTACTAAAGGGTCTGAGGTTGGGATGTTGTCTGCGGGAAAGGAAGTGGTATTTGCGACAGCAGTTTCATGGGTTGAAGGTGTAGGTGCGGTTGAGGTGGATGGTAGAGGTGTAGTTGAAGTGGATGATTGGGTTGGATGAATGAGTGTCTTGACTAGTACAAGCACATCATTAGGGCGATATAACATATTACAGGTTTTGAAAGAGGGAGGGTCAGCTTTTACGGTATAGGACTTCCCCTCGTACACAAATTTTATGCATCTATGTAAGGTGGAGGGAACGCATCCCATAGCCTGGATCCAAGGGCGGCCTAACAACATGTTATATTGGAATTATCCCTCAAGGACATAGAAGAGTTCAGGTAAGGTACATGGCCCTATACGAATGTTAAGGATCACAATGCCTAAGGTAGAAGTAATAGCATCGTTGAATGAACGCAGCATGGTGGGGTTGGCACACATGCAACTAGAGGGGATATTCATTTGTTGGAAGGCTTTGGAAGAGATGATGTTTAGGCTAGTGCTCCCGTCAATCATAACACGTCGTACACGGATGTCCTAAATGTAATCTGAGATGAAAAGAGTGGGGTCAGGATCCTCTGCACCAAAGTCAACAATTTCTTCTTCGGAGAAACTGACAGCAGTGGTTTGGTGTACAGGGACGGAAGTGGTAGATTGTTTGGTGAGAGAGGCAACGTGGTTGGGTGTTAAGATGGAGGTAACGGGTAGAATTTCATTAGGTAAGACCTCTATCCCTTGAAGGATTTCAACGAAAGCTTGTTGATGAGATTCAGAGGCCTAAATGAGATCATACATTGTCATTTTTACAGGTGATTGGTGAAGCTGTTTGATCATGGTTTAGTGGGTAACTCCATTAGAGACGGGGTAGGCAGGTCCACGAATAACCACTTTAGGTGGTGGTGCGATCAAGATGGTGGACGGACAAAGAGAGGCCGCAGGTGTGCTTTCTTTGGCTTTCCCATTGTTTTTCTACCCTCGAGTAGCAACACTAATCATATTGATCTCGTGAACACGAGAGGAGGAAGACGGTAGGGATAAGTCATGGTCTTCGAGAGGTGGGGTTGTAATAATGATAGATCCTGGTGAGGAGGGGACAGGTGGTATAGGAGAGGGGATTGAAGCTAAAGGTTTCTCCCTTCGTAAATTGTCTTTCTTAACCTTTCTATCCGAGAGAGGTGACTGACGAAGTATGGCTTTCAACACTTTGCATCCCTCTACATCATGTCCTGGTGTGCGGTGGTAAGCACAAATTTTAGACTCATCATAACCTATAGGTCGAGGTTTAGATGGATCATAGGGTCTAAGTGGGGGTAGGTAAATGGTCGCATTCTCCACCAACATAGCAAGGATTTTGGCGTAAGACCCTTTGAGCAGGTCAAAGTCAGAGGAAGATGAGGCTATTGACTGGGTAGGTTTTGGAAATGACAGGGTATGGTTGATTTGTACGGGCAGTGGCTTAGCCAAGGGGTTTTGATAATTGGGTTTAACTAAACGTGACCTCTTCGGTGCAGAAGTTATGTTTAGCTGCTCAGATGACGTGGTAGCAGAAAACAACCATGGAGAAAGAGGAGTGACAGTAAACAAATCCTTTGATGATGGAGTTTGTTTAGGGTTGATAGGTGGACAGGATACTTTGGGTGACGGTGTTGATATACCCTTAGATCTTTGTATGGGTGCAGAAGGTGTAGGTCGTTTTAAAGAAAACACAGGAGGTATGATGTATTGATGCAAGGTGGAGGGATGAGGTCCCAATATAGAAGGTAGGTGTGATGGTGATGGTTTTAGTTGTGATAGAGACATAGGTTGGACTTGAGGAGATTGGGTCTGTTTCTTAAGTGGATGGACGACTTTACTTTTGGATAAATCTAACCTTTTAGGTGGGTATGTTAGACTGGGTATTGGTGAGGTCCCAAGCATAGGGGAAGGTTTGGTTAGGTCAATAGAGGTGGATAAGGTATTTGGTAGAGATGAGGGGGGTGAAGATGAGGACATAGGCATTTTAAGCTTTTGTAAACACTTCGGGTATATGGTAGAGGCATCTGGATCAGTCATCTACATTTGAGTAGAATATGGTGTACTCAAACGTTCCCATAGGACTCGTTTATCTTCTGAGGGATGACAATCTTCATGTGTGAATAGGAAATTTTGTATGGAAGAAAGGTGGGTTGTGATTCTAGTCCATTGTGGGTGTGATACAGGGGGTAAACGAGGCACTGTATCAATGGGCATTAAGAGGTCAACCGACCGCTGAAAAGATTTAGGTGATGAAGAACTAATAAGTAGGAGGGCATGTTTGAGAGGATTTGTCATGATTAAAGAATTTGGTGATGTCGGTTCAAGGGGTTTCTCATCTAGGATGATGAAAAAAGTGGCGAGCCTTCCTCTTGTATAGCAAGAGTGGTAGAAGGATATGTTTGGGAAATAGATAAGTTAGATAACATCCGCTCACAGTCTTGCAAGGATGTGGTGTAAGAAGGCTCATCTGTGAGAAGAGAACTCTGGGCGGTTAATTCCTTTATGGGTAAAGGAATGGCAAGGATTTTGTCTTGTCTTGATGGTGGTGAAGGGGGTTCGGGTCCCTGCATTAGTGAAGAGGCTTGGTTCATAATTTTCTCGATAGAAGTGTTTGGTTGGGAGTCGAAGACCACATGGATTTCATGAACACTCTCCTCGGCTAAGATATCTTGGTTTATGTTACTGTTAGAAGAGTGGTTTGGGAATGGTTTGCTGAACATTTTCAAATTTCGGTTAGCAGGGGCGTTAGGTTTATCGAGGGTTATATCCCCTGCATCAACCATTTCCTGCACTATGTTTTTCAATATCTTGCAGTTTTCATGACTGTGTCCCTTCACGCGGTGGAAGTTACAGAAGTCATTTTATTTGTACCAAGAAGGTATAGCGTGGGTGGAATCAAACCCGGAGTGAGGTTTAACATGAGGTAAGGTAATAGCTCCTGCTATGAGAAATTTTTCCAATATCACACCATAAGTTTCTCCCAAAGGAGTGTAATTGATGGGCTCGGCTTTATACTTATAGGTGCTTTTTGACGGGGTATTAGATGGTGTTTGGTATTTGACCATCACTGCGTGTACAACTCCTTTTGATTTCGAAGCATTCGATGCGTGAGGATTGGTGGTCTTAGGTTTTTTGGTGGAGTCTTGGGTTCGGAAACTGGGGTTTTTGTTGTGCAACTGCAATTTCTCTTCCTCTAAGGCTCGAATTTCTAGTTTCCGAGCCATAGTAAAGGCCTCGTCAAATGTGCGGAAAGTTTGAATTTGGAGGATAGGAGAAATGTGCTTAGCGCAGGCCCACGTAAAAATTTCGATAAGTTCAGCCTGAGGTAAGGCATAAGTAAGCTAGTTGATAAGGCCCCGCCATCTTCCAACAAAATCTATGATAGATTCGTCTTCAAATTGTTGGATGGCATAGAGGTCGGTGATAGATACTTTCTTGGCAATGTTAATGGAGAAATGATCCAAGAAAGATTGGGCTAATTGGTTAAAAGAGAAGATTGAGTGCTGAGTTAAAGCACTGTACCACTCCAAGGTGGGTCCTGATAAGGACATGGGAAAGGTGCGGAGTAGTAAGGCATCATCATGAGCAATCAGATAGCATGCATGTCTAAATGATTGTAAATGTTGTTGAGTATCCTCCTTACTATTAAAACAAGTGAATTTTGGTAATTCCCATTGAGGAGGATATGAATGAAGGGGGACAGAAGGATGAATAGGCTCCCAAAAAACTTGCTCATATGTCAGGGTGCTACAGCTTCCTGAAACAGAGGCCTCCAGATTTTGCATTTTGTCCATCATTTGTTTGATGAAATCAGTGGTGGGATGAGATGATGGTGCGGTTGTTGTAAAAGGTGAAGGATTGGGCCAAGGGTCTCCACTAGACAATGGAGGGGCTAAATGTTGATAAGGTATTGAGGATGAATATGTTGAGGCGGCCGAATAGGGATGTCCTATATAAGGTGTTGAAGCCACCGGATAAGTGTGTGGAAATGAAAAGGTGGGCAGATCTTGAGTAGGAAAGCTCATGTGGATAGGTGGCAGAGAGCAAGTTATGAAAGGGGCAGTCTGCGAGAGAGGCAAGGTAGAAACAGTTGGCGGTAATGATATGTGGGGCCCCAGATTAACAAAAGGAAAGCCAATCTGTGCCGTAAGAACCTCTGAAGCCACTGAGTTGGGAGACTGGGCTAAGGATGAAGAAGGCAAGGCGGAGTTATCAGGTGGGGAAGGAGCTAAGTGAGCGGCTATACTAATAGGTATACCAACAAGGAGTTGACCGTCGGGTGTACGGTCAGGGGCATGAGATAAATAATATTGTACAGCGCTAGGATTGGCGTCCAAAAATTTCACAAATTCCTTATCTCCTACAGGAATTTTGGGAACCTCGCTGGTGTCCGTAGGATTCCCCACAGGATGTGAAGGGGGTGATTCAGGAAAAGGAATAGAATAGGCATGTGAGACCATGGCTGCGGCTTGTTTCCGAGTGATAACAACCATGGACAAGAGTACACAGTAGGGATGTAATCTATCAGGAACAGAAGCAGTAACAAAATGTTGGAATTGGTAGACGGTAACCGATACCGGTCAGGTAACCGATGTCAGTCAGACTATAGCTGACATCGGTAAGCTAACCGATGTCGGTAGAATAGGACTGGTGTAATAATTTGTAAGAAGTTGCTGATTTGGGGTTAATGATGCTTAGTATACCTACCAAACTGTTTTGAAGTGAATACAGAAAATAGTGTATGATAGAGAAACAGAACTAAAAACAAGCAAGATGCATAAAAAAATTAACAGACTAACCCTAGGATTAGTTTTAATCACTTTGGGATTATGCCTTAGATGCAAGATGATGTCAATCATAAACAGAAGACTTAGGGGAAATGCCAAGTTTGTTTTGGCTTATAAGGTTACCTCAATTGGGTGGAGGAATACCGCGGAAAAAGGGGGGATGTTTGAGTTGTTGTGTTGATTATGACGTGATTTGGTATGTGTTGTGCAGTGAAAGTAAGATTAATTTCTTGTCAATACCATGGATATCACCCCCACGTGTATGACCTGTTACTTAATCTATGTTCACTAGAATTGAAAACTGCAAGCAAGAATGTGATGCATGTGTTTTAAACCCAAATCGAAAATGATATTCGATGAAGCAAGGAGATGATTTTCACTAATGCAAAAATGTGAAAGAAAAACAAATTCTTTTACCAAAAGGTAACAAAATATCTTGTGAATATTTTAGAAGAAGAAAATAGCAAGTGTGCTCCCTATATGAAAGCAAGCAAGAAAGAAAGAAACCCAAAATGGGTCCCACCGAGCGTGCCAAAATGTTTTACACAGATGAGGGATTTCAGTTCCTGAAATAGAGTTGCTTCTATCCTTTCATTCTCTTGAGAAACAGATAAGGGTTAGAGGTAGGAGGAATACCTTTTGAATGTTTGGAGGGTGTGCGCGTACCGTAGAGAGATCAGATCAATTGCGAAGAACTCCTTTTTGTCTGGGATGGAATACCTGCAAGTAAGAATACAAGACCACCAGATTCTAATTAGACAATAAATGAGGGAACTTCCTTGGGCCCAGGAAGTATTAAACTTCCTTTCGAAGGTGTTCAGTTCCCCTGCTAATATGAATTAACACAAATTATTGCAAAATTACAATTTAATTACCTTGTTAAAACAATAGGGGAAAGGGCTAGTTTTGGTTTTGAATCACAGTGACCGATGCCGGTCACTTTCACCGGTACCGGTTTCTACTAACCGATATCAGTAGGGGCAGTGGTTTAGGGGATTTTAGTGAAGGTTGGCTATAAGGTGGCTATGGTGTTTATAAGGCTAGTAAATGATTGGGGATAGGTAATGGGGTGATGGAGAATGCTCAAAGGGTATGGGAGTTGTTCTTGGGGGCAATGTAGGGGTAGAGAAATGACAGTTAGGTGGAGGGTCTTACCGGGTAGTAGATCTAGGAATAGACTTATAATTGCTGTGATTTAGAAGTCCAAGAAACGTTATTAAAAGAACATACAAGATACTACTTACTAATTCCTGATGAAGATGCTGGTCCAAGGACTGTGATAACGAAGGCAGGGTTCAGGTAGGATGATCTGACAACCCAAGATGAGTTGTTTTCTCTCCCAATGCTTGGATGAGTGTCACTGGGCTTTGGTTACTCAGTTGCAGTCTTGGGCTTGATGTCCTTCTCTGCAAACTCCTTTCTTTCCTTCACTTGTCTCTGCTCGGCCAAGTGAATTCCGAATCCTTCCAATGACTTCTGATATCCCGATCAATGAAAAATCCACCTCCTTGTTTTTGGTTGGGGGAGGTCATTTACAGGGAACCGATGGCAGTTACGTGACCGACGGTGGTCAAGTAGGAACTGATGTCGGTTAAGTCAAAGTGGGCTATTTTTAGTAAAATAGCCAACTTTCCCTCCTTTTCTCCCGAGGAATTAGTTGTGGGCTTCGTTAAGTCATTATTAGATTGATTTTGGGGTGAGTGAGGAGTAATTAGTCATGGGTGTGGATGTAGACCAAGTTATAGGTCTTAATTAGGTTAGTTTAGGGTTAGGGCTAGGTCATGATGAGGTGGCAAAATGTGGTGGCAGGTTTGGAGATGTGGATTTATTAATTATAAGGTAATTAATAAATAATTGTGCAAGGTTTAGGTGGTGAGGCTAGATTGTGAAATGAGATGCGGGGCACGGGGGGTCGTAAGACATAAATTTGGTGTCTACAACAACCATTGGACCTGTAACACTAGTAAGTACATTTATCACCTATTAGTTTAGTCTTGTCTTATTTTAGAGGTTTTTATTACCTTTGTTGTCATTTCCTACTTACATTTCCTTTTCCCCACTATTCCTCTTTCTGTAAACCCAATTATTCCCCCACCCACACCATAAGACAACCTATACCCAACCTCTGCATATTTCTGAGAGTTCCTAAGATCCCCCCATACCTCATTATGCCCTCTATCATCTCTACCTAATGTCATCTCAAACCCCACTAACAAATCCTATTGAATCTTATCATCTTGCCTCTACCGATTCCAGTTACCCATAACCGTTGTTAGTTCTACCTAACCATCTTCGGTTATACATAGACCGATGCTAGTCTCTATGTTTGCTAACACTATATAAACCAACGACCACCCAGCTACCAAATATACCTTACCCAACCCTGTTAAGAGCCTATCTGTGACCTACAGACCACCTAGACAATCTATAAAATTAACCCGAACACCTGGACCTAAATATTTCTCAGTATTTAATTGGATCGACGCCAATAGTGATCTAAGGTACCCAAATCAAAATACTAGAACTAGATTTGTTTATGTGCGCATTTTAGTTATTGCATATTTGTTTTGTAAAATAGTGGATTGACAGCCTTCTAGGGAATATCACACTTCTCAGATCTAGCACACACTAGGTAGTCCACTATAATATATTGTTTAACTCTTCTTTAGTGGTCTTGTTTTCTATTTTAGGTAGTTCCTCCCAGCCAAAAGGAAGCTCTCACAGTTAGCATTGGATTGAGAAGTCAACACGTGCACATCAACCTCCAAACCAATAGAACAGGTACTCCTCCTTGGCCCCTATCCTTATATTTTTTTCCCAATAATGTAAAGAAAAAGGTGAAACATTTTGGCATGCCTGGTGGGACCCATCCAGGGTTCCTTGCATTTTTATTCATTCCTAGGTAAATATTGTGTGTGTTTTTATTTTCTAAACATATTCACACTAAATTCTTTCCCTGGTAATCCTCTCTTCTTCCAATTTTCTAAAAATACATCTATTTTCCGGTGCTTAAAATGAACCATCTCTTCTTTCTTGCATTCACATAAGTAGTGAAAGAGCACATTCCTACCTGTTCATCATTTTCTTCATCAAACATAATTTGTTATTTTGGGTTTAAAATTAGTTGCATTTCATCCTTGTATGTTGCATTTAGCTCACATTAAAATGAGGGCAACCTATATACTGGAAGTCATGCCTAGATGATGGTTAACACAAAGAATCGTAGAAAAGCACTCTCTTTCTTCTTCTTCAACCAAACTACACAAAATTAAATAAATAACACATCTTCTTAAACAATATCTCACCTGGAAGAAGTTGACAATGATCACATGATCAGTGGATTGATAGTAGGCACCCAGCTGGTTACTTCTATTTAGTCATCACCTCATAGGACAGCTCACCCCCACCACAACATAACCTAAAACATCTCCTTTTAGATATCCTTCTTCATAAGAAGCCTTCCTCACCAAAAACTCTACTCTCAGTCTTTTAAATAGCATAAGATCAACACATTAAAATCACTTGTTAGATACATGTTTTTAACATTTGATTGACATGTGTTTTGAGGTGTGATGAAACGTTTATCCATTTTCCATTATTTTTCCTTGCACACTCCACAATCATAGTTGCAGTATTTTTACTTCTTCTGAGTGTGTCAGGACCTCATTATATCATCTCCAAGCTTTTTGGTTGATCATTCATCTGATCTTAGTTCACAATAATCTATTTTTCTACATCCTTCAAATTTTCACAGTAATTGGCATCGGTTTATCCACCGTCATCGATTTACACCTCACCATCATCAGTTCTACCTAACCATCATCGGTTCCCTGTCCTTTTAGTTAACTTACCCAAGGGACACCTATTCTCATCTTCTTCACTATTTTGAGTTTTACTGAGTCTCTATACTCTCTATATTCTCATAAAAAGTCATCATACAACTTACCTATCTAAAATTCATTAGTTTTTACCCCTTTCGGTCAAACTATTCTTTTCTCACAGTAACTGGCCTCGGTTACACCTAAACCGTCATCAGTTATCTATAACCAACTTCAGTTACCCTGTGCTAATTCTCAACTAATACATTACCCAAATCCACCTACAAACACCTATTTTTCTCATTCCTACTACTTTCTATGTCATCTGCAAGCTACAACATCACCTGATATACATTCATTCACATGGTGTTAACTCAAAACAAAGCTAACACTCTTATATTCCACACTAGTCGTCAACCAATCCCGCTTAGTCCTTCACCACCCTTTGTCCTATCACCCATGGATCTAACCCTTCCTACCACCATTGCTATAGGTGATGAGGAGTTTGCATGACTCCTCGATCAGAATCCCACATCCTTACAATTTACCTTTCCCACTCTTACACCTGGGACTCCTCAGGTCAGTTGATATTTGGTATGCTTGTATCCATCTCTCCTACCCTTATCCCCACTTATGCATCAGTCCCTACTAGTTCAACGTTACCTTCACTTACTTCACCCCCAGTGATTTCATCGCTAGGCCCCATAGCCACGATGATCGCTACATCTGCATTATCAGTCACACCTGTAGTATATTTTATTCCTTCATTGAACACCCAGACCATAACCCCAGCTACACCCATTATCTCACAAATACCAATTGCAACACAACCGCCTATGGTGATGGTGACCCCTACCCCATTCTAGAATCTTGTCCTCTCCATCCTGTAGTCTCTACCCCCAATTTCTACTTGAGTCAATGTGACTGCCCAACCTACATATACATATTATCAACAACCCCATATCTCGTGCATCATTCATTCTGGATATATGCCCTCTATGTTGGTCCCCTATTCTCAACAATCCTATTCAGCATCACCATACACTAGAATGCCACCAATATCACATGTTCAGTACTAGCCCTCTTACGTCACAGGAGGTGCCCTTCCATCACAACCTACCAATGACCTCATCAAATTAATGATGGAAAGGATGCATACACTAGAAGCATCAGTTTCTGGCTCATGCAATTCTCTCACATATGATGAAATTTGTAATGAGCTCATTCATACATTCGTTCATATTCACCCATACCCTGTACATTGGGAAACACCAAAATTAAACTGCTTCAATAGTAAAGAATACCCGTAGCAACATTTTCGGTCTTTCAAACATGGGTGTTACCTGATCGCCCATGATGACACTTTAATCCTACAAACCTTCCTGATGTCCCTCATAGGACCTGCATTAGACTAGTATAGTGGGCTATCAAGAAATTCCATCTACTGATTTAATCAAGTAGCCCAAGCCTTCTTAGACCACTTCTCAATCAACATTGTTAAGAAAGTCACCATGACTGATCTTTACTCCACACGACAATATGACGACAAGTCTATCGCTGACTTTGTCCCTCGTTGGCACAACCTAATTAACCAACTCATATTTTAATTAGCTCAAACTAATCTTGTATATTTATTTACTCAGGCTTGTGCTAGACATATTTCACCAACCTTGCAAGTGCAGACCTTTTGCATGTTTGATGAGGCATTCACAATGGTACAGAAATTGGAGATTCATGTTATCGAAGAATAGAATATTCAACTACATAACACAAACATCACGTTCAAATCAAATGATGCTTCTTCATCTTCGAAACCCCAAAATAACTATTCAAAAGCTAAAGGATTTGCCAACGTTGTAGTTCTCAAAGCTGGACCCTCTCACCCATCAAACCAAGCCAAACCATCTTTTAATATCTCTCCCATCCAAGATTTCCATTTTAAACAAGAACAACAAAAGTACACTCCAATAGGAGAACCTTATTCTTCTGTTTTGGAAAATCTTATTAAGGCCAGTGCTATTACCCTTCCACCTATAAGACCACACACTAGTTTTGACCCTGATCACCCCATGCCCATGTGGTATAAGGAACATGAATTTTGTAGCTATCATCGTGTCAAAGGTCATAGCGATGGTTACTGCATCACTTTCAAGAATATCATCTAAGAAATGTTAGACAACAAATATCTATTCTTGTATAACCCAAATGCACCCGCTAACCAAAACCTACATATCTTCAAAAATCCATTCCCTAATCATGCCATTCTTCTAACCAAACTGGTGACACTTCAACCAATGATAGTAATGTCTAGGAGGTCCACGCTATTCTCAATGACATACCCGTTGCTTCACAATTTCCCCATGTTCCTTCCATAGACAAAATATTATCCTGAGCTCCCCTACGTGCATAAGAGCCTATTTCATCTACTCCTCCACCCAAAGAGGAACCCCCTTCATCTTCTCCTGCACCCGTGGAAGATCTCATAATTTGCACCCCCTTTTTGGCCCCTCAAATTATTGAGAAATTGTTAGTGGCACCTCTCCTACTCACAAGAGAGACATGTCCACTCCCTACACCACCACACAGAGAGTCCACCTCATCTGGAACATCTTCTCATCTACCTATAGAGGATCCTATAAAAAACTATTTCCCTTAGGTGACCATTCTCCATTAGACCTCTATGATCCTTCTGATATGCTTTTGGCTCTCTTACCCACAGAGGCTGAAGCTATCCATTTCCCTATTTCTCAAACACATTTTACAGGGATCACTACTTAATCCACACTGGTCCCACCTACAGTAGTACCATTTTCACACTTTGCCAATCTCCTGGACTATGTTGATAGAGCCTTACTTTGGGAACATATTTTACTTCTTGCTTCAACCTAAATGTAGTTGTCACTCACCGACACCTCCACAATCTATGCAAAAGTATTTCAAACAACCAAACCAAACACAACCATGACTATTAGAACACCTTCCATGTCATCTCCCATAACACAACACACACTTCTACCCATAACCCAACACACACCTATACCCAAACACCTGCCCACGCCTATATCATATCCCTTACCTAAACCCACCACTACCTTAGAGGTCGGGCTAACATCAAAACTTACTCACCCATCCATCATATTAGATTTAGCCACATCTTCCAAAACCAACACTAAACTTATTCCAGACCCTAAAAGGAAGACCTAACCTCTTAGGCCTCATAGACCAAACTTTCCTACCACATCATTATAAACTTTGTCCCTTCCATCCATCCTAGGACCCCACCCCTCGACTCTGGCCAAACAACCTTATCCTACTAGAAAACTAAGAATATAATATCCCACCTCCTCATCATGAACCTCTAATACACCCAAGTGATCCACACAACCTCCACTATCACCCATAACCTTCTTACCACCCATACCACCACTACCTCCCATAAATTCTTCACTACCTATGACATTCTCTTCTCTTCCACTCATACCTTCTACCCAACCTCTACCAACCTGCTTCAACACAAATCGGTTACCCCCATGGGTAACCCGTCCTCCTCCACCATCTAATTTTACCTCTACACTTCATACACCCATGTTACCTTTGCCCAAGAAGGTGCAACCTAAAGCTAAAAATCTTCTACCCTCCAATAAGGTAGTTAAACTAGCTAAAAATTTCATCACCAACTCTTCTACCATGCCCGTACCCAAGAAATTGCAACCAAGACCTAAGACCACTCCACACACAAAAATAGTGGACCAACCCATTCCCCCTCATGTAAACCCTCTTCCTCCATAATCAACCACACTTGTACCCAAACCCACACTCACCTCCCATTGCGATCCATTAGCAGGGTTGTACGCCAAAATCTTAACCAATCTCCTAGAAACCTCTGTCATCACATTAACACCTATTATACCTTACAAACCACCTAAACAAAAACTAAAGGGGTTTAACGAAACTAAAATTTACACCTACCATCATGTGCCAGGGAATGATGTAGAGAACTATAAGGATTTAAAAACCGATCTTGTCAAATTGCGTCCTCCCGAAGAAAATTTTGATGATGACGATCTTCTTGATGAGGAACCCATTTCACCTTCACCAATTTCCTCAGATCTTCTTCCGTTACCTACTCAGTGACCAATATCTCCACTCCCAAGATTCAAGATCAACATGATCAACATTGGCACCAACACCCAAAGTCATCATTTGAGGTCTTACATATCCTATTTCTGATGGGGTCACACATTGCACAATGTTAAAATAACTGCACCAATCCCCCCTTAAAATTTCTTTATATGACTCCATCCAAACCTCTAAGTCACATCATCAAGCCCTCATGGAGGTCCTTCAATCTATCGAAGCCGTACAAAATGAACCCAACACCCGTAGTCTCCATCATTACCCCTCACCATGTAGCCTCTCTCACTAGGTCATTTGCCTTCCTCCATGCACATCCATCCTACTCACCAAGTGGCCTCCCTTAGCTTTTCAGATGAAGAGATTGCTCCCTTACAGTCTGATGATCTTGACCCCATCTTTTCATCTCCATTTTTATCGATAATATACACATACAAGCGTTATGATTGATGGTGGTGCTAGTATTAAGATCATCTCTTCCCATGCATATGACCAAATGATGAATACCTACCAACTGCATGCATGATAACCCTATTATTCTATGTTCCTTTAATGATGCCATGACCTCTACCCTAGAGTACTATTGTTCTCCATGTATGTGTAGGTCCCCGCACCATCCCAGAACTTTTTTATGTCATAGAAGGGGAATTCTAGTATAACTCTGTTGCTTGGCCGACCTTGGATCTGTGCTATGGGTTGTGTCCCTTCGACTTTACAATGATTGCCTCAAATTTGAACATGAGGGACATAATTACACCATCCCTATGTCAACCCCTCACCTTTCAATACCTGTAACATGCTATATCTGACCTAATGATGTGATTTTTCTGGTCAAGGAATCTACCACTATCATCTACTTCACCTTCACCCACGAGCCCATCCACCAAAATTACCACTACTTCTGTTGCATCTCAGCATTGTTATCCCCACTGTAGATTTATAGCCTCTACCGTTGGTATCAACTTGTTCCCCCTTTATCTAGCAAGCCATCTATACCCGCTACCCATATACCAACTACTGATCCCTTAGAAGGTGTTTTTCAACGCCTCACTCTGAGGGGAATATTACCTATACAATATTGATACCTTCCTCACCCCACAAGAGTATGGGAATCTATGTCAACACCCCAGTTATGACATCTCACATTGGTGATATTTTCCCTTATGGCCCTCCCCACCTTCGTACAAACCTAATGTATGGGGGACTTTATATGGCCACCTATAAACCAAAACCTCCATCCCAAACTCTAACCATTTTCATCTGACCTAGACTCCCTCTACTAATCGCATCTCTTCACTCACACTTTCCTCCACCACTGTGCATGGAAAGGATTTGGCTTCAGTTTTTATGAATAAGGCCACCACACTGTCATCTCTTATACCTCTCGTAAACATAATGATTGTAGTGGCATTGGTTTTGACTCTCCAGTTGCCTATAAGAAGGTTCGCAGTTGACCTTATCCAAGAAAAGAATATCTTCCCCCCTCTCATTCACTCACATGTTACCATCTTCACCCACGGAGTCCATAGATCATGAATCTATTCCTCCTAAAAAAATTGTTGTAAACACCATTTCCCTGGGACCCTGCAGACCTATCAACGCCATGGCGAGGGTCCCTATTCTCTCCCATTCCCCTATATCCTAGACATGATCCATGACGATACAGCCTTCAATTAATTGTCGTTCAATATTAGGACGATGAGTCCATCCTCACCTACCTTCAGGGTGCAGAAGACTCTTATATTCACCAGTCATTACCCTCTGAGATGAAAACCATGTTGAACGAATAGACCATCAAAATTAACATTAATATTGAGGATGATCCGCACATTCTAAAGATCAGCCAATCCTTAGATACTACTAAACAAGAAGCCTTCATCTCTTTCCTTCGCAGACCATAACAATGCATTTGCTTGGTCCTATGCCGATATGCCCGGTATTGACCCAAAAATCATGTAGTTCACAATATTATAACCATTCCTGATGCCAAACCCATCAAACAAAAGCTGCAGAAAATACATCCTCACATTGCTCTTCTGGTCAAAGAAGAGCTTCAGGGCCTTCTCTCGGTTTCCTTCACTCTTACCCATTGATTATCCCCAATGGATTTCTAACATTGTTCCTATCATGAAAGCCAACAGTAGGACTCTGTATTTGCATGGATTTCCTTGGCCTCAACCTCGCCTATCCCAAAGATGATTTTCCCACTACCAGGCATTGACAAACTAGTTGATCTCACTGCTGGCCATGAAATGTTATCACTCATGGATGAGTTTCTTGAGCTACAATCATATATTACTAGCCCCCATAGGATCAACACAAGATACTGCCTTCATTACCCCTTGGGGGACTTTCTGCTATCGATTCATGCCCTTCAGCCTCAAAAATGCTGGTGCTACATATCAGCGAGCCATGACTTACATCTTTCATGACATCATGTATCACATATTGGAGGATTACGTAGATGATCTACTTGCCAAATCCGAGCATTGAATCAAACACCTGCCCATTCTCAAAGTCATCTTTGACTACCTTATCAAGTATTGTGTGTCATCTTCAACCAAAAAAGTGTGTCTTTGTAGTACTTTCTGGGAAACTCCTAGGTTTCATCATTTCTTTGTGTGGCATAGAAGTCGATCCTACTAAAGTCAAGGCTATCCTCAAAATGCCTGCCACCCACTAATCTCCATCAACTTCGCAGCCTACAAGGTAAAGTTGTAAAAAATTCATCATGTATTATCTCACAGCTTTCCAACTGCACTGTCAACCATTCCATCATCTTCTCAATAAAAATGTTTCATTCAAATCAGGATGATGAATGCCATAAAGCCTTCAAAGCCTTGAAAACAATAGCTCCTTCAACCACCATTGCTCATCCCTCCTAAGGATGACCAGCCCTTCTACCTATATATTTCCACCACCGACCATTCTCTAGGTGCTAATGCTTGCTCATCGCGATGACCAACACCAGAGAGGAAGTGAGTTTATTACATAAGACCGTACCGTTCTTGACTACGAAACTAGATATACCCATTCACTAAAAAACTTTTCCTAGCCCTAGTTTTTGTGGCCACCAATCTCTGCCATTACCTACTCAACCAAAAAAACTTCGTCATTACTAACACTGAGCCCATTACACTACATGTATGCCAAATCTTATCAAAATCAGCATGTCGTGTGCATTAGATTATGCTTCTTGGCTGATCTTGACCTCAAATTCATCCATCAAAAGTCCATCAAAGTCTAGACTATCACTGACCAATTGGCCGACAGCACCTATTTCCGGGAATCAACCCTCTAACTTTAACTTTCCTAGATGAGTCTATGACTACCCTTTCCCTGGAAAAACCCACTTACCAAATGACACTCTTCTTCGATGGCTCCAAGTGTCAATGCATGGGGGTGGGGATGGTGTTATCGTCATTCCTGCTTAATTTTGAGCCTATGCCTTTGTCTATTTCAAACTCAATTTTTATTGTACAAAGAATATTGCTGAATACGAAGCACTCGTATTGGGTCTCCATGTTGCTTATGCCTTATATGTTAAGTCAATCAACATCTTTGGTGATTATCAGATGGTCATAAACCAAGTCAATGGTATATACCAGTGTTCATAATGAGATACTTCAAAAGTATAAGACATCATGTGGACATACATTGTTATCTCAATTTTTCCCCTGACAAAATTTATCAAACACAACCCACGTTGCAGGAAGAAATTTTTGGATACCAGGGACTGCTTGGCTTCATACAGATACCCACATTTCAAATCTGACTCTAAACATATTTGTCACAATCTAAAGGCTCAGAAATGACCCTCTTAGGGTCAACTACAGTGGAGTTCTAGTCCGTCAAAAAAATGAGGGGCTCAAAGGAGAGAGACAGAGAAAGGCTCATAAGTAATTTGCAGATTTATAAATCCCTCTTCAGAGTGAGCCCACCAATCTGGCTAAGTAATGGAAGAATCAGTGCCTTTCTTACCAAGTGTGTATCAATGACGCATCATCCAAGGGTGGTAAATCTCTAAAAGTGTGGCCTCAAGTGAGTGCAGAGCTCTTCCATGCCTGTCCAGAGTTCCCCAAAAGTTGCATTGGCCATTGAAGGAAGTCTTCAACTCAGCGGAAGGTGCCAAGAGTTGACTCATCACAACTGGTTAAAGATAAATCCCAAAGATAAAGACTTCAAACAAGCGTCGGGTCACCATGTGTCCTAGGTTCGAAAAGGGAAAATTTTTAGGGTTGAATATGTCAAATGCAGAGTGCAGATTCCAGTGGAAGGATGCCAAGTGTCCATCAGCACGACCTAGTCATTCTTTAAAGGTAAAATTCAGACCTTTGGGGTTTCTCAAACAAATGCCAAGGTTTCCATATTGTCCCGGGTCAGATCATATGGCCCTTTCTTTACAATGCCACCAAAGGATCTTAACCAAAAAACATGAATAAGAACATAAAAAAGCCACGAAATGTGCCACGTTTCTCTTTGGCACAACTTATACAACAATGTGATACAATATGTGAATTCCCCAACCATTATACTCCAGCTCGCCACTGTGGCCATGTTGACTAGTCACCGCCTCAAAGTTGATAATGGCCGGTTATTCGGAGGCAAAAATTTACGTAAAATATATGGCACTTGAAGGGCATCTAGCTTAGTATCTCATGAGCTTATTACCTCACAAACTGATGCAACCAAGCTGAACTCGACCAGTAAAACCTTATAAATTGCAACTCTTGGGAAGGTGGGCCTAGGAGGACATTTTACCCAAGGATTGGAAAATGCACATTACTGATAGGCCTGAAGATGGTTTTTTAACAAAAAAGAATTGTGGGGTTGTGGGGAAGTTTTTGCCCACACATTTGTATATTTTGGTGCCAAAAGGCACAAAGTGAGTTTCAGACCCGTGGACCTGTTCTGCTAATTGGTTTTTGCCATTTTTATACATAACACTGACCCAAGACATGCTCAAATGGACATATCTTTCAATCTAGTGCCTGAAGATCCTTTAACAAAATTTGGCAGTTATTAGATGAATTTTGTCTCAATTCTATTGTCCATCACCATGGAATCTACCTGAAACTTTAATTATTAATGAGGTTAGCCTGGGTGAAAAACATGTTCATGAATGAATTTCTGGTCGATGCCATCTAATTTGTAATCTGATCATCCCGAATGTAACCAAATCAGATTTGAAATTTGATCTGTCGAAAATTCTTCCTTCTTCAACATGTCTTGAACAGACATAGAGCGGAAGACATCGCATATGGATTCTCGGTGGATTTGTAGTGGCATTGATGGCTTGTAGCTTGAGCTCCAAAACCTAAACATGAGCCGCCTCAAATCCTTGCATCTTCATCTCATTCACTAAATCTATAAAATAAAGTTCTAGATGGGCTCATCTGTAAAGGGTTGGATCACTCATTTCTTGAGTGTTGTGCACCATCCCTATCACCCATTTTGAGTGTGCATGACTAAATAAGAATCGTGTGAGTACCCATCACCTTTTCAGCCTTATCTTCAAGTATGTAATACAAAGTTTTTTACCTCATTGGTTAACTGTAATGGATACTTTATCAACTCTCCCAGAAATGGAATATCATGGTCTATGGATTATTTTTAACCACTCTCATGTGTTCATTGTTATCTTCTGATCTCTCATTATAGTTTGGTTCATCTGTGCATGAGCCTACCATTCCTATATGAATCTTCTCCATGGGTTAAACATCTGAAACAAAACGAGTGTTAAAATTCCTTTGAGTGCATCACCTTGTTAGCTTAGGTATTATTCCCTCAAAAGGGACATCTTCTTCAACTCTATGTCCTCCACTATTAAGTTAGAGTAGGTCCCTTAGAGTAGGATCCTCTGTAATTTAGTCATGTGTGCAACTGAATCCAGAAAAATAGGAATTGAAGCTTCATTTGGACCGATCAGCTCTCTATTTCGAAGATTCTCAAGGAGACTTCTGAGACTGATACTCCATGTTATGCTATCCTACACTGATCAGTCTATTAAAAATACAACCCAATAGGTTGTAGAAATTCAGAAAATGCTGTGATTTTTGTCATGGACTTAACAATTTTGGCATGCCTGGGTTTCTTTGGGACCAAAGAAGTCTCCATGATTTATCGTACACTAAGATTACGATGTACTACCCATTCTCATGTAATTTTAGCTTTTAAGAATCTTTGAAATTGTACATCTGGCAACTCCAAAGGGTCAATTAGTGCCACTGTGTCATTCAGTAGCCCATGTGACTTGGTAGATTCACCCTGAGAATGGATTCAGAATAGGTCAAGGACTAGAGAAGAGGGATTGTTTGTCGTATCATACACTTGAGCCCAAACAAAAGGGGAAGGGGGAGAAGAGCCCATTAGGGTCATCCATCTCCACCATTAATATAACTCTTTTGCAACACCTCCTACCTAGTATTCCCTTCCTCCTTATTCATTATCTTGTACATGACTAGTTCATCGACAGCTAATCATAATGGCACAACTCAGCCAAATGCCTATGTCAACGTACACTGGAAGAATCCCACTATGTCCTCACATGTCAAATATGCCTAAGTCCTAGTTGAAGCGATTCCTAAAAATCATCATCATATTCCCTATCTTATGAGAGAACCATACTTCAGCCTGAGTGACCACATTTAAGACATTGCAGAATGTCTACGCAATTCATGCAGATCACTTCAGATGGACATTGATCAGTTAAATTGTTATGCTCAGCCACTCAATGGTAAAGCTTCACCAATGGTTTAGGAGTCTAACAAAAAGCTCTATTTAGACTTGGGACCATATGTGTAGAGTTCTTCACAATCAATTTGGATCAGTAAGGGAGATAATCTATCTTTATTAGAATAACTGACAACAATCAAGAGGGCCCCTAATGATCACAGTTGATCAGATCATTCAACCTTGGATTTTCACAATGACATGGGATAGGATTCATATTTGGAAATGTAAGGCCCATAACTTGTATAAAGATCACCATTTGTCCCTTATACTTTCTTAGAGACTTTTACATTCTGATCATTGCCTAAACCAACCTGATTCAATCAATGCCTAAGGAACAACCTTACCTGCACCCTATGTCTAAATTTCCACCTAGAGCTCCAAAATTGTTTAATTCAGGCTCAGACTCAATTGCATGACTAGGCCACCTATGCCTCTGTAATGCCTAGAACCGACCTAGGAGCTCCATGCACTCGTCAGACACCCACATTAGCTCCCATTACACACTCACATAGGAATCGGAAAGTTACAAGCTGACAGCTTCCATACTATATCTTCTATCATCTATCAAAAGAACTACAAAATTGTGTATATGAAACAGTGTACATAGATACAAATAAATGTAAGTATCTCAATAACTCTCATGTACATCCTCACCATATTTGGCACGCAGGATAGTATATGATCAAAAATCTCAAAAAATTCTCATGTACATCCTCGTTCTCTCTAGCACACAGGCCCCCATATCTCAGAGCACATAGAGATTTCTGATCATATGATCCATGCAACAATCAGGCATATCAACATTCGTTAGGGCCTCCATGTTTGTCTAAAAAAAACTCCTCCTGGCACAAGAATATTATTGAATGTTTCCCACTAACATCTCACCACCCATCATAGGCCTCGGTCTAACCGCTGATGGCCCCTCACCTAGATTTGGCCTCCATGCACTAGTAGGTGTTGGTACCCAAATTTGTTCTCCTTTTCATTCTGAGCAACATCAAAGATATGGCATGAAGCTTGAAGACAAATATATCATGATGTATGTCATTTTGTAGCTGGGGATGTGATCTAACTAGAACTCAAATTTATGGAGAGACGGATAACACTCAAATAGGAATTGATCTTGTCCTAACTGTTTTAGGTTTTGCCTTTCAACCAAGGTAAGAGGACCTATTTTGTAACCCTCAAATGGTGAAGGAGATTAAGATATCCCTCAATTTGTGCAAATAGTATGAGAAGGGCCTTGGGAAAATATGATCAACCACTCTAAATATGACTTTCACAAGTTGTCACTTCTAGATTATGGAGATACTTTATAATGCAAGGCAAGGGTTAGTGAAGACATTTTGAAATCCTGATCTATTCTGCATACTTTACGCTAAATGGATTTTGATCTTTTGTGGGTATACAAGTCAAAAAAGGGGTAAAAAAGGGTAGGATTAGTTGTTTTCAATGATTTTTCGGTGGGAGTTTAGATAAGAAAAACAAAAGGTCCACCAAATTCTTTGAGGATTTTAGAAAAATATGGAGAAACTTAACAACAAAAAGAATCAAAATGGTTAATAATCCCTTCAATCAGGATATGTGCATTAAATGGAGGCCCAAATCTGCACTTTTCCACACAATCTCTAATCATCTATCACAAAAGATTGAGTTAGAATGAACCAATGAAGCATTTAGCAATTATTGTTTAATCATGACCTAAGGTGTACCCAAAGGTTTACAAATAATCTTTGAAATCAAAGAAAGTAAAGTGATTTTAAATTTGTTTATCTCTTTATTAGATGAAAGATCTTCTGAATGTGAGATTACAAATTTCACTAAACTAATCACAAGAAATGAGACCTTGTATGATCAAGAGATATTTTAAACACAAGATTGTAATAGGAGCAAGATAAACAAATTGAAAACATTTTGAAACATAATTGTATGTAAATTTTGCCAAGAGACAACACAAAATAATCCAGAAACAATCAAATTTATTAGCAGGGGAATGTTTCAAGAACAATCTCAGAGCTTGTTGATGGCTTTGCAATTGAAACCAACTCAACATGATATGAATCTTATGTAAAAAAAAGGAATTAGAAGTGGTTCTCAGGTGGTTTCTCAGAGAATGGGCTTCTTCCCATATTTTCCCATGAAATTTTTAGTTTTCTAGGATTTTTTAAACTCTTCCAACCCTTTGCATGACAAATTCATGTAATATATAGCTCTAAATATCCTTCAAGCCTTCTTTCCCAAGAAAAGAATATGCCAAAGGATCAAATTTGTTACAAAAATTCCTCATGATTTGTAGATAGGGACGTTTAATAGAACACGTCCAAAAAGTTGCCAGTTGTCTCAAAAGGAGATGAATCATTACAAAATTCACATCATTATCCATTGTGGAGGCACATTTTTCATATTCAAAGCATGTAGACCCCCTTCCTTTCATTATTTCATCCTTATCCCTCCAAAATTTGACTCTGTAACTTTTGGATTTGATATTTCACGTTTTTGGACGTGTTAGGGGAAAACTTCACTTCAAAAACATATCTAATCCTCAAATTGATCCTCAAAACCAATTGCATTGGTCCTCGCAGGCACAAAAAACATGAATTTGTAAAAAAATTGATCAAAATTGATGCAAAAACCACATCTCCACACTTCCTTGAGCAAAAATGGTAGCCAAACTAAAAAATGCATAGTTACCATTGATTTTCCTTTATCCTTTAATTTGAGCCCTCCACGTGTCACAATGTGATTGGATATGGGCTTGGGATCACCTTTTGATATTTTAACACTTTTGGAAAAATGTAAAAAATTGACATTTTTCTCCGCCCCTCCACTCTTTGAAAATGAGCTTGACACGTGTCCCAATGTGGGTCCCAGTGGAATTGCGGCTCAATTCTACACATTTCCACCTTTTTTTGGTAAAAGGAAACTTCTCATTTCATATGATTAGCTTAGGGGCAATGCTTCTCATTTCATATTTTAACAACATTTTCCACAAAGGAAAAATTTCACCATTTCCTCTGCACCTCCGCCCTTCCCTGCCACGTGTCCACTCCTGATTAGCTTGGCAGACCTGCGGCCCTTTTCACAACTTTTATTCCATTTCACTAAAAAGTAAAAAAATTCTAAGTCTCCAACCAACCTCCATTCCTTCCTTTGATGCAAACGTGACATGTGTCCACTTGTGATTCGCTGCGGGCCCTAGGCATTTGCTTTGCACTTTAACTCTTTTTCCAAAATGCCTTAAGGCACAAAAAAACCTACCCGTCTGCCTTTTTTCTACCTGCAACACGTGTACCTATTCTAGGGCCTACAGAGCTATGTGGAGAGCTTGCACTTTTTTCCAAAAAAAACAAAAACGTTAAGTTTTCAGAATTGACCCACCGATCCTTGTCCAATTAGAACAAGCCATGTAGGAGAAGATTTTGAGCTAAAATTTGATGAGCAAAGGACGCCCGTATGACCCTAAAAAATGCAAAAATTACCAACGACACCCATGAATGCTGAAGATGAAATTGACGAGCAAATAACGCCTGTTTGACTATCAAAACACAGAAAAATGCCAAGGATACCCTAGAATTTGATTTTTTTGCTAAGGACGGAAAATTTCTCTAAATTTAACCAACTGAAACATGTTTTTAAAGAATTTTTGATCATGGAATTGGATTTTTCAATGGCATACAAGTGAAAATCAATCAATTTTAAACTTCCATGATCGGGAAAAAAGGAAAAACAATAGAGCCCACAGATTTTGGAACAATTAGGGCACAAAACAGGGCACACATGCAAATTTCATTCAAATTGGGACAAAAAAACAAGTTTATGAGTATTTCAAGGCATTCAATCTTGAGGGAAAAGTTGTAGACCACCAATTTAGGAGAGAAAACATTCCAGAGCATGAAAACCAAAGGAAAATTTAGGGCAAAATGGTGTAAGCTAAAAAATGGCACAACCAGGTAGTCTTACCTTGAACCTGTCTTAAGGCTCACTGGCCCCCTGTACTCTCCACACTGTGCGTATGTGATATGGTCCTCTTGCTTGAGGCTTGTTGTGCTTTGTACTCTGTATAGGATGAGATGTCTATCCTTGTAGCCATCAAGTGGTCCTGATAGTATCATGCCTCACCTAGGACGTCCCTAAACCTAGCCATCAGTACAGTCTGTGGAGGCCTCATCGGTCTCAGCCCCTATACCTATCTCTTGAGACCCTATCCCACTAGTACTTATAATGAGGGACCCTATCCCGCCCCTATCTATAAAATGGGTCCCTGTCCCTGATCTTATTTGGGTGTCTGTTGATGTACCTGGGCCTACAGGGCCACAATCTATGCCTATGCAGTAACCAACTGGCCCTACAACCCTGTCACATGTGTTTGCAATGTAGCAACCTGTGACTCTGACCCTATCAGTTGTCTTTGTACTATCCCTAATTGTGTGACCAAAGTTTCCACCTTCCCCTATAGGGCGTCTCTCTTAACTGTGATGGTCGCCATGTTTGGTTACCCCGACCTCACTGGTACTGCTCATAGATGTGCTTCCCACCAATGTCTGTACCTGAATGTAACTCTGAAATCATAATTCTTCCAGTCTACCACCAGCTCCTCCTGCCCTATTGGCACTTTCGGCTATGGTAGAGGCAAAAGCCTCTCCATGTCATCCCTCATGTACTATGGGAATGGTGGTAGTACATCATGTAGAAACCCAAACTATTGTCTAACCCTATCAATGGGTATCATCTTGTTCTCTCCTACATGGTGCCCCTCTATCTATCAGATTAAATGTAGCTCTTCTAACTCTATTGCCATCTACCTATATGATGGGAAGCCCACATACGACCTCCAAATGATGTCTACCCCAGACAACCCATATATTATCTTCTTATATTGGGCTACATAATGCATAGCTCTAGACCCTCGGCGCACCCCACCAACTGGAACCCACCACCTATGACCAACCCGGACCACACCTGGCTCAAATGCATCAAGTCGGGGCAAACCAATAGAGCAAACACACACAATGTGCTCATATGCTAAACAATGAAGAATAAAAGTGCAGTATAAGTTGAACCTCCGTAGCCTCCTGTAGGCCCATAGCTCCCTGTATAGCTGTACCAAGTAGGCTGGTGCCCATGAAAAGTAGGTCCTCTCCTCCATCATATCATGAAGGACTCCCATCAGTTCTCATGGAAATCTCCAACCCTCTACATTTGGTAGTGCAAAACAACACACTGCCTTTATAATCAAGACCACTAGCCTCATCTCCTCAAGATGGGCCGTGTACATCTCTCCATAGCTCAGGATGGTGCCATAAAACCTCATCTCTACCATCCCCTCTCCAAATACTACCAACATCATCTCCTCTAATGCTTCCAAATAAATAATATACACCTACGTCCCTACTATCAACAACCACAAAATCCTGTAAACATCCTCCAAGGTGACGGTCATCTCACATGTCAGCAAATGGAACATGTTGGTCACAAAATCCCATAGATCAATGAGAGCGACCATCAAACTTAGATCATAAGATATACGCCTATAATGTAGAATCCCAATCAGACCCACCTCAGTCATGTGCCTCCACTCCTCATTGGTCACATCTCCTTGAACATCTAGTAATAGAGGTGACACCCTATCACGCATCCGTAATTGGTCCCTTGCATGCATATAACAAACCATAAAATCATTAGACCCAAACCATACTCAACTCCACCCTTGACCAAAACCTCTCCTAACTTATGGCCTATCTACCCACCCTGACTGAAATTGACTACCTCTCCCCCCAATCTCAATTTCACACCCCTCGACCTTAACTATTTATGCCCCTTACCCAAATATTTTCAGGAAACTATACCTTCCTATCACTTGACCTATCTCAACCACCAACTAACCTTCATTTTGGCTCAATTTCATCCAAATGATGGCTGGAATCGGTTAATATCGACCAACCACGATCTCCCAAAATTGACACCAGTCACCCCATCCATGACCGATGCCAGCTAACTCTCACCAATGTCAGCCAACACTTGACTGACGTCGGTCACTATCGTGGTGACAATCCATGAAAACCTACCCTATTCCTCTCAAAATCCCCCATTTCTCCCTAACTACCCACCCATTCCTACCCGAATACCCCTTAACCCCTTCCCCACCTTCTTTCACCTAACTACACCTTCATCCATTCCTATTTCACAAATTTTCTTCCCAAATTCACATTTAATCTTTCCCGCCCAAACCCCATTTTACCCTAACATGATTTCTATAAACAAATATACCTAAAAATGAGGAATGGGATTAGATCTTACCTCATTGTGATGTTGTCTCCGTGGGGAGACATTTGGCTACTATGTCAGTGGTCCAATCAAACCCTCTCTCACCTCTGCCATGCCAAAATTTACCTCGAATCTCTCCACCAATCAAATCATCCCCCGATCTCGTGGACCCATCCATCTGTCTCCTCTCATCAATTGGATCTCTCCACATCAGCCTAGTATAATCCCTCATACTATCCCTCTCGAAAAGCACCAAAGTCAAATGGCTCTGTTGTTTCCTCCACTAGTACAATATAATAATGATTCCAAAAAATACTGAATTTTTGTTTTATAAACCCAACCCAACCTGAATGATGCCAGTTATATTTGTGCCCTAGCCAACTGACGTCAGTCACCCTTTAATCGGCATCGGTCTAACCTAAAAACTAATTGGTCTTGCTAAACTAATTTTTTCCTACCACCATTCATGCTCACATCCATTTTTATCATCCCAGACACCCCTTGAACCATACCTACAAACCCAAACTACCCCTACATTGCCTTTCCTACATCTTAGGAGTTGTTATTTTACCTATACCTTGACCTGAATCACTTTTTGTGACCTTTGACCCTCCGTGCTCATTGTACCTTGTAACATGGTTACCCTTGTTGTTTGGCCTACTGACCTTACATTACCTATTGTCATGTTGTTTATCTTGACTCAACCTTTAGTGTACTAGAACATACCTAAATGTTCCTACACCTATCCTCTATTGTGTTTCCACACCATATCCTATACCTTGGATATTGAAATCATTACAACCTTGTCTGGATAGACCTATCGACCTTAGACGAAGTAAAGTTTGAAAGATTCTCAACCTAGTAATGTGTCGTAGTTTCCAATGTGTGCATGTGTTCAACTAATGCTACCTTTGACCTTGGTCCATTTTACCAACTTGGCCTTTAACCTTTACCCAATGTTCCTAATGATATTTATTTTCCCACCTACTCATTTTATCAAAACACTCATTGCTTCTATCTCTCACCTCATCAGTTCCTAGTTTAAGGGGGGTTACCTTCACCCACACTTGGGGAAACACCACCTTCACGTACACTCGACATAACCATTTCCTATGTTTGTCAGCATCGCTTACCAATACAAGCCACATGACAAAAAGGGGCAAAATGTAGACACCAAAATTTGGTGACACTCCCCTTGGTCCCCTTTCGAATAACCAACTTATACACATTCACCTAACCATGACCATTATACCCCACATTAACATTAATTTAATTATTTATAATTAAATTAATACCCATCCTCACCCCATTAACAGTGTAAATGAATAGACACCTCACATAGAAACGTCAGTTAGACACCTCACCATAGAACTATTCATAGCATGTTTCCATAAATGAATAAGACTTGGTCCAAACCTAAAAAATCAAGGCCTATTATTCCTCTAACCACCTTTCTGCTCATCAAAAGGTAATGTCCATTTGGATCTGTGGATAAAGGAATGAACCCAATCCAAAGGATGTGAGATCTACAATTTTTAGTAAACCTAGGGAATCCTGCCATAACCGATGTCAGTCAACCCAAAAATGTCTTCGATTACCATTTATTCACCTTAGCAACCTTGTTTTTGGGTTAGTACATTCTTAGATCAAAGTGATGAAAAAGAGAACTACATGTAGGTAGAACTAGAGCCTTTGTCACACCTACACACATCCATAACCAACACCAGGATTGATCCATAAGCATTGCGCTCATGGTGAAATTTCGGGAAGCATCATTATTACACCAAGCTCCATACCACCAATAAATCATCAGCACCACACAACCATTGGACCTACAACACTATTAAGTACATTTATCACTTGTTATTTTAGTCTTATCTTGTTTTAGAGGTTGTTATTACCGATTTTGTCATTTCTTACTTGCATTTCCTTTTCCCTACTATTCCTCTTTCTATAAACCCAACTATTCCTCCACCCACATAATAAAACCACCTATACTTGATCTCTACATATTTTTGAGTGTTTCTAAGATCCCCCCATACCTTGTTATTCCCTCTATCATCTCTACCTAACCTCATCTCAAACCCCACTAACAAATCCTATTGAATCTTATTAGCCTGCCTCTACCGACACCAGTTAACCATAACCATCGTCGGTTCTACCTAACCGTGACCGGTCATACCTAGACCGGTATTGATCTCTATGCTTTCTAACACTATGTAAACCAATGACTACCCACCTACCAAAAATACCTTACCCAACCCTACTAAGAGCCTGTTTGTGACCTGCAGACCACTTGCACAACCTGTAAACTTGACTCGAACACCTTGACCTAAATATTTTTTGGTATTTAATTGGATCGAAACTGATAGTGATCTGAGCTACCCAAATCAGAATACTAGCACTAGATTCATTTATGTACACATTTCAGTTATTGCATTTTTTTCATAAAACAATGGATTGACACCCTTCTAGGGAATATCACACTTCTAGGATCTAGCACACGCTATGCAGTCTGTTGTCATATATTGTTTAACTCTTCTTTAGTGGTCTTGTTTTCTATTTGAGTTAGTTCCTCCCAACCAGAAATAATCTCTCACAATAAACATTGGATTGAGAAGTCAACACTCGCGCATCAACCTGTAAAAAAACACAACAGGTATTCCTCCTTAGCCCCTACCCTTATCTGTTTCATCCTAATAATGTTAATAAAATGGTGAAACACATGCATTAGTGAAATCTCCTTGTCACACATCAGTGAAATATCCTTGTTGCGTGTCAGTGAAATATCCTTATCACCTGTCAATGAAATCTCCTTGTCACGCATCAGTGAAATATCCTTCTCACATGTTAATGAAATATCCTTGTCATGCTTTAGTGAAATATCTTTTTTACATGTTAGTGAAATCTCCTTGTCACGCGTCATTGGAATATCCTTGTCACGTGTCAGTGAAATATCCTTTTCGTGTATCAGTGAAATCTCCTTATCATACATAAGTGAAATCTCCTTATCATGTGTCAGTGAAATATCCTTATTGTGCATCAATAAATAACACTTTTTTCCTGACTACAAACTTCAAAAACTATCCACAATGTGTACTGGTGATAGAGTATGCAAATTCATAGTACTTGATATGTTGATACCTCAATTAGTAGTTAGTTAGTCGTATACTACCTGGTAAATCACCTAGGTTTTTATAGGAGATGTTTTCAAGTGGAGGTGAAGCTAAATATTAAAACAAATATACTATAAATTTTAGATGAATAGGACACTGACCTACTCCAAAAAATTTGCCTTTTCAAATTTTCCTAAAATGAAATTTTCTCCATATTACAAATATTCACAACTAAAATTATCTGTCCTATAAATAAACCTTCTTGGTGTTTGTAATAAGGAATTATTTCCATCTAGATTAGATTTCCCTTAATTTATTTTCCTTTAGTTGTGTTTCCTTCTTCATTGCTATGGTTTGTCAATTTCATTCTTTATTTTGTGTAATAAGCGTGCTTGCACACCGGAAGCTGGTTGCAATATAAAGTGTTTTCATACACAGAGGAATGCACATACCCTTAGTTTGGGGTGGTTTTCATCCAAAGTTGGGTATGCATAAGGAAATTTATGTGTAGATGGTATATAAATGTGTTGCTAGAAATAAAATTGCACCAAATTAAGACCATATGTGAGAAAAACTTGAACACATAGTGTAACATGAGATAAGTTGCAACCGTGGAAACTAATCAGAGGAAGGAACAATGGAAAAGTAATTCTCTACATGGGAGTGCATGAAAGGATGTTTATAACCAAGATGTAGAAAGGTGCGCTAGAAAGATATGACTATGGCATGTAGATGTATTACATGGAAAAATTGGTAAATGGTGAGTTAATGTGAGAATTGTTGGTAGGTGAAGGAGAAATAAATGTGATTAAATGTGATAAAATTTTCAAAATATATATAAGGTTGGGATGCAGGTTCAATTTTACATTTGTAATTATGAGTATTTGAGTGAGCTATTTGAGAATGAACCAAGCAAGATGTGTTGAACTGCAGAGAGCTGAGACACCAGGCGAGGATAACAAAAGTGTGCACAAAATTGGCTTGCATTCCCATTGGAGAAGGGTTTGAAGATAAATAAATCACAAGGGTTAGAGAATAAGGTAGGTCATATGTTTTTTATCTAGGACATATGAGTTTGGATTGCATAGCTTGAAATAAGTAAAAATGCACACCCTTTTCTAACTATGGCACCACGGAGATCACCTGGAGTAGGGACAAAGGGGAAGAAGAAGGTAGAGACAAAAGTCGAGAAAGATGATAGCCCCGAAAGAAATTTTTTTAAGATGTAATATCTAGAATAAGTAATCATGAGATAGGATTGGGATTCTCATATCCGCCAGAGTAAAGTGAGTGACTATAATCATTGAACAACTGATAACAAGGTTGAGTTAGACGTGCTACTAAACAAGAAGACCAATAAATGAATAGTTGATGATATTCCCATCAACGATGATGTTGAAGATAAGTTTCTAAAAAAGGTAGGGTCCTACCAGTTGTATGAACTCCCTTATTTCGGAAAACTTGAAAAACTCTACCAATAGCTCATGATCAGAGTCCATGAGGACTTCTTTTATTTTGTTAGGTAGTGGATGAGGATCATAACAACCTTAATTTCTATCCTAATAGGATTAAAGGGTGCATGTATAGAAAATAGCAATGATTTAACTAACAAGGAAGCTATTTTGGCCACCAGCAAGGAGCTGTGTTATTCAAAGGGTCTAAATTACATGGACATCTACAAACTGAGGAAGTATAATGTTGTGTAGGAGGCTGCATACCTACTTACAAAATGGAATGACCAGTAGAGATGGATACAAGTGAACACCATGTGGCTCCACATTGCTAAGAGGATGTCACAGAGAGAGATATATAATCTAATAGGATACATAGCTAATACAATAATTGAGGAGGCACACAAAGGTGAGAAAATAAGCTTTTACACAATTTTATTATCTCTTGGATTTGTGGAAATTGGAGTGCCTGATGGGCCAAAGAATAAGATTTGGGAGTATCCTGCAGAGAATAAGTCTCTCGCATAAAGTTTTGAAAAATATTTATGTGAAGGATCTATGAGTGAACCATTCAAGAAAACTACAGAGATGAGTTCTGAACAACTTCATGTGATTCGAAGAGGAATGGAGAGTTCCTAAGGAGCTACCCTAAGTGGTGAGAAAGTTTGTATGGTTTACAGTGTACCAACACTTTTGTATCACATGCTTTGAATTTAAGGATGTGACATGGAGTCCCTGGTGAAAAATACCATATTCCTTCATAGCATGGTTCTTCTAGGCCACAGTTCACAAGTTTATAGATGCACATCAGTTGCTATACAATGCAGATAAGGTAGACTATGACTACCATACCCTGAGAAAGACTTATGCTTACCCAGGTAGGTTTTCTTACATTGAAAGGTTCATCTCATATGATATAACCATGAGGCCAGTAAGCTTGGCTATTGGTGACAGTGGGGCCATGCTAATTTACATTCAACTTAAGCCTAGGATGGAAAATAGAAAGTATGTGTAGAACGAATTCATGCTACCAGGCCTACCTAAGGGGAAGTATACAATGGGAAATTTGGAAGATGAGAAACGTACCTTGGCACTAGAATAAGAAGAGGAGGAAGACCTAAATGAGGATAGTGGTCGTCTAGTGTGTAGGTGTTAGAGACAACCCACATAAAAAAAGGAAAGTGAGCATGAGGTTACTCATCTATAGTAGAAATAAGATGAGGAAGTATTGGAAATAGACGTGCTAGACTTGGACATAGACCCAGTCAATGAGGAGAACCAATTCAAAAGGGTATTCAGAAGAACTAGAAATTAGGGCATAGGACCATCACCACATTTGTGAAGGTCAGCATAGATCTCCCCTCAGAAGGAAGCACTTGAGAATAAGAGAAAAAGGAAGTTGAAGCTCAAAGATGATGAGGAGGACGAGTCTGGGGAGAGCACATCAGGAACCCCTATGTAACTTGAGGATAAAGAGGATCCTCATAATGAGGAGATGGAGAATGATAAGGAGGGGATAAAGGAAATAGAAGAGGAAATGGGTGAGCCATCTAGCATGCCCCACACCACTCAAGAACATGTAGGAACAACTCCACGCTCTAGTGCCCAGGATCCTAAGGGGTAGAAATCAAAGGTGGGGAAGGAAAGTGAGGAATACATGGCCCATACTATGGGGTATGTAGAAGACCCAAGAAAAATTATATGTGCCTGATTTTAGAGCACCATAGGGATAAAATACATATATGGATGGGAGTTGATGGATACAAAGATATCCACTACGCGTACTAGAAATAAATTATCCTAGTCCATATAAACAGATATGGACAAACTAGATTTTTATGTATGTGAGGAATCATGTGTCTCTTATAGAGTGAAGAAGGAATTGTAAATTAGGCACATGACTGCCAAACCCCCTATGATTTCTAATGAACAGGTGAGAAATTCCTTGGTCAAGGTATCTGACGAGGTTACATGGATGAATGTGGATAAATTGGAAACAATTAGGGTGTTATTTGAAGAAAATAAGGATAAGACTACATAGATAAAGTGTGTAAAAGTAGAGAATGAACGAGAAGAATAAAAGAATGAGGATTTTGTTAGCATGGCTGAGGAACTTGGTGATAATATTCTTAAGGTAAGGCCTCATTTATAATCTCAAGTTCCTCAGAAGATTCCCTATGTAATGCATTATTTGTGCACACTGGTAAACCTAGTCTTAAATATAGGTCCCATTTGAATGACTATGCCAAAACATCCTACATAAGAAGAAGCAAGAGAAAAGGCCAATATTTCCAGAAAGGTTTCAAGTTATGAGGATTTTCTCCAAACCTTAAAATATTAGATGAAGATAGTAGATCAAGGTCTGAACATGCATGCGGCATCAGAAATGATAATAAGGATCATAACTATATCATAAGATAATGAAGTTCAGAAGGTAATGTGAGATGAGACACTTGAGCACAAGGAAAGGTTAGCTTTGGTGAAACAAAATTTCAAGGCTCTCACAATAACCCAAGATCCATATAAGGATTGGATCAATGAAATTGGGAAACTTATAGTGCATAAAATGGATTTCATTGAAGAAATGGTGTCAGGTATGACCAATATTGTCCAAGTTCTATGGAATGAAAAAGAGAATATAACTCAAGTATAATTATATGCCATAGTGATAGAAATTCCAAAAAAAATAGGGGACATGTTGAGTGACTGGAAAACATTGGAAGCTGAGCTTAAGGGTGAATATCCATAGTTGATCCTACCTATAGAAGAGGGGACTATAGAGTAAAACTTCAGTATTTCATTTCTTTATTCTTTTTTGTCAGATGAGTAAGAGGTAATTACCCATTACTGAGGTGAAAATGTAATTTAGTGTGGGGTAATGTTGATCAGATGGAATATTTCTCTAAAGTGAAGACACATAAAGGATTCGTGTGTGGGAGAAAGGAACATTTAAATGTGTGGAAGAATAGAAAAACAAGCACGTATGAGAACACTTTGAATTCGGAACTTATTCATTTTGTGGTTCTAGGATATTTCTAGAGTTAGCATGCTAGGAACATAAAGACATGAATAATTTTAGTCCATGTAATGGTATTTTAGAAACAAGTATCAGCTAAGTTCCATGCATAGTTTAGGATAAAAATAGGATTTCTACTCAAAGTTAACTATAGGAAGTCTATTGTTAGAGCACTTGCATGTTTTGCATCCTTTTTGTAAGGGCGCATGACTATTATTAGCATGTGGATATTTTGAGATAGTGCATAGGTGGTGAAGGGAAATTACCCACCCCTACATATATGTATTTATTATCATGGTTTGGTGTGTCAATTATTGTAGAGTTATATTGTTGGTTTTTTCACACGCATGACTCTTGGAGATACCTTTATAATGTATGAAGCTTATGTGTTTTACAGTATTTAATGGAATAGAACATATTGGATACATAATGGTGTTGAACATGACTAGATCTAGTTTTTGTATGGTGAATCTTATTTTAGTCATTTTTTAGTTTATTTTTAATATATTCTAGACTTTGATCTAGTTTGCACACTGTGGATTGTGTATTATTGTTTATGAATATGAATATACATATTCACCATCATGCTAACATTATGAACATGCAACTCTAAAGAGGTACCTGGTCCCTTTACACACTTTGGGGGAGAGCTCAACTTAGACTGAGTGACATGTCAATGTGCCTGGGCTAGTTACAGTGAATTCTAGGTTGCATCAGGTGGGAAATAAGTCTTTTGGCAATTCCCATGTGCCTCCAAATGGATTGATCTGATTCTCAATCCATTTCACCTTTTGAGAATGAAACTTAATCAATACATTCTCATGTTCATATATTTCAGAGCTGAGTATCCTCACACAGATCAAATCACATCAATCAAACATATTTTGTTGCATAATGCCAATCTCCTTCAAATTTATTTCCTTGATGTGAGTTGAGTGAAAAATCCTTCTTTATTTGATGGCAATGATTTCTTCTAGTTTATCTCATCTGTACCATCTTCATTATAATTTAGCTTTAATTATTCATTTTCATACATCCTCCTTCCATATTAAGACTTGAAAAACTACTACGAGGATTTGTTTTGGTGTAATGGAAAGAGTAGCTATTGTAACTAGCTTGAAATAAATATTCTCAGAAAATTTAAATAAAATCTTCAATTTAGCAGGCCCAGATGAATCATTTGTCAGGGATTTGTTTGAAATCATGGACCTGGGGGATAGCAAAGGGCCCCTAACATATCAATAAGTTTGGCTCTCAGTCCTGCTAAGATTGGTCAAGATCAATCATTTCTTCTTGGCCTTCTAATCCATGTACTATCATATCTTCCGTTGGGAGCACCAAAAGTGTCCAGAAGAGTTGAATAAATTCTAGATTGAGAGGAGGCCTGCTATGATAGGTATGGTTAAATACAAGTGTCCCTTTCTGTGTAATGAATAATTTGTGCTGAAATAGATTCCCATGGAGTATTACGTACTTTATGATAAGAATTTAATTGATATTGTTCCTACCATTTCTCATAAAGTGGATGAACTAGAGTAGAAAATCATTTCTTTGGAAAAATTTCAAGAAAGACCTATGCCATCCCAACCATCCACCATACCAAAACCATCCTCAAGAAGGAAGAGGGGGGGTTCAAGCTCTCAGCCCCCAATTATTATTTTGGATGAGGAATAAGTAGGGCCTTCATCTCCTCAACATTCCAAAGAATCATTATTTGCCACTAAGGAGGGAAAGGGAAAGTCTACTATCCAACCTTCCATTTTAGTGAAACATGATTCTTTGATGGAGCAAAAATTATCATGACCTTGGTCTATTCCTTTTCAAAGACAGTGCCCACCTTTCACAAGGAGGCACAAGGGTGAGTCTAGTTCTAAATCTCTTACTCCATCAGGTCTAAGGGACATAGTTCTTTCTTTCCCAGCCAATCCAAATGATCCCCCTCAGTCCATTCCTGGTCAGTTCACTTCTTATAAGGAAAAAGGGAAAACAACATTTCCTACAGGTGGTTCAAACATTTTTGACTAGGTATCTTCTTATCAAAAGAAGAATGAGCTAGGGGATATTATGGACAGTCCTAGAATGACTGTTGAGTCATTTATGGAGATAGGGATGTCTCAAAATTTAGTGGGGTTAGTTGTATTTTATCATACATCTAAGGGTTCAAATGATTTCATATCAAGGAAGAACAAGATATTGAATATGATCCCCCCATTTGGAGGAGATTTCAAAGTAGGAGTAGTGGATGGTTGAGTGTTTTTATTTTCTTGTTTATTTTTTATGTAGTTTACAAATATGTATGTAAAATTTTTCATCATGGGTTGGGGACCTTATAGAACCACCCCAATTTGGCATTTGAATATTTATTTCCATCATCTTCTAAACATATATGAATTTACATGCTTGAATCACTGCTCCACTTTTGACTTTAACTATGAAATGGAGTCATGTCGTTTGTTAGGATTTGAGAACATATTTACAATTACAGAAGAAACCTACCTCAATGAATCTAATGTTTTCATGCCACTTGTTTACTCCATCTCTTAGTATATCACAGATTTTCAAAACCTCTCATGGCTCATTTAGATGATGTGATTCACTTCACTGTGATCCACGACCCACCTTGCACTGTTACCTTAGTCCACAACACTTATTAGAGGAGTGTGGCTTTGAATATCCATTTGTGTTTCCTTTTCTCTATTCCATAGAAATTTCCTCCTTTCTGATGACTTATTCTCTTTTGAATTTCTTCCTAGGTGACACGTGGAGGAATACATGTTCTTTTATATTGCTTTGACTTTTTAGCCCATTTGGGCTACCCTTTCGTGCTTAAGACACATGGTCAACTCTCACAACTTTGAGGCTCCCTATTTTTTTATACCTTCTAGAAGGTATGTTGGAGGTACACATGGATAACCTTCGTTCTTTCCATGGTGATGTTCCTAACTTCCACGACTTCTCAATATTTTGTCTTCGAATAACCGCTAAGTCATAGTAGTTTTTGTAGTCTACAATTTGCACTATGGAAAACAAGGGCAGCATTAGAAAGGGAAAAACCACAATTTTAAATAGTTTTAATGACCTATTTCATAGAGTTTTTTTAGCAATGACACACTTTCACAATCCTCAAATGAAAAAAGGATCAGTTCCCTAAAAACAAGGTTTTCATCTATCTTTCAAGTATACATTTTTTACATGAGGAAACTAGTGAGAGATAATTCTGCGAACGCATACACTAGATAAAAGGGTGAGATAAAATCAGGCACTAACACCGGATCTGACTTGGGAATGGGCACCCCCACAGGTGACATAAGAACCATATAAACCAATCACTAAATAGACCAAGTGCCTAAATCCATTGGGTTACGGAATCAATTTAAAACATGCAAAAGGTCAAATTGAACCAACCAAAAAAATGCAAAAACAAACCAAGACACTGAGGCAACTGGTCATTGTATACCAGAAAAGAAAAAAGGGAAACAAAAACAAAAACCAAGAGTAAAAAATAGAACAATAGGACTATACACTATATAGGAATGCGCACCTTGAGTATGATCAATCTATGAAGTGCTTTAGATGCCTGCCATTAAAATGCATCTCTAGAAAAAAATCCATCGAGGTATTTTAGGAAAAATGTATGCTCTCCAATTGTTATGTCAGTAGAGTATGAACCCATCCACAAGGCATCAAATTTACCATGTTTTCCTTTTTCCTCATGTCTATTGTCCCATACTAAAAAATGATCTCCAACATTGAAAGTTTTGGGAATCACTTTTCTATCAAATAATTTCTTGAGTTTATCTCTAAACCTTAAGTTCCTTTAGTGAGTCTCCCTTCTCTCTTCACCCAACTCTACAATCTGATTAATTCTTTATTTATAGGGATTCACCTCTTCATCCTCAAGTTGTTGTATGAACTGATAAGAGGACAATTACATTTATAGGGGAAAGAGATCTTGGAATCCATAAACCAATTCAAATGGAATCTTTCTAATATCCCTTTTGACACTAATTCTATCTTCCCATAAAGTAAATTTCAACTCCTCACCCCATTTCCTTTTTTTAACCTCTAATGTTCTTTTGATATATTAAGAAAATTCTTATTGCTCAATTCAGCTTTTCCATTTTCCCGAGGATTGAAGTTAGATGCATACGTTGAATTTATCCCATATTATTGTTACATAACTACTAGTGGTTTAACTCAAAAACTCATTGCATTATCAATGAATATTTTTATAGGAACTCCAAACCTACAAATTATATGATTCAGGATGAAATCCATGAAAATATGGTGAGTTGATTTTTTAGTGGGGATAACTTCAACCCACTTGGTAAAGTAATCTATGGCCATTAGTATCCATTTATGCCCTGCACTTGAGGGATCTGAGATCTCTCTAATAAAATACATGCCTCATTGTTTAAAAGGAGCTTCTATTGACACTAGCTGCAGAGGTACAACACCTGAAGCTTTCATTCTCCCTGAAAACCTTTGACAACTTTTACATTTCCTAACCAACAAGGCTACATCTTTGAAAATTGTCGGCCACCAGTAACCTTCCCTTAAGATCTTATGAGTAGTCACTCTTCTAGCAAATTGGCCCCCACACACTCCGCCATGAAATTTTGTAATAAGTTTAGGAGCTTCTTCCTCTATGATACATCTCAAAATAACCCCTTCAAAATTCTTCCAAGATAACCCATAATCAGTTATGATATATTATTGGGAGGCCAATTTGAGTGTCCTTATATGATTTTTATCTAGATGTCTTAGAGACTCCAAATTTTTGAGGTAGAATATTATGTTCTTATATCATATCGAATTGATTACTTTTTCTAGGACATCCATAGTTCCTTCCTCAATATTGTTAATTTACATTACCTATAGGTTACTCTGTACCATCAATTTTACAAGGCCTAGACCTCTAAACAACTTGGTGGTTTGTATATTCATATCGTATTCTTGTGAATTTTTCACCCAACAAAACCTTTTTCTAGAAATTTCCATCTCTGATAAGATGTCCTTAACCATGGTGTGGGGAAAATATGTTACAATCTTGAAGCTCAATATGTAGGGCCTAAATTTTTTTATTTTTCTCTCACCTAATTAAAATCATGATTCTCCATGATGGTATACTTCAATCTAACTCCCTGTAAGGATTTATTGAAAAAGGAAATAGGCCTTTCATTTCCTTCTTCATCTTTTTGCAACAATACAGTTGCAATAGTGTTTTCAGATGAAAAGGAGAATATCTAGAAATCCTTCCTATAATCAGGGGATTCTAACATAGGAGCATTTTTTAACAACTCTTTAATTCTAGTGAAATTTTGGAGATCTCCTTCCTCCCATTTGATAATGTGGTCCTTCTTTAACATGCTTGTAATGGGGATAATCATTTCAGTGAAATTAGAAATGAACCTCCTAATGGAGTTTATTTGACCAAAGAAGGATTGGATCCCTTTCTCTTTTTTTGGGATAGGAATCTTACCGATTGCTTCCACCCTTTCTTGATCACTCATGACCCCCTATTTTAACACAATGTGCTCCAATAATTTTGACTTCTAAACCCCAAAGTGGCACTTCTTAGGTTTCAATAAAATGACATACTCTCTACATATTATAAAAATATTCTCCACAAGTTTCAAATGGTCACTTATCTTTCTAGAAAATACAGTCACATCATCCTAATAAACTACAATGAATTAATTAATGTAACCTAAGAATGCAACATCCATTTCTCTTTGCAATGTGGCTCTAACCTTTATTAAAACAAAAATCATTCTCACATACACATAGGTACCTCATGGGGCAGTAAAAGTTGTTTTAATTCACTCTGATTGATTTACAACCACTCGGTTATACCTTGAGAATCCATCCAATATAGAAAAAAACTCAGATCCAGTGACCAACTGTAGCATGTTGTCCATATTAGGCAATGGATAATTATCTTTAATTGAATCCTTATTCGAGTTCTTGAAATCTATGCACAACCTTATGTCTCCATTTTTCTTTCTTATGGGAACTACACTTACCACCCATGAAGAATATCTTGTTGGTTGTATCATCCCTGCATCCCTTAAATTTTTTATTTCTTCTTGAATTTTGAGGGAGAGAAGTGGATTAATTGCCCTCTAATTTTTCCTAAATGGTTTAACATAGGTTCTAAAGGTATCTCATGTTGAAATAGATCCTCCCTATATGTTTTTAATTATGAGTAAGACCATGTCAAGTAATCTTGGTACTTGTTCAACAATTTAAAATAGGACTATTTTTCCTCCTTACTCAAATTACTTCATAGACATACCTTTCTAGGTTTCTCTTTAATTCCTAGATTATTTTATTCCACATCCTTTGAATCTAAGATATGTCTATGAACCACCCTATCTGCATTATCAAAGTTGGACTCTAAATCCACCAACCCTCTAGGGATTGTGGCTTTTTTCAATTGGATTATGTTCTTTCCAAAAATGGTTTCTTTCCCATAACATATTGTGACCATTGGTTCCCGATCAATAAACTGATTACTAAATTCTCTTTCATTTTGAAAAAGCCTCTGAACCTAGGCATTATCTTTAAAAACTTGTCAATTTTTTATATCATCATGGAAAAATGGTCTTGACAATAATTCAATATCATAATCGTAGTAAGGAGAAACAATGCAATTTTCAAATGTGGATCCAAGCACTGCAAACCTATTTTTCACAACATTCTGAGTTCTATCATGATATAATATATTAAAGGAGTCAAATATTTCAACAAAATCCCAAACTACATGCTTACATTGTTTCATTCTTTATTTTTTTGTAGCATACAATCTTCTGAATTTTTTGACCACCAACTCTGAATATCCTATAAAAATTATGTCCCTTATACCATACCTCCATGTAATCCTTAATCCCAAAACTAGTGCCTCGTACTCTACAATACTATTTGTGCACTCAAATTTAAGCTTGAAGAAGAAATTAAAAATATCTTTACTTGGAGATATAAGGACAACTCCCATGTCATTTATAAAGTTGGAGCAAGCTCCATCAAACATCAAACTCTAGGGAGCACCAATTTGTTTAAGACACTTACTCTTATTAATACTATGTTCCTCAAAATCCTTGTAGCCAACAAAGTTATTAACGTCCACATATACATATAACACTTCATAAGAAGCATTGCCAGTATCTTCAATTAGATGTAACATCTTCTTCTCTCTATACACCTTAACCAAATTCCCTTTTACTGGTATGGTGGCATATGGCATATCCATCTACACACTTCCACCAACACTGGTAGCCCACTTCCTTAACAATAAAATACCCCATTTAGCAGGGAATACAATAATGACTACATTCATGGTTAAATATTTACCAAGATAAGCTGCTAATTGCACTACTAAACCCTTCACATACCCAATGACTAGTACTTCTCTTGATTCCATGGCAATTCACTTTCCAAAGGCCGTTATTAATTTGATATTCAATTTTTCATCACTTCAAGAGGCATCACATTACATGAAGCCCCTGAACCAAGCATGTAATTTTGCACAAATATTTCCTTAATAATTAAAGTAGTATAAAAGGTATCAACATCAAGATGGGATTCAATAAGAGAAGTGCCCAAATACACTTCAGGAGATTCCCCTAAATTTTCCAATGCTTGTAGAACTTCCAATTCTGCAATGACAGGGGGAATATCCACACTGTTAACATCCTTTCCTGGGGGAACTATTTCTTCCTTGAATCCCAAATACTCAAATGCCCTTTTGTTATGCTCAACAATCCTAAAAAATTCAACAATTTTTTAGTGACTTTGATCTGTGCAGTCATTTATTTACCCTTAATACTTCTTCTCAACCCTAAGTGTGTCGTCCTATCACCTAGTGGGTGCTCACCCAAGGCAAACACAAGTGCCAAGATCCTATTTTATATGAGTTTTCTGAGAAGGTTCTGCCATTAATGGAGGATTATTTGTAGAAACAAAAATGCATTCACTTACTTATCAAGGTATAGATGCAACTAATAAATTTACACATTAATGCATCATAGAAGCTAAATAACATTGTAAGAAGTATAATAAACCATATATGGGCCATTATAAGTCATATAACATGAGGTTTTACACCCATAAACAAGTTATACAAAATAAAACCATATTTATATTGATTTAAATGAGTTTTCGTAGCAAGATTACAGTCAAAAGGGTCATCTCAGACCATATATAGTAAATGGAAAAGACTTAACTCCTATAATATTCTTTGATATGAGACCCTAACTATAATTTTCCCATTCTATCCCTTGTTATATATCCTAGTACCCATACATATTCTTATGGCATCCCTTATAACCCTCCAGTACTAAGTGATCTAAACCCTAGCATTACTAGAAGACTTCATTACTCTATGTATTTATGCACATGTCTTGTCTATCTCTCATCTGTATATAACTCTCCTCTCTCTATCTATCTCTATGTATATCTTCTCTCTATATATGTCTTTTTCCCAAGCATTCCTTTATATAAGATTAGAACCCACTGCCATGCCTTCTCTTTTGAGAAGATCGCATGCCAAGTGTTGATGTGGTCCTTCATACGTGAATGATTATGCCTTTGCAAACCCTCCACTCTTTGTAATGATGTTTTCTAGCAATATTCCCTGCAGGGAATATCCTTTTCTTGACCTCTAAGGCTCTAGGATGGCACCTTATCCACTTATCACACCTAGTCAGGTCCTCACATTTTTCCTCAAGTGACTCCATGATGCCAAATATGGCTAGATCCTTTAAACCCATCATCTTCATCCCACGCGGGCCTTAGATTCTCCTAAACGCTTCTTAAACCCCTTTATCCTGTGCACTTTCCCCTGATCACCCTTCTTCTCACAGGTCCTATGCACGTGTGCCTCTTGGTACTTAGCCAATATTTCAAGGTCCAAAATCACCCCACACTACATGTATTCTCCATCCTCGGAAACATCTTGCTTCTTTAAAGAATAAATAATAGTGGAACTAGGACAATCTAAATAAAGAATGAAATAATAGAAGAATCTGATACTGTTGTAGGAGTTGGAATTTCTTCTTCATTGTTTCCTCAATCTTTTCCCAGGCATCTACCTTAACCTACACCTGTTGAATTAGGTCATCTACTAGAGAACACACTTTATCAAAACTTAATTTGTTTCTCTTAGAATTCAGTTTTTCTATAATGCCTTCTAGTTGTTTGCTAAGATCGTCCAGCACGTCCATTCTGCTAGTGACCTGGGGATATAGATCCTTACTCTGATTCTTAATCAAACCCTACAAGGTTTCGATTTCTTTAAATTTTTTCTCAACCTCAGCTAGGATCTTATCATTCTCAGCCCTATATCCTTTGTTATTTTCTTTAAATTCCTTCATATTCACCTCATGTGTAGCAACTAGTATGCTCACTACCCTATTTCTATTAGCACAATTGTCATACACATCCTTACCCATTTCTGCAGTGGTCTTCAAAGAAAAAAAGAGCTCAAAATACCGAGTAACCATCTCCACAATATTTAGTTTTTCTTCCTCCTTTTGGCACATCATCACCTCTTTCATTGACTCTAATGCGAGTGGTCACCTTTCCATGCTGAGGATGTAGGTTAAGTCTTCCAAGCTATGTAAGCTTGAATCATACTTCTGGTTTGGAGGAGTTAGACATAGATGCAATAGAATAATTACACCTATAATCCCCTCTACCTTCTTTTACACTTCCTACACTTTATCCTTTTCATCCCTTAACTCACACCTTAAATGTGTGCTGATTAGATCCTCTTGCTTTATCTCCTTATCCCTTTCATTAATATCTTCATTTTTCTTCTCAATCTCTTCCTCCAAGACCCTTACTCTATCATATCTCTCGAAGAGCCTCACCTCAACTTCTACAGACACCTTATTGAGTGCGTAGCAAACTTGATCATCAGAAATTTTTGGGCATTCACTAGAGGGTTTACTCCCTTGGCATCTACTATCTTCATCAACACCTCTCGGTTGACCTTGAATTTGGGCTTATCAACATGGGACTCAAAATCCCAAGACAACATTTTCCTCATACACGGGTATGCACCCTCTTCATCGAAATAAGACCACTTAAGGAGTTAGTTTGTAGGCATAGTAATTTGGAAACACGTGCATAGTGATTTTTTTAGATCATTAATGTAATTCATTTCTTGTTCCTACGCCACTACCATACCCGTTCCACCTATGCATGCTGCCTTTGGAAAGTTTACTGCTAGACTAGGATCCCCACCCATGCTTCCATATTACTTCCCAATGCTTGCACTCTCCTTTGTCTCCTTTAATATTTCCTCAGCGTTGTGCTTCACCTCTTGATCCACTAAGTATTTTATAATTCCTACTACTTCCCTTTCCATGGAATCTCTATCTGTTCCTTACTCAGGCTTGGATTTTTTTATCCTTCATGTTTACTTCTTTACTCCCTCCTTGGTTATGGGCACGTTCCTCATCCTCATCCTTCTCTTCACTTCCTCCTTCGTCTTACTCATGTAAATCATACATAGGATGGTTCTAAGCATTGCCACGCTCTTCATCATCCTCATCACCCTTATTGGCCTCTATGCTCTATGTAACTTTTGAATTGACCTTTTTTGTTACTCTTTGCTTCTTTCTAACTAGTGATTCCAATATAGGAGACTTTTATTTTTCTCCTTCCCTAGGTGACTCCTTTCTTGTCAGAGATTCTTCTTTCACAGGGGAATTCTCTTTCTCTGGTGCCTCTTCCTTAGGTTTCTTCTCTTTCTCTTATGTGGGGGAATTCTTCCTCCATGTATAGATGCTTGGTTTTACACCTGAATCCTACACACCGACAAACTACATTGTATGTGTACTTTGTGCCTTGTTCTCAGGAGCCTCCTCTCTCTCCCTTTTTATTGCTGCAAACTTCTTCCTTATGGTGGGGTCTTTTAGGATAGAGACATAATTTTCAACATAAGCACATTTATTATACTAAGGAATTATATGTAGGTATACTATTGTTGTAGTCCTCCCAACAACAAGCAATATATGGTTTCAACATATGTACATCATGGGAGACATATTTCTCCAAATAGGAACACTTATTTCGATATATCAATGTTATGCACAAATTGTGATAATATTGGTATATTGTTCTGAGGTAAGACCTTAGCTTCTTTGCCTCTTTGAATCAATTGACCCCAGCCTGGAAGTATTGTGTTGTGAAGGAGAATGAAAACTTGGACCAAGGACCCTTGGCGTCATCTACTAGAGTAAACCTACCAATTTAAAAATGTTGGTACATAGATAATTCAGCCTCACCTTATAGTAAAGTAGGTAACTACTCTGGTATTCTCCATTCAGCACCAAATGTGTCACACATCCACTTATATGATTTTTCTAGGCATGCCTTTTGGGTGGTTTTCATGGTGTAACAAGTGTATTTCTCAAATATTTTGGTGGGGGAATGGTTCTAATCTGGGTATTCCCAAATAAATTTATCTGGCCCATTGGTCACTCTAATCTCTAAAAAGACAATGGTAAGGAGGACATTACCAAACATGATATTTTCTCCATCGCGTGCATGTTGATGATTTATTCTACTATGAAATCCAAGAGGTTATAGATTATCCCCTCCAATATCTTATGGAAAAATTTCAACCAATCCTTATTGGTATGTTTCCATCTCTCATGCCCATTCAAATTTGTGACCAAGTGTGCAGCCATCCTCATTACATGGTTAGAAATCAAAAAAAATTCGAAGTAGGGTGAACCCTTCTTGTAGTCATAAGCTTCAAAAGTATTCTTGATGGCCTCCTTATCGTCCAAGTCATCATCGAATGATTCTCCCTCGTAGATAAGACTAGTAAACTTAGAAATTAGTTGGGGAGTTATTTGTATCCTTCATCTTGTGAAGTAGAAGTGGTATTCATGAACATGTGACATTAACCACTTGTAGGGTCACTCATGTTTTCTAAAATATAACAACTCATAGAGTTGTAATAATCTGGCCTTCTCCATTTTAACCTTTACCTCATCATCATAGATAGGAATTCCATCTGGTGTCCTCTTATTTGTAGGGTGAACCAGTTATAATTTCATATTATTCTTTGTGGTGCTCGTTCGATGGTTGTAGTCACTTATGGCCATCTTTCTAATATGAGACACCCATTCTTTTCCAAGCAATACGCCATTTTGATATTATATCTTTGTGTACCATTCTTCATTGAAATTGGAGGAAATAAGTTGTTTCCCCTTGCCCTTTCCCTTATTTGGTGAAACATTTGCTATTTCCCTTGGTGTCATTTCTTCTTCAGGTCACTAAAATTTCTTCCTTTCTTCTGATCTTGGCTCTTCTCAACTCTATGACTCCACTCCTTTGCAAAAATCCCTTCAATCTTGTGCCCTAGTTATGGAACCCTAACCTGGAAAACCCTTTTTATACAAGACAATATAATCACCCATGGGATATTCATACATGAAATTCTCCACTCATGTTAGTGTACTATTTTTCCACTTTGGTTTGCTAATCAAACTAGCTATGCATGAAAATATTCACAACCCTTTATCACACAAATTTTCTTCAAGGATGCCCTAGTTTGTGAGATCTCTTTGATAACACAAATACAAGGTAAACAACAATGCACCCTGACCTTCTACTTAAATATTTTGTCATGCCACCTACTTATGTACTCTTACAATAAAGGCATATTTTTCTTACTTCCAACCTTCAACACTTTTACCCTTGCACCCAATCATGCACAAAAATTTCTACAACCTTTTGGTGTACAAAAGCCCTTACTGACCAAAGATTCTTACATGCATTCTTTCAGTGCCAAAGGCACTTCATCTGTCCTTATCCTAATTTTTGACATCTCCTACCTCATGTTGTTTCTACAATTCTCACCCTTGTACGTGGTTTTTGTAAAGCCTTTCTGACACCAAAATCCTCTTTTTCACCTTCTCTACGTGCATTTTTCCAATCTATATGCTTTTGATCATTCAACCCGGGGCATCAAAACATAGCTTCTAGTACTTGTCACATCACTTCACTAGACACAAAAATAGATGCGTGGTCCTTTACGCATAGAATGTTTTTAAAAATAATAAGTGGTTACCAGTGCATAAACGCACACAAAACAAACAAAAAGAAATGGAACAAGAAATGACAAAGGGAAACATAGAGAAGGGAAATGCGTTGAGGAAAATTATAGGCTAACTTGCAATACTTCCTTATTTACAAACACTAAGAAGATTTATTTATAGTAGGGCTTCAATCTACTCCCATTGAAATGGCCTAGTAACCATGTTCCATCCAGCACTTGTAATTGACAAGCACCTGAATCAATTATATATGATACAATGTATTGGCCCATCCAATGGACTTTTAATTTCCCAAGATGGCACAGAAACTTGGAATCATACAATAAAACCATAAACCCAACCACAAATTGTTTGTTCTTGATGTTTTTATCATGTCAATCCTTCTACCTATCCTTCTTTATTTTATAACTCCAGTGATCAATATCCCACCTCTCATCCAACTACATTAACTTATCAATCCTATCCTCAAGTGCTTTCTTGTCAGCTAATCCTACCACGTGCATTGTATGTAGTGATGGTAACATGAATTCAATAGGTAACACCACTTCAACATCAAACACTAATTGAAAATGTGTGGCTTTGTTTAGTCTTTTATAAGTAGGCTGGTATGACCATAACACAACAGAAAATTTATCATTCCAATCCTTTCTTCCCACATCACAAATCTTGGTTAACATGGATTCATAATTTTTTTAAATGCCTTAGTAGTCCCATTAACTTGTGGGTGATAAGGGGTAGTCATGTGGTGGGCTACCATGAACTCTGCCAAAAAGATACTCACTATTTCATTCAAGAAATGAGTACCCATATCACTTGTTAAACTCAGAAAGAATCCATATCTACTGATTATGTATTCTCACAAGAAAAAATTATTGTTACCATTGTGCAATCTCTTGTAGGTGCCTCTTTTACCCACCTTGTAAGATAATTAGTGCATGTAATGATATAGCACAAACTTTTCCTTCACATGGCTGGGGAAATAGGGCCTACAAAGTCAATTGCCCACTTCTTGAATGGTTATGCACTGGAAATCGGTCTTAATGACATTTCATATCTTTTCCCTAGTTTACCAAGGTTCTAACAGTGGTCAAAGGCCTTACAATACTTGTAGACCATTTCCCACCAAAAACCTGCTAGAAGGTTCTTAAGCACAGTTGCATTCCCTAGATAGTTTCCTCTTATAATTCCACCACGTGCTTCCTCCATGATTGCAACACGTTCATGTTGTAACATGCACCGACGCAAAACATCATCACAACCTAGCTTGTATAAGTATCCACTAATTAACATATAGGGTGCGACACATATGGCTAATTGTTTCCTTTCCAAATTCTTCATTCCCTCTAGTGCCACACCCATTTTGAGAAACACAACAATATATTCCAAGTTGGAGGGCACACATTGTAATCTAAAAAGTTACACATTTGGCATTGTAACATCAATGCTCTATGCATCCTCCCCTGATCCAATCCTTGATAAATGGTTAGGTAACAAATTACTCTTACCCAATTTCACAACAACCATAAACTCAAATTCTTGAAACAACAGGACCCACCGACATATGTGCCCTTGTAAAATGGGCTTTTTTACCTAGTACTTCAATTCCATGTGGTCCATGTAGAATACAAAGGGTGTTGCCAATAGATACTACCTGAATTTTTATAGTATGTAGATTATTGAAAATGCTTCATGCTCATTAATAGTACAATTTTGTTCTGTTGGGGTTAACTTTCTACTAGAAAAGCATAAGGGGTGGTTAACAATTCCCTCTCTAGGTTGTGCTAAGATTTTCCCAATCATAACTCCTGAAGCATCAACATGTACATGGAATGGCTTATCCCAAGAAGTAAAGCATAATATGGTCATAATGATAATTTTATTCTTCAATGTATCAAACACCATTTGTTACACCCCTCCCCAGTGAAATGTACTTTTGTTTTTCAGAAAATTTTCCAATGGCACGATGATCTCGGCATACCCTATAATAAATTTCTGGTAATACCCCATATGCCCAAGGAATACGCATAATGCGCTCTGGCTGATAGGCTACCCCAATCCCAAAATAATGAAAAATTTGGTAGGATCCACCAAAAAACCTTCCGTACATATGATATGCCCTAAAAGGGTTCCAAATGGAGTAGCAAAAATACATTTCTTAATGTTGAGGGATATCCTCAACTACCGACATCTTTCAAACATCAGCCTTATATTTTCACAATGCTCCCTTACTAATCCATATATTTTCTAATCATCAAGGTATACTTGAAGAAAATTATGGATGAAGTCTTGAAATGCCTGCACCACAATGCACGAAAACACATCAGGTGTGTTCTTCAGTCCAAAAGGCATGACTGTGTAGGAAAATATTCCCCACCTAGTTGAAAAAGTTGTATTTTCTTGTTCCTCCTTTACAATCGTAACTTGATGATATCCTGAGAATCCATCTGTGAAAGAATAGATCTCATGCCCATCTACTCCTTCAAGGATATCCTCAGTGAAGGGGGTTGGAAAAGGGTCAATAACACATACCACATTCAGATCCCTATAATCAACACATATCCTTATCCTCCCATCCTTTTTAATGCTGATGACCATCAAAATTATCCATTCTAATTCTTCAACAACCTCAATGATGCCTGATGCCTGATGAAATCATATTTTCAAAATCCTCCTTACTTTGACGCAAAGATTAAGATTCATGCGATAAGGTCTTTTCTGAATTAGGTGTGCACCTTGCTTTAACCTGATGTTCATTTCTACTAAGGATCGGTAAAATCCTTTAAGATTATGGTACCTGCATGGAAATAAGTCTTGAAACTCATGCAATAGATCGATGATCTTCAAAACCTCCTTTTATGTCTAGTAATCTCTAATAGTATTCTCCTTAGGTTTTGGCTTAAAAATAATGTTAACCTTCAGGGTTTTTAGTGGTTCATGGTAGGTACGCACTTTCTCATTAGCACTATCCATAACTTCACGTGTACCTTCAGTATGGTTAACATCAAAATTTTCTACTTCTTCACCATCAATCACATAGACCAATTTTCCCTTCTCTTTCTCCATGCATGCACATTCAATTTATATCTCCTCTGATTCCTCCTTGTCAAAATATGTTTCTAAGCCAAGTTCACCTAATAATTCTAGTATTTTATCCTCCACCATGGCACTATCTCCCATGGTTAGGCACTTAACAACCTGTAACATCTCATCCACTGATGGCTTAGTACTTCGATATTTGAAATCTTGAAGGAGGTCATTCATCATCTCCTACCAGTTCCCTGTCTGATGGCACATCTCTGAGTGAATGTACAATATGTGCACATAACCTTGTAGGGTGGATTATAACTTATGCACCCATAAATAAGGTGGAAAGGATTCCAAGCCTTCCATCAAGTCATTCTGACATGTTTGGATGTGAAATGAGGTGGGTTCCTTTCCATGATAATATTGTATTATAGTAGGTGCATTGTTCTGGATAAATCTAACAAAGAACATGATTCTACCTTTGCACCAATCTAGAAGGTTATCGAAATAGGTCACCCATAAATGTGTTATGACCACTGAGTAATTTATAGCTAAGAATCCTTCTTTTGTTTATCTCACATCTCCACTAGGTCTCCATTTCTCGTAGGAAAACATCTGGGTTGGCTCCACTAGAATAACTTGGCAACTTCTTTCTTCCTAGGAGCTTGACTGAATGTTCCTTTGTTACTCTCATCATATAATTCCTTAGTTTCCTTCCGAATAACTCATATATCTCATGCACCCAATTTTCACATGCCACACTAGTTGTATCACTTATAAATTGAGCATATTCCCACTGAATAACTCCTTGTTTTGTTGGTTGCACAACTTCAAGGTCCTAAATAGTGCACACATAATTTTTGTCTAGGTATTCTTCTCCTAAAGTCTCAAATAGGGTGTTGAATTCCCATTCATTAAAGGAATGATAACATGTTCCTCTTTGTTCTCAAAACTTATATACCCGTTATTGAAACGTAAGTCAACATTTTTCTTATAGCACCAAGGGCACCCAAGTAATGCTAGAAAGTTGTCTACCTCACCAAGCACTAAGACTTTGAAGTCTCTGGTGAATTTCACCCCTTAGATAGTGATAGCAACATCATCTTTTGAAACACCAATGGGTATTTCCTTTGTCTTATCGACCATATACAACACATTTGAAGATGGAAGTAATGACAACCTTCTCATTTGATTCTAGGCATCCAGGGTGAGAACATTGATTTCATCACTCATGTCAATTAGAATATTTCTTAGGAGCCATCCATTAATAATTGCATTCAAGGTAATCTCCTTATCATAGTCAATGTTGTGGGGAGGAAGGTTAGTATGCAAAACCTTCCTCTCGTGTTCTACTCCAGTGCTTGGTATCTTATCCATTAACCCTTATCCTAATAAGGGGATGATATTTTCTTACCTCAACATCTTGCATACCTATTTGACATCATTAAAATCCTTATTTGGAGCCTAAATTCTCTTCTTCTACTCCAACTTTCTAGATTTCTTCTTTAGACATTGAATTTCCCCTTAAAGACCCCTAATTATGTCCATGGTCTCTTGATAGACTACCTTCTAATGGGTAGGGTATGGATAATTCCCATTCACCACCTCTTCTCTTGTAATTGGTGGTCTCTACTTTGGTATTTCACTGGTGCGTGTAGCCTCAACTTGTGTCACCTCCAGTATAGGTTCTAACTCTGACTCATGCCCAACCCTTAACATCCACTATGAGTCTTATTTCTTAACACTTACCATTCTGAAACCCTTTTATTTTCATTTTTGTTGGCTCATATGTTCAAATAGCTCTAGGAACTCCTCATACTTATGCTTCTTTCCACACCAATAAAACTATAGTAGATCAGGACATTCACACATGTAATGCTCCATGGACCCACAATTATAATAGGTTCTGTGAAGGAATTCACATATTTCACCTCCGTAATTTCCACAACCTCTTAATCCTCTGTGAAATAGTCTTCCACGAGCTCCTTCATCCGCACCTCCCTGATAGTGATGGCCATCACCCTTGGAATTGTTTACAACACTGGTCTAGTGCACACCAATATCAATGGCATCATGTATCTGGTTAGTTAATCTACAATCATTGGTGTCATGAATATTAGAGGTGAAGATCTTGTAATAACAAGACACATTCTTATGCATCATGCGTTGCAGTAGCATACACCTACTTGCATCATAGTCTCCATAGTAAATTTCATAGTTTACCATCAGGACACGTACTGATATTCAATGAAAACTGTCCTTCATATGCCTCTCTACCTCAAAATCCGTACACCATAAGCTAATGTGAGTCTCATGGACCAAGTTCGTAGATAGCTTCTCCAACTATTTTTCCATTATAGCAATCTGAGCTTCAAAAAAAGGACTAACAAAGGTATTCATGCTTCCTACAACCTCAATGTGTAGGGTAGCCTCCAAGGCCTCGTGCGGGTCTCTAAAATTCTTATACAAAATAACTCTCCTGAAAGGTGTTATCAACACTCCAAAAAACCATTGAGCATCTTGAGAAGGATGAATATCATAAGAAAATTTAGAGAGTCTTACAACATGCATCACACTCCCGTACACTCTATGTCATTCCTTGTTGAATCTCCTTCAGTGCATTAATGCTCTTCTATTCAAACTCAGGAATATGGTATTCAACTAAGAATTCATTACACAATGTGATATAATCTACTACTATCTAATGGGGGTCATACTTTTGGTACAAACTATGCACACACCCTTACAATGTTGTTGCAAATTGACTTTCCTTCCATTCTAGGTTAGTGATCCCCTTTGCATGCCATAGCAACTCAAATTTTTTTACATGATCAACAAAATCCTCAACACCTTTGTAATATGGTAGATTAAAGGAAATTTCAAAAAATACTTGTTAAGGTGGTTGAATCCCTTACCTGCCTAATCCAGAACTTTAATTCCCTCCGATGTTCCCTCTACCACTAGATCCACTAGATCCACCAGTTCCTATCCCTTCTGACCCACTAGATCCTCCAGAACCACCAAGTCCTCTAGTTCCTATTCCACTTGACCCACTAGATCCACCACCCATTGCCAGTAAAGTTCTTGAAGTGGTCACACCTTGTGTCCCCACTGTCATGCTAAACTAAGCACAACCAATATGTGATATTACACCGCTACCAAATGTGTTTTCCACATTGCTTCTAGATGAAATACCCAAGATTTTTATACCTGTACTTTTCCCAAATTTCACTAAACACAATATACCTTTAAACACTCGAAATGGTTGTGCATCCATAGATGTGCCAAATGAAAAGTTATACCTCCTAGGTGCTGATCGGTCACTTCCACCAATACCAAATAGGTTAGTAATACTTATCTCTGGATTTGGAAAAATAAGTGCTAATGCTTGGTCACTAGGTGGATTCAGATACGTGCCCACGAATCACCTTTCTATAGGTGATGAGCACTCATTAGAAGCTAAATGGGTCTCTTTCCCGCGCTTGCCAAGATGGGGTAGCACAAACTGCTTAGGCTCCATGTCCTCCAGGCATGAACCTCAATTCCTTCCCACAACATGTGCCTCCATGAATCCATCACTCCTGCAACTTCATGTTTTCTATCGAACTCCCTTTCACGAAATTAATTATACTTAAGTCGTCTCTCTTCCCTCTCCTTTTCAGCCATAAGGTCCGCCTTCTTCCTTCACCCTAGCTTCCTCACCCACTAATCAAAAGAAGATTAGTTGGCCATAGTAAATACTTCCAAACTCAACGTAATGATCAAGATATTTATAGTTAAATGGATAGCATGCAAGAATGATCCTCTTGGATCCCTTAAGAACTCAAACTTAATGATATCTAGATAGGAATAAGTAAAAATCACATACTCTAAGGTGTAACTTGTTAACACTCTACTCCACCAATGATCAACATCATGTTTCCAAGTCATATTAGCATCATGGAGCCTATGATACTCATTTTGGGTTCATATGTGAGGTCTATAGTACCATCTTGATCTAGATGCATACGCCAAAATCCATTCATAAAACTCCACTGGAAAACAACAAAAGAAGGTCGTGTACAACTCATGATAAATATGTTCTTCTACCCATTTACGTGTATCAAAATCAGGTCCATCACTAGATCTATGAGATAACTCATCCTCCGTGATTTTAAGCCATGCTTCAACACTGTACCAAGGTCAAGCACTCTCTCATCATGCACCATTCTCGTAATATCTTCAAAGATATGTCTCGACAATGGAACCAAGATATAGTCATTTATTTATGCTTAATACTTCTTCTTAACCCCAAGCATGTTGTCCTATCACCTAGTGGGTGTTGGGCTCTCACTTGAGGCACACATGGGTGCTGAGACCCTCTTTTATATGATATTTGTGTGAAGGTTCCATCATTAATGGAAGATCATTTGCAGAAACAGAAATGCATTCACTTAATTAAAATGGTAGAGATGTAACTAATAGATCTACACATTAATGCATTGCTGAAGCTAAATAACATCATAAGATGTATAATAAACTAGATCTAAGCCATAATAAGTCATATAAAATGAGGTTTTACACCCATAAACAAGTTATACAGAATGAACCCATATATATATTTATATAAAAGAGTTATGGTAGCCACATTACAGTTAAAAGGGTCATCTCAGACCATATACATTAAATGGAAAAGACTTAACTCCTATAAGTTTATCTGATACAAGACCCTAACTATATTATTCCCATTTTATCCCTTGTTACATATCTCAGTACCCATATATATATATATATATATATATATATATATATATATACTTATGGCATCACTTACAACCCTCTAGCACTAAGTTCTCTAAATCGTAGCATTACTACAACACTTTGTTACTCTATGTATTTCTGCATGTGTCCTGTATATCTCTCATCTCTGTATATCTCTCCTTTCTCTATCTATCTCTATGTATATCTTCTCTGTATATATGTCTCTGGCCTGAGCATTCCTTTATATAAGATCAACACCCACCATCATGCCTTCTCTCCTGAGCAGATTGTGTGGCAAGTGTCAATGTGGTCCTCCATTGGTGAATTCTTATCCCTTTGCAAACCATCCACTCTCTATAATGATGTCTTTTGGGAATATTCCCTGTGAGGAATATCATTTTCTTGGCCTCCAGGACTCTAGGCTGGAACCTTATCCACTTGTCACACCTATTCAGTTCCTCACATTTTTCCTCAAGTGACTCCATGATGCCAAATATGGTTAAGTCCTTTGAACCCATGTTGTGTCTCTCGTGCACATCATGAATTCTCCTAAACCCTTCTTAAACCCTTTTTTCCTATGTGATTTCCCCTGAGAACCCTTCTTCTCATAGGTCCTTCCCACATGCGCCTCTTTGTACTTAGCCAATATTTCAGGGTCCAATAATCTAACTCAAAATCTAGGCCATATCACAAGGGGCATATTTGGGTAATAATACGTTAGGAGGGAGAGTGATTGCCTCTTCTCATGGTATGATATTATTCATGGTTTGGGCATGGAAATTGGTATAGGATTTATTGGGAATAACTGTACCCTTGTTAGGAATATCCTTCTTGGGAGGATCCTTTGGGATATTAGTGAGAAGGGGATTTTTTGGTTAAGGTTGTGATCCTCCTCCTTTGATAGTTCTACTTATGAGATTATACTTCTATTCTTGATCCACTACTGCATTCGTCAAAATTTTCCTTTCCTCCTCAGAAGGAATTCCTCCATCATACTTCTTTATCATCAAAGCTCTTAAGTATTCAAAACCATAATTAGGTAATTCAAAAGCATGAACCATATCAACTTCAACATCGCCAGTAGAAGGAAGAGGAGATACCTGGTAGATGAAATCCCAAAAACATTCTATAGTTCTGGCACTCAACAAATCAGTAGAAGGGGCTCCTTGGTGTGAATTTTTAGGGCACTCCATCATGCATACATCAGCAAAAGTAAAATCACCATCTACCTCTTTAGTTTATTCATTAGGATCACAAGGGTAATGTAGAAAGAAAAACTTATCACACTATTCAATAACATGGTTTTCTTCTATCATAACAACCCTAGTAGTTAAGGGATCAAGTACCAATTTTTTCTCCCTTGGTTGATGTTGTTATTTCTTGATCCCATGTTCCCTTTTCCTCTCTTGTCTAATCTATGAGATTGGTGTTGGCCCTAAGAACTTTGTCCTATTATTTTCTTGGCTCTAACAATTTTGTAGGAAATTGCTTTCACTTCCCCTGCTAAATTTCTAACTACCTCTTCCAGATCAAATCCCTTACTATTTTTAGGATTTTCAAGATTTATTTATTTAACACCCTCCCTTTTAGGAGGTTTTCCTGCTACCTTAATGTTATTCTCAATTTTCACTACCATAGAGAAATCCTATCTTAAATTCCTAGGATTCTTATCCCTCAAATAATATGCAACTTTATTATGAAAAGCATTTGATTATTTTATTAGGTAGGACTCATCACATGACCTCAAAATTATAGGCAATCTAGTCAAGTTTTTTTTTAATCTAGTATTAAAATCTTGAACATACTCATTGGAATTATTTTTAATGTTTTCAAACTAAGAGAGAAGAAACCTTGTATTAGTTTTATTCCCATATTGTGATCTGAATGCATTTTTCATCTTATTCCATGAATCAATTGAGTTGTCTAGTAAGGACTTATACAAATCTTGAGCATTTTCCTACAAGTTTTGGATGAATAATTTTATATAAACATCTTCGTGTTTAATCTAAAAAAACTCCATAATATTCACAAAAAGTGTTAGGTGCTGATCACCTGTAAAAGCATTATTTTCTTGGAATTTAGGTAACCTATTCCTCACTTCTTGTGGAAATGCATTAGGATATTCTACCATGCATGTGAAAATGTAACACCTAGGAGAAATTGTTATATTTCTCTTTTACATTCCAAGCATCGGTATGTGATTTTATTGAATGAGGTGTGTTCCCTTGAGTGTTGAAAATCATGCTTGTTATGGATAAATATTTTATGTTCTTGGATTCTTTAGAACAGAATGATATGGCTTGCAAGAATCCATTTCCACTTATTATTGATAAGCTGCAATATAATTTTGAGAGTTTCAAACTTATCTCTTTTGACTGACTCATCCTTGGATCAATTTCAGTGATCTAAGGAATGTTTTAAATCTTCTTAATGGACTGAATGGTAAATAAAAATTCATTAGTTTGAGATACATAGCGGACTGAACTTTGTATGTTAAAAATTCCTTGGTCATGTATGAAAGTGTCTTCATTCCGTTGTATGTTTAAGCTTGGGTCTTTGGGATTGATCTCTATAGGACATTAATGGTGTAATAAAATATAGTCTGCTTCATGACTATGAAGGGGATCAAAATCCTAAAAGTAAAGGATAATCCTAACGGTATCCTAAACTAGGTAAGAGAACCTACTTCCTAGCTATGTCTACTTAATTGGGTTATAATCTAACCTAAGCTCTTGTGCTAAATGAATAAGGGGGGGAGATTACTAAGGTAATGTTAGGCTATAGTAACCTAATGCCTAATACTATATGGATGTGAATTTAATCTAACCTAAGGTGGAAATCACCTATGGAAATGTTTCAAAGACCTAAGGTAATTATTGTTAGACTAACCTAAAGCTTTGGGAAATCTAGCCTAAGCTATTAAAAGGGAACCTAAGGGTCACATGACACTAAGGTGATGGTTCTAATGGATTTTATTTGATTTGATTAGGTTTAATGCATGGAGGTATTGCCAGTTTTGGAAAAGGCTAGTTAAATTTAGTGGAGGATTATGTGGAGGCTTCATTAAATATGGAATTGCATATTAAATTGGAAATGGAATTCGCTAGTTTCGGGAGGAGGTGGCAAGGAGAGATAAGTGTGATATTTGGGAGTAATGACATTAATGGACCTCAGTTTTTGTGTGTAAACTGTCTTGGAAACAAGGGAGACGGAGATGTTATAGGTTTTTGGGTTTTGCATGTCTCACGAATTTTTCTCTACATGGAGCTATCTGGTTCTTTGAACCAGCAGTTTGACTTCTACTTCGTAGCTATTTTCGGTTTCTTTGGTCTATTTTGATCAAAGTAATGTATATGAGGTATTAGAAGAAAAGTTGTTTGGCTGTTGATCTTTCGTGGAGAAGAAAAAGAGTGGGAAGCTCGTCTAGAAGTCTCCTTTGAATTAACAGAGGCACTATTAGGCATGATAGGCTCTACCCATTAAGATTTCTTGATTTCTTCTAGGTGATTCATTAAAACAATTCTGCTCTCATGAGATAAATATTTGCATGATTTGTCTCGTTAATTACTTGCATGTTTTTATGAATCTTTGTGATTTTTGGGATCAAAATCCATTACATAGTAATGTTATTTTTTGGAAACTTTTTCTGTGTTATTTTAATGGTAACATGCATGCTAAACTTGTATTTGAAGCTCGGTATTTCATCCTGAAACTTGTATTCGAGGTTGGTGTTGTTCTGAACTAGCATTCATTGTTCTGAACCTTTATTGGATCTTTGTGTTTGTTCTAAGCTATGTTGGAGCTTTGTGTAGTTCTGAACTATTGTTTGAACCTTCGTGTTTGAAACTGTACTAGTATTCTATAATTGTGTGTTCTCAACTTGTGTTGGAATCGATGTGTTTGGTTATGTACTTGTATTCTGATCAGGAGTTTCATTCATATTCAAGGATTTGAAAATGTTTGAACTCATTTTTGAGACTGTCTACTCGAAAGAGACTTGAGAGATTAGTTTTGGTTTTAGTTGTTTTTGTAATCTCTTCTGAGATCTTTTCCATGTACCTTCATGAGTGGGAATGGTTGTGGTAATTTTGACTTTTAAACTATACCATATTCTTGAACTGGTAAGGGCATGTAAGTTTGGAGCATATTCTCCCCTCCTCTACTCTGACAAATCCCATGTCTTGTTGAAATCTTGACTATTTGTTTAAAGGATTGATGACTGGAACTATATCATGTTGGGAGTTTGGTTTATATATAGTTCGTTTGGAATAGTTGTTGGTAGTTTGAGAGGTTTATGGAAATACGGTATGCATACTCCTTATGATCAATGTTGAAATGAACATCTTCTCTGTCAAAATATTTTGATGGAGCTATGTAAGTCTTTTATTGTGAATTATGTTTCAGTAACGATTGGAGGTAAGATTGGGACATCTCTTGACTTGAACGTTATTGGGATTTCTTTATCTCTTTAGATCTTCTTAATTGATTTCTTGGGTTTTATTAGAAAGATGAGTTTAAAACCTAGTGTATTGAATTTTGTATGGAAGGATACATTATTTCCATTCAGAATGTTTTGTATTATTGTTCTTATTTGGGATCATGAACTACTTACTCGTTTGTATTGAGCTATTGAAGCCTTGTACTAGGATTTCAATATTTTGCGTTCGTGAGTTGTATTGAACCTTGTATATCTTATTGTTTGTGGATTTATATTCCTTGTTGGATTCATTAAACGAATATCTAGGTTTTAAAAAGAGAAAGGAATATGTTTTCTTGAGGATAGTGTACTATTTTTTGGACTATACTGTGTATTTCATTATGAGAATTGAATTCAAACTTGTGTTTAATGAATGGGAATAGATAAACTAGTTCATAAATATTTGTAAGGGAAACTAGAAGTGTGATTTCTTTTAACTGTGTGTTTGGTTTTGTGTTCTCTCTTAGAAACTAGTTAAAGAACTTCTAAGTTTGAAATAGAATTGGGAGTTCATTTGATGGTATAAATGAAATAAATTATTTATTGGACCCATTTGTAATTGAGATCCATTTTTACTGTTGTTTGAATAAGTTCATTTATTTGAACTTTTTTGTATTCGATTCTCTTATGAGATGGAAATTTCTTGTGGATTGTGTGGTCTACTTTGTATAAGTCATTGGTTGTAATGATGTGGAAAGAGATTAGCTGAGTCAGTATGTTGGAAAGAAAATAATAACATGCTTAGACCAATTGTTTTGCTTGATTGAGTCATACTCCATTTGGATTGATATTGGAAGGTTGTCTCTTTTTGCACTTTATCTTATTATGAACCCTTCTTGCATGGACTAGATAAGAGATTAATTCTGTGTGAGTCTATCTTAGGTTGTGGAATGTTTGGTTTTAGATCTTTGAATTATATCTTCTAACATGTGGAAGTTATTTTAGACTTGTAGGAGGAATTTTTTGACCTTCTACCCCTACTTGGATTGATTTGGGATTCTTGTTAGATGTTTTTCCTTTAATGTTGAATCCTTATATTGTTATCTTTGAACTGAGGCAATTTTGTGTGTTCTAAACCTGTTATTGTCTTCTAGATGATTAGTGTATGGGGAATAAGTATGTATTGTTCTAAAACCACTGTGGAAAGTGCGAACGTGATGTGGATAGGTCATAGGGAGTCAGTAAAACTGACTAAACACAATCGTTAGTGGATCGTGAGGAGTGGGATTCAAACCCACAACCTCCCCTTTGCATGCGGAGTGGCCCAACCAAATCAAACAGGAAGTTGGTTGGGATATGGATGCCACGATAAGGGATTTAAACAATATTTTCAGGGCCTTTTCTACTATATAAGGGACCTAACCCCTCTCATTTATGGAAGCTCATTTGTGGAGCTTATTCTCTCACAAGCTAAGCCCCTATAGGGTAAAATGAATGTAATTGGTCATATATTTATTTTATATAGTCCATTATTATTTTGAAAGACCCATATTTTAATATAGGTATATATTTCAAAGCTAAGGCCTATTATTATAGGTGAGTAATATGTAAGACCTATATTTTTATAGGTATTATTATTATTTTTTAAGTCCTATTATTTTAATAGGTTAAATATTATTTTGAATTTTTGAAGTCTCTCCGAGAAGACATACTCCAAGCCCGAGCCAAGAAGGATGAAATGAAGTTCGAAGGCAATCGTGGAAGAGATATGGAGATTGAAGACCTATTTTAAAAGAGGTATTATAGAATCATAGAATAAAAGGATGCTTAAGGATTTAAATAACACCTTTCTTGCTTTGATCCCTAATAATCATGATCCTTCAGAGTTTAAAAATTTTAGACACATAAGCCTTTGCAACTGTGTTTACAAAATGTACTCCAAAATTTTGGCTTTAAGAATTCAACTTGTGCTATCCTCGATAATATTTGAGCAGGAAGGAGGCTTTGTTATGGGAAGACAGATCCAATATGGTATTTTCACTATCCAGGATTCCCTCCATTCAGTGAAATAGAATAATAAGGAAGCCTTGATATGGAAAAATCCTATGAGAGAGTTTCTTGGCCCTTCCTTCTGAAGATTCTTGCTAGCTTTGGCATTGGAGAGGAATTTATGCAAATGATTCTCTCATGTATTTCCACGTCCAAGTTATTGATCCTAGTTAAAGGGACACCTTGTGTGTTTTTTAACAGCACGTGGGGTTTAAGACAATGTGATCCTATCCCACTCTTTCTTTTCATTATTATGGCAGAGACCCTTAGCAGAGCTCTTAATAAGGCTACCGTGGATGGAAGAATCATAGGTATTTCTCCCACTGTCAACTGTAACAGAGTTTCTCACCAGAATTTTGTTGATGACACTATGTTGGTTGGTGTTGCTTCTTTCCCAGAGGCTAAGGAATTCAAACAATTAATGAAGTATTATGAGGAGGCATCTGATCAATTGATCAATTATGGGAAAATCTCGGTCTTCTTTATCAATACCCTTGAAATAAGAAGGAAAAAAATTGTTGGTATTCTTGGTTGTGCTTTTAAAACTCTCCCAACTCGGTATCTTAGGATGCTTATTGGGGTGGAAAAACCAAATAATGTTTAATAAAATTTCTTAATTGATAGATTCCTGAAGAAACTTGAAGGATGGAAAGGATCACTGCTATCTCAAGCTAGAAAAGCCATTCATCTCAAATGCTCGATTTAGAATTTACCTATTTACATAATGTCTATCTACATGTTACCCTCCGAGGTTGCTAGCAAGATGGAAAGCATACAAAAAATATTTCTATGGAGTGGATTTGAATATAAAGACAAAATTCCTCTAATTTCCAAGGAAAAGATCTGTGCCCCCAAAAAACTTAGTGGTCTTGGTATTAGAAACTGGACCAAAATGAATAAAGTTATCCTATCAAAAATGAGTTGGAGACTGATTAAGGAAGAGAGTTTTTGGACTAGTATTATAAGAGGGAAATACTGGCCTAATATGTCTACTAACAAATGGTTCTTTAGTACCCAAAACTTTAATGGTTCGTCTTGTTTCTGGAAATATTTAAACTGGGCTAAACATGTTATCTCTGAGGGAAGCGAATGGTTAGTGGGAAATGGGTGAGCCATTAACTTTTGGGAGGAAAAATGGTTAGAGGACCTTCCCCTCAAGGCTATTTACCCTACGGTCTATAGGGATTCTATGACCAATTATGGGACCAAGGTCAGAGATTTCTACAATTTAGATGATCCTTTGGGACAATGGAAAACCATAGCTCTGGATCATTCTAACAAAATTGAGATTTCTTCTATTAACAACAAACTAAGAGGAGTTATTATTAATAAAGAGAATCCTGAAGAGGATAGTATTTACTTGTCAAAGGAAGATAATGGTATTTTCTCAGTCAAAAGTGCCTACAAATCTTTCTTTCCTAAGGGGGGAAGGAAAAATTGTAATTGGGGAAGTATTTGGGTCAAAGAATTAATCCCCAAGATTAATATGTTTTGGTGGATGGTCATCCATGACAAGATTCTTGCGGTCAGACCTAAACAAGAGAAATTCCCACATGGTTAATAGATGTTTTTTGTGTGAATTTGATTGTGAAGATACCTCTCACCTATTCCTAAACTTCCCTTTTCTTATCTTGGTTAGGAAAACCATTTTCAATCTTTTTTAAGTCAATTGGGTTTTTCCTGACTCCATAAAACTGTTGTGGACTCAATGGTCTAACTCTATCAAGAGCCAAGGTTTACATTTTTTATGTACCTTATTTATTATGCATTTGTCTTGGGAGATATGGAAGGAGAGAAATAGAAGAATCTTTAAAGGCAAAAAATAGAATCCCAACAAAATTGGAGCCCGCTGTGTGAAATCCGTTTTGGCTAATTTCTCTAACCTGAACTCCCAAAAAAATTCTTTTTTTCATAATGAATCTAGATTTTCCTTGAAGTGGGGTTTGGGATCCATAACCATTAGCCCCCATGTTCTTAACCATAGACTCAAAGGCTGGGAGAAACCTAGCAAGGAGTGTTTAAAATTGAACTTTGATGGAGCCTCAAAAGGAAACCTTGGTCATGTTGGATGTAGTGGGGTTTTTCGTGATTCTGAAGGAAGTTTTATTCTAGGGTACCATCACAATCTGGGAACTCAAACTAATAATGGTGTTGAGGATGCTGGGGTCTTTTGGGGGCTCTATATATATCTTCAACATAATTTTGTCAATATTTAGGTGGAAGGAGACTCCCTAAACATAATTAACAACATAAATGGGAAAGGATCCATATCTATTTCCAGCCATAACTTTATTAAAAGTATTAAAGAAAATGTCCCTTTCTTTTAATATTATCACCTTTAAACATGTTTATAGGGAGGAAAATGCCGTGGTGGAATTATTTTCAAATATAGGGGTTAATGGTTTTGAGTTGACACTTATGAAGGAGGTGTTAATCCTCGATCCCAAGGTGTGGGAACACTTATTAAAATACATGAATAAAAACGTATAATGTCCTTTCATGGGGTGTCAATATCATCTTGGTCATATGCCATAGGATGAATGTGTGTTTATATTTCAATAATGATAATATTGGGAAGGATATCTACTTGTGCTCTTGGAGTGCTCTTATTGATTTCCAGGTCTGTAGAAATTTCACTTCTTGGCATGCTAGTAATGTTTTGGTTTTCTGGATTTTGGGTCTTTTCATGAAGAGGTTTTTATTGTTTGGCCAAATGGGTGGTGATAGTGTCATAATTGAACTTTCTGACCTCAAAGGGGCCACTCCTAAAGCTATGGCTCTATTTGATAGTAAGGGTTTTACACCATTTCTAAATTTTTTTGAAGGGCATTATGAAAATCTTATCAAATGTTTTTTTAGAGCCTAGAAAATGAAAAAAAAAAGGAGCAATTGTTGAAATGAAGGAGATCAGTATGGAGATCATTGTGGATTTAGTGGCCAAAGTGATGGACATCCTTGGTGTGGGGAGTGAGGTCTACAAACCTAAGAAGGAAGCCTTTGAAGAACTGAATCTTTTCCTTAAAGGTAATGAGAATATCACTTCCCATTTTGCTGGTTACCTTTGAATGTCTGTACCTAATCCTTATGATGAGGTGGCTCTCACCCTTATTCAATTTTTAACCCTTGAGGGTCGTCACAAATTTATTTATGCCTACCACCTCCATGTGCTTAATCATTTTAGGCGTGGCTAGGATTTTATTTTTCCCTACTTTCTGTTTCACTCCCTATGTGCCTCTATTCCGCAGTTCAAAATGATAATAATATCTATCCCTCTCTGTCAAGGCTTTATCCTAGCCCTTGTTAAAAGAGTAGCTTTGGACATAGATAAAACTATCTTCCTTACCATGGAATCTTATGCGGATGGAACTAGTTCAGAATCGAAGGATGAGGATTTGAGTGATGATACCGAATCTTAGGATGGGGACTGAGATGATGACCAGGATGGGGTGGAGGTGGTGGTGGCCCAGAATCTTAAGGATTTGAAATCAAATCAGGTCTCTTGTACTTCTCTATACACCAAGGGTGAGTCTAGTAAATAGGAAGTTGTGACCCCTATAGATGCTCAATTGGAACAACATTTTGAGGCTTTGGGTCATGTTGGACCGGTAAAAGGGAAAAACCATTTGGCAAGGATGGCGGTGGATATTGAGGAACTCAAGGGTGATATGCGGCTCACTAAGAGCTCAACTAAGTTTTTGTTTAATGACTAGCATAAGATGAAAGCATAGGTGGAGGAAGCAATTAGTAATGGGAAAAGTGAAGAGATTGAGGTTTTAAAGGCCAACTTTGGTTTCATAACCAAAGAGTTGGATCATGTTTAGGCTATCCTCCATAGCTACATGGAATGGATCGTAGTCATGGTGAAATCAACTCTGCAACACCTTCAGACTCTAGGGTATCCGTGGATAGTCAGGGAAGGAATAGAAAGGCAACCCCTAATGGTTTTGACTTGGGTACCTTGGTGGGTAATATTGATGCTTTGGCGAAGGAATGTGATAAGGTGCTGGAGGGGCTTGAAAAAACTTATAAATGATCTGGGGTGGGATGTTTTGGTTTTGTTACTGTCTTTGATCCTAGCTGTTATTTTCATCACTACTGTTAGTTTCTCTATGTTTTTTGTTGTTGTTAGTTTTGCTATGTGAGCTCTGGAGAGCTCTGATTACTATGAACTGTTATATTTTTGTTTTCTGATGCCGTTGTTTTGTAATTTTCTTCTCTCTTGGAGTGGTGTTGGTGCACGGGGTAGGGCCCCCTCAAACCTTCTTTACCTCTTATAAAAAAGGTATTATAGAGAGATGATACCTATATTCTATAGGCATTATCTTCATTAAGGACCAATATTATTTTTTATAGGTAAGATGAATATAAGACCTATTATTTTAATAGGAAAAATTGTAATTGGGAGTTATTGTAAAAACTACTCAATAGGCCCTTTGAGCCACACTACATATTACAGATCTTGGAATTTGGTTTCATAGGATATTATGTAAGGGAATATCAAATCTACTACACAAGATGATGATTATCACTTGGTATTTGTGGAGGAGATTCTTTTTATTCAGACTTATTAAGCCACAAATTCATAGTACATCATGTATGGAAGACTGACCAGGGATCCATAGGGTGGCATAATATCATCTGGAAGATTGATCAGGGATCCATTGGGCATTATACGATGAAGGAGAATACTGGATCGAATCTGCATCATAAGCCGGGGTAGCTATTCAGTGTTTGTGATAAAGGTTCTTGTTCCATTTTGTATTTAGTATTATCATCCTTAGATTGTATTATTTGTTACAGTCATTAAAGTAGATAATATATCAATTTTATTGATGAACCCAAAGACATAGGCATTTTGCTAAACTCTTCTATCAACTTGTGTGTAATATGTTTTAATTCTTGCATTGCTTGAAGTTGATGTTGATGGGGTAAGTTTGGAAAATAATTTAATGCCTATAGTGGTCCGTGATCGAGGTCAATTTTCAAAATGTATGCTAATGTTTGATTTTTTTAGAGGTGTTAGAATTCTACATGAGAGTATTTATAGAAGGTTTACACCATAAAATATTATCTATAGTTATCTAAAGAAGAGACATAGGATTGACATTTCATCTAGTAGAACCATCTACTAGAGACTAGATATGATCATTTTGGATTGTAGGAGAGGAAACATGGGAGCTATAACATAAAGAGGTAGATCTTATATCCATGACGTAGGGATGTAGTACTGAAGTATAGGTTAGCCATAACATATTTAAGCACACTATAACATCACCCAAAAAGGATTCTAAGTTCTCACGTAAAGCACACGTAACTCTACTAGGTCCCTTATTGTGTTGGATACCAAGATATGGTTTTTACACTCATGGTTATCACAACATGCAAACATACCACATGAAGAATATGAACTTTAATGTAACATACAAAAATACAATTGAACATAGCCATAAAATATTTAAATATAAATTATAATCATGATGATTTTACAACTGATATTCTTTACAATACCCTATTCTCATAGACTATGGTATTCTTCATCCACTACATAGAGTTATATGTAATAAAGGACCAGACCATCATATTATTTAAACATGTTACATAACATACATATTTCTTTACATAGATGATATAGACATATATAGGGTGGGAATGTGTCTTTCACTACTTGATTCACTACATTATAAGAATAGACTGGCGTTATACATATATTGCATGCTTTTATAACTAGCAGTTTCCTATAACTAGAGTCTAACTTGCAGTTCTCCATTTTTGTCTTGTGTCTTATAATTATATTTTCCTTATTCCTATCACATGTGCTATAAATAGTTACACCTCTTCCATGTGTGCTTCATGTCTATAATTAGTTGTACCTATCCTTATCTTGTTTTGGTCCATGCTCTGTCTATTTTCAGATTACCTTGATGACCATGTCAACTTTTGCTTTTTCTTATATTTAGCTTTATGTAGTGATAAAGTTATCTCATGATTCTGTGCACAAAACCTTTTCACATGTTCCTTTTTTCTTCCATGTGCATCTCTCTCACACTTCTTAAATCCTTTATGCATATAACTTTATAATTCAACTCACAATCTCACACACTTCTCCAACCTTCATGCATATGCCTTATCCATTTTATCATCCCAACAAGGGATATATGATGGTTTAGTGTAGATGTTATAATAGACATAGATTACACTAGATTCATATTAGGTTAGTATAATATTTAATATTAATATAATTGTTTGTAAAAAATAACTATATGAAGATATTATATCCAATTTGTAGGTTTAACTAGCTCAAATAGAGTTTGAGGCATGACAATCCTAGTCTAGGGTGTCATATTTATCCCACTATTTACAAGTGGGTATTTAAACTTCATAATCTCATTTTATGACACATCCTCTTTTTATGAGGATCAAAGAGGATGCATGAGTGAGATTTTTTTTCATATGATGTATTAAGTGCCCAATTTCTATAAATACTATATATGTGTATATGACAACATTTATACTCACTATGTACATGGATTCTATGATTTATTATGTGGTTATATGTGTGATTGTATATTTACCTATGTTTTTAATTCTATATTTACAAAAATTTGCTTGCATTTATGGATACGTAATAAATAGTAAAAGAAAAAATAAAGAATAATATGGACGTATAATGAAAAATATAGAATAATATAAAAATCAAAATATGGTCTAATAGGTTAGAGAATATTTGTTAATAGGTTAGATAAGGATGTTCAAATGAGTGTAATAAATGACTAACACATGAGATATTATACCTAATATCTACAAATGGGAACCTAAAAACCATGATGCTTAGGTACATCTAGAACAAATACCCTAAGGAAATATCTCGGTTACATCTCAAACCTAAGTATGCCTCAAGTAATAAGAGAGGGATATGTAAATATTGAAAGGATATAAGAGTGATACAATGATGGACATATTAAAGATGATCATAATGCGATATATATGGTGTTTCATATGATATTAAATCTAAAAATACAAACTAGTTAGTATATGAACTTTTGATCTCTAGATATGGAAAGAGATATAAGTGTACATGTATGATAGGTACAATAAAAGTATAAATAGTGATAATATCTAAGTGAAATATAGGTTCATAAAATGTATAAAAACTTACCAAAATATCAAGTATGAATAAAAAAAAAAAAAAAACCCATAATATGTCACATAGATGTTATAAAGCATAGTATATAAGATTGTAACATTAATAGACAACATACCAAAAGATTAAGTGTGAATGAAAGAAAAGAAATAAATCCAAAATATGTTTTTTTTAATTATTGGCAAATAGTTTTTTGAAAGGGACTATACCCTTGAATACAAAAGAAGGCTTGAGAGCCGGAATAAGAGTGAGAAATAGAGAGAATGGATCAAGATCCAAGTGTTACAACGAAGCTCCAAGTAGCTCAGAAACAGCTACTCAACCGAGACAAAACAGCAAAACAACAGCAAAAAAATAGCAAACCGACTGCAAAGAAACAACAGAAAAACAACAAAAATCAGCAGAAGCTCCCAGAGCTACTTCTTGGTAGCTTTATCGATACTGATCTTGATTTTCTTCCAGGCATGAAACATACCCAAAGCAGTCATATGGGCAGCATCAGTCTTATCAAGCTCCTCAATGGTTCTTTTGCTTTCTTTTTCGTTGCCCCAAAGTGCAGCCGAGACACCGCTGAGGTTGGAAACACTTTTGGCATGGCCCTGGATGAACTCCTCAATCGCCCTAAAGGCTACAATGTTGTAATCATGTCTAGTCTTGGCCTTTCCTAAGCAGAAGTCTAAGGAGGTCAGCTTCTTGTATATGTCCTCAATCTGACTGCTATCACTGTTCCCCTCTTCCTCCCTGCTTTTATTGCCTTTCTGCTTGGCAAGGTTCTTAAACTCATCCTTCAACAAATTCATCTCAGCTTCTAAGGCCTCCAACCTCTTAGAATAGCTATCCATCCGCACCTCCCGGGGACTGGCACTACTAATGTTCAGCAGGTCATGAGCAATCTTAAGGTCAAAAGGCTCCTTCTCCATAGAAAGAGTCTCAAGATTGAGCCTCTTGGAAGCCCTGGTGACAGGTCTCTTAGAGGTAGAGGTGAGGTGGGTGACGGGAGTAGCAGCAGGGGGAATGGAAGGAGAAGATAGTGGAGCCGACATGGGGGTGGCAGCAACGGTGGAGGGGGCAGCAGCAGGGGCAGCAGGAGAAGCAGGGCTGGCAGTAGGATGTAAAATATAAAACTAAGATATAAAGGGGCAGCCAACACATGCAGAATAAGAAAAATATGCTAGAATAGATTATATGAGATTTTTTAGGGGTCTTTGGGAACATAAAACTAATTAAAATGTGTTAAACATAGAGGATTTTAGGGGGTAGTTGAAAATTTTGAACTATCTGATATGTGCTAAATGTAAAGAAATTTAAAGGGTGGTTGAAAAATTCAAAATAACTAGCTTGAGAATCGTAACATAGGAGAATAGGTAGAAAATGTAAGAAATAGATATAATATGAGGAAAATAAAATGGCTTCAGAGAGGGTATGTAAGGTACATGACTATGTCCTTAATAACCTCATGAACATATCACTACAAGTTTCATAATGAAATATCATGGTGTAAATATTTATAAATAACAATGAGACCTTTTGACACATCTCATGATATGTAGCAACCATTGTCTAAAATACCACCAGGGCTATTCTAACAACTTGCAAAGAGAAATTTGGACTTAGAAAAAAATTTAAGCCTTGGTGAAATTTTTTTGTTAATTTGTAGTTCTGTAGGTGCAAAATTGTAAAATGACCCCCAAGCCCCGACAATAGTCCTTATAAAACTCAAAGATTTGTCTAACACTTGGTCTTTTTCACAAATTTTACAAAATTACAAACTACCTTGGACATTTTTTTGATCAACACCATGTAACATCTCTGTGACGATATGGAGGTAACATACAAAATTACAGTTTATAGCTTTGTAGTAGAATTGTAAAATACATTTAGAAGTCCAAGGTTTGATTACATAGTGGACACATGGAGGCCATTCAGATACTCAAGTATGAAATGTACAGAGGTATTTCACATTTAAAAAATCATGTAAAGGTGCAAGGTGTAATCGAGGCTCTAGAACCCACCTTAGAAGACATATCACCTCGTCAGAGGTTAATGCTAAAATAACAAAAAAATATCATCATAAAGATTACAAATATATCCCTAACCCACAACAATGGAGATTTCTTCACCATATATTTTGATCCAGAGATCCATTATTCACTATATTTTTTGTATTCAAATCTTATTCTCATGGGCTACGTTTTGGAATATTAAAATGGATGTTTTTATGAAGTTTGGAGTTGGTATTGCAAAAAACAAGGATTTACAAAACCAAATGCAAAGCAATAATTTCTTCACAAAACTATATTTAATGAAGTATGGGCACCACATTTTCACCTATAGTTTCTGATGGCATGTTTTGGGACATGTAAAATTCCCATTTATCCTCTATGGAGAAATTATATCAATCCTTTGGGGTGGCAGGCGGTTGAAGCCATTAAAAACATGGAGTAAGACCTCATCCCTCTCTCCTCTCCTAAAAATATAGAAATTTAAGTCCTTGGGCACATTATAAAGGGTTCGGATCTGGGATCTATGAATCACATTTAAAGTATTTTCCCTCTTCAATGTGTTTGTATTTTTTTTAGTTTTGATATGAATGCAAGTGTGGTTATATCCCTATAAATTCTTTTATTTATCATGGAAACTCTTACTTCTTGCATGTCTTCAATATTTTCAATCTTCTATCTCAACAATGTTCATATTTTGAGTTTTTTTATGGTTACACTTGTGCGTTCAAGAGTATGAATAAATCCATTTTATTTTGGTTCATCACCTCCCCTTTGTTGTATCTTTCTCCTTTTAACTATCTCCTTAGAAGTTTTAGCTTACTTTTAGATTTTTTCAGATAGAAAATAGTTTGGGACCTATTGTAACAAATTAGAATGAAGGGAATCAACCCACTTATATAAATAAATATCATGATAACCCATAGATTCATGATATTAAATAGTTTCACTAGATTTTTGAAATCTAGTTTCAGTAAGGGTGCAAATTTTAGTGACAACAATTCTAGTACGCCCAGTGGGACAAGTATTGAAAGCTTATATTTCATCTTGACTAAATTTGATGTGTGCTTGGTGATTTTTATCCTTGGATGCTTGATTCAACACATATGATGGCTCCCTAGGTCAATTTTTCTAGTATAAGCAGTCCATTATCCCTCCTTTTTCATGATAAGAGTGTAAATATTGAAAAACATTGCAATAAGTAAGCCTAATGAATATTTACAATTACCCCCAAAGAGATGAAAAAGAGGTAGAACAGTTCAGAAATCACCATCTCATCCTAGAAGAACCCTTTCTAATCCTCCTCATTGGACACCTTTCTCACTTTCTTCCAAGGTTTTAAGACCATTTCCTTTCATGGCTCATCAGAGGAGCTTTTCGTTTTTTAGTTTCAATTGTGGTAGTCATGTATAGATAAATTCCCAACATGATATTCCAACATCTGATTTAAATAATATTCTCTTCTTCACTGGTGAAAATCAAACTACCCCATCCTCACCATATCAAATAAATTACTAATGTGTGTTCATTACATTTCGTTATTGAGGATGATGTTGTAGTTAGGATCTTAGCTTCATCCTTTAATGGAAAAGTAATTCAATGGAATAGAATTTTAAGACCCGCTTCTATTCACAAATAGGATGAACTTGGCACAACCATGTGTCAACAATTTGAGGAGAGTGGAGTAAATATTTCCTTGCTAGATCATTTAATAGCTATCAAAATATCTTCAAGTGAAATCATGGCAGATTTCGATTTCATATTTTAAAAGACATGGGAATGAATTCTATCTCTTCTAATACCTACACCCCAAGGTGCCTTTATTTATTTCTTAAGAGATTTGAATTCTAATATAGCTATTATGATCCAATATATGGGTGCATTTAAAATGCATGAGGTATATCAAATATCCAGTAGGGATGAATTTTTTTTATTCAAGATGGCAAGATAGATCCTAGATTTACCATGCCCTTATTTCTTGATTTACTTCAAACTGTTTAGCCATCTTTATCTCTCATTCCCCAATAAAATACCCCATATGTTATTTCCAATTATTATTCTCAAAATAAAATTTTTGATGATGATCTTAGAGTTATGGTTAAAAGTATATCTAATGATTTTGTCTCCTTCAAGATAATTTAAGCTCAGACCTCTAAGAATTTCTCAAATTATAATCAGGGACAATATTCAAGTTAGAATTTAAATTAGGGTTATCTATAACAAATACATTATTATCTAAATCAAGGTTACATACAATGTTAACGAATGAATAGAATTCAAGGTCAAGTATGAAGTTTCCTCTTCAAACAATCTCTCCCCCATAATAACTTTCAAGCCCCATCTCAAGTAAAACACTTATTCCAGTGAAAAATAATGTGATACAATATTTTAAGTTGTGTTATACATGTGATCATCCCCACAATTAATATGCTTATGAGTTTAGAGTTAATTATTTGAGGGATAAATATCTTATAGTAAAATATGCACTTTATCGGCAATAACAGACCATGGATTTTCCCAATATCAGTGCAAATGAGGCACACCATGCTCCTCATAAGCCTAATTTCATGTTCTTTGGATCTGATAACTTCTATGCATTTAAGCTGCTGATAATATGAGTAGACCTCAACTTCATGTTACTGATAATATAAGGTATAAGAAGAGAGTTTTGGATACCCAAACTTCATCTTATTTTAATCAAAGAAATTCTCTTTTCAAGGAGAAATAAAATTGGGGTAGATTCAAATAGGGACAAGATGCCTAGTTTTTCCAGTAGGCCTAGCACTAAAAAAGAGGTTGTTTTATAATAAAAGGTATGTGTACCAACAATAAAATAAAGAAGGGATAACATCATACCTAAAATTCACAAATCAGCTAGCTTCCCTTTCAACATCGTTGATCAAATGAAAAAGATAAATGTGAATGTGACAACGTGGGATGCCTTGGATATTTCATCACAAATAGATCTCCTACATGAAGCTCTCAAGTAACTTCCACAGTATGATCTAATAGATTAAGGAATGCATCCTACAGTCAGTCTATGTCAATCAAGATAATAACAAGTAAGAAAAATCAAGAAGATCCCACCCTTTTATATTTCCTTAATTGTAGGAAAAACACATATTCCATATTTGCATGATAGATTCTAGTGCTAGCACCTTTGTAATGCCTAACAAAATTGTTGATATTTTATGCATTCAATATGAACTAGTGTCAAAAGGTGTCCTACAACTTGATAGTTGTAACATTCTCATTTAAGACTTCAATAAACAATGGAATTTTTGTTTTTTTAAAACATAATGTTCAGAGTTCTAAATTCACATAATTTAGAACAAACACTCCATTACTAATCCATCACATAACAATGAACCTTATGTAATCGTAATAACTCAGTATATTACCGATATCTCATTTCATGACTCGGTGTTAAACTGATCTCTCATGTTTCATGATACCGATGTGTATACAAAGTATAATTTTGGTTTTCTTACCCAACAAAGGTCATTTAAGTTTTAATGCCTAAAGATCCTATCTACTTATATGTTATTGATACTCATATGATATCATGTTTCTTTAGTCTAGATGACACAAGACAACACAACCAGCTATTTGTAATACTTAAACCAAATTTTAAACACATGTATGTCATGATTTTATTTCTAGACAACACACTCGTCTAAAGGAATATGTATTTCACCCCACTCGAAACTGTCATCTAGATTAGACTTCCTTAACTACTGTTAACCACTTCCAAGTCCATGTTGGACACTAAAAAGGAACAACTCACATGGACTAGTGCAGACAATCTACTTATGGTGACTAAGGGTAATTATTCATACTCAATTTACTTACGTCGATTCAAATTTTCTTAATCACCTTTAGTTAGATCAAGCTGACATCAGCCATAGGTCATATGCCTGTAATTGTTTAGTGTAAAATAGTGACCTGAAATCCCATTTTATTACAGTTGCATTTAGAGGTGTTGGGTGGGATATCATTCCATAGTGGCTGCTCCATAGTATCCACATAATGACCCGTGTCATTAAGTGGATACTGTGCAATAACGACTATGATGTGATAGTCCACTTAGTTTCAATAAATGAAACTGACATACTTAACAAGTTAATTAATTAATTAGTTCACATCTTGTTAATTTCTACATAAGTCTATGTTTAATCATTGTGCGTCATGCCTAGGGATCAATTAGGTTTAACATGAGTAATCCAATTGTAACACCACTCCTTAAAGTTTAAAGGTGTGCAGATCAAATATGTATTAAGTATATTGAGTTAAATATTCATTTTCCAAAGTTCCATTCAATGTCACTAATCAATTTGATTATAATAGTTGTAGGATAACATTTAAGCATTATTTATTATATCCAACTAGTAAGTATAAATCATATTTTATATAACTTATATGTTGGGATGTGTGACTTTTATCAATTCACTTCATCTTTTATTAACCTTTTCATCACTTCTCTTACATATGACTTTGATCACATTTTATCATGTTCCTTTACTTTTTCAAACATTATAGATATAGATATCAACATATGTTTAAGACTCAATCATTAGGTCCATTCCCTGTTAATAATAACATTCCATTTCTTTCCATTTAAGGGCATATTTTTTTATTAAAGGAAAATAGTTTTGAAGGGACTATGCCCTGTTACAACAAAGGCTCAATAGCCAAATCAACATGAAAAAGCATAAAAATAGGATCCGAATCCAGATATTATGATAAGTCCAACAATAGTAAAAAAATAAGCTACTAATAAAAAGCAAAACAGGGACAAAACTACAACTAAACAATAAAAAACAACAAACTAACAGAAAAAAAACAACAAATTAAACTCCTCTAGCTTGCCCAGGAGGTATTATTTCTTCGAGGCCCTTTCAATCCTTGATTTTATCATCTGTAGGGAGGTAGAAAGTTCCAGAGTGGTGACATGTGTTTTTTCATTAACGTTCAGCTGTGAGATGACCTGATTTCTCTCCTTTTTAGTAGCCCAAATATCCTCAGGGACTCCACTCAACAATGTGATGTTTTTGACATGTTGTTCAATAAAATCACTTATTTCTTTGAAGATGGCCATATTGTGGTCATGTTTATCCTTATTTATCCCCAATCTATTATCCAGTGAGTTTAAATTTCTATAAATTTCTTCAATATGATATGTGCCATAACCTGCATCATCATTTATCTTTCTTTTTCACTTTTTCTTGTTTAGTTGATGTATTTTTTTCTTGATACTTTCTACCTCATTTTCCATCCTTTCCATTCTAAGGAGAATATTTTCCCTCTCCTACTAGGAAGTGGTGTCCTACACTACATTACTAATATACAAGAGATTATGAACCATTTCCATATCTTTGTTACTCCAAAGGACATGGCCAAAGGGAGGTGAGGTTGCTTTGTGGGGTGCAAGGTTCTTAGCCTTGACATTCTTGATATTGGAAGAGTTGGTTAGGTTAGAATTTGGTGTGCTGTGAGAGGGAGTGGGATGAATGCAGGGGGAAACAGGAATGGCAGGGAAATTGATGAGGAAATGTATGCGAAGGAGAAATATGAGCCTTTGATGAAGGGGGATGGCCCTAGTATGTTTTTTAAAATCAAGAATGGAGCATTCTAAAGAATTCCAGAGATAGTGTGGGGAGCAAGTAACAATATTTCTCCTGGAGTAATTAAGGAAAACCAAGTGTTTGGTGGGAACAATAATATTTTTACCTTCAAGGGATATAAACCACACCATCATTTTAGTAATTTCATCAAAGGGTTACAGAATGGAGCTTACTTGAATGTTAGCTGTAACAAAGATGATCTCCTCCCCTGCATCAACAAACTTCTTTGCTTCAACATTTTTTTCAATGCTTTTGTTGAAGAACTAGATGCCATTCGAAGTTATCCCTGTAACCTCTGCATTTAGCTCCTCATTCATCACCACCATTTTCCCTCCATATTTAACCTTCATGTCCTTCCAATCTGTGGAAAAATGCACTGAAATGTGTTGATCATGACCTTGGATTTTCTTGATAAAGTTGGAGATACCCCCCATTTGAAGATAATTCCACAGCTTAGCGTTATCCTTCCAAGAAGGATTGACAACGGGGTTCTTACTGACACGAGAGCTTTCCCCATATTTCTTCCTCTACTATTTTCCATTATTTCTTTGCTATAAACCACCCATGAAAAGGTTGTTTTTGTTTTTCCTATACCAGTTTTTAAGTATCTAGTTGGAAATCTGAGAAGCATGCAAAATGTTTATAATGGTAATTAGAGTAACTCCTCTTACATGTGCCATCTTTCTTATCCATCTAAATCCCACACAATCTCATTAGAAATTCTATCTAATATGTGAATTCTCATAATTATCCTTGGTAATACCATTCTTTACTTCCATGGTTTTTTTTTTCACTATCCCAAGTGGTGAAATTATTATTGGTACCATAGTTAACTAAGGTATCCGCCACCTTGTTACCCTCTCTATAAGTATGACCAATTTTAATATTTTTGAAGGTATGGAACATATTAATAGATTCCTGAATGAAATATTTAATAGTTTGAACTTGGATGGTGCATCTAATTAATATTATTTACAATATTCAAGGAATCACCTTCAACAACGATGTTTTGAATGTTATAATCCCGAACAATTCTTAGACCCCAGAAAGATGCTAGAGGTTCTACATAGTGATTGGTATGATTGTCCATTCTGCTAGCATAAGTAACAACTAAATATCCTTTATGATCCTAAATTATTCCTCCACCAACAGGTTCCCCTTGGGTTTCTCTTAGAGGCTCCATTAAAATTCAAGTTTATACCAAGAGTTTGGAGGAGGGATCCAATGAATTAGAGACCTGCCAATATTTGAAGTTCTTCGTTTATGAACATTTTCAATATCCATCTTCCAATTTGAGAGAATCATTTATTCATCTTCATGATATTTCATATTCTTGGGAGGTTTAAATATTTCAATATTGTCTTTAATTACATTACCAATCTTAGTAAATCTTTTCTTGCAAGGTTGTCTATTATTTTTAAAAATTATGTCACTTATGTCTTTCCAAACTCTCCATATAATATGGGGCATCACCAATTTCCAAAGTCTTCAAAAAATACAGTGTTTAAAAGGAGGATCCCACTAAATCCAATATTGAAGAAATTCCTTTGGCATTGTCCAATGAACATTGAATTTTGAAAAAACATAACTCTATATCTTTGAAGCGTACTCACAATGCAAAAAAAGATGCTTTGATGTCCTCAACATCTTTTTTACATAGGAAACACATATTTGGAATTATAAATCCTCTCTTGATAAATTTGTCATTTATGAGTATTCTTCCTTTGAGAACAAACCAAAAGAAGAAATTGATATTAGGAGTTATCTCTGGCATCCAAATCTTGCTCCATTTGAAATCACATTGGATGTTTTCAAAATAGGAATTGTATCCAACTTTGAAAGTGTATTCCCCATCACTTGAGTTGTTACAAACAAGTTCATCCTTAAATTCAATTTGACTTAGGGGTATGATATCCAACTGTACTTGTGATAAGGATATTGTGAAATTTATCTCATTGCTTTCCACCTTAAGCTGCTTCTATATTTTTCTATTACCCTCCATTTCAATGTAGTATTTGACTTTAGTTACATAATTTTGCTCTAGAATATATTTGATAGAACCAAATTTATCATTTAAACTAAGGCTAGTTCAGTTATCACACTAGATATTAAATATATATACCATTTCCCATCTTCTATTTATAGCCTTGTTTGATAAAATTCCTGATTTGTATCAAATTGTTCCGAAAAATAGACCATTGAGGTAACTAGTCATCATCAAGGAAGAGAAGTTACAGTTCTGCCAAGATATATACTTAACATTAATTAGATCAATCCAAGGTTTCTCCTCACTAAGCATTCTCCAACCCATTTTTGCAATAAAGGCAATATTAATTTTTCTAATATCCTTGTATGCCTAGCACACTAATTCTTTTATGTGTACATACTTTATCCCAAGCCACCAAGTGGTATCTGAATCTTTCCTCTATTCCCTACCGTAAGAAATGCTTCCGAATCCTTTTAATTTTATCCCTAAAGACAACAAGAATGTTGTATAGAGACATAATGTAAATATGTAGATTTTGAAGATTGCTTTTGATTAGCAGACATTTTCTAGCATTAGAAAGTATGGCCCCTTTCCAACCAACCATTTTCTTTTGAAATCTTTCAAGCAAACCATTCCAAATTGTGGTTGATTTTTTTTCGGTTCTAAGAGGAAGACCCAAATAAGTAGTGGGCAAGGAATTAATTTTGCACCCACAATTTGAGCAATTATTTTTTGTCTTTCCAAAGGAGTATTAAAAAATAAGATGGAACTCTTATCAAAATTTATCTCTTTCCCTGAGGCAACCTCATTAAATTTTAGGATAGACTTAATAACCTTAGCTTCAAGGATATAGGCCATCAACAAAAGAATTATATCATCCAAATATTTCTAATGTGAAGTTGTTTGGTTTGTAGAACTAGGCCTAATTCCTTTTAGAAGACCTTCATTAACAGCTTTGGTAATGGATCTACTAATATTGTCCACCATTAGTATAAAGAGAAAAGGGGATATAGGATCACCCTGTCTTAATCCCTTGATACTAGCAAAGAAGCCCATTGAATCACCATTCACCACCATAGAAAATCTAGCAGTAGAAATGCATGCCCTAATGATTCTTCTGAATTTATTAGGAAAACCAAATTTAGCCATAACATTGTGAAGGAAATACCAAGAGACTTTGTCAAATGCCTTATTCATATCAAGTTTCATAACCATGCTAGCTCTTTTATTATTATCCATAGAATAAATGATCTCATGCACCATGATCACCTCATCTTGAATTATCCTACCTTTTCTGAATCCACTCTTCTTCTTTGATATCATATCATTTAGAATAGTCTAGAGTCTTGTATTAATAATCTTAGTAAAAATTCTATAAATAACATTAACCAGACTAATGGGGCGGAAGTTCTTGAAATCTTTAACATCCATTTTTTTGGAGCAAGCACAATGTGGGTGTTATTCAACTCTTTTAAGAGATTACCAGTTTCGTAGAACTCATTCACCTCCCTTAGTAGGTAATATGAGCATACTTTTGAAAACTTATGAAAAAAATTAGCAGAAAAACCATCAAGGCCTGGTGCCTTATCCCCTTCAAGAGTAAAAAATTTTCTTTGCAGTTCCTCCAAAGTGACTGTTTTAAAAAGGTCTTTTAGTTTTTGCACATCTATTCTATCATTCGGAATATCCTCTAACAGAAAAGACATAGCCTCTTCATTTTCTGTACTATTCTCCTTGAGCATATTTTCATAAAATCATAGAGCTTCATCCTTTATACCCTTAGGGTCATTGATGACAACACCATTTCCTTTTAAGGGAATATTATCTTATCTATAAGTTCACAATTACACATTATAACATATCCCTTATAAATAACACAATACCATTTCCATATGAACGTAATATTACATTACAACAATTTCAAGATAAGGTTTACCATAACATAATTATAAATTCATATCAATCATCATGTAGCTTATTAAACTAACAAACTTTATTTATAGTCCTTCATTTCATTATAATCAGGCTACTTGGTGTTCTTGAAGTCCTTAATATGTTTGACTTATAACATGATAAGGTAATGTAAGACATTTATAATTAAAGCATCACACTAACTTTCAAGTTCACAACATTCATCATTTATAAGGATCAATATAAACAAGGAACCTTATTTATTTCTTTCTACTAAAATACTATTATCATAATTCAGTCTTGAAAATTCAGCAAATTTCAAATGAATACAATAGTAAGGCACTAGGCCTTTCATATTTTCCAAACAGAATGACTTTGATATTTTTTACAATAATATATTTTTTAGAACATTTGACTTAAATCAATCAAATAAATTCAACTTCTTATAAGTTTGTTTTCTTTCATATTTAATGAAATCCATTTGCAAGATTTGTTAGTGTGTGTCAGTTCACATGATCTGATCATGATAAGCACTAAATCTTCAGAACAACATGCTCTAACTTAATAATTTCATAAAAATAACTCTACTTTCAAATGAAATCAAATTAAGGTTCCAAGAAAGTAAAAAATTATTTCTTAAGCATACTAAGAACAATCAAGATAATTAAACCATAAAGAAGTCAATTTAAGTCATAAACTTAGCACTATTATTCTATCACTAAAAATTTCAGTCACTTAAGGTACAAACATGTACATTTGATCCAATTCAATCATGAAACAAATATACAAGTGTAACATGATTTTAGCCATATAACCCCATAATTATATGACTAGAATTATTTACTTTGTTCAATAATTAAGAATCTTAGAAATCCCTACAATCAAACAATAGGACAAAAAAGTATCTTAATCAATATTACAAAAGTACCTATAGGGTAACAAGTCATATAATCCCATAATTATAGGACTAGAACCTTATATTTCATCAATACATATTTTACAACAGTACTAGGAATCTTTTGTTATCAATCGAAAATAAAATTTACATTTAACCATCAATACGAATAGTCTATATAATAGTCAAGTTATTTTTATTTATTATTATTTCTACTAAATTCCTAGTATATCATTGATATAGTTTACAACTATCATTTAGAGTTGGATTAGAACAAACTAAGTTATAAAACAATAGGTTTGAGAATAGAGGGGTTCTTAAACCCCAAAGAAACTTCGAACACAACTCAGCTTGAAGTCATTTTGAAAACACAATAAAACACATTAATAGTAACAATAACATAACAATCCAATCAATGATTTTTTATAACCAAATTGACTAGGAAAGCTAATATCATCTCCACAAACCGAAGGAGTAGGATTTATCAGTTGATGCTTTCATTAAAATACCATAAAATAAATCCAACAAAAAATAAGAAAGACAGTCATATCACATATTTAAGATCATTCAAATCAAAATACGAAAGCTAGGCATAGCCCAAGTTCGAAACATAGAATAATTCATACAAGAAGATGAAGATTAAAAAATTTGTTTAACAACGATTGTCCAAGATCCTAAGCGAATTTGTGTTATATCCATGAGTTTACGGTTTAAAATACAAGAGGATCAAGGACAAATTTCTTTACAGTTACCAACCTAACCCAAAAATTTAACAAGATTTCATAACATAAATACCCAAATAGGGAATTGGCTCAGTGCATGAATCTTAAGGAAAGATCAATGAAAAAAACATAATACTAGCAATAGGGGCTCGGTTTGATAACCCAGTTCGAAAAAGAATAGTTGATAAAGGAAAGAACAAGTGAACCCACCAAAATTCATGTACTCAAACTGGTATATAACCAAGATCAGAACCTTTCACTAAAGGTTTAAGTTAACTTGACATAAGGGTTTTAGAGACAAATGTGACAGTCCCTCAAAGAACACCCAGATATTGTATTAAGAAAATTGATAAAATAAGTTCAACAAGCAACTCCAAGAATGGAAAATACATAAATCCAGCCAAAAATACGAAACCCATGAACTAAGAAACTCATTGTTTCAACCAAAAACATTCACGGTCATGCATAGTGAACCAAAATTAGATTTAAACAAAGTTAGAACCAGATGCAACTAATTTTAAGTAAAAAAACCAAAACAATCATTGAATAACTCAGAAACCAAAAAACCCAGAACACAAAATGTGATTTCACATAAAGAGCATAGTCATTTTCATGGAGTAATTAAACAAAGCAAGATATTATAGTGAGTTAGAGCTTATCATGCCTAGGTAGTGATTTTGAAAACTCCTTTCCAAGCTTTCCAACTTCCCTTCCAAGTTTCTACCACAATATTTCACCAAATATTCAAATGGAATGCACAAAAAAATAGTCTCCATTTTCTTCATTAATTTTATAACTGAAATCTCAAAATTTTCTCCGCTATACTCTCAATGCAACAACAAGTTCATAAATAAAGTAGAAATGAACTTCTAGTTCAAATAAAAAAATATTAACATGCAGAGCCATTATGTTAGATACACCAAATGAAAAATAGAACCCAACCCCAGTTCTTTTCCTCCAAACCATCTCAGTGTTTCCAAGGCATTTTCCACACTTCCTTCGAGGTAATCAATGAAATGGTAGATTTCCAGTTCACCTTACAATCCACCACCTATTCCAACTTAGCAAAAATTAAACGTTTAAACAAATTATTGCCAAGTGTTTTAGTTACCTTGGCCTATGTGCATGTCAACTGGGGGTAAGTCACTACCAAAGGTGGTGGTGTTTGTAATTACCATCACATTTAATTTTCCAACTACTGGATTGGTGCCAACCATTTATTATTAACTCAACCTCCTCACTATATGCTGATCATAATTTGTCCTTAGGTTAATTTTTAGGTCCTTGGATAGGTTTAGAGATCAGGGCCCCATCAATAATGTATTAACTATAGCTTAGGTTGGGTTTGTTCAATAAAATATAATTAGAACATAACTAGGTCCTTTTAAGTATATAATCGTCACCTAGAATAGGTTTGTTAGGCCTTTAAAATATTCAACAAGAATGTCATCCTTTGCAATTTATTGAATCTAAGTAAGATTTATCAGTAGTATGGATGTATTCATAAGATGTTACAAAACATCTCCAATGACCTTATGTTCATTTAATCCCGAATATGATAGTATATCAGAAACATGATGAAGTCAAATTGACTTAACAAATATGATCATAATAATATATCAATCAAAGGCATGCCTTGGATCACTGAAATTGATCCAAGATATTTCCCTTCTTCAAATATAGATGCAATAGTTTAAGAAACATCATTGATATCAAAAATTAGATGACTTACCTTGCACAGTTCCAAAAGATTGTATTTAATTCTTACCAAGCATGAGATCACATAGGGCCCTTCAAAACCCAATCCAATGAGCACATGATGATAATTCAACATAAAGTTCAAATATTTCCAAAAGCATGATTAACATCAGATTTTTACAAGGAATGGATATCTCTTCTACAAACATGACCAATAATTCAAAGAGTATATGAACTCAGAACAAGAATCACTTATCAATGTTTGAGCAAAATTCAGTGACAGAAGAAATTACAGATATCAAAAAGGCATAGGCATTACATACCTCCCCTATAAAAAGCTGTTTTTTGGCAAATCATCATCCCAATGATTAACTTATTCCATACACTTATTTAAGAACACATGCATAAATATAACTTATTCATCCATTAAATTCTCAAACAGTCAACAGATTTGCAGAAACTCAAGTTTCTCAATCTTATTACAACATCAAATAGTTGTACCAACACCTACTAAAAATTATTTTCCCCAAAAATGGAAATAGTCATAGATAGTTTTTTAAACCAAATATTCAAATATCACATAAATTAGAATTAGTTTTTGTTCAGAATAGATGAGGAAAAGCAGTTTTCATGTCCTCAAGGTTCTCCCAGGTTGCACTTTCTCATTAAACTGGTCCCACTAGACCTTACATTGACTTATTTCATGATTTCACAAGTGCAACTTGTGAGTTTCTAGCACCCTTATAGGTTCAACCATGATTACTCCTGGGTCTTGGACCTGCAAGGAGTTCCAATTCAATATATGTGACAAATCTGAAACGTATTTCTTAAGAAATTAAATATGAAAAACATCATGCATCTGTGCCAATGTGGGAAGCAATGCTAAAGGATAGGCTACAGGACTAATCACTTCTACAATCTTGAAAGGTCCCACAAAACGAGGTGATAACTTGGCTTTTACCAAAATTAATTGAGCTCTTTTTAGGCTTGACACGTAAAAATACTTTTTCACCAAGTTCAAATTTTCTATCAACCCTTTTCAGGTCTGCATATCTTTTTTTCCTATCAGTAGCTTCCTTTAATCATTCAAAGATTAATTTTACTTGTTGTTCCATTTTAGTAAGCATTTTAGGTCCAATTATCTCTCTATCTTCAATGTTATCCCAACTAACAAGGGTTCTACACTTTTTGTCCATATAATGCTTCGAAAGGTGTCATTTTTAGAGAGGAATGGTAAGTATTATTGTATGTAAATTCAACTAAAGGAAGGTATTCTTCCCATTTGTACTATTGGTCCATACAGTACATTCTCAACATATCTTTCATTACCTGATTAACTCTTTCAGTCTACCCATCCATTTCTAGATGATATGCAGAACTAAAATTCAGTTTTTTTCCTAAGGCTACATTTAGAATTTTCCAAAAACGTGAAGTCATTATTGGGTCTCTATCAGATATAATTAGCTCAGGTACACCATGCAATCTGAAAATTTCATGAACACATATTTTTGCAAGAATAGGTGAATCATCTTTGAGATTACCAGTAATGAAGTGAGCTAATTTTGTTAACTTGTCAACCATAACTAAAATAACATCATATTTATTGTTAGACATAGGAAACCCTTGAAAAATCCACATACTTATTACTTGTCCATTTATATTGCGATATGCTATGAGGGTATAATAAACCAGTTGGGTGCATATGTTCAGCCTTAACACGTTGACATTCAAGGCAATGTGACACATAATCAATTATATCCTTTTTCAACCCTTTCCAAAAATATTACTGTTTTACACCAGCAAACATTTTTGTCACCCTGGGATGTCCAGAGTAAGGTGAATTGTGAAATTTAGTCATTAACTTCTTCCTTAACTCATTTTCATAAGTACATACACCTGATTTTCATACCTTAGGATTCCTTCATTATCTAATTAAGAAACCTTTGTATCTTGCATCATTAGAATCTGCAGACAAGTGTTGTTTTTACTTGCTGAAAATACAAATAGAACATCATTGCTTTCTTTACTTCATCTTTGAACTATGTTCTCAAGGTTACAAGTGTGAAAATATGTTTCCTATGACTTAGTGCGTATTCCACTTAGTTTTTTACCTTTAATGTAATTTATGTCGAAATCATATTGAGACAAAATATCTAACCATCTTTGTTTTCTTGCATTTAAATTTCATTGTGTGAAGATATATTTCAACCCAAGGTGGTAAATTTTTAGCTCAAAGGGTTTACCTAAGAGATAATGTCTCCATAATTGAAGTGCATGTACTATGGCAACAAGCTCTAGGTCATGGGGAGCATAATTCAGCTCGTGTAACTTGATTTTTTCTTCTTTCATAAGCTATAACATGATCATTTTGTAGTAATATACCCCCTAATCCTTCTCTGGAAGCATCTGTAACTACTATAAAGCTTCTGTTTGGATCCAGAATAGTCAAAATAGGTGTTGTAGTTAGTTTTTCTTTTAGTATTTTAAATGTTTCTTCACATTTATCACTCCAAACAAATTTTTTTTCTTTCTTTTGTAATGAAGTAATTGGGGAAAAAACTTGTGAAAAGTCCTTAATGAATTTTCTATAATATCCAACAAGCCCCATGAAGCTTCTAACTTCATGAACATTCTTAGGTGTTAGATAATCAATTATGGCTGTAATATTTGATGGATCAACTAGAAATTCCATCCTTGCTTATAACATGTCCTAAGTAATGTACTTCAATTTCATAAAAGAAACATTTTGAAAATTTCTCATATAGTTTTATCTTTCTTAGAATCTCAAGTACAATCTTTAAATGTTCATTGTGATCCTCCATGCTCTTAGAATAGATAAGAATATCGTCTAAGAATACAAGTACAAACTTTTCCAAGTATTCTTGAAAAATATTATTCATCAGATTCATGAAAGTTGTAGGTGCATTTGTTAAACCAAAAGGTAAAACAATGAATTCATAGTGCCCATATCTTGTTCTAAAAGTTGTTTTATGAATGTCATCATCTTTGATTCTCAACTGATGATATCTAGATCATAGATATATTTTCGAATAAACTGACGCACCACACATATGATAAAATAGATCGTCAATCCTAGGAAGAGAATATCTGATTTTTATTATTTATTTGTTTAGCATTCGATAATCAATACAAAGTCTAATTGTTCCATCTTTCTTTTTAACAAAGATTATCGGTGCTCCCCAAGGCAAGACACTCGGTCTTATCAAACCTTTAGAAAATAGTTCTTATAACTATGCCTTTATCTCAACTAAATCAATTATGGGCATGCGGTATGGTGCCTTGGAAATAAGTTCAGTTCTAGTTTTATTTCTAGTGAAGTCAAATTCTCAGTTTCGGTAGAAGACCAGGTAAGAAACACATTGTTATACTCTCGTAATATCAGGTATTTTCCATAAAATTAATACTTTCTTCTATTGTTTCATATAGTTTACTGCATATAACATGCAACCTTGGTTTTTGGCCTTCTTAAGCTACATGGCTGATATTTTTCTAATTGTAATGTCTCTTTTTACCCCTTGTATGTTGTTGTTTTTTGTAGATCATCAAGACATTTTATGTGTTTTTCAAAACAATCAAATTTATCCTTATGATCAACAAGCCAATTCACACCAATGATGACATCTTAAGACCCTAAAGGTGCAACATATAAGTCTATCTCAGTGGTAAAACTTGGCAATTCTAAGGTTGTGCCAAAAAGACATTTATTAATAGTGTGGACAACATTATTACCATAATGGATAGTCCATGATTGTTCCATAATTCCAACTTTTATTTTTAATTTTGAAGCTAATTTATTATAAATAAATAATTATATAGCACCAATATTGAAAATTATAGCTACAGGTATGCCAAATAATTTACTTTTTACTTTAATGGGTGTAGTCTACTTTTTAGCTTGCTTATCTTCTACTACAACATGTATCTTGTGATGATGGTTGTTGTCAAATTTTTTTAGATGGCACTGATTTGCATAATGGTATTTTCCATAGTTATAACAACCCCCAATAGGTCCCTTTTTAGGCTCAAACTTATTCTGAGCCTTATAATTACTATTGTGGCCACCGTAAGTTTTCTTCCCATTATTATTATTCTTTGGAAAATTATTTATATTATTTGCAGTAGGTTTATTTACTGCAATTTTCTTACTATTTTCAACCCCAAACCTGATTTTTAGTGCCAAAATTTTTCCATGCCACCTTCTTAGGTGCTAGTGATGAAGAAGAGTTTGATATTTTCTTTTAATTCTCTTCCCTATGCATAGAAATTTCCTTCAAATTTTTGTTCTTTCCTTATGGATTAATCTACAACTCCTTCCATGGTGGTTGGCCTATGTACATCTACCTCTCCACATATGATAGGATTCAATCACATTATGAACTTATGTATTCTAAACTTTTCGTCAGTTTAGTACTCCGTAGTACATACTTGAGAAGCTTAGTAAACTTCTCTGAATATTCAGTTACAGTTATTTTTACTTGAACTAAGTTCTGAAATTTTGTCATTTTCTGATCATAATAGAAATGTGGCAACCAATGACTGCCTAAATTTTCCCTTAAAATATTCCCAAGTGATGTTTACTTCATCAATATTCAATTCAGCCTTACAGTTGTCCCACTAGGAAGATGATTGATGGGAAATCTTGTAAGCTCCCCATACTACTTTGGTTTCTTCTGAGAAGTAGCTAATTGCAAAGTAATTCTGCATTTTTCTGGGTCAATTCTCAGCCCCATATCCTAGTGTGGTACCATCAATTTTTTGTGGATTTATTATTTTTATGTCATTGGTAAGTTTAGATGTCAACCTTTACTTCTTATTTTCAAGCTAGTAAGGTGCATTTGCATTCACATTTGTAGCGTTATTGCTGGAATTTGTAACATTTTTATTTTTCACATTATTATTGTTATCACCGCTGGGATTTCTAGCATTAACATTATTTCCTGGAATTGGCTGATTTTTATCTTCAAAATCATCCTCTTCCTCATTTCCCATTACTTTTTGTTCAAGTACAGTAAGACAATCTCTTGTGTCCAACAGGGAAGCAAGGATCTCATCAAGTTTTTGTGTTGTATATTCTTCACCAACTGGAGGATGGTTCTTTGCATCATGTCCCCTTGTTCTAACAATTTTCTGTTAATAAGAAATTAATTTTTTATCAAAGATGGACTCAAACAGGTCCAAGAGTAGCAACCTTCATCTCTGATACCAAAATATAACATCGTTACTTAAGAATTTTGTAAACAGGGGAATTTAAAAAAAAATTAATGTTAACTATTCTAAATTCACATAATTTAGAACAAACATTCCATTGCTAATCCATCATATAACAATGAACCATATGCAACTATAATGACTCGGTATAATACCGATATCTCATTTCATGACTTGATGTTAAACTGATCTCTCATGTTTCATCATACTGATGTGTATACAAATTATACTTTTTTTTGTCTTACCCAACAAGGGTCATTCAAGTGTTAATGCCTAAATATCCTATTTGAGTATCTGTTATTGATACTCATATGATATCATGCTTATTTAGCCCAAGTGACACAAGACAACGAAACCAGTTGTTTGCGATACTTTGGCCAAAGTTTAAAGACGTGTATGTCATGATTTTATTCCTAGATGACATACTCATCGAAAGGAATATATCTTTCACCCCACTCAAAACTGTCATCTAGATTAGGCTTCCTTGACTACTGTCAGCCACTTCCAATTCCATGTTGGATGCTAAAAAGGAACAATTCACATGGACTAGTGTTGATGATCTGGTTATGGTGACTAAGGGTAATTATTCATACTCAATTGACTTACGTCGATTAAAATTTTGTTAATCACCTTTAGTCAGCATAAGCTAAAATCGGCAATAGGTCATATGCTTTTCACTGTTTAGTGTAGAATAGTAACTTGAAATCACATTTTATGAAATTTATGTTTAGAGGAGCTGAGTGGAATATCATGCCATAATGGCTTCTCCATAGTATCCATATAATGACATGAGTCATTAAGGGGGTATTATGCAACAAAGACTATTGCAATAATCCACTTAGTTCGGATAAACGAAACTGACATACTTAACAAGTTCATTAATTAATTAGTTCCCATCTTGTTAATTTTCTCATAATTCTATGTTTAATCATTAGGTGTCGTGCCTAGGGATCAATTAGGTTTAACATGATTAATCAAATTATAACACCACTCCTTATAGTTTAAAGATGTGCAGATCAAATCTATGTTAAGTACATTGAGTTAAATATTCATTTTCCAAAGGTCCATTCAATGTCACTAATCAATCTGATTATAACAGTTGTATAACAACATTTAAGCATTATTTATTATATCTAGATAGTAATAATACCTTAGATTTTATATAACTTATATGTTGGGATGTGTGACTTTTATCAATTCACTTCATCTTTTTATAACCTTTTCATCACTTTTCTTACATATTCCTTTGATCACATTTTATCATGTTTCTTTATTTTGCCAAACATTATAGATATAGATATCAACATATGTTTAATACTTAATCATTAGGTCCATTCCCTCTTAATAATAATATATTATCTTATCTATAAGTTCACAATGACACAATACAACATAGCCCTTATAAAGAACACAATATTTCCATATGAACGTAATATAACATTACAACAATTTATATATAAGTTTACCATAACATCATTATAAATACATATCAATCATCTTGTACCTTATTAAACTAATAAAATTTATTTATAGTCATTCATTTCATCATAATGAAGTTACTTGGCAGTCTTGAAGTCCTCAATATGTTTGACTTATAACTCAATAAGGTAATGTAAGGCATTTCTAATTAAAGCATCATACTAACTTTCAAGTTCACAACATTTAGCCTTTACAAGGATCAATATAAATAAGGAACATTCATTATTTATTTCTACTGAAATACTGTTATCATAATTCACTCTTCAAAATTCAGCAAATTTCAAATGAATACAATAGTAAGGCACTTGTCCTTCCATATTTTCCAAACATAATCACTTTATAAAACTTTTAAAATAACCTTTTTTTTTCAGAACATTTGCCTTAAATCAATAAAGTAAATGTGGTGTCACCCATATTTCATCATGAAATCTGCGACTACCCTATCTGAAAAATTTTCGTACTTTTAAAATAATGGGTCGTTTTGTGTTTTTATTGCCTGAAAGTTCTTGTATTGCATCAAGATATTCCCAAAGAGCCATATTATCCTTTATTTCCAAATACCCAGATGCTCAAAATTGTTATATTCTATCGTTAGGATTTGTCTGCGGGAAATTTGTATTTAATTATTTTGAGCCCCGTATGAGGCTATTTGTGCCTCGTTTTAATTTTGTTATGATCTAATATGTCATTACTCTTATGTACCAAAAGGGTTTTAAATTAGAATAAGTTTTGGGCTTTATTTGTAACTTTTGGCAATTTTTCGTGTTTTTGTGTTGTCCCGTTTCGTTTTCTGTGAAATTTCTCTAGAGCTATTCCTTTGCTGGGTAAGCCCGATTTTTGGTCTGGAGCAGCTGGAAAACATATACGCACATTATGCCTGGAGGAAGTCACCATCGGAGGTCTAGATCACTAGGAAAAAGTGAAGTCATGAATGGAAAATCCCCTGTGGGGATGTGCACATTTTTGGAAAAACAAACGATTTAAGCTACAATGGGAAAAATAGAAGCCGTAAGTATGATGGGAATTTTATACCTGCCTAGCAAGGTACTTTTTCCTGTGTTATAAAACTCACTTAAGCTGTAGTGGGAAAAATATAAGCAACAGGCAGGTGGGATTTTATTCCCTGCTTTGCAGGATACGTTTTCCCGTGATAGAAAATTCACTTAAGCTACAGTGGGAAAAATAGAAGCAGTAGGCAGGTGGGAATTTTATACCTGCCTAGTAGGGTACTTTTTCGCCTGTTATAAAATTCACTTAAGCTGCAGTGGGAAAATTAGAGGCAGCAGGCAGGCGGGAATTTATTGCCTGCCTTGTAGGGTAAAAATTCCCATGGTGAAATAAAAGAAAAGTGACATAAGTGAAATCACCGGATTTTATTTGTCTGGCTTACAGGGTAAATAATCCCATTGTCAAAGTCAAATCACTTAAGTGGATCATGGGATTTCCGGGGCTGCCTTGCAGGGTAAAAAATCCCATTGTCAGAAATTCTTAAAAATAGAATTCTATTATGCAAAAAGTGCGACCCACCTTGGGTGAATAATAATGCATTAAATAAATATTTGTTAATATTTATTCACCCAATTTTGGCACCTAGGCTTGTGGAAAAGTCAACAAAGGGAAGTGGACATAAGGAATTTAAAAATAGAATTCTAAAATTAAATAAATTTAATTTATTTAATGCAGCCCCTTTTGAGAAGGAATTAATACTTTTTAAAGTATTAAATGATTATATTAATTCCTATTTTCAGTGGCTATGGTCAAAGCACACTGTGAAGCTTAAGTGAAGTGAAGTGTGGATGATTAAATTGAATTAATTTAATTTATTGGATGGTGTCCTTAAACATGCTATATTTAAAAGAGAAGAGCATGATTTTTAATTAATAAATTGCCTTTAATTGTTAGGGAAATTATTAATTATAGAATTGTGAGGGTTATATAAGCATGGGCAGCCATATGGGTGAATTATTTGATTCGTAGGTAAAGTATTGCAGCCATGTGGAAAAGTGTGCCCCCATTAGAAGAAGGATTTTGCTCAGACAAGGTGGCAACAAGGCTAAAAGCTTCTAGATTTGGCGCATGCTTTGAAGGAGGTTGATCTTTGTCTACATAATTATTTGCATAGGTGTTATAGGTGCTCAGGTGTTGTTGAAAGGATTCATGCTCACTTTATGTGTAAATTAAACACCATTTTTTGGGGCAGCAGGCTTGAAAAGTGTAGATTTTTACAATTAAAATTCACTATTCATGCTCCGGTGGCCATTTTTGTCTGAATAAATTACAGGAATTCATTACATGTGTTTTACAAAGGAAAAGGAGCTTTTATCAATATCCAATACATTGCATATACCCTCTAAATATGAAGAATTGTCCAGATCTGCACCAGTTTTGAAGAATTCCAGTTAAATAAGAAGTAAAAGAATTATTCAGACGAAGATAGACAAAGCTATGGTGAAGAAATATGAAAAAAAAAGCACAACGAAGTCATGCATCACTTCTAAATTTGTAGATATTGGAGACATGGATCTAGGCTCGGAACCTCTTACTGAATTGATAGATAGATCTAGAGCAGGAAAGACTTCACTCATGCATGCAGATTAAAAGTAGTGGAATTATTCAAGTTGCATCTTTTCCATCCATAGCCTAGTTGCCAAAGTTTGTTATGCAGGTGCAGATCCATATCCAGATGTAGATGCAGATATAAATCCATATGTAGATCCAGATCCAGATCTCATAGTTGCAAAATCTTCTGGCACAAAGGCTTCATCCTCTTGTTTCGAATGCAACCCGTGAAGAAGACAGTGCATGGAAAATTCCTTCCAAGATCTTGTGCATGTGCTCTCATCTTCCAGTTGAAGCTTTCATTGAATTTTCATTCACCCTGAGTACTTTCTAGAATATTTAATTGCTCATATGCAATTAAAAATAAGGATGATGAGTTATCTATGGCCAACCTTGCATTGATGCATGTACAAAAGAAGAATTGCAAAACATTCAAGGATAAAAGAGAAGACAATGTGAAGGCAAAATTCCATCTTGCTTCCAATTCCAACTGCTTGTAATTTCAGCTTGTTTCCAGATCCAGCTGCTTCTAGATCCAGTTTGAATCAGCTGCATGGAGACATGAAAAAGGACAAAGTCAGCTTTCCTCTTCCTTCTTTTTTCCTTCGACAAAGTAATTGAGTGATTAATTCAATTATACAACTTAAGTGATTGGTTTAAAAGCCATTACTTGAAGAAGTCAACTACTTGGAGATAGGTGGCAGACGTGTAAAATAGAAGCTTCTATTTTTCAGTTGCAAGTCATACGTGTCACGCAAAGAGGAATTCTAAGAGGAATATTGCTAGTTGTTTCTTTCCAACCTCCACATGTGCCAGTTCAACTAAATATTTCAACTTGTAATTTCCCCTCTATATTCTATAAGTAGAGGAAGAACCTTCAGGTTAGGGAGAATAATTTGTAAGCAACAATCTTTTGTTCTAAGACTTTGTGCTGAACCCCTGAGAGAAACTTGGAGCAAAGGAATACAAAGGAGAAGGTTTCTGGAGAACTTTGTGTCACGGTGTACTTGGTTTCTTGTTTTTAATCTTAGATCTCTTAATAAAATTTGTGTTATTATAGATCTAAATCTAGAGCTACCTTTGTTTTATAATTCTTTGTTCATATCTATTAAGTTTCTTCTATGTGCATGCAATTAGCTCTGCTATCTACTAATTGGGATGCACATCTTCCCCATTTCTTCTCTATATTTACTTTACTTCGTTCTTCTATAACTTTCCTTTCTTAAACAGCTGCTTACTTGCTGCAGAACTTCTTAGTTATGGTTCATGAACTAAGTGGTTAAAGTAAAACCCCTAATAGATAATAACACATTTTTATTAAAAAATATGACACGGGAGCCTCACCAGTTAAATGAGGGAGATTTATCTCATGACTGCCTAGGTTTGATGCTATGCAGAAAATATAGCCAATAGTTTTTGGTGACTCCACTGGGGAACAACTATCTATGTAGATCAAAGCTTATCTATTGAAGATCAGAGTGTTTTCCATACAAATCTCAGCCTGGCTAAACGTCCATTCACCCGATCTGTGAAGGCATGAGGAAGGAATGATCATTTCTTTAGATTGTAGGAGTAATTCAATTTCAATCGTCCTCCTCAAGTTAGAAGCCACAGATCTAGTCTTTCACCAGGAAGAAGAGTGTACGTTCATCCAGATCCAGATCATCTTTAGCATAATATGGAAGCTGGAATTATTCATCAAGTCTACTCTTGGAGAGGACGTGCCCCGTTCATCATGCTGAACCAAAACCCACTTGCCCCTACAGCACCTGTTCCATGGGGTGTAGCCTTTGGACCTCTGAATCTAAATCCTCTTATGCATGATCTACCTAAAGGGACGAGAAAGAATTTTCCAAAATTCTTTGGAGATGGCAAGTAAAATCCAGATGACCACTTGGCTACATTTTTCATATCCTATGGAGTGCTTGCAGTCGAACATGAAGATGTATCTGTCCGGATCTTCATAGAGACTCTACATGACTTGGCTGGACAATGGTTCTACCGGCTAGCTCCTGGCACCATAACTAACTAGGCTACTATGCAGGATGCATTCCTGAAAATATTCAATGCAGCCGAAGATTCCAGTACATTGATAACTCAACTCACTCAGTTGAAGAAGGAGCCACATGAGCACATGCGGGATTTTATTGCAAAATTGCAAAGATTACTGTACAAAATTCCAGCTTCTGCTTCTCTGAATGACGAGAATCAAAATGTGTTCTTCATCAATGCTTTGTTTCTTGAAGTAAGCTATCAACTGCGAAGAGCACGTCCGGCTAACTTGTTAGTAGCCTAGAACATGGCGGTTGAAATTAAAGACGACCTCATCATGGCTGGAAAGATAAAGAGCAGCACTTTTAGAGCTGAAAGTTCATCCTCTACTACTACTTCTGATTCACTACTGCAAAAGTTAGCAAATGAGATGATGCAGATGAAGAAACAAATGGCTCAAATGGCTCAAGGCAACAATACTGCCCCTGCTCATAATTTCAACAACAACAACTGGAACCGCATTGTTGGTTCCCAAATATTAGCAATTGAAGCTACTCCCAGAAACAACATGGAGATGAATGAAGAAGACCTGGAAGCTGACACTGATCAGCTCGAGGATGATGATTTTAGGTCCTGCTGGTGACTCCAACATTAATTACCTAAACTACAAATCTAAACATGACGATGAGAAACTTCATGAAGATGTTCATGGTAATACATATGCAGTACTTACAAGATCAAAAACTCGCCAAGCTGAGGCATTAGCTGACAAACAAAGAAGTGGCATCCCTTTGCCTTCTTCCTTAGCTTCTGGAAGTAAGCATGTGAGTTCTTCATCTCAACCATAGAAAACGACTCAGGTATTTGAATCTATTTCTTCTTTTGACATTATTGATCATGCCAAGAAAACTAAAGTTCAAATGTCAGAAGCTGGACACTTGAGAGCCATTCCTGAGAAGTTAAATAGGCCAGTCAAATATGTACAATCACCAGGACAATCCAATACATCAAAAGGCCTTTTTCCTAAGCCCAAGGATACTCCTCCACAAAACAACACTGCAGTTGTTAAACCCTCACCATCTTCTAACAAGGTGGAACCTTTCTATGTCTCCTTATTGCTTAATGGTTTCAAGTTAAGCAATTGCATTCTAGATTTGGGTGCTTCTGACAATGTCATGTCAGCTAAAGTTGCAGATGCTCTTGGGACTACCCTGACAAAGACCATAAAAAGGTGCTACTCCATGGAGAGACAAGTCCCTTTAATCAGACAAATCAAAGATGCGCAAGATGTTCTGGTAGATTTTCCTGACAAGAGATTAAAGATGACAATTTTAGTTGTAGATATTCCTGTCTCCTACGGAATGTTGCTAAGAAGAAACTTCTGTAAAGAACTGGGAGGAGAAGTATAGATGGATTAGTCCTGTGTGCATATTCCTATCAAAGGGATTAACCATAAGTTGGAGCCGGAAAAGAAGTCTAGGTACACGGTTACAAAATCTGAGGATCCTAGATCTCAGATTCTTTTTTAGGAACCTGACCGTGGGGTCTATTTCTTGGAAATAGATAAAGATGTACTAGAACAAGAATTTCAACCAGAGTCAGAGACAACAAAAGAAGAAGAAAAAGTTTGGACTCTGGAGTTTAAAGGCACATGTTGTTCTTTTGGATCAGGTGCTGGTGCTCTACTGATATCTCCAGATCATGAGGTATTTCCATGCTCCCACAAGCTGATATTCGAGAACACCAATCATACGGCGAAGTATGAAGCATTTCTGCTAGGAATGGAGCAAGCTAAAAATAAATGAGTAAAACTCCTCAAAGCCCAAGGAGATGCTGAACTTATAGTAAATCAGGTTCGAGGGAAAAGTCAAGTCAAAAGAGATAAGCTGGAGCATTACAGAGATAAAGTGATTTCCGCCACATTCAATTTTGTAGCCTTCTCTATTGACTTCATTCTAATAAATCAAAACTCCAAGGCAGATTCTTTGGAAGTCACAGCTTTACTATTGAATCCGGATAGACCACCATCCATATTTAGACAAGAAAACTATAAAGTGGAGATGGTCTACCACCCTAAAGTCCCTAAACAAACATCTACATGTCTGTATGTTGAAGGGAGTAAATCACCACCATGACAAATAGTCACAGGAAAACTAATCCATGTTATGATGACAATAGTGAAGCATGATCCAACCAAAAGGTAACAAAATCCCCAAGGGTTTAGTTTCCTTAGTGGAGACTTTCAACAAGCATTGATCAGTACTTGAAGAAGAACAAAGAATATGGTGATAGTTCTTCCTTCGAAGTGCAACAAGTGAATCTGGGAACGAGAGAAGTTGATGCAGACTTACCTACCATGGAGAGAAGAAAGGATGAGCCACCACCAGATGAAGTTGATAAGGACTTTCCCAGAGTATTTGACAAGAAGGCCAAAGAAAGGAAGTTCAAGATCAGAGATTGGGGACTCTGGTGGGACAAGAGACATGAACCGAAGGGCATGCATAATAAATTTGATTCAATCTGGAAAGGGCCCTTCATGATCAAAAGAGTTTTCAGAATGGAAAATTTCTTCCTTGCCTACTGGGATGAAATTGAGTTACCACTGTCTTTCAACGGGCAGCATTTGAAGCTGTTCATCAACTGAAGAAGCAGGGTAAAACCTGTATTACATAAATAAAACTTTGTTTGTTTTTCCTTGTTTTGTTTTTGCTTTTGTGTTGTGTTTGTTTACCTGATCCCATGCCCAAAATACAAGACACGAATCCAGAGATGCTGGGATCTCATCTTTTCCCTTGTCATTCTGACAGAGAAAAAGATGTCCACAAACGGAGCCAACTGGTGTCACCCAGATTTCATCCTAAAATCTGCGACTACCCTATCTGAAAAATTTTCGTACTTTTAAAATAATGGGTCATTTTGTGTTTTTATTGCCTGAAATTTCTTGTATTGCGTCAAGATATTCCCAAAGAGCCATATTAGCCTTTTTCGCCAAATACCCAGATGCTCAAAATTGTTATATTCTGTCGTCAGGATTTGTTTGCGGAAAATTTGTATTTAATTATTTTGAGCCCTGTATGAGGCTATTTGCGCCCCGTTTTAACTTTTTTATGATCAAATATGTCATTAATCTTATGTACCATAAGGGTTTTAACTTGGAATAAGTTTTGGGCTTTATTTGTAACTTTTGGCAATTTTTCGTGTTTTTGTGTTGTCCCATTTCGTTTTCTGTGAAATTTCTCTAGAACAATTCCTTTGTCGAGTAAGCCCGATTTTTGGTCTGGAGCAGCTGGAAAACATATATGCACATTATGCCTAGAGGAAGTCACCATCGCAGGTCTGGATCACTAGGAAAAAGTGAATTCATGCACGGAAAAGCCCCTATGGGGATGGGCACATTTTTGGAAAAACAAAGGATTTAAGCTACAATGGGAAAAATAGAAGCCACAGGCATGATGAGAATTATACCTACCTAGTAGGGTACTTTTTCCCATGTTATAAAATTCACTTAAGTTGCAGTGGGAAAAATAGAAGCAGCAGGTAGGTGGGATTTTATTGCCTCCCTTACAGGGTACATTTTCCTGTGATAGAAAATTCACTTAAGCTGCAGTGGGAAAAATAGAAGCAGCAGGAAGGTGGGAATTTTATACCTGCTTAGCAGGGTACTTTTTCCCGTGTTATAAAATTCACTTAAGCTGCAGTGGGAAAATTAGAGGCAGCATGCAGGCGGGAATTTATTGCCTGCCTTGCAGGGTAAAAATTCCCATGGTGAAATAAAAGAAAAGTGACATAAGTGAAATCACGGGATTTTATTGTCTACCTTATAGGGTAAATAATCCCATTGTCAAAGTCAAATCACTTAAGTGGATCATGGGATTTCCGGGGCTGCCTTGCAGGGTAAAAAATCCCATTGTCAGAAATTCTTAAAAATAGAATTTTATTATGCAAAAAGTGCGACCCACCTTGGGTGAATAATAATGCATTAAATAAATATTTGTTAATATTTATTCACCCAATTTTGGCACCCAGGCTTGCGAAAAATTCAACAGAGGGAAGTGGACATAAGGAATTTAAAAATAGAATTCCAAAATGAAATAAATTTAATTTATTTAATACATCCCCTTTTGAGAAGGAATTAATACTTTTTAAAGTATTAAATGATTATATTAATTCCTATTTTCAGTGGCTATGGTCAAAGCACACTGTGAAGCTTAAGTGAAGTGAAGTGTGGATGATTAAATTGAATTAATTTAATTTATTGGATGGTTGTCCTTAAACATGCTATATTTAAAAGAGAAGAGCATGATTTTTAATTAATTAATTACCTTTAATTGTTAGGGCAATTATTAATTATAGAATTGTGAGGGTTATATAAGCATGGGCAGCCATATGGGTGAATTATTTTATTCGTAGGTAAAGCATTGCAGCCAAGTGGAAAAGTGTGCCCCCATTAGAAGAAGGATTTTGCTCAAACAAGGTGGCAACAAGACTAAAAGCTTTTAGATTTGGTGCATGCTTTGAAGGAGGTTGATCTTTGTCTGCATAATTGTTTGCATAGGTGTTACAGGTGCTCAAGTGTTGTTGAAAGGATTCATGCTCACTTTATGTGTAAATTAAACACCATTTTTTGGGGCAGCAAGCTTGAAAAGTGTAGATTTTTACAATTAAAATTCACTATTCATGCTCCGGTGGCCATTTTTGTCTGAATAAATTACAGGAATTCATATAGGTGCTTTACAAAGGAAAAGGAGCTTTTATCAATATCTAATACATTGCATATACCCTCTCAATATGAAGAATTGTCTAGATCTGCACCAGTTTTGAAGAATTCCAGTTAAATAAGAAGTAAAAGAATTATTTAGATGAAGATAGAAAAAGATATGGCGAAGAAAGATGAAAAAGAAAGCACAACGAAGTCATGCATCACTTCTAAATTTGCAGATATTAGAGACACATATCTAGGCTCAAAACCTCTTGCTTAATTGATAGATAGATCCAAAGCAGGAAATACTTCACTCATACGTGCAGGAGAAACTTCACTCATGCGTGCAGATTAAAAGCAGTGGAATTATTCAAGTTGCAACTTTTCCATCCATATCTCAGTTGCCAAAGTTTATTATGCAGGTGCAGATCCATATCCAGATGCAGATGCAGATGCAAATCCATATGCAGATCCAGATCCAGATCTTATAGTTGTAAAAACTTCTAGTACAAAGGATTCATCCTCTTGTTTCGAATGCAGCCCGTGAAGAAGACAGTGCATGGAAAATTCCTTCCAAGATCTTGTGCATGTGCTCTCATCTTCTAGTTAAAGATTTCATTGAATTTTCATTCACCTTGAGTACTTTCCAGAATTTTTAATTTCAAATATGCAATTAAAAATAAGGATGATGAGTTATCTACGGCCAACCTTGCATTGATGCATCTACAAAAGAAGAATTGCAAAACCTTCAAGGATAAAAGAGAAGACAATGCGAAGGCAAAATTCCAGCTTGCTTCCAATTCTAACTGCTTGTTTCCATTTCTAGATCCAGTTTGAATCAGCTGCATGCAGACATGAAAAATGAAAAAGTCAGCTTTCCTCTTCTTTCCTCTGGCAAAGTCAACTTTTCTTTTCCTTCTTCTTTCCTCCGACAAAGTAATTGAGCGATCAATTCAATTATACAACTTAATTGATTGGTTTAAAAGCCATTACTTGAAGAAGTCAACTACTTGGAGATAGGTCACAGACGTGCAAAATAGAAGCTTCTATTTTCAGTTGTAAATCATACATGTCATGCAAAGAGGAATTCTAGGAGGAAGATTACCAGTTGTTTCTTTCCAACTTCCACATGTGCCAGTTCAACTAAAGCTTTCAACTTGTAATTGCCCCTCTACATTCTATAAGTAGAAGAAGAACCTTCGGGTTAGGGAGTAGAATTTGTAAGCAGCAATCTTGTGTCCTAAGACTTTGTGTTGAACCCATGAGAGCAACTTGGAGCAAAGGAATACAAAGGAGCAGGTTTTCGGAGAACTTTGTGTCACGGTGTACTTGGTTTCTTGTTTTTAATCTTAGATCTCTTTATAAAATTTGTGTTATTATAGATCTGGATCTAGAGCTACCTTTGTTTTATAATTCTCTGTTCATATCTATTAAGTTTATTCTATGTGCATGCCATTAGCTTTGCTATCTACTAACTGGGATGCACATCTTCCCCATTTCTTCTTTGTATTTCCTTTACTTCCTTCTTTTATAACTTTCCTTTCTTAAACGGCTGTTTACTTGCTGCAGAACTTCTTAGTTATGGTTCATGAACTAAGTGGTTAAAGTAAAACCCCTAATAGATAATAACACATTTTTATTGAAAAATATGACACGGGAGCCTCATTGGTTAAATGAGGGAGATTTATCTCATGACTGCCTAGGTTTGATGCTATGCAAAAAATCTAGCCAACAAAATACAAATTTTTATAAGTCTTTCTTCTTTAATCTTTCATGAAATCCATCTGAAATATTTTTTAGCATGTCTTAGTTCACATGAACTGAGCATGATAAGCACTAAATTTTTAGAACAACATGCTCTAAATTATTAATTTCATAAAAATAACTCTACTTTGAAATGAAATCAAATTAATGTTCCAAGAAAATAAGTAATTCTTTCTTAAGCATACTAAGAACAATCAAGATAATTAAACCATAAAGACGTCAATTTAAGTCTTAAACTTAGCACTATTATTCTATCTCTAAAAATTTCAATCACTCAAGGTAAAAACATGTAAATTTGATCCAATTTAACCATGAAATGAAGATACAAGTGTAACATGATTTCAGTCATATAACCTCATAATTATATGACTGGAATCATTTACTTTGTTCAACAATTAAGAATCTTATCAATCCCTACAATCAAACAATAGGAATAAAAAGTATCTTAATCAATATTACAAAAGTATGACCTATAGGGTAGTAGTCATATAATCCCATAATTATATGACTAGAACCTTATATTTCATCAATTAAGATTTTACAACATTACTAAGAATCTTTTGTTATCAATCGAGCAATAAAATTTACATTTAGCCATCAATACGACTAGATATAATAGTCAATTTATTTTTATTTTTTATTGTATCTACTAAGTTCCCAGTATATCACTGATATATTTATACAACTATCAATAAGAGTTGGATCAAAACAAACTAAGTTATAACACAATAGTTTTGAGAATAAAAGGGTTCTTAAACCCCAAAAATACTTCCAATAGAACTCAACATGAAGTCATTTTGAAAACACAAATAACATTGAAACAAAATACATTAACAATAACAATAAATTAACAATCCAATCAATGATTCTTATAACCAAATCAACTAGGAAAGCTAATATCATCTCCACAAACAGAAGGAGTAGGATATATCAAATGACGATATTGTTCAACTACCATAAACTAACTCTGACAAATGAATAAGAAAGACAGTTATGGTCATATATTTAAGATCATTCAAATCAAAATGAGGATGGCGAGCATAGCCTAGGTTTGAAGTACATAAGAATTCATATAAGAAAATGAAGATTAAAAATTTCATTTAATAATGAATGTTCAAGATCCTAAATGGATTTGTATTATATCCCCAACTTTACAGTTCAAAATACAAAGGCTTGAGGGACAAATTTATGTATAGATGCCAACCTAACCCAAAACTTTAACAAGATTTGTAACACAAATACCCAAATAGGGAATTGAATCAATGCCTAAATCTTAAAGAAAGATCAATGAAAAACACATAATACTAGAAATAGGGGCTCGGTTTGATAACACGGTTTGAAAAATAATAGTTGTAAAGGAAGAAAGAGTGAACCCACCAAAATTCATGTACTCAAACTAGTATATAACCAAGATCAAAACCTTTCACTAAAGGTTTAAGCTAACTCGACAAAAGGCTTTTATAGAAAATTGTGATGGTGCCTCAAGGAACACCTAGATATTGTATTAATCAAATTGATATAACAAGTTCAACAAACAACTCCAAGAATGGAAAAATACATAAATCTAGGAAAAATACACAATGCATCAACCGAGAATCCCACTATTTCAACCAAACACATTCATAGTCATGCATAGTGAATCACCATTAGATTTAAATTATGTTAGAAACAAATTTAGTTAATATTAAGCACCACAACCAAAATAATCATCAAATAACTCAAAAACCAAAAAACCTGAAACATAAAATGTGATTTCAGATAAAGAGTAGAGTTATTTTGATGAAATAATTAAATAGAGAAAGATATTATTATGAGTTAGAGCCTATCATGCCTGGTAGTGATCTTAAAACACATTTCCAAGCTTTCCAACTTTCCTTCCAAGTTTTTACTGCAATATTTCACCAAATCTTCAAACGGAATGAACAAAAAAATAGTTTCTATTTTCTTCATTAATTTTCGAACCGAAATCTCAAAATTTTCTCTGCTATACTCTCCATGCAAAAAAGAGTTCATAAATAAAGAAGAAACAAACTTCCAGTTCAAATAAAAAAATATGAACATGGAGAGCCATTGTGTATGATACACCAAATGAAAAATAGAACCCAACCCCATTTTTTTCCCTCTAAACCATTTCATTGGTGCTTTCCATGCTCCCTTAAAGGTAATAAATGTAATGGTAGTTTACTAGTCCACCTTAAAATCTGGCAATCACCTATTCCAACTTAGCATCAACTAAACGTTTAAAATAATTATAGCCAAGAATTTTAGTTACCTTGTCCTATGTACATGTCAACTCAGGCTAAGTCACTGCCAAATGTGGCTGTGCTTACAATTACCATCACATTTAATTTTCCAAGTACTATATTAGCACAACCATTTTTTATCATCTCAAACTCCTCATTATACGTCAACCATAGTTTTTCCTTAGGTTAAGTTTTAGGTCCTTAGATAGATTTAGAGATCAGGGCCGCATTAATAATATATCAACCATAACTTAGGTTGGGGTTGTTCAATCAAAAATAATTAGAACATAACTAGGTATTTTTTAAATATATAGTTGTCACCTAGAATATGTTTGTTAGGCCTTTAAAACATTCAATAGGAACATCATCCTTTGAAATTTATTAAATCTAAGTAAGATTTATCAGCAATATGGATGTATTCATAAGATGTTACAAAACATCTCCAACGACCTTATGTTCATTTTAATCCTTAATATGATGGTATATCAAAAACATGATGAAGTAAAATTGACTTAACAAATATGATCATAATAATATATCGATCAAATTCATGCCTTGGATCACTAAAATTGATCCAATATATTGCACTTCTTCAAATATAGATGTAATTGTCTAAGTAACAACGTTCCTATCAAAACTTAGATGACTTACCTGCACAGTTCCAAAAGAATCTATTTACTTCTTACCAATTGAGATCACATAGAGCCCTTCAAAATGAAATCTAGTGAGCACATGATGATAATCCAACATAAGTTCAATATTGCCAAAAGCATGATTAACATCAAATTTTTACAGGTAGTGGATATCTCTTCTACAAACATGACCAATAGTTCAAAGAGTATATCAACTCATAACAAGAATCACTTATCAACATTTACAAACTTCAGTCACAAAAGTAAGTAAAAATATCAGCAAGGAAGAGGTATTACAATGACTCAACTTTTGGAATTTTAGGAGTAATTAAGAATCTTGAGTTAACCCTTTATGATTTTCCAAGTATACCCATAAATCAAGAAGTTTTAGTCATTGAATTGCCTCCTCTATTTTCCATTTTCTTGTTAAGATATTTCACAGCTAAAGTGGGTGGATACTTGTCTTTAAATTGGTCTCACATGCCATTAAGAACTAGATATGATAAAAAATAACCATTAAAGTTGAACCAATCTCTTCATATCATGTTGAATCCTATGATTCTTCCCCTCCCTAATTCAATCGCATGATAAATGAATATGAAGATAATGAACCGATAGCAACCCAAAAACCTCTTCCTCCTAGTTCAATTATGGACCTATTATTAGATGAATGGGCTAAAGAGAATTATAAATTTGATCTATATGGAATAACTTTAGAAACTAGTTTGGGAACTTATTACATCCATGAGAAAGGTTTCACAAATCCTTCACCTCTCAAAGAATAAGAAGAAAATCCTTTTGAACTATGAAATATGTTCTTTTATCTTATTCTGGGAGTAGAAATGGAGTTAGAGTAGGTGTAGCCTTATTTTCCCCAATGGATCATAAATTCATCTTTTCTTATAGGTTGAAGTTTGCATATTCTAACAATATAGTATAATATGAAGCATTATTTCATGGGATGTTTATTGCAGAGAAAACACAAATCAAAGCCTTACAGATATTTGAGGATATTAAATTTGTCATACACCAAGTGAGAGGGAAATGTGCCAAAAATAATAATATTTTGAAAGCTTATAAACATAGATTCTGGGATTTATTAGATATATTTGATGTTATTAATTTGCAAGTGGTGCCTCCCGTTTAGGGAAGGCCAAAACTCGATATGATTACAACATGGCCATCTTTAGGGCGATTGAGGAGTTCATTGAGCAACATGTCAAAAGTGTCTCCAACCTCAGCAGTGTTCCAGCTACACTTTAGGGTAATGAAAAAGAAAGCAAAAGGACCATTGAGCAGATGGATAATACTGATGTTGCCCACATGAAAACTTTGGGTATGTTCCACTCATGGAAGAATATCAAGACTAGCATTGAAAAAGCTACCAAAAAGTAGTTGTAGATGCTTTTGTTGTTCTTGTATGTTTTTATGCTATTTTTTTGCGGTCTCTCTACTGCTTTTTTGCAGTATTTTTGTTGTTTTGTCTCGTTTGGGTAGTTGTTTTTGGGCTAATTCAAGCTTCATTGTAACATTTGGATTCTGATCCTTTTCTCTCTGGTTCACATTCCTATTCTGGCTCCTAGGCCATCTTTTGTACTCAAGGGTATAGTCCCTTTCAAAAAACTATTTGCCAATAATAAAAAAAAATTGCAAGTGGTGCCAAGAAAATTAAATAAAGAAGCAGACCAAATGAAAACCATTGGGTCATAATTTTTACAAAATGAGGAACTTATTCAAGGAAATCAATAACATGTTATGTTGGTGGTTAGGCCATCAATTCCATAAAATGAATTGAGCTGGTAGGAAATTGATAGTGATGAAAAAATTGTTCAGTTCATCCATAATGAAGCTGAATTTTCCTCAAAAATGAAAATTGATTTGCATGAAAGTTATAAATTGACCAAGTCATTCAGTTAATAAAAAATAAATTTCCAAAATTATTGGTCACTCTTGAGCACATTTTTAGTCCTGACGATGAATTGAGAGGAAAAGATAAGAATGTAAAAGGAAGGCAAGAGGATTGTCAAACAATCACTATTACAAAATGCAAGGTGTTGCTGCTTAGAAAGGTATCGAATCAAGATGAAAAATAATATTTTCTTTTCTTGTGTAAAATTTTTAATGATTTTTTTATAATGGGCTATGTATATTGTAAAATATTTGAAAAAATGTTATCTTTCCTCTTTTTCATTGCAAGCATTGACATGTGATTTTTCTGGATAAGCAGTTTTCCTTTGATTTTTGGAAATCATTCTTGCCATGGATAAGTCATTTCTGCTCTTAGATTCTTTGGTCTGAAATGATATTACTTGCAAAGAATACATTGTTTCTTCTAATAGATAAGTTGTTATCTGGAAATGAGGTTTGCAAACTTATCTCTTTTTATTAAAAAATCCTTGGATCAATTCCATTGATCCAAGGTATGTTTTAAATCTTCTTACTTGATTTGAACGGTAAACTGACATTCAGAGGTTGCATGACATTAACCTCTTATATTTTTACAATTTATTTTATTTTCTTGTAAGACCGTTCCTGCATTCCATTGTATGTTATGTCTTCTAATCTTGTTGATTGATCTCTTCAAGATGCTAATGTCATCAAGTGGTATGAGACCTTCTTCAGGGATATGGAGAAAAAAATAAAAACTAAATCCTAGGCCTGTGAGATCTATCCTACGGGATTCTAAACTAAGGTAAATGTACTAATCTTTTATCTATGCCTATTTCATTCAGGATATCATCCTAACCTAGGTTGCATGTTCTAAATTGGGGTATGGGGGAAATAACCTAAGGTGATTCTAGGATTATTTCTAACCTATACCTAATACTAAATGGCTATGAGCTATGAGATAACCTAAGATGGAAATTTACCTATTGAAATGTTTCTAAACCTTAGGTAAATACTTCTAAACTATCCTATGGTCATATCCTAAACTAATGGAATCTACCCTAAACTAAAGGAATGTGGAAAGGGGACCTAAGGATCATATTGAAAGTGGTAAGCTAGTGATAGTTCCTAATCTATTAATGTGATTTGATTTTTATATTAAATGACAACAAACTACCAGTTCAGGAAAAAGCATGAAATTTGGTGGGAGTCCACGTGGAGTCATGAATAAGGTTTAGTGATGCATGTCAAATTTGAATTGGGTCTCGCCAATTTTGGAAGATGGTGGCGAGGAGAGATATGAGGGAATTTGAGAGTTAATGACATTAATGAGCCTCGTTTTTTGTGAGAAAACTACCTAGGAAACCATGCAGGTGGATTTGGTGGAGGTTGTTTGGTCATTCATGCTCTCTAATTTTTACTCTGCATGGAGCTATCTGGTTCTTCAAACCAACAGTTCTATTTTCATTTTATGGCTATTTTTTATTTCCTTGGTCTATTTTCAATTCAAGGAAAGTATATGAGACATTGGGGAAAGATATTTTTGGTTGTTGATCTTGCTTGGAGAAGAAGAAGCATTGGAAGCTCAGCTGGAATTATTCTTTGAATCTGTAGAAGCACTATCAGGCATGATAGGATCTATCCACTAAGATATCTTGCTTTTCTCAGAATATTTCATTAAAACAACGTTTCTCTCATGAGATAAATGGTTTTCTATTTTTGTTCTGGTTATTTGCTTTCTTGTTGAAAGAATCTATGTGCTTTTGGATTTGGAGCCCTTGCATGATAATGTCATTTTTGGGTGTTCTCTCTAAGTGATTTAAAATGGTGAAATGCATTTACAACTATCAAAAATTTATTGTTTTGATTGGAATTTATACTCTGGACTATCTGCTCGAAAAATATTTTGAGTAAGTATTTTTTGTCTTGAGCTTTGAACTGGAAGTCTCTTTTGAAAGTAGAATGTAAATGGGTACTTTTCTTTGATGCATATTTGATTTTTAAAGTTGTTTTACTCCTTTTACGATCTGTATGGATATATGGTTTATCTCATTATATGAACACAAACTTGCGTGAAAGTGAGGAATGGACATCTTGTTTGTATTTATATTGGTAAAATTGTTTGCTTATACTGAATGCCTTTGCTTGTTTTTAAAAGGTAGAAGAATGCCTTTTTCTAAACTGTATTCTGTTCTATTAATTTTTTATACTCCTTGTTCAGGACTGTATTTGTATACTTTGTTCTTTAGTATGAACTCAAAATCACTTTAAAAAAAAGGATAATGGATGTTTGAGGTTTATGGAATTGTTGGTGTTTTGTACTTCAACTTGTATAAGATCTTATAAGAAATGTCATGTTCTTATTTTATTTTGTTTAAATATCCATTGTTTCGAATTATAATTTGATGGGAGCTGGGTGAGTTTTGTTATTTGGAATTACTGTTCAGTTGAACTCGTAAGGAGATAAAAATGAAAGTTGCCTTACTTGGGTTGTTTGTTACTGAAATTCTCTTCTCCGAAACTCTGTAAGGTGATTACTGGTTTATTGAAATCTAGAAGATGATATGGTTGTATTTGGTTGTATTTATTTTTGATGTTGTTATACTAGGTAAGTGTAGCAAGTTGGGGGACAATTAAGTGGACATTGAATCCTAAATTTTACATCAAAAACAACAAAACATCAAATTTAGTCTTCCATGGACTTGAACCATGCCGAAAAGTCAAAAATATTTCATAAAAATGGTAGCATCGCATAGGGGAGACTGTTAGCTTTGTAGAAATATAGATTTTAAAGTGAATAGAATAGGATAAATATCATTTTATAATTTTTTACTAATTGTAGGTCTTTAAGACACTTTTTCCTGTGAATTTTTATGTCTATGTTTAAGGCTTCAAACTTTGTTTCACTTGTCATAATGTGATAAAACTTATACCATCCCAACCATGGTGAAATTATATACATGTTCAAAAAAAATTTATTTGATTTCAATATTTTTTATGAAGTTATGGTAGGCAAATTAAAAGTGTTTTGTTTTCTTTATATTTTCATACCACTTTCACGGAAGAAATCATAAAAACTAAAATATTGCTCAAAAAAGTACAAAATAAAATCTATCCCAAGATAGATAGCCGCATATAAATTCTCACCAAAGGAAAAATATATATATCAATTATTGGTCATCCAAATTGTGGACAAACACACTATAATCTTGTAGGTGTTTTTAAAACAAAATACCAAGTCATTGAATTTTTAGTGTTTACTATAGATAAAATTGTACATTTTTAAAATAAATTAGTAGTTTAGAAACTATATTCTGGATTCTATGATTCATATTACTATATTTTTTTCTAATTTTGAGTGTATGCATTGCTAATAATCCCTACAAGTTGATATTATGTTGTTATTCGCAATATGACGTCCACTTATGACCCCATTTTCGTCCCCCAACTTGTTGTACTTACCCTACTCTGGTAGTTGGCCTTCTCCAAGTCATTATGGTGATTATCTTCTTAGGTCTGTTCAAATTTATTAAGTTTTATTTTTTGTACTTGTTGGGCTTGAGTGAGGTGATGAAAAATTACTCACCAGAGTTGGAAACTTCCTTGTAGTTTGTTAAATCACATGTTGTGAGATGACTTTGGTATTTTCATGGGAATCATTGAATGTATAATCAACTTTTGGACTATCAATTTTGTATATGGAAGCAACCAAACTGTTCTGGTTTATAAGCTCTATTGATCTTTGTTTATTTGTGTGGATTCAAATGTCTTGTCGATTCATGATAGTGTTCAGCTAAGCTTGTCCTATAGAAAGGAAAACTTAACCATTTCTTGACTGAATATTTTTCATTGGTTGAGTCATGCATCATTATTAAATTGTTTCTGATGGACTCTTCTTTGTGCACTCAACAAATGATTTCTTCCTTCTCTGTTTGGTCATGATTAAGGGGGATATTTTTATAGTCTTACCTTATTTTGATGGAACAAATGGTTTTAAATCAATGAATGAAACCTTCAATGATAAAGAAATATTCATTAAGGTTGCAATTAAGTTAATAAATTTTGATGGGTAGGATGTAGACTCTTCTTTTCTGAAGATGCATATGAGAATTTGGTTTAACCGAATGATAAAGGAAATTGTAAACTGTTTACTCTTTAGCTCATTCTCCTTTCTTTATATAAAACATGTCATAGGTTTAATGGAGTCATTTTTATTAATTTTATTAAGTAATTGATTATTATTTGTTACTAATTACTTCTCTACTTAATTATATTTAAGGAAATAATAATTGCTTCAGTTAATGGAAATGAAACATTATTGCTGGGAAATACTTTTCTATTGTTAATAAGAGGCATAATCTAAGAACCTAGGTTATATTATTTGACTGAGAATTAAGCTGTCACATCTAAATTGTGAATCTCTTATTTACTTAAGTTGATGGTTGACTCATCTAAAAAACGTAACGATGCTGAAATGAACTTGTCTTCACATGTTTTCAGGAAGCTTGGTAAAGATGACAAGAAAGTCTTTGATTCTGAAAGTAACTCTTTTTGTTATTTATTGAATTTAAATTCATATTTCAAATTAAAAAAGAATTATGAAATAATTTAATGTTAGGAGCTATTATTTGATATAAATGAGTAATTTTTTAGGACAATACTTATATGTTATAAGGCAATAGTTTGCTGATTATATTATGATCTTTTCTTAAAAGTGAATTTAGATTGTTATTTTTGCTTCTTTTATGGGTGTTATTAGTTATGTTTATTTAAATGATTACATTAATTGTTTCATTAAATCAAAGTTTTTTTAATGTAATGATCAGTGGAATGCACTTCGTTTTAATGCTTAGTGCTTATCATGCTCAGTTTAATGAACTGACCCGTGTTAGCAATTTTTGTAGATGGAGTTCATAAGTGATAAAAGAAGGAAATAAATTTTATGATGTATTGGCTGATTTAAAGTCTAGCTCTTTTAAAGAGAACTCCGATTCATTCTTGAGATGTAATGAAAAGAAAAAGTTATATTCTTTAATGATCTTAGTACTGATTGACATGCAGTTTTTATGAGATGCATAGTCTTGTAAATAGTGTATTTTATCAAGATGAATTGAAAAGGTTGGAGGTTCACTTCGAATTGTTGTGTAATTTATCTTGTATATTTTCTAAAGGTAGTTGGAATACTATCTTGTTGATATTTGACATATCTATTTGTATTCTTATTTATGTTGTCATTTGATATGTTGGATGAAGAGAAATAGTTCAATCTCTCTCTTAATTGAAAGCAACTTATTAAGTTGCATAAGATGGTGTTCTTTATCTAAATAATATATTATGATAATGGGATGTATATTGAATATAAAATTAAATTGTAGAAAGTGTGAAATATATAAGGGTATGATAAACCCTAACACATAACCATGTAGAGAGGAAGAATCTTCCTCTCTCAAAAGAATGTAACGTGAAAGAATGGTTTTTATGATCGTTAATCACTCAGACTTCATTTTCTATGAAGTCTGCTCTAGTTAAACATGTGTGGTTGTTATACCTCATTTGAACGATTTAGTTACATTAATTTAATCTTTCGATGTATGTTGTTCTATTTTTGGATAACTTCTTGGCAATTCATAGTTAACGAACATAAAAACAATCATGAGTTAATGAAGTTATTTAATGTTAATTAAATCAAATATAGATGAAGAACTTAAGGGGTGTTGGATTTAGGGTTTGGTGAGGTTTCTGTAATTCGAATCTTAATCCAAAATTAATTAAGTGTTAATGACCTCCTAAGGGTATGTACATCGTGATGAAGTGGTTTTGTCAAATTTTGGCGCATGCTAATTGCAAAACTATCCTGTGTGAAGAATAAGTTCTTCATGAGGATACAATGTTGTAGTTGACATGTTGTAACACCTTTCTGCATTAGGTCATATAGATCTACACACATCTGGACTTGAAATTAGTTTCTCTCTAGGCCAAGCTAGATGTATGAATTGATATAGGAAGTAGTTTTCTATGACTCAAGGTACCTTGGCACATTCGGTCGACTTAGGTTGGATGAGTATGCCCACATACCCTAAGTCATTGTGAGCATCTCCCTATAGCAAATTATGTCGCTAACCTAGGTTAGGATCAACCCCTGGGCAAGTGGACTGACAGAAGTTAGTGAAGACCATTGTAGATAACAAAAGAGTGAGGTGAAGGACGTATTCTGATTTGATGAATATGTCGTCTAGGAATAGTAACATGAACAGTATGTTGGAAATATTTGGCCAAAGTATCGCAAACTACTAGTTACATTATCTGATGTCACCTTGTTTAAGGAATGTGATTTCAGATGAATGTTGGTAACAAATATTTATATAGGTTCTTTAAATAGGTCACTCAGTACCCATATTAGGGTAAGAAAACCAAGTATACATAGTATACGTAAAAGTATCCAATACTTAGAGACAAACATGAGAGATTGGCTAGAGACCGATTCATGCAATGAGAGATCGGTAATTCACTGAGTCATTTACAAATGCATATGGCTATATGTTATGAGATTGATTGGCATGGAATGTGTGTTCTAAATTATGTTTTATTTAGAACAGAGAACATTGTGTAAAAAAAATTACCTTGTTTCTAATGTATTAAAATGGGAATATTACATCTTAGTATTAGAGCTGAAGGTTACATTTCTTGGACCTATTGTGTCCATAATCTGATAAAAAAAATTTTGTCAACAAAAAATGGTTAGAACAAGTGGAAACATTACAAATAATCCTCCACCTGAAGGAGTAATAACTTCCCAAAAACTCAATGAGATCCTTACTTCCCTATTGGACACAAGAGATCAGTTGGCTGTGCTTTAACAACAAGTAATGGGAAATGAGGAGGAAGAAGATGCTGGTAATAATAATCAACCACATCCTGGGGACAATGCCAATTTGGGTGTTGATAATAATAATGTGAACATGCCTGATAATTTGGAAAACAAAAAGGCTAGGCTGGAAGTTGAACTCACTAATGATATAAAAAGGATAATTCCACCTAAATTTGATGTCACCACATTAGGAGATGGAGATGAGAATTGGCTCTGTGAGATGGAGAAGTACTTTGCAATAAGGAACTTCTTGGAAGAAACAAAGGCAATATAGGGAGCATATCATCTTTCCCATGAAGCATCTTCATGGTGGGACAAGCATAAGGATGAGTTGAATATTAATGAAACTAATATAACTTGGGATCAATTTAAAGGTTACTTTAGGTAACATTGGCTACCACAACTTTATTATGATCATAAAATGACTGAATTTCAGAAATTAGTGTAAGGAAAGCTAATTGTGGCTGAGTATTATGAGTGGTTTGCTAAAATCCTTAAGTATGTAACTCAGTATCCAACTGACGAGAAGTTCAAGATACAAAAATTCATCATGGTATTGAACCCCATTATAGAAGGAGAGGTGGATGTTCATAGGCCAACCACTATGGAGGGGTTTGTTGAAAAATCCATAAGGAACAAAAGTTAAAGGAAATTTATTCTCATAAGGAGGAAGTGAGGAAGAAAGTTCCCAACTCCTCTTCATCATCTCTTACACCTAAGAAAGGACCATGGAATAAGTTAGGTGTGAAAAGTAAGTTTTCAGCTGATAATAATAAAAAAACAACAAAAAATAAGTCTGTTGGAAATCCATGAAACAACTTTGTCAAGAATAATAATAACGGACAGAAATTTTATAGAGGCCATAATGATAACTTTAAGGCTGAAGATAAATCTGAGCCTAAAAAGGGACCTGTAGGAGACTGTTATAACTATGGCAAGGATCATTACGCAAACCAATATCCTTTTAAAAAGGATGATCGTAATCAACAACACAAGATACACACTGCCGTAGCTAACAAACAGGCTGAAAAGTAAGTCACGCCCATAGAAGTTTCGAGTAAGTTATTTGGTATACTTGTAACTATTATTTTTGATACAGGAGCTACAAAATGTTTTATTTCTAGTAAATTAACATGGAAACTAAAAAGAAATGCTGGAAAATGGATTAAACATGGACTGACATTATGGAAACAATTCTTTTCATACAGTTAATATGTGTCTTTTTGGGCCTGTCCTTAACTTACCTAGTTTTTCCACTGAAATTGATCTTTATGTTGCTCCTTTGGGGTCTTATGATGTAATCATAGGTGTTAATTGGTTAGTTGAGTATAAAGCAAAAGTGTACTATTTTGAAAAACATATTAATTATTTAGATGAATTGTAAAAAACAACAGAGATTTAGGGTGTGCAACGTGAGATTTCAGTTAGGAAACTGTTAGCTATGTAACTTAAAAAGGCCAAAAATAAAGGTTGTACCTTATATGCAATAAAAATTTCTGAATCCATTGAGGTAAACAATAATTTCATGGAACGATATCCATTGTTAAAAAAATACAATGATGTGTTTCCGGAAGAGTTACTAGGTCTTCCACCCAAAAGATATTTTGATTTCACGATTAAAATCAAGCCTGGAACTGAGTCTATTTTTAAGGCACCTTACCGAATGACTACTATTGAATTAGTAGAGCTTAAATCACAGTTGAAAGAACTTTTGTCTAAGGGTTTGATTAGACCGAGTGTTTCACCTTAGGGAGCACTGGTAATCTTTGTGAAAAAGAAGGATGGAACACTTAGATTGTGTATTGATTAGAGAATGTTAAACAAAGCAACAATCAAAAACAGATATGAACTCCCTAGAATTTATGATCTATTTGATTAGATTCATGGAGCATCGGTATATTCTAAGATAGATCTTTGATATGGATATCATCAATTATAGATTAAGGATGAGGACATTCATAAAACAAATTTTAGAACAAGGTATGGACATTATGATTTCACAGTTTTACCCTTTGGATTAAAAAATGCACCTGCAGCTTTTATAAATTTGATGAAAAATATTTTTCAAGAATACTTGGACAAATTTGTGCTTATATTCTTGGACGACATTCTCATATATTCTACAAGTATTGAGGAACACTATGAGCATTTGAAGATAGTTTTGGAAATTTTGAGAAAGAGACGGTTATATGGTAAGCTATCTAAATGTCCTTTATATGACATAGAAGTGCACTATTTGGGTCATGTTATAAGTTAGAATGGAATTATTGTAGGTCCTAAAATTGTAGCTATAACTGAGTGACCTGCACCAAAGAATGTACATGAAATTAGAAGCTTCATGGGTTTTACTGGTTCCTATAGAAAATTTGTAAAATATTTTCCCAAAGTTGTTGCACCAATAACATCATTGCAAAAAAAGGATAAGAAGTTTGTTTAGAATGAGAAATAGGAATCTGCTTTTAGAACTTTGAAGGATCAATTAACTTCAGCACCTATTTTAGCTATACCAGACCCTAATGGAGACTTTACTGTTGTAACAGATGCATTTAGGGAAGGTCTTGGAGGTATTTTGTTACAAAATGATCATGTCATAGCTTATAAAAGTAGAAAACTAAAGTTACATGAGTTGAATTATGCTACGCATGATTTAGAGCTTGTTGCCATTGTTCATGCAATTCAACTTTGGAGGCATTATCTACTTGGTAAACCTTTTGAATTAAAAACTGATCATCTTGGGCTGAAGTATATTTTCACTCAGCCAAATTTGAATGCAAGACAATGAATATGGTTAAGAGTTGTTGTCTCAATATGATTTTGACATAAATTACATTAAAGGCAAGGAAAATAGAGTAGCTGATGCTCTAATTCATAGGAAGCACATTTATGCTCTTATAACATTAAGAACTCAGTTTAAGGATGAAGTAAAAAGTGTTATGGAATCTAATTCTTATTTTCAACAAGTAAAAAATAGCGCTTGCTGTAGATCCAAATGATGTGAGATATAAAGGTTTTCACTTTGACAATGAAGGAATCTTACGATTTGAAAACAAAGTATACATACCTTCGCTAAATGATTTAAGAATGAAATTGTTAGCATGATTTCACAATTCACCTTTCTCTGGACACCCTGGTATTACAAAGATTCTTGCTGATATAAAACTAAAATATTTTTGGAAAGGGATGAAAAAGGACGTTATTGATTTTGTGACACATTGTTTGGAATTTCAACTTGTTAAAGGTGAACATATGCATCCATCCGGTTTATTGTATCTCACAACATACCACAGTACAAATGGAAAGTAATAAGCATGTATTTGTTACAAGGGTTTCCTATGTCAAACAATAAACACGATGTTATTTTTGGTTGTTTTGGATAAACTAACAAAAGTAGCTCATTTTATTGCTGGTAATCTTAAGGATGATTCTCTTTTTTTGGCAAAAAGGTTTGTACATGAGATTTTCAGATTACATGGAATACCTAAATTAATCATATTTGATAGAGATCCTAGAATGACTTCAAATTTTTGGAAAACCCTTAATCAAGAAATTGTTTTGGAATTTCAGTTCTGCGTATTATCTAGAAATGGATGGATAGAATGGAAGAGTTAATCAAGTTTTAGAGGATATGTTATAGATGTATTGTATGGATCAAGAGTATAAGTGGAAAGAGTAACTTGCATTAGTTGAATTTTCATACAATAATACATATCACGATTCTCTTAAGATGGCACCTTTTGAAGCATTATATAGAAGAAAATGTAGAAACCCCTGTTAGTTGGGAAAACATTGAGGATAGAAATGTAATTGAACATGAAATCCTTATGGAAATGGAACAAAAGTTAAAATGATTCATGAATGCTTGAAAGAAGTAGCAGATAGGTAAAAGAGTTATTCTAACTTGAAGTCGGTTGATAAGAAATTTGAACTCGGTGAGAAGGTCTTTGTTTGCATTAAACCAAAAAAGAGTTCTATAACTTTTAGTAGAGCTACCAAGTTATCACCTCATTTTATGGGACCTTTTGAAATAGTTGAAGTAATTAACCTTGTAGCTTATCGTTTAGCATTACCTCCTGCTTTATCACAAATGCATGATGTTTTCCATATTTCTTTTCTTAAGAAATATGTTTCAGATTTATCACGTGTCAAATTGGAATTCTTTGTAGGTCCAAGACCCAAGAATAATCATGGTTCAACCCTTACAAGTGCTAGAAACTCACCAGTTGCACTTAAGAAATCATGAAATAAGTCAATGTAAGGTTCATTGGGACCAGTTTAATGAATAAAGTGTAACCTAAGAAAATATGGAAGATATGAAAACTACTTTTCCATACTTATTTGAATAGAATTGATTCTGTTGACTGATATAATTTCTGATTTTATTATTTTATGAAAATAAACCTACCATTTTTGGGTGATATTTCATTGTTTATAAATAAATAGCTAAGTAAATGCTAAGTGTTTTGGGAATTTTAAAATTTTGTTATGTTTTGAACATATGAAAAGAAAGTTAATAAAAATAATTGTCCTTGATGTAAATTATTTTGAGGAGATAATCATCGGGACGATGATTCTTTTAGGAGGGAAGCATGTAACATCTTTGACAAACTATTATCTTTCCTCTTTTACATTGCAAGTGTTGACATGTGATTTTTCTGGATAAGGAGTGTTCCTTTGATTTTTGGAATCATGCTTGCCATGGATGAGTCATTTCTGCTCTTAGATTCTTTGGGATGAAATGATATTGATTGCAAAGAATCCATTTTTTCTTCTGATCGATAAGTTGTAATCTAGAAATGAAGTTTGCAAACTTATCTCTTTTTATTAAGAAATCCTTGGATCAATTCCATTGATCCAAGGTATGTTTTAAATCTTCTTACCTAATCTGAATGGTAAACTGACATTCAGAGGTTGGATGACATAATGGACTGAACTCTTGTATGTTTACAAATTATTTTATTTTCTTATAAGACTGTGCCTGCATTCCATTGTATTTTATGTCCTCAGATCTTCTTGATTGATCTCTGCAGGATGCTAATGTCGTTAAGTGGTATGAGACCTTCTTCAAGGATATGGAGAAAAAAATAAAAACTAATTCCTAGGCCTATGAGATCTATCCTAACAGGATTCTAAACTAAGGTAAATGTACTTATCTTTTATCTATGCCTATTTCATTCAGGATAACATCCTAACCTAGGTCACATGCTCTAAATTGGGGTATAGGGGAAATAACCTAAGATTATGCTAGGCTTATTTCTAACCTATACCTAATACTAAATGGATATGAGCTATGACCTAACCTAAGATGGCAATTTACCTATTGAATTTTTTGTAGACCTAAGGTAAATACTTATAAACTATCCTATGTTCATATCCTAAACTAATTGAATCTACCCTAATCTAATGAAATGTCGAAAGGGGACCTAAGGGTCGTATGGAAAGTGGTAAGTTAGTGAAAGTTCCTAAGCTATTAATGTGATTTGATTTTTTTATTAAATGACAATGAACTGCTAGTTTAGGTAGAAGCATGGAATTTGGTGGGAGTCCACGTGGATTCATCACTAAGGTTTAGTGATGTATGCAAAAGCTGAATCGGGTCTCGCCAATTTTTGATAGCGGTGGCGAAGAGAGATAGGTGGGAATTTTTGATTTAAGGGAATTAATGAGCCTCATTTTTGGCGAGAAAACCACCTAGGAAACCATGTGGGTGGATTTGTTGGAGGTTATTTTGTCATTAATGCTCTCTGATTTTTTCTCTGCATGGAGCTATCTTGTTCTTTGAACCAGTAGTTCTATTTTTAGTTTATGGCTATTTTTGATTTCCTTGGTCTGTTTTTGATTCAAGGAAAGTATATGAGACATTGGGGAAAGATATTTTTTGTTTTTGATCTTTCTTGGAGAAGAAGAAGTGTTGGAAGCTTAGCTGGAATTCTTCTTCAAATCGGCAGAAGCACTATCAGGCATGATAGGCTCTATCCATTAAGATCTCTTGCTTTTCTCAAAATGTTTCATTAAAACAATGCTACTCTCATGAGATAAATGGTTTTCTTTTTTTGTTCTGGTTATTTTATTTCCTGTTGAAAGAATCTATATGCTTTTGGCTTTGGAACCCTTGCACGATAGTGTCATTTTTGGGTGTTCTCTCTAAGTGAGTTAAAATGGTGAAATGCATTTACAATTGTCGATAATTTAGTGTTTTGATTGGAATATATACTCTAGACTATCTACTGGAAAAAGAGTTTGTGTAAGTAATTTTCGTCTTGAGCTTTGAAAGGGAAGTCTTTTTTGAAAGTAGAATTTAAATGGGTACTTTTCTCTAATGCATCTTTGAGTTTTAAAGTTGTTTTACTCCTTCTATGATCTTTATGGATATATGTTTTATCTCATTGTATGAACATGAACTTGCGTGAAAGTGAGGAATGGACATCTTGGTTGTATTCATACTAGTAAACTTGCATGCTTATACTAAATGCCTTTTCTTGTTTTTGAAAGGTAAAAGAATAACTTTTTTTAAAATGTATCCTGTTGTGTTAAGTTTTTATACTCCTTGTTCGGGACTGTATTTGTATACTTTTTTCTTCAGTATAAACTTGAACACACTTAAAAACAAAGGTTAATGGATGTTTGAGGTTTATGGAATTGTTGGTGTTCTGTACTTCAACTTGTATAAGATCTTAGAAGAAATATCATGTTATTATTTTATTCTGTTTAAATATCCACTGCTTCAAATCATAATTCGATGGGATTTTGGTAAGTTTTTTTATTTGGAATTACTGTTCAATTGAACTCGTAAGGAGATAAGAATGAAATTTTTCTTACTTGGGTTGTTTGTTATTGGAATTCTCTTCCCTGAAACTCTGTAAGGCTATTACTGGTTTATTGAAATCTGGAAGATGAGATGGCTGTCTTTGGTTGAATTTCTTTTTGATGTTGTGATACTCTGGTAGTTGGCCTTCTCCAAGTCATTATGGTGATTATCTTCTAAGGTCTATTCAACTTTCTTAAGTTTTATTTTCTGTCCTTTTTGGGCTTGGATGAGTTGATGAAACCTTACTCACTAGAGTTGGAAACTTCCTTATAGTTTGTTAACTCACATGTTGTGAGCTGGTTGTGGTATGTTCATGGGAATCATTGAATGTATAATCAACTTCTACACTGTCACTTTTGTATATGGAACCAACCAAACTATTCTAGTTTATAAGCTCTATTGATCTCTATTTATTTGTTTGAATTTGAATGTCTTGTGGATTCACGACAGTGTTCATCCAAGCTTGTCATGTAGAAAGGAAAACTTAACCATTTCTTGACTAAATATTTTTCATTGGCTGAGTAATGCATCATTATGAAATTGTTTCTGATGGACTCTTCTTTTTTCACTCAAAGAATGATTTCTTCTTTCCCTGTTTGGTCATGATTAAAGGGGATATTTTTATAGTCTTACCTCATTTTGATGGAACAAATGGTTTCAAATCAATGACCGAAACCTTCAAAGATAAAGAAACATTCATTAAGGTTGTAAGTAAGTGTTGATGCAACATCACAGCACCCCTAGACGCACATCAGATTTCTAGGTTGATGTTTCAGGCATCCAGTGTGATTGCACAACATTGAATCCTTTCTGCAATCGTGGGAATTGTAGAAATGAGAAAGGAATCTCCAGAGAAGGCTGGTTCCTACTCCTAAACTACCTGCCACAAGCTATTCCAGTGTAAGAAAGCTAATCTAAACCTAATCTAACCATGCCAAGGAGACAGAGAGAGAGAGAAAAGGGAAAAACAACAAAAGCCTACACTAAAACGGTGATACACCAGAGAAGGAGAATGTTGAACATCTATCAAAACTGCCATGGAACAAGGAGAGGTGAGCAATGGGAAGGATGGACAGATGCATCACAGGCCCAAGGATAGATTTCACACAGAAAATGTCCCAAAACTCCATGAACACAGCTCCAGACCTGCAATGAACATTCAAACATGCACAAATACCTGCGATGAAGAGAGGAAAGAAGAGAACAAGCAAAAGAATGAGCAAGGATGGACAGATGCATCACAAAACACGTTTTTTGTTGCTCCAGAAGTTTGCACAGAACATCATTTCAATAGTAAAAGGCAAAAACGCCATTACAGAGAAGGGGAGGAGGTTTGAACTCCATTTTCAACCCTAGAGAAGAAAAGAAGGGAGGGAAGAGCTGAAAAACTCAACAAATTTTTCTAATATGAGACAAATATGGCTTTTTACAATGCATGGGTCAAGCCCAAGAGAGAGAAACACGGGAAAACATGTAAGCAGTACAACCATTGACCAAAACACATTCTTCATTAAAATCAGTGGTTGGAACATCACTTCTGGCCATGCTGAAGAAGAATGTGACCCATGTGCATTAAATCGGTTCTTGAAATGTCAATTCTAGCTGTGCTGAAGAAGAATGCAACCCATGTACATCAAACTGGTTATTGAAACGTCGCTTCTGGCCATTACCATGTGCCAGAGACGTTTCTTGATTTTCTCTCTCCAAACTGAACCAAAATATAAGATTGACCCTGGAATCATGCAGAGAATTTCATAAGCTCTCCAATGATATAAAGAATGTGCAAATCTGAGCTCTGGATCAAAATTTATGGCGGACTTAAGATTTAGGGCACAAAACAGGCCAAAACGGATTTTGGAATTTTTCCCGCGCTCTGCCACTTGGATAACACGTGTCAGGCACTGATTGGATGAGAAATTCTCTCTCCTCCACCTTTCCGTGGGCTTTCCTTTGAAATTTTGACCTTTTTAGCTCTTTGGAAAATTTTCCATTTTTTCCCCGCGCCCCCGCCACTTGGGACACTTTGGTTGGTTAACAGGGGTGCGGGGGCATCTTTTACCTTTTAGTTTTTTTGGCCAAAACTTTTTCCAAATTCTCTAAGTCTTCCCTGAGCTCCGCACTTCCCCCGCCTTAGGACACGTGTCCTATGTCTATTGACTCGGGATGACCTTTCAAACCTCGCCCTTTGAACTTTTGGGCCCAAAAACACTTAGCAAAAATTTTATTGCGCCTCCCCTTGTGACATGCATCACATTCTGATTCGTTGGCGGATTTTCTAGGTCTTCGCATCCCTCACATATTTTTTGCCTAGATGTCCCAAACCGTCTGGGACAAATTTCTCTGATCCACCCAATTAGGGCTTCCCTGTCCCTCTTTTAGGCGAAGACACGTGGCACATTTCCATTCACTCTCGACTCTATCGGCTTTTCGCGTCCTGCGCGTACTTTTGGCCCGGATGTCCCAAACGAAAGTTCTCTGTTTCAGCCGAACCGGCCGGTTCGCGTCCTCCACGTATATTTGTCCCAAATGTCTCAGACTACATGGGACAAATTCCTCTGGCCCACTCGATTTGGACTGCCTTGTGCCCAACTGGCCGATCTACACCTTTCGCGTACTTTTGTCCCAGATGTCCCTAACTTTGTGAAACGAAAACTTAGGCAATTTTCTCCTCCTTCACCTGTTTCGTATTTTCGTGCCCCACGCGTCCCGATGTCCCAATTGTCCCAAGGACCACCTGGACTAGGACTTAGCTGATTTTCATGATTTTTTCTGCCCCAAGCTTGGTTTTCGTAATTTTTCACATTTTCTCAACCTGTTGGGATTTCTTCTTGTATGGGAGAGTTAGAGAGAAGCCGAGGGACCCCAAAAAACATGATTTTGGGCCTTAAGTCAATCTATCTGCCTAGGACAAATTTTTTTGATGCATGTTATCAAAATTACCCTGGGGGGGTGAATTTTGGATAACAGTAATTAATAACTATTGATGGGTAGGATGTAAACTCTTCTTTTTTGAAGATGCATATGAGAATTTGGTTTAACCGAATGATAAAGGAAATTGTAAACGGTTTACTCTTTAGCTTGTTCTCCTTTTTTTATATAAAATCTGTCATATGTTTAATGGAGTCATTTGTACTAATTTTATTAAGTAATTGATTAGTAATTGTTACTAATTACTTCTCTACTTAATTATATTTAAGGAAATAATAATTGTTTCAGTTAATGGAAATGAAACATTGGTGCTGGTAAGTAATTTTCTATTGTTAATAAGAGGCCTAATCTAAGAACCTATGTTATATTATTTTACCGAGAATTACGTTGTCACATCTGAATTGTGAATCTCTTATTTATTTAAGTTGATGGTTGAATCATCTTAAAAATGTAATGATGCTGAAATGAACTTGTCTTCACATGTTTTCTAGAAGCTTGGTAAAGATTACAAGAAGGTCTTTGATTATGAAAGTAACTCTTTTTGTTATTTATTGAAGTTAAATTTATATTTCAAATTAAAAAAGAATTATGAAATAATTTAATGTTAGGAGCTTTTATTTGATATAAATGAGTAATTGTTTAGGACAATACTTATCTATTATAAGGAAATAGTTTACTAATTATATTATGATCTTTTCTTTAAAGTGAATTCAGATTGTTGTTTGTGCTTCTTTTATGGGTGTTATTGCTTATGTTTATTTAAATGATTACATTAATTATTTCATTAAAGAAAAGTTGTTTTAATGGAACAATTAGTGTAATGCACTTTGTTTTAATGCTTAGTGCTTATCATGCTCAGTTCAATGAACTGAACCATGCTAGTAATTTTTGCAAATGGACTTCGTAAGTGATAAAAGAAGGCAATAAATTTTATGATGTATTGGATGATTTAAAGTATATCTCTCTTAAAGAGAAAGTTGATTCATTCTTGAGATGTAATTAAAAGAAAAATCTGTATTCTTTAATGATCTTAGTATTGATTGACATGTAGTTTGTATGAGATGCATAGTCTTTTAAATTGTGTATTTTATCAAGATGAATTGAAAAAGTTAGAGGATTAATTTGAATTGTTGTGTAATTTCTCTTGTAAATTCTATGAAGGTAGCTAGAATACTATCTTGTTTATATTTGGCATATACCTTTGTATTCTTATTTTTGTTGTCATTTGATATGTTATATGAAGAGAAATAGTTTAATATATCTCTTAAGTGAAAGCAACTTATTAAGTTGCATAAGATGACGATATTTATCTAAATAATATTTTATGATAATGGGATGTATATTGAATATACAATTAAACTATAGAAATTGCGAAAGATAAAAGGGTATGATAAACCTTAACACATAACCATGTAAAGAGGAAGACTCTTCCTCTCTCAAAAGAATGTAAAGTGAAAGAATGGTGTTTATGATCGTTAATCACTCAGACTTCATTTTCTATGAAGTCTACTCTAGTTGAACCTGTGTGGTTTCTACACCTTATTTGAATGGTTGAGTTACATTAATTTAATCTTTCAATGTATGTTGTTCTTTTTTGGATAATTGCTCGGCAAGTCATAGTTAACAAACATAAAATCAATCAATAGTTAATGAAGTTATTTAATGTTAATTAAATCAAATATGGATGAAGAACTTAAGGGGTGTTGGTTTTAGGTTTTTTCAAGGTTTCCGTAATTTGAATATTAATCCAAAATTAATTAATTGTTAATGACCTCCTAGGGGTATGTACATCATGATGAAGTAGTTATGTCAGATGTTGGCACATGCCAACTATAGAACTGTACATACATAAATACTAATGTCTTCACAAGGATACAATGTTACAGTTGACATGTTGTAACACCATTCCGCATTAGTTCATATAGATCTACACACATCTAGACTTGAAATTAGTTTCTCTCTAGGCCAAGCTAGTTGGATGAATTGGATTAGGAAGTAGATTTCTATGACTCAGGGTACCTTGGAAAATTCAGTCGACTTAGGTTGGATGAGTATGCCCATATACCCTAAGTCATCGTGAGCATCTCCCTATAACAAATTATGTTGCTAACCTGGGTTAGGGTCAAACCCTGGGCAAGTGGACTGACAAAAGTTAGTGAAGACCATTCTAGATAACAGAAGAGTGAGGTGAAGGATGCATTCCAATTTGACGAATATGCTATCTAGGAATAGTAACATGAACAGTATGTTGGAAATATTTGGACAAAGTATCATAAACTACTGGTTGCGTTGTCTGATGTCACCTAGTTTAAGGAGCATGATTTCAGATGAATATTGGTAACAAATATTCAGATAGGTTCTTTAAATAGGTCACTCAGTACCCAGATTAGGGTAAGAAAAACAAGTATACGTAAAATTATTCAATACTTAGAGACACACATGAGAGATCAGTTAGAGACTGAGTCATGTAATGAGAGATTGGTAATTCATTGAGTCATTTACATCTACATATGGTTATCTGTTATGAGATTTATTGGCATGGAATGTGTGTTCTAAATTATGTTTTATTTAGAATAGAGAACATTGTGTAAATTTTTTTCCCTTGTTTCTAAATTCTTAAAATGGGAATTTTGCATATATATTAGGAGTGTTTAACCCAACATTTCTCAACATGTCATAAATCTTTATCCTAATTCAAGGCCAATTAGAGAAAAGTAAAGGCCTACGAATCCCAAGATAGAGCCTCTCATGAGAAAATAGATAGCCAAACACATTAAATCTAAAATTATCTTTCCCATTAAATACTCCTTTTGGGTGGCTAACCTAGTTCTTGTTAGGAAAAAGAATGGATAAATCAGACTCTACATTGATTTCATGGATTTAAATAGGTCCTCTTTAAAATATCATTACCTCTACCTTCCATGGAAAATATTCTACAAATAGTAGTAGGATCTAGAAAATTTTATATGCTTGATGGCTACTCAGGATTTAATAAAATCAAAGTCAAAGAGGAGGATCAACATAAAACTACATTCACAACGAAATAGGGAACATATGTATATGAAAAGATTACTTTTTGTTTGACCAATGCAGGTGCCATATTTTAAAGAGCCATGAACATTAAATTCAAAGGCTACATAAATGGGTTCATCCTTGTCTATTTAGATGATATAAATATATTATCAAGAGAAATCAAAGACCATATGGATTATCTTGAGAAATTCTTTGAGATATGTAGGGATTTTGGTATATCCATATATCCTAAGAAATATGTTTTTTTGGTTCCACATGGCAAGCTGTTAGGGCATAGTGTTTCAGAAAAAAGGTATTATCATTGAACCTGAAAGAGTCTCAGCTATCCTTTCCCTTTCCTTTCCAGCTCATACGAAAGCATTACAATCCTTCCTTGGAAATATTAACTTTTTTTTGGAGGAAATTGTAAGAACCGGCTAAGATTGAACAAAATTTAAAGGAAGAATGAAAGTTAGGGGACTATGTTTTGGAGGAAATTGTAAAGGAATAGAGTAAGGGGGAAGAAACTGGGGGAATCCTCAATATCCCCCCTCCTAAATCTTAGGAGATTGAGAATCCTATAAATGTTGAAGTTATTAGTAGTAAACAAGGTAGGCCTAGTAAATTTGAATCAAGGAAAAAAACTACCCAGAAGGATATAGATTCAAGGAAACAAATGTGTTTAGACCAAAAGGTCTGTAAGAAAAATAAACCCAATCTTCATAAATGAATTACATCTCATGGAATGGTAGAGGGCTTAATATCCCTATGAAATGGATGATTCTCAAAGACATGATTGAAAGATAGAAAATTGATGTGTTAGATGTACAAGAAACTAAAATGAAAGAAGACCTTTTTTTAAGTTCTTGCAAGTCTTTTTGGAATAATTCTAAATTTTTTGTTGTTAGTTCAAAAGGAGCCTCTAGAGGCTTAGCTATGGTGTGGAATCTGATCTATTATTAAGGAACTCTTTTTGTCAAAAGAGATAATCATTTGGTGGTGATGATGAGAGATCTCGAAAATAGAAATATATGGATTTTATCTAACATTTATGCTCCTACCCTTCATAAAGAAAGGAAAAATCTTTGGCATCACCTTGTTTTGTTTAATTATTGTATCAAAGGTTCAAGATGGATTGTTATGGGGGATTTCAATACCCCCAGGCTCTGGGGGAAAAAAATGAGGATCTAAGGAGTTTACAGTTGGCATGGAGGATTTTAATGAATTTATTACTTCCTCACAACTCCATGATATTGATCTTAAAGGTAGTAGTTTCACTTGGTCTAATAGAAGAGTTAGAACTCAACATATTCAAGTAAGATTAGACATGGTTTTTCTCTAGAGGAGTGGTTAAACTAGGATATCTCTCTTTTCTCTCTTCCTTGGATAAGGTCTGATCATAACCCAATTCTCTTAGAAATCAAGAGTCCATCTAGAAGTAGAACCCCATTCCATTTTGAGAAGATGTGGCTCTAGAGTGAGGAACTAAATGCCCTCATTAATGATTGGTGGAAACTAAAGGTTAAAGGAACAACGATGTAATGACTTTCTAAAAAACTCTAGAATGTTAAAGTTCACCTCAAAGCCTGGGATAAAAAAAGCTTTGGAAATATTTTTCTAGAAGAAAATGGAAATCAGAGCTGAACTACAGAATGTTCAAAGATAGACAAAGAGATGGGATTCTGAGATGGATATAGAGGACCATGAAAAGGAACGTTCCCTCCTGGCGGAATATCACAACATCTTGGGCAAAGAGGAAATCTTCTAGAGACAAAAATATTGAATTACATGGCTAAAGGAAGGGGATAAAAATATAAGATTCTTTCACTTGTCTACTTTAAAATGTAGAAGCTTCAACAAAATTAATAGAATTAGAAAAGAAGAGGGCATTATGGCGGAAGAAAAAGAAGAAATAAATAAAGAGGCTATCTCCTTCTTCCAAAACCTTCTTACTAATAATTATGATCCAAATTTGATTAAAGAGAAAGACTTCTTAAAGTGCATTCCTCCTTTGGTTTCTGATGAAGATAATTTGGTGCTTTCATCGATCCCTTCAATGGAGGAAGTGGAATTCAGTGTAAAAAACCTCAATCCTGATGAGGCTCCTGGTCTGGATGGTTTCCAAGCCTTTCTCTTTCAACATTTCTGGGACATAATTACAAAAGATGTCTTTGAGGCTGTGAAGGAATTTTTCAGAATAGAAAGTTATGCTAAAAAGACATGAACTTTACCTTTCTAACTTTGGTTCAGAAATGTGGTAATGCCATGGAATTAAAAGATTTCATACCTATAAGTCTCTGCAATACATCCTATAAAATTTTCACAAAAATTTTGGCTCTCCATCTGCAACTGTTACTCCCCTCTATCATTTCTTATCAACAAGGGGGTTTTGTCATTGGGCGCCAAATCCAGGATGGGATCATCACAATCAAAGAGACTATTCACTTGGCTAAGCTCAGTAAGAAGGCAGCTTTGTTTTTAAAACTGGATATGGCCAAAGCTTACGACAGGGTTTCGTGGTGCTTTCTTGACAAAATCCTTGACAGGTTTGGCTTTGATGTGTCCTTCAGAAATATGGTTAAGGCATGTATCTCTAATGTCTGGTTTTCAATTCTCATTAATGGGTCCCCCTTTGGTTTTTTTCCTAGCTCTCAAGGTTTGAGGCAAGGGGATCCCATTTCCCCTTTCCTCTTCATTATTATGGTGGAAGCTTTAAGCAGAAGACTAAATGTTGAAACTGAAAGTGGCTTCATCAAAGGGATTTCCTTGAAAAGGGAGATGGAAAAAGTGTCACACCAGCATTTTGTTGATGACACTTTCTTGGTGGGGGAAGCATCAGTTCCTGAAGCTAAGAAAATAAAATCTCTTCTAGATGACTATATGGAAGTTTTGGGAAAGATGGTAAACTTCAGAAAAATCTCTCTTCTTCCTTATCACCATGGACAACCATTGTAAGTAGATAGATGAAATTATGGAATGTGACTATAAATCTTTCCCCACGTTTTATTTAGGAATCCCTCTTGGGGACAAGAGAACCTCGAGTTCGGAATGTAATTTCTTAGTTGAAATCTTTGAAAGAAAAGTTTCTATATGGAAAGCTAATGTGGTATCCCAGGTTGGAAAAATCACCCTTCTCATTAGTTCTCTTCAGAGTCTCCTGGTGTATGTCATGTCCCTCTATCAACTTCTTGGAGGTGTTGGGGAAAAATTGGAAAAATCCAAAAATATTTCTTATGGAGTGGCACAGAAAGCAAAAAAAGAATCCCATTGGTGGCTTGGGATAGAGCTTATAAACCCAAAAATATATGGGTACTTGGTCTTAGAGATAGGAAAAAAATGAACAAATCCCTTCTTGCAAAAATTGGGTGGAGATTAACAAAAGAAAATGGAGTTTGGACCAGAATTCTAAAGAAAAAATATTGGATGGATGTTAATGACAATAGATGGATTTTTAAACAGGCATCCTTCAATGGTTCATGCATATGGAAAGCTATTAACTGGGAAAAATAAATTGTGGCTAGGGGAAGCAGGTGGAAAATAGGAAAAGGAAATGAGATATGCTTCTGGAAAGATAAATGGGCTGGGAATTTTGTCCTTAAAGACTAATTCCTTCAAATTTCTAGACAACTCAAAGATAAATATGGGGAAAATTCAATAACTATATGGATGATGAAGAAAAATTTCAAATATGGAAACTCATGGAATTGGACAAACAAGAATTCAATGAACACTTGAGCAGGCTCAATGATTTTCTAAAAAATTATGTATCTTCTAACAACAAGGACCAAGATAGAATTGTCTGGGACAAATGGTAAAGTGGTAATTTCTCTGTCAAATCTGCCTACTCCCTTTTATTTGAGGGAGAAACTAGAGAAGAAGATTTAAATGTTGGTAAGATTTGGAACAAGAACATAACTCCTAAGGTTAATGTTTTCAGTTGGCTTTCAGTAATAAATAAAATTCTTACTGTTGATAATCTTGCTAAAAGAGGATTCTAGATGGCCAATAGATGTGTTCTTTGTGAAGTGAATATGGAAACTGTGAATCACCTATTCCTGGAATGTCCTTTTTCCCATCTAATGATTTCTTCTATTCTGGGATGCTTCTTGGTTTACTGGGTAATCCCTAAAGAGATCAAGGATGCCTAAAATCAATGGAATTGTCCTTTCTTTAGTCAAGGGCTAAAAAATATCTAGGTCATGAGCTTGGGTCACCTCTAGTGCGAATTATGGAAAGAAATAAATAGAAGGATCTTCAAAAACAAGAAAATTTCCATTAGGTTGACTATAAACAAACTCGTACAGGTTACAAACAATTTTTCTATCCTTAGGAAAAATGAAATGGAAATACTTTACAATGAACAACACATCTTAAAGAATTAGAACATTATTATCAATCCCAAACCCAAAAGGATTAATCCTCATGTGGGGATTAAGTGGAATACTCCTAGGGAAGGTTTCTTTAAACTCAACTTTGATGGGGCAGTGAAAGGTAATCCTGGGAAAGTAGGGGGAGGAGGTGTCTTTCATGATTCTCAAGGAAGATTTCTTCTTGCCTATTTCTTTGACCTAGGATTTCAATCAAACAATGTTGCAGAGGTAGCTGCGATGTTCTGGGGTGTGAAGTTAGCCAAGGAGAAAGGCTTAAAACACCTTGAAGTGGAAGGGGACTCTTTGTATATCATCTCATGTTTGAAAGGAAAATCCCAACCTTCTATTTATGTTGATGATCTTCATGTTTGAAAGGAAAATCCCTACCTTCTATTTTTGTTGATGACTTCATCAATAAAATTAAGCTTTTATTATCCTCTTTTGAGGTTATATCCTTTTAACATGTGTATCATGAAGGAAACACTCTAGCTGATTTTATGGCCAATATGGGGGTGGATGCAAGGGGTCTTAAGGTGGTAGAGGATCTTAATAAGATGCAAGAAAAATTTAAAGAAATCATGAAAAGGGAAGGTATCCCTAATAATACACCTACAAATGAGGAGGCAATAATTCCTCAGACTCGTGACATCACTTTCTCATGATTCCCAAACTCGTGTAAAATATCCTTTCAAATCCTAGTAAGGGTAGGTTGGATCTTTTTGATTTCTGGAAGTGGGATGATAAGATTGGGGAAGGTAACCATTCTCAGAATAGAAAGAAGAACAGGTTTAGAAGAATGGGGGGTGACTTAGTGTGAACTAAACCTAGCAAGAGACAAGAGATATCCAAAGAAGCTGAGATCCTGCTTGAAAAGGTGGGAATGTTACCCTTCTTCAACATCTTTGATGGCTTCGATGAAAATTTGAGTGAAGTTATGGTGAAAACTTGGAAAGAAGGCCATGTTTGGGTCGGTAACTTTTCCTTCACCATTACCCCCAAGCTTATTGCCAAAGTTACGGGTTTAGCTTTGGAAGGAAGATGCATCTACAAACCTAAGTTGGACTACAACCTGGAGATCAAATGCTTTATGCAAGGTAAGGGGGTACCTGTCTCTCTCCATAATGGTTATGCTTGGGGAAATTTTCCCCCTCCTTTTGAAGAAATTACTCAGTTGTTTATGGCCTACATTACCTTAGAAGGGTGATACAAAGTGATATATGGATATCACTTCCCTATGCTGAACCATGTCCGTAATGCTAAGCCCTATAATTTCCCCTTCTTCTTGTATACTTCCCTCTCAAAATCTATTTCCATGGTCGAGAAAGGTACCTTCACCTTACCATTGCACCAAGGCCTCATCAAATCCCTTATCAGGTTGGGAACTCCCCTTTTGGGAAAAAATGAAAAATTTGGGGCTTCAGCTACTGAATGTTTAGAGCCTAAGGAGGGAAGTTTTAGTGGGGATCTATTTGGAAAACCTATGGCAAAAAGAACCATATCCAACTTGAGTCAAGGTGGAGTCAAGAAATGAAGCAGGGTGGAGGAGGCACCAAAGATGGTTGAGGAAGTGGAGGTTATCTTAGAATCTAGTGAGAACCAAGAAGGAAACCTGACCCATTCTGATTCCAGTAAGGATAAAGATGCAGCTGAAGGGGAAAGTAGTGATGAGATGGAGAGTGAGAAATCTCTGGATACTTCTGAAGGAAAGTGTTCAAAGAACTCGGAGGAGGCCATTGAAATCCTACATGCTCTTAAAACTACCCAAAAGGAATTGTTTACCGCCCAGGACTCTGCTATCAAATCACATGCCTTCATGTGAGAATTTGAGAATTACAGGTTAGATACTAATATTAATAGACATAAGATCAGTATGGTGTCCATGGACCTGAGGGAACTAACTGAAAAAGTGGAAAAGTTATCTTCTATTGTTCTTAGTGAACAACTCAAAAATGCTAATGAAAGAAGCCTGGAGATGGAAAAGGAAATGCTGAAGATGAAAGAAATCATTCTTTAGATTCGTGATGTCCATCTCCTCAATGTTAAAAGCACCATCCACCACCTCAAACTCTTAGCAGAGATGATTCATTCTATGGAACTTGCAAAGGAAAAAGAAAAAGAAGGAAAAGGCCCCAAAGTGGAGATTCCTGAGCCTAACTACAAGTATTGGAAATCTACTATCACCTCCCTTGTCAAAGAATGGAATGGTTGTATGAATACATTGGGGGAGCTGATAAAAGAATGATGAAGAAACATGGGATAATGGTTTACTGTTGTTAGTTCATAGCTATTTTTCTGTTAGTTCTTATGTCTTTTTTTTGTTAGTTATTTTACTTATGTCTTTCTGTTGTTAGGAAACATTTACTTTGTGGTGGTTTCTCTTAGTTGTTTGGTTCGTGATGCTTTTGGATTTTGGTTGGGCTTCAATGGTAAATCCCTTGGCCTCTTTGTAATGATCTGGTAATACTTTGTATGGGGTAGGGTACATTAGTTTCACATCCGAGCTTGAGAGACTCAATCATGGGTAAAAAATAATTAAAAAGAGAGCTATGTGGGTGGTAAAGATAGTAGAATATGATGTGACTATTAAGGCCACATGAATCTTAAGAGGAAGATATATTTATGAGAACTTGTCTTTGGATGCCCCAAATAATCAAGAGATCTCATTGTTCACAGAAAAAGATGAAGAGAAACAAAGCACAAAGAGTCATCTGATTAAGAAAAAAGGATGAATAAAATAGTAACATTCTTATCAACAAGTATGCACCCTCCTGGTTTGAGTAAAGAGAAAAGGAGGCATCTAAGGTTGTAGTTAATACCTTATGCACTAGTTGATGGGATAATTTTTAGAAAAAGTATTCTTGGAGTATCACTAAGATGCATCGGAGAAAAGAAGGAAAATCACATTTTAAGAGAGTTCCACAATGGTTTCTCTGGTGGAAAATTCTCTTCTTAAGATACAACAATGAAGATATTAAATGTGAGCTATATTCATAGATGTTCATCAATGGGTCAAAATGTGTAAGGAATGCACTTTCTTCACAGGTAAAGTAAGGTTGGTAGCCCTCCCCCTTCATCCTATTCAGGTGGATGAACCCTTTTCTCGACGAGGACTTGATTTTATAGGCATGATTAATCCTCCATTAAGTGTGGGCCATAAGTGGGTATTGACAACCGCTAACTATTTTACCTGGTGGACAGAAATAATGAAACTCAAGGAAGATATTGAGTCATCTATCTTTGATTTATTGTAAGATATTGTTACAAGGTTTGGTGTTCCTAAAACTATCATTTATGATAATGGTAAATACTTATTGGGTTTTAAAATTTCTGATTGGGCCCTTAATAATGAAATATATTTGAATACTTATTCAAACTATTACCCCTAAGGTAATGGATTAGATGAATCCTAAAACAAAAATTTGATTAGAATTATGAGGAAAATGGAGGTAAATCATAGAAAATGGTACTTAAAAATAAAAAATGGTCTTTGGGATGATAGGATCACTCCAACAAAAGCAATATGAAGTTCTATCTTCAAGATGGTTTATAGAAGAGAGGATAGGATACAACTATATCTCAATCTACCTTCTCTAGAGCTAGCCCAACAACTGGAATTAGATGATGCAAATCAATCACATATTAGAATGGTAGAATTTATTGAAGTTGAATAATTGAGTAAAACTGCCATGATCAGATTGTAGGAACATCAAAAATATACCAAGAGGTGGTTTGATAAAATATAAAAAGCAAGAAATTTCAAATAAGTGGATCTGGTCCTCAAGTGGGATGTAAATATAGATAAACCATATGGGCACTCCAAGATTTATGCACTCTGGAGTGGTCCATGTATCATCTCTATTTACAAATATGTCCACTCTTTTAAATTATCAACACTTGATGGAGAAATAGTAAAAATCCCAATCAATGGGATTTATATTAAAATTTTCCATTAATTTCTTCTATTTCATCTTATACATAATTTTGTTTGGTGTTGTTGGATATCCTCTCCTTTTTCTCTCTTTGTTTGTAATAAGTGTCAGTATGCACTCTGCATGTTCCATTTGGAGCATGTATGATCTTTCTTTTTATACATTTTTGTGGCTCTCCTTATGTTTTTCGTTGTGTTTCCATAAAGTTGGTTGGAGGTAGAAATCAGAATTGGGCGAATCTTCAAAATACAATCATACAACCCCTATGTTAACTAAAAAAAAATCTCTAGGTTCTCTTTGGTAGTTTTAAAGTGTTTGGTTTAGTTCAAGGAAATTTTCCATTCTCATTAAAACCAAACACTTTGAATCCTTCAATATCTATTGGAAAATCAATGTTTTGGGACAAATTCATGAGTAATTATCAAGTATATCCCAAAAACTAATTTAAAGAGAAAACAAAGGTAGTTCCATATTCGTTCTAATTCTAAAAATGCTTCATACAGATCAGGGAAAAGAAAAAATCAATTATATATATGTTTTTCAAAGTTCTCAGGCTGACTCCATACCCAATGGATGCTTCAAGGCCACTAATCTTCCATCTAGTATGTAGTTTATCCCTAAAAGTTGCCAAAAATGTTTTCTAAAATACCCCCTATGGATATTTTGAAAACTTGTAGAATGAAATTTTGACTTACATTTTTTTTTAAGCCTTGTCAGAAATTTTATCTTAATTTGTAGTTCTACAGGTGTAAAATTATAAAACAGCCCCCAAGCCTTGACAATAATCCTTATCAAACATAGGTAGTTATCTGACACTTTTTCATTTTCACAGATTTTTCAAAAATGCAAACTACCTCTGAAACTCTTCCAACTGACACCATGTAGCATCTCTATGGAGATCTAGAGTCGACATGTAAATTTGTAGTTCACAAATTTGCGGCAAAACTACAAAATTCATTCAAATTTCTATGGTTTGATTGTATATTATACACATGGAGGTCATTCAGACTCTTGGGTTTGAAATATAGGAAAAAAGTTCACATTTGGGTAGTCCTTTAAAGATGTAAGGTGCAATCGAGGCTCCGACACCCGCCTTAGAACATGTGTCACCTTGTTGGAGGTCAATGCTCAAAATGCATAAATTACAATCTTGTGCATTGAAAATATATCCCCAATCCCCGATAATGGATCTTTTTTCTCCATATCCTTCGATCCAGAGCTCTATTATTCACCATATTTGTTGCATTCAAACTGTATTCTCATGGGCTACATTTTATAATATTAAAAGGGAGGTTTTGATGAAGTTTGGAGTTGGTATCATGAAAAACAAGGATTTTTAGAACCAAATTACAAAATAGTCACTTATTCACCAAACCATATTTAATAAGTATGGTCAACGCATTTTCACCTATAGTTTCTGATGGCATGTTGTAGGACATTTTATATGCCTATTCCTCCTCTTTAGAGAAATCATATATGTCTTTTGGGGTGGAGGGTGGTTGAAGACATTAAAAACATAGTCTATTACCTCTTCCCTTTCTCCTCTCCTAAAAATATATAAATGTAAGTGCTTGGGTATATTGTTAAGGGTTTGATTTTTTTTGTCATTGTCTTATGTGACTCACATTCAAATGATTTTCCCCCTTCTATGTGGTTGTATTTTGTTTATTTTTTGATATCAATGCAAGTGTGGTTATATCCCTCTAAATGCTTGTATTTATTTTGGAAACTCTTCCATATTTTATGTCTTGATTCTTTTTAATCTTCTTTCTCAGAAATGTGCATATTTTAAGATTTGTTTTTAGTTGCACTCATGTATTCAAGATAAGGAATCGATCCATTTCCTTTTGGTGCATCACCTCCCCTTTGTTTTAGTTTTATCTTTATTTTAACTTTGTATCCTTGGAATTTTTAGCTTAGGTTTAGATATTTTATGATAGTAAATTGTTTGGGATACATTTCAACAAATTGGAATGAAGGGAACCAACCTAATTATCTGGAGAAATATCATGAGTAACCCATAAATTCATGATCTGTAACACTTTCACTAGAGTGTTAAAACCTAGTTTCAGCAAGGGTACAAATCTTAGTGAAAAAAACAACCATAGACTCCTACACCCTCATATAAATATATGATATGATCTCTTGGAACATATACACCATAGGGAGAGGGATGTTAGTGATGAAAAGAGTAGATATATCGACTCGGTGAGGATAAAATTTAGGATGTGGTAACTTAGTCAGTCTATAGAAATTTTGTGTATATATGTGGTCTATGGGTAGGAGGATAAATTTAGGTAATAAAGGGGAGATAAAATACTTAGCTCAAGGTTAAGGAGAGATTATTTAATATTGACACTCATGTTTCCAAAACATATTAAATTCAATGGATCAATCAAAACAAAAACCATCATGGGAACACAAGTGTTAGGGATAGGATTTAGAATGAGATGGTTATTGATTTTAATACTCATGAAATTTTTATTTAAATTTCTTCTTGTGTAATTAATAGGATTAAAAATACCTTATATCATATGCTAGTTCCTCATTCCATGCATAATATGGTACATAATCATCTAATAATTTTGTAATAATAGTGGCAGAAGGTATAGGTGTAGATGTAACAAAGGGAGTGGGAATATATGAGGTAGTAGAGTTATCTAGAGGATCCATCATGTGGTTTTTCTTAGGAACATGTCACAAGGAGGATTACTAATAGGAAATATAGTCAGAGGAACTAGTGGAGGTTATAGTTTTTCCTCATAAATTTTTAAGGGTTTTATAAGGGTAGAAATTGGTTCTAAAATAGTTCCTCTTTTTTCTCATTCTCTACTTTGAGTAAGTAAATATCATTATAGAAATATGATGGGAAGGTAGGGGAATCATATCAAACCATTTTGATACTACTATTTAAATAATATTGTAGGGATTATATGTAATATTTTCAATAAAAACCATCAAAAGGAGAGTGCAATGGTTGTTGGTATTAAAGGAACTTTGTGTTATTATCTTTAATAGACAAATAAAACGGGGTCATCAAGAAAATATCTATATTATTACTTGGGTGAAATGATACTAACATAAAGGGATATAATGAATAATTCACTAGGTGATGAAGCAAGAAGCTCCTTGGTAAGAAGTGAGGAAGAATAAAAGTGATGGGAATTGTATATGTTTCATATTTATGACATGAGGTCACAAAGAATGAGGTAACTAATAAATGATCAAATCAGGAAGGGAAATAGTATTTCCCTTAAGGTTGATCTCATCAAGCTCATCATCATCCAAGTCAAAGAGTTTATATGGGATATTACTATAAATATGATGGTTCCCATTATATATTTTAAGGGAGTTAATATGTTATCTAAATAATTGGTATCTTGAAATGGGATGCAACATAATTCATCGAGAGTGGATATTTAATAGATGCCAAATTACTAGACGTTTCAAATTTTCCTGGGTTATGATTACTTGGAATATTTTACATAATGCCTAGGTAAGGGAATTTTACACAATTACATGTGGATGAAGTAGTTAAATACATCCAATGTATCCCTAGTTATACAATAAGAATGTTATATGAAAAATGAAATTTACATATCATAATTTTCACTTTAACAATGTGAGGAGAAATGGTAATAGGTAGCTAAATGTATCACATATGGGAATTTTACCTCATTCATATCCTTGAAATGTGTTATGAGTATATTTTAAAATATTGATAGAATGGCCTAAGAATTTGATGAATTATAAATAAGTAAAACATGTTCCCGAACCCTCATCTATAAGATCTTTCTTAACTTGCACATTACCAATTTTTACATAAATCAAGAGAGGGGGGTCATCCACCTAGAATATAATCTCATATGAGATTACATATTTGATTATAAAGTGTATAAATAATTAATGCATATATTAAATAAGTTACAATTAAAATATATTTACATTTTTGAATTTTACTCTCATCTAAACCATGCAAGAGGTAGCCTTTCCTGAAATTTTACGGTGAGGGGATATTTATATTTAGAAATATTATCATAATTTTATTTCAATGTTTAGGAGAATTCCATATTAATTGAAATAAAGTAATTTTAAATGGAAGGTTTAAGAGTTTTGTGATTGAATATCTGTAGACACCACTTTTTCACCCCTAGGTGACCCTATATATATTAATCACATTATCACTACTTACACCATTATCACTATCATAAGTCCATTATCTCTATAATCCAATTTACCATTGTAGAATCTCATTTACAATCCCTAACTACCTAAAACAAACCTTACCTAAATTAACCTACTCATCCTAACCCCCTTACCCTCTTCCTACCCAAATTCCTAACCTCCCATCATTCCTAAAACAACCTCAACCTTCCAATGGCAAGTAGTAAAAACTATTTTCCATCCTTTCACAATTGTTTTTCAAACAACCTTGAAAAAATGATGGTGATACATGATTAACGAAGATCGTTGCGGATGCCATCAATTTTATTCAGTCACATTCCTCCTCCATTTCTCAGTTAGATAGAGAATGAATTACTAAAGCTCTGCATGAAATCATGACAATAGAAGATATCCACACTCTACTATCATCCTTGGAGAAATTTTTTCAAACAACCGATCAGTAATTTAGAGCTCCATCATTCTTAGAAACATCCAACAAAGTCAGTTCATTTTAGTCTATCATTTTCAATCATATTTGTATTATTCATATCACACAAGAACTTATTTTCCAACCTCTATCTAGCTATAAAAAATTTGTCTCCTATCTGGATCTTTGATCAACCTTTCATCACTTTAATGAAACTTAGCATAGATCTCCATTGATCCATGATCACCATCGATATAGTACCAAACTCCCTTTACCACCAATTATCCATTTACATGTGTGAAGACCTTTTCATTTTTCATCTTCACTGTAGTCATTTTTATACCCTTAGAACAAAAACCTAATCCCATGCGTGCCAGCCTATTGCCCAGTGGGCACTCGACGCTCACCCGAGGCACACACAGGTGCCGAATCCCTCCTTTATGTGATTTTGTGAGAATACATCATCTATTAAATATACTTAAGTGAAAAATAATGGAAAATAACCATGTATTAATTTTGAGAACCTAGGATGAGTTATCATATTACTGCATCCATTCAGATAGTGAAATATGAGTATCAAACAACATATAGAAATGATTCATAACACAAAGGAAATGCATTATAGTTATGCTCTTGAACATATATATGCTTTAGAATAGAACCTTTTATTCATATTAATGAGTTTGGTAACCACATTACATTCACTGAGGTCATAACAGACCCAGATAATAATGCAGAGAAAGGTCATGCATCAGAAACTATACTACGTCCTTCACATTACAAGGATTAACATAGACCCATCCCTCTAAATATGCCATCAATCTTATATTTCCTCTAATCCCAACCCATGGTATCCTCCATGATATTTCTGTAGAGCTTTTCCTCTCTTCCACTACCTTTGCTACTCTGCCACACCTCTCTTTCTACTACCTGTGCATCTCTATATATAGCTTTTTTCCCTCACTGTCATGCCTTTTGATTTAACAAATCAGTTGTAAAGTGTGTAAGTGGTCCACTAATGGAGCATGCCTCCTTTGATCGAAGCTCTCCACTCTTTGCAATGATTTCCTTCTGGAACCTTCCATTGCATGCATGGAATATTCCATTCTTGATCCTACAGTTTTCAGGCTAGTACCTTATCCAATCCACATGATAAATAGGTCATGCTTTCCTCATGTACTGTCTGGAACTCCAAATATGGCTAAGTCTAGAAACCTCGTCTTATCTTATGTACATGTGCCATGTGTTCTGCTAAACCTTGCTAGAACCCTACCCTATGTGCCTTCAATTCATGTTCCCTTCTTCAAATAGGTCCTATGCACCCACGTGCTTTCTTGTACTTAGCCAATATTCTAGGGCCCAACATCACCCCACACTACACCTGTTCTCCATCCTTGAAAACACTTCTCTTTAAAGAATAAAGAATGGTGGGATCCGAATAGGGGAGACAAAATGAAGGAATGAAGAATTGGGAGAAATAATGAAAGAATGAGGAGAGTGAAGGAGAAAAAATGCTTATTTTTAAAGGAGGAGAGGGAAATCCCTCCCTATTTATGCCTCAAGCTTTTTCCAGGAATAAACTTCATTCTGCACTTGCTGACAGAGGTCTTCGACTAAGGATATCACCTCCTCAAAACATAACTCCTCCCCTTTGGCACTAATTATTTCAACAATACTTTCCAATAATTTTTCCAAGTCCTCAAGTTCATCCATCCTACAGGTGATCTAGGGGTATAACTCCTTTAGCCAACTCTTGATAAAACCTCGCAAGGTCTCGATAGCTTCTGACTTCTTTTCTACCTCGGCTAGGATTTAATATCTTTCTTCCCTGTTCCCCTTATCATTTTCTTGAAACTCCTTAAGTTCCATTTCATGAGTGACGAACAGGATGCTTTCCAATCTATCTCTATTAATGCAATTTTCATATGCAGCTTCTGTGACTTGTGCGGTGGCCTTTACCTCTATAAGGATTTCAGTATATCGAGCAACAATATCGACAACCTTCATCTTCTCTTCTTTCTCTTAGTGTGCCAACACTTCTTCTATAGACTCTAAGGAAAGTGGCCATCTTTCCATCATGAGGATTCATTTCAAATCCTCTAGAAACTGAAAGGTTGATTCGTGTTGTAGTTTAGGTGGCACTAGGTCAAGATTCTTTAAAACAATAGCACATGTAATCATCTCAATCTCCTTGTGTATCTCGTCCACCATTGATATCTCCTCTTTTAGTTCATGCCATAACTATGCATTGATAAGCTCTTCTTGCTTCAATTCCTTGCTATTCTTAGCATTATCCTTCTTCTCCTTCTCCAATTCCTCCTCTAGGAATCTCACTCTATTATTCCTTCCAAACATTCTAGCCTCAATCTCAACTAAAAATTTGTTAAGCATGTTGCAGACTTGCTCATTTGATAATTGTTGAGCATTCACCAAGGGATTTAATCCTTTTTTTTTACACCTTCATTAGTGCTCTTTGACTTAATTCAAACTCAGGTTCATCCATGTGGGACTCGAATGTCGAAGATAACATCTTCCTGTTTTGGGGATATGCACCTTCTTCATCAAATTAAGACATAGCTAGGAGTTTCTCTATTGGTACGGTGATTTGGAAGTGCACACATAACACCTTTCTTAGATCATTCCTTGCTCTTGTGCCACTACTACTCCTTTCCCACATATTCACATAGCTTTTGGGAAGCTTACCGCCAAATTGGGATTCCCACCCATCCTTTCATATTCTTTCCCAATTCTTTATTCTTCCATCTCCATCAAAATTTCATCCGTGCTTTGATCTAACTCTTACTCTACTAAATCCTTAATTATTCCTGCCATTTATGTCTCCATGGTTGTTTCCACTTGTTCCTTGGTGAGGCTTGGGGTTCCTTGATTCTTGGTGCTTACCTCTTCACTCACCCCCTTGCCTTGATCCTCTACTTCCTCCTCATCATTCTTCTCCTCTTCATCTACCTTATTATACTTCTCTTCAACTTCCTCCTTTGATTCATGTATATCATATACCAGATGGTCTTCACCTCCTTAAAACTCATTGTCATCCTTGTCTCACACCCATGTACTCCTTCCACCTAGTCTACAGATCTATTCTAGTCACACACTTAAATTTCTAGAATTATTCTTCTTTCACACAAATCTCTCTTGATGCCCTAGTTCACAAGAGCACTTCAACTTCGTAATAACAAGGTAGAAAAATGACTTTCCTGACCTCATATTTATAGTTTTTGCTCCCCTCTAGCAATAATTTCTATACCACCTACCAACGTACTTAACATTAAATGTGGATTTTTCCACTAATTCGGCCTTAAGCACCCTTACCCACACTCCCAATCCTACGTGAAAAACCTTCTACAACCTTATGGTGCCAAAAATATAATCTGACCAAAGACTCTTACGCGTGCATATATAGTGCCGAAAGCAATTCTTTTGTCATGTACATTATTTTTTCCCTTGCCTACCTCATGTTGTTCCTACACTCTTCATCCTTTATACGTGGTCTTTGTTACAACCTTCTTCACACCGTAATTCAATATCCACCGTTTCCCTACATGCTTTCTATATCTTATGCACTTCCTTCGACTTGGCCACTCAACTTTTTTCTACTGGCTTATACTTTTCTTTGTATTAATCCACCCTACACTAAAATAGATGTTTGGTCCTCTATGCATACAAAAATTTGGAAAATAATGTGGTTATCGGTGCACAAGGCATAAAATAGAGAAAAATAAAGGAACAAACAACGAGAAAAGGGAAATACAAGAAAAGAAAAAGCAATAAAGGGAAATTCTAAGCTAACTAGCAATACTACCTTATTTACAAAAAAACAAGAAGACTTATTTATATTAGGTCTTTAACCTACTCCCATTGAAATGACCTAGTAATCTCGTCTCATATAGCATTTCTAACTGGAAAGCGCATGAATCAAGGATGTACAAGATGATGTAAGGTCCCAAATAATGGAATTTCACCTTCCCAGGATGGCATAGATACTTTGAATCATACAATAGAACCATCTTCCCAACCTCAAATTACTTGTTCTTGATGTGATGATCATCCCATGCCTTTTGTCTTGATTTTTCTATCTTTTGAATCCATCTAGCAAGTGATCGCCTCTCGTCTAACTGCATCAACCTATTAATCCTCTCTTTCAGTGCTTGTTAATCATCCAATCCTCCTACGTGCACTATGCACAGGGATGGTAACATGAATTCTACAGGTAAAACATCCTTCATGTCAAACACCAATTGAGATGGTGTGGCCTTGTTTAACCTCTTATAGGTTTTCCTTTATGCGCATAAGATGGCTGATACTTTTTTATCCCAATATTTTCTTCTAACATCACAGATCTTAGTCAACATGTGACTTAGTATTTTTTTAAATGCCTCAGCAGTTCCATTCACTTGATTGTGATAAGGGGTAGTCTTTTGATGGGCCACCATAAATTCTGCTAATAGAATCCTAACCATTTCATTGAGAAAGTGTGTACCCCTATCATTAGCTAAGTTGAAAGGAAAACCATACCTTTTGATTATGTTCTCTCATAAAAATCTAGCAAATTTCATTATAGTGTAATCCTTTGTAGGTTCTACCTCTACCCATCTTGTTAGGTAATCAGTGTAGGTAATGATATACCATAAACCAGTCCTTCGTGTGGCTAGTGAAATTGGCCCTACAAAGTTGATTTCCCATTTTTCAAACTATTCAGCATTGGATATTGGTCGGAAGGGAATTTCGTCCCTATTTCTAGGTTCTCCAAGGTGCTGGAAATGATCACAAGCCTTGCAAAACTCAGTACAATCCTGGTAGATGGTTTCCAACCAAAGCCTTATAAGTAGAATCTTTGACATAGTAGCATTTCCTACATAGTGTCCTCCTGCAATCCCACCATGCACTTCCTCCATAATTTCCACTCACTCATGTTCTAATATGCATCAGCATAGAACCTCATCACATCCTAACTTATATAGGTCTCCACTAATCAACATGTAGGGTGCAGTTCGTATTGCTAATTTTTTCCTCTCCAGAGCCTTCATCTATTCTAGTGCCACACCTATTTTCAAGAATAATGTGATGTCTTCCAAGTCTGAGGGTGCGTACCATAACCTAATCAGTTGCACATCTGACATGGTATCCTCAATTCTTTGTGTGTCCTCCCTTGAGTTAATCCTTGATAAGTAGTTAGGTCCTGAATTTCTTTTTCCTAGTTTTATAACCACCGTGAACTCAAATTCTTGGAATAATAGAACCCAATGACATATGAACCCTTGCAAAATGGGCTTGTTGACTAATTAATTCAATGCCATGTGGTACGTGTAGAATATAAATGGTGTTTCCAATAGGTACTATTTGAACTTGTACAACGCGTAGATCATAGATAGTGCCTTGAACTCAGTAGTTGTGTAATTTTTCTCTACTAGTGTCAAATTTCTACAGGAAAAACAAAAGGGTTGATCAACAATCCCCTCACCAGGTTGTGCCAGTACTGCTCCCATGGTTTTCCCTATGGCATCAACATGCACATGGAAAGGATTATCCCAAGAAGGAAAACATAGTATGGGTGCAGTGACAAGCCTATATTTTAAAGTATCAAATGCCCTCTGTTGCGCCTCTCCCCCATCAAAGGAACTCTTGTGTTTTAGCAATTCCTCCAAGGGTACGGAAATCTTGGCATACCCCTTGAATAATTTCCAATAGTACCTCATATGCCCAAGGAATCCATGCACTGCGCTTTGAATAGTAGGTTCCCTTAATCCCATAATAACTAAAACTTTGGCAGGATCCACTAGTAATCCTTCTTTACATATAATATATCCTAATAGGGTTCCAAATGGAGTAGTAAAGAAACACTTCTTAACATTGAGGTACATCCTTAATTTCCAACATCGTTCAAACATCACCCTCAAATTTTTGCAATGGTCTTTTACCAATCCATATATAGTCCAATCATCTAGGTAAACTTGAAGAACTTTATGGATGAAGTCCTGAAAATCTTGTACCATGATGCACGAGAACACAACACGTGCATTCTTCAATATAAAAGGCATGACCATGTAGGTAAAAATTCCCCATTCAGTGGTGAAATTTTTCTTTATCTGCTCTTCCTTTGCAATCCTGACTTGGTGATACCCTAAGAACCCATCCGTGAAAGAGTAGACTTCGTGCCCAGATACTCCCTCAAAAATTTCTTCAATAAAGGGGGTTGGGAAAGGATCGATCACACATACTACATTCAAATCCCTGCAGTTAACATAGATCCTTATTTTTCCATCCTTCTTGATACTGATGAGTATTGGGCTTATCGATTTTGATTCCTCCACAGCCTCAATGATACTAGATGCTATCATCTTGTCTATTTCTTACTTAACCCGTACGTGCAAATTTGGAGTCATATGATAAGGCCTCTTCTGAATTGGGCATTCACCTTCCTTTAGCTTGATATCCACCTCCCCTAAGGAATGTTGGACACCTTTGAGTTCATGGTACCTGCAAGGGAACAAATCCCGAAACTCAAACAATAGATCAATGACCTTTGAAACTTATTTTTCCAATCAATAGTCCCCAATGATAGCTTCCTTAGGTTCTATCTCTATCCCAATGTTAACCTTATTTGTTTTCAAGGGCTCATAGTAGGTATGTGCTTACTCATCAGCATTATTTATGAATTTTTTCATACCTTAAGAATGGTTAGCATCCAAACTTTCCATTTCTTCACCATCTACTACATAGACCATTTTTCCTTTTTCCTTTTCCATGCACGTGCACTCAAGTTGTGCTTCCTCTGATTCTTCTTCATTGAGGTGTGTTTCCAAATAAGGATCACCCAAAAACTCTAGTAGCCTGTATTATACCCTGGCACTATCTCCCATCATAAGGCACTTGCTTACTTATAACACCTTATCCACTAATGGATTTGTACTCCTATACTTGAAAGCTTGAATGAAATCAACCACCAACTCTTTCCAATTAGCCGTTTGATGATCCATATCTGCATGAATATACCATGTGTGTACACATTCTTATAAGGTGGAATACAACTTATGTACCCATAACAAGGAGGTAATGATTCTACACTTCCCATCTAGGCCTTGTCACATGCTTGGATATGAAATGAGGTGGTCTCTTTACCATGGTATTCTTAGATCACAGTGGGTGTGTTACTCCTTGAGCACTTTACAAAGAATGTGAATCTTACCTCATGTCATTATAGGATGCTCTCTCAATGTGTATCCCACGATTGCGTTACAGTTTAGAGAAGTTTGTAACTAAGAATTCCCCTTCTCTTGTCCTCATTCTTCCATTGGGCCTCCATTTCTCGCAAGAAGACTTCAGGGTATGCCCCTCTAGAGTAACTTGGTAACTTCTTTCCTCTTAGGAACTTGACTGAACACACCTTTATTACCCTTGTTATAGATCCTATCAACTATCACCCAATCAACTCATAAGTCCCATGTGCCCAATCGTCACATCCCATGATAGTGGTATCACTCAAGGATTGAGCATCTTCAAACATGATGACTCCCTCAATGGAATGAATTATCTCAGGATCTCTGATGGAGCACACATAGATTATTTCAAGGACTTATTCTCCTAAGGGATCAATATGGGGCTAACTTCTCATCTGTTAAAGGGATAATCACCCTTTTTTCCTTCTTCTCAAAGCTAATATACCCATTTTTAAACCGTAGGTTGGAATTGTTCTTATAACACCATGGGTGCCCAAACAATGCTAGAAAATTGACTTCCTCGGTGAGTGCCAAGACTTTGAAATCTCTAGTGAACTTGGCCCCTTGAATGGTGATAAATGCTTCCTTCAAGACCCCAATGGGAATTTCCTTTGTCTTGTTTTCCATATACAAAACATTCAAAGATGGTTGTAATGTTTGTCTTCCCATTTGATGCCAAACATACAATGTGAGAACATTGACCTCCACTCCTATGTTGATGAGAATATTACTCAAAAACCACCCATCAATGACTGCATTCAAAGTAATCTCCTTATCATAGTAAAGGCTATGAGGAGGAAGGTTTACATACAAAACCTACCTTTCAAACTCTTCTCTGGCGCATGGTACCCTTAGCCATTATCCTAGAAAAGGAATAATATTCTCTTTCCTTAACATCCTACATACTTCCATGACTTCATCCAGGTTCTCCTTTGGAACCTCGGTATTCTTATTTTTCTCCAACTTATTTGAATGGTCCTTTAGACATTGGATATCCCTTGTAAACTCCGAATCATGTCCATATTTTCTTGATACACCTCCTTCTAATGAGCAGGGTCTAGATAATTTCCATATACCACTTCATCTCTTGAGACTAGAGTCCTTTGTCTTAGCATCTCCTTGGCATGCATGACCTCTTCTTACATCATCACTAATACAGGTCCTAGTCCTGAATCATGTGTCACTCTTGGCATCCACTATGAATCAACCTTCTTGATGCTTACCATCCCAGTGCCTTTATATTTCCAGTGCTACTGGTTCATATGCTCATAAATCTCTAGAAACTCTTTGTACTTATGTTTCTTCTCACACCATGAGCATTGCAATAAATCAGGACACTCACGCTTGTAATACTTTGTAGATCTACAATTATAAAAGGTTCCTCACAAGAATTCACTTCATCCTCCCCCACAGTTACTATGACCATGAAATCCTCCACAAAAACCTCTTCCATGTGCTCCTCCATTTGCATGCCCTTCATAGCAATGATCTTCATCCTTATAACTAGTTGTAAGACTAGTTTGGTGCACACCAAGATCAATAACAACATGAATCTTATCAATCAGTCTGCAATCCTTGGTATCATAGGTCGTAGAGGTATAGATCTTGTAATAGTAAGACATATTCTTGTGGATTACATACTGTAGTAGAGGGAACCTACTTGCATCATGATCCCCATGTAAAATCTCATAGTCTACTTCCATGGTGTGTACCACCTTCTGAGGGAGACTATCCTTTGCATGCCATTCCACTTCAAAGTCTGTACATAAAATCCCACTCCAAACCTCATGCGCTAAGTTTAAGGAAATATTCTCTAACTACTTGGCCATTACAACAATTTGAACCTCTAGAAAAGGGCTAACACTAGTATCAATGCTCCCAAAAGCCTCAACATGTAGGGAAGCTTCCAATTCCTTGCGCAGGTTTGTGAAAGTCTTGTATGATAGTTCCCTTAAAAATGGTGTTATTAATCCTCCAACAAACCATTGAGAATGTTGAGAAGGGTGAATGTCATAGGCTATTTTTGACAAGAGGGTTTTCAAATGTGAATCATACTCCCACATACTCTCTTCCATTCCTTATTAGATCTCATTAAGAGCATTGATGCTCTTCTGTTCAAATTCCAGTATATGGAATTTTTCTAGGAAGGTGTTCTTCAATGTAGTGTAATCTACCACTATTTGATGGGGGTCATATTTCCAATACCAACTATTCATGCTCCCTTACAACGTTGTTACAAAAAGGTGTGGTAAATGGGCATCTGAGGATGGAGTAAAGAATGTGGAATTAACAAAGTGTCGTTAATCAATTGAATTAGAGGAAATGCTAAGTGTACACATGTTTTAGGTGTCTACAAGATCGAGATGGTACTATAGATCACGCATATGGACCCAAGATGATTACCAGAGGCTGTAGGATGCATATCTGACTTAGATGTGTGTTGTTGATCACTGGTGGTAAGGAGTGTTGACCACTTATACCATAGAATATGCCATTTATACATATTCTTTCCCAAAATTTAATGAGTTTGAGTTTCTGAGGGATCTGTGAGGATCATTTTTATGTGATATCCCTTAGTATATGAATATCTTGATCATTACCTTAAGTTTAGAGGCATTTCCCATGGCTAGATAAGAATCTCTGAGTATTGGGCGAGGAAGCTAGGGTGGATGAAGATGGAGGACATTGCGGATGAGAATGAAATGGAGGAGAGATGATTCAATTATAGTGAAGCTCATGAAATGGAGATGACTAGAAAATGTGAGGTTACAAGTATGATGGATCTATGGAGGTAGACGTTGTGAGAAGGAGTTTAGGTTCATACAGAGGACATAGAACCTAAGAAATTTGTACTACCCCATCTTGGTAAGTGTGGTAGAGAATACCCTTCAAATTCTAATGAGAGTTCATTGCATGGAGAAAGGAGATTCATCAGCGTGCATCTGAACCCACCTAGCGACCAAGCCCTAGTGCTTAGTTTTCTAGATTAAGGGATAAGTATTGTTCACCCTATTGGTATCGGTGGAAGTAACCTATCTACACCCAGGATATATAAATTCTTTTTTGGAACATCCATTACTGGATAAACCATTTGGTATTTGGAGTATTTTTTTGACAAGGTTCAAATACGCAAGGTTTTGGTATCACGTCTAGGAGTGGCGTAGGACACACAACTAGCGGTGGGAGAATATCACAAACCATCAGCACATAGTTTAGTGGGACGTTGGGAATACTAGGTGTAACCATTTCATACCATTTTTTGGCTACAAGAGGTGGATCTGGTAGTGTAGGATCTAGAGGACTTGGTGGACCTAGTGGATCTATAGGATCTGGTGTTTCAGGAGGAACAAGACCTAGTGGATGCAGTGGATTTGGTGGAGGAGGAAACACTAAAGGAAACCAAGGCTCTGGATCAGGAGGACAAGGATCAAAAACACCTCAACAAGTATTTTTTGAGATGTATTTGCACTTTATAGACTACATGGGTATTGAAAGGGTTCATTTTAATACCCCCCTTTGAAAAATTAGTTTAGAATGGGTGACGAATATCCAAAATTGGTTTTTGAATTGATGGCGAATTTCTAAAAAAAATCATGGTAAAGGTGATTTGGCAAGGCAAAAATTTCTTGGATGAGGTACAATGATAAGAAACGTTGGTGAAATACATGCATAAGTTAATTTAACATATAAATAGTAGAAAAATTCACCAATATAAATGACTTATCAATGGAAATTTTAGGTGAATAGGGCAGGAAATGACTACTGAAAATTAGCAATTTCCAATTTCCAAAATCCCTAATATTCACGAGTTTACAAGAGGATATTTTTGACAAGAGGGTTTTGAAATGTGCATCATACTCCCACACACTCTTTTCCATTCCTTTTTGGATCTCCTTCAGAGCACTGATACTCTTCTGTTCAAATTCTAGTATATGAAATTTTTCTAGGAAGGTGTTCTTCAATGTAGTGTAATCTACCACCGTTTGATGGGGGTCATATTTCCGGTACTAACTATGCATGTGCCCTTACAATGTTGTTACAAAATTACTTTCCTTCTACTCTGAGGTAGTGATCCTTTTCATGCACCATAGTAATTCACACTTGTTCACATGCTCTGTAGCATCTTCAATACCTAGGAATAATTTTAGTGGAAAATTTTTGTAAAGTCCCTAATTCTGGAAATTGGAAATGGCTAATTTTTAGCAGTCATCTCCTGCCCTATTCACCTAAAATTTCCACTGATAATTCATTTATATTGGTGAATTCACCTACTATCTATATGTTAAATTAACTTATGCATGTATTTTTCCAATGTTTCTTATCATTGTACCTCATCCAAGAAAATTTCACCTTTCCAAATCACCTTTAACACGAAACATTTTTTATAAATTCGCCATCGATTCAAAATTCAATTTTGGAGATTTTTCACCCATTCTAAACTAATTTTTTGAAGGGAGGTATTAAAATGAACCCTTTCAATACCCTTGTAGTCTAGTAAGTACAAATACATCTCGAAAAATACTTGTGGAGTTGGTTGTGGTCCTTTTCCTCCTGATCCAGAGCCTTGGTTTGCTTTAGTGTTTCCTCCTCCACCAGATCCACTGCATCCACCAGGTCTTGTTCCTCCTGACACACCAGATCCTCCATATCCACTAGGTCAACCAAGTCCTCCAGATCCTACACCACTAGATCCACCTCTTGTAGCCAAAAAATGTCATGAAGTGGTCACGCCTAGTATTCCCAACATCCCACTGAACTACGTGCTGATGGTTTGTGATATCGTCCCACCGCTAGTTGTGTGTCATGCGCCACTCCCAGATGTGATACCAAAACCTTGCGTATTTGCACCTTGTCAAAAAATACTCCAAATACTATAATGGTTTATGCAGTAATGGATGTTCCGAACGAGAAATTATATCTCATGGGTGTAGATCGGTTACTCCCACCGATACCAATAGGGTGAACAATACTTCTCCCTTAAACTGGAAAAATAAGTACTAGGGGTTTTCGCTAGGTGGGTTCGGATGCACGCCGATGAATCTTCTTTCTCCATGTGATGAAATATCATCAGAAGTTAAAGGGGATTCTCTCTCACACTTGCCAAGATGGGGTAGCACAGATTTCTTAGGTTCCATGTCCTCTGTATGAACCTAAACTCCTTTTTGCAACGTCTACCTCCATAGATCCATCATACTTGCAACCTTGCATTTTCTAGTCATCTCCCTTTCATGAGCTTCACTATAATAGAATCGTCTCTCCTCCCTTTCCTTCTACTCTGCAATGTCCTCCATCTTAATCCACCCTAGATTCCTCACCTAATACACAAAGATGCTTATCTAGCCATGGGAAATGCCTCTGACTTAAGGTAATGATCAAGATCTTCATATACTAAGGGATGTCACATAAAAATGATCCTCTGGGATCACTCAAAAAATCAAACTCATTAACTTTTGAGAAAGAATATCTAGAAATGGCATATTCTATGGTATAAATGGTCAACACTCCTTTCCACCAATGATCAACAACACACATCTAAGTTAGATATGCATCCTGCAGCCTGTGGTAATCATCTTGGGTCCATACGCGTGATCTATAGTACCATATCGATCTTGTAGACACCTAAAATATGCTTACACTTAGCATTTCCTCCAATTCAACTGATTAACGACACTTCGTTAATTCCACATTCTTTTCTCCATCCTCAGATACCCATTTACCACACCTTCTTGGTCGTATTCCTCATAAAATCAACTTATTGGGCTAATATCTCTCTTATTAGCTAAACATTCCTCCTTTTGACCATTCAAAATCTCCCTAGTTCTCTCTAGACCACTTCTATTGGATTCCTAGGCTATCTATTAGCCATAATTGGTTATCCAGACTCCTCTCAACTCTCAATGAGTCTCTAATCACTTGCTAATCAAGTTTAACTAGCCTAATCCTAGATTAACTAAGTCTAAAGCATGTTTATCAACTCCTAATCATAAAGTGATTTTTGATGTTTAGTCCCACATGCACAAGAATTACAAACTCTCCCAATTGGAAAACTATAAATGCAAGGCCAAGCCTACCTATTCAAATTACCACTTTACAAACAACTTTACATAAGCTAAATCCAAAACAAGCCTAAGAAAGCTTAAGAGCTCATTTGAATTAGCCAACCTAATAAGGCATTTGATCTTGGGTCATCCACCATTAAAATAACTTTATCTTTCACCCATGTTAGGTTAGTAATGAAATATCTAAACTTGTCCATGTAGCCATTTAGTGAGATTCATTCACCCTCATGGAGTAAACAACACACAATTTTATTGCTTAGGATCTAGACTAGGTTCACTTTCATTAAACTTTCATGGAGTAGAGGGTAGTATGCATGTTAGTTTTTGATGTTTTTGTCAAATTTGTAATGCTTTCATGTTAGTTTATCTTGTTTAGCTTTAATCCTATGGTGCAAGGATGAGTTAGCAAATCTTTGAGGTTCTTTAACCTCATTCCATAGCTTGTGCCACTTTCCATTGCACACATTTGGCACGCTCGGTGGAACACTTATGTCCATCCTCCATTAATGGAGTCACTTTGAAGATTTTTGTTTTTTGTTTCTAACTATTTCTTAGTTTTAATCTTTCTAGGATAGTTTCAAAGCTTTCTATATTATTTTCAAAGCTTTCTAGATTAGTTTCAAAACTTTCTAGATTAGTTTCAAATTTTTTAGATTAGTTCAAGTTTTTAGTTTCACTAATATTTTTATTCTAAGTGGAAAAAAATCATGTTTCTTAACTAGTTTAGCTATGTTTTTCTTCTTCTTTTTTCTTCTCTTTGTAGGATCAAAGGAGGTGAAGTGCTACCAAAAATTGAACCAAATCGATAAATTTTTGATATTTTTGAAAAATCATGCGTTTTTTAGCCACCTACAGGAAAGGGGGCGCACATGCCATTCTGTGCGCGCAAGAAAAAATATCACTATGATTTTTTTACACATGGGCATGCAGGCACCAAAAAATGGATGTAGGCACAAAAAAAGGGGTGTAGGCACCAGAAAAGGGGCGCAGGCACCAAAAAATGGGTGCAGGTACACAAACAGTGGCACAAACATCATTAGCAATCTTCCGAAGGCCATAATGTTTGCTCCCGAACTCGAAATGACTCCATTTTTGTTTCGGTAGAAAGGTATTGAAGTGAAATACACAATTGAATAATAAAATTAGGATTTTGACTTACCAAAAATTTATGGTTTACATTATTAGGTAAATAGTCATTGTCTAATGTATCTTAAAGTTCAAAAAGGTGTTTTCTTGGCCATTCTAACACTTTGAAATATTTTTGTAGCAATAATCAGTTATTTGCAAGGTTATTTTGGTTTTATTTTTGAATAACTTACTTAAGTGTTTCATTTCTTAGCTTGAGAAAGGTTTGTAAAGTGTGTATGCTCTCCCCTCTCACTTTCAAAAGCAATCTTGGAGATCAAAAACACTTGCACAACTTTTTATCATATGTTAAAAACACTTGTTCTAAAATATAAAGTAATTTTTATGTGATTTAGTAAGAATTTTCACACTACGTATGCTCTTCCTTCATGCCTTTTTGTGATCTTAGGAATCAAAATCAAGGTGTGAATTCCCTTTATTGATATGAATTTGCAATGAAAAATTACTAAACTCGTTGTCTACAGGACCTAACGCTTGTCAAATAAAGGCATCAAAGACAATACATATACCTGCTAATACACATGTTTCTTGTAGATTGCAAAATGGTGTGCTACTTAAAACCACATTAAGTTAAGAAAGATAAAAAAACACCATATTCAAAAAATTGTATTGCAGGTTTCGAAAAAGGGTACGTCCCTCTCCGCTCAACTAGAACATAACCCCTTTGGCATAACACCTTAAGCTACAAAAATGGGGGTGGTTCTAGGAACCCCAAAGTAGTCCATGCAAGAGGGAACCTTGTGGAATAAATGGGAAGTGCTCTAAACTACCTACTTGACTAGTGATTCCTTTGTGAGATAGAGTTACAAGTTTTCCCTACGTGACCCTTTTAAGTACACATTTGGATGCATCTGATGCCCACTGTGCTCGAAGGGGGCAAAGTCGAGATACTCCCAAACTAGTTAGTGTGAATTTTTGGGTAAATTGTCCCACTCATGGATAATCTTTGTATCACCTAGGATGAGAGAACCACCTAGGAAAATATACTTTGGCTAGGAGCCCACTTTGACCATTCTAAAAACTATGTTGAGTTGTGAGCCATCATTTTCATCATGAAACATGTGACGTGTTACTCTGGCATAGTTCTTCACTTACCTTAAGGTAATGAAAAACTCTTCCAAATTAAAGCCAGCATTTTTCACCCCATTTTGATTTGCCTCCTTCACCATCTTTTGACACTTTTTTGATCAAAAGAAGGGTGACTACCTTTGTGTTACCAATCGACTGCTTCTGCCACTTTTTTGTCCGTTTAAGCCCATCCATGTTTGTGGTTGGGTAAGTTAAACATCTAAAGTATGCAAAGGCATATTTATATCATTGGTATCCTTTGTGATCTTGATACCCACATCAGGATCATCATCATAGTTAGAATCGATTCATCATTTTATCTCCCTTTGACATGTTACCTCGTTTGTATTATCTCGACATAATTAAGATACTTATGTCATGTTTCTTGTAAACATGATCTAAGTTTCCACATTGTGGCATTATGCTGTCCATGTTTTAACACATCCTTAGTATACTTTGACTTAGTTTGATTTCAAACATTGTCCTAAATCTTGAAAGGCATCACTTACTTTGTTTGTGTCATTTTGATACCACTTTGACACTAATATCTCACTTCTCCACGAAGCTTGATAGACGTGTCTAATTGGTGTGGTTACCTAGCTTACATTTGTAAACCCCACCCCTTTAACATTTAGGTCTTGTTGGTTGTTGAAATTTTCATGGTATCCTTTGATTGGGAGTTGCATAAACCCTTTGTTAATATTTACACCTTGTTCATTTTGATCTTGATGTAAATATTTACATTGTGTTGATCACCTTTGCATTGAAATTTTCACACGAATTTTCATATGGTGTATTTCCTTGTTGATTGGCTTTGTGTTTCACACTTGCATGATTGTTCTTTGTGATTATTCATTCAGAAAACTTATTTTCTAGGAAAATCCTTTTTTATCTCATCAATATTGCATCATCATGATGTCTATTTTCCTTAGACCTTGTTTGGAAAATCACGCATGCATATCAATACTTACAAAATGTCTAGCTAGTTATCCTTATGATACCCAAATTGACATGTCACTTCCTTCCCTTTGAAAGAGTTCCATCACACTATCTAGATATAGGCATTTGTGCTTAAAACAATGCCAAAAATGACTGACTATCACATCGTTCCCCATACTTACAAAAATATGGAACCTAGGTTTAGCAATTCAAATCAAAATATTCCCATTACAACTAAAAATCATTTGGTTCTTCGTGCTAGAGAGTCCATACGAGTAACTTGTTCCCCACCTTCTGTTTCACACAGAATTTAGTTCCAGAATAGAGTTGCTTCTATCCTTTCATTCTCTTGAGAAAAAGATAAGGGTTAGGGCTAGAAGGAATACCTGTTGAGTGTTGGGAAGGTGTGTGTGTGTACCGTAGAGAGATCAAATCGATTGTGAAGAAATCCTTTTTGTCTAGGAAGGACTACCTGTAAGTAAGAATACAAGACCACCAGATCTTAGTTAGACAATAAGTGAGGGAACTGCCTTAGGCCTAGGAAATATGAGACTTCCTTTTGAAGGTGGTCAGTTCCCCTTTTAATATGAATTAAAGAAAAATGATAACAAAGAACTACAAGATACTACTTATTGGTTCCTGATGAAGATACAGGTCCAGGGAATGTGGTGGTGATAATAAGGCTTAGTTGGGATGATCCGGTATTGGAAAGTGAGCTGATGAAGCTATCCTCAGTATTTTCTAATGCTTGAACAAGTGTGATAGCGATCCAGTTGCTCAGTTACAATCTTTGGCTCGATCCTCTTCTCTGCAACCTCTTCTACTTGTTTCACTTATCTTTCTTTTTGCCAAATGAATTCCCAGATCCTTTCTTTTTGGTTGGGGGAGGTCATTAACAGGGAACCGATGGTGGTTACGTAACTGATGGTGGTCGAGTAGGAACCAATGTCGGTTAGGTCAAAGTGGCTATTTTTAGTAAAATAGCCAACTTTCCCTCCTTTTCTCCTGAGGGATCAGTTGTGGTCTTGGTCAAGTCATTATTAGGCTTGTTTTGGTGCGGGTGAGGGGCGATGAGTCATGGGTGTGATTCTAGACCAAGTCATAGGTCTTAATTAGGTTGGTTTAAGGTTAGGGCTAGGTCATGGTGAGGTGGCGAGGTGAGGTGGCAAGGTTGGAGATGTGGATTTATTAATTATAAGGTAATTAATAAATAATTAAGTGTGCAAGGTTTAGGTGATGAGGTAGGGTTAGGTTGCGGGATGAGATGCGGGGCACAGGGCGTTGTAAGACCCAAATTTGGTGTCTACATTTACCCCTTGTTGTCGTGTAGCTTGCGTTGTAAAGCTGCACTGACAATAATAAGAAGTGGTTGCCCCAGTTAAAGGTATAGGTAATCCCCCTCAAATCTATCATAGATTGAGGCGACGTGAAATCAGGGATAGGGTTGATAAAGGGTGAATGATGATGGTAAGATAGTGGGGTAAGTCAAGGAAGCAGACACACGTTGAAATGTAGTAGTGTGACCAGGGTACATGATTTGAAGAGAAAACAAGTAATTCATAGACAAAGGTCGATAGTTTATCCAAACAAGGTTGATATAATCCTGGTATCCAAGGCATAGGAAGTAGCTCCGGGGGATATAACGGGTAAGGTGCCATAACATTTAGGCATGTTCGGTAGTACCAAATGGTTGGTTTGGTTGAAATAAATGTCACGGTCTTGGTCTAGGAAAAGCTAGTCCGTGGAACAAGTCAAGTATCCTAGTCATGCTAAAACATGAACAGGTGAGCTCGATTGAACAAACAGGTAAATGATGGGTGGAGAGAATTTTTGATTTGTGGGCCTCGGTTGAGGTACTTAATTGGTGTGGCCGTGGGTCAGGCCGATTGGTTGGTTGTGGCCTTGGGTCGAGCCAAGTGATTGGGTGCGGCCTTGGGTCGGGCTGGTTGGTTTGTTGCGGCCTTGGGTCGGGCCGATTGGTTTGTTGCGGCCTTGGGTTGGGCCGATTGGTTTGTGCAGCCTTGGGTCAAGCCAAGTGATTGGTTGCAGCCTTAGGTCAGGCTAGCTGGTTTTTCGCAGCCTTGGGTCGGGCCGATTGGTTTGTTGTGGCTGTGGGTCAGGCCGATTGGTTTGTTACGGCCTTGGGTCGAGCCAAGTGATTGGTTACAGCCTTGGGTTGGGCTGGTTGGTTTTTTACAGCCTTGGGTCGGGCTGATTGGTTTGTTGGTGCCTTGGGTTGGGCCAAGTGATTGGTTACGGCCTTGGGTTAGCCAATTGAGTGGTTACAGCCTTGGGTTGGGCCCATGAATTCAAAATAAGGCTATTTAGCAAAGCCGGGGGTAGGTGATGTGATGAGAAATAGAAATTGGTGGATAAGGGAAGGAATTAGGAAAAACTAGGCATGTAACTAATATTGGTTAGTTATGACTGGTATCGGTTAGAAGATCGATATCGGTGTTTTAGGGCACACTCTAACCGATATCAGTTATAGGTCAAAACCTATAAAAAGAAAAATATGGCGTGTCATTTTCACATTGTCAATGTGAGTGCTAACCTTTTTCTTGTCTGAGTTTTGAATTGATTTTGTTGAGTTTGTGGGCTGAGTTGGCACTAGTTGAGTGGAGGAGTGAGTTATTGGTAGGTCCCAGCAATCAGGAGGTAGAGTTTGATTGGTTGAGGACCCTGCTGAGAAGATTTGGAGCCATGGCACAACCTGGAGGAGTAGGAGGTGCTAGAGGATCTGGAACACCACCACCTATTCCACCACAATGACATGTAGTCATAGCGGTAGGCTCTAAATCCCTATTTGTGTGAAGTTGAGGAATTTAGCTAGGATGTGGGTTTTGGGGTAGGAATCTAAAATGTGATAAAATAATGAATAAATGAAGGTAAATCGTAAAATGGAGTGGGTAGATATGTTAGGTAAGTCAACATGGCAGGGTGGGTAAGTTTTTAGGTAATTGGGCTGGGTAGATAGGTTAAAAATAGGAAAAAGGGGATTTGGGGGCCGTTTTCGATCTGGCCTTGAAATCCCACAGTGATTGATGTCGGTCACTAAGCAACTGGCATCGATCACAACTATAGAATAGTGGTTTCTGAGACTATCGTCAGTCATGTGTCGATCGATGGCAATCGTGGGTGACCAGTACAGGTCACCATGGGCAGGAGGGAAGGTTGTGAAAGTAGGTGTATTGATTTGTTGTAGGCGGGTAGGATAGAGTTTTGGGGTGAAGGGGGAGAAGGTAGAGTGGCTAGGAAAGGTTATTGGGGTGGGGGGTAATCGGTTGGTCGGGGTCCGGCTCGGGTAGGATAGGTTATTGGTTGTGGATGAATTAGGAGGTGTTAAATGGGCTGGGATATAGTTAGAGGACAAGAGTAAAGTAGGTGGAGTATGAGTGGGGTAGTTGGTAGGTTGTGGGATAGGTAAAGGGGATATTGTAGGTGTTTTTTGGGTGGGGCTAGTGATATTGGGGTTATTGGGTGGGGGAGTGAGTATAGAGGGTTAAGGTAGTTATGTTGTAAAGGGTAGGCCTGATGGAGTGCGTTGTTTTTGTAGGCACGCCAACAGCTGACGATGTGGGATCAGATGCCACCTCTACTGGGGCGTATGCAGCCACATGTGACTGTAGTGCAGTGGGTAGTCATGCAGGAGGTTGGACTTAGTGGAGTCCAGAGATATAGGGCTATAGATAGGGACCAAAACCTGATGGATGCCCTCATCGAGAGATGGGATCCGACAACCAATGTGTTCCATCTCCCGACTGGAGAGATGACAGTCACACTAGAGGATGTGTATCACATCCTGAGACTACCGATCATAGGGGAGGCGGTGTTCTAGGTGGATGCTGAGACAACGATGGATAGAATCCTTTAGGTATTCAGGGATATAGCCCCATTGATTACATATCATAGCGTGAGCAACTGCTACGGTGATATGTATCACGTGCATCGACAGGAGACATGGATTTCCATGCTGCTGATGATTGGTATCACCTGCTTCACCCTCCCAGACTTAGAGGGAGGTCACTTCCCATGGGATCTGATGGGAGTATTGCATGAGATGGTGGAGGAGCACACCTGCTATGCATGAGCACCAATGTATTTGATATAGCTATAGAGAGAGCTCTGGGGCTATCACTGTATGAGGTGATTCAGGATATGCTCGACATTCTTGCTACACTACTGGGCCTCAGAGCATATCGTGTGTTTACGACCTGTAGGGTTGCCCCAATAGCTAGGGCCACAGGTAGTGTATAGGTATGGGTTTCAGAGGTGGTTGGGGGTCATGGGCCAGCCATGAGTGATTATCGTAGGGCGAGATGTGGCATACTATAGACATATGTTAGAGGGCCTGACCGCACTAGATATTATATGGAGGCCATACAGAGGCCATCAGCCCCATGGAGGATCTCGAGCATAGCTACGATGGATCCATTACATCTTCTGGATAGCTGGACAGAGGCCCGGGGAGCATGAGCAGATTCCCCTAGAGAGGGTACGCCGATAGTTTAGCCTACGATAGGATGAGCCACCTCCCTTCCCATAGTATCAGAGGGAGGATGTAGAGGCACCACTGCCTCTTCCGCAGCCATTAGACCCAGTTTGGGTCACGGAGAGACTGGCAGATGATACGGTGGAAGATGCCAGTGTTAAAGGTACATTTTTGGTTTGGTGGCCAAGGCAGAGAGCAGCCATGAGAGCACATCTATATTTGGCAGCTGTTATAGTGGAGAGGGACCGTCTCTTGGGCTAGGTGTAGTTATTGTAGGGGCAACTTGCTGCTACACAGGCATCGATCGGAGTGCTACAGGGGCAGTTGGCACTAAATACCTGAGAGGGTAGGGGAAGCAACTCTATTTTAGAACTAAATGTAGACACCAAATTTGGGTCTTACGACACCCTGTACCCCATATCTCGTCCCGCAACCTAACCCTACCTCATCACCTAAACCTTTCACACTTAATTATCTATTAATTACCTTATAATTAATAAATCCACATCTCCAACCCTGCCACCTCACCTCACCACCTCACCATGGCCTAGCCCTAACCCTAAACCAACCTAATTAAGACCTATGACTTTGTCTAGACTCACACTCATGACTCATCACCCCTCACCTGCACCAAAACAAGCCTAATAATGACTTGACCAAGCCCACAACTGATCCCTCAGGAGAAAAGGAGGGAAAGTTGGCTATTTTACTAAAAATAGCCACTTTGACCTAACCAACTTCGGTTCCTACTTGACCGCCATCGGTTACGTAACCACCATCGGTTCCCTGTTAATGACCTCCCCCAACCAAAAAGAAAGGATCCGGGAGTTCATTTGGCAAGAAGAAAGAGAAGTGAAACAAGTAGAAGAGGTTGCAGAGAAGAGGATCGAGCCCAAGACTAATAATTCGGAGTGCTACACGTGAGAGGGCCGATCATCCTGACATAGGTATGATTACAGTGGAGAGAGACCATCTACAAGGTTTAGTTCACTAGCTTCAAACATAGGTGAATGAGACAACGGGATTGTTAGACGTTTCACAGTCACAAGTGGAGAGACTAGAGGCAAGATTCCTCCACTCAAGAGGGCGTATTCATATGTTACAGGAGAGATTGGTGGATCAGTTGGAGGAACCAATAGTAGTGGAACCTTTGAGGATGGAGAGGCCAGGTGAGTAGCATCGATGATCACCATCACTACCTGGTTTGGGATGAGATGCGAGGGCCTACGTGAATTTAATAGGGGTAGAAGAATAAAAAAGGATGCCGACCTACGCGTCGATGGTAGAGAAGATGTATTTGTTTAACATATAAATAAAACTGAATATGTATGGTGATTTTGAGGTTATGATAATAATAAAAAATGTTTGTGTTTTGAATGTTTGGATTGGTAAAGGACAAAGGTGAGTGTTATCAATATAAATATGTGAAAACATTTATATTTTTAAGCAAAACACCACACATGATAGGTTATGGTAGGGGATGGTCGAGCTAACCTTGGGAGACCCCATGTCTCCTAAGTGCTGCCTACATAGCCCATTGCACAAAGCAAGGAGGGGCCTCATACTGAAATAGTTCTCCCTTAGGACCAGGGAGAGGTGAATTCAAGCAATTTGGTTGTGGTTAGGCAATTTGTTGGTTGGTAAAAATTTTGATATTGGTAGGGTAAGGTTGCTGGAGTTGGTAAGGTATAGGTGAGGTGAGGGTTAGCTTACCCAAGCATTAGGGAACTGTGTCCTGATTAAGGTCAACATATAATCCTAGATTCGGGTAAAAGAGGGAAACATGTCCCATAGCTAGAAAGAGCTAAACAAACCACGTATTATCATAGGATGAGCTTGAATCCCAAGGTACCTTGTATAGGCGAGAAGTTGATAGGTGAAAAGAGTTGTATAATCACAATATATCATATATACGTCACGTCCCTTGAGTTATGTTGTTATGAAGAATGGTAGGGTGAGGTGGATGGTATAGTTGGGGTGTAAAGGACTTGTTATAAGGTGATTATTCTGAAAAAATAGATCCAAACTGAAATAGACAAGTCCATGACTTAAAAGTGCTTTTTAATACTGCTTTTATTTTTCTGGATATAGACTGATCGATGCGGGAAGTCTATATGGGATATGCATTTTGTTGTTTCTTGAGGTCTTCCCAAAGCTAATCAATGTGAGAAGCTTCTGATAGAGGCTAACTTTGTATAGCTGTCCTTCATGGGAGTTGTCTACTTATAGTAGCATTATGTGGCTTTGCACATAGCTGTCCTTCGAGGGAGCAGTCTAGTGTATAATAGTAGATGTGACTTTGCACATAGCTATCCTTCGAGGGAGTAGTCTAGTGTATAATAGTAGATGTGAATTTGCACATAGCTGTCCTTCGAGGGAGAAGTCTAGTGTAGAGTGTAGCGGTCTAGATGTCCATTTGGCATGAAGCATCTAGTTTTGCAGGAAGTTTGACTCAAGAATATCCCAGAATCATATAATTGAGAACTTTTTATTTTGATAATTTTAAGTCATGGACCAGACTAAAAAGGGGAAGGCATCTTTAAGAGGAGGTGATGATCAAACCATGTGAGCTTGATTCCATTTTGAGATGCACAAAATAAGGTGTATGAGGTGGTAAATGAGCTTAAGGGACGAGTGCAAGGTAGATAAGAGGTGATGTAACACTAAATTCAACAGTAGAATGGTCGAAGATGTAAGGCATTAAGGGGTTCAGGCTCAGGTTTACCATTAAGCGATGCTAAACGATAAGTACCTGATCCATAGGTGTGAGTGATAATGTAAGGCCCAATCCAATTAGGAGTAAATTTTCCACGTTTTCTCTTTTCTAGTTTGGTTACATGTTGATTCTCTTTGAGGACAAGATCACCAATCTTAAAGGTACGCTCATGAATGCACTTATCATAAGCACACTTAATGTGCTTTTGATAAATTTACAGGTGGTCAAGAGCTGTAAGATGACGCTCGTCAAGAAGCTCTAATTGGGCTAACTGCTCTTGGCGGAAGTCATCATTGGCAAGAATATCCTAAAGAGATATTCTAAGAGAAGGGATTTGTATTTCGAGAGGCAAGACAGCCTCGGTACCATACACTAGAGAGAATGGTGTGGCATTATTGGAAGTACGAATGCTAGTAGGATAAGCCTAAAGAGCAAAGGGGATGTGATCATGCCAGTTTTTCCCAGAATTGTTAACGACTTTCATGAGAATTTTGATTAAGGTTTTGTTAGAAGATTCGGCTTGTCCATTTGCTTGTGGATAGTAGGGTGACGAGAAGCTAAGTTTGATACCAAATTTGTCACAAAGATCTTGTAACAACTTATTTTTGAAATATTTTCCATTATCTGTTATCAGGCGATGAGGAACACCAAAACGACAGATAATGTGATGATTGGTGAACTCAACGATTTTTTCTTTTTTGGTTGAAATGAGTGGAACGGCCTCCACCCATTTAGTGTAATATTCAGTTGCCGTGATGATCCAATGGTGATGCTGTGAAGAAAGTGGGTGAATCTCGCTAATAAGGTCTAAACCCCATTGTGAGAAAGGCCAAAGATCTCATGCGACCTGTAACGGGTGGCTAGGAATATGTTGAAGGTTGGTATGTTATTGACACATAACACAACACTTAACATATTCGTAGAAGTCTTTATTGATAGTAGACCAATAATATCCTAGGAGAAGGATCCGCTTGGCCATGACGAGGCCACTAAAGTGTCCACCATAAAGTCTGTCATGGATTTATTGGGTGGTATGAGCGACTTCAGCGCCAGTTAGACAGTGAAGGAGGATACCATCGAAGCCACATTTATAGAGGAATCCCCCCATGATGATATAATGAGAAACACTTTTAAGAAAAGCACGTTTACCATTACTAGTAAGGTCAGGTGGTAGAACAGAGGTTGTAAGGTAGTCATGAAATTGGTGATACCATGTATCTTGCAAATCAGTAGATACATTATTTACCATACAAACATCCAGAATTAAGTAATATGGGGCAAAGAGTTGTTGGACCAAGACAAATATGTCTGAGTTAGTTGGTGAGGCCGGAATTTGTGAGGCCAAGCAAGCCATAGTATCAACAAATTTATTAGTTGAGTGGGGAATGGTTTAGATAGAATAATGAGAAAATAAGGTCAAAAGTGAATCCACGCAATATTTGTACTTTTGATGTTACTCATTTTTACATTGGTAGATGTTAGTAACTTGATTTACTACCAATTGAGAGTCACCGAAAATATTAATAGACTTCACACCTAAGTGTAACACAACATGGAGACTGAAAACAAGGGCCTCGTATTCTGCTGTGTTGTTAGTGTAGGGGAAATCAAGCCTGAATGAAAGAGGCATAGGCTCACCTTCAAGAGGAATGAGAACAACGCCTACCCCTCCACCGCACTGGCATTTAGATCCATCAAAGAAGAGGGTCATTGGATACGACACATCACTGAGTGAAAGAGTTGTGATGAGCTCATCAGGGAAAGTAAAATTAGTAAATTGTTCCCCAGGTAAAGGGGCTTCCGTGAGTTGGTCTGTGATAGTTTGTCCTCTGACTAATTTTTGGTGTACAAATTCAATTTTGAGGTCGGCGAGGAGCATAAGCCATCGGGCAATGCATTTGTTTAGATGAGGTTTGGCATACATATAATGTATGGGGTCAGCGTTGGTGATGACAAACGTTTTGTGATTCAGGAGGTAATGTCAGAGTTTGGTGGCCACAAATGATAAGGCTAGGAACAACTTTTCTACGTGTGTATATCTAGTCTCGTAATCCACAAGAGTACAACTTATGTAATAAATGACTTGTTTTGGATGCTTAGAGTCACGATGTGCGAGCATGGCTCCTACAGCATGGTCGGTGGCAGAAAGGTAAAGGTAGAAAGGGTGATCATATTGAGGTGGGACAAGCATGGGTGGCTACAAGAGATAAGCTTTAAGAGCCTTAAAGGCTTGGTGGCACTCTTTGCTCCATTGAAAGACAATTTCCTTTTTAAGGAGATGATGGAAAGGTTGACATCGATCTGAGAGTTATGAAATGAAATGCCAGATATATTGGAGTTTGCCTTGTAAACTACGTAATTTTTTGAGGTTAGTGGGTGGGGGAATTTCTAGGATAGCTTTGACTTTAGCTGGGTCGACCTCAATGCCACGCAAAGAGATGATAAAGCCAAGGAGTTTCCCGAAAGGATGCCAAAGAGACATTTCTTTGGGTGAAGATGAACACAGTATTGTAACAGGTGATCGAAAATAATGGTTAACATCGAGATGTTCACTGTGATGTTTGGATTTTACAAGAAGATCATTGACATAATCCTCGAGGATAGTGTGCATAATGTCATGAAAAATATAAGTGATAGCCTGCTGATATGTCGCACCAGAATTCTTAAGGCTGAATGACATGACACGATAGTAGAACGTCCCCCAGGGTGTAAAGAAGGCGGTTTTATGTTGATCGTCCGGGGCTACCAAAATTTGATTGTATCCCGAGAAGCCATCCATGAGAGAAAGCATCTCATGGCCCGCAGTGAGATCAACAATGTGATCAATGCTAGGTAGGGGGAAGTCATCCTTTGGGCAAGCGAGGTTAAGGTCCCAAAAATCCATGCATATCTGAAGTCCCCCCATCACTTTAGTGACAAGTACGACATTAGAAATCCATTGCAGATAGTCAATAGGTAAGATGAAAGAAACAGAAAAGAGGTGTTGAAGCTCTTCTTTCACCAAGAGGGCAATGCGTGGATGCATTTTTCTTATTTTCTGTTTAACTGGTTTAGATTTTGGTTTTAGAGTGATGTTATGGACAGCAATGTCAGGATCGATTCCTGGCATGTCAGCGTAGGACCAAGAAAAATCTTGATTACGGGCACGGAGGAAGGTAGTGAAGGTGGCTTGTTGTAATGCGTTGAGATATTGTCTGATCTTTAGAATGTGAGGATCTTCCTCTATGTGGATGTTGATTTCTATAGTTGATTCATTTAACATAGTTTGGGTGTCAGATGGTAAGGCATGTTGAATATAAGAGTCATCCGCACTGAGGTAGGTGAGGATGGAGTCATCATCCTGGCACTCCACAATATTAATTGAAGGCGAATCTTCTTCGATCATATCTGGATACAAAAGGGGGAGAGAATATGGGTCCTCATTATCACGTTGATAAGTGAGAGGACCTAGGAAGATAGCATTCACAAAAAAAAAGTGAGGAGGGATAGATTCTGGGTCTATCAATTCTGTGGGTGAAGATGGAAAAATGGGCGATGATGGTTCAAAAGGGGTGACTTCATTGTTTTCCTGGATACAATTGACATGAGGTTTCTTCAGTGTAGGTGGTTCAAAAAATCCAAGACCGCGATGATCTTTGTGTTTGTGGGTAGTTACGGGAATGATTGTATGTCGGCCTTGTTCATAAAGACTGAAACCAAAACCCTTCCAAGCACAGCACGCCAGGAAGGTGAGGGTGAAACGACAGTTGGTTAAATATTGAAAATTAGATTGGAAGGGAACCACACCAAGGGGAGGTTCAGGAGTGACCGAGGATGTGTCGACACCCCCATACATTAAGTTGGTGTGGCAATTAGGTGGTCCCTAGGAGATCACCTCCCCCACACGACAGTCGTAGGTAGGATGTGCATGTAATTGTCTGTATTCCTGTGGGGTACGGAAGGTGCTAACGTTGTATAGGTAGTATTCCCCTAGCGTAAGGTGTTGGAAAACATCTACCAAGGGATCTGAAGTTGGGATGTTATCCGCGGGGAAGGAAGTGGTATTCGCGGCGGTGGATTCATTAGTCGAAGGTGCGAGCGTGGCTAAGGTGGATGGTTGAGGCGTGGTTAAAGTAGATGGTTCGGATAGATTAATGGGTGCCTTGATTGGTGCAAGCACATCATTAGGGTGATATAACATATTGCAGGTTTTGAAAGGGGAAGCATCAGCTTTGACGGTGTAAGACTTCCCCTCATACTCGAATTTGATGTATCTATGTAAGGTGGAGGGAACGCATCCCATAGCCTGGATCCAAGGGTGGCCTAACAATATGTTGTATTGGAATTCTCCCTCAAGGACATAGAAGAGTTCGGGTAAGGTACGTGGCCCTACATGAATGTTAAGGATCATGGTGCCTAAGGTAGAAGTAATAGCATCGTTGAATGAATGTAACATGGTGGGGTTGGCACACATGTAGCTAGGAGGGATATTCATTTGTTGGAAGGCTTTGGAAGAGACGATGTTTAGGCTGGCACCCCCGTTGATCATAACATGACGTACTCAGATGTCCCAGATGTAATCCGAGATGAAAAGAGCTGGATCAGAATCTTCTGCACCAAAGATGACAATTTCTTCTTCGGAAAAATTGACAACAATGGCTTGCTGTACAGGGACAAAAGTGGTTGTGGAGGTAGGTTGTTTGGTGATAGAAGCGACATGGTTGGGTGTTAAAATGGAGGTGATGGGAAAGGTTTCGTTAGGTAGGACCTCAATCCCTTGTTCAGGATCTCAATTAAATCTTGTCGATGTGATTCAGATGTTTGAATGAGATCATAGAGTGTCATTTTGATAGGAGATTGGTGAAGTTGTTTGATCATGGTGCGGTGGGCAACTCCATCAGAGACGGGATAGGCAGGTCCACGAATGACCACTTTAGGTGGTGGTGCGATTGGGATGGCAGAAGGAGAAAGAGAGGTTGCAGGTGTGCTTTCTTTAGCTTTTCCATTATTTTTCTGACCTCGAGTAGCAATGTTAATCATGTTGATCTCGTGAATACGAGAGGAGGAAGATGGCAGGGATAAGTCATTGCTCTCGAGAGGTGGGGTTGCAATGATGATAGATTTTGGCGAGGCGGGGACAGGTGGTATAGGAGAAGGGCTCAAAGATAAAGGCTTCTCTCTCCATAAATTATCTTTCTTAGGCTGTATATCTGAGATAGGTGACTGGTGAAGGATGAATTTCAAAGCTTTGCATCCTTCTACATCATCTCCTGGTGTGCGATGGTAAGCACAAATTTTAGATTCATCATAACCTATAGGTCAAGGCTTAGATGGATCATAGAATCTGAGCGGGGGTGGGGAAATGGTCGCATCCCCTACCAACATATCAAGGATCTTGGATTAAGATCCTTTAAGCGGGTCAACTTCAGATGAAGATGAGGCTGTTGATTGAGTAGGTGAGATTTTTGATTGTTTTGGTAATGGTCAGGTATGAGTGGTTCATATGGGTGGTGATTTAGGAAAGGGACTTTGATGAATGGTTTTAACGAGGCGTGGTTTCTTCTGTATAGAAGTTATGTTTAGCTGGTTAGATGATGAGGCCCCAGCTGACATGGTGGTAGGAAACAACCATGGGGAGGGAGGAGCGACAACAAACAATTCCTTCGATGATCGAGTTTGCTTAAGGTTGGCAGGTAGGTGAGATACTTGGGGCGACGGTGTTGAGATGCCCGTGAGTGTCTGTAGGGGTGCAAAAGGTATAGGTCGTGTTAAAGAAGATGTGGGAGGCAAGGTGTATTGAGGCAACGTGGAGGGGTGAGGCCCTAATATAGAAGGTAGGTGTGATGGTGAAGGCTGAAGCCGATCCTGTTGTATCGGTGTGATTGGGGGTGAGGGTTTTAGTTGTGGAAGAGGCATAGATTGGACTCAAGAAGATTGGGTATGTCTCCTAAGTGGATTGACGACAGTATTTTTGGTAATCGTTTTGGTGGGTGTGTCAAGCTGGGAATTGGTGAAGTTCCAAGTGTAAGGAAAGGTTTGGTTAGGTTGATAGAGGTGGCTGAGGGATTCGATAGAGACAAGGGGGGTGAAGGTGAGGACATAGGCATTTTGAGCTTTTATAAACACCTCGCGTATATGGTAGAGGTGTCTGGATTAGTCATCTGCGTTTGAGTAGAGTATGGTGTACTCAAATGCTCCCATAAGGCTTGTCTATCTTCTGAGGGATGACACTCTTCACGTGTGAATAGGAACTTTGGTATGGAAGAGAGATGGGTTGTGATTCCAGTCCACTATGGGTGTGATACATGGGGTAAATGAGGCACTGTATCAATGGGTGTTAAGAGGTCAACCGGTTGCTGGAAAGATTTAGGTGATGAAGCACTAATAGGTAGGAGAGCATGATCGAGGGGATCCGTCATGATTAAGGAGTTTGGTGATGTAGGGTCAAGGGGTTTCTCCTCTAAGGATGACAGAAAAAGTGGCAAGCCTTCTTCTGTTGCAGCAAGAGTGGTGGAAGGAGATGTTTGGGAAATAGATAAGTTAGATAACATCTGCTAACAATCTTGCAGGGATGTGGTGTAAAAAGGTTCATTTGTGAGAAGAGAACTCTGGGAGGTTAATTCCTTTATGGGTAAAGGAATAGTGGTACTTTCCTCTTGTCTTGATGAAGGAGAAGGGGGTGAGAATCCCTGCGTTGGTGAGGAAGCTTGATTCAGAATTTCCTCAATGGAAGCGTTGGGTTGGGAGTTGAAAATTGCATGGATCTCATGCACACTCTTCTCCTCAGCTGAGGTGTCTTGGTTTGTGTTACTGTTAGATGCATGGTTTTGAAATAGTTTGTTGAATATTTTTAAATTTTTATTAGCGAGGGAATTAGGATTATTGAGAGTTATATCCCTTGCATCAACCATTTCCTGCACTATGTTTTTCAACATCTTGCAGTTTTTGTGACTGTGTCCCTTCACACAATGGAAGTTACAGAAGTCATTTTCTTTATACCAAGAAGGAATAGCGTGGGTGGAATCAAACTTGGAGTGAGGTTTAATAGGAGGCAAGGTGATAGCTCCTGCTTTAAGCAATTTGTCTAAGATCACACCATAAGTTTCTCCCAAGGGAGTGTAATTGATAGGCTTGGCTTTATACTTATAGGTGGCTTTCGGCTGGGTATTAGAAAGTGCTTGAGATTTGACCGTCATTGTGTGTACTGCACCCTTTGATTTTGAAGCATCCGATGCGTGAGAGTTGGTGGTGTTGGGTTTGGTGGTAGAGTCTTGGGTCCGGAAATTTGAGCTTTTGTTGCTTAACCTCAATTTCTCCTCCTCTAAGGCTCAAATCTCTAGTTTCTGAGCCATAGTAAAGGCCTCATCAAAGGTGCGGAAAGTTTGAATTTTGAGGGTGGGAGAAATGTGTTTAGCACAGGCCCCTGTAAAGAGTTCGATGAGCTCAGCCTGAGGTAAGGTGTAAGTAAGTTGGTTGATGAGGCCCCGCCATCGTCCAATGAAATCTGTGATAGACTCATCTTCAAATTGTCAGATGGCATAGAGGTTGGTAATGGATACTTTCTTGGCAATATTGATGGAGAAGTGATCCAAGAAAGATTGAGCTAACTGGTTAAAGGAGAAGATTGAGTGTTGGGTTAAAGCACTGTACCACTCCAAATCAGGTCCTGATAAGGACATGGGAAAGGTATGGAGTAGTAAGGCATCGTCATGAGCAATCAGATAGCAGGCATGTATGAACGATCACAAGTGTTGTTGAGGGTCCTCCTTACTATTAAAGCGAGTAATTTTTGGTAATTCCCATTGAGGAGGATATGTATGAAGGGGGACAGAGTGATGAATAGGCTCCCGACAAACTTGCTCATATGTCAGGGTGTTACGACTTCCTGAAACAGAAGCCTCAAGATTTTTCATCTTGTCCATCATCTGTTTGATTAAATCATTGGTTGGGTTAGATGATGGTGCTATCATTGTAAACAGAGGAGGATTGGTCTAAGAGCCACTACTAGAAAATGGTGGGATTGAATGTTGATAATATAATGGTGCTGAATGTGTTGGGGCAGCCGAATAAGGGTGTCCTATATAAGAGGTTGAGGCTACCAGATGAATTTGTGGAAATGAAAAGGTGGGCGGAGCTTGTGAGGGAAAGCTCGTGTGTATAGGTGGCAGAGAGCAAGTTATAAAAAAGACAGTTTGTGAGAGAGATGAAGTAGGGTCAATGGACGGTAGTGATATGTGGGGCCCCAGATTAATGAAAGGAAATCCAATTGGTGTAGTATGAACCACCAAAGCCACTGAGCTAGGAGATGGGGCTGAGGATGAAGACAGTGAGGTGGAGTTATTAGGTGGGGAAGGGGCTAAGTGAGTGGCGATACTAATAGGCATACGAACGAGGAGCTGACCGTTGGGTGTACAGTCAGGGGCATGAGACAAATAATATTGTACGACGCTAGGATTAGCATCCAAAAATTTGGCAAATTCCTTATCTCCTACAGGGATTGTGGGAAAATTACTGGTATCCGTAGGATTCCCCATAGGATGTGAAGGGGGTGACTTAGGCAAAGGCACGGAACATGCATGTGAAACCATGTCTTCAGCTTGTTTTCGGGTGAGAACAACCATGGATAAGAGGACATAGTAGGGATTTAATCAATCCAGAATAGAAACAGTAACAAAATGTTGGAATTGATAGGTTGCTGGTTTGTCAAGAATTGTTAAATACAGTAACTGATATCGGTCAGATAACTGATGTCGGTCAAAATGTAGCCGGCGTCGGTTAGTAAACCAATGTCGGTAGTATAGGACCAGCGTCGTTCACTGTAAGAGCAGACAGAGGATGTAAGAAGCTGCTGGTTTGGGGATAACAATGCTTAATATACCTACCAAATTGTCTTGAAGTGATCACTGAAACAGTGTATGACAGAGAAACAAAACTAAAAAAACAAGCAAGATGCATAAGAAAATCAAGAAACTAACCCAAGGATTAGTTTTAATCACTTTGGGCTTATGCCTTAGACTCCAGATGATGTCAATCCTAAACAAGAGACCTAAGGGAGATGTCAACTTTGTTTTGGCTCATAAGGCTACCTCAATCGGGTGGAGGAATACCACAGGAAGGGGGGATGTTTGAGTTGTTGTGTTGATTATGATGTGATTTGGTATGTGTTGTGTAGTGAGAGTAAGATTAATTTCTCGTCGATACTGTGGATATCACCCCCATGTGCATGACCTGTTACTTAATTTATGTTCACTAGAATTAAAAATAACAAGTGAGAATGTGATGCACGTGTTTTAAACCCAAATCGAAAATGATATTCGACGAAGCAAAGAAGATGAATTTCACTAATGCAAAGATGCGAAAGAAAAAAAAATTCCTTTTCCAAAATGAAAAAATATTTTGTGAATATTTAGAAGAAAGAAATGGCAAGTGTGCTCCCTATATGAAAGCAAGCAAGTAGAATGAAACCCGAAAAGGCTCCCACCGGGCGTGCCAAAATGTGTCACACAGAATTTAGTTTCAGAATAGAGTTACTCTTATCCTTTCATTCTCTTGAGAAACAGATAAGGGTTAGGGCTAGGAGGAATACCTGTTGAGTTTTGGGAATGTGTGTGCGTACTGTAGAGAGATCAGATCGATTGTGAAGAACTCCTTTTTGTCTAGGAAGGACTACTTGTAACTAAGAATACAAGACCACCAGATCTTAGTTAGACAATAAGTGAGGGAACTGCCTTGGGCCCAAGAAATATGAGACTTCCTTTCGAAGGTGGTAAGTTCCCCTTTTAATATGAATTAAAGAAAAATGATAACAAATAACTACAAGATACTATTTACTAGTTCTTGATGAAGATACAGGTCCAAGGAATGTGGTGGCGACAGTAAGGCTTAGTTGGGATGATCCGGTATTGGAAAGTGAGATGATGAAGCTATCCTCAGTATTTTCCAATGTTTGAATGAGTGTGACAGTGATCCAGTTGCTCAATTACAGTCTTGGGCTCGATCCTCTTCTCTGCAACCTCTTCTACTTGTTTCACTTCTCTTTCTTCTTTCCAAATGAATTCCCGGATCCTTTCTTTCTAGTTGGGGGAGGTCATTAATAGGGAACCGATGGCGGTTACGTAACCGATGGTAGTCAAGTAGGAACCGATGTCGGTTAGGTCAAAGTGGCTGTTTTTAGTAAAATAGCCAACTTTCCCTCCTTTTCTCTCAAGGGATCAGTTGTGGGCTTGGTCAAGTCATTATTAGGCTCGTTTTGGTGCGGGTGAGGGGTGATGAGTCATGGGTGTGAGTCTGGACCAAGCCATAGGTCTTAATTAGGTTGGTTTAGGGTTAGGGCTAGGTCATGGTGAGGTGGCAAGGTGAGGTGGCAGGGTTGGAGATGTGGATTTATTAATTATAAGGTAATTAATAAATAATTAAGTGTGCAAGGTTTAGGTGATGAGGTAGGGTTAGCTTGTGGGACGAGATGCGGGGTACAGGGCATCGTAAGACCCAAATTTGGTGTCTACACCTTCATCTCATAGTCGGTGGTATGATTTGGACATGTCTGATCCAAATTATTATTCGAGTTCCCCCCACTCTTCTTATAATTCTAATCCAAACATTTCCTCTTCTTCTGAGGATTCCAATCCAAATATTTCCTCTGAGGATTCAAATCCAAACTACTATTCAAATTCATCTAATTCAAATCCTAAGTCATCTAATGTGACTCCTATGTCAAGGTCCTCCCTATCTTCGCAGGAACCTCTTCATCATACATTTAATGTGACTCCTAAATTGCAATCCTCCCTTTCTTCGTAGGACCCCTTTTATCAGTTGCCTCGGCAACATATTCTTCCTTTGAAGATATGTGTGACTCCAAATCTCTCCAATCAAACATCTAATATAATTCTTGAATCATGGTCCTCTCTTTCTTTACAAGACCCTTGTTATTATTCATCCAATGTGATTCTTGAATCATGGTCTTCCCCTTCTTTGTAGGACCTTCTTCATTAATCACCCTGAATAAATCTTCCTTCTTTGAAGATTCGTATGACTCAAATTCCTTCGAGTCAAATGTATAAATCAATCCATGCATCACAATCTATAGACTTTGGACTTAATCCTACTATTTTATAGATGATATAACATCGTATAAGTAGGTCCACACCACCTTCTTCTACTCCTGAGACAGCTAGTTACACATCTTCTTTGTCTCTCATGTCATCTTCTTCTATTAATCATCATCAAACATATTCTAATTCTTCCACACCAAGTGAACGTCTTTCTTCCAATCAAGCCCTAGTGGTCAATCAACAACTCATACTGATGGACCTCTTTGAGAATGAAGAAACAACTAGGGCATTTATTGAGGCACATAAAGATATTCCTTTAGAAGATTACCAGAAATGATTCTCTTTAGACTTCAATGCACCCACATATTCTAAGAAAAATGTTGATTCCTTTTATCAAGAAATAGAGGAAGAGCTTCAAATCATGCAACTTGATCCTCCTCTTATTCTTCCATCTTCACACTCTTCATTAAGTGAGGAAACTCCAAGGCCTTACATTGATCCATGGCCTATCTTGTCATCACCCAATCACTCCTTATCTATCATAATTCCTCAATCTCGATCTCTTATGGGGTCAACACAAAGTAGCCCTCCCTATGATATTTGTGGGACATTTTCAAGTAGTCCACTATCTTCTATTCTTGGGGCATGTCTAACTATCCCCTTATCTTCTATGTATGGATCACCCCCGGGTGGTCCATCATCTTCTATTCTTGGGCCACATCCTATTAGTCCATCATCTTACGTCTATGGGTCACATCCTAGTAGCCCTTCTTCTTCTATTCTTGGGCCACATTCTAGTAGCCCTTCCTCTTCTATGTATGGGTTACATCCTAATAGCCTTTATTCTTCTATTCTTGGGCCACATCCTAGTAGCCCTTCATCTTCTATCTATGGCTCACCTCCCAGTAGCCCATCTTCTTCAATCCTTAGATTGTATTCTTTTAATCCATCACATTATTCTTCTACCAAAGATGGTGGCAAGCCCATGGTCATTTCTCACATCAGTTCTAAACATCCACGTTCACTTTATTCTCCTTCTCGGGATTAGACAATTCATGCGTTAGCTTATAAGAAACCCAAAAAGTTTCTTAATCAAGCTCAGATAAAAAATGTAAAGAGCTCTATAGCTCCCAACAAATCAAACAATCTCAAAATTCTAAATCAAGTGTGATTCAAGAATCCACATCAACGTAACCATCAATTATGGCATAAAATGCATAAACATATGGATAGGGAACTCAAGCTCCCACATACAAAATCCATGTTTCAGAACAAATCACAGTCATTTATTGAGTGTGAACTCACCTCGATCATCAAGATCAGGGATAATATCACTCTTGATGAACAAACGCACCTAGTCTCCCTTATCAAGGAAGTTACAAACATAATTATTGGATATTATCACATAGAGTGACTTTTTTGGTCCCACCTTTCCAAAAACAATCAAAAATATAAAAATCAAAACATTTCAAAAATATAAAAAACATGAGAAAAAATAGAAAAATCAAAGGCACAAAGATTAAACATTACAATCAGGTATTGCGTACACATGTATGTTTCTTTCCTCCCTTCCTTGTTATTTTTCTCCAAGTCTCCCTACCATTTTCATCCCTTCATTGATGTTTCGGTTAACTTATTCACACACATTTTGTGACATTTATCTCTATGGTATCCATTTGACCCTGGTCTTTTATCACCTTGGTAAATTAAAGAACAACTAACCTCTTAGAGATCCTATCACATTCACCATCTAATAAAATTGTTGTGAAGAAATTTTTGGCATATTTGTTGACACTAGCCAATGTCGTCACCACAATCACTTCCACCTCCTTCCATCAAGTCATCTGTGGTTCTTAACCCCTTGTCAAACAAGAGAGCTGAAATAAGTTTTCATAAATCAAAAGAAACAAAATCAATCAAATCAAAATCTAAAAGCTACAAAGCAAAAGAAAATTGATATATTACTCTCTCTTGGGTTATTTCCAATAATCTCTATCAGGTCTATGGATTCTTGACTGGCAGTAGAGAAATGTTGTGATTAGAATCAAATACATCTCCGTCAAGGCTATGGACGCCTAGCTGGTAGCGGAGCAATGTATGGCTATTCTTCCACCCTTCATTCACAAAATCACCTTTCAAAATCAATCATCCCTACACTTTGGATAGGGTGTCTTCACTTGTTGTCTATTAAATCTTCCCTTCAATAGGTAATTAAAATCCAAGTGCACACACTAGATCTCTATGAGTAGGAAGGATTAGTATGTTACCAAGTGTCTCATTTTGGAACTTGTTCAAACTCTTACTCTAGTCCATATCTTGTCTCATGATTTGTGCCTTTGGATAATCACTTCTTCATCAAAAGTCTTCTAAGTTGCATTCCTATCATTCACATCATTCTTCTACTTCGTTCAGAACATCCATGTGTATAATATTACCTATTTACCATGTTTTCAGACACCTTTGTCCCCTTTCACAAAAAAAATCTTCTCCTTCCTTTCTATCATGTGATTTTAGGCCAACTTACACTGGGGGAATCCTTGCTTCTTCCTAGCACTTCATTAGTTTACATTCACCATCATGTTGAACCTATCCATAATGGCCTTGGGTCCCACTTTTACCTGTGAAGAGTTTGCCTTTGAATACTTTAACCTAATCGCTAGGACATTTTTACATCTTCACCTTTCTGACACACACATGGCCTTATGCCCTTGTACATCCCATCTATCACTCATGGCATCCACACTTCCTTGTCTTCCTATACATAGTTTCATAAAAATTTCAAAAAAATCAAAGCATTCAAATATGTTAGGAAAATAAAAAACATTCAAATATGTGAGAAAAATCAAAACATTCAAATATGTTAGAAAAATAACAAATACATTCAAATATGTTAGAAAAATCATCAAAAACATTCAAATATGTTAAAAAAATAAAAATAAAAAAATATTCAAATATGTGAGAAAAATCAAAACATTCAAATATGTTAGAAAAATAAAAAAAGCATTCAAATATGTTAGAAAAATCAAAACATTCAAATATGTTTAAGAAAACTTCTAAAAATTGAAAATCATCCTACAAAATGTCACTCTTTGGTTCTCACCTATCCATGTACGTGACTCGCAGATCATTTTGATCTACCTCCATCAACAAAAGTTAGGCTACTTACTTCGTCTATACTCTGGGACACAACGAGTTGCCTGGTACTGTTTCATAGTGCACATTGATTTTTCATCAGACCAAAGTGTCCTCCATTTTCCCTTCGCATGTATCCTTACTTGGAGCACCATTTTCAACCCTTGTTGTTAATTAGCATAGGTCGGAACTAAAGCTTGATAATAAAAACATTACATTATGTTTCTTTACTAGTTTGGCTTGTTTAATTTCTTGTATTGCATTTCGTTATGTATGTTGCATGGAGTTGGTGATTTTAGCAATGGACATTTGTTCATATATGGCTTTTCATGTCATACTACACTTTTGTTCATTATTTTTAATAAGGACCAATGATGAAGATCTATAACAATATGATGAAAAATAAAGTTGTTTAAAAGGACATTAGATGGATGTTAGCTCATTCCCCCTTCCTCATACCCCTTTTCTTCTACATCCCCTTTCTTGTCTACTTCTTCACACTATTCTTTCTTTTTTTCTCTTTCTGTCATATTTTCGATCATCGATCGAGTTCTTCTATCACCCCACTGATAATCGAGGGGGCATCCTCCATTCTTCTCATTTTTCTTCTATCCCTTCAAAAAAATTCTACTTGTTTATGCTTGTCTACTTTCTTTGAGGTGACGTCACTTATGCCACCCCAAAGAGGGGCAAATGTAGACACCTAAAATATGCTTACACTTAGCATTTCCTCCAATTCAAATAATTAACAACACTTCATTAATTCCACATTCTTTTCTCCATCCTCGGATGCCCATTAATGACACCTTCTTAGTCGTATTCCTCCTAAAATTGACTTATTGGGCTAATATCTCTCTTATTAGCTAAACATTCCTCCATTTGACCATTCAGAATCTCCCTAGTTCTCTCTATACCACTTCTATTGGCTTCCTAGGCTATCTATCAGCCAAAATTGGTTATCCAAACTCCTCTCAACTCCCAATGAGTCTCTAATCACTTGCTAATCAAGTTTAACTAGCCTAATCCTAGATTAACTAAGTCTAAAGCATGTTTATCAACTCCTAATCATAAAGTACTTTTTTATCTTTAGTCCCACATGCAGAATAATTCCAAACTCTTCCAATTGGAAAACTATAAATGCAAGGCCAAGCCTACCTATTCAACTTACCACTTTACAAACAACTTTATATAAGTTAAAGCCAAAACAAGCCTAAGAAATCTTAAGATCTTATTTGCATTAGCCAAGCTAATAAGGAATTTGATCTTGGGTTATCCACCATTAAAATAGTTTCATCTTGCACCCATGTTAGGTTAGTAATGAAATAGCTAAACTTGGCCATGTATCCATTTAGTGAGATTCATTCACCCTCATGGAGTAAACAACACACAATTTGATTTCTTAGGATCTAGACTTGGTTCACTTTCATTAAGCTTCCATGGAGTAGAGAGTAGTATGCATGTTAATTTTTGATGTTTTTATCAAATTTGTAATGCTTTCATGTTATTTTATCTTGTTTAGCTCTAATCCTATGGTGCATGGATGAGTTATCAAAGCTTTAAGGTTATTTAACCTCATTCCATAGCTTGTACCACTTTCCATTACACACAGATCTAGATGCATATGTTGAAATCAATTCATGTAGTTCTACTGGAAAATAACAGAACAATGTCTCGTATAACTCATGGTACAGGTTCTCTTCTACCCATCTACGTGCATCGAATTCAGGTCTAGTGTTGAGTGTTTGAGAAAAATCATCCTCTGTGCTTTTGAACCATGTTTCAACACTTTCCAAGGTCAAACGTTCTGTCATCATGCATCACAGGGACCAAGATGTATGCCATTTCTCACAACAACTTTAAAAAGAGGTCTCGGTAATGGAACCAAGATGTAGTCATTTTTATACCCTTAGAACAATAGTCTAATCCCATACACATTAGCCTATCACCTAACGGACATTGGGCACTCACCCAAAGTATGTGCGGGTTCCGAGTCCCTTCTTTATGTGAGTTTTGTGAGAATAAATCATCTATGACAGATACTTAATTGTAAAATAATGAAAAAGATCCATGCATTCATTCTGAGAACCTAGGATGAGTTATCATATTAATGCATCCATGCAGATAGTGAAAAAAGAGTATCAAATAACATATAGAAATGATTCATAACACAAAGAAAATGCATTATATTTATGCTCATGAACACATATATGCTTTAGAACAAAACCTTCTATTCATATTAATGAGTTTAGTAACCACATTACATTCATTGAGGTCATGACAAACCCATATAATAATGCAGAGCAAGGTCATGCATCCAAAACTATACTACATCCTTCACATTACAAGGATAAAAATAGACCCATCCATCTAAATATTTCATCACTCCTATATTTACTCTAATCCCAACCCATGGAATCCTCCATGATATTTTTGTAGAGTTTCTCCTCTCTTCCACCACTTTTGATACTCTACCACACGTCTCTTTCTACTACCCACGCATCTCTATATAGATATTTTTTCCTTCACCACCATGCCTTCTAAGGTAACAGATCAGTTTCCAATTATCTAAGTGGTCCTTCAATGGAGCATGCCTCCTTTGATCTAAGATCTCCAATCTTTGCAATGATGTCCTTCTGGAACCTTCCATCGCATGCATGGAATATTCCATTCTTGATCCTACAGCTGTCAAGCTAGTACCTTATCCACTCCACATGATAAACTGGTCATGCTTTCCTCGTGTTCTATTTGGAACTCCAAATATGGCTAAGTCCCAAAACCTCGTCTTGTCTTATGCACACGTGCCATGTTTTCTTCTAAACCCTGCTAGAACTCTACTCTACGCACCTTTAAATTGCATGCCCTTCTTCAAATAGGTCTTGTGCGCCCATGCACCTTATTTTACTTAGCCAATATTCTGGGGTCCAACATTCACTATTACTAGAGTCCCTCTAGTTCATCTTGATACTGTAAAACTCTATCCTACGTCAATTGCACTCTATTTATTGGCCCCTGTTAAAATAGACCATTTTGTCCCTGATCACCTCTGATTCCCAATCATCATCGATTCATTTTCTTTTGGTCATTTTTTTAGTTCTCATATATTTATCACTATTTTTTACACCTAATCTAATTTCTTACAAAATGAATTCTCTGTAGATGACATTTCCATGTGTATCATATCCCATTATGAGCATCTAAAACCTCCTGATTATGCATCATCCCTTCGTGTGGGAGGATTTTGATATCTCACATGGTCTTAGCTTGAGTGTCATTTCCTTAACACCAGAGATGGAGGACATCGAGGAACCACTTGAAATCATATGAGAAATACATGACACATCAAACCAATCTTGGTTTGACTTTTTTTGGACTTCAAGCTCCCCACAGCCCTAGCCTAGACCACTTATAACAAAGAGAAGGATCTCTATATCCCTCTTGAATTCTAATCTTATTATCATTATATTACTTCATTATCATATCATTTAATTTTAATCATGAGTTGACATCCTTTACGTAATCCCTTTGGATTCCAAGGATTTTCCTTTGTCGATTAAGTCATTCAATCCTTATCTAATATATTCTGTGATGCCCATTAAAACAACCCTAATACAAGAAAAGAGTTTGAATTTTATAGAAGAGGGAAGAGAAGAGGATGATGTGGATCCATGTAGGATTCCACATCACACATCCTCAAATCCAAACATAAAATACAAAATTTCATTCTCCCGAGCACAATAAAGAGGTGCGTGAAAATATGACAATTTACTTGCACACTCCAAAAGCCCACACCCTAAAAGATAACAAATTAAATAAAATGTAACAAAGTGGAATCAAAACTTGCAACATGATTTATAAAATGCATTAAAAAGTTCTAAAATTATCCTTCTAACCATAGGTATGGTTGGTAAATTAAATTGAGAGGTATGGGAAAAGTTTTACTTGTCCCACAAGCCTTCAAAAACAGCCCCCAAGGAAAAATTCTAATTTTCAAGGGGGTAGAGTGTTTCATACTCCAATAATGACTTACACAACACTTACACAACTTACACATCCCTTACATAATTAATATAAAAGAGCCAACAACTTCCATTATTACTTTACCATATCCCAATTTGACTTAGTTAAATTTTAACCATATGATTTCTCACATTAATCTACCACAATTTATTTAAATAAAAGAAAGGGACACATTACTAATAAAATACATACAACAATAATACAAATAAACCACATTAATAAAATACACAAAACCCATGGTCACATATAAAGGTGATCCCCCCATGGGAATCCCTAACAAAAATAAACACAACACAATAAAATAAGTTGCCATGGTGACCTTGTCGAATTCACCTAGAATTCTATTGTGGTTGGTCTCTAATCCCTCGATGTTTTTTGTGATATTATCCTGCAAAACATAAATACCTCCTTAAGCCTCATGACTATATCAGAACATCCAAAATGAATATAAATAAAATCACAAAATCATCTAAATATGTGAATCACAACAACATCAAGGCAATTTAACATTATCACATATAGTTTATATCAACAACTATATCATCATCATATAATTTCCATTTTCTAGGTCTACCCATAATATCCAAAATCACATGTCTGAACAACATCCATAAAACATCCATGTCAAATAGTATATCATCATGTATCATAACCAAATCAAGATCAACAATAATCTATGGTCAAATGTCTAACAATGTACTAAATTAAAACATAATAATGTCCATACTGAAATCAACCATATCAAAATAAGTATTAACTTGTGTCAAAGGGAAGTGGGCACTACATACCCCTCCCCTTAGACTCGACTTCCTCCTGGAAATAACTAGAACAAATGTGGAAACTAAACTCTTAATGAAGTAGCATCCTCCCATGTAGTTGTGGTGTCGTCATATCTGTCCAAATGCACTTGAACCAGATTAACCTCTCTACCTCAAAGGCACAGGTTCTTATGATCTAGGATGCGAACAGGCTCCACCATCACCTACCCCTAATCCTACACCTACAATGATGTCCAATCTAACACATGAGAAGGATCTGTAATGTTTTTCCTAAGAACTGAAACATGAAAAACATCATGTATGTGAGATAATATGGGTGGCAATGCTAGAAGGTAGGCCAAAGGACCAATATGCTCCAAGATCTCAAAAGGACATACGAATCTAGGAGCTAACTTAAAACCTTGTCCATAATGGATATGGATCTTGTGTGGCCTAACATGAAGGAACACCTTCATGCCCATGTCAAAACTATAGTCGATCCTATGTTGATCTATATACTTCTTCTGCCTATCCTATGCCTCTTATAGTCTCTACCTGATCAACACCACCTACTGCTCCATGTCCTATAAAAGGGCTAGTCCAAGAGATATTATGTCCTCTAACCTGTCCTAGCTAAGAGGTGTCCTACACTCTCTACCATACAAATCTTGAAAAGGAGCCATGCCTATAGAACTTTGGAAACTATTATTGTAGGAAAACTCTACTAAGTATAGGTACTCCTCCCATTTAGACTACTAATCCATCACATACATCCTGAGCATGTCCTCTACAATCTGATTCACCCGCTCAGTCTGTCCATCTATCTTGGGATGATATGTTGTGCTGAATTTGATTCTCGTCATAAGTACATACTACATGGTAGTCCAGAAATGTGAAGTGTACAAAGGATCGCAGTCACAAATGATCTTCACAGAATCCTGTGTAACCTGATAATCTCATCCAAATATACCCAAGCCACTACTCTAGCTATATAAGTGGTCTTCACTAGAGAAAAGTGAGCCACTTTTTTTAATTTATCAACCGTGACCATAATGGCGTCGTGGTGATATCTCGACATCGGTAGTACAAAAATTAAATCCATGGAAATGGTGTCCCACTTCCATTTCGTTATAGCACGAGGATAAAGAAGGACCACTAGATGCTGATTCTCAAACTTAAATCTCTGGCACTCTAAACATCATGACACAAATTGGGCCACATCTCAATGAATTCTTGTCTAATTATACAACTATCACAAGGTGGCTTGTATCTTCTTCACCTTGCGATGGGATGAATAGGGTACACGATGTGCCTCTACCAAGATGTCCTGCCTCGAGCCTCCATCTCTGGGAACATAAATCCAGCCTCTGTGCCTGAGAAGACCATATGTCTCTAAGGAGAGACCATCAAAATTCCCCTCAAGGGGTCTCTATGACTCGATATCTGCTCATACTACAATGTAGAAGCTGTCAAGAGGAAGCTGCTGAAGAATCTTGCTCCGTAAATTTGTGCTCACTAATGTGGCCATAGCCACATCTCCACATTCTCCTTCCCTTTCACATGCTCGATCTCCATATCATACTCATAAATAAACTCCATCCAACGTCATTGACGAGCGTTGAGATTGGGCTACATGAAGAGGTGATGCTAGTTAAAACAACCCCAAAACAAGCAAAGAGTTTGAATTTTATAGAAGAGGGAAGAGATGAGGATGATGTGGATCCATGTAGGATGCCCCATCACATATCCTCAACTCCAAACATAAAAGACAAAATTTCATTCTCCTAAGCACAATAAAGAGGTGAGTGAAAATATGACAATTTACTTGCACACTCAAAAATCCCACACCCCAAAGGATAGAAAATTAAATAAAATGTAAGAGAGTGCAATCAAAAATTGAAATATGATTTATAAAATGCATTAAAAAGGTCTAAAATTATCCTTCCAACCATAGGTATGGTTGGTAAATTAAATTGAGAGTTATGGGACAAGTTTTACTTGTCCCACAAGCCTCCAAAAATATCCCCCAAGGACAAACTCGAATTTCAAGTGGGTGGAGTGTTTCATACTCCAAAATTTGACTTACACAACTCTTACACAACTTACACATCCCTTAAATAATTAACACAAAAGAGCCAACAACTTCCATTATTACTTTCTCATATCCCAGTTTGACTTATTTAAATTTTAACCATATGATTTCTCACATTAATCTACCACAATTTTAATTAAATAAAATAAAGGGATACATTACTAATAAAATAAAAACAACAATAATGCAAATTAACCACATTAATAAAATACACAAAACCCATGGTCACATGTAAAGGTGATCCCCCCCATGGGAATCCCTAACAACAACAAAGACAACACAATAAAATAAGTTGCAATGGTGACCTTGTCGAATTCACCTAGAATTCTATTGTGGTTGGTCTCTAATCCCTCTAAGTTTGTTGTGATATTATCCTACAAAACAAAAATACCTCCTACGGCCTCGTGGCCATATCAGAACATAAAAAATGAATATAAATAAAATCACAAAATCATCTAAATATGTGAATCACAACAACATCAAGGCAATTTAACATTATCACATACAATTTATATCAACAACTATATTATCATCATATAATATCCATTTTCTATATCTACCCATAATATCCAAAATCACATGTTTGAACAACATCCATAAAACATCCATGTCAAATAGTATATCATCATCCACATATGAGTGTCTTTAATAATCATCACGTATCATAACCAAATGAAGATCAACAATAATCCATGGTCAAATGTCTAACAACATACTAAATTAAAACATAATAATGTCCATAATGAAATCAATCGTATCAACTGGTGTCAAAGGGAAGTGCGCACTACATCTTCCTTTTCTATTTCTCTTTGTAAACAGGTCTTCTCGCTTGAAAAAATGAGTCTCTTGTATTGTTCACATATCCACTTATCCAAAAATTATTTTTTTCAACACAACTATCTATAAATCATGTTTTATTTATAGTTTTTTAGTATTTTAGCTTAATAAAAACTAACCGGAATTCATAATAAACATCCTTGCATGCTCAGTGGCACCTCCCTCACTTTTATTTTGATTAGGTTTTACATCTTTCCATTTCTTTTCTAGTCAATTTTTTTAACATTTCATCTTGGAGTGCTTTGTTGTCACTGTTTTAAAAACATGTGAAAATAAAAATTTAAAAAAAGGAATAAAAATCACATGTACACCCTTTGTATTTCATTCTTTCTTTCATCTTTGCATTTTTCCTGGCTTTTTTTCATCGAAGTAAACATTTTATTTTTGGACTTAATAACAAACTGTCATCCTACTTGTTCATATATTCTAATTAGGATTTAAATGAATTACATTAAAAAAACTCCCTTCACACACACCCAAACCACATATCACATAAAATTCGCATTTAAACTATCCTTCCCAGGTAAACTTACTTATAGTTCATCACTAAGGGGAAAATCCAATTCATTGTTCTACAAGAGTATAAACAATCTAGTAGGTGGTATATGGGCTATGTGCCTAACACCCTTATCATTGAGGAACCATAATTTTAGGGTTATTCCCAAATATCACTCCTCGTACCAACAAAAAAATATATTTGGGCCTCACGTACCTTTGAATATATCAAGGACTCTGACCTTAAAATCATCAAAAACCATCCTTAGATGACCTTTTCTTGGTACCATTTCAGTCATTTTCTCACTTCACACTTTTCTTTAATTAATTAGGATAATAAAATTCTTTGTGTGACTTATTTTTAGTCATTTTAAACAACTATATTTTATTTTCTTTATTGATTGTTTGATTAGTTCATGGTTTTAACAAGAAAACAATCATGTCTTTAAAACAAAAATGATATGGAAACCCTCTTCATCAATCCCTGGACACTGTTGAGTCCCATATTCAAGATATTCTAGGTGTAATAGATCAATTTTGATGACCTTTAGGGGCTGGTCCAAAACCCCCAGATTCTCCTAGTAATCAGTCAACCATGTCATATATTTCTAATCCATCTAGCCTATGGTTCTTAAATAGTGGTGATCCAATATTTATATAACTTCTAGACTCTAAATTGGTGGCCCTTAATGCTTATCTTTTCTCCCGAGATGCTCTCCTTCAAAAACTAGAGATAAAAAAAATGACCTCTTATTACCAATGTCACCTTCTATCATTCTTGACTCATCAAACCCAATCATGAGCATGTTATCCAAAAATTTATCCCATATTCCATAGTCAGTTAATTAGGAACATCAGTCCTTGCTTCATCAACTCTTGGCGTTAGTTTCAATATTAAAGTTATCTTATCATAAGAAACGTCCAACCAAAACCCATATATGTCATCAACCCCTTCGTTGATTTCGTCAACTACATAAACCAACACTACAATATCTACTTCCATATCTAGTCCCGTAGCCTCCAATGATCCTCCTCCACCTCTTGCAAGATTAGTTGGTGTTCCTCTTACTATAACTCCTATTGCATCTCATCTCATTCCATGAAATTAGCCTATATCCTCAATCCAAAATCTAGTCTTATCCATCCCCACATCTATACCCCTCATTAATAAAAGTTCCATCACTAGTAATCACCCATTTTCATAGTAGGTGTCCACTTCCCATGTCTCACAATATATCACCATCCCCTCTCAATATAAACCATAACCATCTTAACATCTTATCAACACTTCCATTCTTATTCTGTATCAATACATTCATCCCTCATAACCCCTAGTCTCTCAATATCCCCAAAATATCCTAACGAGTAATCCTCTTCATCATAATATCCCTTTATCATATCATTTGTACCAGCAATCATATCCACATATATTTAACCAACTTGTCTCATCATCTTCAAACCTTCAACAATCATCTCAAAATGATCCTTTACAAGAACTGATGAATAGGAGTGCAAGCCTTGAAGCCACCACTACTGGTTCTAATAACTCTCTTTCATACGAGAAAATTTTCAATGAACCTATCCATGCATGAGTACCTTTAAAAGCCTAGAACACTCACTAGGAACTCCTGAATTTCAATAAATTCTATAATAAGGAGGATCTACACTAGCACATTTTATCTTTCCACCATACATGCTATCTCATTTCCCATTACCAGGATCTTGAGAGCATTTCCCTTGTCCTTAACAAGACCTAATCTAGCTTTTTATAACAACATTCCACTATATTCCCTCTTCTCTTTTACACAACTTGTGTAGTTATTCCTAGAGAATTTCTCCATCAATATTGGTTGCAATATTTTTATCAATGATGTCTATGCCATTAAAAATTTTAAGACTAATTTTTTTACAGGTTTTGTTGCTAGATGGTAGGGGATTATTAAGCAATTATCCTTTTCCCTTCCATAAATTGAGTTGATTGAACTATTTTCTCGATCTTGCACTAAGAACATATCATAAAATATCTAGATTCAATCATTTTAGAAATTTGATGAATCCTTCACCATGGCCCAAAAAATGGAGCTTCATGCTCTCAAAGATGGTAAGGTTAAACTTCAGTTGAAGAAACCCAAACCCTAGTCTTTATTTAGACATTCTTCTAGCAATGATAAATGCAAAGGCTCACTAAACGTAGTTTTTGTAAAATCCACATCCAAATGTCGTTCAAAATCTTAAAAAACTCATTCTCAATGTAATTATACACCTATTAAGGAGTCTTATAACATGGTCTATGAAACAATTCTAGTTAGGTGCATGATCAAACTCCCTCCCATCCAACCTATTGACATGTTTGTTTCTAAAACATCATCGTATTGAGATAATGATGATTATAAATACCACTAAGTCCAAGGCCGTGACATCAGGAGGTGTCATTCCTGTAGAAACTTCCTTCAAGTTTGCATTCAATTATGTAAATTGTACCTTGAGAATCCAAACGTGCCTCCTAATTAAAATGTGGACGTCTTTAAAAAACCTTTCTTGAGTCATTCCTTATCCACCAGTCAATCTCAATCTAACACCATTAAATCTCATTATAATATTAATACTATAAAAAATATCCCACTTACATCATCAACACCTATTGTTTTTGTGAGAGAAACACCATTCGAATCATTTGAATCTACAAGTATGGTTACTACCAAGATCAAGAGTTCTCCTACACCTGTCACATCCTCTTCAAATTCATCCATTGTCTCTTTAAATTCCCCATAAAATACACCTATCATAGAAATTACAAAAAGCTATTTTAAATACCATGTCACTCAAAACCAAATAAATAATGTCAATCATCCCAGTAGATAATCTACAAATCATTCATCCAAAAAATAGAAATTGTACCACAAAATCGTTAGACAACCTTATCAAAAAATAGATAGCCCTTTCCTTTCATCTTAGGACTTCATCCCTGATCTAAATTCATGATTACCATTACAGAGTATAGGGTTGTTCCTCATTTAACACCTAAACATGTTGTGAAACGTATGGTACCTTTATCTCAAACCTCTAGATCATTAACTAATATAAATATCTCTCCACCCTCATCATCATCCCAGAGTGCTATGACAGGATCCTATACTAGAATCCTCAAAAATATTATCCAATCATCTACCTTAACATTAACGCTTATTATGTCACCTGAATCCCAAGGGTAGAAGCCCTCTTAGTACAATTATGAAGTGTTATGTACATACCATTTAACATCATAACATCCCACTAATGACTGTAAAATCCTCCGTGCTACAATTCGAAGCCTTGCTAGCAAAGGACTTCTTCCCAGAGATCCAAAACATCTAGATCAAATTAAACCAACTCACTAGACCTTTAAAGCCACTCCTAAACCATCACCCAACACCATTTCCACATCCAACAAGAGTGAGGATTCTTCCAATAAGACCCCACTCCATCAGATAGATGTCACTCATATAACTACAAGAGCACATGCACAAGACTTGAAGGCCTCAAAATAAAATAGGCCTAAGGTCTTTGTTTCCCTTTCTCCCCCTAAATTGTGTAATCGGTCATCTTCCAATGCCAAGGTGTCTATCTCACCACTCCATAAACACAATATATCACATATAAACAAAACAACATAATTAAGGCAATTCACCAAACTCCTATGAAGATGTCTCTCTACGATCTTTTCCAAAATTCTCCTCAACACTGATAAGAAATCATTGAGGCTCTCCACTCTATCTCTTTACCATCAGATGACCATTAACAATTCTCCAACCTTTTCTGCACTCTCAAATGTCCACTACTATTGTCTTTAATGATTCTAAAATCCCATGCTTATATCCTAAAGACCATGACCTTCCACTCTTCATCACCTCCAAAATAAAGGATACTCTCGTCAAGAGATTTATGATTGATAATAACACCAGTATAAATGGTATATCATCTTATCATTTCAAATAGCTTTAGTTACCTGAAACCATCACCACCTAGTCACCTTTCATGTTACATTCCTTCAATGAAACTTTCACCCCTACATTAGGAAAAATAATTTTACCCATCAAGGTAGGTGGTAAAATCCTTCGTGAGATCTTCTACCTTGTGGAAGGATATTTTTAGTATAACATTTTGTTAGGTTGACCTTAGATATGAGTCATGCTTTTCATCCCATCAACATTACACCGCTATCTAAAGTATGAACATGAAGGTAAATTATTCACTCTTCCCATCATTTTGAATCCTTTTAAGGCATGTCAACCTAATGATGTTCTCATCCCTAATACAAACTAAAGATCTTATGAAAAGGATTGTACCATATCTTCCATCCCCTCATCTACCTACCAGATGATAACTCCTTGAAAGATGTTACACAACATCTCTCATTGGGGGAATACCACCTTCTAGCCCTTAACTCACTCCCTACACCTAAAATATATGGGAGACTCGATAAAAAACCTATGTGAAAACCTAATGTTGGAGATATTGTTCCCCTTTTTCCTCCCCATATGAAATTTTACTTCATTTATAGAGGGATTGATCGTCCTTCCTCACACCACAACAATCAATATCATTTTAAATCTTTCACATCCAACTTCTCATTCTTATATAATTGATAATTCGTCTAAGTTTATATACATAATTGCACCTAGAGAGGTTTTGGTTTAGGAGGATATGAAAAAGGTATGCATGAATTTCTCATTTATCGATCTCGTAAGCCTCATGATAAATTTAGGTTTGGCATCAACAAGCATTCCTTTGATACTTCCATGACCACCACATCTGAATCCGTAGCAGAATTAGATTCATCTTTTTCATCTTCACTTGAAGACTCTATGGACATAGAAAAAATCATTTCCATTACTCCTAACTTTTTTTAATCAATATGATCACCATATAACCACTCACTTATCATACTAATTATGGGATTAAAACCCTTCCACTCGTATTACTCGAAATGGTAGAATAAGACTCCCCTATCATCAACGTTCTTTAATGCCATGATGAAAAATACATCCTATCTTATATGGGGCAAAAGACAACTACCTTTAAAAAACTACCCACCTGATATATCTACAATCCTTAATGACTCCACTATCGACATCAACATAAGGAATTCGCAAGACCCTCACAAAGTCAAATTTGGTGATTCTTTATATTTGAAAGAATTAAAATATTTTACTGCATTTCTTTCTGAGCATAGTCAGGCCTTCATATGGTCGTATAGTGACATGCCAGGTATTAAACCTAACATCATTGTCCATAATATTGTAATGATTCCTAATACTAAGCTTATAAAACAAAATCTATGTAGGATGCATCCTCATGTAGCTCTACTCATAAAAGAAGAGTTACAACATCTTCTCTCTGCTAATATTATCTTACCCATTGACTATATAAAGTTGGTATATAATATTGTACCTGTAACTAAATATGTTGGAAATTTATGTATCTGTACTGAGTTCTAAGATCTCAATCTCTCTTGTCCTAACTATTAATTCCCTCTTCCTAACATCGATCAACTTGTTGACCTCACGTTAGGCCATGAAATGTTATTTCTCATGGATGGTTTTTTGGGTATAATAAGATCCTCATCGCACCAAAGGACCAATATAAGATATATTTCATTACCCCTTAGGGAAACTTTTGATACCCACTCATGCCTTTCAAACTCAAGAATGCAGGGGCAACTTATTAATGTGTTATGACTTATATCTTCTATGATCTCATCCATAAAACTCTAGAAGATGACATGTTGGCAAGGTGTTTTCATTGACGCCAAAACTCATTAATGATAAATTGGATGATGGAGTAGGGTCAAATTTTTTTGAGGATGATGATGGCATGAGGATTCGGAGGAATTCATGGTGATATCAGTTGGTTTAGTAAGGATGACTTATTCTTACAAGCCTAATCAAGTGATATGGTTTTCTTAGGTGACCTTGAATAGTGGTATGCGATTCTTATAAGCTTGAGAAATTTTTTGAAATGATGGAGAGAATTTTTTGGGAGTGCTTGTGTAGTCACATGAGTTCCAGGGTACAGATACAGGTTGGTGATCATAATTCAAGTACTTATTTAGAGCAGGTATGGATGCTAGGGGGTATGGGGATGAGCTACGGAGCTATATGAGATCATGGATACATTTATGTAGTTTTATCATGATGTATCAGGTTTTTTAAGACCATTTGGAGTTCTTTTATGATCTCTTATGAGGTTGTTTTAATTGACCCTAGCGTTTAATGTGTAAAACCCTAAGGGCTAGCTATGTAAGTCTCAATGGTTGGAATGATAGAGAGTTTTTTTATGAAATTATGATGATTGGAGATATATGTAGGGTGTGTCATTGTACTGTGGGAAAAATTTTAGGTTTCCATGATTATGTTAGTTTTGGTGAAATAGGGTCAAGAACAAGGCTATTTCCAGCTCGAATTACATCTTCTAATGCTCACCCTGAATTGTGTGATATACATGGAACCTTTTGGATTTTAGAGATGATTGTAAATTTATTTTATAAGGTTTAAAAAATATATTTAGGTCATTTCATTTTCAGGTTTTTATGTACAAATTTCAAGAACATAAACAACTCATTAGGTGTTTGAAACCCTAGCTTGAAAGCGGTTTGAGATATTTTCTTCCTAAGTGGCCAATTTTTATTTATAGTAATTATATGATGATTTTAAAATGTAGAATACTCCTTCATATTTCTAGAAATTTATGATATAGCTTATGGTGATGAGTGGACCCTACTCAAATAGGCCAGTTTCTGAAGATGTCTAGTTTGGGACAAGGTTGTTCAAAGAAGTTAAAAAATAAATGACCATTATACTATTTATGTGATTTTTTAAATTTAAATTATATTTTTTGTTAATGGTGATGTTGATAAATTTTCAATTAATCTTCATTCATGTTGATTGGTCAAAGGGTAATATTGTGGCAGTTAGAAGCAGTCTTCAGTAAAATTGACATTACAAACGCTACATGAGGAGTTAGGAAGTGATTCAAGTTGTTTTGGAAAGATAATTCAAAGATATTTATAGTGATATAATAATTTTATCATGATGATGAGGAGTTTTGAAATGGTTTCCAGGTATTTTGTGGATAATAATATTTTTGTCTTTGTAAGACAAGATAACTTGTGCTGATAGATGGAGTTGGTTACTACATGAAATGGATCAGGTTATGATTTATATCACCTAGAATGTGAATAGGGATTAATTTTTCATTCATTTAATCCATTTGGAGGTATTATAATTTTCAGGAATGGTGTTAACAAGTTGCATTTGTAAAAATTCTGTTAGGGAAGCTTGATTTGGTGAAGGAAAAAGTTGTCGTGGTTTGAACCAGTGGATGTTTCATGAGTTCTAACTTTCTTATAAGTGATTTATAGGTCCTTACATTTCCATAGAGTGGTTAAATTCCTTTTTTGAGTTCATTTGGATGGGTATTGATGCCCAAAGGCATATTTAGGTTGTTGGAAATATGAATACAAATATTTATGGTGTTAGGATATTTTATTCACTCCAATGATAGGATTTTTAGGATTTTTGGTGCATGGATGAAAGGTGTTATATAGGCCAACCTACTTGGATCACTTGTGACTATTATGATAAATTTAATGGGATGTTTTTCATTTTCAATGGTTGAGATAAAGGAGGGAAGTTGACTTCTTTTGAATTTGAATGAAGGAAATCTTATAAAAGCATAGTTTGGGTGCTTTTGTGAGGTAGAGCTGTGTGTGCAAGAAGTCTGACCTAGTTGTAATTTATTTACAGGTGTGTGAGATTGATTTGAGAGCTAATAAAGTGTGTTATAGGTTGAGTAATGTATAAAAGTGTGTTTGTGCAAGGGTTTTAATCTTTGAGAAGTGAAGAAGTCAAACAAGTATGTAAGTTGAAGACCTTAGGTTTAAACAAGAGATCGTGAGCTCAATTTTTTATCTCAAATCAGTTGTGGTAGCAAAATTCATCATAAATATTGATCAATAAGATGGTTGAATGGGTTCTTGATCAACTTGGGGGATTTTAGCCTCCTTTTGGAGTTTTTTATTCAAAACATTAGGGGTTGGTGTTCCTTATAGGGTTGCAACTCTACTAAATTATCATCACCAAATTAGAGGACCCACCAAATTTCTCGAATGTGAATGTGGAATTCTGTGTGATTGGGTAACATGGGTATCACCTCTCAAGTTATGGGACTGACGGGATTGAGTTGAAAGTTAGGAGAAGGCTGAATTCCTCTTCCTAAACTAATCACTACACTATTCCTAATGCAATAAAAACAACTAGCTAGACCTATAATAATATTTCTAGGGAGACAAGGAGAGATATTTTATGAAGTAAAACCTACACTAGAAGTGGTGATGCACCAAGAAATGGATTTACTAGACAAATTTCTAGCCTACCAATGAATAAGGATGAGCATTGGAAGAATGGACATGCATTAGAGACCCAATTATATACAACACTCCATTCCCATTAAGCACCATATCTTCCAACACCTTCAATATAAACATGAGGTTGTATAATATACCTGCAAACACTAGAGAGGTAAAAGGAAGTAACAAAAAATGTTTCAATGACTGAAAATTAGTAAAAAAAACATATTTTTATTACTCCAAGCACATACACAGTGCATCATTAAATCAGGAAGAGGCAAGGGTTTTCATTACAATGTTTGGAAGGAAGACTTGAAAGCCTCTAAATTCAAAACAACTCAACTTGAGAAAAAGAGGGGAAACATGGAAAAAATTGTCTAACTCCTTGAACTAATGCACCCCTTTACATTTTAAAGAATTTTGAGCTGTGTTAGAGAAAGAAGGAGAATTCCCTAAAATCTAGGCATGAATGTAGCAAAATAGGTGAACCATGTTGTTGGCCATACTATCCTCCAACATCCCATGCTTTCTTACATCATTGTGTATATCCAAAGAAAACTCCTCCCTCAACTATGCTTCATAAATATCTATATTCCCCCTCCAATTAAATTTCAAAAATAATATTTTAATAAATTTTGGAAAGCACCTTGATGTGATTTGGGGGGCCACAGGGTTGTATTTTCCTTTAGAAAGGTTAGGTGTTGCTTACGTGGCTAATTTTCTAACCAACTTGGCGAGATGATTGACGATCTCTTTTCTTTTCACCGTATGGTGGGTTCTTTAGTCACCGATTGCTTTGTTTATTTTATCCTGCCAAGATTTATTTTTCTTCACCATGTACACTACATGATGACTTGGATCCATGTCTTAACGGCCCCAGGATCCTCACTGATCACTTTACATTGATTGGGATTCCTTGATTCTCTCCTTCTATTTATGTGTTGACCCCTTCTAGCATGAGAATGGCTCATTTGCATTGATTTTAGCACCTCAAAAATCATCAAGGGATTTGAAATGTTATCATCCCCATCATTTTGCATTAAATTTTTTTATCTATCATGGCTCACTTTTTGAGCTCCAAGTGTATTATTTTAAGTGCATTGAATCCCTTGCCACATTTTTCATTGTATGAGCACCTTACACACCATGTATAGTACTAACTTGGAAACTAACTTGTGGTCTCACCTCGAAATCTATTCTTGACCTAATTGCTCCCTGAGACATCCTTGAATTTATCTTGACACTTGGCATGGGCCCCATGCTTACTAAGATTCATATCGAAACCCAACATGCTCATTCTCTGAAGCCACCAAGATTTTGACTACTAAACCCGTCGCTAATCTATGAAGTCACTTTGTTAGAATTCAGAAGCAGAATCCTCCATGCACTTTGAGCTAATACTCACATTTCCCTTTGATTTTTGAAATACATGAGACCCGAACTCTAAATTTTGGAGTTTGAACTGCATGACTTGACCCCTGTTTTCATTGAGTCACTCAACCAAATGTTTTAAATTCATCAAATCTTAAATATGAATTTTGAAATTCAGACTTCAAAATTTGGAGTCCAATCCCATTTTTGCAACAACTCACTAGTGAAAGCTCCAATGAATTATATCTGAAATATAAAAAATGGGCTACCTTCAAAACCGTCTGTGTGTGTTTACCTTTATGTGTCGAAATAACTTAGCCTTCTGAGATCTTTCCACTAGCTCATTGTTTTGATGAGCCATCTCACCCATCACTATGCTGAAACCTATGAAATTCACCTATCTCATGCTTTACTTCACATGACTCTATGTTCTTTTCCTCGTCTTAGTGACTAGCTTTATTTGGGTGAGAAATATTCCACTTAATGCATTCATCCCGAGCCTTTTTCATTCCATGCGCCGAGCTCATCAGTAATCACCCAAGCACCCTTGACTCTGTAAGCCCATCCAATTTTCATACAACCTAGCCCCTTGCATCTACTTCGAGCATATGCATGTTGAAACATTCACTTGACCACTTCTTTTCCTACATTCAAAAATACACTATATCATTCCTTCCTTGGCTCCTTTCCTTCCTCAAGCCTCACCGACATGACTCGTGAGCTTCCCCATTTCAACTTGGCTCCAATGTTCAAGCCCCCTGGGTGAGTTCCTCTATTCTAATATCCTAAGCTATTCGACTTATGTTGAGCAGTTAACCACCAGACCCCATCCTATGATGTGTGACCACGTGCATGGTTCACCAAGCCATTCCCTGCAGAGCATCCCAAATCCAAACACATACTCTAGCTCACCTACGTCATTGGTATTCAACCAACTCCCCTCGTTGGATCTTGTCTCTTTTACACATTGAAACATGTGCCAAGCTATTTTCCTCAGTGCAACCAAATGCTTCACATTTCCTCTAGCTCAAACTACTTACCATGAGCTCAATCCCTCACACTGCATTGGCTCAATGAGCCATGTGAGTCTATCATGTCATTATACTTATTAACTTGACCTAGCCCAATGAGATATCCTTTCATGACCTTAGGAAACTCACCATGGTAGTAATGATTAAACCAAGATACGTGGAGTTCTCAATCCCATGAATGCATGCCATCTCACCAAGCTATTTTTCCTCAGTGCAATTTAGTCCCCCAAAATTATCCTTCCCTAATTTTTATCTCCTGGGGTTCTCTCTCGACATTGGTGGGTCCTGGGAGCATAGTAAGATGCAATAGATTTGATTTATCAGTTTTGATTATTTCTTTCTTGTGTTGGGTAAACGTTGTTAGGAAATAAGGGACAAAATATGTGGAATAATCCCTCATAGAATCACAACAGTAGAAACTAATATGCAAAAAATATTATAGATCTTAAATAAAAGTGAAAAATAAAATAACAGAACACAAAGAGACAGTATTTAATGTGGTTCACCCAATTTGGGCTACGTCCACCAAGAATCATTTTCTCATATTTTATTACAAGCGACCGCTCTCTCAATACAATACCCAGATCCGTTTGGAGCTATGCTTAATAAACTCTACAGAATTCACAGCTAAATCTAAAACACATCTACAATGTTTACATCATGTCTACCATATGCACAAAACCATATAAATAGATAACTACTTAAGCAATTTTAAAAAATCATGGGTATCAAAACCATGGACCAAAACCGTCCCATAAACCTATGGGTCAAAAATTCTGCCCATATGAGAAAATCACATTTCCCGATATATCGAGCACATTTTAAGGCCCATTTTTTTTTAACCCCGGAAAGACAACGTGGAAAGTGTACAGTACTCTTAGTGTATAGTCTTCAACACTTTCTCACATGAAAACAAGCTCCACAACCTAACAATATCCCACGTGGATACAAGTTTTCCTATGAGCAAGCTTCTTAACCCTTCACTAGTTTCCGTGAAGACCAAACAAAGCTAAACAAAACTTCAGTTTTTCTCTTATGACCACCTTGGTCATCATGTCTGCAAGATTTTGACTTGTATGAATCTTCTCCAGCTTCAACTTCTCTTCCTCCAAATATGTCCTGATGAAATGGTACCTTAACTTATATGATTTGTCCTAGAGTGGAAAATAGAGTTCTTAGCTAGGTGTATAACACTCTGACTATCACTATGCAGCTTTCCTTCCTCCTGCTTAAGCCCCAACTCCTCAAGCAATTATTGTAACCAAATCATTTCTTTTCTTGCCTCTGTGGCAGAAACATACTCAGCCTCTATGGTTGACAAAGCCACTAGCTTATGTAGTCGTGAAATATAGCTTATTGTTGTCCCACGTACAGTGTAAAAATAACATGTTGTGCTCCTCCTACTGTCTATATATCTAGCCATATTTGAATCTACATAAAAACACAAAGTGGTGTCTGATCCACTGTAGCATAAAACTATCCCCATAGTCCCTCTCAAATACCGAAGGATCCACTTTATTACCTGCCAATGATCTCTAACTAGATCACTCATAAATCTACTCACCGCTCCCACTGCATGGGCAATATTAGGCCTGGTGCACACCATGGCATACATCAAACTGCCAACCACTGATGAGTAAGGTACCTTAGACATCTAGTTTCTCACCTACTATGTCTTGGGACACTACTCCTTTGATAACTTGAAATGGCCTGCCAAAGGAGTCCCAACCGGTTTAGCTTCTTGCATGTTAAACCTATACAAGACCTTCTTAAGGTACTCTTCAAGATATAAATTCATATTTCCTTCCTTCCTATCCTAAGATATCCTCATAACAAGGATTTATTTGGCTGCCCCCAAATCCTTCATAGCAAAGAATTCACTTAGTTACTTCTTGAGTACTTTTATTTCCTGCATGTTTTTACCTTCAACTAACATGTCATCCACATACAGACAAAGGATAATATAAGAACCATCCTCATATTTCTTTATATACATGCAATGGTTAGAATGACATGTAATATAACCTTTCTCCATCATGAAGCTATCAAATTTTGTATACCATTGACGTGGAGCTTGTTTCAAGCCATACAAGGTCTTCTTCAATTTACACATCATCTCCTCTGTACCTTTGACCTCATAGCCTTCTGGTTACTGCATATATAGTTTCTCCTCCAAATCACCATGGAGAAATGCATTCTTTAAATTAAGATGTTCTAAGTGCAAGTCTTCTACTGTAACTATTCCTAGAACAGTTCTAATAGAAGTCATTTTTACTATAGGAGAAAAAATCTCATCACAATCTATACCTATTTTTTGTGCAAACCCCTCGACCACCAACCAGGCCTTGTATCTTTTCTTGCCTCCTTCTTCCTCTTTGACTATGAACACCCACTTGTTCTTTAATGCTCTTTTTCCTTTAGGTAGCTTCACCAAATCCCATGTCTGGTTCTCCATGAGAGCCTGATGCTCCTCATTCATGGCTTGCTCCCACTTCTTCCTAACATCTACCTACATTACTTCATCAAAGCTCTCTGGATCTCCACTATCAGTGAGTAATAAATAATAAAGAGAAGGAGAAAAATTTCCAGGTTATCTTCTTACCCTAGAATACCTCCTCAATATAGGAGTTTGGGGTTCCTATTGAGGAGGTTCCTAAACTGATTCATGTGTCACTTTCCCATTTGCAAGATCCTCTACTGGTGCATATTCTTTTTTGGATTCTTCCCTATTTTCCTGTAACTGCTGCTTATACATGAATTTCTCATTAAATACCACATCCCTAGATCGAATCATTTTCTTTTCATTAATACTCCAACATTTATATCCAAATTCATCACCACCATAACCAATGAAAGTACATTTCTCTAATTTAGCCTCTATTTTGGTCCTATGATCCTTGTCTATATGGAAAAACACCTCATATCTAAATAATCTAAGAAATGAATAATCAACTTTCTTACCATACCAAGCCTCCTCAGGTATGCCTCCATCTAAGGCACTTGAGGGTCCTCTTTTTATCAAGTACATAGTTTTGCTCACCACTTTTACCCAAAAAGAAAGAGGTAGTCCTGCATGTAACCTCATGCTCCTAGCACATTCCATTATTGTTATGTTCACCCTTTCTAATGCCTCATTCTATTATGGACTTCCTGGAATTTTCTTTTTCCTCCGGATTCCATTCTTAGAATAATAATCATCAAATTCATTGCTGCAATACTCCCTTCCATTATCTTACCTAAGACATTTTATCTTAATACCTGTTCATTCTCTACCAAGGATTTCCATTTAATAAAAGTGTCAAATACATCAGATTTGTTTCTAATACAATAAACCCAAACTTTACTTATTGCATCATCAATAAAAGTAACATAATAACTTGAACCCCAAAGAGATGATACCTGAGCCGGCTCGCACACATCAAAATACAAAAACTCTAACTTACTCTCTTTCTTTGTAGGTCCAACCTTGAGAAACCTTACTCACTTTTGTTTCACATATATGCAGTCCTCACAGAACTCCAAACCTTTTTCTGTATATCTAGGTAAATCCTTATTTATTATCTCCATGCCCTTATGGCTCATATGATCAAGCCTATAGTGCCATAATATTGTATCTACTTCTGAAGCCACAAGATTACAAAAATCAGTGCTATAAGTTGTTAAATACAAGGTTCCAACCTTCTTACCTCTTGCCACCATAAGAGCACCCTTGGTAACTATACGTACCCAAAATTGTAAGGTACTGCGATACCGAAACAAAGTAACATGTGCCCCAATGATGATACAGGTCTCCTCGCAAGGTGTTCGAGATCCAGAAAATCTCCCCAAGTATGCGTTAACATCCCACATGCCCTGATTAGTCCCTGCGTGCTTTATTGTCCCCCCTTTCCCTCTTTTCCTTTGCATTTTATTCTTCAATGATGAAACCACTACCTTGGCAGGGCGGCGGTCTTGTGACCACCACCTAGGAAGGGCGGCGGTTCTGTAACTGCCACCCTACTCAGGGCGGCGGTCCTTCACACATTTTCCAGAATGCTCTTTTAATGTGACTCACGTAAAATTTCAACATTTACCAACTTTTTCACCGCCTTTGGCTTGCATTAATGATTTTGGTTCCCTAGAATAGTGTTTTGGCTTTGTTTATGGTTTAAGAGATCAATTTGGTTTTTACCTTTGGGTAAATGCAAATGCTATAAATAGTTGGCTTGTGCTCAAGCAAATGGCCCCTCAAATTTACCTCTCAATTTCTCATTTTAGTAGATCAGTCTTTTATTTTGCTTAGGATTCATAGTTTAGTTCATTGCATGCTTAGTTAATGTTATTTTGATATTAGAAAGCCACATATCCATCTTGTGAAAATGTTGTCATTACTTCATGTAGTCCATTGAAATAGAGTAGTTTAATTCTCAGTAGGAAGCCATTAAAGTTACAGCTTTTACTCATCAAATAGGATAGTTTCAGGTTTTGGATGTTTTATGTTGCATGACTCACAATAAATCCAACTAGGAATTGCATAAGCCAAGCTCTTTACTCTTGGTCTATCCCTCTCCTACTCGCATTGTATTCAGTCTGTATCCTAAGCTACCTTTGTTCTAAAATCTACTTCTATTGATGCTAGCATTACACGCTTTTCTAGATCAACGTGAGCACGAAGGAACAAAGAGATCACACTAAGGGGAAAAAACCACACACACCATCAGATTCACCACTATTCTGCAAAATCCAGGTTCTAGCTAGCAAAGTTCTAGTTAGAAGCATATCAAATAGAGTAGCCAATCACTTTATTTCAGTCAATTTTACTTTCGATATTGCCAGGGAAGCTGTGGGGAATGATAGTTTCTGAGAAACTATGATTCATTCCTCACTTCTGAGGTAGGATCGAGAGTCTTTCAAATAGATTAGATCAGTTATTTCATTATTTAGAATAGAATCACAACTACACAGGCAAGTAGCTATACTCAGTTGCTTTGTTTGTTTTAAATTTGTCATTAGATTAGTTGTCAATTTTTAGATATATTAAAATATTTGGTCCTTCAATTTCATTCATATAAATTCATCAGAAAAATACAAAAATAGAGAAGTTATATATGCTATAAATACACTTCACATAGTTAATTTTACTTTGCTGCAATTGGATTTACATTGTTGCTTTTGTATGACAATCATGAGACCTAGAGAGCCTAGAGAATACATATTCGAGCCAATCATGCCCCAACCCAATCTTGTCACAGCAATAACTGATATAGATTAGGATATTAGGATCCAAGTCTTTCGAACAATGACAAACTTACAATAGATCAGCCTCCAGTTAAGTGGGTTAAACATAGAAGACGACCAAGTGCACACGTTTTGGTCAAATCAACCAAACTATAGATTACCCTAGATATATATCTACATGACTATGGAAGGGATTGAAAGAGAGAAAACGTTCAGTTGTGATCCTTTGGTCCCACAGCCGAATGTAGGAGACACTCTCACAGATATAGATACTAGCTTAAGAATTCAGGTTGCATGAACGCCTTTGAGATACTCTGAAAAGATCACACAACTGTTAATTATAGATATAGAGGCTGAGAAAGCATATGACTATTGTATACTAGGGATTAGGGACTGAATCCACACAGGACCATAGTAGGACCACAACAAACATGAATCTACAGTTATGACCTAAAAATCCCACAACCCAATGAAATCCATAGGTGAATCATACATAGACGCTAGCCTACGTACATTAGTATTCAAATATACTCCACTTCCACCTATCATCATCGAACAGTTATCCTTGTTATATGTAGCAGCTAATAAAGCTAGGGAATTTTGGACCAGGCCAGAAAATCACCCGTAGAGTCCACTATACCCATCATCCACTTTATGACCCTATCTGGAGATATACACGAAACTATTCCAGATCATTTTCCACAAATTCCATAACCCATAGACCAAATCATGCTAGAGCTTGATATTGATTAGAGCCTTCGAGCAATCATCCTTGCCGATCGATCTATCACACTAGTTCAGGTTAGGAGGGCATTCTTTGCCTTAGATTCAAAGTTTCCACTAGTGTGTGTCAAAGGCATCAGATTGCCTAACTAGTTTGTCTGCATCCCACTTGTATTCCATCCCCATTGGCTGTCTCAGCACAACCTCGAGAGGTCGGGTGTGAGGAAGAGTTACTTGTAGATTCCCACGCTCGCTTGTCACTTTTCCATCATATAAAATTGGTGAACCCAACGTGAACGAAACAGTTCTTCCTCTTTTATTTTCACTTCTTCCTTCAACCTTTGCTCTTACCCATTATTGTACGGGTATTCATATACCTCCCGAATATGTCGGGATTCGATGCATATGATAGACCTCTCCTAGGTATTAAAGCATACTACACTCAATTGAATAGACAATCATCGCCCTTGCTCTTAGTATGGGGTGACAACTATTTAAATAACCAATTATCAACACAAAATCCATCTCTAAGGATTAGATATGGCTCATCTTTCCAAACAGAGGAGTTGGATCAGCTTGATCAAACACAACAAACAGAGCCTTCAGGCTCGAACAATATGACGTTCATAGGAGAATCTAGTTCGTCTCCTCAGGTACTACTTAGACCATAGATTAGTAGACAATCTGACCCATACCTGGTTTTAAATGATGAAAATTCAGTACATCATGTTAGGAATGAACAACGCTCTCGGAGTATGTACCCACCCGTAGGAAGTTTACAAGCACAACCCGAGGTCTCTTTTCAAGAAAATACCTCCATGCCACTACATATAGGAAATACCCTCGGGGAAACTTGGCAGGGCAGTGATCAATTCATAGCAGGATATCACATGCCTATACAACAACAAGATATACAACAAACGCCACTAAGGAAAAATATCATGACTTCACCAAATGAGGTCATTTCAACTCTAGTAGAAAAAGTTATGGGGTTGGAACTTGCTCAGGCAAATCACCATTCTTAATTCATACAGGCAGGAAATTCTAATCCTCCATGCCATCCTAGCCAAGTAGACCTCCTCATAGGAATAGGCACATTAGGCATGGCTCCTCAGTATTCACAACAAACACCAACAAGAACCGCCATTTCTAACACCGTTCTGATACCTCCTGGTCTAGTACAAAATAATCCATTCCTAGACAATACCCCTTCATACTTAAACATGTACTCCAAATCACCACAATGGGACATGTTCTCCTCTCCCAGAATGTTTTCTCAAACACAGGGGATTCCTTATGCCCCTGCCAACACGTACGCTATGCCATATCAACAACCCATTCCACCGCCACCCCCTCAGCAAGCACCATCAATGTTCGAAACCTATGCAATAGGGACTTATTCAGAATATTTGAAAGAACCCTTAGAATTCACCATACGAAGCATTATGCTTCCAATACCTCTTCCCGATTTGCCCAAATACAAAGGTGAGGGAGATCTGAATGCACATATCAAGGCTTACACCACAGCAATTCGAGAACTACTCCCTTGGGATGGGGTTGTTGCTAAAATATTCCCCAAAACTTTGGAAAGTATCGCTCTGGATTGGTATTATAGAATACCTAAGGCTTCCATCCATTCATTTAAATAACTCGCTTTAGAGTTCATCAAGGCATTTGACATGAAAAAACTATTAAGAATAGGAATCAAGGAATCCTTACACATTAAGCAGGAACACAATGAATCTGTTGCTCATTTCATCCAGAGGTGGCGTACAGTTCTTTATTCTTTAGCCAGTGCTCCAAATATGGACCAAATAGAATTATGTGATTTATTCCTTCATTCTCTCAGTAGAGAAGTGAAGGAAGAAGTCCAAAAGTTCCCACTAAGGACTTACGATGAAGTACTTGAGAGTGCTCTTCGAATAGATCAAGCAGCAATAGACATCGGTCGTAAAATGTATGGAACAAACGGGAGGTTAATCACCTCCAGCCAAAATACTACGGCTTATCCTACCACCGCAAATACCAATCAAGGACCTAAAATCCTTAATAAAAATCGTGGAGTGACAACAGATGGAGTAACTGATCAGCCCAAAGGGGTAAATGTTGTGAATACTCCACCACTAGTAAACAACCAACGAAACAACAACTTTACCCCAACAATCAATACAGTGGATTTCAATCATCATCAACAACAACAACAACAATGGAAAAACCATACACAGGGTCCAAGCCAAAACTCAACTGGATATCAAAACTAGAACCAAAACCAAAAACAACAAATGCAAAACTTTAATCCTAATAGGCAACATTTTGATAAGAGTTTTGGCCCACAATATACACCAAACCAGTAGACTAGGAACTACAATCCTAACTCATATTGTGGTTTTCACAAAATCCATGGCCATGACACCAGAACATGCTGTGACTACAATAAATTTATGCAACATTTTCTAGAGGAACAAAGACAACTTTTTATAGATATGTTCTTGGTAGATCCCACGTCACCGGCACCAAATACTTTTACAGGGGTAGTTTCCCCTAAAAATGCACCCCTTAAGATCTTCAATTATTTGCTCCCAAACCACAACAACAACAGGTTAAATTCGAATGGGACAAACAAGGGTGTAATGATAGGAAACCATGATCATGAAGCCTCAACTTCACTAAATCCATTAGTTTTGCCACAATTAGGAAGTCAACCGCGACCCAAGATAGTCGGTTTAGTGGAGTTAGATGCCAAACTACCCGTGGAGACTGTAACAAGGACACGAGAGTATTCCTCTCAGCTGATTCCAAGCCACCCGTTAGAGACAGACAATATCCAACAAATATTAGTAAAACCCATGGGTGCCTACTATTTAATTAGTGATCTAACAAAAACCTTCTCACACATTTCTTTTTTGGACTTACTAAAAAATTCTCTTGCCCACAGGGATGCTCTTTTAGAGGCATTAGGTGTAGGCCATCTAATTAACATCACTCCACCTCCCGAAACACAGGTAAACCCATATAGACTTTGATATCCACCCTCTGGGGCAGCCAGATAGGGATACCAAATTCATATTCGAAATAAACAAAATGCCAACATACACTAAGATTGCATGCCGAGGTGATCCATCTTTACATTTTCAAGTATGGGTTTTTAAAAATTATGTGAAATGTGTAATGATTGACGATGGGGTAGCAGTTAACATAGTCTCCTTCTCTTTCCTTTAAAAGCTAGGGTATGGAGAAACAAATTGTTCCACAACTTGAAATACACTAAGAGGCTATGATAGCCTTAAAGCCATGTCAATTGGAACTATAATACTACCCGGTCACCTTAGGACCCAAAGATAATCCTAACTGAGTTTTATATTATAGATTGGGAAACTAAACTATAATATGATCCTTGGACTAACCATGGATGCATCGTATGAAAGTAATCCCTTCTACATTATTCCAAGAAGTAAGATTCTTGCATTTAGGAAAGGTATTCATAGCCAAAGGTGCTCCAAAACCATTTGATGTACACCTGGATGACCTAAAGAAAAGACTAGTGCATGCACTCAAAGTTTGAACTCCCAACAAACTAACTTAATAAACCTACCGACGTGAAACTGGAAGAAAAGTTGGTACCTACGACAGATCTTGAGACTATGAGCCTAGCCAAGATGATCCTAGCCCTCAAAGATGAGGTTAAGATTGTAGAAATAGTATCATTAGGAACTACTACAAAAATTGTTGAATTGCTAGAATAGGATCTACCAATGTTCCTACCATTTGATTATGTAGGCATGGGATACACCCTAGGTGTTGGTTCTCTTCCAGCAGCGGATCTCTGCATGGTAGAGGTAGAAGATGTTAACACAAAAAATATCCCAATGCCCATATTCCCAGCTAACTATTGGACTCTCCATTTCTGATGGATCTAAATGTTGTTATGGAGCTGGGGTAGGTGTAATGTTTACTTCTCCCAAGGGAAAAGTCCTACCATTTACCTTTAAACTAAATTTTGAATGTACAAACAATGGCACTGAGTACGAAGCCCTCCTCCTTGGCCTCATCCTAGCTAAGAGGATCGGTGTTAATAATATCAGGGTGTTAGGAGACTCATAATTGGTATCAAACCAAGTCTCTGAGATGTATAAAACCATAGCCAGAGCACTTACAGCTCTACAAAATAGTTTTATTGAGTTTAAGCAAGGAGTTTGACTTCATATCAATTGAATAAATCCCACATGAGAACAAAACCTTCTCACCGATTCAATAGCAACCTTAGTGTCACGCTTTACTCCAAATAGTGAGTTGGAGGATACCCATTTCATGGTATCCCTTCATACTAAACCACTGGTAAAAACAATGTCAAATCCTCTTTTAACAAACAGAGATGAGAACAAATATACTATCCTAGACCACATTGATAGTGATAGAGCCACTCTGGATTACTTAAATGCCTATGCAGCGTTACATCTCACCCATCACGTAGTAGATTTATCCTTAATCCCACATTCATCGTCCTACTTCAGAAATCCCATGACAAAGCTTCCCCCACAAAAGGAACTTAGCATATACACAGTCGAGAATGGAGACAATCTGAAACTACCTCTAGCCCCACCTGAGTTTGAAGAAGGTAACGCTTCTCTAATCGAAGAAACAATCGATATTAACATCAGAACAGAGGATGAACCAAGGATATTGAAGTTAGGATCCTCATTAACTCCGTCGGAAGTAGAAATACACAATCAAATCCTAAAATAGCATCATAAGGCTTTTGCATTTAATTATAAGGAAATGACAGGGGTTGCACCACACATTACGGTACATAACCTCGTCACTAAATCAGATGCAAAGCTGATTAAACAAAAATCGAGACCAATGAAACCTAAGGTAGCTCTCATGGTGAAAGAGGAGGTAATGAAACTCCTCCAAGTAGGATTCATCAAGCCAGTCGATTACTCTCAGTGGGTATCTAATATCGTTCCCGTTCTAAAAAATAATGGGAAGATACGCATCTGCATAGACTTTCGAGACATTAACAAGGCATGTCCTAAGGATGACTTCCTGTTACCATCCATAGACGTCATTGTTGACACAACAGCTGGATTTGAGCTTTTGTCTCTCATGGATGGATTCTCGGGATACAATCAAATCAGAATATTTGAACAAGATCAAGCTAAAACCACATTTATAACTCCTTGGGGAACCTATTACTATGTTGTTATACCATTCGGTCTCAAGAACGCTGGTGCTACATACCAGCGGGCTATGACGTATATATTTCATGATCTTATTCATAAAATTGTGGAATCCTAGGTAGATGACTTGTTGGCCAAGGCCAAGAAGTGTAGTGACCATCTAGAAGTGCTTCGCATCATTCTTTCATGTCTGATAGAATATGGAGTCACCCTAAATCTAGAAAAATGCATCTTTGGTGTAACAGGAGGAAAGCTCCTAGGTTACATTGTATCATCACGCAGGATTGATGTTGACCCAACCAAAATTAGGGTTGTTCTCGAAATGGTCCCACCTTTGGATGAATTTGGAATTAGGTCATTTCTCAAAAAAATTGGTGCAATCCAGAGATTCATCCCAGATTTAAGCTTCGCCATTCATCCAATCAACAATCTACTCAAGAAAGATTATAGTATTGATTGGACCAAAGATTGCAATGAAGCTTTCAACAGTTAAGTGTTTCTTGTTATCACCACCTACGCTAAGGCCACCTAGGCCAGACCGCCCGTTAATTTTATATTCGCGAGCTACCAATGTCTCACTAGCCTGTATGTTGGCTCAAGAAGACGATGACAAGAGAGAACGTGCAATCTATTTCATTAGCCAAACATTGCTCAACTATGAAACATGTTATACATAGGCAGAACAAGAATGCCTTGCCATAGTCTTTGTAACCAAATGCTTAAGACATTATATGCTAAATCAAGAAACAAGGGTCATTATAAAGACAGAGCATTTACGAACTTTCCTCACGCAAGGGTCCTTGTCTAAAAAGGTTGGACACTTTATAACCTTAATGGGTGAATTTGAATTAACATTCGTAAATTAGAAGTCTGTTAAAGGACAAATCATCGTGGATTGGTTAGCTGATAACCCACTAAATGGAGGTAATCTAGTAGATCTGGACTTTCCTGATGAATGCGTATACTACATCAAAACCAGACCTCCCATCTCTGAGTGTCCTTGGTATGCTGATATTATTAATTATATCATGGATCATATGTATCTGGAAGGTGCTACACCACAACGAAGAAGGCGGTTACGCATTATTGTAGCCAAATACGTCATTATAGAGCAAGTGCTCTATCGAAAAGCATTCGATGGAATGCTTCTAAGATGTGTCGACACAGAAGAATCCAAGAAGATTCTCCATGAATCTCACAGTGGAATGTGTGGAGGCCACTTCGGTGGCCATGCCACCACTCATAAAATACATTGGATGGGCTATTTCTGGCCTACTCTAGAACACGACGCAGTAGAGTTTGTACGAAGGTGTCATAAGTGCCAAGAATTCTCCCATGAGATCCACATGCCGGCACAAGCTCTACAACCAATCACTACTCCATGGCCCTTTTCTACGTGGGGCCCTCGATCTGATAGGGAAATTCTCTCCCTCGTCCACAGACAGCCATAATTTCATAATCACGGACACCGAATATTTTACCAAGTGGGTAGAGGCTATGCCTCGTACTATTGTACTACCGGGTTCTGTAATTGCCAAGTTCATTTTGAACCAAATCATTTGCAGATACGGTGTCCCGCAAATCATTATCTCAGATAATGGGACTTCTTTTAAGAATGACGAAGTTCACGAATTGTGCAATAAATTTAAAATAAGTCATCATACGACCTCCTTGTATTACCCCCAAGCCAATGGACAAGCTAAAGCGACAAACAAAACATTAAAAGCCATTCTTCTTAAAATTGTGAAAGAAAACAAACGAGATTGGCATTTGAAGTTATATCCAGCCTTATGGGCCCACCGAACCTCAATAAGAACACCAACAGGAGTGACTCCTTTCTCGCTAGTATTCGGGGCAGAAGCAGTTCTCCTGCTTGAGGTTGAAATACCCAGTCTCTGTATCTCATTACAAGGAATTCTGGATGAAGATGCTTACAGAGAAGCACATCTCTCCCAACTAGAAAGCCTAGATGAAGCTAGGTTAGATGTTGAATAGCGGCACAAAGTCTATGCTGACCGGATGTGCCGGCAGTATAATAAGAAGGTCTATGAACGTGACATATATGAAGGTGATCTAGTTCTAAGGCTAGACAGCCGGATCGATAAAAAGACCGGCAAAGGAAGGAAGTTTCGGCCCAAATGGTTAGACCCATACCGAGTCATGACGGACTATGGAAATGGTGCATATCTCTTATGCACACTAGAAGGTGAGGGAATTTGGTGAAACAGTCAATTCCCTACACACTTAAACGATTCTATGCATAAGCAACCAGCACTACTTGTATAATTATATCTACATTGCATCTTCATATAGTTAGGATCATTTTGTCCGCTTGTTTCGTACAATTTTGTGATCAAGGAATTTATTCTTAAAAGAAATTCATTACTAACTTCTGATGGTATTGGCATAAAACACTCTAATCATACTTCTCCATTTCCATGATATCATCAACTATTTCGGAATCATTTCATCAAATAAAGCTAGATATGACAAAGTCTTAACGGTAACCATACCAAGGTCTACATACTTATTCTCACTTTTGGTTTCTTCTTAGGATAGGTGTCTTGGCTATGGTCTATTCTAGAAGCTTCATCGTGTCACATCTATCACGTATGTATATCTCTTTGGAAGTAAGAGCATGCTGACACTGTGCTCAAGTAAATGAGTTTAATATAGATCAAAAAAAAAAATTTAAATTTACACATTTCCTTGCCCCACCAACCTTTGGTGATGAGCTTGCGTCTCTTACTAGTGACGTAGGGTTGGGAAAGGATGGAAATGCCCTTACTCGCATATGCCTTGCCCATAGGTGATAAACCCACGCTTCTTACTAGTAGCATGGGGCAAGGTGTAGGGGGTCCTCTTGACAAACAAAACGTTAAAGGTCATAAACAAATAATTCAAATCTTGAAGTCTTGAGTCAAAAACAAATGAATCAGATGTCTAAAATTCCAAGAGAGTTAAAAATCCTAAAATCCCTAGATTTTGTCTACCATGTGACCATCTACGGATCTAAGTCTAGATAAACCGCAAAGCAAGTTACATCCCAAACTATGGAGTCAATCGAGTAGAGTAGGCTTGTAGCATCCTAATTTGGTTTCATCAAAGCTTTGTCTATCTTTCATCACTATTATTTCAACACATTTCATAACTTGTGCCCTTTCTAACTCTCGGGTGACGAGCCCTCGCATCTTACTAGTTGCGTGGAGTTAGGAGTGGGGGCAAGTTTATCTGCTCATCATACTGGCTTATCTTCACCACTTTTTCCAAAACAGATATGAGGTATCAAAATTGCTTAAAGAAACTAAAAATTCAAAATCACATTGTATCTACATTATCATATATCAGCACCATGAAATACAGAAAGAAAGTAGAACACTTGTATCATTTGTTCTCCATTGGCATACATTCTAAAAAGCATATAAGCATAACATCATAGTTTACATGTGGAAACGGAAATGGAAGCAAGGTCATAGATGCCAAGATTCTGATCCAAAAATAATATATAGATATATATATATATATATACATAAATGGTCAAAAATTCCTATATAATGCCATTGTGCGCTCAGCATGGTCAAAACACTCAAAGATCCCGAGAAATACAAAAACATCATACAAAAATCTAAGAGAGCCAAGTGGATTCTCAACCCCTATGAGATCCCTCTGAGGGTGCACACCCATGCCTAGGACTCTGGCTACACCGACACTCTGAGTGCACGGAGGGCTCACAATCCTGAGGGGCAGCTGCGGTCTCACCATGAGAATGACTCCTCATCAGGCGCTCTGCTGTCCTATACCCTGGCCCAGTTTAGTATGGAGGGTAGATACCATCCTGGCCACATGCCAGATGGGGGAAAAGACGTCGAGTATGTCTGCTAGCTGTTGAGGGGCTCCCCTGCATCCACAGACAGCTCTGCACGGGTCCTCTCCATAGGGATCATCAGGGTATTGGTGCATACCCTACGAATCAGGTCTCAGCCACTCATCGGTGAGTCTCTGCAAACAAAGGAGAAAACGAATTAGAAATAAAACAAGAGATAAAACACAAGTGTAAACAACAAGGTGAGATGGAAATTAAAGTGATCCTAACTCCAAGCAAAGGGAAGATAACTTACTTGGGATCACTGGGTCTCCAGGATGGATCTCTAGGGTCAGCACCTACCACAGATGTTGCCACTGACTGAGGTACTCCTCCCTTGGCTGGAGCGACGTAGCATCCTACAACCGGACTCATCCTCCCCACCATGGCCCTGGGAGAATGGCTCCTCTGACAACCAGAGTCACCCTCTCTGCACTCTGCTCTGCCCTCTCTACCTGTATGATATCCTGAGTGTCATGCCACTCAGGATCACTGTCCTCCTCAATCTCCTCCTCCGTCTCTCCCCGTAGTGAACTCCTCAGACTCAGAGTCTATGTCAATAGGGTCATCACTGCTGTGAGTGGGACTGGCGGCGATCTAAAGTAAGGGTGCTTGAGGAGTACAGGCTCTCCCTCGGGCACGTACTACCTGCCTATCCGCAATGGGAACACTGGGGTAACAACTATCCAACCCCGGCCTCTAGGACCCCATCTAGCCTCTCGAACTGACCTGTATACTGGGCACTATAGGGGGAAGCACTACCCATGTAAGGTAGGCCAAACTACTAAGGAACTCGGCCAAAGGGGTGTATCTACACTCTCCCTACTTTGTCAACAAGTTACCCTTGTGGTGGAGCAGGAGATCAAAGTAAGAGCCTACTCGGCCCCATAAACCTACCATGGCCTGATATGGTGTGGCATCCATGTCATCAGTGGTCAGGGAAGCAACTGGCTGGTGAGGTGCTCTGAGCACCGATATGTCTGTCCATCTGGCTGCCCTCACAGCTCCGGGATCTGCCACCTCTACACCTCTGCCATAGGGGATGAAGCACTCATAGACCCAGCTCATAACCAGGGTCCGATGGCTCAAAGACTACCCCTGTAAATAGACTACCTTGTACAAGTTGTGGTAGGTAGTCCCAAGTATATCGGCTCCCCAGGCATATATCCATCCATGTCCCTTGATATGTGCAATGATGGGGGACCAGCAATATAGTAGTGTGTCTCCTCCCTTCTCCCCTATCAATTTCGAGGCATGGATCCCCATAATGGCCTGGAAAATCAAGGGGATGGGTAGGCTAGGAATAGATTGGACCCTCCCCCTTCTTTAAGCCAGTGGAGATAACTGCATCTCCTATGTAAGAAGCCCATTGTGCTATCCGGGCCCGTGAACCTGCTGTCTCAAGAGTAATTCGTCTCCCGATGATCGGGACCCCCAAAATATGGTAAACATCCTCCAAAGTGATGGTCCACTCACCTTGGACCCCTGGTAACCGGAAGGTGTTCCGATCAACATCCCAGTAAGAAAATAAGTCACAAAGTATGTGACTGGACGGAGCAACATGTGGGACGCATGATATACGCAGTATACCGGCCCTTTGAAAAGTGTCCACCTCATCTTGTGAAAGGGCATCTAATACTGCTAGGAGCTAGTCACACTCTCTCTCTCGAATCCATCGAATGTACTCCTCCCTCACCTGCATACACCCAAAAACACACAAAACAGAGCAAGTTAGCATCTGAATGACATTGTAAAAATCATGAAAACACATAGAGATGCTAAAAATGCAAAAACAATTTCAAACAAGTGTTCCTTTGGCATTCTGTTAGGAACCACCACCCTGAGTAGAGCAGTGATTTAGTAACCGTTGCCTTAAAGGTGGTAGTCTTGTAACCGTCACCCTGAATATGGCAGCAGTCACGTGCCTTGTTCAGGGCAGCGGTCATGTCCTAAAAACCCACGCGGTTTTTATACCTTAAAAAATCCTAAAAATGCAAAAAAGGGATTATTTTAACAAAAAAAAGCCTACCCAGTAGGCGCCCCCCCTAGATAGACCTTTTGAAACTAAAATTTTCAAAAATAACCCCCCCACGACAAAGATTTTAACATTTTAAATTTTTGGGGGTTAAAACGATAAATTTAGAAAAACTAACCTATGATCTCACGGGTCAATGATCTGCTCACGGAGGCATGATCACTATCTTGTCACGAATGTTTTGAACACCAGGGGTAACAACTGTCCAAACCCCGGTCTCTAGGACCCCCTCTAGCCTCTCAAACTGACCTGTATACTGACACTATAGGGGGAAGCATACCCATCGTAAGGTAGGCCAAACTACTAAGGTAACTCGGCCAAAGGGGTGTATCTACACTCTCCCTACTTTGTCAACAAGTTGTCTTGTGGTGGAGTAGGAGATCAAAGTAAGAGCCTCCTCGGGGCCCTTAAACCTACCATCGGCCTGATACGGTGTGGCCTCCATGTCATCAGTGGTCAAGGAAGCAACTGGCTGGTGAGGTGCTTTGAGCACCGATATGTCTGTCCATCTGGCTGCCCTCACAGCTCCGGGATCTGGCCACCTCTACACCTCTGCCATAGGGGATGAAGCGCTCATAGAATCAACTACTCTAACACAAGATTAAATCAAATTACTCCGTAATAATAATCACTATATTCAATTCATCCGGGATCATTACATAATGAACAAGCTTCAAATATATAGGGAGATAGTTTCCTATTAAGTAGGAAACAACTCAACCACAAATCTATATATATATGTGAGTTGTTATAACTCCCAAAAAACTCACGTATATAATATACTAACCTAATATTATGAGTTTGTTTATTACAACTCATAATATATTACATAATATTATTCACCCTTATATATGAATAATGTGAGCACTATATATGATTTCCTAACATTCCCCCCCTTAGTGCGAACATGGGGAGAAACACAAATCTTTTGATTGAGTAAGTGTACACATGATCTTGACCTTCCTCTGTGCACTCTGATTGTGGGAACACATCCTCCAAAGTGGGAACACTATCAACCATCCATGGGAACATCAACCAAGGTGGGATCACAGCATCGACCACTTAAGAACACATCGAGTCATGCAAAGGGAACTGGGAAGATAACATCACCATCAACCATATCTGCAGAACATCGACCAACTAATCAAAAAAGTAGTGGGAACATGACGTCAACCATCTACTTTTATCAAGAACATCTCCTGCTTCAGTACTCTGTTCTGAATCTCCGACACTATCTCACATCAGGGGTTGATCTAGAAATCATACTCACAAATTACACACATGAACAAGAGGTGGAAATGAAAATGGAACATTGAGACCATGTTCCCCCCCTCAATGTGAACATTTCACTTATTCAACACAAAACAGGAACTCTGAAATCATACTGCGATCCAGAAATGAAAGTAAAATCACACACACACACACACACACACACAGTGTCACCACAACTTCATGTAGCCCTGTCGTTGGCGAACTGACGAGAGGATGCCAATTATCCTCTAGCCTCCTATGTGCCTCCTTCCTCCAACAGATGCATTCTTTTTAGAAGAGAAAGTCTTCTTCACTATCTTGAGCATCAACTTCTCTATCTTGTGAATGGTTGGATCCAGAGTCTTCCCAATCACTTTCTTCTTTTCTATTTTCATAAAGAAAAGCATTTTCTTTTAATTTTTCCTCAAGCAAATCTTGTGCTCTTTGCCTGCAATACATAATACCATGTCCTAGCCGCAATTTTTACAGTAATGTCCAACCCCGGAATCTTTTCTTGGACCCCCTCTGTGAATGTTGATCTCTGCTTAGAAAAGAATTTGGATCATCTTTTTTTATCGTCACCATACAATGCATTTTCTTCTGGTGTAACAGTCTTATTTTCTTCATCTATCAATGAAGAAATTATATCTTCTAGGTTGGGATTGATCTTTCTCAAAGTAAAAACAATGTTTGCATAGTGAGATGGCATTACTATTCAACAAAACACGCTTTTGCATCATCATCCTCTACTTTAATTTTTATCCCTGACAATTGATTCAGAACAAACTCTGAAACTTACTTATATGTTGTACCATGCTTTCTCCTTCATCCATCTTGACCTCCGAACAACTTCTGCTTCAAGGTCACTGCTGCGCTTCTAGTTTGGGATCCAAACAACTTGTTCAATGTTGTCCAAATGAAATTTGAATTTTTTGAAAGGTCTATATGATGAAAATATGCATCAGACAACCCAAGTCCAATGATTGTTGTTGCTTTAGGATCTCTACTCTCCCATTTGGCCGCTTCACTAGCATCGGTTGGTTTCTTGAATGTTCCATCCACAATGTCCCACAAATCTTTGTTAATCAATATCAACTGAGTTCGTACTTACCAAGTGTGAAAATCTTTTCCATCAAAATTTTTCAATATGACCCATTTTCTCCATAATAATATTTTCACGAATTAAATCCAATTAAAGATTGGATTTGATATCTTCATGGAAAGTGAAAAAAAATGAGCAAACGATTAAAGAATAAAATAAAAAAATTAACTACTCATACTCTTTTCACTCTCGAGAATCCTGGATCCCCTTCATGCTTCTATTGCACATCTAATCTCAATTGCTGATTGAGTATAAAATATAGCTGGAGGCTTGGCCGAATCAAGTCTCTTTTAATACCAGTTGAGCAATGGTGATTATCTTCAATATGCCGCCTTTACATTTTGATTGTAGGAAATGGTGTCAGTTTGAAGCTCAGGAACGATGCAACCAATGCAATGATGCAGAAAAGCAATACAGGCTGCAGTTAGGGGCTGAGGATTGGCAACTATACGAGCTGTGGAGAATTGAACGTCCATGCATAGAAAATCACTTGGAGAGCTTCTCAAATTTTAGGACTGCTCCCGATAGACGCAATGCAAAACAAAAAAAAAGATGTCCAATGTCTACACGTATGATCTTCTACAAACAGATCCACTGTGCATACTCTACAGATTTTACCTTCAATTCTTCATTCTCTTAACACGCTCTATTGAATTGCAACGTGTGGCTCCGTGAGGTCAAATTATTTACGTTTTTTAAAAAAACGTCATATTTCAATACAAAACTGCTCACTCATCCAAAAATGATTTCAAAAACCATTTCTGGGTTTTGTTCCTCACATCTCTAGCTTTCCAGAACTAACTTGATGATTCTCAATTTCGTTTGAGAAATGAGAAAGTTACGAGTGTTTAGATTAAAACATGAATCTCGTAAGGAATTACACGTCTTAAACTGCTTTGATGCCAAATCTAAAGAATCAACTACTCTAACACAAGATTAAATCAAATTACTGGGCCATAGTAATAATCACTATATTCAATTCATCTGGGATCATTACATAATGAATCCAAGCTTCAAATATATAGGGAGATAGTTTCCTATTAAGTAGGAAACAACTCAACGCACAAATGTGTGTGTGTGTGTGTGTGTGTGTGTGTGTGTGTCCTGTGTGTCCCATGTGTGTGTGTGTGTGTGTGTGTGTGTGTGTGTGTGTGTGTGTGTGTGTGTGTGTGTGTTGTTCAGTTGTTACAACTCCCACAACAACTCATGTATATAATATACTAACCTAATATTATGAGTTTGTTTATTACAACTCATAATATATTACATAATATTATTCATCCTTATATATGAATAATGTGAGCACTATATATGCTTCTCCGAGGGGGCAATATGTACGTACCCAAAATTGTAAGGTACTGCACTGCCAGAACAACGTAACAGGTGCCCCAATGATGATACAGGTCTCCTCACAAGGTGTTCAGGATCCAAAAAGCTCCCCAAGTGTGCGTTAACATCCCGCATAGCCCTGCTTAGCCCCATGCGTGCTTAGTTGTTCTCTTTCCCCTCTTTTCTTTGCGTTTTATTCTTCAGTGACGAAACCACCCGCCCTGCCTGGGTGGCAGTTGTTCACACCATTTTCCAAAATGTTCTTTTTAACGCGACTCACATAAATTTCAATGTTTACTATCTTTTTTTCAACGCCTTTGGCTTGCATTAATGATTCTGGTTCCCTGGAATAGTGTTTTGGCATTGTTTATGGTTTAAGAGATCAATTTGGTTTTTACCTTTGGGTAAATGCAAATGCTATAAATAGTTGGCTTGTGCTCAAGAAAATGGCCCCCTCAAATTTGCCTCTCAATTTCTCATTTTAGTAGTTCAGTGTTTCATTTTGCTTAGGATTCATAGTTTTGTTCATTGCATGCTTAGTTAATGTTATTTTGCTATTAGAAAGCCGCATATCCATCTTGTGCAAGTGTTTTCGTTACTTCATGCATTCAATTGAAGTAGAACAATTTAATTCTCAGTAGGAAGCCATTAAAGTTGTAGGTTTTGTTCATCAAGCAGGATAGTTTAAGGTTCTGGATGTTTTATGTTACATGACTCACAATAAATCCCCGCTAGGAATTGCATAAGCCAAGCTCTGTTCTCTTGCGATATCCCTCTCCTACTCGCATTGTATTCAGTATGTATCCTAAGCTGCCTTTGTTCCAATATCTACTTTTTTTGATGTTAGCATTACACACTTTTTCTAGATCCACATGAGTACAAAGGAACGAGGAGATCACACTGAGGGGAAAAAACCACACACACCATCGGATTCCCACTGTTTTGAAAAATCCAGGTTCTAGCTTTCAAAAGTTCTAGCTAGAAGCATATCAAATAGAGTAGTCAATCATCTTATTTCAGTCAATTTTACTTTCGATATTGCCCAGGGAAGCTATGGGGATTGATATTTTATGAGAAACTATGATTCATTCCTCACTTCTGAGGTAGGATCAAGAGGTCTTTCAAATAGATTAGATCAGTTATTTCATTATTTAGAATAGACTTACAACTACACAGGAAAGTAGCTATACTCGGCTTCCTTGTTTACTTTAAATTTCATAATTAGTTTAGTTGTCAATTGCTAGATATTTTAAAAAGTTTCTCTTTCAATTTTGTTCAAATAGTTCATCAGAAAAATACAAAAATAGAGAAGTTATATATGCTATAGATATACTTCGCATAGGTTAATTTTACTTTGCTACAATTAGATTTACATTGTTGCTTTTGTATGACAATTACGGGACCTAGAGAGCCCAGAGAATACGTATTCAAGCCAATCGTGCCCCAACCCAATCTCATCATAGCAATAACTGATATAGATCAGAATCTTAGGATCCAAGTCTTCCGAATAATGACAAACTTACAACAAATCAGCTTCCAGTTAAGTGGGTTAAACATAGAAGACGACCAATGCGCACACGTTTTGGTCAAATCAAATAAACTATAGATTATCTTAGATATATATCCGCATGACTGTAGAAGGGCTTAAAAGAAAGCAAACATGTTCAGTTGTGATCCTTTGGTCCCACAACTATACGCGAGGAGACACTCTCATAGACATAGATACCAGCTTGAGAATTTAGGTTTACACGAACGCCTGTGAGACACTCTGAGAAGATTACACAGCTATTAATTCTGAATTATAGAGGCTGAGAAAGCATATGACTATTAGATACTAGGGATTAGGGACTGATTCTGCACATGACCATAGTAGGACCATAACAAACATGAATCTACGGTTGTGACCCACAAATCCCACAACCCAATGAATCCACAGGTGAATTAGACATAGATGATGGCCTATGCACATTAGTATTCAGATCTACTCCACTTCCACCTATCATCATCAAACAGTTATCCTTGTTAGACGTAGTAGCTAATAAAGCTAAGGAATTCTAGACTAGACTAGATAATCACCAGTAGAGTCCGACTATACCCATCATCCCACCCTATGATCCTTGTCTGGAGTTATACACGAAAACTATCCTAGGTCATTTTCCACGTATCCCACAACCCACAGACCGAATCATGCCAGAGCTTGATATTGATTGGATCCTTCGAGCAGTCATCCTTTCCAATCGATCTATCACACAAGTTTAGGTTATGAGGGCCTTCTTTTCCTTAGATTCACAGTTTCCACTAGTGCTCGTCAAAGACATCAGATTACCAAACTAGTTTGTCTGCATCCCATGCATATATTCCATCCCCACCGGCTGTCTCGGAATGACCTCAGAGAGGTCGGGTGTGAGGAAGAGTTACTTGTAGATTCCCATGCTCACTTGTCCACTTTTCCATCATACAATAACCTTCTAAGATTCTGTTGTAAATATCACAGTACAACCATCACTTCCTAACTGCCCTGCCGATATCAAATTGCATCTTAATTTAGGCACATGTCTGACATCCTGTCAATAGCCAAGTATTCCCATTCTGCATCTTAACTTGAATAGAACCTTTTTTAACTACGTTGCAAGGCTCATCATCACCAAGAAAAACATGCCCAAAATCTCCTTGAATATAATCAACAAAATAATGCCTATGTGGAGAATCATGGGAAAGAATCCCCCGAATCTAAAAACCCAAGATTCAGTAATATTGTGCAAAGAAAGAATCAAAGCATCCTGACATACATTACCGGTTGCCACATTTGCCTCCTTGTTTTACTTCCTATTGTTTCTTCTTGTCCTAGAAGCTCCCAACATTCCTTTTTTACATGCCCAGACTTTCCACAGTGCCAACATACTATCTTGATTTTGGATTTTGACCTTTCCCATGATCCTTTGATTTTCCACGGCTTCCTCTATTCTTCTATCTCCCTCTAGTTTCCACTGTCAAAGCAATTCCCTGAAGTAGAAGATTCACACAGAGCTTTTTCTTTGCATTTCCTCGCTTAGAATCACCCCTACAACATCCTCAAACTTCAACTTTGAGTTAGCTGGAACTGAGTTGATTACCGTCATTACCAAGCTATTCCAACTCTCAGGTAAAGATCACAGAACTAATAAAGCCCTAACTTCTTAATCAAATTCTATTGTAACCGAAGCTAGCATATTTTAAACCATATTAAAATAATTTAAATAATATGCTACTAAAGCATTCTCAAACATCTTCATATTGAATATTTTTTTCATTAAAAATATCTTATTTGAGGCAAAAGGATTTTTCATTACAACTTCCCTAATGCATCCATCAATTCTTTTATAGTCTTTTCCTTTGAAAAATTAAATAATGCCGAAGATGCAAGACACAGCCAGATTGTACCAAGTGCCTGCCTATCCAGCAAATCACGTTCTGCGTATCCATCATGCTTGAGGGTTTGTTCACCTTCTTAGACAACAGAATATAAAGATCCTTCTGTTAAAGGTTATCTTCCATCTGCATCTTCCAAAGACTAAAATTCTTCCCGTTGAATTTATCAACCCTTGATCTTCCATCATCTGCCATAGCTCCCACTCAAGATAAAACTTTCCCTGTGATTCAACACTTCAGCAAACCAAACTAGGCTCTAATACCAATTATTAGGAAATAATGAGATAAAAATATGTGGAATAATCCCTCACAGAATTGCACTACATTAGAAACTAATATGCAGAAAATATTACAGATCTCAAATAAAAGTGAATAATAAAAAAAACACAACACAAAGAGACATTATTTAATGTGTTTTACCCAATTTGGGATACGTCCACCAAGAATCAATTTCTCAGATTTTATTACAAGCCACCTCTCTCTCAATATAATACCCAGATCTGTTTAGAGCTAGGCTCAACAAAATCTACAGAATTCACACCCGAATTCTAAAACACATCTGCAATGGTTACATTATACCTACCATATGCATAAAACCATATAAGTGGACAACTGCTTAAGCAATTTTAAAAAATCATGGGTATCAAAACCATGGGCCAAAACCGTCCCATAAACCTATAGGTCAAAAATCCTACCCATATGAGAAAATCATGTTTCCCAATATATTGAGCACGTTTTAAGGCCTAATTTTTTTAACCTTGGCAAGACAAAGTAGAAAGTGTACAGTACTCTTAGTGTACAGTCTTCAACACTTTATCACATGAAAATAGGCTCCACAACCTAAAAATATCCCACGTGGAGACTAGTTTTCCTCTGTGCAAGCTTCTCAACCCTTCACTAGTATCCATGAAGACCAACCAAAGCTGAAGACAACTTCATTTTTTCTCTTGTGACCACCTTGGTCATCATGTCTGTAAGATTTTCACTGGTATAAATCTTCTCCAGCTTCAACTTCTCTTCCTCCAAAGTTGTCCTGATGAAATGGTACCTTAACTATATATGCTTTGTCCTAGAGTGGAAAATAGATTTCTTAGCTAGGTGTATAGCACTCTGACTATCACTATGCAACTTTCCTTCCTCCTGCTTATGCCCCAACTCTTCACACAATTTCTGTAACCAAATCATTTCTTTGTTTTCCTTTGTGATAGCAACATACTCAGCCTATGTGGTTGACAAAGCCACCAACATCTTTAGTTGTGAAATCCAGCTTATTGTTGTCCCACCTACAGTGTAAACATAACATGTTGTTCTCCTCCTGCTTTCTACATCTCCAGACATATATGAATCTACATAACCAAACAAAGTGGTGTCTGATCCAATGTAGCACAAAACTGTCCCCATTGTCCCTCTCACATACAGAAGGATCTACTTTACTGCATGCGAGTGATCTCTACCTGGATCACTCATAAATCGACTCACTGGTCCCACTGCATGGGAAAAATCAGTCCTAGTGCACACCATGACATACATCAAACTGCTAACCACTGATGAGTAAGGTACCTTGTACATTTGGTTTCTCTCCTGCTCTGTCTTGGGAAACTTCTCCTTTGATAACATGAAATGCCATGCCAAAGGATTCCTAACCAGTTTAGCTTCTTGCATGTTAAACCTATCTAAGACCTTATTAATGTACTCTTCCTGAGATAAAGTTAGCTTTTCTTCCTTCCTATCCCGAGATATCCTCATACCAAGGATTTGTTTGGTTGCCCCCAAATCCTTCATAGCAAAGGATTCACTTAGCTACTTCTTGAGTACTTTTATTTCCTTCATGTTTTTACCTGCAACCAACATGTCATCCACATACAGACAAAGGATAATATAAATTCCATCCTTAAATTTCTTTGTATACATGCAATGGTCAGAATGACATCTAATATAACCTTGCTCCATCATGAAGCTATCAAATTTCTTATACCATTGACATGGAGCTTGTTTCAAGCCATACAAGGTCTTCTTCAATTTGCACAACATCTCCTCTTTACCTTTGACCTCATAGCCCTCTAGTTGCTACATATATAGTTCCTCCTCCAAATCACCATGGAGAAATTCAATCTTTACATCAAGCTGTTCTAAGTGCAAGTCTTCTACTACAACTATTCCTAGAATAGTTCTAATAGAAGTCATTTTTACTATAGGAGAAAAAATCTCATCAAAATCTATACCTTTTTTCTGTGTAAACCCCTTGACCACCATCTGGGACTTGTATCTTTTCTTTCCTCCTTCTTCCTCTTTGACTCTGAACACCCACTTGTTTTGTAATGCTATTTTTCCTTCATGTAGCTTCACCAAATCCCATGTCTAGTTCTCCATGAGAGCTTGATGATCCTCATTCATGGCTTGCTCCCACTTCTTCCTAGCGTCTACATGCATTGATTCATTAAATCTCTCTGGCTCTCCACTATCAGTGAGTAATAAATAATAAAGATAAGGAGAAAAACATTTAGGTTCTCTTCTTACCCTAGAATACTTCCTCAATATAGGATTTTGGGGTTCCTGTTGAGGAGGTTCCTGAGCTGATTCATGTGTCACTTTCCCATCTGGAAGATCCTCTACTGCTGCATATTCTTTCTTTGATTCTTCCCTTTTTACTGCAACTACTACTTATACATGACTTTCTTATTAAATACCACATCCCTAGATCAAATTATTTTCTTGTCCTTAATACTCCAACATTTATATCCAAATTCATCACCACCATAACCAATGAAAGTGCATTTATCTAATTTAGACTCTAGTTTGGTCCTATCATCCTTGTATATATGGAAAAACATGTCACATTCAAATACTTTAAGAAATGAATAATCAACTTTCTTACCATACCAAGCCTCCTTAGGTATACCTCCATCCAAGACACTTGACGGTCATCTATTTATCAAATACACAACGGTGCTCACCACTTCTACCCAAAAAGAAAGAGGTAGTCTTGCATGTAACCTCATTCTCCTAGCACATTCCATTATTGTTTTGTTCATCCTTTCTAACACCCCATTCTGCTACGAGTTATTACAACCATCTTTTGCCTATGGATTCAATTCTAAGAAAAATAATCATCAAATTCATTGCTGCAATACTCCCCTCCATTATCTGACCTGAGACATTTTATCTTAAGACCTATTTCATTTTCTACCAAGGCTTTCCATTTAACAAAAGTTTCAAATACATAAGATTTTTTTCTAATACAATAAACCCAAACTTTCCTTGTTGCATCATCAATAAAAGTAATATAATAACTTGAACCCCCAAGAGATGATACTTGAGCTGACCCCCATACATCAGAATGCACCAGCTCTAACTTACTCTCTTTCTTTGTATCTCTAACCTTGAGAAACCTTACTTTCTTTTGTTTCCCATATATATAATCCTCACATAATTCCAAACATGTTTCTGTATATCTAGGCAAATCCTTCTTTATGATCTCCATGCCCTTATGGCTAATATGACCGAGCCTATAGTACCATAATGTTGTATATACTTCTGAAGCCATAATATTATAAACATTAGTGCTATGAGTGGTTAAATACAAGGTTCCAACCTTCTTACCTATTGCCACCACAAGAGCACCCTTGGTAACCTTCCAAGAGTCTACTGTAAATATCATAGTATAACCATCACTTCCTAACTTCCCTGCCGATATCAAATTTTGTCTCAATGTAGACACATGTCTGACATCCTTCAATAGCCAAGTATTTCCATTTTGCATCTTAACCTAAACAGAACCTTTTCCAACTATGTTGCAAGGCTCATCATCACAAAGAAAAAAATACCCAAAATATCCTTGAACATAATCAACAAAATAATTCCTATGTGGAGAAACATGGAAAGAATCCCCTGAATCTAAAACCTAAGATTTAGTAATATTGTGTAAAGAAAGAATCAAATCATCCTGACATACATTACCCGTTGCCACATTCACCTCCTTATTTTCTTCGTGTTGTTTCTTCTTGTCCCAAAGCTCCCAAAAATCCTTATTTGCATGCCTAGACTTTCCACAGTGCCAGCATACTATCTTTATTTTGGATTTTTATCTTACCTAATCCTTTAATTTTCCACATCTTCCTCTATTCTTCTATCACCCTCTAGTTTCCACTATCAAAGCATTCCCTGAAGTAGAAGATTTGCCAGATCTTTTTATTCACATTTCCTTGCTTAGAATCACCCCTACAACATCTTCAAACTTCAACTTTGAGTTAGCTGGAACTGAGTTGCTTACCGCCATTACCAGGCTATTCCAACTCTCAAGTAAAGAGCACAGAACTAATAAAGCCCTAACTTCTTCATCAAATTCTATTGTAACTGAAGATAGCATATTTACAACAGTATTAAAATCATTTAGATGATCTTATATTGAACAATTCTCATACATCTTCATATTAAAAAAAAATTTCATGAAAAATATCTTATTAGAGGCAGACGGTTTTTCATACAACTTCCCTAATGCATCCATCAGTTCTTTTGTAGTCTTTTCCTTTGAAACATAAAAATACCAAAGATGCAAGACATAACCGGATTGTGCCAAGTGCATTCCTATCTAGTAAATACCATTCCGCATATGTCATGCTTGTGGGTTTTTTCACCTTCTCAGACAACAGAGTATAAAGATCCTTCTGATAAAGGTAATCTTCCATCTGCATCTTCCAAAGACTAAAATTCTACTCGTTGAATTTATCAACCCTAGATCTTTCATCATATGCCATAGCTCCCACTCAAGATGAAAATTTCCCTACGATTTAACACTTCAGCAAACCAAACCAGAATCTGATACCAATTATTAGGAAATAAGTGATCAAATATGCAGAATAATCCCTCACATAATCACAATAGTAGAAACTAATATGCAAAAAATATTATAGATCTCAAATAAAAGTGCTAAATAAAATAACAAAACACAAAGAGATAGTATTTAATGTGGTTCACCCAATTTCGAATACATCCACCAAGAATCACTTGCTCAGATTTTATTACAAGCCACCTCTCTCTCGATATAATACCCAGATATATTTGGAGCTATGCTCAACAAACTCTATAGATTTAACAGCTGAATCTAAAACACATCTACAATGTTTACATCATGTCTACCATATGTACAAAACCATATAAATAGATAACTACTTAAGAAATTTTAGAAAACCGTGGGTATCAAAACCATGGGCCAAAACCATCCCATAAACCTATGGGTCAAAAATGTAACGACCTCATTTTAGTACATTAGAACAAGTAATTTTATTTTATTTTGATAAATGCTTCCTGGTTTTAAATACATAATTTAGAACTCACAAATCAAAACAACCATTCTTATAATAGATAACCATATGTAGCTGTAATGACTTAGAGTACCTCCGATCTTTTCATTCCATGACTCGGTAATTTACCGATCTATTCATGAGTATCAAGAGTTGGCATTTTTATTTTAACACATCACTCTTACGGTTCTCTTCCCTAATCTGGGATTCAGAATCCTCTGTCCAAGGAACCTATCTGAATAATTGTTACCATTATTCATCAGCATCTCGTCCCTTAGACTAGGTGACATAGGACAACACAATCAACAGCTTATGATACTTTGGGCAAAGATTTCAAACATATGCTTATGTCTAATATTCCTTGACGGTATACTCGTCAATCTGGAATATGTCCATCACCCCATTCCTTTGTTATGTACAATGTCTTATACTGACTTCTGTCAGTCTCTCCTGCCCCAAGTTATTCACTCAGGAATGGATTAGTAAAATGACAATGTTATAAGGATGCTCCCGGGGACTAGGGATATGCTGACATACTGGGTCAACCCTAGATAACCCAGTGTGTCAATATCCCCAAGTCTCGTAGGGCAGCCTTATAACATGACCACGTTCCTAATCAGTCCCAGAGTAAAACTTGTTCGAGTTTAAGGTGTAAATCTTAACTATCAATGCGAAGGGTGTTGCCATAAGTCACCTGCATTGTTGTATCTTTGAGAAGATCCTAATCTTCTCGAAGGTTCAACCTTGCAATCAATTTGTGTCATCAACCTTTAAATCCACCTCGATAAGATCTACTAAATTTTAAGGTGTTACTTACTTTGAGTTAAAATTATACTATCAGACGCTCCCTTCAGGGTAGTCTTTCCCAGTCCTTGGGTTCCTCACCTTAGAATTACCTTTCTTAATAAAACCCATTACACAAGAGAAGTTTAATAAGATTGAGGTCCTATCAAGGAGTTCATTGAAAAACATAAATCTAAATCAACGAAATTGGACAATAACCCATAATCTTCACATGAGATTGCTAACCATACCCTTTTTAGGTTTATATCAGTTCTCATAACTAAAATTATATCTTACTTATTAGCATCAAGATATAGTGATTAAGAGTCCAATTAATGTTGTCTTGACTTAGATCAAGACTAGGAAGTAATAATTTATTCAGCTCGTTTAGCTTCCTATTCAGGTTTATTTTAACCTTAGCTTCCCGAAAGACAGTGATCTAAATTCCAATTTAGCTTTAGATAGAACATAATAGAACTACTAAACAATCTTAAGTATTCAGTCACATAACCTTGCAAGCTTACTTAGATAATCACAAAAGTCTCCAGTTATACAATAATAATAATTCTCTGAAGATCATTCGGACTGAAGAAAATCAAACCATCAAGATATGAATGCAAACACATAAGTAACAAATACCTCTTTTCATTCCTTTCAAGGCTAATCAAATACATTTATTTCCTTCAGAATATTTGATACAATTCTCAACAGCCAAAGAACATATTTCTTCAAGTAGTACATTTAGATAATCAAATTGAAGTTCATCGTAAAACCAAATTAAACAATCTGAACATCATATCAGATCTGCGTGCCTTTACCACTTACGGCAGCCATCTGCAAAAATTGTCAACATGGGTCAGTTCGGTGAACTAAGCATGATAAGCACTAACTCTTAAAACAAATGAAATCCACCAATTGCTCTCATTGAACTACCTGTTTAAATGAAATCATTTCACCAAACATGTAGACATATTTCAGACTATGCTCTTTTGTAATTCAAACATGACTATAAACGCGTAACTCATATTATAGTTACTAAATAGTCCTTGATACTTTTCAGATATTTCTTCATAAATATAAGTGACCAAGAAGAACAAATGTATCCAAAACAACTATCCATCTGAATCCCAAGGACAGAAAACATCTGAGAGACCATTACATTCAACATAATAAAATGAATATCATAACAATTCATGAATCCATCAGTATGTAAAACAATTCCAACAGTTAAATATAAATATATCAACATATACACTACAGTAAAAGAGAAAGAAAGCGAGACATTCAGATTTCCCTTCCATTCATTCTCATGACTATATCGTCCTCTCAAGAGTAATGCATTCACATTATACGCATGTGACTAAGCCAGTTGAGACCACAGGAAGAACTACAGTTTGTCAAAAAATTCAAGTATAAAAATTATCTTTAGCTTACTGAGCAATACGATAGCCCTCATGGCAAGGCAGTTTTAAATAATCCAACAAATAGACTCAACATAGCTTTCCATATTATTCAACAAACAAGAAAATATCCAACGCCATCGCTTGTCAAGGCACAACTATTAACTCTTTATCTTAGTCAAGCACAAGACTAGATAATCACAATAACAGAAGATGTAACCATGCACAATAACAACATCAATCCTACTGAGTCGAAACACTCAGCAACATACAGCTCAATCTAATCCCTACTAATATAGCAAGGACTTAAATCCAAAGCCGAAATCAAAAGAACAACCTCTTTATCACAGTCAAACAAGAGGCTAGATAACATTAAAACAAATGATGTTTCCTTATGCATATATAGTGACATTCACACTGAATCTAACACAAACATGCACATCTTCATTTAACTAAAACAAATCCTTACGATAATACAGCCATGACTTCTATTGGAAGTCCTTTTCAATAAAAATAATCACAACAAGGTCTTCCCAGAAGCTGAAATTCCATATCAGTATTTTCCTCAAAGTTTCATCCTAACCCAAGCTACTACGGAATACAATAGGGTCTTAAACTGAGTAAAGTTTGTAAAGGAAACCCTTCCTTTAATTTCCACAGAAGTGAACAGAAAGGAACACAAGAATGTTAAGGAGTCTAAACGATGTGCATGCACAACGAGGGTTTAAATCGAGATTCGAGCCAACTCGCAACATATCGAGATCTCCAACAAATCACAAACAACTAATGCTCATAAACAAGGCTTAGATTGAAGTTGATTTCATGCGAAAACAATTTAAGAATCCCAATAGTATTCCCAGAAAAACTTCTACAGAAGTCGTAATTCAAGATACATATCAAGGACTCCAACTAAATCAATATCTTAAGTAATCTCAACTAAACATCAGCATTCGAAACTAAGCTTAAGCAGAAGACAAAACATAAAAAGAACTCCAACTGAGTCTGTACCAACGATATTCACTGCTAAGCAACAATATTCATAACAAAGCAACAGAAGTCGTAATACCAGTTACTTTTCAAGGACTCCAAATGAGTCTAACTAATAAGTATTCACATTCATGACTTATACAGAAGTCCAAAATATACGAAACATTCCAAGGAATCCACAGATTCATTTTCGTATATATATTCTTTGCAAACTTTCAACGGATTATATCCCAAAAATTGCAACACAGGGAGGACTTCTACAAAGTCACATTCAAATAGTATAAACACAACAAGTTATCTAACCAGAAGTAACTTAAAGTATTATAGCAATATCCAATAACATTCAGCAACCATAAAAGTACAACCAGTTTCAAACGAAGTGAAACCACAAGGAAGATTAAATACAGAAAGTATTCCTTCAAGGTCTTCTAAAGATCCGAGATTCCTAATTTCACAGGAAAAGAAGAACCAAAATAATGCTTCCAACCAACTAAATTGAAATCACCTGAACAGAGTTGTTCTAATGAAATCATTTGAAGGAAAGCATGATTTTTTAAAGGTTAGGGCCTAACATGCCTGGTAATACCGCTTAAAATCCAAAGAAGACCTCTGAAAGAGCTCGAGCCTTCTCTTCTTCCACGTTAGTTTCAACAACAATAATTTGTTATTTCCATGCTTTATAAAATTTCCTAGACAGAGAAAAGAGCTAGTTATTCTCATAGTTGCCATGCAACACCAAGTAGACTGGTTTGAAGAACTAGTGATCAAACAGAGGGAAAAATGGAGCGCATGGAAAACCAAACAAACAACCAGTTCTCCATTTTGTGTGTCTTCTCAAGCAATCCGAGATCGGAAACTGAGTTCTTTAATTGCATTAACTCCAAAATTCCCACTCAATCTCCATTGCCACCGACCGCCATAGTTGGCGATGGACAAATGCAAACCAAAGACCATTTCCAAATTTGGCGACTCTGCCACGTCGGCCTCGATGGCCGTTTGAAACCTCAGCTAAATCCTTGTCCTTCATGCTTATCCCCTTCATTTAATGCCATAGAAACTACCGCCCATGGCTCGCACCCCTTCATAGGTCCCCTTCCCCCACTAACATTAGTTAGGTTAGAAACATAAGTTAGATCATAAGGTGATAATTAGTCTAACTTCCTTAGTGCTAGGTTGCTAACCTTAGGAACATTTAGCTTATAGCTTAAGGCTAGGTTAGATTAACACTAAACCAACCCATAGGTTATTAACCTTAATAAATCCAGTTTAGGTCTAACAATTAGAATCGTTCAGTATAAGAACCAACAAATATACATTCACGAAAAGGATTCATTCCATCATTGATAATAAGCTAGTAGTATAAATGTATCTGAATTTATTACCTGGCTCAAGATCAAGACCTTCCTGATATTACGATATCGGGAACCAATTCATTTAACAAGATCAGCCTGAGTTAACTCCTGAATTGCTCATTCCACACATTCGGACCTTGCAACCTTCGTAAGGTCTATAATTTTTGTTCATCCAGAATAAACTTAAAACATCTCTTGGATCAATGCCACTGATCCAAGGCTGAGTCATATAGATGGGTAAATCCACAATTTATTCCGAAATCAGATTAAACTCAGGTGCAAAAATGAAAGAAATAAAAGAGTCCAAGCATATCCTGGCTCAGTCAAAGATCTTCAAATGCAAAGAAGATACAATCTATATCAAGCATGACTTCACAATCAAAGGAACACATCCTTTTTACAGAAGAAATCATATATCAACACTTGAATGCCCAGGAGGAAGTAACAATAGTTCAGGGTGTTACATGCTTCCCTCCTAAAAGATTCATCGTCCCGATGATTACATATTTGATTTACCTTCAGGTCAACCAATTTATTAGTTCACAATACAATGTGACTATTTCCAACTTGAATAGTTTCAGAAATCAATGTCACGATACATTTTATTCAGCCTGAATAATGTTTGCCTCAATCTGGCTTTCATATGATCATGAAAAAGATAAGTTCATAAAAAAAATGTTTTGTCAACAGATTTCATCCTGTTGAAAAAGAAAAGGAAAAGCAATTTTCATCTCTTCCAGATTTTCCCAAGTTGCACTTTCTTCGTTAAACTGGTCCCACTGGACCTTACATTGCTGTATTTCACAATTTCTCAAATGCAATTGGTGAGTTTCCAGCACTCGTGTGGGTTTAACCACGATTATTCCTGGGTCTTGGACCTACAAGGAATTCCAATTTAAAACATGTGACAGATCTGAAATGTATTTCTTAAGCAAAGAAATATGGAAAACATCATGCATGCGAGATAAAACAGGTGGTAATGCTAATCGATAAGCTACAGGATTGATTATCTCGATAATTTCGAAAGGTCCCACAAAACGAGGTGACAACTTGGCAGCCTTGCCAAAAGTTATAGAAATATTTCTGGGTTTAACACGAAGAAAAACCTTCTCACCCAGCTCAAACCTTCGATCAACCCGCTTAAGGTCAGCATAGCTCTTCTGCCTATCTGCTGCTTCCTTTAATCGTTCGCGAATCAGCTTAACTTGCTGTTCCATTTCAGTGAGGATCTCTGGTCCAATTACCACTCTATCCTCAACACTATCCCAGCTAACAGGGGTTCTGCACTTCCTTCCATAAAGTGCTTCAAATGGTGCCATTTTAAGAGATGAGTGATAAGTGTTGTTGTATGCGAATTCAACTAATGGAAGATACTCTTCCCATTTATACTGTTGATCCATGCAATACATTCGCAACATGTCTTCCAACACTTGATTTACTCTCTCAGTTTGTCCATCCGTTTCCGGATGATATGCAGAACTGAAGTTTAGTTTTGTTCCAAGAGCTGTATTAAGCATTTGCCAAAATCTTGACATCATTCTAGGATCTCTGTCAGATATAATCAATTCTGGTACACCATGCAATCTGAAAATTTTGTGTACGAATCTTTTGGCCAGCACTGGTGAATCATCCTTTAGATTTCCAGTGATGAAATGAGCTACCTTAGTTAGTTTATCTACAACTACCAGGATAACATCATGTTTGTTCCTGGACATAGGTAACCCTTGTACAAAATCCATGCTTATTACTTGCCATTTGTACTGCGGTATGCTATGAGGATATAACAGTCCAGCAGGGTGCATGTGTTCTGCCTTAACTAGCTGACATTCCAGACAATGAGTCACAAAATCAATGACATCCTTTTTCATACCTTTCCAAAAGTATTGTTGTTTCAGATTAGCAAGCATTTTTGTGATACCCGGGTGTCCAGAGAAAGGTGAATTATGAAATTCAACTAACAACTTCTTTCTCAAATCGTTCAGCATAGGTACGTATACCCTGTTTTCATAACGTAAGATTCCTTCATTATCAAAATGAAAGCCCTTATACCTTTCATCATTAGATTCTGCAGCAAGCGCTGCTTTTACTTGCTGAAAGTATGTATCAAATTCTAAGGCACTCTTTACCTCATCCTTAAACTGAGTTCTTAATGTTATAAAATAAGAAATGTGCTTCCTACGACTTAGATCATCTGCTACTCTATTCTCTTTCCCTTTGATGTAGCTAATATCAAAATCATATTGTGATAAAAATTCTAACCACCTTCTCTGTCTGGCATTTAGATTAGGCTGAGTGAAAATATATTTCAGTCCTAAGTGATCAGTTTTCAACTCAAAAGGTTTCCCAAGTAAATAGTGTCTCCAGACTTGAAGCGCATGAACAATGGCAGCAAGCTCCAAATCATGAGGAGCATAATTCAGCTCATGTAACTTAAGTTTTCTACTTTCATATGCTATGACTTGATCATTTTGTAACAAAACACCTCCAAGGCCTTCCCCAGAAGCATCCGTTACAACAGTAAAGCTCCCATTAGGGTCTGGTACAGCTAATATAGGTGCGGAAGTCAACTGAATTTTCAGACTTTTGAAAGCTGATTCGCACTTTTCATTCCAAATAAATTTCTTATCCTTCTTCTGCAATGAAGTTATCAGTGCAGCCACTTTAGAAAAATCCTTAACAAATTTTCTATAGTAACCAGCAAGACCCATGAAGCTTCTTACTTCGTGCACATTCTTTGGTGCAGGCCACTCAGTTATTGCCACTATTTTTGAAGGATCTACAGCAATTCCTTCCTTGCTAATGACATGACCCAAATAGTGAACTTCTGAATCAAAGAAAGAACATTTGGATAACTTACCATACAACTTTCTTTTTCTCAAAATTCCCAAAACTATCTTCAAATGCTCATTGTGCTCCTCAACACTTTTAGAATAAATGAGAATATCGTCCAAGAATACAAGTACAAACTTGTCCAAATATTCTTGAAAGATATTATTCATTAAGTTCATAAAAGCTGTGGGTGCATTAGTTAATCCAAAAGGTAGAACCGTGAATTCATAATGTCCGTACCTTGTTCGGAAAGCTGTTTTATGAATATCTTCTTCTCTAATCCTTAACTGATGATAACCAGATCGAAGATCTATCTTAGAATAAACCGCTGCCCCACGCATCTGATCAAATAGATCGTCGATCCTTGGAAGTGGGTATCTGTTCTTGATTGTTGCTTTATTCAACATCTGATAATCAATACATAGCCTAAGTGTTCCATCCTTCTTTTTCACAAATATTACTGGCACTCCCTAAGGTGAAACACTTGGTCTAATCAAACCTTTAGATAAAAGTTCTTGCAATTGTGCCTTAAGCTTGACTAACTTTGTAGTAGTCATCCGATAAGGTGCTTTGGAAATAGGTTCTGTTCCTGGTTTGATTTCGATGGTGAAGTCAAATTCCCTCTTGGGTGGTAACCCTGGTAATTCCTCCGGAAAAACATCCTTGAAACTTTGTAACAGAGGAAATCGTTTCATGGAATCACCATCTTCTTCTGAAAATTTAGATATCTTTACTGCATAAAGGGTACATCCTTTGTTTTTAGCCTTTTTAAGCTGCATAGCTGATAGTTTTCTAACTGAAATTTCCCGTTTCACACCTTGAATCTCTGCTGATTTCAGCTGATCATCTAAACATTTTATATTCTTTTCATAGCAGTCTACTTTTGCTTTATGGTTAGCTAACCAATTGACACCAATGACAATGTCGTAAGACCCCAAAGGTGTAACATAGAGGTCAACTTCCATGGAAAAGTTAGGTAAGTCAAGGACTGCCCCAAAAAGACACATACTCACTGTATGAACAGAGTTATTACCATACTGTACAGTCCAAGATTTATCCATTTTTCCAGCTTTTCTTTTAAGTTTAGAAGAAAGTTTACTAGAAATGAAACATTCAGTAGCTCTTGTATCAAAAAGAATAGTGACAGGTATGCCAAATAACTTACCTAGAACTTCTATAGGTGTCACTTGCTTTTCAACTTGCTTGTCTGCTACTGCAGCATGTATCTTATGCTGCTGATTACGATCATCCTTCTTCAAAGGGCACTGATTTGCGTAGTGGTCTTTGCCACAATTGTAGCAGCCTCCTACAGGTCCCTTTTTAGGCTCAAAATTTCCTCCAGCCTTGTAATTATCACGTTGTCCTCCATAGGGCTTCTGCCCATTGTTATAATTTTTGGCAAAATTATCCCTTACATTTCCAGCAGGCTTATTTGCTACTGCTTTCTTACTATTATCCCCTGGAAACTTACTTCTGTTTCCAAACTTTTTCCATGGTCCCTTTTTGGGTGCAAGTGAAGTTGAAGAAGGGTTTGCAATCTTCTTCCGCACTTCCTCTTTATGAGCAGAAATAGCCTTTAATTTTTGTTCTTGTCGTATGGCCTTTTCAACAACTCCTTCCATAGTGGTTGGACTGTGAACATCGACCTCTCCTCCTATCACGGGATTTAGTCCCATGATGAATTTCCGTATTCTGAACTTCTCGTCAGTTTGATACTACGGTACATACTTGAGGAGTTTTGTAAACCACTCCCAGTATTCAGTTACCGTTAGCTTCCCTTGAGCTAAGTTCTAGAATTATGTCATTTTCTTATCATAGAAAAGTTGTGGTAGCCAACGTTGCCTAAAATATCCTTTAAATTGATCCCAAGTAACATTGGTCTCATCAATATTTAGCTCAACTTTACGGCTATCCCACCATGAAGATGCTTCGTGGGAAAGCTGATAGGCTCCCCAAATAGCTTTGGTTTCCTCTGAGAAGTTTCTTATTGCAAAGTACTTCTCCATTTCACTGAGCCAGTTCTCAGCTCCATCTCCTAATTTGGTGCCATCATATTTAGGTGGGCTTATCCTTTTTATATCATTAGTGAGTTCTGCTGCCAACCTGGCCTTTTTGTTTTCTGGTTGGACAGGTGAATTTCTAGCATTAATATCAACACCCATATCGGGGTTGTCCTCAGGAGGTTGCTGATTGTTATTACCAGCTTCATCATCCTCCTCATTTCCCATCACCTACTGTTCAAGTACAGCTAAACGATCTCTTGTGTCCAACAGGGCAGCAAGGATCTCATCAAGTTTTTGGGTTGTTGCTGCCCCTCCTTCAGGTGGAGCATTATTCGTAATGTTCCCCCTTGTTCTAACCATTTTCTGTTACAAGAAAATTTAGGTTTTTATCAGATTATGGACACAATAGGTCCAAGAGCTACAACCTTTAGCTTTGATACCAAGATGTAACGACCTCATTTTAGTACATTAGAACAAGTAATTTTATTTTTTTTTGATAAATGCTTCCTGGTTCTAAATACATAATTTAGAACTCACAAATCAAAACAACCATTCTTATAACAGATAACCATATGCAGCTGTAATGACTCGGAGTACCTCCGATCTTTTCATTCCATGACTCGGTAATCTACCGATCTATTCATGAGTATCAAGAGTTGGCGTTTTTATTTTAACACATCACTCTTACGGTTCTCTTCCCTAATCTGGGATTCAGAATGCTCTATCCAAGGAACCTATCTGAATAATTGTTACCATTATTCATCGGCATCTTGTCCCTTAGACTAGGTGACATAGGACAATGCAATCAGCAGCTTGCAATACTTTGGCCAAAGATTTGAAACATATGCTTATGTCTTGTATTCCTTGATGGCATACTCGTTAATCTGGAATACATCCATCACCCCATTCCTTTGTTATGTAAAATGTCTTATACTGACTTCTATCAGTCTCTCCTGCCCCAAGTTATTCACTCAGGAATGGATTAGTAAAATGACAACGTTATAAGGATGCTCTCGGGGACTAGGGATATGCTGACATACTGGGTCAACCCTAGATAACCCAGTGTGTCAAGATAACCTGAGTCTCCTGGGGCAGCCTTATAACATGACCACGTTCCTAATCAGTCCCAGAGTAAAACTTGTTTGAGTTTAAGGTGTAAATCTTAACGATCAATGCAAAGGGTGTCGCCATAAGTCACCTGCATTGTTGTATCTTTGAGAAGATCCTAATCTTCTCGAAGGTACAACCCTGCAATCAACTTGTGCCATCAACCTTCAAATCCTGCCTCGATAAGATCTACTAAATTTTAAGGTGTTACTTACGTTGAGTTAAAATTATACTATCAGACGCTCCCTTAAGGGTAGTCTTTCCCAGTCCTTGGGTTCCTCACCTTAGAATTACCTTTCTTAATAAAACCCATTACACAAGAGAAGTTTAATAAGATTGAGGTCCTATCAAGGAGTTCATAGAAAAACATAAATCTAAATCAACGAAATTGGACAATAACCCATAATCTTCACATGAGATTGATAACCATACCCTTTTTAGGTTTATATCAGTTCTCATAACTGAAATTATATCTTACTTATTAGCATCGAGATATAGTGATTAAGAGTCCAATTAAACGTTGTCTTGACTTAGATCAAGACTAGGAAGTAATAATTTATTCAGCTCGTTTAGCTTCCTGCTCAGGTTTATTTTAACCTTAGCTTCCCGAAAGACAGTGATCTAAATTCCAATTTAGCTTTAGATAGAACATAATAGAACTACTAAACAATCTTAAGTATTCAGTCACATAACCTTGCAAGCTTACTTAGATAATCACAAAAGTCTCCAGTTATACAATAATAACAATGCTCTTAAGATCATTCGAACCGAAGAAGATCAAACCATCAAGATACGAATACAAACACATAAGTAACAAATACCTCTTTTCATTCCTTTCAAGGCTAATCAAATAAATTTATTTCGTTCAACATATTTGATACAATTCTCAACAGCCAAAGAACATATTTCTTCAAGTAGTACATTTAGATAATCAAATTGAATGTCATCGTAAAACCAAATTAAACAATCTGAACATCATATCAGATCTGCGTGCCTTTACCACTTACGGCAGCCATCTGCAAAAATTGTCAACATGGGTCAGTTCGGTGAACTGAGCATGATAAGCACTAACTCTTAAAACAAATGCAATCCACCAATTGCTCTCATTTAAAAACCTGTTTAAATGAAATCATTTCACCAAACATGTAGACATATTTCAGACTATGCTCTTTTGTAATTCAAACATGACTATAAACACGTAACTCATATTATAGTTACTAAATAGTCCTAGATACTTTTCAGATATTTCTTCATAAATATAAGTGACCAAGAAGAACAAATGTATCCAAAACAACTATCCATCTGAATCCCAAGGACAGAAAACATCCGACAGACCATTACATTCAACATAATAAAATGAATATCATAACAATTCATGAATCCATCAGTATGTTAAAACAATTCCAATAGTTAAATATAAATATATCAACATATACATTACAGTAGAAGAGAAAGAAAGAAAGACATTCAAATTTCCCTTCCATTCATGCTCATGACTGTATCGTCCTCTCAAGAGTAATGCATTCACATTTTACGCATGTGACTAAGCCAGTCGAGACCACAGGAAGAACTACAGTTCGTCAAAAAATTCAAGTATAAAAATTACCTGTAGCTTACTGAGCAATACAATAGCCCTCATGGCAAGGCAGTAATAAATAATCCAACAAATAGACTTAACATAGCTTTCCATATTATTCAAAAAATGAGAAAATATCCAACGCCATCGCTTGTCAAGGCACAACTATTAACTCTTTATCTCAGTCAAGCACAAGACTAGATAATCACAATAACAGAAGACATAACCATGCACAATCACAACATCAATCCCACTGAGTCGAAACACTCAACAACATACAGCTCAATCTAATCCCTACTAACACAGCAAGGACTTAAATCCAAAGCCGAAATCAAAAGAACAACCTCTTTATCACAGTCAAACAAGAGGCTAGATAACATTAAAACAAATGATGTTTCCTTATGCATATATAGTGACATTCACACTAAATCTAACACAATAATGCACAACTTCATTTAACTGAAACAAATCCTTACGATAATACAGCCATGACTTATATTGGAAGTCGTTTTCAAGAAAAATAATCACAACAAGGTCTTCACAGAAGCCAAAATTCCATATCAATATTTTCCTCAAAGTTTCATCCTAAGCCAAGCTACTACAGAATACAACAGGGTCTCAAACCAAGTAAAGTTTGTAAAGAAACCCTTCCTTTAAATTTCCACAGAAGCGAACAGAAAGGAACACAAGAATGTTAAGGAGTCGGAACGATATGCATGCATAGCGAGGGTTTAAATCGAGATTCGAGCCAACTCGCAACATATCGAGATCTCCAACAAATCACAAACAACTAATGCTCATAAACAAGGCTTAGATTGAAGTTGATTTCATGCGACAACAATTCAAGAATCCCAATAGTATTCCCAGCAAAACTTCTACCGAAGTCGTAATTCAAGATACATATCAAGGACTCCAACTGAATCAATATATTAAGTAATCTGAACTAAACATCAGCATTCGAAACTAAGCTTAAGCAGAAGATGAAACATAAAAAGAACTCCAACTGAGTCTGTACCAACGATATTCACTACTAAGCAACAGTATTCATAACAAAGCAATAGAAGTCGTAATACCAGTTACTTTTCAAGGACTCCAACTGAGTCTAACTAATAAGTATTCACATTCATGACTTCTACAAAAGTCCAAAATATATGAAACATTCCAAGGACTCCACAGAGTCATTTTCATATATATATTCCTCGCAAACTTTCAACGGATTATATCCCAAAAATTGCAACACAGGGAGGACTTCTACAAAGTCGCATTCAAATAGTATAAACACAGCAAGTTATCCAACCAGAAGTAACTTAAAGTATTATAGCAAAATCCAACAAGATTCAGCAACCATAAAAGTACAGCCGGTTTCAAATGAAGCGAAACCACAAGGAATATTAAATACATAAACTATTCCTTCAAGGTCTTCTAAAGATCCGAGATTCCTAATTTCACAGGAAAAGAAGAACCAAAACAATGCTTCCAACCAACTGAATTGAAATCACCTGAACAGAGTTGTTCTAATGAAATCATTTGAAGGAAAGCAGGATTTTTAAAGGTTAGGGCCTAACATGCCTGGTAATGCTGCTTAAAATCTAAATAAGACCTATGAAAGAGCTTGATCCTTCTCCTCTTCTTCCACGTTAGTTTCAACAACAATAATTTGTTATTTCCATGCTTTATAAACTTTCCTTGACAAAGAAAAGAGCTAGTTATTCTCATAGTTGCCATGCAACACTGAGTAGACTGGTTCGAAGAACTAGTGATCAAATAGAGGGAAAACCGGAGCGCATGGAAAACCAAACAAATAACTAGTTTTCCATTTCGCATGTCTTCCCGAGCAATCCGAGCTCGGAAACTGAGTTCTTTAATTGCATTAACTCCAAAATTCCTGCTCAATCTCCATTGCCACCGACTGCCATAGTTGGTGATGGACAAATGCAAACCAAAGACCATTTCCAAATTTGGCAACTCTGCCACATCGGCCTCGATGGTCGTTTGAAACCTCAGCTAAATCCTTGTCCTTCATGCTTATCCCCTTCTTTTAATGCCATAGAAACTACCGCCCATGGCTCGCACCCCTTCATAGGTCCCCTTCCCCCACTAACATTAGTTAGGTTAGAAACATAGGTTAGATCATAAGGTGATACTTAGTCTAACTTCCTTAGTGCTAGGTTGCTAACCTTAGGAACATTTAGCTTATAGCTTAAGGCTAGGTTAGATTAACACTAATCAACCCATAGGTTATTAACCTTAATAAATCCAGTTTAGGTCTAACAATTAGAATCGTTCAGTATAAGAACCAACAAATATACATTCACGAAAAGGATTCATTCCAGCACTGATAATAAGCTAGTAGTATAAATGTATCTGAATTTATTACCTGGCTCAAGATCAAGACCTTCCTGATATTACGATATCGGGAACCAATTCATTTAACAAGATCAGCTTGAGTTAACTCCTGAATTGCTCATTCCACACATTCAAACCTTGCAACCTTCGTAAGGTCTATAATTTCTGTTCATCCAGAATAAACTTAAAACATCTCTTGGATCAATGCCACTGATCCAAGGTTGAGTCATATAGATGGGTAAATCCACAATTTATTCCAAAATCAGATTAAACTCAGGTGCAAAAATGAAAGAAATAAAAGAGTCCAAGCATATCCTGGCTCAGTCAAAGATCTTCAAATGCAAAGAAGATACAATCTATATCAAGCATGACTTCATAATCAAAGGAACACATCCTTTTTACAGCAGAAATCATATATCAAAACTTGAATGCCCAGGAGGAAGTAACAATAGTTCAGGGTGTTACAAAAAATCCTGCTAATATGATAAAATCACGTTTCCTGATATATCCGGCACGTTTTAAGGCCCAAAAAGTTTTTTTACCCTGGAAAGTCAATGTGGAAATTGTATAGTACTCTTAGTGTACAATATTCAACACTTTCTCACATGAAAATAGGCTCCACAACCTAACAATCTCCCACTTGGAGACTAGTTTTCCTCTGAGCAAGTTTGTCAACCCTTCACTAATTTCCGTGAAGGCCAACAAAAGATGAACATAGATTTAGTTTTTCTCTTGTGACCACCTTGGTCATCATGTCTGTAAGACAACATGGAAATTGTATAGTACTCTTAGTGTACAATAATCAACACTTTCTCACATGAAAATAGGCTCCACAACCTAACAATGCCTCTTAGAGAAAATTTTCTCGTTCCTAGAAAACCTTGAGACTCCAAAACCCAGGAAAGGGGTTAATAGTCCAAGATGATCCTGAACCTTCTTGAAACTCTGTAAATTCTCCATAAACACAAAATTTTCCTGAAATTCAAATGATTCATGAAGTAATTTTCTGATTCCATCGTATAATTTACCCTCGTTGTCTCTTTTTTCCCAAGGGGTAAAAAATGGATAACATTTTTTGTGAATCATGGGGACATTTGCCTACTAGATGTGTTAGACCAGTAGTTTGAAGCCTTCATTGGGCACAAATTCATAATTGATAGTATGAAACCTGATGCTGAACCATAAAATTCATGTCCCTGAGCTACCTGAATGTTGTTGCATCCCAGACTTGGAGTTGACCTTCACTCGTAATTTCCAAAATTTCATAAGAAACTCCTGAAGCACTCATGAGTGGAATTTTTTTTATCTAAAATCCTCACTTGGTCACATTCCTCAACAAACTAACCTACATGATGAAGGATGATACACTAAGCTTGTCCTGGAATATGATTTTTCCAAGTATAAAGGACACTAAAACCAATGATTTATGGGCATTCATAACACATTGTAGAGTTTTGAGTAAAAAAATTTTTGAGTTGGGAAATCATGGAAACCTATTAAATTTTTGTTATTATCTTCTTCTAAATACTCCACCTCCAACACACTATGCAAGAGAAATGTTGAAACATACCACACACTATGTACAAAACTTGAAATCATACATGCTTTAAGTGAAACATGCAAAGTGTGCACAAGAACTTGTTCTACTGAAAAAAACCTACTCCAAAATAATACTAACCATAAGCAAGGAAAGCCCCAAATGAAACCTGACACTGGAAAGGCAAAGTAACTTCCTTTTCTTAAAATCTTGGACCATGCAATTTAATTTGCAATGAGGATGGCTACATGTATGAGTGAAAGAATGAAAAGGAAAAAAATTTCTACCCATCTTGCTAAAATATCAACATCAACCAAAATAAATACCTCCCTAAGAATCTCATTGTCTGAATCTTAGAGGTTTTTGTGTTGACCCTTGACACTTTAAGAGTCATCCTAATGTTTGGAATTAAACATGACTTGTGTAAATTATAACCTTTTCTCCAATGAAGATAGGTAGTTGATGGGATATGGTCTGATTCATCGAATCATCCCGCAACTCTGAGCCTCAAATTCAATAAGGAAATCTACTTGTAGGTGTTCTTGGAAAAGGTGAGTGTCTATAAGTTGGTTTTTTTCTCTATGTGTCTCATCTACAGAAAATTGGCCTTTATCTCAAGTGAATGGTAATGACGTGGTTCTCTCTTCATACAATTCTCCTTCTTTGACAAAAAGAATTTCCTCCACAAAATGAAACTCTCTAGGATTCTTAACAGACTCTAATGGATTCATTGTTGAACCACTAGAAGTGTTTGAAGTGTGCTACTCACCTAGGAGTCTTTCCTCTTCTGATTGAAGAAAAAACATATATGCATTTTTAACCTCCTCATCTAACATGAAACTTGAAAATTCAAACTCCTTCATTTGATGTTTTTGATAACTATTAAGAGTAGGAAGATATTTAAGAATATCCTCCATGGTGGATTCATTAACTAAATCATCTTTTGCAATTGAGATAAAGAAAATCTTAATGATATTATCCACATTCCAATTTTTTGAATCTGACTCAGTTTCTTCATTCAATGAATCATATGGAAGATTCAATTCCTCCATAATTGGTTCAAAAGGATTGGTTGAAGCTGTAATTAATTCCTGAATGCTCCTTTCCATGGCAATAAGCACTTTATGTGTAAGGCTAAGTGATGTAATAACAAAAATGACCATCTCCATAGGCTCTTGTCCATCAAAACATTCCTCCAAATCCAACAAACGATATTCGTCTCCATTCTCTGGTTGTGTCAAGGGTCCAAATTATTTCTCCATGGTGTCCTCTAGATTAGAATTTGGCTCACCATAGCCTTCTTCATTCTCAAACATAAAATTAGTAAGCTTGAATTCATCTAAGAAATATTATTTTTTAAAATATGGAGAAGGAGAAAGATTTGAAACCTCGAGTATGGCTTGTTATGCATTCAAAACCTTTGAACCTTCCCTTTCTTCCTTCATAGCTTGGAGCTCATTATGGCTAATTACAACATCTAATGAGGATCTTGTTAAATTAGTAAAATCTTCTAAAAATGCTACAAGTTCTTGACATGCAGGGAAATTAGGATCATTGCATTGAGCTAAAATATCTTGCACTCTAGAGATATTTTCTTCATTTACGTGCACATACTTCTCTTCTAGTGGATTTGAATCTAACTTCTAATCTTCCTCTATAACTGATTTTACAACCTGTGGTAAATCAGTAGTTTCCATAGACATAGCATCAACATGCACACTACATTCTGTGCATGTAGACTATTGGTCATCATTTACTTTTTCTTGTTCTTTTGTAAATTCATTCTTCACCACTTACTTTTCAGCTTCATCCTTGGCTAGAGGCTTGATTAGAAGAGGAATTTGCTTGATTTTAAGTCTTGCATCCAACTCTTTGATGTTTTCAGTGAGATCTTCTTTTCTAGGATCCTTAACCATTCCCCCCCCCCCCCGCTCTTAACTAATATCATATTTTTGGTTCTCCCAAAATGGATTTGGGAATGCAAGAGAAGGGGTGGGTTGGGACTCACCTGGTTCCTTCATTTTTGAGGTGGTGGAAGAGGTGAAACGTATTGTCTTAATTAAGGGAAAGGAATCTTAAAAGAAAGAGGGCCAGAAGATTCACAACAGGATGGGAAGATATGAGATGAAGAAACAGGATTCACAATGTGGGAAATAGGTGAGAATCTTAGGAATTGAGGTTTTGGATGAAATTATGTTGGTTAGGGAATGAAAAGGGGACTCTGAGATGGTAATGTAAAAGTTTCCCATTGAGAGGAATGACCAGCATTGTATTCATGAGCCTCTATCTCTTCAGCCCATATTTCAAGTTGAGGCAATATTTCAAGCATGAAACCAAGATTTTCTTGCAGGATGTAGTGATTTGGCATAGGGCCAACCAAAAGAGAAGGTACCTTGAATCCAATCCTTAATGCCTTCATTTTAATTGTGGTTCTAGAATGCACCATACCTGACTCCATTTTTTGCATCTTAATTTTCAACTCTACATCTTCATATGTAGGATAACATCCATCATCTACATACTCGTGCTCTTTAAAAGTTACATATTTAGGTGAATAACCAAACTAACCAAGAATTTACTCATAGGGATATGCATGTTGCTGATTTTCACTATAAAACAGATTTGGAGGTGGATTGTAATCACATGGGAATGAATTTTGTGAGTTTTGAGGTGGAGTGAACTGGTATTCCTATTGCTACAAGTAGGAATTCCACTCTAGGAATGAAGCCATGATTTAACAGCTTTATGAATGGTATAAAAATGGAAAGATGTTGAAGAAAAATGGATGGAAAAATAAATTCTACGACTCAGAGAGTGGGTTACTTAGACCAATGGAGTCATTCTTTGTTCTTGGTATACCTTCTAAGAATAGAATTTCATTGAGATCACAATAAATCAATAAAATGTAGTGAATACAAACATACACACCTATGAAAAATATTACTCTTGTTGTCCAACTGGGAATGCCAAAAACTATTCTCACAAAAGTACAACACCCCTAAATTTTCAGCATGTGAATGGGGCATTCTTTGTGATTGGGTAACATGGGTATCACCTCTCAAGCTATGGGACTTACGGTCCTAGGGTGAACCTCCTGAGAAGGTTTTCTTCCTCTTCCTAAAATAAGCACTACACTACTCCTAATCTAATACAAATAACTAACTAGACCTATACTAAGATTTCCAGGGATACTAAGAGAGAGAGATTACATGAAGTAAAACCTACAGTACAAGTGGTGATGCACCAAGAAAGGGATTTGATAGACAAATTTCTATCCTGTCAATGAATAAGGATGATAATGGGAAGGATGGAAATGCATCACAAACCTAATTACACACAACACTTCATTCCCGTTAAGCACAACATCTTCCAACACCAACAATAGAAACATGGGGTTACACAGTGTAACACCCTCGACAATTGATATATTCCTTTTTTAAATTCAAGTGTTGCCATGTGATTTTCTAGATAAAGATTTTTTCTTCTAACTGTTGAATGTCATGCTTGATAAGGATAAATATTTTATGTTCTTAAAATCGTTAGACTAAAATTATATGGTTGTCAAGAGTTCATTTTCACTTTGGAAATATGAGCTGCAATCTGGTTTTAAGATTTGCAGACTTATTTCTTCTTCCAACTAATCCTTGGATCAATTTCAATGATCCAAGGAATGTTGCAAGTCTTCTTCATAGACTAAATGGTAAAATTGACATTCAGTAGTTTAAGGGACATAGAAGACTAAATTTTTTATTATACTAATTCTTGGTCTTTTTTCAATGTGTTTTCATTCAGCTGTATGTTTGTGCTTGGGTATTTGGTGATTGATCTTGGTAGGACATTAAGGACTTAAGAAAAATTTAATTCTCTAAGAAGAAGTTCATAGTCCTAAAAATCTACGGACTAGCCTGATGGTAACCTAAGCTAGGTAAGAACAACTATGTTTATTTATTGGAATTATGTTCTAAGCTAAGTCTCTTTTTCTATTGTGGGGTTGGCATCCTAACCTAAGCGTTATGCTAAGAGAATAAGGGAATATTTAATAAGGGGATACTAAGCTATTCTAGCTAATACCTAATACAAAAGGGTTGTGATTTTAACCTAACCTAAGGTGAGAATTCTAATGGCTAATGTTCTGAGACCTATGTTAGTAATTTTTAAATTAACCTAAGTTATATTTGAATCTAACCTAAACTAAAGGGAAACTAAAGGGGTCACATGACATATGGGTGATAGTTCCAATGACATTTAAATGATTTGAAAGGGGTTTAAATGAAGAAGTACTGGCAGATTTGGCAGAGATCTAGTGGACTTGGTGGAGGCCTACGTGGAAACTCCACTAACAGATGGAATTGTATTTTTGTGTTGATTTGGCATTCGCTAGATTTAGGAGGTGGTGGCAAGGAAATATAAGTGGGAATTTTGGATTGAATGGAATTTATGGCATTTATGAGCCTTTGTCTTCACATGTAAACCATCTTGGAAACATAGGAGATGGGTTTGTAGGAGGTTATTTGGTTTTTCTTGCATGGTGGATTTTTCTCTACATGGAGCTAACTGGTTCTTTGAACCAACAGTTCTACCTTCACTTCAAAGCTATTTTTGGTTTCTTTGGCCTATTTTTGATTGAAGGAAAGTATTTTAGGAAATTGAGGAAGATATGTTTGATTTTTGATCTGTCTTGGAGGAGAAAAAGAGTTGGAAGCTTGGCTGGAAGTATCCTTCGATTTGGTGGAAGCACTATCAAGCATGATAGGATTTAACTATTAAAATTCTTTGCATTCTTCTAAAAGAATCATTAGAACAAATCTTCTCTCATGAAAATATTGTTTTCTTGCACGTCTGGTAATTTTGGTTGTTGGGTTTTATAGAGCCTTGTGTGTTTGATTTGAATCCATGGAAAAATGGTATTGTTTGGAAACTGACATCCTGTGTTAGTTTTACGACCTACATGTAAGTAAAAATGGTAATAGAACTTGTTTTGTATATCTGTTTTTCTCTCTTGAGCTTGTATTCAAAGTTAAGGTGTTTTGGACTGACTGTCATGAAAATATATGGATCTTAGCTTAAGGGAAAACTTGAGTTCTATTTTTATTTGATTCTGGGTTGTGTTTTATTTTTGGACATAGACCCATGTTGGAGCTTCGCTTTGCTTAGAACCAGTGTTAGAAGCTCGTGCTTGTTGAAATGTTACTTGGAGTTCATTTTTAGAACTTTACATGCATTATCTTGTTAGTATAGTTCTAAATGTTTGTGTTCGAAGCTCAGGTTCATCTATGTACTTTTGTTAAACACTTGAGTCTTATGGACTAGTATTTGGGTCGATTCATTTGAACCTATCCTAGTATTTTGTATTGGGTTATTCTTTAGTGATGATTGAGTTATATCTCTTTACTGGAGTGAATAATCACCAAGGAACTTTGTGGGAACTTGTTTGAGTTGTTTAAATCTCTCTTTTGAGCTTTGGAACTAGAAACGTCTTAAGGAATGTTGAACTTATATTATGTTTTTTACTGTATCAACTTCTTGGGATAGTATGAGCATCGAAACTGGAGGAAGTGTTCTCTCCCCACTGTTTCGAAGAAACCCACATTTTGGGTTGACTGTATAAAGTTGTAGTAAGGAACCACTTTTGTAATTTTTTTTTTGTGAAGTTATATTTTGTTATTGCGTTCTTGTTCCTTCGGAATTTAAGACTGAGACAAATTCTGTATTGGATGTTTTGGGTTTTAGCTCTCCCACTCTTCTATCTCTTTGAATAAATTAGGTTTTAGTGGAAAATTTAGGATATTACCATGGACACTAGAATAATAAAAAAGGATACCTTCTCTGTTTAGTTGTATTGAGTTTGATTCAATTCAATAACGGATTGTTTACTTTTTATATTATTTTGAGAAGCATTTGTGAGACTTCAATCTTGGGTTCATGGCTAACTCTGAACCTTATCATTATTGTTTTGAGATGTTATTCTCGATTAAAATAGTGAACATACCTTGGCTTCTCTTTAAGAAATAAAATATATATACATATGTGTAATCTTTTGTGAATGGTATATTGATTTGAGTCTACAGTGTGCTTTCATCCTGAATTAGTTTGAAACTGAAATTTCTTGTTTAGTTGAAATGATACGATTTATCATTGGTTCTCTTTTATTTGAGTTATTATCCTTCTATCCCTGGATATGCTCATAGTTTGATCCTTTCTGTACTCTACTCTCTTTCGAGAGGGATATTTCCTTTGATATGTTGGTCTACCTCGTCAAACCATTGATAAAATAATGTTGAGAATTAGTAGCCAAGAGGGTTCTGCTGTTAAGTACATTGATACTTATGGTTTGACTGTTGTTGACTAGTCTTGTCTAGTTTATATGGATAGGAGTAGGTTTTTCTCTTATACTCTTTAACCTTTGTGAAGAACTTGCATAGAGATTAACTCCTCTTTGGGCTTCTTTGTTTGTGATCACTGTTTTTTGATCTTGTTTGATAATTTCCTTCATGGAAATTTGGAATTGGAATTGCAGTTAGACTGTTCTAGTTTTCCTTACCTTCTTGTTTGGTTATGGAATTATGTTTGATGTATATTCTAATGATTGAATGTGTAATGTTGTTATCCCGAAAAGGAACAAGTAACTCATGTTATAATATGGTCTATTTTCTCTGATGTTATAGGTTTGGGCTGATTTTATCATGGTTCTTGCTTAGGATATAGATGAATCATCCCTGAAGGAACCAGGTTGTATACATTTATTTTGTCTCTTAGAAAAGATAAATGTGGTATTCTATTAGGATAAAATTATGAAATAATGGGATGACAGGTTTGGTTGTTTTTTTTCTAGCCATTTATAGTATTAAAAGAACTTTAAGATCTTAGGTAGATATTGGTTATTATATTATGCTTTTCTCTTTAACAATGATCTTGAATTATTAAGTACTTCCTTTCTTTTTCTTATCACTTATGCTGATTGTATAATGATTTAATTATCTCATTAAAGAAGTGTTGCTTTAATGATACAATTAGTGGAATGCACTTTGTTTTAATGATTAGTGCTTACCATGCTCAGTTCATTGAATTGAACCGTGCTAGCTATTTTTACAGATGGACAATTTAAGTGGTAAAATAAGGCAAACACTTATATGATGTATTGGATGATATATCTATAAATTATTAGTAAATAATTCTGATTCATTCTTTTGTTGTATTGTAAAGAAAAGTTGTATACTTTATAGAATGAAGGTTGTTGTTATGAAGTATGCCTAAAGAGCATAGTCTTGTAAATTTTATAAGTTGTAATGAGGAATTGTGAGTTTTAATTTATTTGCATTGGTTGTGAATATTATCTCGTACTTTTTATAAAGAAGATGAAAGTTCCATCTTGTTGATATTATTTATATTATGTTATGTTTATCTCATTATCTTTGATAAATGGTTAATGGGAATTAGTTGAATTTACTCTATAATGAAGCAATTTGTTTAGTTGCATAATATGATGTGTTTTATCTAAATAGTTTAACATAATAATGTGTTGCATGATGAACATGGAGTATGAACTAAGGATATTGGGAATGATATAGCCTAATACTTAATCATATTGAGAAAGACTCTTTCTCTCTCACAATTGAATATAAACCTAAAAGGTTGGGAGATATGATTACTAATTATTAGACTTCATTTTGTATGAAGTCTACATTAATTGGATATATACAAACGTTAAACCTTCATAAATGTTAAATAACATTTAAAAAGAAACTTATGATATTGCTGTCCTATTTTGGTTAATTACTGGTTTAACTGAAAAAATGAAAATTAAAAGAAACCATAATTTTAAAAAAGATATTTAATACTTTTTTGATACAAGTATACAATAAGAACTTATGGAGTATTAGATTAGGGTTTAGTAGGGTTGTTGTAGTCAAGACATAATCCAAATTAACAACATATTAACAATATCCTTGGGGTATGTACATCTCGACGAGTTAGTTTCTATAGATTTTTGGCACACACCAACTGCATGGATGTACTTTCAAGAAGACTTGGGTCTTCTTAAGAATACATCGTTGTAGTTGACATGTGGCATCACCCTTCCACATTGATCATCTAGATCTACACACAATAAGAACTCAGACTTGAACTTAGTTTCTCTGTAGGTCAAGATAGGAGCATATTTAGGATAGGAATTAGCTCCCAATGGCTCAGGGTACCTTGGCACATATGGTTGACTGAGGTCAACCGAGTATGCCCATCTACCCTAGGCCATTATGAGTGTCTTCCTACAATAAGTTATGTTTCTATCTAGGGCTAGGGTTAAACCTGGGACAAGTGTAATGTTGATAATTAGTAAAGACCAATCATGATAATAGTGGAGTGAGGTGAAGGACGTATTCCAATATGATGAGTATGTTGTCTAGGAATAGTGACATACATAGTATGTTGTAAAAATTTGGCCAAAGTATCGCAATCTGTTGGTTGTGTTGTCCTATGCCACCAAATTTAAAACAACGTGATATCAAATGAATATTGGTAACAAATATTGAAATATGTTCTTTAAATAGATCATTTCGTACCCGGTGTAGGGTAGAAAGACAAGGTATACGAGGTATATGATATATAATCAATACATAGGATAACATAAATAGATCAGTAGCTTATAAAGTTATGGAATGAATAGATCAGTGGATCACCAAGTCATTATAGTTGCATATGGTTATCTATTTGAATTCAATTAGCATGGAATGTTTGTTCTGAGTAATGCTTTATTTAGAATAGTGAACATTATATATATAAAAATAAATTCCCTTGTTTTTAAAGTCTTAAAATGGGAATGTTACATCTTGGTATTAGAGCTGAAGATTGCAGCTCTTAGACCTATTGTGTCCATAATCTGATGAAACTTAAATTTTCTTGTAGCAAAAAATGGTTAGAATAAGAGGAAATGTTACAAATAACCATCCGCCTGAGGAAGGAGCAATAACTTCCTAGAAACTCAATGAGATCCTTACTACCCTGTTAGACACAAGAGATCATTTGGTTGTACTTGAACAACAAGTAATGGGTAATGAGGAGGAAGAAGAAGCTGATAACAATAATCAGCCACCCCCAGGGGACAACACCAATGTTGGTGTTGATAATAACAATGTTAACATACCTGTTCAACCTGAGAACAAAAAGGCTAGGCTAGCAGCTAAACTCACTAATGAAAAAATAAGGATAAGTCCACCTAAGTTTGATGGCACCACATTAGGAGATGGAGCTGAGAATTGGCTCAGTGAAATGGAGAAATACTTTACAATAAGGAATTTCTTAGAAGAAATAAAGGCGATATGGGGAGCATATCAGATTTCTCATGAAGCATCTTCATGGTGGGACAACCATAAGGCTGAGTTGAACATTGATGAAGCTAATACCACATAGGACCAATTTAAAGGTTACTTTAGGAAAGGATGGCTGACACAACTCTACCATGATTAGAAAATAACTAAATTCTAGAACTTAGCTCAAGGAAAGCTAATTGTAACTGAGTACTAGGAGAAATTTACAAAACTCCTTAAGTATGTACCTTACTACCAAACTGATGAGAAGTTCAGGATATGGAAATTCATCATGGGATTAAATCCTGTTATAGGGGGATAGGTGGATGTTCACAACCCAACCATGATGGAAGGGGTTGTTGAAAAATCCATAAGGTAGGAACAGAAATTAAAGGCAATTTATGCTCACAAGGAGGAAGTAAGGAAGAAAAATCCCAACTCCTCTTCATCATCTCTTACACCCAAGAAAGGACCATGGAAGAAATTTGGAATGAAAAGTAAGTTTTCATCTGATACTAATAAGAAAGCAGTAATAAACAAGTTTGTTGGTAAAGCACAGAACAACTTTTCTAAGAACAATAATAACGGACAGAAGTCCTGTGGGGGTCCGAACATTAACTCTAAGGTTGGAAATAAACCTGAGCCTAGGAAGGGACCTATAGGAGGCTTTTATAACTCTGGAAAAGATCATTATGCGAATCAATGTCCTCTAAATAAGGATGATCATAATCAATAGCACAAGATACATGCTTCAATAACTGATAAGTAGACTTAGAAATAGGCCACACCCATAGAAGTTCTGGGTAAGTTATTTGGCTTACCTATAACTATTATTTTTTATACCGGAGCTACTGCATGCTTAATTTCTAGTAAATTAGCATCAAAACTAAAAAGAAAAGATGGAAACATGGATAAAACATGGACTGTATAGTATGGGAACAATGTTGTTCATATGGTTAGTATGTGTCTTTTTGGAGCAGTCCTTGATTTACCTAACTTTTCCACTGAGGTTGATCTTTATGTTACACCTTTGGGGTCTTATGATGTAATCATAGGTGTTAATTGGTTAGCAGAACATAAGGCTAAAGTGGACTGTTTTGAAAAACACATTAGTTGTTTAGATGACCTGTAGAAAACAATAGAGATTCAGGGTGTGAAACATGAGATTTCTGTTAGAAAATTGTCAACTATGCAACTTAAAAAGGCCAAAAATAAAGGATGTACCTTATATGCAGTAAAAATTACTAAATCAATTGAAGAGACCAATGATATTATGGAATGATATCTGCTGTTATGAGACTTCAGTGACGTATTTTCAGAATAATTGTTAGGTCTTCCACCCAAAAGGGAATTTGATTTCATGATTGAGATCAAGCCTGGAACTGAACCTATTTCTAAAGCACCATATCAAATGACTACTACATAACTAGTAGAGCTTAAGGCTCAATTTCATGAAATTTTGTGTCAAGGTTTGATTAGACCAAGTGTTTCACCTTGGAGAGCACCTATAATTTTTTGTGAAAAAAAAAGATGGAACACTTAGATTGTGCATTGATTACATAATGTTAAACAAGGCAACAATCAAGAATAGATACCCACTCCCTAGGATTGATGATTTATTTGATCATATGTGTGGAGCATCGGTATATTCTAAGATAGATTTTCAATCTGGATATCATCAATTGTGAATTAAGGATGAGGATATTCATAAAACAACTTTCAGAACAAGGTATGGACATTATGAGTTCACGGTTTTACCTTTTGGATTAACTAATGCACCTGCAACATTTATGAATTTAATGAATAATATATTTCAAGAATACTTGGACAAATTTGTGCTCGTATTCTTGGATGACATTCTCATATATTCAAAAAGTATTGAGGAACACCATGAGCATTTGAAGATAGTTTTGGGAATATTAAGAAAGAGATGGTTATTTGGTAAGCTGTCTAAATGTTCTTTTTGTGACACAGAAGTACACTATTTGGGACATGTAATAAGTAAATATGGAATTGATGTAGATCCTTCAAAAATTATAGCTATAATAGAGTGGCCTGCACCTAAGAATGTACATGAAGTTAGAAGCTTCATGGGACTTGTTGGCTACTATAGGAAATTTGTAAAAGATTTTTCTAAGATAGCTACACCAATAACATCCTTACAGAAGAAGGATAAAAAGTTTGTTTGGAGTGAGAAATGTGAAATTACATTCAAAACCTTGAAGGAACAGTTAACTTCAGCACCTATTCTTGCAGTACCAGATCCTAATGGAGATTTTATGGTGGTAACTGATGCATCAAGTGAAGGTCTAGGAGGTATTTTGTTACAAAATGGTCATGTCATAGATTATGAAAGTAGAAAACTGAAGTTACATGAGTTGAATTATGCTCCACATGATTTAGAGCTTGCTGCCATTGTTCATGCACTATAAGTTTGGAGACATTACCTTCTTGGTAAACCTTTTGAATTGAAAACTGATCACCTTAGACTGAAGTATATCTTCACTCAACCAAATCTTAATGCAAGACAATGAAGGTGGTTAGAGTTTTTGTCCCAATATGATTTTGACATCAGTTATATTAAGGGTAAATAAAATAGAGTGGTGGATTCTCTAAGTCGTAGGAAACACATTTCTTCTCTTATAATGTTAAGAACTCAGTTTAAGGATGAAGTAAAAAGTGTAATGGAATTTGACTCTTACTTTCAGCAAGTAAAAACAACACTTGCTTTAGATTCAAATGATTTGAGGTATAAAGGTTTTCGCTTTGATAAAGAAGGAATCTTACGATTTGAAAACGAAGTCTATATACCTTCGCTAAATGATTTAAGAAAGAATTTGTTAGTAGAATTTCACAACTTACCTATTTATAGACACCCAAGCATTACAAAAATGCTTGCTAATATAAAATAACAATATTTCTGGAAAGGAATGAAAAAGGATGTTCTAGACTTTGTGACACATTGCCTTGAATGTCAATGTGTTAAGGCGGAACATATGCACCTAGCCAGTTTGTTGTATCCTCATATCATACCATAGTACAAATGGAAAATAATAAGCATGGATTTTGTACAAGGGTTACCTATGTTGAGAAAGAAGCATGATGTTATTTTAGTAGTTGTCGATAAACAAACAAAAGTAACACATTTTATTTCTGGGAATCTGAAGGATGATTCTCCTATTTTGGCAAGAATATTTTTACATGAAATTTTCAGATAACATGGAGTACCTAAGTTAATAATTTCAGATAGAGATCCTAGAATGACGTCAAGATTTTGGCAAATTCTTAACGTAGCTTTAGGGACTAAGCTAAATTTTAGTCCTATGTATCATCTGGAAACAAATGGATAGAGTGAAAGAGTAAATCAAATTTTAGAAGATATGCTATGGATGTATTGCATAGATCAACAGTATAAGTGGGAAGAGTACCTTCCATTAGTTGAATTCACATACAATAATACATATCATGCTTCTCTTAAGATGGTACATTTTGAGGCATTATACGGAAGAAAATGCAGAACCCCTGTTAGCTGGGATAGCATAGAGGATAGAGAGGTAATTGGACCTGAAATTCTTACTGAAATGGAACAAGTTAAATTTATTCGTGAATGCTTGAAAGAAGCAACAGATAGGTAAAAGAGTTATGCTAACTTAAAGAGGGTTGATAGGAAATTTGAACTTGGTGAGAAAGTCTTTCTTTGGGTTAAACCGAAAAAGAGTTCTATAACTTTTGGCAAGGCTGCCAAGTTATCACCTCGTTATGTGGGACCTTTTGAGATAGTTGAAGTAATCAACCCTATAGCTTATCGTTTAGCATTACCTCCTAATTTGTCACGAATGCATGATGTTTTCCATATTTCTTTGCTTAAGAAATACATTTCAGATTTATCACACATGTTAAATTGGAATTCCTCGCAGGTCTAGGATCCAAGAATAATCATGGTTAAACCCATACGAGTGCTTGAAACTTGCCAGTTACATTTGAGAAATCGTGAGATAAGTCAATGCAAGGTCCAATGGGACTAGTTTAATGAAGAAAGTGCAACTTGGGAAAACCTTGAGGATATGAAAAATACTTTTCCATATCTATTTGAACAGGATTGACTCTATTGACTGATAAAAACATGTGATTTTATCTTTGTAATATAATAAGTATGCCATTTTTTGGCAAATATTTATTTATTTTGAATAAACAACTATATAATGTTGATTTTTTGGAACTTAATTAATGCTGATATGTTTTTGATATATGGTAAGAAAAGTGAATAGGATGATTTTTCCTTGATGTAATATTTTTAAAAATGAGATAATCATTGGGAAGATGATTCTTTTAGGAGGGAAGCATATAATACCCTCAATAACTGATATATTCCTCTTTTGCATTCAAGTGTTGACATGTGATTTTCTAGATAAAGATGTGTTGACTATTGAAGATCATGCTTGATAAGGATAAATCTTTTCTATTCTTAAAAATCATTAAACTGAAATTATATGGTTGTCAAGAATTCATTTTCACTTTGGAAAGATGAGCTGCAATCTAGTTTTAAGAGTTGTAGACTTATTTCTTCTTCTGACTCATCCTTGGATCAATTTCAGTGATCCAAGGAATGTTTCAAGTCTTCTTCATAGACTGAATGGTAAAATTGACATTCAGTAGTTTAAGGGACATAGAAGACTGAATTTTGCATTATACTAATTCTTGGTCTTGTTTCAACGTGTTTTCATTCAGTTGTATGTTTGTGCCCGGGTCTTTGGTGATTGATCTTGACAGGACATTAAGGACTTAAGAAAAATTCAATTCTCTGAGGAGAAGTTCGGAGTCCTAAAAATCTAAGGACTATCCTAATGGTAACCTAAGCTAGGTAAGAATAGCTATGTTCTAGCTATGTTTATTTATTGGAATTATGTTCTAACCTAAGCCTCTTATTCTATTGTGGGGTTGACATCCTAACCTAAGCATTATGCTAAGAAAATAAGGGAAGAGTTACTAAGGGGATACTAAGCTATTTTAGCTACTACCTAATACTAAAGGGTTGTGATTTGAACCTAACCTAAGGTGGGAATTCTAATGGCTAATGTTCTAAGACCTATGTTAGTAATTTTTAAATTAACCTAAGTTCTATTTGAATCTAACCTAAACTAAAGGGAACCTAAAGGGGTCGCATGACATATGGCCGATGGTTATAATGGCATTTAAATGATTTTAAAGTGGTTTAAATGAATAATTACTGCCAGATTTGGCAGAGGGCCAGTGGACTTGGTGGAGGCCTATGTGGAAACTTCATTAACAGATGGAATGTAATTTTTGTGTTGATTTGGCATTTACCAAATTTAGGAGGTTGTGGCAAGGAAATATAAGTGGGAATTTTAGATTGAAAGGAATTTATGGCATTTATGAGCCTCGGTCTTCGTGTCCAAACCATCTTGGAAACATAAGAGGCAGGTTTGTAGGAGGTCATTTGGTTTTTCTTGCATGGCGGATTTTGCTCTACATGGAGCTAACTGGTTATTCAAACCAGTAGTTCAACCTTCACTTCAAAGATATTTTTGGTTTCTTCAGCCTATTTTTGATCGAAGGAAAGTATTTGAGGTGAAGGAGGAAGAGATGTTTGATTTTTGATCTATCTTGGAGGAGAAAAAGAGTTGGAAGCTCGGCTAGAAGTATCCTTTGATTTGGTGGAAGCACTATCAAGCATGATAGGCTCTAACTATTAAAATTCTTTGTGTTCTTCTAAATGAATCATTAGAACAACTCTTCTCTCATGAAATTCTTGTTTTCTTTCCTGTCTAGTTATTTTGGTTGCTAGGTTTTATGGAGCCTTGTGTGTTTGATTTGAATCCATGGAAAAATGGTATTGTTTGGAAACTAGCTTCATGTGTTAGTTTTACAACCTGCAAATGGTATTAGAACTTGTTATGTATATATGTTTTCTCTCTTGATCTTGTATACAAAGTTAAGGTGTTTTGGATTGAATCTCGTGAAAATATATGGATTTGAGCTTAAGGGAAAACTTGAGTTTTGTTTTTATTTGTTTCTGGGTTACATTTTCTTTTTGGACGTAGACCCGTGTTGGAGCTTCGCTTTGCTTAGAACCAATGTTTAGAAACTTGTGCTTTTTAAAATGTTGCTTGGAGTTCATTTTTAGAATTGTACACTCATTATCTTGTTAGTATAATTCTAAATGTTTGTGTTTGAAGCTCCAGTTCGTCTTTGTACTTATGTTTAACACTTGAGTGTTATTGACTCATATTTGGGTCGATTCATTTAAACCTATCCTGGTATTTCATATTGGGTTAAGCTTTAGTGATGATTGAGTTATAGCTCTTTACTGGAGTGAATACTCACCAGGGAATTGAGTGGGAACTTGTTTGAGTTGTTTAAATCTCTCTTTTGAGCTTTGGAACTGGAAACATCTTAAGGAATGTTGAAATTCTATTATTTTTTTGACTGTATCGACTTCTTGGGATAGTATGAGTATGGGAATTAGAGGAAGTGCTCTCTCCCCACTGTTTGGAAGAAACCCACGTTTTGGGTTGATTGTATAAAGTTGTAATAAGGAACCACTATTGTAATTTTTTTGTTGTGAAGTTCTATTTTATTATTGCGTTGTTGTTCCTTCAGAATTTAAGACTGAGACAAATTCTGTATTAGACGTTTTGGGTTCTAGCTCTCCCACTCTTCTGTCTCTTTGAATAAAATGTGTTTTAGTGGAAAATTTAGGATATTACCATGGACATTGGAATAATCAGAAAGGATACCTTCTCTGTTCAGTTGTATTGAGTTTGATTCCTTTGAATAATGGATTGTTTTCTTTTTATATTATTTGGTGAAGCATTTGTGAGACTTCAATCTTGGGTTCATGGCTAACTCTGAACCTTATCATTATTGTTTTGAGATATTATTCTTGATTAAAACAGTGAATAGACCTTGGCTTCTCTTTAAGAAAGAAAATATATATACATATGTGTATTCTTTTGTAAATGGTATATTGATTTGGGTTTGAAGTGTGCTTTCATCCTGAATTAGTTTGAAATTGGAACTTCTTGTTTAGTAGAAATGATACAATTTATCATCGGTTCTCTTTTATTTGAGTTATTATTCTTTTGTCCCTGGATATGCTCGTAATTTGAACTTTTATGTTCTTGAATCTCTTTCGAGATGGAGATTTCTTTTGATCTGTTGGTCTACCTTGTTGAACCATTGATAAAATAATGTTGAGAATTAGTAGCCAAGAGGGTTTTGCTATTAAGTACATTGATACTTATGGTTTGATTGTTGTTAACTAGTCTTGTCTAGTTTATATGGATAGGAGTAGGTTTGTCTCTTGTACTCTTTAACATTTGTGAAGAACTTGAGTAGAGATTAACTCCTCTTCAGGCTGCTTTTTTTGTGATCATTGTTTTCTAATCTTGTTTGATAATTTCCTTCATGGAAAGTTGGAATTGGAGTTGCAGTTGGACTGTTCTGGTTTTCCTTACCTTCTTGTTTGGTTATGGAATTTTGTTTGATGTATATTCTAATGATTGGATGTGCAATATTGTTATCCTCGGAAAGGAACAGATAACTCATGTTATAATTTGTTCTATTTTCTCTGATGTTATAGGTTTGGGCTAAGTTTATAATGGTTCTTGCTTAGGATATAGATGAATCATCCCTGAAGGAACCATGTTGTATACATTTATTTTGTCTCTTAGAAAAGATAATGTGGTATTCTATTAGGATAGAATTATGAAATAATGGGATGGCAGGTTTGGTTGTTTGTTTTCTAGCCATTGATAGTATTAAAAGAACTTTAAGATCTTAGGTAGATATTGGTTATTATATTCTTCTTTTCTCTTTAAAGATGATATTGAATTATTAAGTACTTCATTTCTTTTTGTTATCACTTATGCTGATTGTATAATGATTTAATTATCTCATTAAAGCAGTGTTTCTTTAATGATATAATTAGTGGAATGCAGTTCGTTTTAATGATTAGAGCTTATCATGCTCAGTTCATTGAACTGACCCGTGCTAGATATTTTTGCAGATGGAAAACTTAAGTTGTAAAAGAAGGCAAAAAATTATATGATGCATTGGCTGATATATGTATAAATTCTTAGTAAAGAATATCTAATTCATTCTTTTTTTGTGTTGTAAAGAAAAGTTTATACTTTATAGAATGAAGGTTGTTGTTATGCAGTATGCCTAAAGAGTATAGTCTTTTAAATTTTATAAGTTGTAATGATGAATTGTGAGTTGTGATTTATTTGCATTGGTTGTGAATATTATCTCGTAATTTTTATAAATAAGATGAAAATTCCATCTTGTTGATATTCTTTATATTAAGTTATGTTTATCTCATTATCTTTCATAAATGGTTAATGGAAATTAGTTCAATTTCCCATATAGTGAAGCAACTTGTTGAGTTGCATAATAAGATGTGTTTTATCTAAATAGTTTAACATAATAATGTGTTGTATGATGAATATGGAGTATGAACTAAGGATATTGGGAATGATATAGCCTAATACTTGATAATATCAAGAAAGACTCTTTCTCTCTCAATTGAATATAAACCTAAGAGGTTAGGAGATATGATTACTAATTATTACACATCATTTTGAATGAAGTCTAATTTAATTGGATATATACAAATGTTAAATCTTCCTAAAAGTTAAATAACATTTAAAAACAAATTTATAATATCGCTGTCCTATTTTAGCTAATTGTTGGTTTAACTGAGAAAACAAACCTTAAAAGCAACCATAAGTTTTAAAAAGTTATTTAATACTCATTTGATACAAGTATACAATAAGAACTTATGGAGCGCTAGATTAGGGTTTAGTAGGGTTGTTATAGTCAAGACATAATCCAAATTAACAATGTATTAACAATCTCCTTGGGGTATGTACATCTCGATGAGGCAGTTTCTGTAGGATGTTGGCACACACCAACTATAGGGTTGTACTTTCAAGAAGACTTGGGTCTTCTTGAGAATACAATGTTGTAGTTGACATGTGGCATGACCCTTCCGCATTGATCATCCAGATCTACACAATAAGAACTCGAACTTGAACTTAGTTTCTCTTTAGGTCAGGATAGGAGCATATTTAGGATAGGAATTATCTCCCAATGGTTTAGGGTACCTTGGCACATACGGTTTACTTAGGTCAACCAAGTATGCCCATCTACCCTAGGCCATTGTGAGGGTCTTCCTAAAATAAGTTATGTTTCGACCTAGGGCTAGGGTTAAACCTGGGACAAGTGGACTGACGGTAGTCAATAAAGACCAATAATGATAATAGAGGAGTGAGGTGAAGGACGTATTCCAATATGATGGGTGTACCATCTAGGAATAGTGACATACACAGTATGTTGTAAATATTTTCCAAAAGTATCGCAAGCTACTAGTTGCATTTTCCTATGTCACCAAGTTTAAAACAACGTGATATCAGATGAATATTGGTAATATATATTCAGATATGTTCTTTAAATAGATCACTCAGTACCCGGTGTAGGGTAGAAAGACCAGGTATATGAGGTATACGATATGTATTCAATACATAAGATAACATAAATAGATCGGTAGATTACTGAGTTATGGAATGAATAGATCGGTGGATCATCGAGTCATTATAATTACACATGGTTATCTATTTGAATTCGATTGGCATGGAATGTTTGTTCTGAGTAATGCTTTATTTAGAATAGTGAACATTATATATATAAAAAGAAATTCCCTTGTTTCTAAAGTCTTAAAATGGGAATGTTACACACAGTATACCTATAAACATGAGAGAGGTAAAAGGAAGAAACAACAATGGTGCAAGGATAGACAATTAGTCATAAAATGTCATTTTATTACTCCAAGGGAATGCACAGTGCATCATTACGATAGGAAGAAGCAAGGGTTTCCATTACAATATTTGGAAGGAAGGCTTGAAATCTTGTAAATTCACAACAACTCAGCTTAAGAAAAGGAGGGGAAGCATGGAAAAAAAATTCTAAATCCTTGAAATAATGCACCCCTTTACATTTTATATCATTCTATGTTGTGTGAGAGAAAGAAGGAGAATTCCCTAAAATCTAGGTATGAGTGTAGAAAATTAGGTGAACCATGTTGTTGGTCATACTATCCTCCAGCATCCGATGCTTTCTTACATCATTTCTTGTATCCAAAGAAAAATCCTCCCTCCACTATGCTTCATAAATATTTATATGCCCCCTCTAATTAAATTTCGAAAAATAATATTTTAATAAATTTTGGAAAGCACCTTGATGTACTTTAGGAGGCCCATGGGGTTGTATTTTCCTTCAGAGGAGTTATGTGTTTCTTAGGTGGCTAACTCACCAACCTACCAGTTCAGTGAGCTGGTTGACGACCTCTTTCATTTGCACCATATGGTGGGTTCCTTAGTCATCGACCACTTTTTTTATTTTACCCCATCCAACTTTATTTTTCCTCATCTTGCATGTTACGTGTTGACTAGAATCTATGTCTTAACCACCTAGGGATCCTTGTTGAACACTTTGCATTGATCAAGATTCCCCAAATCCCACATTCTGTTTACATGTTGACCCCTTCGAGCACAAGAATGGCTTGTTTTCTTTGATTTGAGCACCGCTTAACTCACTGAGAACTTTAACACGTGATCATCCCTTACATTTTGCATTAAAAATATCGATCCAAAATGACTCGCTTGTTGAGCTCCAAGTGTCTACTTTTAGGTGCATTGAATACCTCTCCATGTTTTGCATTAGACTAGTGCCTTGCACACTGTGTACACAACCAACTTAGACATTGACCTATGGTACCACCAAGAAATCCATTCTTGACCTAACCTCTCCCCAAGACATCCTTGCATGTACCTCGACACTTGACATGGGCCCCATACTGACCAAGATTCATCCCAAAATCCAATGCACTCATTATCCAAAGCTACTGAGTTGTTGAATGCTAAACCCCTTGCTAACCTCTAAAGTCACTTTTTTGGAATTCAGAAGTAGAATCCTCTTTGCACTCTGAGTTAATCCTTGTAACTACCCTTTGATGTTTAAAATGCATGAGTTCCACATTAAAAATTACTTAGTTCATACTTCTTAAGTCACCCCCCATTTTCATTGAGTCACTCGACCAAATTTCTTAAATTACTCGACTCCAAAATTTGAAGTCCAAAATTAAGACTTTAGAATTCAGATTCCAAGCCCATTTTTCAAACAACTTTTTGGGGTGAGTTTAAATGCATTATCTCCAAAATCCCGAAATGGGATACCTCTGAAACCATCCTTGTGTATTTTTTTTTGTTTCAACATAGCTTGGCTTTCTGAGCTCTTTCCACAAGCTCGTTGTTTTGACAAGCTAGCTCGCCCATCACTTTTCTCAAACCTCCAAAATTTAACTGCCTCGTGCTTTTCTTCACTTGGCTCTATGTTTTTTTCCTCATCTCAGTGACTAGCTTGATTCAAGGGAGCATTATTCCACCCATAAAATTCATCACGAGCCTCTATCATTCCATACACTGAGCTGATCGGTAATCACCTCGATGCCCTCCACTCTATAAACCAATCTGAATTTCATACAACCCAAACCCCTTGCATCTACTTCGAGAATATGCATGTTGATCCATTCACTTATCCACTGCTCCACCTACATTCAACACTTTATTGTATCACTCCCACCTTGGCTCATTTCTTTCGTCAGACCTCACTGACACAATTCATTAGCTTCCCCATGCCGACTTGGCTCTAATGATCGAGCCCCCCAGGTGAGTTCCTCTCTTCCTCTATGTTGAGCTATTTGACTTATGTTGAGTCATTAACCACCCAACCCCATCCTCTAATGCATGACCATGTGCATGGTTCACCGAGCCATTCCTTGCACAACATCCCAAATCCAAACACACACTATAACTTTCCTACATCACCAGTATTAAGCCAAATCCCCTCACTAGATATTATCTCACATGTGCATTGAAATATGTGCCAAGATATTTTTCTCAATACAACTATATGATTCACATTATTTTCTAGCTCAAAATATCTACCATGAGATCGATCCCTCACTCCGCATTAGCTTGACAAGACATGTGAGTCTACCGTGTCATTATGCTTATCGACCTAACCTAGCTCAATGAGCTAGTCTTTCATGACCTTATGAAACTTGTCATGGTGGTAATGATCAAACCAAGATACTTGGAGCTCAAATTCCCATAAATGGATGCCATCTCACTGATCTACTCGACGAGCTAATTTTTCCTCAATGTAATTTAGTCCCCCAAAATGATCCTACCCTGATTTTTTATCTCCTAGGGTTATCTATCAACATCGGTGGGTTCTAGGAGCATAATAAGACTAACTAGAGTTTATTTATCAATTTTGATTATTTCTTCTGTATTTTGGGTAAATGTGGGTCCATCGAAGGTATATTTCTCATTCTGAGAAAACATTGAGCCTCCAAAACCTAGAAAAGGGGAAAATAGTTTAAGATGATCCTGAACCTTCTTATAACACTGTATATACTTGAACTTCTCAGTGAGCTATATTTCACTCAATGTAATTTAGTTCCCCAAAATGATCCTGCCCTGAGTTTTGATCTCCTAGGGTTCTCTCTCGACATTGGTGGGTCATATGAGCATAGTAAGACCCCCTAGAATTTACTTATCGATTTTGATCATTTCTTGCCCATGTTGGGTAAATGTAGGCCCGTAGAGGAAATTTAATTTTTCTGAGAAAACCTTGAGCCTCCAAAAACTAGAAAGGGGGAGAATATTTCAAGATGATCCTGAACCTTCCTGTAACACCGTAAATGCACGTACAAGAAGGCACGTAGATGTTGGGCCTCAGAATATTGGCTAAGTATAAGAAGGCATGTGGGCGCACGGGACCAATATGAAGAAGGGTGTGTGGGGTAAAGGTGCATAGGAAAAGGGTTTTATAAAGGCATAGTAGAATCCACAATGTGCACGCAAGTAAAAGAAAAGGGTTTTAGGACTTAGATATATTCAATGTTTTAGGGAGCACGTGAGAAAAGCATGACCTGACTAAGCATGTGGAGTGGATAAGGTGCCAGTCTGACAACTTGGTGGTCAAGAAAGGAATATTCCATGTGATGGAAGGATCTAGAAAGACATCATTACAGAGAGTAGAGAGCCCAAATGGGATTAGACTGTTGTTCTAAGGGTATAAAAATGACTACATCTTGGTTCCATTGTTGGGACTTCTTTTGGAAGTTTTTGTGAGAAATGAATACATCTTGGATCCATTATTATAGATCTCTTGACCTTGGAAAGTGTTTAAGCATGGTTCAAGAGTACGGAGGATGAGTTTACTAAAGGATTAAGTACTAAACCTAAGTTTGATATGCATAGATGGGTAGAAGAGCACATGTACCATGAGCTGTATGAAACCTTCTTTTGTTAATTTCAAGTTGAATTGTATGAATGAATTTCAACATATGCATCAAGATTGAGATAGTACTATAGATCATAGGTATAAACCCAATATGATTACGAGAAGCTTTAGGATGTAGATCTGACTTGGACACATGTTGTTGACCACTAGTGGAGAGGAGTGTTGACTAGCTATACACTCAAATATGTCATTTCTACATATTCTTGTCCAGAGGTTGTTGAGTTTTAATTCTTGAGGGAGCGTAGAGGATAATTTTTATGTGTTATCCCATTTTCTATGAAGATCTTGATCATTACATTAAGTTTAGAGGAATTCCCTATGGCTGGATAAATGTTTCTGAGCATTGGGTGAGGAAGCTAGGGTGGATGAAGTTGTTGGATATTGTGGGTGAAAAGGAAAGGGAAGATAGATGACTCAAGTATAGTGAGGTGCGTGAAACGTTGTTGGCTAGACAATGCAAGGTTTTGGGAGTGATGGATTTATCGAGGTAGACATTATAGGAAGGATTTGAGGTTCATGCAGAGGAAATGGAACCTAAGTAGTATGTGCTACTCCATCTTGGAAAGCACAGAAAAGAAGTCCCTTCAGCTTCTAATGAGATTTTTTCACGTGGAGAAAGGAGAGCCATCAGCACACATTTTAACCCACCTATCAGCTAACCCCTGGCACATAGTTTTCCAGATCAAGAGATAAGTATTATTAATCTAGTTGGTATCAGTGGGAGGAACCGATCTACACCTAGGAGATATAGCTTCTCATTTGGGACATCTATGGTTGCGTAAACCATTTCTATATTTTGAGGAATTTTTGGACAAGGTGAAAATACACAAATTTTAGATATTGCATCAAGGAGTGGCATGAGACACACAAGTGGCAATGGGGAAATATCACAAACCATCAGTGAATAGTTTACTAGGACATTGGGAACAGTAGGTGTGACCACTTCAAGCCATTTTCCAGCTACAGGAGGTAGATCTAGTGGTGTAGGGGATGGAGGACCTTGTGGACCTAGTGGATCTAGAGGATCTCATGGGTCAGGAGGGACATGACATGATGGGTCTAGTGGATCTAGTGGTGGAGGGAACATAGGAGGAAACCAAGGTTCTGGGTCAGGTGGACAAGGGCCTCAGCCACCCCCACAAGTATTTTTGAGATGTGCTTACACCTACCAGACTAAAAAGGTATTGAGGATGTTGCATAGCATGTGCACAAGTGTGAATTGCTATGGCATGTGAAGGGGATCACTACCCTAGAGTGAAAGGTAAGTCAGTTTGCAAACAACATTGTAAGGGTGTGTGCATAGTTGGTACCTCAAATATGACCCCCATCAGACAATTGTGGATTATAATGCGTTGAAAAACACCTTCCTAGTAGAGTTCAATATCCCTGAGTTTGATTAAAATAGCATCAGTACTCTGAAGGAGATCCAATAAGGAATGGAAGAGAGTGTACAAGCGTATGACACATGGTTCAAAAATCTCTTATGAAAACTATCCTATGACATACACCCCTCTCAGCATGCTTAATGGTTTGTTAGAGGATTGATAACACCATTTATAATGGCAGTGTCACACAAGACTTTCACAAACCAACGCAATGCCTTGGAATATTTCCTACATGATGAAGTTGTTAGGAGCATTGATACTGATGTGAGCCCTTTCCTAGAGCCTCAAATTGTTGTAATTGCCAAGTATTTGGAGAAGGTATATGTGAATTCAGCACATGAGGTTCATAGTGGTATTTGGTGCACAAATTGTGAAGTGGAAAGGCATAGAAAGGATAGTTTCCCTCAAAAATCAGTATGCAACATGGTAATAGACTGTGAAATTTATGACAGGGATCATGATGCAAGTAGGTGTCCTCTACTACAACACACAATATACAATAATAAGTCTTCATATTACAATATTTGTACCTCTACAACCCATGATGCCAAGGATTGTAGGTTGATTGACCAAATTCATGATGTCATTGATCTTTGTGTGCATGCGGAGTGGCCTAACCAACTCAAAAAATGAGTTGGTTGGAATATGGATGGCATGATAAGGCATTTAAAAAAGATTTTTGGGGCATTTTCTGTTATAAAAGGGACCCAACCCCTCTCCATTATGGAAGCTAATTTATGGAGCTTAGTCTCTCCCAAGCTAAGCCTGTAGAGGCTAAGATGAATGTAATGGGTCCTATATTTATTTTATATAGGCCATTATTATTTTGAAAGACCTATATTTTAATAGAGGTATATATTTCAGAGCTAAGGCCTATTATTATAGGTGAGTAATATGTAAGACCTATATTTTTATAGGAATTATTGTTATTATCTTTAAGTCCTATCATTTTAATAGGATAAATATTATGTTTAAGTTCCGAACTCTCTCCGAGAAGACATTCTCTAAGCCCGAGCCAAGAAAGGTGACATGAAGTTTGAAGGTGATCATGGAGGTGATATGGAGATTGAAAACCTATTTTATAATAGGTATTATGGAGATATAAGACCTATATCCTATAGGCATCATCTTCATTAAGGACCAATATTATTTGTTATCGGAAAGATGAAGATAAGACCTCTTATTTTATTAGGCAAAATTTTAATCGGGAGTTATTGCAAAAAAAACCAATAGGCCCTTTGAGCCACACTACATATTACAGATCCTAGACTTTGGTGCCATAGGATATTCTACAAGGGAAGATAAGATATACTACATAAGCTGAGGATTATCACTTGGTGTTTATGGAGGAGATTCTTTTTCTTTAGAATTATTAAGCCACAAATTCATAGTATGTCATGTATGGAAGACTGAATGGGGAGCCATAGGGTGGCATAATAGCATTTGGAAGACTGATCGGGGAGCCATTAGGCATTGTACCATGAAGGAGAATATTGGATCGAATCTAGATCATAAGTTGGGGTAACTATTCGGTGTTTGTGATAAAGGTTCTTATTCCATTTTGTATTTAGTATTATCATGCTTAGATTGTATTATTTGTTATAGTCATTAATATAGATAATATATCAGTTTTATTGATGAACCCACATACGTAGGAATTTAGATGAACTCCGTTATCAACCTGTGTGCAGTATGTTTCAATTCTTGCATTGCTTTATGTCAATTTTAATGGGGTAAGTTTGGAAAAGAATTAAATGCCTACAGGGGTCTGTAATTGACGAAACATTTTTAGGGATTTTTCAGATTAATTTGGTTTCAGATCAGGTGATCACACTTGCAAAATTTCTATTCTCCTAGCAGGTTTATTAGTACAAGATGAGTTTATAGTGAATACATCATCTTGTAGTTGTGGATTTCATATTGGTGGGATAGACTGAGGGACATGTTTATCATCCTATTAATTTTCTTGCATTTATATTTGGATTTATTCCATTATAACCATGTTCAGATTATATATCTTTTGATGATCAATAGATGCACATTAGTAAAATACCCAATTATGGGCAATGTTTGTACTCATCTTCATACTTGCATTATAAACCCCTAGAGGGATATTATTAATTGGTGATTTTTCTAACACTATGAGATGCAATTTTTTTTGTCCTTATTGAGTTATCTAGTAGGAAGGAGACAAATAAAGCCAAACCACGTTACAACATAATGGGGAAGATAAAGTACATAAGCCAACAAATAGGATAAATATTCACAATAGGTTTATCATGAAAAATTATTTTCCTTATTTTTGGTATTTAAGCTTATTGTACAAAGACTCTAAAAATGGAGCATTATTACAACTAAATTGCATGATGTATTAGGAAATGTTTTCCTTCCACTTGTATTTATAAGTTCTATAAAGACCCTTTTAAGGGAAAATATCTCCTAATCAGCTTTTTTGAGTGACTATTATAGTTAGATACTCATACCTATAAGCTTGGAGGATTTTCATCTGTTTGTGTATACAGTTGAGCACTGGTGTCACCTTGGAACTTCATTCTATGTAGAGGCATTATGATTGTACAACAGAATGGTAGCTGAAAATTGTTGGCATCTGACATAAGGTCAAAAATTCATTCTTTAAAGAGGCCCAGTTCGGTCGTGCAATAGAATGGTACCTGATATTCATTATCAATAGGAAGCTTTGTACCATGTAGAAGCAAAAGCCATGCAATGGGATAATTCACCATCAGACACTTCTCAGTACCATGTAAAGGCCAAGGGCGTGCAGTGGGGAAAAGCAAAGTGCCTTCTTCAAAGAAACCAAATTCTTTCTATGTAGAGATATAGTCCTTACAATATAATAAGGATTACCAGATGGTGTCAGCATAGTGGCGTGTATGCCACATGTCCCAATAATCAAACCAAGTTTCATATTGAAGAATTAGAAATTTAGAGATTATGGTATCAGCTGCAGAGATCTCTTCAGTGATAGATCTCATGAGACAGGAGCTAAGATATGATATTTTTGGGACAAAAAGCCTTTCCCATTAGGGAGGTGTGATCTAAAGGAAATTACAGAGGACATATGTTCCGTAAATATCCTAGGATTGGCACAGTGTGGACGATGAATTTGAGATCTTTCTGTCACTATTTGAATATCAAAAATGGATTTTGTATGTGCAAATGGTGACTAGTCAAAGTTGCAGTCAACCCTAGGTGAGACCGTGTCAACTGGTGAGTCACAAAGCAGTGGAAACTAAATATCATACGAAGGTACGAGATGGTTTTTTTGGCCTCATTTCTTCATCATAAAATATCGTTCATCTTCGTTAGTGATCAAGAAAAATATGTGGCACATGGTGGGTCCTCAGGCCACCACATGGCCTGCCACCATTTAACGAATAATCAACTCGAGTGATTTTTAATTTACTTTGAAGGCTATGTATATTAGCAAGTTTGATTTGAAAGTGAGTTGTGCATGGAGCTATATATTGAGTTATAATTGAGCTATACTTTGTATTGGATGAGTTAGGTATCTTAATAACTCAACAAGTTGGCATATTATTGTGGCTGGAAAAAGCATGACTACGCGCCCTAAGCCACAATTTGTTAGTGGGATAAAGGCTATTCAAAGACTTATTATATCAATCACCCACTCAACTCAATGTGGGATAAAATATTATCCCTATACCATAGAAAAATGACTAAAGAAGACCCCCAGAGGATGACTCAGCATCAATAGAGGTCGGTGCAGACACATGGCACAATGTGGAAGATGAGGTAGCATCGGGAGTGGTCAAAACCAACGTGGAAAGTGCGAAGGTGATGTGGACGGGTCATAGGGAGTTGGAAAAAATAACTAAACACAATGGTTAGCAGACCATGAGGAGTGTGATATTCGAACCCGCGACCTCCCCTTTGCATGTGGAGCAGCCCAACCAAATCAACCAGCAAGTTGGTTGGGATATGGATGGCATGATAAGAAATTTAAACAATATTTTCAGGGCCTTTTCTACTATAAAAGGGACTTGACCCCTCTCATTTATGGAATCTCATTTGTAGAGCTTAGTCTCTCACAAGCTAAGCCCTTGTAGGCTAAAATGAATGTAATGGGTCATATATTTATTTTATATAGGCCATTATTATTTCGAAAGACCTATATTTTAATATAGGTGTATATTTCGAAGCTAAGGCCTATTATTATAGGTACTACTTTTTAGTTTTTAAGTCCTATTATTTTAATAGGTGAAATATTATTTTGAATTTCTGAAGTCTCTTTGAGAATACATACTTTGAGCCCGAGCCAAGAAGGATGAAATGAAGTTCGAAGGTGATCGTGGAGGAGATATGGAGACTGAAGACCTATTTTAAAAGAGGTATTATAGAATCATAGAATAAAAGGATGCTTCAGGAGTTAAATAACACCTTTCTTTCTTTTATCCCTAATAATCTTGATCCTTCAGAGTTTAAAAATTTTAGACCCATAAGCCTTTGCAATTTTGTTTACAAAATGTGCTCCAAAATTTTGTCTTTAAGAATTCAGCTTGTGCTACCCTCGATAATATCTGAGCACCAAGGAGGCTTTGTTATTGGAAGACAAATCCAATATGGTATTTTCACTATCTAGAAATCCAATATGGTTTTTCAATATCGTATGATATGGAAAAAGCCTATGACAAAGTTTCTTGGCCCTTCCTTCTGAAGATTCTTTCTAGCTTTGGCTTTGGAGAGGACTTTATGGAGATGATTCTCTCATGTATTTTCACATCCAAGTTCTCAATCTTGGTTAAAGGGACCCCTTATGGGTTTTTTAACAGCACATGGGGTTTAAGACAAGGTGATCCTATATCACTCTTTCTTTTCATTATTATGGCAAATACCCTTAGTAGAGCTCTTAATAAGGCTACTGTGGATGGAAGAATCATAGGTATTTCTCCCACTATCAAGTGCAATAGAGTTTCTTACCAAAATTTTGTTGATGACACTATGTTGGTTGGTGTTGCTTCTATCCTAGAGGCCAAGGAATTCAAACAATTAATTAATTATTATGAGGAGGCATCTGATCAATTGTTCAATTATGGGAAAATCTCAATCTTCTTTATCAATACCCTTGAAATAAGAAGCAACAAAAATGTTGGTATTTTTGGTTGTGCGTCTCTCCCAACTCGATATCTTAGGATGCTTATTAGGGTGGAAAAACTAAATAATGTTTAATAGAATTTCTTAATTGATATATTCCTAAAGAAACTTGAAGGATGGAAAGGATCGCTGCTATCTCAAGATGACAAAGTCATTCTTCTCAAATGTTTGATTCAAAAATTACCTGTTTACATGTTTTCTATCTATAGGTTACCCTCTGAGGTTGCTAGCAAGATGGAAAGCATACAAAAAATATTTTTATGGAGTAGCTCTGAATCGAAAGACAAAATCCCTCTAATTTCCAAAGAAAAGGTCAGTGCCCCCAAAAAACTTGGTGGTCTTGGTATCAGAGATTGGACCAAAACGAATAAAGTTATGCTATAAAAAATGAGCTAGAGACTGATTAAGGAAGAGAGTGTTTAGACTAATATTATAAGAGGGAAATACTAGCCTAATCTATCTTCTAACAAATGGTGAATCAACACACAGAACTCTAATGTTTCGTCTTGTTTCTAGAAATATTTAAACTGGGCTAAACATGTTATCTCTGAGGGAAGCAAATGGTTAGTGGGAAATGGGCGAGCCATTAAATTTTGTGAGGACAAATGGTTAGAGGACATTCCCCTCAAGGATATTTACTTTACTGTCTATAGAGATTCTATGACCAATTATGGGACCAAGGTCAGAGATTTCTTCAATTTAGATGATCCTTTGGGACAATGGAAAACTATAGCTTTGGATCATTCTAATAGCATTGAGATTTCTTCTATTAACAATAGATTAAGAGGAGTTATTATTAATAAAGAGAATCCTAAAGAGGATAGTATTTACTGGTCAAAGGAACATAATGGCATTTTCTCAGTCAAAAGTGCCTAAAAATATTTCTTTCCTAATGAGGGGAAGGAAAAATTATAGCTGGGGAAGTATTGGGTTCAAAGAATTAATCCCCAAGATTAATATGTTTTGGTGGTTAGTCATCCATGGCAAGATTCTTATTGTCGGTAACCTAAACAAGAGAAATTTCCACATGGTTAATATATGTGTTTCATGTGAATCTGAATGTGAAGATACCTCTCACCTATTCTTAAAATACCCCTTTCTTGTCTTGGTTAGGAAAACCATTCTCAATCTTTTTGAAGTCAGTTGGGTTTTTCTTAACTCTATAAAATTGTTGTGGACTCAATGGTCTAACTCTTTCAAAAGCCAAGGTTTACATTTTTTATGGACTTTCTCTATTATGCATTTGGCTTGGGAGATATGGAAGGAGAGAAATAGTAGAATATTTAAAGGAAAAAAGTAGACTCCCAATAAAATTAGAGCCCGCTGTGTGAAATCCATTTTGGCTAATTTCTCTAACCTGAACTCCCAAAAAAATTCCTTTTTTCATAATGAATCTAGATTTTCCTTGAAGTAGGGTTTGGGATCCACAACCATTAGCCCCCATGTTCTTAACCATAGACTCAAAGGTTGGGAGAAACCTAGCAAGGAGTGTTTAAAATTGAACTTTGATGGAGCCTCAAAAGGAAACCCTGATTGTGTTAGATGTGGCAGGGTTTTTTATGATTCTGAAGGAAGTTTTATTCTAGGGTACCATTACAATCTGGGAACTCAAACTAATAATGGTGATGAGGCTACTGGGGTATTTTGGGGGCTATATATAACTCTTCAACATTATTTTTTCAATCTATAGGTGGAAGGAGACTCCCTAAACATAATTAACAAAATAAATGGGAAAGGATCCACCTCTATTTCCAACCATAACTCTATTAAGAGTATTAAGGAAATGTCCCTTTCTTTTAATCTTATCACCTTTAAACATGTTTATAGGGAGGAAAATGCCATGGTGGAATTATTTACAAATATGGGGGTTAATGGTTTTGAGTTGACACTTATGAAGGAGGTGGAAATCCTTGATCCCAAGGTGCGGGCACACTTATTAAAATACATCAATAAACATGTATAAGGTCCTTTCATGGGGTGTTAATATCATCATGGTCATATGCCATAGGATTAACGTGTGTTTATCTTTTAATAATGAGAATATTGGGAAGGATATCCACTCATGTTCTTGGAGATATCTTATTGATTCCCAGGTAAGTAGAAATTTCACTTCTTGGCATGCCAGTAATCTTCTAGTTTTTTGGATTTTGGGTCTTTTCATGAAGAGGTTTTTATTGTTTGGCCAAATGGGTGGTGATATTGTCATAACTAAACCTATTTACCTCAAAGAGGTCAGTCCTAAAGCTATGGATCTATTTGATAGCAAGATGTTTACACCGTTTCTAAAAAATTTCGAAGGGTATTATGAAGATCTTAGAAAATATTTTTCTAGAGCCTGGAAAATCACCAAAAAAGGAGCAGTTGTTGAAATGAAGGGGATCAGTATGGATATCACTATGGATTTGGTGGCCAAAGTGATGGACATCCTTGTTGTGGGGAGGGAGGTCTACAAACCTAAGAAGGAAGCCTCTGAAGAACTGAATCTTATCCTTAAAGGTAATGAGAATCTCACTTCCCATTTTGTTGGTTACCTTCAAATGTCTTTACCTAATCCTTATGATGATGTGGCTCTCACCCTCATTCAATTTTTAACTCTTGAGGGTTGCCACAAATGTATTTATGCTTACCACCTCCCTGTGCTTAATCATTTTAGGCATGGCCAGGATTTTACTTTTCCCTACTTTCTGTTTCACTCCCTGTGTGCCTCTATTTCATAGTTCAAAATGAGAATATTCTCTATCCCTCTCTGTTAAGGCTTTATCCTAGCCCTTGTTAAAAGAGCAGCTTTGGAAATAGATAAAATTATCTCCCTTACCATGGTTATGGAAGCTTATGCGGATGGAACCAGTTCAAAATTGGAGGATTAGGATTCAAGTGATGATACCGACTCTTAGGATGGAGACTTAGATGATGACCAGGATGGGGTGGAGGTGGCGGTGGCCCAGAATCTTAAGGATTTGAAATTGAAGTAGGTCTCTTGTACATCTCTGTACACCAAGGGTGAGTCTAGTAAATAGGAAGTTGTGACCCCTATCAATGCTCAACTAGAACAACACTTTGAGTCTTTAGATCATGTTGGACTGGTAAAAGGGAAAAACCATTTGGAAAGGATGGCAGCGGATATTGAGGAACTCAAGGGTTATATGCGGTTCACTAAGAGCTCGGCTAAGTTTTTTTTCAAAAACTGGCATAAGATGAAAGCATAGGTGGAGGAAGCAGGTAGCAATAGGCAAAGCAGAGAGATTGATGTTTTAAAGTCCAAGTTTGGTTTCATAACCAAAGAGTTAGATCATGTTTGGGCTATCCTCCATAGCTAAATGGAATGGAGTGTAGTCATGGTGAAATCAAATCTACAACACCTTCAGACTCTAGGGTAGCTCGCCAATTCCTATTGTGTTGTGGATAGCCAGGGTAGGAAGAGAAAGGCAACCCCTGATGGTTTCGACCTGAGTAGCTTGGCGGGTAATATTGATGCTTTGGCGAAGGAATGGGATAAGGTGCTGGAGGGGCTTGAAAAAACCTATAAATGATCTGGAGTACGATGTTTTGTTATTTTACTGTGTTTGATCCTGGCTGTTATTTTCATCACTTCTGTTAGTTTCTCTATGTTTTTTGTTATTGTTAGTTTTGCTACGTGAGCTCCGGAGAGCTCTTATTACTATGAAATATTATATTTTTGTTTTATGATGTTTTTGTTTTGTAATTTTATGCTCTCTTGGAGTGTTGTTGGTGTATCGAGTAGGGCCCCCTCAACCCTCCTTTACCTCTTATATAAAAAGGTATTATAGAGAGATAAGACCTATATCCTATAGGCATTGTCTTCATTAAGGACCAATATTATTTTTTATAGGTAAGATGAATATAAGACCTATTATTTTAATAGGAAAAATTGTAATTGGGAGTTATTGCAAAAACTAACCAATAGGCCCTTTGAGCCACACTAAATATTACAGATCCTAGACTTTGGTGTCATAGGATATTCTACAAGGGAAGATAAGATCTACTACATAATCCGAGGATTATCACTTGGTGTTTATGGAGGATATTCTTTTTCTTCAGACTTATTAAGCCACAACTTCATAGTACGTCATGTATGGAAGATTGAACAGAGATCCATAGGGTGAAATAATATCATCTGGAAGACTGATCGGGGATCCATTGGGCATTGTACCATGAAGGAAAATACTGGATCAAATCTACACCATAATTCAGGGTAACTATTTATTGTTCGTGATAAAGCTTCTTGTTCCATTTTGTCTTCAGTATTATCATTCTTAGATTGTATTATTTATTACATTCGTTGAAGTAAATAATAAATCGATTCTATTGATGAACCCAGAGACATAGGAATTCTACTGAACTCTGTTATCAAATTTTGTGTAGTATGTTTTAATTCTTGCATGGATTGAAGTTGATGTTAATGGGGTAAGTTTGGAAAAGAATTTAATGCCTATAGGGGTCCGTGATCAAGGTCAATTTTTGGAATTTATGCTAATGTTTGATTTTTGTAGAGGAGTTGGAACTCTACATGAGAGTATTTATAGAAGGTTTACACCATAAAATATTATCTATAGTTATCTAAAGGAGAGACATAGGATTGATGTTTCATCTAGTAGAACCATTTACTAGAGACTAGATATGATCATTTTGGATTGTACGAGAGGAAACATGGGAGCTATAACATAAAGAGGTAGATTTTATATCCATGACGTAGGGATGTAGTGCTGAAGTCTAGGTTAGCCATAACATAGTTAAGCACACTAGAAAAAAGGAGTCTAAGTTCTCACGTGAAGTAAAAATAACTCTACCAGGTCCCTTCTTGTGTTGGATACCAAGATATGGTTTTTACGCTTATGGTTATCACAACATGAAAACATACCACATGAAGAATATGAACTTTAATGTAACATACAAAAATACAATTGAACGTAGCCATAAAAGATTTAAATATACATTATAATCATGATGATTTTACAACTGATATTCTTTACAATACCCTGTTCTCACAGACTAAGGTATTCTTCATCCACTACATAGAGTTATATGTAATAAAGGACCAAACCATCATACTATTTAAACATGTTGCATAACATACATATTCCTTTACATAGATGATATAGACATATATAGGGTGGGAATGTGTCCTTCACTGCTTGACTAACTACATTGTAAGAATAGACTGCCCTTATACATATATTGCATGCTTTTATAACTACCAGTTTCCTATAACTAGACTCTAACTTACCATTCTCCATTTTTGTCTTGTGTGTTATAATTAGCTTTTCCTTATTCTTATCACATGTACTATAAATAGTTACACCTCTTCCATGTGTGCTTCATGTCTATAATTAGTTATGTCTGTCCTTATCTTTTTTTAGTCCATGCTCTGTCTATTTTTGGGCTACCTTGATGATCATGTCAACTTTTTCTTTTTCTTATATTTAGCTTTATGTAGTGATCAAGTTATCTCATGCTTCTATGCATCAAACCTTTTCACATGTTCCTTTTTGCTTCCATGTGCATCTCTCACACACTTCTTAAATCCTTTATGCATATACCTTTATAATTCAACTCACAATCTCACTCACTTCTCCAACCTTCATGCATATGCCTTATCCATTTTATCATACCAACAAGGGATATATGATGGTTTAGTGTAGATGTTATAATAGACATAAATTACACTAGATTCATATTAGGTTAGTATAATATCTAATATTAATATAATTTATGATAAAAAAAAACTATATGAAGATATTATATCCAATTTGTAGGTTTAACTAGCTCAGATAGAGTTTGAGGCATGACAATCCTAGTCTAGGGTGTCATATTTATCTCACTATTTACAAGCGGGTATTTAGACTTCATCATCTCATTTTATGACACATCCTCTTTTTATGAGGATCAAAGAGGATGCATGAGTGAGATTTTTTTTCATATGATGTATTAAGTGCCCAATTTCGATAAATACTATATATGTGTATATGACAACATTTATGCTCATTATGTACATGGATTCTATGATTTATCATGTGGTTATATGTGTGATTGTATATTTACCTATGTTTTTAATTATATATTTACAAAAATGTGATTGCATTTATGAATACATAATAAATAGTAACAGGAAAAATAAAGGATAATATGGACATATAATGAAAAATATAGAATAATATAAAAATCAAAATATGGTCTAATAGGTTAGAGAATATCTGATAATAGGTTAGATACATATGTTCAAATGAGTGTAATAAATGACTAACACATGAGATATTATACCTAATATCTACAAATGGGAACCTAAATACCATGATGCTTAGGTACATCTAGACAAAATACCCTAAGGAAATATCCCAGTTACATCTCAAACCTAAGTATGCCTCGAGTAAGAAGGCAGGGATATGTAAAGATTGAAAGGATATAAAAGTGATAAAATGATGGATATAGTTTAAATATGATCATAATGTGATATATATGGTGCTTCATATGATATTAAATCTAAAAATACAAACTAGTTAGTATAGGAACTTTTGATCTCTAGATATGGAAAGAGATATAAGTGTACACGTATGATAGGTACAATAAAATTATAAATAGTGATAATATCTAAGTGAAATATAGGTTCATAAAATGTATAAAAACATACCAAAATATAAAGTATGAATAAAATAAAAAATAAACCCATAATATGTCACATAGATGTTATAAAACACAGTATATAAGATTGTAACATTGATAGACAACATACCAAAAGATTAAGTGTGAATGAAAGAAAAGAAATAAATCCAAAATATGTTGTAATGAGGATGTAAAATATAAAAATAAGATATAAAGGGGTATCCAACACATGTAGAATAAGAAACTTATGCTAAAATAGATTATATGAGATTTTTTAGGGGTCTTTGAGAACATAAAACTAATCAAAATGTGTTAAACATAGAGGATTTTAGGTGGTAGTTGAAAATTTTGAACTATCTGATATGTGCTAAATGTAAAGAAATTTAAAAGGTGGTTAAAAACTTCAAAATAACTAGCTTGAGAATTGTAACATAGGAGAATAGGTAGAAAATGTAAGAAATAGATATAATATGAGGAAAATAAAATGGGTTAAGAGAGGATATGTAAGGTACATGACTATGTCCTTAATAACCTCGTGAACATATCATGGTGTAAATATTTATAAATAACAATGAGATATTTTGACACATCTCATGATATGTAGCAACCATTGTCTAAAATATCACCAGGGATATTCTAACAACTTGCAGAGAGAAATTTGGACTTAGAAAAAAATTTAAGCCTTAGTGGAATTTTTTTGTTAATTTGTATTTCTGTAGGTGTAAAATTGTAAAACGACTCCCAAGCCTCGACAATAGTCCTTATAAAACTCAAAGATTTATCTAACACTTTGTCATTTTCACAAATTTTACAAAAGTACAAACTACCTTGGACATTTTGTTGATCGACACCATGTAACATCTCTGTGAGGATGTGGAGGTAACATACAAAATCATAGTTTGCAGCTTTGTCGCAGAACTATAAAATACATTTAGAAGTCCAAGGTCTGATTACATATTGGACACATGAAGGTCATTCAGATACTCAAGTATGAAATGTACAAAGGTATTTCACATTTAAAAAATCATGTAAAGGTGCAAGGCATAATCGAGGCTCCAGAACCCACCTTAGAAGACATATCACCTCATCAGAGGTTAATGGTCAAATAACAGAAAAATATCATCATAAAGATTACAAATATATCCCTAACCCATGACAATGGAGATTTCTTCACCACATATTTTGATCCAGAGATCCATTATTCTCTATATTTTTTGTATTCAAATCTTATTCTCATGGGCTACATTTTATAATATTAAAATGGAGGTTTTTATGAAGTTTGGAGTTGGTATTGCAAAAAACAAGGATTTACAGAACCAAATACAAAGTAATAATTTCTTCACAAAACTATATTTAATGAAGTATGAGAACCACATTTTCACCTATGGTTTCTGATGACATGTTTTGGGACATGTAAAATGCCCATTTATCCTCTACGGAGAAATTATATCAATCCTTTGGGGTGGTAGGCGGTTGAATCCATTAAAAACATGGAGTAAGACCTCATCCCTCTATCCTCTCCTAAAAATCTAGAAATGTAAGTCCTTGGGCACATTGTAAAGGGTTCAGATCTGGGCTCTGTGACTCACATTCAAAGTATTTTCCCCCTTCAATGTGTTTGTATTTTTTTTAGTTTTGATATGAATGCAAGTGTGGTTATATCCCTATACATGATTTTATTTATTGTGGAAACTCTTACTTCTTTCATGTCTTCAATATTTTCAATCTTCTATCTCAACAATGTTCATATTTTAAGCTTTTTTACGGTTAAAATTTTGTGTTCAAGAGTATGAATCAATCCATTTCATTTTGGTTCATCACCTCTTGTTTTATGTATCTTTCTCCTTTTAAGGGGCTCCTTAGAAGTTTTAGCTTACATTTAGATTTTTTAGGATAGAAAATAGTTTGGGACATGTTGCAGCAAATTGGAATGAAGGGAACCAACCCACTTATCTAAAAAAAGATCATGATAACCCATAGATTCATGAAATTCAATAGTTTCACTAGATTTTTGAAATCTAGTTTCAGTAAGGGTGCAAATATTAGTGACAACAATTCTGGTATGCCCGGTGGGAAAATTATTGAAAGCTTATATTTCATCTTAACTAAATTTGATGTGTGCTTAGTGATTTTTAGCCTTGGATGCTTGATTCAACACATATGATGGCTCCCTAGGTCAATGTTTCTCGTTTAAGCAATCCGTTATCCCTCCTTTTTCATGATAAGAGTGCAAATAATGAAAAACATTGCAATAAGTAAGCCTAATGAATATTTGCAATTACCACCAAAGAGATGAAAGAGAGGTAGATTAGTTCAAAAGCCACCATCTCATCCTAGAAGAACCCTTTCTAATCCTCCTCATTGTAGGCCTTTATCACTCTCTTCCAAGGTTTTAAGACCATTTCCTTTCATGGTGCATCAGAGGAGCTTTCCTTTTGTTAGCTTCAATTGTGGTAGTCATGTATATATAAATTCCCAACATGATATTCCAATGTCTGATTTAAATAATATTATCTTCTTCACTGGTGAAAATCAAACTACCCCATCCTCACCATATCAAATAAATTACTAATTTATGTTCATTACATTTCGTTACTGAGGATGATATTGCAGTTAGGATCTTAGCTTCATCCTTTAATGGAAAAGTAATTCAATGGAATAGAATTTTAAGACCCACTTCTATTCAAAAATAGGATGAACTTGGCACAACCATGTGTCAACAATTTGAGGAGAGGGGAGTAAATATTTCCTTGTTAGATCATTTAATAGCTATGAAAATATCTTCAAGTGAACTCATGGCAGATTTCGATTTCATATTTTAAAAGACATGGGAATGAATTCTATCTCTTCTAAGACCTACACCCCAAGGTGACTTTATTTATTTCTTAAGAGATTTGAATTCTAATATAGCTATTATGATCCAATAAATGGGTGCATTTAAAATACATGATGTATATCAAATATCTAGTAGGGATGATTTTTTTTATTCAAGATGGTAAGATAGATCCTAGATTTACCATGCCCTTATTTCTTGATTTACTTCAAACTATTTAGCCATATTTATCTCTCATTTCCCAATAAAATACCCCATCTATTATTTCCAATTATTATTCTCAAAATAAAAGTTATGATGATGATCTTAGAGTTATGGTTAAAAGTATATCTAATGATTGTGTCTCCTTCAAGATAATTTAAGCTCAGACCTCTAAGAATTTCTCAAATTATAATCAGGGACAATATTCAAGTTAGAATTTAAATTAGGGTTATCAATAACAAATACATTATTATCTAAATCAAGGTTGCATACAATGTTAACGAATGAATAGAATTCAAGGTCAAGTATGAAGTTTCCTCTTCAAACAGTCTCTCCCCCATAGTAAATTCCAAGCCCCATCTCAAGTAAAACACTTGTTCCAGTGAAAAATAATGTGATACAATATTTTGAGTTGTGTTATGCATGTTATCATCCCCACAATTACTATGCTTATGAGTTCAAAGTGAATTATTTGAGGGATAAATATCTTATGGTAAAATACACACTTTATCGGAAATAACAGACCATGGATTTTCCCAAGATCAGTGCACATGAGGCACACCATGCTCCTCATAAGCCTAATTTCATGTTCTTTGGATCTGATAACTTCTATGCAGTTAAGCTGCTGATAATATGAGTAGACCTCAACTTCATGTTACTGATAATATAAGGTATAGGAAGAGATTTTTGGATACCCAAGCTTCATCTTATTTTAATCAAAACAATTCTCTTTTCAAGGAAAAATAAAATTGGGGTAGATTCAAATAGGGACAAGATGCTTATTTTTTCTAGTAGGCCTAGCACTAAAAAAGAGGTTATATAACCAAAGGTATGTGTACCAACCATAAAATCATGAAGGGATAACATCATACCTAAAATTCACAAATCAGCTAGCTTCCCTTTCAACATCGCTGATCAAATGAAAAAGATAAATGTGAATGTGACAATGTGGGATGCCTTGGATATTTCATCACAAAGAGATCTCCTACATGAAGCTCTTGATTAACTTCCACGATATGATCTAATAGATTAAGGAATGTATCCTATAGTTAGTCTATGTCAATCAATATAATAACAAGTAAGAAAAATCAAGAAGATCCCACCTTTTTATATTTCCTTAATTGTAGGAAAAACACATATTCCATATTTGCATTATAGATTCTAGTGCTAGCACCTTTATAATGCCTAACAAAATTGTTGATATTTTATGCATTCAATATGAACTAGTGTCAAAAGGTGTCCTACAACTTGATGGTTATAACATTCTCATTTAAGACTTCAATAAACAATGGAATTTTTGTTTTTTTAAAACATAATGTTTAGAGTTCTAAATTCACATAGTTTAGAACAAACATTCCATTGCTAATCCATCACATAACAATGAACCTTATGTAACTGTAATAACTTGGTATAATACTGATATCTCATTTTATGACTCAGTGTTAAACTGATCTCTCATGTTTCATGATACCGATGTGTATAAAAAGTATAATTTTTGTTTTCTTACCCAACAAGGGTCATTCAAGTTTTAATGCCTAAAGATCCTATCTGCATATATGTTACTGATACTCATATGATATCATGTTTCTTTAGTCTAGATGAAACAAGACAACACAACCAGCTATTTGTAATACTTAAGACAAATTTTAAACACATGTATGTCATGATTTTATTCCTAGAAAACACACTTGTCTAAAGGAATATGTCTTTCACCCCACTCAAAACTGGCATCTAGATTAGACTTTGTTGACTACTATCAACCACTTCCAAGTCCATGTTAGACACTAAAAAGGAACAACTCACGTGAACTAGTGCAGACAATCTACTTATGGTGACTAAGGGTAATTACTCATACTCAATTGACTTACGTTGATTCAAATTTTCTTAATCACCTTTAGTCAAATCAAGCTGACATCGAGCATAGGTCATATGCCTGTAACTGTTTAGTGTAAAATAGTGACCTTAAATCCCATTTTATTACAATTGCATTTAGAGGTGTTGGGTGGGATATCGTGCCATAGTGGCTGCTCCATAGTATCCACATAATGACTTGTGTCATTAAATGGATACTATGCAATAACGATTATGATGCAACAGTCCACTTAGTTTTGATAAATGAAACTGACATACTTAACAAGTTAATTAATTAATTAGTTCAAATCTTGTTAATTTTCACATAAATCTATGTTTAATAATTATGTGTCATGCCTAGGGATCAATTAGGTTTAACACGAGTAATCCAATCATAACACCACTCCTTAAATTTTAAAGGTGTGCAGATCAAATCTGTATTAAGTATATTGAGTTAAATATTCATTTTCCAAAGGTCCATTCGATGTCACTAATCAATTTGATTATAATAGTTATAGGATAACATTTAAGCATTATTTATTATATCCAACTAGTAACTATAACTCAGATTTTATATAACTTATATGAATCCAAATATTATGATAAGTCCAATAGTATTCAAAAAATAAGCTACTAATAAAAAGTAAAATAGGGACATAGCTACAAATAAACAGTAAAAAATAGAAAACTATCAGAAACAAAAAAAATGAACTCCTCTAGCCTGCCTAGGAGGTATTATTTCTTAAAGGCCCTTTCAATACTTGATTTTATCATTTTTATGGAGGTAAAAAGTGCCAGAGTGGTGACATGTGTTGGGTCATTAACGTTTAGCTGTGAGATGACCTGATTTCTCTACTTTTCAGTACCCCAAATATCCTTAGGGACTCCACTCAACAATGTGATGCTTTTGACATGTTGTTCAAGAAAATCACTTATTTCTTTGAATATGGCCATATTGCAGTCGTGTCTATCCTTATTTCTCCCCAATCTATTATCCAGTGAGTTCAAATTTCTATAAATTTATTCAGTATGATATGTGTCATAACCTACATCATCATTTATCTTTATTTTTCACTTTTTCTTGTTTATCTGATGTATCTCTTTCTTGATAATTTCTACCTCATTTTCTAGCATTTCCATTCTAAGGAGAATATTTTCCCTCTCCTACTAGGAAGCAATGTCCTGCACTACATTATTGATATGCAAGATATTATGAACCATTTCTATATATTTGTTACTCCAAAGGACATGGCCAAAGAGATGTGAGGTTTATTTGTGGGGTGCAAGGTTATTATCCTTGACATTCCGGATATTGGAATAGTTGGTAAGGTTGGGAGTGGGTGTGCTGTGAGAGGGAGTGGGATGAATGCAGGGGGAAACAGGAATGGCAGGGAAATTGATGAGGAAATGTATGTGAAGGAGAAATATGAGCCCTGATGAAGGGGGATGGCCCTAGTATGTTTTTGAAAATCAAGAATGGAGCATTCCAAATAATTCTAGAGCTAGTGCAGGAAGTAAGAAACAAGATTTCTCCTAAAGTGATTAAGGAAAACCAAGTGTTTAGTGGGAACAATAATATTTTGACCTTTAAGGGATATAAACCGCACCATCATTTTAGTAAATTCATCGAAGAGTTCAACAATGGAGCTTACCTGAATGCCAGCTGTAACAAAGATGATCTCCTCCACTACATAAAAAAAATTCTTTGCTTCAATATTTTTGTCAACCCTTTTGCTACAGAACCAGATGCCATCCAAAGTTAGCCCTGTAACCTCTGTAATTAGCTCCTCATTCATCAACACCCTTTTCCCTCCATATTTAACATTCATGTCCTTCCAATCTGTGGTAAAATGCACTGAAATGTGCTGATCATGACCTTGGATTTTCTTGATAAATTTGGAGACAACCCCCATTTGAAGATAATTCCATAGTTCAACGTTATCCTTCCAAGTAGGATCGCAGTTGGGTTCTAACTAGCATAGAGCTCCCCCTATAGTTATTCCTCTACTATTTCTATGATAACTCTACTACAAAACCACCTGTTAAAAGGTGATTTTTGTTTTACCTAAACCAGTTTTTAAGAATCTTGTTGGAATTCAAAGAAGCATGCAAAATTTTATGGTGGTAATTAGAATAACTCCTCTCACATGTGCCATCTTTCTTATCCATCAAATCCAACACAATCTCATTAGAGATTCTATATAATATATGAATGCTCATAATTATCCTTGGTAATACCATTCTGTACTTTTGTGTGGGTGTTTTTTTAACTATCCCAAGTTGTGAAATTATTATTGGTACCATAGTTAGCTAAGGTATCTGCCACCTTGTTTCCCTCTCTATAAGTATGATCAATTTTAATATATTTGAAGGTATGGCATATATTAATATATTCCTAAATGAAATCTTTAATAGTCCAACTTGGAGGGTGTATCTGATTAAGATGATTTATAATATTCAAGGAATCACCTTCAACAATGATGTTCTGAATGTTGTAATCCCTAGCAATTCTTAGACCCCATTAAATTGATAAAGCTTCTACATAGCGATTGGTCTGATTTCCCATTTTTCCAGCATAAGTAAGAACTAAAAAACTTTTATGATCCCAAATTATTCCTCCACCAGTAGCTTCCCTTGGGTTTCCCTTAGAGGCTCCATCAAAATTAAGTTTATACCAAGAGTTTGGAGGAGGGATCCAATGAATTAGAGACCTATCAATATTTGAAGTTCTTCATTTATGAACATTTTCAATATCCATCTTCTAATTTGAGAGAATAAATTCTTCCTCTTCAGGATATTTCTTATTCTTAGGAGGTTTAAATCTTTCAATATTATCTTTAATTGCATTACCAATCTTAGTAAAGATTTTCTTCCAAGGTTTTCTACTATTTCTGAAAATTATGTCATTTCTGTCTTTCCAAAATCTCCATATAATATGGGGCATCACCAGTTTCCAAAGTCTTCGAATAATATAGTGTTTAAAAGGAGGATCCCAATGAATCCAATATTGAAGAAATTCCTTTAGAACTGTCTAGCAAACATTGAATTTTGAAAAAGCATAACTCTAGATCTTTGAAGTGTACTCACAAGGAAAAAAAAGATGCTTGATTTCCTCAGCCTCTTTTTTACATAGGAAACATATATTTGGCATTATAAATCCTCTCTTGATAAGGTTTTCATTTGTGAGTATTCTTCCTATGAGAACAAGCCAAAAGAAGAAACTGATTTTAGGAGTTAGCTCTGGTATCCAAATCATGCTCCATTTGAAATCACACTGGATGTTTTCAAAATAGGAATTGTATCCATCTTTGACAATGTATTCCCCATCACTTTATTTGTTCCAAAAAATTTTATCCTTAAGTTCAATTTGACTTAGGGTTATGCTATCCAGTTGCACTTGTAATAAGGAGATTATGAGATTTAGCCAATCACTTTCCACCTTAAGTTGCTTCCATATTTTTCTATTACCCACCATTTCAATGTAGTATTTGAATTTAATTCCATAATTTTCCTCTAGAATATCTTTGATAGAACAAAATTTATCATTTACACTAAGGCTAGCCCAGTTATCACACCAAAATTGAATATCTCTTCCATTTCCCACCTTCCAGTTACAACCTTCTTTGATAAAATTCTTGATTTGTATCAAATTATTCCAAAAAATAGAACCTTGAGGTAGTTGGTCACCATGAAGGAAAGAAGTTACAATTTTCTGAGCTAGATATTTAGCCTTAATTAAATCAATCCAAGGTTGCTCCTTAGTAAGCATTCTCCAACCCATTTTTTTAATCAAGGCCATATTCATTTTTCTAATATCCTTTATGCCTAGCCCACTGGTTCTTTTAGGAGTAAACACTTGATCCCAAGACACCAAGTGGTATATGAATCTTTCCTCCATTCCCTGCCATAAGAAATATTTCTGAATCCTTTCAATTTTATCCCTAAAGGAAGCAGTAATGTTGTATAGAGACATAATGTAAATATGTATATTTTGAAGAGTGCTTTTGATTAGCAAACATTTTCCAACATTAGAAAGTATGGCCCCTTTCCAACCATCCATCTTCTTTTGAAATATTTCAAGTAAACCATTCCAAACTGTGGTAGATTTTTTTTGGTTCCAAGAGGAAGACCTAGGCAAGTAGTGGATAAGGAATTGATTTTGCACCCTAGAATTTAAGCAATTCTTTTTTTCTTTCCAGAGGAGTATTAAAAAAGAAGATGGAACTCTTATCAAAATTTATCTCTTTCCCTGAGGAAACCTCATAAAATTTTAGAATAGACTTAATAGCCTTAGCTTTAAGGATAGAGGCCATCAAAAAAATAATTATATCATCCACAAATTTCTGATGTGAAGCTGTTGGTTTGTAGAAGTAGGCATAATTCCTTTTAGAAGACCTTCATTAATGGCTTTGGTAATGGATCTACTAATACTGTCCACCATTAGTATGAAGAGCAAAGGGGATATAGGATCAACCTGTCTTAATCCCCTGCTACTAGCAAAGAATCCCATTGGATCACCATTCACCACCACAAAAAATCTAGCAGTAGAAATGCATGCCTTAATGATTCTTCTGAATTTATTAGGAAAACCAAATTTAGCCATAACATTGTCAAGGAAATACTAAGAGACTTTGTCGAATGCCTTATTCATATCAAGTTTCATAACCATGCTAGCTCTTTTATTATTATCCATAGAATGAATGATCTCATGCACCATGATTGCCTCATCTTGAATTATCCTACCTTTTATGAATCCACTCTTCTGCTTTGATATCATATCATTTAGAATAGTCTGGAGTTTTGTAGCAATAATATTAGTAAAAATTCTATAAATAACGTTAACCAGATTAATGGGGTAGAAGTCCTTGAAATCTTTAGCATCCATGTTTTTTGGAGAAAGCATGATGTGGGTGTTATTTAGATATTTTAAGAGATTACCAGTTCTATATAACTCATTCACTGACCTTAGTAAGTCATTTGAGCATATTTCCCAAAACTTCTGAAAAAAATTTTGCAGAAAAACAATTAGGGCCTGGTGCCTTATCCCCTTCAATAGTAATAACAACTTTTTTCAGTTCCTCCAAAATGACTATTTTAGAAAGGTCTTTAATTTTTTTCACATCTATTCTGTCATTCGGAATAGCCTCTAATAGAAAAAAGGTATCCTCTTCATTTTCTCTACTATTCTCCTTGAGCATATTTTCATAAAATCATAGAACTTCATCCTTTATATCCTTAGGGTCTTTGATGACAACACCATTCCCTTTTAAGGGCATATTATCTTATCTATAAGTTCACAATTACACATTATAGCATATCCCTTATGAAGAACACAATATCATTTTTATATGAATGTAATATAACATTACAACAATTTCTAGATAAGGTTTACCATAACATCAATATAAATTCATATCAATTATCTTGTATCTTATTCAACTAATGAAATTTAGTTATAGTCCTTCATTTTATCAGAATCAAGCTACTTGGTAGTCTTAAAGTCCTTAATATGTTTGAATTATAACTCAATAAGGTAATGTAATACATTTATAATTAAAGCATCACACTAACTTTCAAGTTCACAACATTCAACCTTTACAATGATCAATACGAACAAGTAACCTTCTTTATTTATTTCTATTGAAATATTATTATCATAATTCAGTCTTCAAAATCCAAACAATTTCAAATGAATACAATATTAAGGAAATAGGCCTTCCATATTTTCCAAACAAAATCACTTTGAGAAACTTTTACAATAATTTTTTTTTCAGAACATTTGACTTAAATAAATAAAATAAATGCAATTTTTTATAATTATTTCTTATTTCACCTTTCATGAAATCCATCTGCAAGTTTTGTTAACATGTTTCAATTCACATGAACTGAGCATAATAAGCACTAAATCTTCAGAACAACATGCTCTAACTTAATAATTTCATAAAAAAACTCTACTTTAAAATGAAATCAAATTAAGGTTCCAAGAAAGTAAAAAATTCTTTCTTAAGAATACTAAGAACAATCAAGATAATTAAACCATGAGGAAGTAAAAAATAAGTCAATTTAAGTCATAAACTTAGCACTATTATTCTGTCACTAAAAATTTCAATCACTCAAGGTACAAACATGTACATTTGATCCAATTCAATCATGAAACAAATATACAAGTGTAACATGATTTCAATCATATAACCCCATATTTATATGACTAGAATCATTTACTTTGTTCAACAATTAAGAATCTTAGCAATCCCTACAATCAAACAATAGGACTAAAAATTATCTTAATCAATATTACAAAAGTATGACCTATAGGGTAGTAGTCATATAATCCCATAATTATATGACTAGAACCTTATATTTCATCAATACATATTTTACAAAAGTACTAGGAATATTTTTTTATCAATCAGAAATAAAATTTACGTTTAACCATCAATACGACTAGATATAATAGTCAAGTAATTTTTATTTATTATTATTTTTACTAAGTTCCTAGTATATCGTTGATATAGTTATACAATTATCATTTAGAGTTGCATCAGAACAAACTAAGTTATAAAAAATAGTTTTGAGAATAGAAGGGTTCTTAAACCCCAAAGAAACTTCCAACACAACTCAACCTGAAGTCATTTTGAAAAAACAACTAACATTGAAACACAATAAATTAACAGTAACAACAACTTAACAATCCAATCAATTATTTTTACAACCAAATTGACTAGGAAAGCTAATATCATCTCCACAAACCGAAGGAGTATGATTTATCAGTTGACACTATTGTTAAAATACCATAAAATAAATCCAACAAAAAATAAGAAAGATAGTCACAGTCACATATTTAAGATCATTCAAATCAAAATACGGAAGTTGGGCATAGCCCAAGTTCAAAGCGTAGAATAATTCATACAAGAAAATGAATATTACAAACTTTGTTTAATAATGACTATCCAAGATCCTAAATAGATTTGTGTTATATCCATAACTTTACATTTCAAAATACAGAGGCTCAAGTAACATCATTATTTACACTTTCCAACCAAACCTATACATTTAACAAGATTTGCAAAAAAATACCCAAATAAGGAATTGACTCAATGACTGAATCTTAAGGAAAGATCAATGAAAATTGAATTATACTAGCAATAGGGGCTCGATTCAATAACCCAGTTTAAAAAATAATAGTCATAAAGAAAGAACGAGTGAACCCACCAAAATGCATGTACTCAAACTGGTATATACCCAAGATAAGAACCTTTCACTAAAGGTTTTAGATAACCTCACTGAAGGGTTTTAAAGATAATTGTGACGGTGCCTCGAGGAACATCCAAATATTGTATTAAGAAAAATGATAGAAAAATTTCAAAAAGAAACTCCAGGAATGGAAAAATACATAAATCTAGCCAAAATACACAACACATGAATTAAGAAACTCATTGATTCAACTAAACACATTCACAGTCATGCATAGTGAACCAGAATTGGATTTAAACAAAGTTGGAACCAGATGCAACTAATATTAAGGAACACAACTAAAAAAATAATCGAATAACTCAAAAACCACAAAACCCAGAACACAAAATGTGATTTCACATAAAGAGCAGAGTTATTTTCATGAATTAATTAAACAGAGAAAGATATTATAGTGAGTTAGAGCCTATCATGCCAGCTAGTGCTCTCAAAAATCCTTTCCAATATTTCCCACTTCCCTTCCAAGTTTATAACATAAGATTTCACCAAATATTCAAACAGAATGCACTAAAAAATAGCCTCAATTTTCTTCATTAGTTTTATAACTGAAATCTAAAAAATTTGTCCACTATATTCTCTATGTAACAAGGAGTTCATAAATAAAGCAGAAATGAACTTCCAGTTCAAATAAAAAAAGATTAACATGTAGATCCATTATGCTAGATACACAAAATGAAAAATGGAAACCAACCCTATTTATTTTCCTCCAAACCATCTTGGTGTTTCCAAGGTGGTTTCCACGCTCCCTTCAAGGTAATCAATTAAATGGTAGATTTTCAATTCACCTTACAATCCACCAACTGCCTTTTCTAAATTAGAAATAACTAAAGGTTTAAACAAATTACTACCAAACATTTTAGTTACATTGGCCTATGTGCATGTCAACTCAGGCTAAGTCGTTGTCAAAGGTGGTGGTGCTTGTAATTACCATCACATTTAATTTTCCAACTACTGGATTGGTGCCAACCATTTATTATAAACTCAACATCCTCACTATATTCCGACCATAGTTTTTCCTTAGGTTAATTTTTTAGGTCCTTAGATAGGTTTAGAGATCAAGGCCCCATCAATAATGTATTAACCATATATTAGGTTGGGTTTGTTCGATAAAATATAATTAGAACATAACTAGGTCCTTTTTAAATATATAGTCATCACCTCGAATAGGTTTGTTAGGCCTTTAAAATATTTATCAAGAAAGTCATCCTTTGCAATTTATTGAATCTAAGTAAGATTTATAAGCAATATTGATGTATTCATAATATGTAACAAAACATATCCAACAACCTTATGTTCATTTTAAGCCCAAATATGATAGTATATCAGAAACATGATGAATTCAAATTGACTTAACAAATATGATCATAATAATATATCAATCAAAGGCATGCCTTGGATCACTAAAGTTGATCCAAGATATTTCCCTTCTTCAAATATAGATGTAATAGTCTAAGAAACATCATTTGTGTCAAAAATTAGATGACTTACCTGCACAGTTCCAAAAAGCTATATTTAGTTCCTACCAGTTGATATCACATAGTTCCCTTCAACACTAAATCTAGTGAGCACCTGAAGATAATTCAACATAAGTTAAATATTTCCAAAAGCATGATTAACATCAAATTTTTACAGGAAGTGGGTATCTCTTCTACAAACATGACTAACAACTCAAAGAGTATATCAACTTAGAACAAGAATCACTTATCAATGTTTACAAACTTCAGTCAAAAAAGCAAGTACAAATATCAACAAGGAAGAGGCATTACATACCTCTCCTATAAAAACAATCATCGTCTTGATGATTAACTTAGTCCATACACTTATTTAAGAACACAAACATAAATATAACTTATTCATCCATAAAATTCTCAAACAGTTAATAGAATTGCATAAATTTAAGTTTCTTAAAAATTATTACAACATCAAATAGTTGTACCGGCACCTACTAAAAATTATTTTCCCCAAAAATGGCAATAGTCATATATATTTTTTCAAACTAAATATTCAAATATCACATAAATCAAAATTAATTTTTGTTCAGAATAGATGAGAAATAGTAGTTTTCATGTCCTCAAGGTTCTCCCAGGTTTCACTTTCTCATTAAACTGGTCCCACTAGACCTTGCATTGACTTATTTCATGATTTCGCAAGTTCAAGTTGTGAGTTTCCAGCACCCTTATGGGTTCAACCAATATTATACCTAGGTCTTGGACCTGCAAGGAGTTCCAATTCAATATATGTGACAAATCTGAAATGTATTTCTTAAGAAATTAAATATGAAAAACATCATACATCCATGCCAATGTAGGAAGCAATGCTAAAGGATATGCTACAAGACTAATCACTTTTACAATCTCGAAACATCCCACAATACAAGGTGATAACTTGGCTAATTTGCCAAAAGTAATTGAGCTCTTTTTATGCTTGACATGTAAAAATAATTTTTCACCAAGTTCAAATTTTCTATAGACCCGTTTCAGGTCTGCATAACTTTTCTACCAATCAGCAACTTCCTTCAATCATTCAAACATTAATTTTACTTGTTCAATTTTAGTAAGCATTTCATGTCCAATTATCTCTTTATCTTCAATGTTATCGCAACTTACAAGGGTTCTACACTTTTGTCCATACAATGCTTCAAAATGTGTCATTTTAAGAGGGGAATGGTAAGTATTATTGTATGTAAATTCAAATAAAGGAATCTATTCTTTTCATTTGTATTGTTGGTCTATACAATACATTCTCAACATATCTTCCATTACCCGATTAACTATTTCATCTAGTCATCCGTTTCTGGATGATATGCATAACTAAAATTCAGTTTTGTTCCTAAGGCTTAATTTAGAGTTTTCCAAAAGCTTGAATTCATTCTTGGGTCTCTATTAGATATAATTATCTCAGGTACACCACGCAATCTTAAAATTTCATGCAAAAATATTTTTGCAAGAACATGTGAATCATATTTGAGATTACCAACAATGAAGTGAGCTAATTTTGTTAACTTTTCAACCACAACTAGAATAACATCATTCTTATTTTTAGACATAGGAAATCTTTGAACAAAATCCATAATTATTAATTTCCATTTATATTGTGGTATGTTATGAGGGTACAGTAAACTAGATGGGTGCAAATTAACATGCTAACATTCAAGGCAATGTTACACATAATCAATTATATCCTTTTTAATTCCTTTCCAAAAATGATATTTTTTACATCAAAAATCATTTATGTCACCCCAAGATGTGCAAAGTAAGGTGAATTGTGAAATTCATCCCTTAACTTATTCATTAACTCATTTTCATAAGGTACATACACCTGATTTTCATACCTTAGGAATCCTTCATTATCAATTTGGAAACCTTTGTATCTTGCATCATTAGAATCTGCAACAAGTGTTGTTTTTACTCACTGAAAATACAAATCAAACATCATTTATTTCTTTACTTCATCTTTGAACTCTGTTCTCAAGGTTACAAGTGTAGAAATATGTTTCCTATGAATTAGTGCATCTACCATTGGGTTTTTTTACCTTTAATGCAATTTATGTCAAAATCATACTGAGACAAACAATCTAACCATATTCATTTTCTTGCATTTAAATTTAGTTGTGTGAAGATATATTTCAGCCCAAGGTGGTAAATTTTTAGCTCAAATATTTTACCTAAGAGATAATGTCTCCATACTTGAAGTGCATGTACTATGGCAGCAATCTCTAGGTCATGGGGAGAATAATTTAGTTAATGTAACTTGATTTTTCTTCTTTCATATGCTATAAAATGATCATTTTGCAGTAATATACCCCCTAATCCTTCTCCAAAAGCATCTGTAACTAGTCTAAAGCTTTTGTTTGGATCCGAAATAGTCAAAATAAGTGTTGTAGTTAGCTATTATTTTAGTGTTTTAAATGTTGATTCACATTTATCACTCCAAACAAACTCTTTGTCTTTCTTTTGTAATGAAGTAATTGGGGAAGCAACTTTTGAAAAGTCCTTAATGAATTTTCTATAATATCAAACAAACCACATGAAGCTTCTAACTTCATGAACATTCTTAGGTGCTAGTGAATCAATTATGGCTGCAATATTTGATGGATCAACTAAAATTCCATCCTTTCTTATAACATGTCCTAAGTAATGTACTTCAATTTCATAAAAGAATTTTTTTGACAATTTCCCATACAGTTTTATCTTTCTTAGAATCTCAAGTAAAATCTTTAAATGTTCATTGTGATCCTCCCTGATCTTAGAATAGATAAGAATATCGTCTAAGAATACAAGTACAAACTTTTCCAAGTATTCTTGAAAAATATTATTCATCAGATTCATGAAATTTATAGGTGTATTTGTTAAACCGAAAGGTAAAAAAGTGAATTCATAGTGCCCATATCTTATTATAAAAGTTTTTTTATGAATGTCATCATCTTTTATTCTCAACTAATGATATCTAGATCATAGATCTATTTTCAAATAAAATTATGCACCATGCATATGATAAAATAGATCGTCAATCCTAGGAAGAGGATATCTGATTTTTATTATTTCTTTGTTTAACATTCGATAACCAATACAAAGTCTAATTGTTCCATCTTTATTTGTAATGAAGATCGTCGATGCTCCCTGAGGTGAAACACTTGGTCTTATTAAACCTTTATACAATAGTTCTTGTAACTATTCCTTTAGCTCAACTAACTTAGTTTTAGTCATGCAGTATGGTGCCTTGGAAATAGGTTCAATTCTAGGTTTCATTTCTATTGTGAAGTCAAATTCTCATTTCGGCGGAAGACTAGGTAGTTATTTTGGAAACACATCGTTATACTCTCGTAACATTGGGTATTTTCCATAAAATTAATACTTTATTTCATACTTCTTCATATATTTTACTACATATAACATGCAACCTTTGTTTTTGGCCTTCTTAAGCTACATGGCTGATATTTTTCTAATTGTAATGTCTCTTTTTACCCCTTGTATGTCTATTTTTTTCTACAAATCATCAAGACATTTTATGTTTGTTTTTTTTAAATAATAAAATTTAGCCTTATGATCAGCAAGTCAATTTACACCAATGATGACATCATAAGGCCCTAAAGGTGCAACATATAGGTCTACTTCTATAGTCAAACTTGGTAATTCTAAGATAACACCAAAAATACATTTATTAACAGTGTGGGCATCATTATTACCATAATGGACAGTCCATAATTTTTCCATAATTCCATCTTTTCTATTTAATTTTGAATCCAATTTATTAGACATAAAGCATTTTATAACACTAGTATCAACAAGTATAGTTATAGGTATGCCAAATAATTTACTTAGTGTTTCAATGGGTGTAGCCTACTTTTTCAGCTTGCCTATCTGCTACTGCAACATGTATCTTGTGTTGCTGGTTGTTGTCATCTTTCTTTAGAGGGCATTGATTTGTGTAATGGTATTTTCCACAATTGTAATAGCCCCAACAAGTCCCTTTTTAGGCTCAAACTTATTCTCAGCCTTATAATTACTATTTTGGCCACCATAAGTTTTCTGCCCATTATTATTATTCTTTAGAAAATTGTTTTTGTTATTTGTAACAGGTTTATTTGTTGCTTTTTTGTTATTATTTTCAGCCCCAAACCTTTTTTTAAGTGCCAAAATTCTTCCATGCCACCTTCTTAGGTGCTAGTGATGAAGAAGAGTTGGAGATTTTATTTCGATTATCTTCCCTATGCATAAAACTTCCCTTCAATTTCTATTCTTGCCTTATGTATTTTTTGATAACTCCTTCCATGGTGGTTGTACTATGTACATATACCTCTCCACCTATGATTGTATTCAATCCCATTATTAACTTACGTATTATGAACTTTTCACCAGTTTGGTACTCCAGTACATACTTGATAAGCTTATTAAACTTCTCCCAATATTCATTTATAGTCAGTTATCCTTGAACTCAGTTCTAAAATTTCATCATTTTCTTATCATAATAGAGCTATGGCAGGCAACGATACCTAAAGTAGCCCTTAAAATATTCCCAAGTGATGTTTACTTCATCAATATTCAATTTAGCCTTACAGTTGTCCCACCAAGAATATGCTTGATGGGAAATCTTATAAGCTCCCCATACTACTTTGGTTTCTTCTGAGAAGTTTCTAATTGCAAAGTAATTCTCCATTTTGTGTGGCCAATTCTTAGCCCCATATCCTAGTGTGGTACCATCACTTTTTTGTGGATTTATTATTTTTATGTCATTGGTAAGTTTAGATGTAAACCTTTACTTCTTATTTTCAGGATGGTAAGGTGCATTTACATTCGCATTTGCAGCCTTATTGCTGGAATTTGTAACATTTTTATTTTTTGCATTATTATTATTATTATCACCACTGGGATTTCTAGCATTAACATTATTTCCTAGAATTGGCTGATTTTTATCATCAAAATCATCCTTCTCTTCCTCATTTCCCATTAATTTTTGTTCAAGTACAGTAAGACAATCTCTTGTGTCCAACAGGGAAGCAAAAATCTCATCAAGTTTTTGTGTTGTAGATTCTTCACCAACTGGAGGATGGTTCTTTGCAGCACATTCCCTTGTTCTAACAATTTTCTGTTAATAAGAAATTAATTTTTTTATCAGAGATGGACTCAAATAGGTCTAAGAGTAGCAACCTTCATCTTTGATACCAAAATGTAACATCGTCATTTAAGAATTTTGTAAATAGGGGAATTTTTTTAAAAAAATAATGTTCACTTTTCTAAATTCACATAATTTAGAACAAACATTCCATTACTAATCCATCATATAACAATGAAACATATGCAACTATAATGAATTGGTATAATACTCATATCTCATTTCATGACTCAACGTTAAACTGATCTCTCATTTTTCATCATATGAATGGGTATACAAATTATACTTTTTTTTTTGCTTACCCAACAAGGGTCATTCAAGTGTTAATGCCTAAAGATCCTATCTAAGTATATGTTACTAACACTCATCTAATATCATGCTTCTTTATTTTGAGTGACACAAGACAACATGTAACCACTTGTCTGCAATACTTTGGACAAAGTTTAAAGACATGTATGTCATGATTTTATTCCTATACGACATACTCGTCAAAAGGAATATGTCTTTCACCCCACTCAAAAATTTCATCTAGATTAGACTTCCTTGACTATTGTCAACCCCTTCCAAGTCCATGTTGTATGCTGAAAAAGGAACAACTCACATGGACTAGTGTTGATGATCTGCTTATGGTGACTAAGGTTAATTATTCATACTCAATTGACTTACGTCGATTCAAATTTTCTTAATCACATTTAGTCAACATAAGCTGACATCAGCCATAGGTCATATGCCTGTCACTGTTTAGTGTAGAACAATGACCTGAAATCCCATTTTATGATAGTAACATTTAGAGGAGTTGAGTGGAATATCGTGTCATAGTGGCTTGTTCCATAGTATCCACCTAATGACCCATGCATAATTAAGTGGGTACTGTGTAGCAGTGACTATGCTACGACAGTCCACTTAGTTATGATAAACAAAACTGACATACTTAACAAGTTCATTAATTAATTATTTCCCATATTATTAATTTTCACATAATTCTATGTTTAATCATTAGGTATCATGCCTAGGGATAAATTAGGTTTAACATGATTAATCCAATTGTAACACCACTCTTTATAGTTTAAAGGTGTGTAGATCAAATTGTATTAAGTGAATTGAGTTAAATATTCATTTTCCAAAGGTCCATTTAGTGTCACTAATCAATCTGATTATAACATGTGTAGGACAACATTTAAGCATTATTTATTTATATCAAGCTAGTAAGTATAACTCATATTTATACAACTTACATGTCAGGTTGTGTGAATTTTATCAATTCACTTCTTTTCATAACTTTCTCATCACTTCACTTACATATTCCTTTGATCACATTTTATCATGTTCCTTTACTTGTCAAACATTATAGATATAGATATCAACATATGTTTAAGACTTAATCATTAGGTCCATTCCCTCTTAATAATAATATTCCCTTTCTTTCCATTTAAGGGGTATATTATCTTATCTATAAGTTCACAATGACACAATACAACATAGCCCTTATAAAGAACACAATATTATTTCCATATGAACATAATATAACATTACAACAATTTCAAGATAAGGTTTACCATAACATCATTATAAATTCATATCAATCATCTTGTACCTTATTAAACTAACAAAGTTTATTTATAGTCATTCATTTCATCAGGATCAAGTTACTTGGTAGTCTTGAAGTCCTTAATACATTGTACTTATAAATTGATAAGGTAATGTAAGACGTTTATAATTAAATCATCACACTAAATTTCAAGTTCACAACATTCAATGTTTACAAGGATCAACATAAACAAGGATACTTCTTTATTTCTTTCGACCGATATACTATTAACATAATTAAGTCTTCAAAATTCAACAAGTTTCAAATGAATACAATAATAAGGCACTAGGCCTTCCATATTTTCCAAATAGAATCACTTTGAGAAAATTTAACAATAATCATTTAATTAGAACATTTGACTTTAATAACTAAAATAAGTTCAACTTATTATAACTATTTCTTCTTTCATCTTTCATGAAATCCATTTGCAAGATTTGTTAGCATGTGTCAGTTCACATGAAATGAGCATGATAAGCACTAAATATTTAGAAAACATGCTCTAACTTAATAATTTCATAAAAATAACTCTACTTTAAAATGAAATCAAATTAAGGTTCTAAGAAAGTAAACAATTATTTCTTAAGCATACTAAGAACAATCAAGATAATTAAACCATAAAGACGTCAATCTAAGTCATAAACTTAGCACTATTATTCTGTCACTAAAAATTTTAGTCACTTAAGGTACAAACATGTAACATTTGATCCAATTCAATCATGAAATGAAGATACAAGTGTAACATGATTTCAGTCATATAACCCCATAATTATATGACTGAAATCATTTACTTTGTTCAACAATTAAGAATCTTAGCAATCCCTACAATCAAACAATAGGAATAAACAATATCTTAATCAATATTAAAAAGTATGACCTATAGGGTAGCAGTCATATAATCCCATAATTATATGACTAGAACCTTATATTTCATCAATCAAGATTTTACAACATTACTAGGAATATTTTGTTATCAATCGAGCAATAAAATTTACATTTAACCATCAATACAACTAGATATAATAGTCAAGTTATTTATTATTTATTATTCTGTCTACTAAGTTCCTAGTATATCCCTGATATAGTTATACAACTATCAATCAGAGTTGGATCAGAACGAACTAAGTTATAACACAATAGTTTTGAGAACATAAGGGTTCTTAAACCCTAAATAAACTTCCAACACAACTCAACATGAAGTTCATTTTGAAAACACAATAACATCGAAACACAATACATTAAAAGTAACAATAAATTAAAAATCCAATCAATGATTCTTACAACCAAATCAACTAGGAAAACTAATATCATCTCCTAACAAACAGAAGGAGTGGGATCTATCAGTTGACATTATCATTCAACTACCATAAACTAACCCACAAAAGAACAAGAAAGATAGTCACAGTCACATATTTAAGATCATTCAAATTAAAATGTGAACATCGAGCATAGCCCAGGTTTGAAACATATAAGAATTCATACAATTAAATGAAGATTAAAAAATTTGTCTAATAAAATTTTCCAAGATCCTAAACAAATATGTGTTATTTATCAACTTTTAGTTCAAAATATAGAGGCTCGAGGCACAAATTTATTTTATAATTACCAAACTAAACCAGAAATAAAACAAGATTTGAAACATAAATAACCAAATAGGGAATCAACTTAGTGAATATTAAGGAAATAATGAAAAACACATAATACTAGCAATAGGGGCTTGGTTTGATAACCTAGTTCAAAAAATAATATTTGTAAAGGAAGAATAAATGAACCCATCCACAATGCATGTACTCAAACTGGTATATAACCAAGATCAGAACCTTTCACTAAAGGTTTAAGCTAACCCAACATAAGGGTTTTAAAGACAACTACAATGGTGCCTCAAGGAACAACAAGATATTGTATTAATAAAAATGATAAAACAAGTTTGACAAGTAACTCCTAGGAATGGAAAATACATAAATCTAGCCAAAATACACAACCCATGAACTGATAAAACTCATTATTTCAACCAAACACATTCACAGTCATGCATAGTGAAAAAGAATTGTATTTAAACTAAGTTAGAACCAAGATGCAATTAATATTAAGAAACACAACCAAAACAATCATCAGAATAACTCAAAAACCACAAAACCCATAACACAAAATGTGATTTCACATAAAGAGCAGAGTTATTTTCATGAAATAATTAAATAGAGCAAGATATTATAGTGAGTTAGAGCTTGTCATTCCTGGTAGTGCTTTCAAAACTTCTTTCCAAGATTTCCAACTTTCCTTCAAATTTTCTAACGTAATATTTCACCTAAACTTTAAACGGAATGTAGAGAGAGATAGTCTCCATTTTCTTCATTAATTTTATAACCAAAATCTCAAACTTTTCTCCGCTATACTCTCAATGCAACAACAAGTTCATAAATAAAGTAGAAATGAACTTCTAGTTCAAATTACAAAATATTAACATGGAGAGCCATTGTGTTCGATACACCAAATGAAAAATAGAACCCAACCCTAGTTCTTTTCCTCCAAACCATCTCAGCATTTCCAAGGTGGTTTCCATTGCTCCCTTCAGGTAATCAATGCAATGGTAGTTTTCCAGTTCACCTTATAATCCGCCAACCGCCTATTCCAACTTAGCAACAACTAAACGTTTAAACAAATTATTGCCAAGCGTTTTAGTTACCTTGGCCTATGTGCATGTCAACTCAGGCTAAGTCACTGCCAAAGGTGGCGGTGCTTGTAATTACCATCACATTTAATTTTCCAAGTACTGGATTGGCGCAACCATTTATTCTTAACTCAACCTCCTCACTATATACCAACCATAGTTTGTCCTTAGGTTAAGTTTTAGGTCCTTGGATAGGTTTAGAGACAAGGACCCCATCAATAATGTATTAACCATAGCTTAGGTCATGGTTGTTCAATCAAATATAATTAGAACATAACTAGGTCCTTTTAAATATATAGTCGTCACCTAGAATATGTTTGTTAGGCCTTTAAAATATTCAACAAGAAAATCATCCTTTGCAATTTATTAAATCTAAGTAAGATTTATCAACAGTATGGATGTATTCATAAGATGTTACAAAACATCTCCAACGACCTTATGTTCATTTAATCCTGAATATGATGGTATATTAGAAACATGATGAAGTCAAATTGACTTAACAAATATGATCGTAATAATATATCGATCAAAGATGCATGCCTTGGATCACTGAAATTGATCCAAGATATTTCCCTTCTTCAAATATAGATGCAATAGTCTAAAGCACAACATTCATATCAAAGCTTAGATGACTTAGCTATACAGTTCCAAAATATTGTATTTACTTCTTACCAATCTAAGATCACATAGGTACCCTTCAAAACCCAATCCATTGAGCACGTGATGATAATTCAACATAAGTTCAATATTTCCAAAAGCATGATTAACATCAAATTTTTACAGGCAGTGGATATCTCTTCTACAAACATGACCAATAGTTCAAAGAGTATATCAACTCATAACAAGAATCACTTATCAACATTTGCAAACTTCAATCACAAAATCAAGTACAAATATTAGTAAGGAAGAGGTATTACAATGACTCAACTTTTGGAATTTTAGGAGTCATTAAGAATCTTGAGTTAACCCTTTATGATTTTCCAAGTATACCCATAAATCAAGATGTTTTAGTCATTGACTTGCCTCCTCTATTTTCCATTTTCTTGTTAAGATATTTCACAAATAAAGTGGGTGGATACTTGTCTTTAAATTGGTCTCACATGTTATTAAGAACTAGATATGATAAAAAAATAACCATTAAAGTTGAACCAATCTCTTCATATCATGTTGAATCCTATGGTACTTCCCCTGCCTAATTCAATCACATGATAAATGAATATGAAGATCATGAACCAATAGCAACCAAAAAAACTATTCCTCCTAGTTCAATTTTGCACCTATTATTAGATGAATGGGCTAAAGAGAATTATAAATTTGATCTATATGGAATAGCTCTAGAAACTAGTTTGGGAACTTATTGCATCCATGAGAAAGGTTTCACAAATCCTTCACCTCTCAAAGAATAAGAAGAAAATCCTTTTGGACTATGGAATATGTTCTTTTATCTTATTCTAGGAGTAGAAATGGAGTTGGAGTAGGTGTAGCCTTAATTTCCCCAATGGATCATAAATTCATCTTTTCTTATAGGTTGAAGTTTGCATATTCTAAAAATATAGCAGAATATGAAGCATTATTTCATGGGATGTTTATTGCAGAGAAAAGAAAAATCAAATCCTTGCAGATATTTGAGGATATTGAATTGGTCATACACCAAGTGAGAGGTAAATGTGCCACAAAGAATAACATTTTGACAGCTTATAAACATAGATTCTGGGATTTATTAGATATATTTGATGTTATTAATTTGCAAGTGGTGCCAAGGAAAGTAAATAAAGAAGCAGCCTAGATGAAAACCATTGGGTCATAATTTTCAAAAAATGAGGAACTTATTCAAGGAAATCAATAACATGTTAGGTTGGTGGTTAGGCCATCAATTCCATAAAATTAATTGAGTTGGTAGGTAATTGATAGTGATGAAACAATTATTTAGTTCATCCATAATGAAGCTAAATTTTCCTCAAAAATGAAATTTGATTTGCATGAAAGTTATAAATTGACCAAGTCATTCAATTAATAAAAAATAAATTTCCTAAATTATTGGTCAATCTTGAGCACATTTTTAGTCCTGATGATGAATTCAGAGGCAAAGATAAGAATATAAAATGAAGGCAAGAGGATTGTCAAACAATCACTATTACAAAATGCAAGGTGTTCCTGCTTAGAAAGGTATGTAATCAAGATTAAAAATAAGATTTTCTTTTCTTGTGTCAAAATTTTAATGATTTTTTATAATGGGACTATGTATATCGTAACATCTTTGACAAAATGTTATCTTTCCTCTTTTGCATTGCAAGCATTGACATGTAATTTTTCTAGATAAGCAGTGTTCCTTTGATTTTTAGAAATCATGCTTGCCATGGATGAGTCATTTCTGCTCTTAGATTCTTTAGGATGAAATGATATTGCTTGCAAAGAATCCATTTTTTATTTTGATAGATAAGTTGTAATATGGAAATGAAATTTACAAACTTATCTCTTTATATTAACAAATCCTTGGATCAATTCCATTTATCCAAGGTGTGTTTTAAATATTCTTACTTGATCTAAATGGTAAACTGACATTCAGAGGTTGGATGACATAATGGACTGAACTCTTGTATGTTTACAAATTCTTTCATTTTCTTGTAAGACCGTTCCTACATTTCGTTGTATGTTTTTTCCTTGAATCTTCTTGATTGATCTCTTCAGGATGCTAATGTCATCAAGTGGTATGAGACCTTCTTCAGGGATATGGAGGAAAAATTAAAAACTAAGTCCTAGGCCTGTGAGATCTATCCTAACAGGATTCTAAACTAAGAATAATGTACTTATCTTTTATCTATGCCTATTTCATTTAGGATAACATCCTAACCTAGGTTACATGTTCTAAATTGGAGTATGGGGGAAATAATCTAAGGTGATTCTAGGCTTATTTCTAACCTATACGTAATACTAAATGGCTATGAGCTATGAGATAACCTAAGATGAAAATTTACCTATTGAAGTGTTTCTAAACCTTAGGTAAATACTTACAAACTATCCTACGGTAATATCCTAAATTAATTGAATCTACCCTAAACTAAAGAAATGTGGAAAGGGGACCTAAGGGTCATATGGAAAGTGGTAAGCTAGCGACAATTCCTAAGCTATTAATGTGATTTGATTTTTGTATTAAATGACATCGAATTGCCAGGTTAGGCAGAAACATGAAATTTGGTGGGAGTCCACATGGAGTCATCACTAAGGTTTAGTGATGCATGTCAAAGTTGAATTGGGGTTTGCCAATTTTGGAAGGTGGTGGCGAAGAGACATAGGAGGGAATTTGAGAGTTAACAACATTAATGAGCCTCGTTTTTCATGAGAAAACTACCTAGGAAACCATGCAGGTGGATTTGTTGGAGGTTGTTTGGTCATTCATGCTCTCCAATTTTTACTTCATATGGAGCTATTTGGTTCTTCAAACCAACAGTTCTATTTTCAGTTTATGGCTATTTTTGATTTCTTTGGTCTATTTTTGATTCAAGGAATTTATATGAGACGTTGGGGAAAGATATTTTTGGTTGTTGATCTTGCTTGGAGAAGAAGAATTTTTGGAAGCTCGACTGGAAGTAATCTTCTAATCGGCAGAAGCACTATCAGGCATGATAGGCTCTATCCATTAAGATCTCTTACTTTTCTCAAAATGTTTCATTAAAACAATGCTACTCTCATGAGATAAATGGTTTTCTATTTTTTTTCTTGTTATTTACTTTCTTGTTGAAAGAATCTATGTGCTTTTGGATTTGGAACCCTTACATGATAATGTCATTTTTGGGTGTTCTCTCTAAGTGAGTTAAAATGGTAAAAAGCATTTACAACTATTGAGACTTTAGTGTTTTTATTAGAATATATACTCTAGACTGTCTGCTTGAAAAAGAGTTTGAGTAAGTAGTTTTTGTCTTGAGCTTCGAATTGGAAGTCTCTTTTGAAAGTAGAATGTAAATGGGTACTTTTCTCTGATGCATCTTTGATTTTTAAAGTTTTTTTACTCCTTTTTTGATCTATATGGATATATGTTTTATCTCATTATATGAACATGAACTTGCATGAAAGTGAGGAATGGACATCTCGTTTGTATTTATACTAGTAAAATTGTTTGCTTATACTGAATGCCTTTGCTTGTTTTTGAAAGGTAGAAGAATACCTTTTTTAAAATTGTATTATTTTCTCTTAATTTTTTATACTCCTTGTTTGGGACTGTATTTGTATACTTTTTTCTTCAGTATGAACTCGAACTCACTTAAAAACAAAGGATAATGGATGTTTGAGATTTATGGAATTGTTGGTGTTTTGTACTTAAACTTGTATAAGATCTTAGAAGAAATATCATGTTATTATTTTATTCTGTTTAAATCTCCACTGTTTTGAATTATAATTTGATGGGAGTTGGGTAAATTTTTTTAGTTGGAATTGTTGTTCAGTTGAACTCATAAGGAGATAAGAATGAAAGTTGTTTTACTTGGGTTGATTGTTACTGGAATTCTCTTCTCCAAAAATTTGTGGCGATTACTGGTTTATTGAAATCTTGAAGATGAGATGGTTGTCTTTGGTTGAAGTTATTTTTGAAGTTGTTATACTATGGCAATCGTCCTTCTCCAAGTCATTATGGTGATTATCTCCTTAGGTCTGTTTGATTTTCTTAAGTTCGATTTTTTGTACTTTTTGGGCTTGAATGAGGTGATGAAAAGTTACTCACCAGAGTCGGAAACTTCCTTCTAGTTTTTTAAATCACATGTTGTGAGATGATTATGGTACTTTCATGGGAATCGTTGAATGTATAATCAACTTATGGACTGTCACTTTCGTATATGGAACCAACAAAACTGTTGTGGTTTATAAGCTCTATTGATCTTTTTTTATTTGTTTGGATTTGAATGTCTTGTCGATTCACGATAGTGTTTAGTTGAGTCTGTCCTGTAGAAAGGAAAACTTAACCATTTCTTGACTGACTATTTTTCATTGGCTGAGTCATGCATCGTTATTAAATTTTTTTTGATGTACTCTTCTTTGTGCACTCAACAGATGATTTCTTCCTTCTTTGTTTGGTCATGATTAAGGGAGATTTTTTTATATTCTTACCTTATTTTGATGGAACAAATGGTTTCGAATCAATGAATGAAACCTTCAATGATAAAGAAAGATTCATTAAGGTTGCAAGTAAGTTAATAACTTTGGATGGGTAGGATGTAGACTCTTCTTTTCTAAAGATGTATATGAGAATTCGATTTAACCAAATGATAAAGGAAATTGTAAATTGTTTACTCTTTAGCTCGTTCTCCTTTCTTTATATAAAACATGTCATAGGTTTAATGGAGTCATTTTTATTAATTTTATTAATTAATTGATTAGTAGTTGTTATTAATTACTTCTCTACTTAATTATATTTAAGGAAATAATAATTGTTTCAGTTAATGGAAATGAAACATTGTTGTTGGGAAATACTTTTCTATTGTTAATAAGAGGCATAATCTAAGAACCTAGGTTATATTATTTGACCGAGAATTAGGCTGTCACATCTAAATTTTGAATCTCTTATTTATTTAAGTTGATGGTTGAATCATCTTAAAAACATAACGATGCTGAAATGAACTTGTATTCACATGTTTTTTGGAAGCTTGGTAAAGATGACAAGAAGGTCTTTGATTATGAAAGTAACTCTTTTTGTTATTTATTGAAGTTAAATTTATATTTCAAATTCAAAAAGAATTATGAAATAATTTAATGTTAGGAGCTGTTATTTGATATAAATGAGTAATTGTTTATGACAATACTTATCTGTTATAAAGTAGTAGCTTACTGATTATATTATGATCTTTTCTTAAAGGTGAATTCAGATTGTTATTTGTGCTTCTTTTATGGGTGTTATTACTTATGTTTATTTAAATGATTAAATTAATTATTTCATTAAATAAAAGTTGTTTTAATGGAATAATTAGTGGAATACACTTCATTTTAATGCTTAGTGCTTATCATGCTCAGTTCAATGAACTGACCCGTGCTAGCAATTTTTGCAGATGGACTTCATAAGTGATAAAAGAAGGCGATAAATTTTATGCCGTATTGGTTGATTTAAAGTCTATCTCTCTTAAAGAGAACTCTGATTCATTCTCGAGATGTAATGAAAAGAAAAATTTGTATTCTTTAATGATCTTAGTACCGATTGACGTGCAGTTTGTCTAAGATGCATAATCTTGTAAATTGTGTATTTTATCAAGATGAATTAAAAAGGTTGGAGGCTCAACTAGAATTGTTGTATAATTTATCTTGTACATTTTCTGAAGGTAGTTGGAATACTATCTTATTGATATTTTCAATAGTTGTTTGTATTCTTATTTCTGTTGTCATTTTATATGTTTGATGAAGAGAAATAGTTCAATCTCTCTCTTAATTGAAAGCAAGTTATTAAGTTGTATAAGATGACGTTCTTTATCTAAATAATATATTATGATAATGGGATTTATATTGAATATACAATTAAATTGTAGAAAGTGTGAAATATATAAGGGTATGATAAACCCTAACACATAACCATGTAGAGAGGAAGACTCTTCCTCTCTCAAAAGAATGTAACGTGAAAGAATGGTTTTTTATGATTGTTAATCACTCAGACTTCATTTTCTATTAAGTCTTCTCTAGTTGAACATGTGTAGTTGCTACACCTTATTTGAACAGTTGAGTTACATTAATTTAATCTTTTGAAGTATGTTGTTCTATTTTGGGATAACTACTTGGAAAGTCATAGTTAACGAACATAAAAGCAATCATGAGTTAATGAAGTTATTTAATGTTAATTAAATCAAATATGGATGAAGAACTTAAGGGGTGTTGTATTTAGGGTTTGGCAAGGTTTCTATAATTTGAATATTAATCTAAAATTAATTAAGTGTTAATGACCTCCTAGGGGTATGCACATCGTGATGAAGTAGTTCTGTCGAATGTTGGCACACGCTAACAAATAATGAAGTAGTTCTGTCGAAGTAGTTCTGACATATGAACTGGATTAGGAAGTAGATTTCTATGACTCAGGGTACCTTGGCACATTCAGTCGACTTAGGTCGAATGAGTATTCCCATATACTGTAAGTCATCGTGAGCATCTCCCTATAACAAATTATGTCACTAACCTAGGTTAGGATCAAACCCTGGGCAAGTGGATTGAAAGAAGTTAGTGAAGACTATTCTAGATAACAGAAGAGTGAGGTTAAGGATGTATTCTGATTTGATGAATATGTCATCTAGAAATAGTAACATGAACAGTATGTTGGAAATGTTTGGCCAAAGTATCGCAAACTACTGGTTGCATTGTCTGATGTCACCTAGTTTAAGGAACATGATTTTAGATGAATATTAGTAACAAATATTTAGATAGGTTCTTTAAATAGGTCACTCAGTACCCAGATTAGGGTAAGAAAACCAAGTAAATGTAGTATACGTAAAAGTATTCAATACTTAGAGACAAGCATGAGAGATCAGTTAGGGACCCAATCATGTAATGAGAGATCAGTAATTTCACCGAGTCATTTACAACTGCATATGGTTATCTATTATGAGATTGATTGGCATGGAATGTGTGTTATAAATTATGTTTTATTTAGAACATAGAGTATTGTGTAAAATATTTTTTTCCCTTATTTCTAAAGTCTTAAAATGGGAATGTTACATCTTGGTATCAGAGCTGAAGGTTGGAGCTCTTGGACCGATTGTGTCCATAATATGATAAAACTTAAATTTTCTTGTTAACATAAAATGGTTAGAATAAGAGGAAATATTGCAAATAATCCTCCACCTAAGGAAGGAGCAGCAGCTACCAAAAAACTTGATGAGATCCTTACTTCCCTGCTAGACAAAAGAGATCATTTGACTATACTTAAACAAAAAGTAATGGGAAATGAGGAGGAAGAAGATGCTGGTAATAATAATTGGCCACCTCCTAAGGACAATGCCAATTTTGGTGTTGATAATAACAATGTGTTCATGCCTAATCATCCAAAAAACAAAAAGGCTATGCTGGCAGCTGAACTCACTAAAGATATAAAAGGGATAAGTCCACCTAAATTTTATGGCACCACATTAGGAGATGGAGATGAGAATTGGCTTAGTGAAATGGAGAAGTACTTTGCAATAAGGAACTTCTTGGAAGAAAAAAAGGCAATCTAGGGAGCATATCAGCTTTCCCATGAAGAATCTTCATGGTGGGATAACCCTAAAGCTAAGTTGAATATTGATGAAACTAATATCACTTGGGATCAATTTAAAGGTTACTTTAGGCAACATTGGCTACCACTATTTTATTATGATCAGAAAATGACTGAATTTCAGAACTTAGCGCAAGGAAAGCTAACTGTAACTAAGTATTGGGAGTGGTTTACTAAACTCCTTAAGTATGTACCTTAGTATCAAACTAACAAGAAGTTAAGGATATAGAAATTCATCATGGGGTTAAACCCCATTATAGGAGGAGAGGTGGATGTTCATAGCCTAGCCACTTTGGAAGGGGTTGTTGAAAAATCCATAAGGCAGGATAGAAATTAAAGGCAATTTCTGCTCATAAGGAGGAAGTGAGGAACAAAGTTCCCAACTCCTCTTCATCATCTCTTGCACATAATAAAGGACCATGGAAGAATTTTGGTATAAAAAGTAAGTTTTCAACTGATAATAATAAGAAAACAACAACAAATAAGTCTGTTGGAAATCCATGAAACAACTTTGTCAAGAATAATAATAATAGACAAAAGTCCTATGGAGGTCAGAATGATAACTTTAAGGCTGGAAATAAATTTGAGCCTAAAAAGGGACCTATAGGAGGCTGTTATAACTATGGCAAGGATCATTACACAAACCAATGTCCTTTGAAAAAGGATGATCATAATCAACAACACAAGATACACGCTGCAGTAGCTGACAAATAGGTTGAAAAATAAGTCACGCCCATAGAAGTTATGGGTAAGTTATTTGGTATACCATAACTATTCTTTTTAATACAAGAGCTACAAAATGTTTTATTTCTAGTAAATTAGCATGGAAACTAAAAATAAAAGCTGGAAAATGGATAAAACATGGACTGTACATTATGGATACAATTTTGTTCATATAGTTAGTATGTGTCTTTTTGGGCTAGTCCTTGACTTACCTAGTTTTTCCACTGAAGTTGATCTTTATGTTGCTCCTTTGGGGTCTTATGATGTAATCATAGGTGTTATTTGGTTAGCTGAGCATAAAGCAAAAGTGTACTATTTTGAAAAACATATTAATTGTTTAGATGATCTGTAAAAAATAGTAGAGATTTAGGGTGTGAAATGTGAGATTTCAGTTAGGAAATTGTCATCTATGCAACTTAAAAATGTCAAAAATAAAGGTTGTACCTTATATGCAGTAAAAATTCCTGAATCCATTGAGGAAAACAATGATTTCATGGAACAATATCCACTGTTACAAAACTACAGTGATGTGTTTCTGGAAGAGTTACCAGGTCTTCCACCCAAAAGAGAATTTGATTTCAAAATTGAAATCAAGCCTGGAACCAAGCCTATTTCTAAGGCACCTTACCAAATGACTACTATTGAATTGGTAGAGCTTAAGGCATAGTTACAAGAAATTTTTTATAAGGATTTGATTAGACCGAGTGTTTCACCTTGGGGAGCACCGGTAATCTTTGTGAAAAAGAAGGATGGAATACTTAGATTGTGCATTGATTACAGAATGTTAAACAAAGAAATAATCAAGAACAAATATCCACTCCCTAGAATTGATGATCTATTTGATCATATGCATGGAGCATCGGTATATTCTAAGATAGATCTTTGATTTGGATATCATCAATTATGGATTAAGGATGAGGACATTCATAAAACAAATTTTAGAACAAGGTATGGACATTATGAGTTCACAGTTTTACCCTTTGGATTAACAAATGCACCTGTAGCTTTTATGAATTTGATGAACAATATTTTTCAAGAATACTTGGAAAAATTTGTTCTTGTATTCTTGGATGACATTCTCATATATTCTAAAAGTATTGAGGAACACCATGAGCATTTGAAGATAGTTTTGGAAATTTTGAGAAAGAGACGGTTATATGGTAAGCTATCTAAATGTTCTTTCTATGACATAGAAGTGCACTATTTGGGTCATGTTATAAGTAAGAATGGAATTGCTATAGATCCTTCTAAAATTGTAGCTATAACTGAGTGGCCTGCACCAAAGAATGTACATGAAGTTAGAAGCTTCATGGGTCTTGCTGGTTACTATAGAAAATTTGTAAAAGATTTTTCCAAAGTTGCTGCACCAATAACATCATTACAGAAAAAGAATAAGAAGTTTGTTTGGAATGAGAAATGTGAATCTGGATTCAAAACTTTGAAGGATCAGTTAACTTCAGCACCTATTTTAGCTATACCAGACCCTAATGGAGACTTTACTGTTGTAACAGATGCATCTGAGGAAGGTCTTGGAGGTATTTTGTTACAAAATGATCATGTCATAGCTTACGAAAGTAGAAAAATAAAGTTACATGAGTTGAATTATGATCCACATGATTTAGAGCTTGCTGCCATTGTTCATGCACTTCAAGTTTGGAGGCATTATCTGCTTGGTAAACCTTTTGAATTAAAAACTGATCATCTTGGGCTGAAGTATATTTTCACTCAGCCAAATCTAAATGCAAGACAATGAAGATGGTTAGAGTTTTTGTCTCAATATGATTTTGACATAAATTACATTAAAGGCAAGGAAAATAGAGTAGTTGATGCTCTAAGTCATAGGAAGCACATTTCTACTCTTATAACATTAAGAACTTAGTTTAAGGATGAAGTAAAAAGTGTTATGGAATCTGATTCTTATTTTCAGCAAGTAAAAACAACGCTTGCTGTAGATCCAAATGATGTGAGATATAAAGGTTTTCACTTTGACAATGAAGGAATCTTACGATTTGAAAACAGAGTATACATACCTTCGCTAAATGATTTAAGAAAGAAATTGTTAGCAGAATTTCACAATTCACCTTTCTCTAGACACCTTGGTATTACAAAGATGCTTGTTGATATAAAACAACAATATTTCTAGAAAGGGATGAAAAAGGATGTTATTGATTTTGTGAAACATTGTTTGGAATGTCAATGTGTTAAAGGTGAACATATACATCCGGTTTATTGTATCCTCACAGCATACTGCAGTACAAATGGCAAGTAATAAGCATGAATTTTGTACAAGGGTTGCCTATGTCAAAAAATAAACATGATGTTATTTTGGTTGTTGTGGATAAACTAACAAAAGTAGCTCATTTTATTGTTAGTAATCTTAAGGATGATTCTCCTGTTTTGGAAAAAAGGTTTGTACATGAGATTTTCAGATTACATGGAGTACCTGAATTAATCATATCTGATAGAGATCCTAGAATGACTTCAAGGTTTTGGAAAACCCTTAATGTAGCTCTAGGAACTAAGCTCAATTTCAGTTCTGGGTATCATCTGGAAACGGATGGACAGACTGAAAGAGTTGATCAAGTTTTAGAGGATATGTTACAGATGTATTGTATGGATCAAAAGTATAAGCGGGAAGAGTACCTTCCATTAGTTTAATTTTCATACAATAATACATATCATGATTCTCTTAAGATGGCACCTTTCGAAGCATTATATAGAAGAAAATGTAGAACCCCTATTAGTTGGGACATCATTGAGGATAGAGAGGTAATTGGACCTGAAATCCTTATGAAAATGGAACAAGTTAAAATGATTTGTGAATGCTTGAAAGAAGAAACAGATAGGCAAAAGAGTTATTTTGACTTGAAGCAGGTGGATAGGAAATTTGAACTTGGTGATAAGGTCTTTCTTCAGGTTAAACTGAAAAAGAGTTCTATAAATTTTGGTAGAGCGGTCAAGTTATCACCTCATTTAGTGGGACCTTTTGAAATAGTTGAAGTAATCAACCCTGTAGCTTATCGTTTAGCATTACCTCCTACTTTTTCATGAATGCATGATGTTTTCCATATTTATTTGCTTAAGAAATATGTTTCAGATTTATCACATGTGTTAAATTAGAATTCCTTGTAGGTCCAAGACCCAAGAATAATCATGGTTAAACCCTTACGAGTGCTAGAAACTCACCAGTTGCACTTAAGAAATCATGAAATAAGTCAATGTAAGGTCCAATGGGACCAGTTTAATGAAGAAAGTGCAGCTTGGGAAAATCTGGAAGATATGAAAACTACTTTTCCATTCTTATTTGAAAAGAATTGATTATGTTGAATGATATAATTTGTGATTTTATTCTTTTATGAAAATAAAGCTACCTATTTTGGACAGATATTTCATTGTTTAAAAATAAACAGCTAAGTAAATGATAATTGTTATGGGAATTTTAAAATTATGTTATGTTTTGAACATATGAAAAGAAAGTTAATAAAAATAATTGTCCTTGATGTAAATTATTTTAAGGAGATAATCATCGGGATGATGATTCTTTTAGGAGGGAAGCATGTAACATCTTTGAAAAACTGTTATCTTTCCTCTTTTACATTGCAAGCATTGACATGTGATTTTTCTAGATAAGGAGTGTTCCTTTGATTTTTGGAAATCATGCTTGCCATGGATGAGTCATTTCTGCTCTTGGATTCATTGGGCTGAAATGATATTACTTGCAAAGAATCCATTTTTAGTTTTGATAGATAAGTTGTAATCTATAAATAAAGTTTGTAAACTTATCTCTTTTTATTAAGAAATACTTGGATCAATTCCATTGATCCAAGGTAGGTTTTAAATCTTCTTACCTGATCTAAATGGTAAACTAACATTCAGAGGTTGGATGACATAATGGAAAAACTTTTGTATGTGTACAAATTATTTTATTTTCTTGTTATACCGTGCCTACATTCAATTGTATGTTATGTCCTCGGATCTTCTTGATTTATATCTTGAGGATGGTAATTTCATCAAGTGGTATGAGACCTTATTTAAGGCTATGGAGAAAAAAATAAAAACTAAGTCCTAGGCCTGTGAGATCTATCCTAACGGGATTCTAAACTAAGGTAAATGTACTTATCTTTTATCTATGCCTATTTCATTTGGGATAACATCCTAACCTAGGTTGCATGTTGTAAATTGGGGTATAGGGGAAATAAACTAAGATTATGCTAGGATTATTTCTAACCTATACGTAATACTAAATGGCTATGATCTATGACCTAACCTAAGATCGTAATTTACCTATTGAATTTTTTCTAAACCTAAGGTAAATACTTATAAACTATCCTATGTTCATATCCTAAACTAATTGAATCTACCTTAATCTAATGAAATGTTGAAAGGGGACCTAAGTTGGTGACATTTCCTAAGCTAATGTGATTTTATTTTTCTATTAAATGACAATGAACTACCAGTTTAGGTAGAAGCATGAAATTTGGTGGGAGTCCACGTGGATTCATCACTAAGGTTTAGTGATGCATGTAGAAGTTGAATTAGGTCTTGAAAATTTTGGATAGCGGTGGTGAAGAGAGATAGGTGGGAATTTTAGATTTGATGGCATTAATGAACCTCATTTTTGGTGAGCAAACCGCCTAGGAAACCATGTGGGAGGATTTGTTTAACGTTGTTTGGTCATTCATGCTTTCTGATTTTTGCTCTACATGGAGCCATCTTGTTCTTTGAACTAGTAGTTCTATTTTCAATTTATGGTTATTTTTTATTTCCTTGGTCTATTTTCGATTCAAGGAAAGTATATGAGACATTAGGGAAAGAGATTTTTGGTTGTTGATCTTGCTTGGAGAAGAAGAAGTGTTGGAAGCTCAGCTAGAAGTCTTCTTCGAATCGACAGAAGCACTATCAGGCATGATAGGCTCTATCCATTAAGATTTCTTGCTTTTCTCTAAATGTTTCATTAAAATAATGTTGCTCTCATGAGATAAATGGTTTTCTATTTTTGTTCTAGCTATTTTATTTCCTTATGAAAGAATCTATGTGCTTTTGGATTTGGAACCCTTGCATGATAGTGTATTTTTTGGGTGCTCTCTCTAAGTGAGTTAAAATGGTGAAATGCATTTACAATTGTCGATACTTTAGTGTTTTGATTGGAATATATACTCTAGACTGTCTACTGGAAAAAGAGTTTGAGTAAGTAATTTTTTTCTTGAGCTTCGAACTGGAAGTCTCTTTTGAAAGTAGAATGTAAATGGGTACTTTTCTCTGATGCATCTTTGAGTTTTAAAGTTTTTTTACTCCTATGATTTGTATGGATATATGATTTATCTCATTGTATGAACACGAACTTGTGTGAAAGCGAGGAATGGACATCTTGTTTGTATTTATACTGTTAAACTTGCATGCTTATACTGAATGCCTTTTCTTGTTTTGAAAGGTAGAAGAATACCCTTTTTAAACTGTATCCTGTTCTGTTAAGTTTTTATACTCCTTGTTCGGGACTGTATTTGTATACTTTTTTCTTCAGTATGAACTCGAACTCGTTTAAAAACAAAGGTTAATGGGTGTTTGAGGTTTATGGAATTATTGGTGTTCTGTACTTCAACTTGTATAAGATCTTAGAAGAAATATCATGTTCTTATTTTATTCTGTTTAAATCTCCACTACTTCGAATCATAATTCAATGGGAGTTTGGTAAGTTTTGTTATTTGGAATTACTATTATAGTTGAACTCGTAAGGAGATAAGAATGAAAATTGTCTTACTTGGGTTCTTTGTTACTGGAATTATCTTCCTTGAAAGTCTGTAAGGAGATTACTAGTTTATTGAAATCTGGAAGATGAGATGGTTGTCTTTGGTTAAAGTTATTTTTGATGTTGTGATACTCTGGTTGTTGGCCTTCTCCAAGTCATTATGGTGATTATCTTCTTAGGTCTGTTCGACTTTCTTAAGTTTGATTTTCTGTCCTTTTTGGGCTTGGGTGAGGTGATGAAAACTTACTCACCAGAGTTGGAAACTTCCTTGTAGTTTTTTAACTCACATGTTATGAGTTGATTGTGGTACATTCATGGGAATCATTGAATGTATAATCAACTTCTGGACTATAACTTTTTTATATGGAACCAACCAAATTGTTTCGGTTTATAAGCTCTATTGATCTCTGTTTATTTGTGTGGAATTGAATGTCTTTTCGATTCATGATAGTGTTCAGCTGAGCCTGTCCTGTAGAAAGGAAAACTTAACCATTTCTTGACTGACTATTTTTCAATGGCTGAGTCATGCATCATTATGAAATTGATTCTGATGGACTCTTCTTTGTGCACTCAATGAATGATTTCTTCCTTCTTTGTTTGGTCATGATTAAGGGGGATCTTTTTATAGTCTTACCTCATTTTGATGGAACAAATGGTTTCAAATCAATGAATGAAACCTTCAAAGATAAAGAAATATTCATTAAGGTTGCAAGTAAGTTAATAACTGTTGATGGGTAGGATGTAGACTCTTCTTTTCTGAAGATGCATATGAGAATTCGGTTTAACCGAATGATAAAGGAAATTGTAACTGTTTACTCTTTAGCTCATTCTCCTTTCTTTATATAAAACCTGTCATAGGTTTAATTGAATCATTTGTATTACTTGTTATTAAGTAATTGATTAGTAGTTGTTACTAATTACTTCTCTACTTAAATTATATTTAAGGAAATAATAATTGTTTCAGTTAATTGAAATGAAACATTGTTGCTGGGAAGTACTTTTCCATCATTAATAAGAGGCCTAATCTAAGAACCTAGGTTATATTATTTGACTGAGAATTAGGCTATCACATATGAATTGTGAATCTCTTATTTATTTAAGTTTGTTGGTTGACTCATCTTAAAAACGTAACGATGCTGAAATGAACTTGTCTTCACATGTTTTCTGGAAACTTGGTAAAGATGACAAGAAGGTCTTTGATTCTGAAAGTAACTCTTTTTGTTTATATATTGAAGTTAAAGTTTATATTTCAAATTCAGAAAGAATTATGAAATAATTTAATGTTAGGAGTAATTGTTATTTGATATAAATATGAGTAATTGTTTAGGACAATACTTATCTGTTTATAAGGTAGTAGTTTATGTTTATATTAAGGATCTATAGATTAGTAAAATTGCTGATTATATTATGATGTTTTCTTAAAAGTGAATTATAAGACAGATTGTTATTATACTTATGATTTATTTATGCTTCTTTTATTGTTATTACTTATGTTTTATTTGGAATGATTACATTAATTGTTTCATTAAAGAAGAGTTGTTTTAATGGAACAATTAGTGGAATGCACTTAGTTTTAATGCTTAGTGCTTATCATGCTCAGTTTAATGAACTAGACCCGTGCTAGCAATATTTTACAGATGGACTTCGTAAGTGATAAAAGAAGGCAATAAATTTTATGATGTATTGGCTGATTTAAAGTCTAGCTCTTTTAAAGAGAACTTTGATTCATTCTTGAGATGTATTGAAAAGGAAAAGTTGTATTCTTTAATGATCTTAGTACTTATTGACATGCAATTTGTCTAAGATGCATAGTCTTGTAAATTGTGTATTTTATCAAGATGAATTGAAAAGGTTGGAGGTTTACTTTGAATTGTTGTGTAATTTCTCTTGTACATTTTATGAAGGTAGTTGGAATACTATCTTGTTGATATTTGGCATATCTGTTTGTATTCTTATTTTTGTTGTCATTTGATAAGTTGGATGAAGAGAAATAGTTCAATCTCTCTCTTAATTGAAAGCAACTTATTAAGTTGCATAAGATGATGTTCTTTATCTAAATAATATATTATGATAATGGGATGTATATTGAATATATAATTAAACTATAGAAAGTACAAAAGATATAAAGGGTATGATAAACCCTAACACATAACCATGTAGAGAGGAAGACTCTTCCTCTCTCAAAAGAATGTAAAGTGAAAGAATGGTGTTTATGATCATTAATCACTCAGACTTCATTTTCTATGAAGTCTGCTCTAGTTGAACCTGTGTGGTTGCTACACCTTATTTGAACAGTTGATTTACATTAATTTAACCTTATGATGTATGTTGTTCTATTTTTGGATAATTGCTCGGCAAGTCATAGTTAACGAACATAAAAGAAATCATGAGTTAATGAAGTTATTTAATATTAATTAAATCAAATATGGATGAAGAACTTAAGGGGTGTTGGATTTAGGGTTTGGAAAGGTTTCCGTAATTCGAATCTTAATCCAAAATTAATTAAGTGTTAATGACCTCCTAGGGGTATGTACATCGTGATGAAGTAGTTCTGTTGGATGTTGGCACACGCCAACTGCAGAACTGTACCTTCATGAAGACTAAGGTCTTCACGAGGATACAATGTTACAGTTGACATGTTACAACACCCTTCTGCATTAGTTCATCTAGATCTACACACATCTGGACTTGAACTTAGTTTCTCTCTAGGCCAAGCTAGCAGTATGAATTGGAATAGGAAGTAGATTTCTATGACTCAGGGTACCTTGGCACATTCGATCGACTTAGGTTAGATGAGTATGCCCATATACCCTAAGTCATCATGAGCATCTCCCTATAACAAATTATGTTGCTAACATGGGTTAGGGTCAAACCCTGGGCAAGTGGACAGACAAAAGTTAGTGAAGACCATTCTAGATAACAGAAGAGTGATGTGAAGGACACATTCTGATTTGTCGAATATGCCATCTAGGAATAGTAACATGAACAGTATGTTGAAAATATTTGGCCAAAGTATCATAAACTGCTGGTTGCATTGTCCTATGTCACCTAGTTTAAGGAACATGATTTCAGATGAATATTGGTAACAAATATTTAGATAGGTTCTTTAAACAGGTCACTTAGTACCCAGATTAGGGTAAGAAAACCAAGTATACGTAGTATACATAAAATTATCCAATGCTTAGAGACACACATGAGAGGTCAGTTAGAGACCGATTCATGCAATGAGACATTGGTAATTCACTTATTCATTTACATCTGCATATGGTTATCTGTTATGAGATTGATTGGCATGGAATGTGTGTTCTAAATTATGTTTTATTTAGAATAGAGAACATTGTGTAAATTTTTTTTTCCCTTATTTCTAAAGTCTTAAAATGGGAATGTTACATATATATTAGGATTTTTGACCCCAACATTTCTCAACATTTCATAAATCTTTATCCTAGTTGAAGGCCAATTAGACAAAAGCAAAGGCCTGTGAATTCCAAGATATAGCCTCTCATGAGAAAATAGATAGCCAAATGCATTAAATCTAAAATTATCTTTCCCATTAAATGCTCCTCTTGGGTGGCTAACTTAGTTCCTGTTAGGAAAAAGAATGGATAAATCAGACTATACATTGATTTCATGGATTTAAATAGGGCCTCTTTAAAATATCATTACATCTACCTTCCATGGAAAATATTCTACAAAAAGTATCATGATCTAGAATAATTTCTATGCTTGATGGCTACTCAGGATTTTAAAAAATCAAGTTCAAAGAGGAGGATCAACATAAAACTACATTCACAACGAAATAGGGAACATATGTATATGAAAAGATTACTTTTTGTTTGACCAATGTAGGTGCCATATTTTAAAAAGCCATGAACATTAAATTCAAAGGCTACATAAATGGGTTCATCCTTGTCTATTTAGATGATATAAATGTATTATCAAGGGAAATAAAAGACCATATGGATTATGTTGAGAAATTATTTGAGATATGTAGGGATTTTGGTATATCCATATATCCTAAGAATTATTATTTTTTGGTTCCACATGGCAAGCTGTTAAGGCATGTTGTTTCAGAAAAAGGTATTATCATTGAACTTGAAATATTCTCAACTATCCTTTCCCTTTCCTTTCCATCTCACAAGAAATCATTACAATCCTTCATTATAAATATTAACTTTGTTTTGGAGGAAATTGTAAGAACCGGCTAAGATTGAACAAAATTTAAAGGAAGAATGGAAATTGGGGGACTATGTTTTAGAGGAAATTGTAAAGGAACAGAGTAAGGGGGAAGAAAATCTAGGGTAGAAGGTAAGTTTGGATTCCCATGTGGGTGAGGGGATGATAGGGATAAATCCAAGTAAACTCTTCTTGGAGGAAATTATGAATATTAATATGTCCCTAATCAAGACGATGGAGGAGAAGAAAGAAGAAATAACGTCGAGAAACAAACAAATATCTAGGGAAAAAAACCTCTTAGGAAAAAGAAAAGTGGATCGAAGGGGAAAAAAGGGGGAATCCTCAATATCCTCCCCTCGTAAATCTTAGGAGATTGAGAATCCTATAAATGTGGAAGTTGTTAGTAGTAAATAAGGCAGGCCTAGAAAATTTAAATCAAGGAAAAAAAACTACCCATAAGGATATAGATTCAGGGAAACATATGTGTTTAGACCAAAAGGTCTTTAAGGAAAATAAACCCAATATTCAAAAATTAATTACATCTCATTGAATGGTAGAGGGCTCAATAGCCTTGTAAAATAGAGGATTCTCAAAGACATGATTGAAAGATAGAAAATTGATATGTTAGTTGTACAAGAAATTAGAATGAAAGAAGACCTTTTTTAAAGTTCTTACAAGTATTTTCAGAATAATTCTAAATTTTTCACAGTTAGTTTGAAAGGAGCCTCTGGAGGTTTAGCTATGGTGTAGAATCTGACCCATTATGAAGAAAATATTTTGGTCAAAAGAGATAATCATTTGGCGGTGATGATGAGAGATCTTGAAAACAAAAATAAATGGGTTTTATCTAACATTTATGCTCCTATCCTTCATAAAGAAATAAAAAACATTTTTCATCACCTTCTTTCATTTATTTATTCTATCAAAGGTTCATGATGGATTGTTATGGGGGATTTCAATACCCCTCAGGCTCCGGGGGAAAAAAAGGAGGATATAAGGAGTTTACAGTAGGCATGGAGGATTTTAATGAATATATTACTTCCTCACAACTCCATGATATTGATCTTAAAGGAATTAGTTTCAATTGATCTAATACAAGAGTTGGAACCCAACATATTCAAGTAAGATTAGACAGGGTTTTGGTCTCAGAGGAGTGGTTAAAGCAGGATATCTCTCTTTTGTCTCTTCCTTGGATAGTTTCTGATCATAACCCAATTCTCTTACAAATAAAGAGTCCATCTAGAAGAAGAACCCCCTTCCGTTTTGAGAAGATGTGGCTCCAGAGTGAGGAACTAAATGCCCTCATTAATTACTGATGGAAACTAAATATTAAAGGAACAACTATGTATAGACTTTCTAAAAAACTCCAGAATGTTAAAGTTCACCTTGAAGCCTAAAATAAAAAAAGCTTTGGAAATATTTTTTAGAAGAAAATGGAAATCAAATTTAAACTGCAGAATGTTCAAAGATAAAGAGAGAGAATGGATTCTGAGATTGATATAGAGGACCATGAAAAGGAACGTTCCCTCCTTGTGGAATAACACAACATCTTGGGAAAAGAGGAAATCTTCTGGAGAAAAAAAATTTGAATTACATGGCTAAAGTAAGGGGCTAAAAATACAAGATTTTTTCACTTGTCTACTATAAAACGTAGAAGCTTCAACATAATTAATAGAATTAGAAAAGAAGAGGGTATTATGGTGGAAGGAAAAGAAGAATTAAGTAAAGAGGCTATCTCATTCTTCCAAAACCTTCTTAATAATAATTGTGATCCAAATTTGATTAAAGAGCAAGACTTCTTAGAGTGCATTCCTCCTTTGGTTTCTAATGAAGATAATTTGATGATTTCAGTGATCCCTTTAATGGAGGAAGTGTAACTCACTTTAAAACACCTCAATCGTGACAAGGATCCTGGTCCAGATGGTTTCCAAGCCTTCTTCTTTCAACACTTCTGGGACATAATTAAAAAAGATGTCTTTGAGGCTGTGAAGGAATTTTTCAGACAGAAAGTTATACTAAACAACATGAATTGTACCTTTCTAAATTTGGTTCAAAAATGTGGTAATTACATGGAATTAAAATATTTCATACCTATAAGTCTCTGCAATACATCCTATAAAATTTACACAAAATTTTTGGCTCTTCATTTGCAAATGTTACTCCCCTTTATCATTTCTGATCAAAAATGGGGTTTTTGCATTGGGCACCAAATCTAGGATGGGATCATCACAATCAAAGAGACTATTCACTCGGTTAAGCTCAATAAGAAGGAATCTTTTAAAAATCCTTGATAGGTTTGGCTTTGATGTGTCCTTTAGAAATATGGCTAAGGCATGTATCTCTATTGTCTAGTTTTCAATTCTCATTAATGGTTCCCCCTTTGGTTTTTTTCCTAGTTCTCAAGGTTTGAGGCAAGGGGATCCCATTTCCCCTTTCCTCTTCATTATTATGGCATAAGCTTTAAGCAGAAGAATAAATGTTGAAACTGAAAGTGGCTTCATTAAAGGGATTTCTTGAGCAAGGGAGATGGAAAAAGTGTCACACCAACATTTTGTTGACGACACTTTCTTGGTGGGGGAAGCATCAGTTCCTAAAGCTAAGAAAATAAAATATCTTCTAGATGACTATATGAAAGTTTTGGGATAGATGGTAAACATCATAATTATCTCTCTCTTCTTCCTTAACACCATGGACAACCATTATAAGAAGATATCTGAAATTATGGAATGTGACTATAAATATTTCCCTACATTTTATTTAGGAATCCATCTTGGGGACAAGAGACACTCTTTTTCAGAATGAAATTTCTTAATTGAAAGGTTTGAAAGAAAACTTGTTGGATGGAAAGCTAATGTGTTATCCCAGGCTAGAAAAATCACCCTTCTCATTAGTTCTCTTCAGAGTCTCCTGGTGTATGTCATGTCCCTCTATCAACTTCTTGGAGGTGTTGGGGAAAAAATAAAAAAAAATCCAAAAACGTTTGTTATGAAGTTGCATAGAAAGAAAAAAAAGAATCCCATCGGTGGCTTGGGATAGAGTTTGTAAACCCAAAGTCTTAGATACTGGACAAAAATGAACAAAGACCTTCTTGTAAAAATTGGGTGGAGGTTAATAAAAGAAAATGGATTTTGGACCAGAATTATAAAGAATAAATATTGGATGGATGTTAATGACAATAGATGGATTTTTAAATAGGCATCCTTCAATGGTTCATGCATATGGAAAGCTGTTAACTGGGAAAAAGAAATTGTGGCTAGGGGCAGCAGGTGGAAAATAGGAAAAGGAAATGAGATATGCTTCTGGAAAGATAAATGGGCTAGGAATTTTGTCCTTAAAGACCAATTCCCCTAAATTTATAGATAGCTTGAATATAAATATGGGGAAGAAATCAATAACTATATGGTCGATGAAGACAACTTTCAGACATGGAAACTCATGGAATTGGATAGACAAGAATTCAATGAACACTTGAGAAAGCTCAATGATTTCCTAAAAAATTATGTATCTTTTAACAACAAAGACCAAGATAGAATTATCTAGGACAAAGAACAAAGTTGTAATTTCTCTATCAATATTCCTATTCCCTTGTATTTGAGGGAGAAACTAGAGAAGAAGATTTAAATGTTGGTAATATTTGGAACAAGAACATAACTCCTAAGATTAATGTTTTCAGTTGGCTTTCAGTAATAAATAAAATTCTTACTGTTGATAATCTTGCTAAAAGAGGATTCCAGATGGCCAATAGATGTGTTCTTTGTGAAGTGAATATGGAAACTATGAATCACCTATTCCTAGAATGTCCTTTTTCCCATCTAATGTTTTCTTCTATTTTGGGATGTTTATCAGTTTACTGGGTAATCCCTAAAGAGATCAAAGATGCCTAGAATAAATGGAATTGTCCTTTCTTCAGTCAAGGGCTAAAAAATCTTTGGGTCATGAGCTTGGGTCACCTTTGGTGGGAATTATGGAAAGAAAAAAACAAAAGGATCTTAAAAAATAAGAAACTTCCCATTAGGTTAACTATAAACAAACTCCTACAGGCTGTTCGAAACAATTTTTCTATCCTAAGGAAAAATGAAATGGAAATTCCTGACAATGAACGACACTTCTTAAAGAATTGGAACATTATTGGTGATCCCAAACCCAAAAGGATTAATCCTCATGTGGGGATTAAGTGGAATACTCCTAGGGAAGGTTTATTTAAACTCAAATTTAATGGGGAGGTGAAAGGTAATCCTGGGAAAGCAGGGGGAGGAGGTGTCTTTTGTGATTCTCAAGGAAGATTTATTCTTGCCTATTTCTTTGACTTGGGATTTCAATTAAACAATGTTACAGAGGTAGTTACAATGTTCTGGGGTGTTAAGTTACCCAAGGAGAAAGGCTTAAAACACCTTGAAGTGGAAGGGGACTCTTTGTATATCATCTCATGTTTCAAAGGAAAATCCCAACCTTATATTTCTATTGATGACTTCATCAATAAAACTAAGCTTTTATTATCCTCTTTTGAGGTTATATCCTTTCAACATGTGTGTCATGAAGGAAATACTCTAGCTGATTTTATGGCCAATATGGGGGTGGATGCAATGGGTCTTAAGGTGGTCAAGGATATTAATAAGATGCAAGCCAAATTTAAAGAAATCATGAAAAGGGAAGGTATCCCTAATAATACACCTATAAATGAGGAGAAAATAATTCCTCAGACTTGTGACATCACTTTCTCATGATTCCTAAACTCGTGCAAAATCTCCTTTGAAATCCTAGCAAGGGCAGGTTAGATATTTTTTATTTTTGGAAGTGGGATGATAAGATTGGGGAAGGTAACCATTCTCATAACAGAGTGAAGAAAATGTTTAGAAGAATATGGGGTGACTTAGTGCAAACAAAACCTAGATAGAGACAGGAGTTATCCAAAGAAGCTAAGATCCTTCTTGAAAAGGTGAGAATGTTACCCTTCTTTAACATCTTTGATGGATTTGATGAAAAGTTGAGTGAAGCTCTGGAAAAAACTTGGAAAGAAGGCCATGTTCGGGTCATTAAATTTTCCTTCACCATTACCCCCAATCTTATTGCCAAAGTTACAAGTTTAGTTTTGGAAGGAAGATGCATCTACAAACCTAAGTTAGACTACAACCTAAATATTGGATGCTTTATACAAGGTAAGGGGGTGCATGTCTCTCTCCATAATGGTTATGCTCGGGGAAATTTTCCCCCTCCTTTTAAAGAAATTGCTTAGCTTTTTATGGCCTACATTACCTTAGAAGGGCTATACAAAGTGATATATGGATATCACTTCCCTATGCTGAACCATGTAGGTAATGCTAAGCCCTATAATTTCCCCTACTTCTTGTATACTTCCCTCTCAAAATATATTTCCATGGTCAAGAAAGGTAACTTCACCTTACCATTACACCAAGGCCTCATCAAATCCCTTATCAGGTTGGGAACTCCCCTTTTGGGAAAAAGTGAAAAATGTGAGGCTTCAATTACTGAATGTTTAGAGCCTAAGGAGGGAAGTTTTAGTGGGGATCTGTTAGGAAAACCTGTGGCAAAAATAACTAGATCCAACATGAGTATAGGTGGAGTCAATAAATGAATCAAGATGGAGGAGGCACCAAAGATGGTTGCGGAAGTGGAGGCTATCTTAGAATATAGTGAGAACCAAGAAGGAAACCCGATCCATTCTTATTCCAGTAAGGATAAAGATGAAGCTGAAGGGGAAAGAAGTGATGAGATGGAGAGTGAGAAAGCTCTAGATAATTCTGAAGGAAAGCATTCAAAGAACTCGGAGAAGGCCATTGAAATCTTTTATGCTCTTAAAACTACCCAAAAGGAATTGTTTACTGCCCAAGACTCTACTGTCAAATCACATGCCTTTATGTGGAAATTTGAGAATTATAGGTTAGATACTGATATTAATAGACATAAGATCAGTATGGTGTCTATGGACCTGAGGGAACTAACTGAAAAAGTGGAAAATTTATCTTTTATTATTCTTAGTGAAAAATTAAAAAATGCTAATGAAAGAATCCTGGAGATGGAAAAGGAAATGTTGAAGATGAAAGAAATCATTCTTCATATTCATGATGTCCATCTCCTCAATGTTAAAAGAACCATCCACCACCTCAAACACTTAGGAGAGATGATTCATTATATAGAACTTGCAAAGGAAAAATAAAAAGAAGGAAAAGGCCCCAAAGTGGAGATTCCTAAGCCTAACTACAAGTATTGGAAATATACTATCGCCTCCCTTGTCAAAGAATGGAATGGCTGTATGAATACAGTGGGGGGCTGATAAAAGAAAGATGAATAAACATGGGATAATGGTTTTCTGCTATTAGTTCATAGTTTTTTTGACGTTATTTCTTATGTCTTTCTGTTAGTTATTTTACTTCTTATGTCTTTTTGTTGTTAGGAAACATTTACTTTGTGGTGGTTTCTCTTAGCTGTTTGGTTCGTGATGCTTTTGGCTTTTGGTTGGGCTTCAAAGGTCAATCCCTTGGCCTATTTTTAATTATCTGGTAATACCTTGTATGGGGTAGGGTCCCCTCAACCCTTTTTTACCTCCAATAAAAAAATTATTAACTTTGTTAAGATATTCATTCCTAAATTTGTAGTACTTATCAAACCTATCACTCTAATTATTAGGAAGGATGTCATTTTTAAATGGAATCTGGAAGGTAAGGAAAGCTTCAACAAAATCAAAAAATTAGTTTCTCAAGCTCTCAAACTCACTAATCCTAATTATTCAAATAATTTTATCCTCTATGATTATAGATTTGAATCTAGCATTAGTACAGTGTTAACACAAAAGAATGATGAACTTGATAAGAAAATGATGGTATTTTTCATTCTAAAATTAAAGGATTATAAGCTTAAATACATCCATTTGGAAATAAAATTCTTCACCATTATGAGATATCTCAATAAATTTAAAATCATGCTCACTATCAACCACATAAAAACATTAGTTTCACATTTGAGCTTGAGAGACTTTATCATGGGTAAAAAATTAGTAAAAAGAGAGATAGGTGGGTGGTAAGGATAGTGGAATATGATGCGACTATTAAGGACACATGACTATTAAGAGGAAGATATATTTATGAGTAGTTGTCTTTAGATGCCCCAAATAATCAAGAGATCTCATTGTTCATAGGAAAAGATGAAGAGAAACAAAGCATAGAGAGTCATATGATTAAGAAAAAAGGATGAATAAAATTGTAACATTCTTATCAATGGGTATGTACCCTCCTGGTTTGAGTAAAGAGAAAAGGAGGCATCTAAGGTTGTAGTTAATACCTTATGCACTAGTTGATGGGATACTTTTTAGAAAAAAGTATTCATGGAGTATCACTAATATGCATGGGAGAAAAGAAGTAAAATCACATTTTAAGAGAGTTCCACAATGGTTTCTCTGGTGGAAAATTCTCTTTTTAAGCTACAACAATGAAGATATTAAATGTGAGCTATATTCATAGATGTTCATTAATGGGTCAGAATGTGTAAGGAACACACTTTCTTCACAGGTAAAGTAAGGTTGGTATCCCTCCCCCTTCATCCTATTTAGGTGGATGAACCCTTTTCTCAATGGGGACTTGATTTTATAGGCATGATTAATCCTCCATTAAATGTGGGACATAAGTGGGTATTGACAACCACTAACTATTTTTCCTGATGTATAGAAATAATGAAACTCAAGGAAGATATTGAGTTAGCTCTCTTTGATTTATTGTAAGATATTGTTACAAGTTTTGGTGTTCCTAGAACTATCATTTATGATAATGCTAAATCCTTATTGGGTTTTAAACTTTCTGATTGGGCCCTTAATCATGAAATATATTTGAATACTTATTCAAACTATTACCCCTAAGGTAATGGATTAGATGAATCCTAAAACAAGAATTTGATTAGAATTATGAGGAAAATGGAGGTAAATAATAGAAAATGGTGCATAAAAATAAAAAATGGTCTTTGGGATGATAGGATCACTCTAAAAAGAGCAATATGAAGTTCTATCTTCAAGATGGTTTATGGAAGAGAAGATAGGATACAACTATCTCTTGATCTACCTTCTCTAGAGCTAGCCCAAAAACTGGAATTAGATGATACAAATGAATCTCATATCAAAATGGTAGAATTTATTGAAGTTGAATAATTGAGTAAGACTGCCATGATCAGATTGTAGGAACATCAAAAATCTACCAAGAAGTGGTTTGATAAAATATAAAAAGTAAGAAATTTCAAATAAGTGGATCTAGTCCTCAAGTGGGATGTATATATAGATAAATCATATGGGCACTCCAAGTTTGATGCACTATGGAGTGGTCCATGTATCATCTCTATTTAAAAATATGTCAACTCTTTTGAATTATCAACACTTGATGGAGAAATAGTAAAAATCCCAATCAATGGGATTTATATTAAAATTTTCCATTAAGTTCTTCTATTTCATCTTATACATAATTTTGTTTGGTGTTGTTGGATATCCCATCCTTTTTCTCTCTTTTTTTGTAATAAGTGCCAGTATGCACTCTACATGTTCGATTTGGAGCATGTATGATCTTTCTTTTTGTACATTTTTGTGGCTCTCCTTATGTTTTTGTTGTGTTTCCATAAAGTTGGTTGTAGATAGAAATCAGAATTAGGTGAATCTTCAAAATACAATCATACAACCCCTATGTTAACTAAAAAAAAAATTCTTTAGGTTCTCTTTGGTAGTTTTGAGGTGTTTGGTCTGGTTCAAGGAAATTTTCCATTCTCATTAAAACCAAACACTTTGAATCCTTCAATATCTATTGGAAAATCAATGTTTTGGGACAAATTAATGAGTAATTATCAATTATATCCCAAAAACTAATTTAAAGAGCAAAAAAGGGTGATTCCATATTAGTTCTAATTCTAACAATGCTTCATACGGATCAGGGAAAAGAAAAATTCAATTTTATATACATTTTTAAAGTTCTCAGGATGACTCCATTTCTAATGGATGTTTCAATACCACTGATCTTCCGTCTAGCAGGTAGTTTACCCCTAAAAGTTGCCAAAAATGTTTTCTAAAATACCCCCTAGGGATATTTTGACAACTTGTAGAAATAAATTTGGACTTACATTTTTTTTAATCCTTGGCAAAAAATTTCTCTTAATTTGTAGTTCTACAGGTGTAAAATTTTAAAACATCCCCCAAGCCTTGACAATAATCCTTATCAAACTTAAGTAGTTATCTGACACTTGTTCATTTTCACAGAGTTTACAAAAATGCAAACTACCTTTGAAACTCTTCCACCTGACACCATGTAGCATCTCTATGGAGATCTAGAGTCGACATGTAAATTTGTATTTCACAACTTTGCAGCAAAACTATAGAATTCATTCAAAGGTCTATGGTTTGATTGTATATTATACACATGGAGGTCATTCAGACTCTTGGGTATGAAATATAGGAATACATTTCACATTTGGGTAGTCCTGTAAAGATGCAAGGTGCAATCGAGGCTCCGACACCCGCCTAGAACATGTGTCACCTTGTTGGAGGTCAATTCTAAAAATGCATAAATTACAGTCTCGTGCATTGAAAATATATCCCCAACCCCTGATAATGGATATTTTTTCTCCATATCCTTCAATCCAGAGCTCTATTATTCACCATATTTGTTGCATTCAAACTATATTCTCATGGGCTACATTTTATAATATTAAAAGGGAGGTGTTGATGAAGTTTGGAGTTGGTATCATGAAAAACAAGGATTTTAAGAACAAAATTGCAAAATAGTCACTTATTCACCAAACCATATTTAATAAGTACGGTCAATGCATTTTCACCTATAGTTTCCGATGGCATGTTGTAGGACATTTTATATGCCTATTCATTCTCTTTAGAGAAATCAAATATGTCTTTTGGGGTGGTGGGTGGTTGAAGACATTAAAAACACAGTATATTACCTCTTCCCTTTCTCTGCTCCTCAAAATATATAAAGGTAATTTTTTGGGTATATTGTTAAGGGTTTGATTTTGTTCGTCATTGTCCTATGTGACTCACATTCAAATTATTTTTCCACTTCTATGTGGTTGTATTTTGTTTATTTTTTGATATCAATGCAAGTGCGGTTGTATCCCTCTAAATGCTTGTATTTATTATGGAAACTCTTCCATTTTTTATGTCTTGATTATTTTCAATCTTCTTTCTCATAAATGTGCATATTTTAAGCTTTGTTTTTATTTTCACTCATGTATTCAAGATAAGGAATCGATCCATTTACTTTTAGTGCATCACCTCCCGTTTGTTTTAGTTTTATCTTTCTTTTAACTTTGTATCCTTGGAAGTTTTAGCTTAGGTTTAGATTTTTTATGATAGAAACTTGTTTGGGATATGTTGCAACAAATTGGAATGAAGGGAACCAGCCCAATTATCTAGAGATATATCATGAGTAACCCATAAATTCATGATCTGTAACACTTTCACTAGATTGTTAAAACCTAGTTTCAGCAAGGGTGCAAATCTTAGTGACAAAAACAACCATAGACTCCTACACCCTCATATAAATATATGATACCATATTTTGGAACATATACACCATAGGGAGAGGGATGTTAGTGATGAAAAGAGTAGATATATCGACTCGGTGAGGATAAAATTTAGGATGTGGTAACTTACTCTATAGGATTTTTGTGTATATATGTGGTCTATGGGTAGGAGGATCAATTCAGGTAATAAAGGGGAGATAAAATACTTAGCTCAAGGTTAAGGAGATATTATTTAATATTTAAACTCATGTTTCCAAAACATATTTATATTCAATGGATCAATCAAAAGAAAAACCATCATGGGAACACAAGTGTTAGGGATAGTATTTAGAATGAGATGCTTATTGATTTTAATACTCATGAAATTTAGCTTTCAATTTCTTCTTGTGTAATTGATAGGATTAAAAATACCTTATATCATATGCTAGTTCCTCATTCCATGCATAATATGGTACATAATCGTCCAAGGATTTTGTAATAATAGTGGCAGAAGGTATGGGTGTAGATGTAACAAAGGGAGTAGGAATATATGAGGTAGTAGAGTTAACTAGAGGATCCATCGTGTGGTTTCTCTTAGGAACATGTCACAAGGAGGATTACTAATAGAAAATATAGTCAGAGGAACCTATGGAGGTTATAGCTTTTCCTTATAATTTTTCAAGGGTTTTATAAGGGTAGGAACTGGTTCTAAAATAGTTCCTCTTTTTTCTCATTCTCTACTTTGAGTAACTAAATATCATCATAGAAATATGGTGGGAACATAGGGGAATCATATCAAACCATTTTGATACTAATATTTAAATAAAATTTTAGGGATTATATGTAATATTTCTAATAAAAACCATCAAAAGGAGATTGCAATGGTTGTTGGTATTAAAGGAACTTTGTGTTATTATCTTTAATAGACAAATAAAATGTGGTCATCAAGAAAATATCTATATTATTACTTGGGTGAAATGCTTTTAACGTAAAGGGATATAATGAATAATTCACTAGGTGATGAAGCAAGCAGCTCCTTGGTAAGAAGTGAGGAAGAATAAAAGTGATGGGAATTATATATGTTTCATATTTATGACATGAGGTCACAAAGAATGAGGTAACTAATAAATGATCAAATTAAGAAGGGAAATAATATTTCCCTTAAGGTTGATCTCGTCAAGCTCATCATCATCCAAGTCAAAGATTTTAGATGGGATATTACTATAAATATGATGGTTCCCATTATATATTTTAAGGGAGTTAAAATGTTATTTAAATAATTGGTATCTTGAAATGGGATGCAACATAATTCATTGAGAGTGGATATTTAATAGATGTCAAATTACTAGACGTTTCAAATTTTCCTAGGTTATGATTACTTGGAATCTTTCACATAATGCCTAGGTAAGGGAATTTTACACTATTACATGTGGATGAGGTAGTTAAATACATCCAATGAATCCCTACTTAAATACAATAAGAATGTTATATGAAAAATGAAATTTACATATCATAATTTTCACTTTAACAATCTAAGGAGAAATGGTAATAGGTAGCTAAATGTATCACATATGGGAATTTTACCTCATTCATATCCTTGAAATGTGTTATGAGTATATTTTAAGATATTGATAGAATTGCCTAAGAGTTTGATGAATTATAAATAAGTAAAACATGTTCCCGAACCGTCATCTATAAGATCTTTCTTAACTTGCACATTACCAATTTTTACATAAATCAAGAGAGGGGGGTCATCCACCTAGAATATAAGATCATATGAGATTACATATTTTATTATAAAGTGTATAAATAATTAATGACATATATTAAATAAGTTATGATATAAATATATTTACATTTTTGAATTTTACTCTCATCTAAACCATGTAAGAGGTAGCCTTTCCTGAAATTTTATGGTGAGGGGATATTTATATTTAGAAATATTATCATAATTTGATTTCAACGTTTAGGAGAATTCCATATTAATTGAAACAAGGTAATTTTAAATGGAAGGTTTAAGATTTTTGTGATTGAATATATGTATAAACCACTTTTTCACCCCTAGGTGACCCTACATATATTAATCACATTATCACTATTTACACCATTATCACTATCATAATTCCATTATCTCTATAATTCAATTTACCATCATAGAATCTCATTTAACATCCATAACTACCTAAAACAAACCTAAGCTAAATTAACCTACTCATACTAACCCCCTTACCCTCTTCCTACCCAAATTTCTAACCTCCCATCATTCCTAAAACAACCTCAACCTTCCAATGGCAAGTAGTTAAAACTACTTTCCATCTTTTCACAATTGTTTTTCAACCATCCTTGAAAAAATGATGGTGATACGTGATTGACGATGATCATTGCAGATGCCATTGATTTTCTTCATTCACATTCCTCCTCCATTTCTTAGTTAGATAGAGAATGAATTACTAAAGCTCTGCATGAAATCATGACAATAGAAGATATCCACACTCTGTTATCATCCTTGGGGAAACTTTTTCAAACAACCAATCAGAAATTTATAGCTCCATCATTCTTAGAAACATACAACAAGGTTAGTGCATTTTAGTCTATCATTTTCAATCATATTTGTATTATTCATATCACATAAGAACTTTTCTTCCAACCTCTATCTAGCTATAATTTTTTTTTCTCCTATCTAGATCTTTGATCAACCTTTCATCACTTTAATCAAACTTAACATAGATCTCCTTTGATCCATGATTGCCATCGATATAGTACCAAACACCCTTTACCATCAATTATACATTTACATGTGTGAGGACCTTTTCATTTTTTATCTTCATTGTAGTCATTTTTATACCCTTAGAACAAAAATCTAATCCCATGCATGCCGGCCTATCACCCAGTGGTAACTCGGTGCTCACTTGAGGCACACATGGGCATTGAGCCCCTCCTTTATGTGAGTTTTGTGAGAATATATCATCTATGATAGATACTTAAGTGAAAAATAATGGAAAATAACCATGCATTCATTCTGAGAACCTAGGATGAGTTATCATATTAATGCATCCATTTAGATAGTGAAAGAGGAGTATCAAAAAACATATAGAAATTATTCATAACACAAGGGAAATGCATTAGAATTATGCTCATGAACACATATATGCTTTAGAATAGAACCTTATATTCATATTAATGAGTTCAGTAACCACATTACATTCACTGAGGTCATAACAGACCCATATAATAATGCAGAGAAAGGTCATGCATTAGAAACTATACTACATCCTTCACATTACAAGGATAAACACAGACCCATCCCTCTAAATATGCCATCACTCCTATATTTCCTCTAATCCCAACCCATAGAATCCTCCATGATATTTCTGCAGAGCTTCACCTCTCTTCCACCACCTCTGCTACTCTACCACACCTCCCTTTCTATTACCCACACATCTCTATATATAGCTTTTGTCCTTCATCGACATGCCTTCTGAGGTAACAAATCAGTTTCCAAGTGTCCAAGTGGTCCTCCAATGGAGCATGCCTCCTTTGATCTGAGTTCTCCACTCTTTGCAATGATGTCCTTCTGGAACCTTCCATTGCATGCATGGAATATTCCATTCTTGATCCTACATCTTTCAGGCTAGCACCTTATCCATTCTACATGCTAGACGGGTCACACTTTCCTCATGAGTTGTCTAGAACTCCAAATATGGCTAAGTCCCAAAACCCATCTTGTCTTGCACATGTGCCATGTGTTCTACTAAACCCTACTAGAACCCTGCCCTACGCACCTTCAACCCACGCGCCCTTCTTCAAATAGGTCCCACGTGCCCACGTGCCTTCTTGTACTTAGCCAATATTCTGGGGCCCAACATCACCCCACACTACACCTGTTCTCCATCCTCAGAAAACACTTCTCTTCAAAGAATAAAGAATGGTGGTCTCTGAATAGGGGAGAAAGAATGAAGGAATGAAGAATTGGGAGAAAGAATGAAAGAATGGGGAGAATGAATGAGAAAAAATGATTATTTTTGAAGGAGGATAGGGAAAGCCTTCCCTATTTATGCCTCAAGTTTTTCCCATACATCAGCCTCATTCTGCACTTGAAGACAGAGGTCTATAACTAAGGTTCTCACCTCCTCAAAACTTAGTTCCTCCCATTTGGCTCTCATTATTTCAACAATACTTTCCAATTGTTTTCCCAAGTCCTCAAGTGCATCCATCCTATGGGTGATCTAAGGGTATAATTCCTTTAGCTAGATTTTGATCAATCCTCGCAAGGTCTTGATAGCTTCTGACTTCTTTTCTACCTCAGCTAGGATTTTATCTCTTTCTTCCCTGTTCCCCTTATTCTTTTCTTGAAATTCCTTAAGTTCCATTTCATGAGTGGCGACCAGGATGCTTGCCACTCTATCTCTATCAACGCAGTTGTCATATGCAGCTTCTATGACTTGTACGACGACCTTTACCTCTGTAAGGATTTTAGTATATCGAACAACAATCTCAAAAACCTTCATCTTCTCTTCTTTCTCTTAGTGTGCCAACACTTCTTCTGTATAGACTCTAAGGAAAGTGGCCACCTTTCCATTGTGAGGATGAGGGTAAAATCCTCTAGACACTACAAGGTTGATTCATATTTTTTTCAGGTGGTGCTAGGTTAGGATACTTTAAAATAATAGCAACCATAATCATCTCAATCTTCTTGTGTAGCTCACACACCCTTGCTTTCTCCTCTTTCAGTTCATGCCTTAACTACGCACTGATAAGCTCTTCCTACTTCAATTCCTTCTCTTCTCAGTGAGCTCCTTCTTCTCCTTCTCCAATTCCTCCTTCAGGAATCTCACTCTATCATTCCTTCTGAATAGTCTGGCCTCAATCTCAACTGAAATTTTTTTGAGCATGTTTTTGACCTACTCATATGATAATTTTTGAGCGTTCACCAAGGGATTTACTCCTTTCATTTTTGGCACCTTCATCAGCACTCTATAACTTACTTCAAACTTAGGTTCATCCACATGTGGGACTCGAATGTCGAAGATAGCATCTTCCTAGTTTGAGGATATGCACCTTCTTCATCAAACGTAGACATAGCCAGGAGTTGCTCTATTGGTACGATGATTTGGAAGTGCATGCATAACACCTTTCTTAGATCATTGATGTATCCTATTCATTTCTCTTGTGCCACTACTACTCCTTTCCCACATATTCATGCAACTTTTGGGAAGCTTACCGCCAAGTTGGGATTCCCACCCATCCTTCCATATTCTTTCCCAACGCTTTCTTCTTCCATCTCGGTCAAAATTTCATTAGCATTTTGCTCCAACTCTACTCCACTAAATCCTTAATGATGCCTACCACTTCTCTCTCCATGGCTATTTCCACTTGTTCCTTGGTGAGGCTTGGGGTTCCCTGATTCTTGGTGCTTACCTCTTTGCTCACCCCCTTGCCTTGATCCTCTGCTTCCTCCTCATTATTCTTCTCCTCTTCATCTTCCTTGTCATACTTCTCTTCACCTTCCTCCTCCTTCAAGTCATGTATATCATACACTAGATGGTCTTCACCTCCTTCAGGCTCATTGTCATCCTTGTTGCCAATGTAGGCATCTAAGCTTTATGTATCCTCCAATTCTTCCTCTTCTGCCACCTTTTGATTCTTCCTAACTGGTGATTCTAGTATAGGATATTCTTCCTTCTCCTTCTCCTTAAGAGGCGACATCTTATTTGGTATTATTCATGTGTGAGGGGATATCTTCATGCTTTGGTACCTCTTCTTCTGGGGTCTTTTCCTTAATTGGGGACTTCTTTATGTGGGTGTAAGTGCTAGGCTTTGTGACTACTTTCAACATGCCCATTGATTGTGCGGTCTGCACACTTGATGCCTTCTTCTCTTACACCTCTTCTCTTTCCCTCTTCTTTGGCATGACATTTTTTTGACCTATGGGGTCTTCTGGAATGGAGACATCACTCTCTCAGATAGGTGCCTTTCTCAAACTTAGGCCTTATGTGATAGATACACCCTTGGCTGTAGCCCTTCCGGTGATCAACATCATTATTGGCTTCATCATTTGTACTTCATGGGAGACATACTTCTCCATGTATGCATGATTATTAGGGTAGATGAGCTTTTGGTGCAGCTCACAGTGGTCTTGGTCCACCTCACTAAGGTCAAACCTTAGTATTTTTGGCCTCCTTGAACCGGTTGACCCCTGCTTGGAATTATTGCTGTGGTGAAGGAGAAGGGTAGCTTGCACCATGGGATCTTAGTCCCATTTGTCAAAGTAAACCTACCAATGTAGAAATGTTGGTAAACCATAAACTCTTCCTCTCCATCCACGAGCATAAGAAACTACTCTAGGATCCTCCAATCTACCCTGAATGCATCATGCATTCATTTGTACCACTTCTCTAGATGCACCTTGTGAGTGACCATCATGGTTTCACAAGTATACTTCTCGAACCTTTTTCATGGATGAGGTGTTATCTTCTAGATACTCCCAAAAAAAATTTCTGGCCCATCTGGTACTCCAATTTCTGAGAAGATGATGGTGAGTAGATGTTAACGAATAATATATTTTCTCCTTACTGCATGCTACGTATGATTTCATCTGCAATAAAGATAGATAAGTTATAGATGGTCCCTTCTGATATTTTCTGACACACATTCAACCATGCCTTATTTACTTGTGTCCATCTTTCTTGATCATTAAGCATGATAACCAAGCATGTGTCCATCCTCATGATAGGGTCTAGAATTTCTGTGATGTCAAAGTATCACAAACCCTTTTTGTAGTCATAAGTTGCTATTGTTTCCTTGATGGCTTCCTTGTCACTTAGATCATCATCTATGGATTCTCCTTCACAATTTAGGCCAGTGAATTTGGATATCAACTATGGTGTTATGCACATCTTGTGAACTATAAAGTATAAATGGTCTTCATGCATGCACTACATCAATCATTTATATAGTCACTTGGGCTTACCAAAATAAGATAACTCATACAGTTGGAATAGCCCTACCTTTTCCAACTTTACTTTCACCTTGTCAATGTAAATTGGCATTCCATCTAGTGTCCTCTTGTTAGTTGGATGAACTAGCTCCAATGCCATTTATTTCTCTATAGTGCTCATGTGATGGTTGTAATCACTCATGGTCATCTATCTCAAGTGTGACACCCACTTGTTTTCCAGCAACACTCCACATGGGTACTGCATTTCTATATACCATTCCTCATTCGAGCTCACGATGGTAGTGGTTTTTTTTCCTCTGCCCTTTCCCTTTTGTTTCTTTAGTGAAGAAGTCACCTTCTTTGGTTCCATTCTTTCTGTTGGTTTAATTTTTAAAACTATGTGCTCTTCTCTACTACTCTTTTCAATCTCGAAACTTAACTCCTAGAAGAAATCCTTCTATCTCTATGCCCTAGATGCCAAACCCTAACTTGGATAAATCCTTCCACAAGATGACGCACTTCAAACAACATTTTCTCATGCATGTGTACTCATTCCACCTAATCTACAGATCTATTCTGGTCACACACTTAGATTTCTAGGATTCTTCTTCATTCACACAAATCTCTCTTGATTCCTTAGTTCACAAGAGCACTTCAACTTCATAATAACAAGGTAGAACAATGAATTTCCCGACCTCATATTTATAGTTTTTTCTCCCCTCTAGTAATAAATTCTATACCACCTACCAACGTACTTAACATTAAATGCAAATTTTTCCACTAAGCCAACCTTAAGCACCCTTACCCACATGCCCAATCCTATGTGAAAAACATTCTACAACCTTCTGGTGCCAAAAATAAAATCTGACTGAAGACTCTTACTCACACATATATAGTGCCGAAGGCACTTCTTCTATCCTTTACCTGATTTTTTCCCTCGTGTACCTCATGTTGTTCCTACGCTCTTCATCCTTTATACGTGGTATTTTTTACAGCCTTCTTAACACCATAATTCATTATCCACCGTTTCCCCACATGCTTTCTTGATCTTACACGCTTCCTTCTACTTGGCCACTTAGCTTTTTTCTACTGGATTATACTTTGCTTTGCATTACTCCACCCCACACTAAAATAGATGCGTGGTCCTCTGCGCATACAAAACTTTGGAAAATAATGTGGTTATTGGCACACAAGGCACAAAATGGAACAAAAAGAAAGGAACAAGCCACAAGAAAAGGGAAATTCTAAGCTAACTGGAAATACTACCTTATTTACAAAACACCAAGAAGACTTATTTATAGTAGGGCTTCAACCTACTCCCATTGAAATGACCTGGTAATCTCATCCCATCTAGCACTTGTAACTAGAAAGTGCCTAAATCAAGGATGTAGGAGATGATGTAAGGTCCCAAAAAATGGACTTTCAACTTCCCAGGATGGTGTAGATACTTGGAATCATACAACAGAACCATCTTCCCAACCTCAAATTGCTTGTTCTTGATGTGATGATCATGCCATGCCTTTTGTCTTTCTTTTTCTATCTTCTGACTCCATCTAGCAAATGATCACCTCTCATCTAACTGCATCAACCTATTAATCCTCTCTTTCAGTGCTTGTTAATCATCCAATCCTCTTACGTGCACTATACAAAGTGATGGTAACATGAATTCTACTGGTAAAATAGCCTCCATGTCAAACACCAATTGAAATGGTGTGGCCTTGTTCAACCTCTTGTAGGTTTTCCTTTATGCCCATAGGATGGTTGATACTTTGTCATCCCAATCTTGTCTTCCGACGTCATAGATCTTAGTCAACATGTGACTTAGTATTTTTTTAAATGCCTCAGCAGTTCCATTCGCTTGAGGGTGATAAGGGGTAGTCTTGTGATGGGCCACCATAAATTCTGCTAATAGAATCCTAACCATTTTATTGAGAAAGTGTGCATCCCTATCACTAGTTAAGTTGAAAGGACAACCATACCTTCTGATTATTTCATTACAGTGCAATCCTTCATAGGTTCTACCTCTACCCATCTTGTTAGGTAATCAGTGTAAGTAATGATATACCATAAACCAGTCCTTTGCGCGGCTAGTGAAATTGGCCCTACAAATTTGATTGCCCATTTTTCAAATGATTCGGCATTGGATATTGGTTCGAAGGGCATTTCATCCCTCTTTGCAGGTTTTCCAAGGTGCTGGAAATGGTAACAGGCCTTGTAAAATTCAATACAATCCTGTTAGCTGGTTTCCAACCAAATCCCTGTAAGTAGAATTTTTCATGTAGTAGCATTTCCTACATAGTGTCCTCCTGTAATCCCACCATGCACTTCCTCCATAATTTCTACTCACTCATGTTCTAATATGCATCGGCGTAGAACCTCATCACGTCCTAACTTATGTAGGTCTCCACTAATTAACATGTAGGGTGTGGTGCGTATTGCTAATTATTTCCTTTCCAGAGCCTTCATATGTTCTAGTGCCACACCTATTTTCAATAATAATGTGATGTCTTCCAAGTATGAGGTCGCATACCACAACCTAATTTTTTGCACATCTGACATGGTATCCTCAATTCTTTGTGTGTCCTCCCCTGAGTTAATCCTTGATAAGTGGTCATCTCCTGAATTTCTTTTTCCTGGTTTTATAACCACCGTGAACTCAAATTTTTCAAATAATAGGACCCAATGACATATGCACCCTTGAAAAATGGGCTTGTTGACTAATTAATTCAATTCCATGTGGTCCGTGTAGAATATAAATGGTGTTACCAATAGGTATTGTCTGAACTTGTGCAACATGTAGATCATAGATAGTGCGTCACACTCAGTAGCTATGTAATTTTTCTCTATTGGTGTTGAATTTCTATTGGAAAAACATAAGGGGTGATAAAAAATCCCCTCACCAGGTTGTTCCATTACTAATCCCATGGTTATCCCTATGGCATCAACATGTACATGGAAAGGATTATCCCAAGAAGGAAAATGTAGTATGGGCGCAGTGACAAGCCTATCCTTCAAAGTGTCAAATGCCCTCTACTGTGCCTCTCCCCAATCAAAGGCACTCTTGTGTTTTAGAAATTCCTCTAATGGCACAGTGATCTTGGCATACCCCTTGAATAATTTCCTATAGTACCTCATATGCCTAAGGAATCCATGCACTGCAATTTGAATAGTAAGTTCCCTTAATCCCATAATAACTAAAACTTTGGCAGGATCCACTAGTGAACCTTCTTTACATATAATATATCCTAATATGGTTCCAAATGGAGTAGTAAAGACACACTTCTTAATGTTGAGGTATATCCTCAATGACCGACATCGTTCAAACATCAACCAAAATTTTTTGTAATGGTCTTTTACTAATCCATATACAGTCCAATCATCTAGGTAAACTTGAAGAAATTTATGGATGAAGTCCTGAAAATCTTGTACCATGATGCGCGAGAACACAACATGCGTATTCTTCAATCCAAAAGGCATAACCATGTAGGAAAAAATTCTCCATTCAGTGGTGAAAATTGTCTTTATTTGGTCTTCCTTTACAATTCTGACTTGGTGATACCCTAAGAACCCATCCGTGAAAGAGTAGACTTCACACCCAGCTACTCCCTTCAAAATTTCTTCAGTAAAGGGGGTTGGGAAATGATCAATCACACATACTACATTCAAATCCCTATAGTTAACACAAATCCTTATTCTTCCATCCTTCTTGATATTCATGACCATTGGGCTTATCCATTTTGATTCCTCCACAACCTCAATGATACTAGATGTTATAATCTTATCTATTTCTTCCTTAATCCGTATGTGCAAATTTGGAGTCATTCGATAAGGCCTCTTCTGAATTGGGTGTTCACCTTCCTTCAACTTGATATCCACCTCCCCTAAGGAATGATGGAGACCTTTGAGTTCATGGTACCCACAAGGGAACAAATCCCGAAACTCGAGCAATAGATAAATGACCTTTGAAACTTCTTTTTCCAACCAATAGTCCCCAATGATAGCTTCCTTAGGTTCTGTCTCTATCCCAATGTTAGCCTTATTTTTTTTCAAGGGCTCATAGTAGGCGTGTTCTTGCTCATCAGTGCTATTTATAAATTTTTGTGTACCTTCAGAATGGTTAACATCTAAACTTTCCATTTTTTCACCATATACTACATAGACCATTTTTCCTCTTTCCTTTTCCATGCATGCATGCTCAAGTTGTACTTCATCTGATTCTTCTTCATTGAGGCGTATCTCCAAATAAGGATCACCCAGAAACTCCAGTAGCCTTTATTATACCATGGCATTATCTCCCATCATAAGGCACTTGATTACTTACAACACCTTATCCACTAATGGATTTGTACTCCTATACTTGAAAGCTTGAATGAAATCAGCCACCAACTCCTGCCAATTACCTGTTTGACGATGCATCTCTGAGTGAATATACCATGTGTGTGCACATCCTTGTAAGGTGTAATACAACTTATAAACCCATAACAAAGGAGGGAACGATTTTCCACTTCCCATCTAGGCCTTCTCACATGTTTAGATGAAATGAGGTGGTCTCTTTACCATGCTACTCTTAGATCATAGTGGGTGCATTTCTCTTAGATAAATTTATAGAGAATGTGAATCTTACCTCATGTCATTCTAGGATTCTCTCTCGATGTGTAGCCCACTAGTGTGTTGTAGTTTTGAGTAATTTGTAACTGAGAATTCCCCTTCTCTTGTCCTCATTCTTCCATTGGGCCTCCATTTCTCGTAAGAAGACTTCGGGGTATGCCCCTTCAGAGTAACTTGGTAACTTCTTTCCTCTTACGCACTTGACCAAACACACCTTTATTACCCTTATTATAGATCCTCTCAACTATCACCCAATCATCTCATAAGTCCCATGTACCCAATTTTCACATCCCATGCTAGTGGTATCACTCAAGGATTGAGCATCTTCAAACTGGATGACTCCCTCAATGGAATGAATTATCTCAGGATCTCTGATGGAGCACACATAGATTTTTTTAAGGAATTATTCTCCTAAGGGATCAGTATGGGGCTGAATTCTCATCTGTTAATGGGATAATCACCCTTTCTTCCTTCTTCTCGAAGCTAATATACCCCTTTTTAAACCGCAGGTTGGAATTTTACTTATAACACCATGGGTGCCCAAAAAATTCTAGAAAGTTAATTGCCTCAGTGAGTGCCAAGAATTTGAAATATCTAGTGAACTTGACCCCTTGAATGGTGATAAATGCATCTTTTAAGACCCCAATGGGCATTGCCTTTGTCTTGTTTTCCATATACAAAACATTCGAAGATGGTTGTAATGTTTGTCTTCCCATTTGATGCCAAACATCCAATGTGAGAACATTGACCTCCATTCATGTGTCGATGAGGATATTACAAAAAAGCCACCCATCAATGACTACATTCAAAGTAATCTCCTTATCATAGTAAAGGATGTGAGGAGGAAGGTTTACATGCAAAACCTTCCTTTCAAACTCTTATCTAGTGTATGGTACTTTCTCCCTCAGCCATTATCCTAGAAAAGGAATAATATTCTCTTTCCTTAACATCCTACATAATTCCATGACTTCATCCAAGTCATCCTTTAGAACCCTGGCATTCTTATTTTGCTCCAACTTATTTGACTTCTCCTTTAGACATTGGATATTCCCTTGTAAACACTTAATCACGTCCATATTTTCTTGATACACCTCCTTTTGATGAGTAGGGGCTAGATAATTTCCATGTACCACTTCTTCTCTTGAGACCAGTGTCCTTTTTCTTGGCATCTCCTTAGCACACGTGGCCTCTACTCATGTCATCACTAATACAGGTTCTAGTCCTGAATCATGCGCCACTCTTGGCATCCACTATGAATCAACCTTCTTAATGGTTACCATCCCAATGCCTTTGTATTTTTGGTGCTACTAGTTCATATGATCATAAATATATGGAAACTCTTTGTACTTATGTTTCTTCTCGCACCATGAGCATTGCAATAGATCAGGACACTCACACTTGTAATGCTATGTAGATCCACAATTACAAAAGGTTCCTCATAGGAATTCACTTCATCCTCACCCACAGTTACTACAACCACGAAATCCTCCACGAAAACCTCTTCCACATACTCCTCCATCTTCATACCCTTCATAGAGATTATATTCATCCTCAAAACTACTTGCAAGACTAGTCTGGTGTACACCAAGATCAATAACATCATGAATCTGATCAATTAGTCCACAATCCTTGTTATCATGGGTCGTAGAGGTATAGATATTTCAATAGTAAGACATATTATTGTGGATTGCACACTGTAGTAGAGGGCACCTGCTTATATCATGATCCCCATATAAAATCTCATAGTCTACTTCCATGGTGTGTACCACCTTATGAGGGAAACTATCCTTTGCATGCCCTTCCACTTCAAAGTCTATACACAAAAGCCCACTACAAACCTCATGTGCTGAGTTTGTAGACATATTCTCTAACTACTTGGCCATTACAACAATTTGAGCATCCAGAAAAGGGATAACACTAGTATCAATGCTCCCAAAAGCCTCAGCATGTAGGGAAGCTTCCAATTCCTCACGCGGGTCTGTGAAAGTCTTGTATGACAGTTCCCTTAAAAATGGTGTTATCAATCCTCCAACAAACCATTGAGCATATTGATAAGGGTTAATGTCATAGGATATTTTTGACAAGAGGGTTTTGAAATGTGTGTCATACTCCCACACACTCTCTACCATTCCTTATTGGATCTCCTTCAGAGCGCTAATGCTCTTCTGTTCAAATTCCAATATATGGAATTTTGCTAGGAAGGTGTTCTTCAATGTAGTGTAATCTACCACCATTTGATGGGGGTCATATTTCCGGTACCAACTATGCATGCACCCTTACAACGTTGTTACAAAATTACTTTCCTTACACTCTGAGGTAGTGATCCCTTTCATGTGCCATAGTAATTCACACTTGTTCACATGCTCTGCAGCATCTTCAATACCTAGGGAAAATTTTAGTGATGAATTTTTATAAACTCATGAATATTAGGGATTTTGGAAATTGGAAATGGCTAATTTTCAACAGTCATCTCCCACCCTATTCACCTAAAATTTCCACTGATAAGTCATTCATATTGGTGAATTCACCGACTATTTATATGTTAAATTAACTTATGCATGTATTTCACCAACGTTTCTTATCAGTGTACCTCATCCAAGAAAATTTTTCCTTGCCAAATCACCTTTACCACAAAACATTTTTTTAGAAATTTACCATAAATTCAAAAGTCAATTTTGGAGATTTGTCACCCATTCTAAACTAATTTTTCAAAGGGGTATATTAAAATGAACCCTTTCAATACCCCTATAGTCTAGTAAGTGCAAACACATCTCAAAAAATACTTGTGGAGGTGGTTGTGGTCCTTGTCCTTCTAATCCAAAGCCTTGGTTTCCTTTAGTGTTTCCTCCTCGACCAGATCCACTGCATCCACCAGGTCTTGTTCTTCCTGACACACTAGATCCTCTAGATCCACTAGGTCCACCAAGTTCTCCAGATCCTACACCACTAGATCCACCTCTTGTAGCTAAAAAATTACATGAAGTGGTCACGCCTAGTATTCCCAACGTCCCACTGAACTATGTGCTGATGGTTTGTGATATCATCACACCACCAGTTGTGTGTCCTACACCACTCCTAGATGAGATACGAAAACCTTGCGTATTTTCCCCTTGTCAAAAAAATACTCTAAATACCAGAATGGTTTACACAACAATGGATGTTCCAAATGAGAAATTATATCTCCTGGGTGTAGATCAGTTACTTCCACCAATACCAATATGGTTAACAATACTTCTCCCTTGATTTGGAAAAATAAGCGCTAGGTGTTGGTCACCAGGTGGGTTCAGATGCATGTCGATGAATCTCCTTTCTCCATGTAATGAAATCTCATCAGAATTTGAAGAAAATTCTCTCCTGTGTTTTCTAAGATGGGGTAGCACAGATTTCTCAGGTTCCATTTCCTCGGCATGAACCTAAACTCCTTCTCGTAACGTCTGCCTCCATAGATACATCATACTTGCAACCTCACATTTTCTAGTCATCTCCCTTTTATGAGCTTCACTATAATTGAATCGTCTCTGCTCCCTTTCCTTCTCATCTGCAATGTCCTCCATCTTCATCCACCCTAGCTTCCTCACCTAGTACTGAGAGATGTTTATCTGGCCATGGGAAATGCCTATAAACTTAAGGTAATGATCAATATCTTCATAGACTAAGGGATATCACATAAAAAATGATCCTCTGGGATCCCTCAAAAACTCAAACTCAATAAATTATAGGAAAGAATATGTATAAATGGCATATTCTATGGTATAATTGGTCAACACTCCTTTCCACTAGTGATCAACAACACACATCTAAGTCAGATATGCATCCTACAACCTTTAGTAATCATCTTGGGTCTATACACGTGATCTATAGTACCATCTCGATCTGGATGCATATTTTGAAAGCCATTCATGTAGTTCTATTGGAAAATAATAGAATAATGTCTCGTATAACTCATGGTATAGGTTCTCTTCTACCCATCTACGTGCATCAAACTCAGGTCCAGTGCTGAGTCTTTGAGTAAAATCATCCTCTGTGCTCTTGAACCATGTTTCAACACTTTCCAAGGTCATACGTTCTGTCATCACGCATCATAGGGACCGAGATGTATGCCATTTCTCACAAAAAAATCAAAAAGATCTCCCAGTAATGGAACCAAGATGTAGTCATTTTTATACCCTTAGAAGAATAGTATAATCCCATGCACATCAGCCTATCACCCAACAGGTGTTGGGAACTCACCTAAAGTATATGCAAGTGCCGAGCCCCTCCTTTATGTGATTTTTTTGAGAATAAATCATCCATGACAGATACTTAATTGTAAAATAATGGAAAAGATCCATGCATTAATTCTGAGAACCTAGAATGAGTTATCATATTAATGCATCCATTCAGACAGTGAAAGATAAGTATCAAAAAACATATAGAAATGATTCATAACACAAAGAAAATGCATTATACTTATGGTCATGAACACATATATGCTTTAGAACAGAACCTTCTATTCATATTAATGAGTTTAGTAACCACATCACATTCATTGAGGTCATAAAAGACCCATATAATAATGGAGAGCAAGGTCATGCATCAGAAACTATACTACATCCTTCACGTTACAAGGATAAACATAGACCCATACCTCTAAATATTCCATCACTCCTATATTTACTCTAATCCCAAACCATTGAATCCTCCATGATATTTCTGTAGAGTTTCTCCTCTCTTCCACCACTTCTGCTACTCTACCACAACTCTCTTTTTACTACCTGCGCATCTCTATATATAGATTTTTTCCTTCACTGTCATGCCTTCTGAGGTAATAGATCAGTTTCCAAGTATCTAAGTGGTCCTTCAATGGAGCATTCCTCCTTTGATCCAAGATCTCCAATCCTTGTAATGATGTCCTTCTAGAACCTTCCATCGCATGCATGGAATATTCCATTCTTGATCCTACAGCTGTCAGGCTAGTACCTTATCCACTCCGCATGATAAACGGGTCACATTTTTCTTGTGTTTTGTCTAGAACTCCAAATATGTATAATTCCCAAAACCTCGTCTTGTCTTACACGTGTGCACCATGTTTTCTCCTAAACCCTACTAGAACACTACCCTACGTGCCTTCATCCTGTACACCCTTCTTCAAATAGGTCTCGTGCCCCCATGCGCCTTCTTTTACTTAGCCAATATTCTGGGGCCCAACATTCACTATTTCTAGAGTCTCTCTTGTTCATCTTGATATTGTAAAACTCTATCCTATGTTAATTACACTCTATTTATTGGCCCCTGTTAAAATAGATCATTTTGTCCCTGATCACCGTTGATTCCCAATCGTCATCGATTCATTTCCTTATGGTCAATTTTTTAGTTCTCACATATTTATCAGTATTTTTACACCTAATCTAATTTCTTACAAAATGTATTCTCTGTAGATGACATTTCCATGTGTATCATATCCCATTATGAGCATCTATAACTTCCTGATTATGCATCATCCCTTCATGTGGGAGGAGTTTGATATCTCACATGAGCTTAGCTTGTGTGTCATTTCCTTAACACAAGAGATGGAGGACATCGAGGAACCACTTGAAATTATATGTGAAATACATGACACATGAAACCAATCTTGGTTTGACTATTTCTTGGACTTCAAGCTCACCACAACCCTAGCCTGGGCCACCTATAACACAGAGAAGGATCTTTATATCCCTTTTGAATTCTAATCTTATTATCATTATATTACTTCATTATCATATCATTTAATTGTAATCACGAGTTGAAATCCTTCACGTTATCCCTTTGGATTCCAAGGATTGTCCTTTTTCGATCAATTCATTCTATCCTTATCTAATATCTTCTGTGCTACTCGTTAAAATAACCACAAAACAAGTAAAGAGCTTGAATTTTATAGAATTAGGAAGAGAAGAGGATGATGTGGATCCATGTAGGATGCCACATCACACATCCTCAACTCCAAACATAAAATAAAAAATTTCATTCTCCCAAGCACAATAAAGAGGTGGGTGAAAATATGATAATTTACTTGCACACTCCAAAATCCCACACCGAAAAGGATAGAAAATTAAATAAAATGTAAGAGAGTGCAATCAAAACTTGCAACATGATTTATAAAATTCATTAAAAAGGGCTAAAATCATCCTTCCAACCATAGGTATGGTTTGTAAATAAAATTGGGAGGCATGGGACAAGTTTTACTTGTCCCACAAGCCTCCAAAATAGTCCCCAAGGACTAATTTGAATTTCCAAGGGGGTGGAGTGTTTCATACTCCAAAATCTAACTTACACAACTCTTACACAACTTACACATCCCTTACATAATTAATACAAAAGAGCCAACAACTTCCATTATTACTTTCCCATATCCCATTTTGACTTATTTAAATTTTAACCATATGATTTCTCACATTAATCTACCACAATTTAATTAAATAAAAGAAAGGGACACATTACTAATAAAATACATACAACAATAATACAAATTAACCACATTAATAAAATACACAAAACCCATGGTCACATATAAAGGTGATCCCCCCATGGGAATCCCTAACAACAACAAACACAACACAATAAAACAAGTTGCAATGGTGACCTTGTGAAATTCACCTAGAATTCTATTGTAGTTGGTCTCCAATCCCCTGATATCAGAATGAATACCTCCTTTGGCCTCATGGCCATATTAGAACATCCAAAATGAATATAAATAAAATCACAAAATCATCTAAATATGTGAATCACAACAACATCAAGGCAATTTAACATTATCACATACAGTTTATATCAACAACTATATCATCATCATATAATATCCATTTTCTAGTTCTACCCATAATATCCAAAATCACATGTCTGAACACATCCATAAAACATCCATGTCAAATAGTATATCATTATCCACATATGAGTGTCTCTAATAATCATCACGTATCATAACCAAATCAAGATCAACAATAATCCATGGTCAAATGTCTAACAACATACTAAATTAAAATATAATAATGTCCATACTGAAAGCAACCATATCAAAATAAGTATTAATTGGTTTCAAAGGGAAGTGGGCACTACATCCCCCTCTCCTTATACTCGACTTCCTCCTAAAAGTCACATGAAAAAATGTGGAAACTAAACTCGTAATGAAGTAGCATACTCCCATGTAGCTGCACCGTCGTCATATAATGATGTCCAATCTAACACATGAGAAGGATCTGTGATGTATCTCCTGAGAACTAAAACATGAAAAAAATCATGTATGTGAGACAAGCTGGGTGGCAATGCTAGACGGTAGGCCAAAGGGCCGATACACTCCAATATCTCAAAAGGACCAAAAAATCTAGGAGCTAACTTTGAACCTTTTCCATAATGGATAGGGCTCTTGTGTGGCCTGACACGAAGAAACACCTTCAGGCCCACATGAAGTGAAGTAAACAAAGGATCGTGGTCACAAATGATCTTCTGCAGAATCCTATGTAAGCTGATAATCTCATTGAAATATACCCAAGCCACTGCTCTAGCTGTATAAGTTGTCTTCACCATAGAAAAGTGAGCCACTTTTGTCAATTTATCAACCGTGACCATAATGGTGTCATGGTGATATATCGACATTAGTAGTTCAATAATGAAATCCATGGAAATGGTGTCCCACTTCCATTCTAGTATAGCACAAGGATAAAGAAGGCTTGCTAGATACTGATGCTTAGCCTTAAATCTATTGCACTCTAAACATCATGACATAAACTAGGCCACGTCTCGATGAATTCCTCTTCAATGATGCAACTATCGCAAGGTGGCATGCATCTTCTTCACCCCGGGATGGCCTGAATAGGGTGCATGATGTGCTTCTACAAAGATGTCCTGCCTCAAGCCTCCATCTCTAGGAACATAAATCCAGCCTCTGTACCTGAGAAGACCATCTGTCTCTAAGGAGAAACCATCAAAATTCCCCTCAAGGGGTCTCTGTGACTTGATATCTACTCATACTACAATGTAGAAGCTGTCAAGAGGAAGTTGCTGAAGAATCCTGTTCCGTAAATCTGTGCTCACTAATGTGGCCATAGCCACATGTCTCCATCTACTAAGAGCGTATGCTACCACATTCTCCTTCCATTTCTCATGCTTGATCTCCATATCATACTCATAAACGAACTACATCTAACTCCGCTAATGAGCATTGAGATTGGGCTGCATGAAGAGGTGATGAAGACTCAAGTGATCTATCCTGAATGTGTATATCTATCCAAGAAGAAAGTACCTTGATCTAACCAAAGCATGCACAACTGCCACAAGCTCAATATCATGAGTCAGATAATTAAGCTTGTGATGCTTGAGTTTTCGAGACTCAAAGGACACTACTCTACCCTCTTGCATCAACACACCTCCAAGCCCTACTAAAGAAGCATCTGTGAAAATAAAGAACTCACCTTTTGAATCCATCACTGCAAGAATAGGTGCTGTAGTGAGGCACTCCTTTAGTTTCCTAAAGTCCTGATCACATATGTCTGATAATACAAACTTCTTCCCTTTTTGCTAATGGGAAGTGATAGGGTGCTCAATCCGAGAGAAGTCCTAAACAAATCTCCTGTAGTAATCTTCTAATCCCATGAATCTGTGCACCTCGGTCACTGTAGTGGGTGATGACCAATCCATAATGGTTCTAATCTTGGAAGGATCGATGGCTATACCTTCCCTAGAAATGATATGACCCAAATATTGTACCTTTGTCTAAAATAATGCACAATTCTCCAAGTTCCTATAAAGTTGCTGCTCCCAAAGACACTGAAGAACCTAGAAAAGGTTCCCCTCATGCTCCTCATGTGTACGCAAGTATATAAAAATTTTTTCTATGAATATGAGCACGCAGTGATCTAAGAAGGTTCTAAATACCACATTAATCAAACTCTTGGACACTAAAGGAGCATTATTCAAACCAAAAGGCACCATTGTGAACTCATAGTGCCCATATCTCATGTGGAAGGCAGTCTTATGAATGTCCACCTTTGAAATCCTCAGCTGATGGTAGCTTGACTTAAGATCAATCTTAGAGAACATTGTGGCTCCCTTCATCTGATCAAACAAGTCATCAATACATGGAAGGGGATAACAATTCTTGATCGTTACCTTGTTCAGCTAGTGGTAATCAATACACAACCTCAAGGATCTGTCCTTCTTCTGCACAAAGATCACTGGTGCACCCCAATTGGATACACAAGGATGGTTAAGGCCTTTCTCCAAAAGGCCCTCAAGCTGTAACTTGAGCTCATAGAGCTCTAGGGTGGTCATCCGATAAGGTGCTTGTGAGATAGGCTCTACTCCAAGAACTATATCTCTATGAAAATCAATCACATGTGGGGGTGGTAACCCCGGTAGCACCCTTGGAAAGACATCATCATACTCTCTCAAGATGGCATGATCATCTAGCGATGGTCCACTAGACCCATCCTCTGATCTATCACTGACTGTAACAACATACATCTAACAACCTCATCACACACACCGCTTAAGCTGCATAGTGGAGATGGTGCAAAAAGAAATGGATCTACTAACCCCTGAAATCATCGAATCAACTCCCAAATCATCTACACAAGATATAGTCTTGTGGTAACAATCCCTCCTTACCCTGTGTGCAGATAACCAATCCATACCCAAAATGACTCCATATGAGCCCAAAGGAAGGATATGAATATATAAGGTAGTGGTGAAAGGTGTCAAATCCACTACACACTCATTAACTAAGGAATCTTCTTTGTTCTAGAAGCCATCTCGACATCCCAGCTAAGACCCTGCCTACCTGCCACCATCCTGCATCACTCTACTAAAGATGGTGCAATGAAAGAATTAGAAGAACTAGAATCAAATAATATAGAGGTAGGAATACCACTAATGATACATGTGGTCTCAATTACTGTGCTTTGATGCTCTGCTAAGTGGTTCTCAACCATTACATAAATCCTATGGATGTGTCCCAAGTCACCAACCATAGGCTTGGAGATTTGTGTCTTACCCTTTTTGTTAGGGTTCTGTGGGTAGTGTCTCCAAAATTTTCCAGTAAATCAATAACCAAATCATCCTCCTGGTCCTCCCTAATGAGTAGCACCTCTAGTAGGTGCCCTAGAAGTATGTGGCATGGATCTTGATGATCCAGTTGTAGTCTACTAAGGTCTCTGTTGGCGAGCTCCCATTGAATGAGCTCTAGGTCCATCCTGTGTCCTGATGGGAACCCTAGGAGGAGGCCACATACTTCAAACTCTCTGTGCATCAACTCTCTGTGGAGGTCTATGAGGTGGATAGGACTTCTGCTACTACTGTTGTGGCCTAAAGGACGACTGTGTTGAACCCTAGCCACAATGAGGGAGAGGCACTAAAACCCTCGATCTACCATCCTACATTTGCTATATGTGGCTCTAGACTTTGTCTCTAGCCTACTGGGTCTTCCCCCAAGTCTCCTCTATTATATATGCCTTCTTGACGGCCTCAACTAATGTTTGTGGGAAGTGGATCCTCCCTGCACCTCCAGTATCTAAATTCAGGCCTCAGATGAACCTGTGAATCCGTACCAACTCATCCTGCATATACTCAACATACCGGAGTAGATCCATAAATCTACTCTCATACTCTACTACTGAAAGAGATGCCTATCAGAGGTCATGGAACTCATTGATCCTCTACTGTATGAGCCTCCATGACAAATACCTACTCGTAAATCTCTCCTCAAATAGCTCTCAGGTCACTGTCTCTAAATCTACATGGAGCTTCTTCTCCTCTATACTCGACCATACTCTTGCTCCATCTCTTAGTAGATGGATTGCAAAATGAGATTTTGTGTTGCTAGAACAAGGACAAACCTTGAAGCAACCACTCAAGCTCACTAGTCAGGACTCTTTCTAAAATCCACCCGTGTCACCTGAGTAATGTGAGGGTCTAAGCTTCAGGATCTCCTTGATGTGATCTACAGCTATGGTCTGACAACCTCTAGGTCTATCAGTGTGCTCAGCCCTAAGCTTAGGGCTCTAGGACCTCTCTCTATGCTCTGGAACTCAGTCACCCTGTCCCCTCTATGGTGACTTTGCTCTAACTAACTCTGTATGGGATTTCTCTCCTATATGTTATTCACTGGGTCGAGGAGATACCTGACCCTCAATGGAAGGGGCTCTGTCATGACTAGCTGCATGTCCTCCTCCTAATCCTCCACATAGAGCGGCATTGACATCCTGAAGAGTCTATAAAATATGGGTTAGGATAGCTACTACACCCTGATTTGGTGGTGGTAAGTCTAAGTCTATGTGAAAATTCCCCTCGCCCCGTCTGCACATCCTACATAGACCAAAGCAAGAGTTAGTTCATTTTTCTAAGTTTTATTCAAATTCCATGTTTACTAAAATATGCAATTTCTGAACTAAGTTGTTTTCTAGATTTAAAAGTGTGCTAGGTTTTAAGTTTCATGTCCCAAATTTTGTAGTGTGCCCAATGGTTCAAGCTTTTGAACCACTACTCTAATACCAAGTGTGATGCCCATTAAAACAACCCCAGAACAAGCAAAAAGTTTGAATTTTATAGAAGAGGGAAGAGAAGAGGATGATGTGGATCCATGTAGGATGCCACATCACACATCCTAAACTCCAAAAACAAAAGAGAAAATTTCATTCTCTTGAGCACAATAAAGAAGTGGTTGAAAATATGACAATTTACTTGCACACTCCAAAATCCCACACCACAAAGGTTAGAAAATTAAATAAAATGTAAGAGATCGAAATCAAAACTTGGAACATGATTTATAAAATGCATTAAAAAGGTCTAAAATCAGCCTTCCAATCATAGGTATGGTTGGTAAATTAAATTGAGAGGTATGTGACAAGTTTTACTTGTCCCACAAGCCTCCAAGAATATCCCCCAAGGACAAATTTGAATTTCCAAGGGGGTGGAGTGTTTCATACTCCAAAATTTGAATTATACAACTCTTACACAACTTACACATCCCTTACATAATTAAAACAAAAGAGCCAAAAACTTCCATTATTACTTTCTCATATCCCAATTTGAATTATTTAAATTTTAACCATATGATTTCTCACATTAATCTACTACAATTTTAATTAAATAAAAGAAAGGGACACATTACTAATAAAATACATACAACAATAATACAAATTAACCACATTAATAAAATACACAAAACCCATGGTCACATACAAAGGTGATCCCCCCATGGGAATCCCTAACAACAAACACAACACAATAAAACAAGTTACCATGGTGACCTTGTCAAATTCACCTAGAATTCTATTGTAGTTGGTCTCCAATCCCCCGAAGTTTGTTTTGATATTATCCTAAAAAAAAAATACCTCCTTCGGCCTTGTGGCCATATCAAAACATCCAAAATGAATATAAATAAAATCACAAAATCATCTAAATATGTGAATCACAACAACATCAAGGCAATTTAACATTATCACATATAGTTTATATCAACAAGTATATCATCATCATATAATATCAATTTTCTATATCTACCCATAATATCCAAAATCACATGTTTGAACAACATCCATAAAACATCCATGTCAAATAGTATATCATCATCCACATATGAGTGTCTCTAATAATCATCATGAATCATAACCAAATCAAGATCAACAATAATCCATGGTCAAATGTCTAACAACATACTAAATTACAACATAATAATGTCCATAATGAAATCAACTATATCAAAATAAGTATCAACCGGTGACAAAGGGAAGTGGGCACTACATCTTCCTTGTATATTTCTCTTTGTAAACAGGTCTTCTTGCTTGAAAAAATGAGTCTCTTGCATTGTTCACATATCCACTTATCCCAAAATTATGTTTTTCATCACAGGTATCTATAAACCATGTTTTATTTAGAGTTTTTTAGTATTTTAGCATAATAAAAACTAACTGAAATTCACAATAAACATCCTTGCATGCTCAGTGGCACCTCCCTCACTTTTATTTTGATTAGGTTTTACATCTTTCCATTTCTTTTCTAGTCAAATTCTTTAACCTTTCATCTTGGAGTGCTTTGTTGTCACTGTTTTAAAAACATGTGAAAATCAAAATTAAAAAAAAGGAATAACAATCACATGTACACGCTTTGTATTTCATTCTTTCTTTCATCTTTGCATTTTTCCTGGCTTGTTTTCATCAAAGTAAACATTTTCTTTTGGGACTTAATAACAAACCCTCATCCTACTTGTTCATATAGTCTAATTAGGATTTAAATGAATTACATTAAAAAAACTCCCTTCGCACACAACCAAACCACATATCACATAAAATTCACATTTAAACTATCCTTCCCAGGTGAACCTACTTATATTTCATCACAAAGGGGAAAATCCAATTCAGTGTTCTACAAGAGTATAAACAATCTAGTGGGTGGTATATGGGCTAAGTTCCTGACACCCTTATCATTAAGGAACCATGATTTTAGGGGGTATTCCATAATATCACTCATAATACCAACAAAAAAATATATTTGGGCCTCACGTACCTTTGAATATATCAAGGAATGTGACCTTAAAATCACCAAATACCAGCCTTAGATGACCTTTTCTTAGTACCATTTCAGCCATTTTCTCACTTCACACTTTTCTTTAATTAATTAGGATAATAAAATTCTTTGTGTGACTTATTTTCAGTCATTTTAAACAACTATTTTTCATTTTCTTTATTGATTGTTTTCTTAGTTCATGGTTTTAACAAGAAAAAAATCATGTCTTTAAAACAAAAATGATATGGAAACCCTCTTCATCAATCCCTTGAAACTCTTGAGTCTCGTATTCAAGATATACTAGGTGTAATAGATCAATTTTGATGACCTTTAGGGGCTGGTCCAAAACCCCCTGATTCTCCTAGTACTCAGTCAACCATGTCATATATTTCTAATCCATCTAGCCTATGGTTCTTAAATAGTGGTGATCCAATATTTATATAACTTCTATACTCTAACTTGGTGGCCCTTAATGCTTATCTTTCCTCCTGGGATGCTCTCCTTTAACAACCAGAGATAAAAAAAATTACCTCTTATTACCAATGTCACCTTCTATCATTACTAACTCATTAAACCCGATCATGAGCATGTTATCCAAAAAATTATCCCATATTCCATAGTCGGTTAATTAGGAACATCATTCCTTGCTTCATCAACTCGTGGTCTTAGTTTCAATATTAATGTTATCTTATCACAAGACATGCCCAACCAAAACCCATATATATCATCAACCCCTTTGTTGAGTTCGTCAGCTGCATAAACCAACACTACAATATCTACTTCCATATCCAATCCCCTAGCCTCCAATGATCCTCCTCCACCTCTTGCAAGATCAGTTGGTGTTCCTCTTACAACAACTCCTCCTATTGCATCTCATCTCATTCCATGAAAATAGCCTACATCCTCAATCAAAAATCTAGTCTTATCCATCCTCACATCTATACCTCCTGTTAATAAAAGTGCCATCACTAGTACTCACCCCTTTTCATAGTACATGTCCACTTCCCATGTCTCACAATATATCACCATCCCCTCTCAATATAAACCATAACCATCTCAACCTCTTATCAACACTTCCATTCTTATTCTGTATCAATACATTCATCCCTCATAACCCCTAGTCTCTTAATATCCCTAAAATATCCTAACAAGTAATCCTCTTCATCATAATATCCCTTTATCGTATCATTTGCACCAGCAATCAAATCCACATTTATTTAACCAACCTGTCTCATCATCTTCAAACCTTCAACAATCATCTCAAAATGATCCTTTACAAGAACTGATGAATAAGATTGCAAACCTTGAAGCCACCACTATTGGTTCTAAGAACTCTCTTTCATATGAGAAAATTTTCAATGAACCTATCCATGCATGAGTACGTTTAAAAGCCTAGACCCCTCATTAGGAACTCCTAAATTTCAATAAATTCTATAACAAGGAGGATTTGCACTAGCACATTTAATCTTTCCACCATACATGCTATCTCATTTCCCATTACCAGGATCTTGAGAGCCTTTCCCTTGTCCTTAACAAGACCTAATCTTAATTTTTATAACAACATTCCACTATATTCCTTCTTCTCTTTTACAAAACTTGCGTAGTTGTTCCTAGACAATTTCTCCATCAATATTGGTTTTAATATCTTTATCACTGATCTCTATGCCATTAAAAAATTTAAGACTAATTTTTTTTCAAGTTTTGTTGCTAGATGGTAGGGGATTATTAATCAATTATCCTTTTCCCTTCGACAAACTGAGTTAATTGAACTATTTTCTTGATCTTGCACTAAGAACATATCATCAAATATCTAGATTCAATAATTTTGGAAATTCTATGAAGCCTTCACCATGGCCCAAAAAATGGAGCTTCATGCTCTCAAAGATGGTAAGGTTAAACTTCAGTTGAAGAAACCCAAACCCTAGTCTTCATTTAGACCTTCTTCTAGCAATGATAAATCCGAAGGCTCACTAAATGTAGTTGTTGTAAAATCCACATCCAAAGGTTGTTCAGACTCTAAAAAAACTCATTCTCAATGTAATTATACACCTATTAAGGAATCTTATAGCATGGTATGTGAAATATTTCTAGCTGGGTGCATGATCAAAATCCCTCCCATCCAACCTATTGACATGCTTGTTTCTAAAACATCATCGTATTGAGATGATGATTATTATAAATACCACCAAGTCCAAGGACATGACATCGAGAGGTGTCGTTACTTTAGAAACTTCCTTCAAGTTCACATTCAATTATGTAAATTGTATCTTGACAATCCAAATGTGCCTCCTAATTAAAACTTGGATGTCTTTAAAAACTATTTCTTAAGTCATTCCTTATCCGCCAGTCAATCTCAATCCAACACCATTAAATCTCATTATAATATTAATACTATAAAAAATATCCCACTTACATCATCAACACCTATCATTTTTGTGAGAGAAACACCATCCAAATAATCTGAATCTACAAGTCTAGTTACTACCAAGATCAAGAGTTCTCCTACACCTATCACATCCTCTTCAGATTCATCCATTGTCTCTTTGAAATCCCCATAAAATACACCTGTCATAGAAATTACAAAAATATATTTTAAATACCATGTCACTCGAAACCAAATAAATAATGTCAATAATCCTAGTAGATAATCTACAAATCATTCATCCAAAAAAATAGCAATTGTACCACAAAATTGTTAGACAACCTTATCACAAAATAGATAGCCCTTTCCTTCCATCTTAGGACTTCATCCCTGATCTAAATTCATGATTACCATTACAGAGTATAGGGTTGTTCCTCATTTGACACCTAAACATGTTGTGAAATGTATGGTACCTTTATCTCAAACCTCTAGATCATTAAATAATATAAAGATCTCTCCACCCTCATCATCATCCCAGAGTACTATGACAGGATCCTATTCTAGAATCCTTGAAAATATTATCCAATCATCTACCTTAACATTACCGCTTATTATGTCACCTGAATCTCGAGGGTAGAAGCCCTCTTAATACAATTATGAAGCATTATGTACATACCATTTAACACTAGAACATCCCACTGAAGACTGTAAAATCCTCCATGCTACAATTCGAAGCCTTACTAGCAAAGGACTTCTTCCCAGAGATCCAAAACATCTAGATCAAATTAAACCAACTCATAAGACCTTTAAAGCCACTCCTAAACTATCACCTAACACCATTTCCACATCCAACAAGAGTGAGGATTCTTCCAATAAGACTCCACTCCATCAGATAGATGTCATTCACATAACTACAAGAGCACATGCACACGACTCAAAGGCCTCAAAATAAAATAGGCCTAAGGTATTTGTCTCCCTTTCTCCCCCTGAATTGTGTAACCAGTCATCTTCCAATGCCAAGGTGTCTATCTCACCGCTCCATAAAAACAATATATCACATATATACAAAACAACATAATTAAGGAACTTCACCAAACTCCTGTGAAGATGTCTCTCTATGATATTTTCCAAATTTCTCCTCAACACTGATAAGAAATTATTGAGGCTCTCCACTCTATTTTATTACCATCAGATGACCATAAAAAATTCTCCAACATTTTCAGAACACTCAAATGTCCACTGCTATTGTCTTTGATGATTCTAAAATCCCATGCTTATATCCTGAAGACCATGACCTTCCACTCTTCATCACCTCCAAAATAAAGGATACTCTTGTCAAGAGAGTTATGATTGATAATAATGCCAGTATAAATATCATATCATATTATCATTTCAAATAGCTTTAGTTACCTGAAACCATCGTCACCCAGTCACCTTTCGTGTTACATTCCTTCAATGACACTTTCACCCCTACATTAGGAAAAATAATTTTACCCATCAAGGTAGGTGGTAAAATCCTTCATGAGATCTTCTACCTCGTGGAACGATATTTTTAGTATAACATGCTGTTAGGTTGATCTTAGATATGAGTGATGTTTCACATTCCATCAACATTACACCACTTTCTAAAGTATGAACATGAAGGTAAATTATTCACTCTTCCCATTGACCTGAATCATTTTAAGGTATGCCAACCTAATGATGTTCTCATCCCTAAGACAAACTCAAGATCTTATGAACAGGATTATACCATATCTTCCATCCCCTCATCTACCTACCAGACTATAACTCCTTGAAATATGTTACATAATGTCTCTCGCTAGGGGAATACCACCTTCTAGCCCTTAACTCACTCCCTACACCTAAAATATATGGGAGACTCGATAAAAAAAACCTATGTGAAAACCTAATGTTAGAGATATCATTCCATTTTTTCCTCCCCATATGAAATCCAACCTCATTTATAGAGGGATTGATTGTCCTTCCTTACACCACGACAATCAATATCATGTTAAACTTTTCACATCCAACTTTTCATTCTTATGTAATCAATAATTCGTCCAAGTTTATATACATCATTGCACCTGGAGAGGTTTTGGTTTATGAGGATATGAAAAAGGTATACATGACTTTTTCATTGATCGATATCACAAGCCTCATGATAAATTTAGGTTCGGCATCAACAAGAATTCCTTTGATACTTCCGCGACCACCACATTTGAATCCATAGCAGAATTAGATTCATCTTCTTCATCTTCACTTGAAGACTCTATGGACATAGAAAAAATCATTTCCATTACTCATATTTTTTTTTAATCAATATGATTACCATATAACCACTCACTTATCATACTAATTATGGGATTAAAAACATTCCACTCATATTACTCGAAATGGTAGAATAAGACTCCCCTATCATCGACGTTCTTCAATGCCACGATGAAAAATACATCCTATCTTATATGGGGAAAAGGACCACTACCTTTAAAAAACTATACCACCTGATATATCTACAATCCTTAATGAATCCATTATCGACATCAACATAAGGAATTTGCAAGAATCTCACAAATTCAAATTTGGTGATTCTTTAGATTTGAAAGAATTAAAATATTTTACTGCATTTCTTTCTGAGCACAGTCAGGCCTTCATATGGTTGTATAGTGACATGCCAAGTATTAAACCTAACATAATTGTCCATAATATTGTAATGTTTCCTAATACCAAGGTTATAAAACAAAATCTATGTATGATGCTTCCTCATGTAGCCCTACTCATAAAATAAGAGTTACAACATCTTCTCTCTGCTAATATTATCTCACCCATTGACTATCTAAAGTGGGTAAATAATATTGTACCTATAACCAAATATTTTGGAAAGTTACATATTTGTACTAAGTTCTAATATCTCAATCTCTCTTGTCTTAAATACGAATTCCCTCTTCCTAACATCGATCAACTTGTTGACCTCATGTTAGGCCATGAAATGTTATCTCTCATGGATGGTTTTTTGGGTATAATCAGATCCTCATCGCACTAGAGGACCAATATAATATATATCTCATTACCCCTTAGGGGACCTTTTGATACCCACTCATGCCTTTCAGACTCAAGAATGCATGGGAAAATTATTAATGTGTTATGACTTATATCTTCCATGATCTCATCCATAAAACTCTAGAATACTACATGTTGGCATGGTGTTGTCATTGACACAAAACCTCATTAATGATAAATTAGCTGATGGAGTAGGGTAAAAAAATGTTGAGGATGATGATGACATGAGGATTCAGAGGAATTCATGGTGATATCAGTTGATTCAATAAGGATGGCTTATTCTTACAAGCCCAATCAAGTGATATAGTTTTCTTAGGTGAACTTACATGGTGGTATGAGATTATTGTAAGCTTGAGAAAAATGTTGAAATGATGGAGAGAATTTTTTGGGAGTGTTTGTGCAGTCACATGAGTTACAGGGTACAGATATAGGTTGGTGACCATGATTCAAGTACTTATTTGGAGAAGGTATGGATGCTAGGGGGTATGGGGATGAGCTACGGAGCTATATGAGATCATGGATACATGTATGTAGTTTTATCATGATGTATTAGGTATGGTAGGACCATTTGGAGTGATTTTATGATTTGTTATGAGGTTTTTTTAGTTGACCCTAGTGTTTACCGTGTAAAACCCTAAGGGTTAGCTATGCAAGTCTCAATGGTTGGAATGATTGAGATTTGTTTAGGAAATTATGATGATTGGAGATATATGTAGGGTGTGTCATTGTACTGTGGGAAAAATTTCAGGTTTCCATGATGATAATTTTACATGTTATGTTAGTTTTGGTGAAACAGGGTCAAGAACAAGGCTATTTCCAGTTTGAATTAGATCTTCTAATGCTCACCCTCAATTGTGTGATTTACATGGAACCTTCTGGATTTTAGAGATTATTGTAAATTTATTTTATAAGGTTTAAAAAATATATTTATGTCATTTCATTTTCAGGTTTTTATGTACAAATTTAAAGAACATAAACAACTCATTATGTGTTTGAAACCCTAGCTTGAAAGCAATTTGAGAGATTTTCTTCCTAAGTGGCCAGTTTTTTTTTATAGTAATTATATGATTATTTTTAAATGTAGAATACTCCTTCATATTTCCAGAAATTTATGATATAGCTTATGGTGATGAGTGGACCCCACTCAAATAGGCCAGTTTCTGAAGAGTCTAGTTTGGGACAAGGTTGTCCAAAGAAGTTGAAAACTAAATGACCATTATACTATTTATGTGAGTTTTTTTATTTAAATTATATTTTTTGGTAATGCTGATAAAGTGGGATAAATTCTCAATTAATCTTGGGCAATCATGATCTATTGGTCAATCTTTCAATATTGATGACAAGAATTAACAATGTAGTCTTCCCTAATTTGTGACATTACAAGGGCTACATGAGGAGTTCCCAGGTTCTTCAAGTTCTTCTTGACTCATACACACTTAAGTTCCAACTATACTCCTATAGCTGATATGGCCATACTCACAACATGATGATGACATTCACCTTTGATAGAGGTGTACAACCATTTCCTGGACAATGACTATCTTTTGCAATCTCTATGGCTATGACCAAAATCACTTGTGCTGATAGACGTAGTTAGTTACTACATTAAATGGAAGTAACATGCCTCATAGAATTAGGTATCACCTAGATTGGGTTCTCAAGGATCAGATTTTTCATTCATGTCATCCATTTGGAGGTATTAAAATTTCTAATGAATGGAGTTAGGACCAACTTCACCATCATTCTAAAAATGTTTATAGGGAAGCTTTCCTTTGGAAACCTAGGCCTAACTTATCATGGTTTCATCTCAGTGGATGTGTCATGAGTTCTAAACTTATCTCATCAAGTTAGCTTATAGGTCCTTAGGTTTCCATAGACTGGTCTCATACATCCTCAATTTTTGAGTTTATTTGGATGGGCACTTGATGCCCAAACCAATATTCTAGGGCTTTTGGAATCTCTCTTCATACCTGAAACAAGTTTCTTCTTTGCCCCTTAGGATATTTTAGTCACTCTATCAAATTGATAGGATTCTCAGGACCCTTGATAGCTTGGATGAAGGGTGTTATATCTAGGATACACTTAATCTGGATCACTATGTGACTATTATGATAAATTGAATGTGAAATATTCATATTCCATCTTTAATGGTCGAGACCTCAACATCTGAGGGAGAATTACCCATGCTTATGAATCTGAATGAAGGATCTCCTTATAAGTTGTTAAACTTACTTCTCAAAGACTTGCTCTGATGAGCCAGATTATGTGTGAAGCACACAAGACTAAGACCTAGGGGTAAATCATTTTCATATGTAAAACATTGATTCTAATTTCCACTTATCAGTATGTTATCAGGTTCATTACCATCATTCAATTAAACAATAACCATATGCATATGGTTACTTAAGCATTGAGAAGTCAACCAGTACACATAAGTATGTAAGTTGCAAGACCTTGGCTTTACAAAATAGACATTGTGAACTTAAGTGGGAAACTCAAATCAGTAGAGGAAGAAAACCCACTGTAATTCTACTAAATATTGACTCAAAGCAAAGAGATTTAGTGAAGTTTCTTGACCATACTTCGCAAGATTGCAGCCAACCCTACAAGGAGTACTAACCTCAAAACATTAGGGGTTGAAGTACCCACTTCACAAAGAGGTTGTAACTCCCCTAAGACTGATCAAACACCAAATCTCAGGACCCATCTGAATTACTCGAGATATCATATGTGGAATTTTGCTACAACTGATTGGAGATCATAATGGGTATCAGCTCACACACTTCATGGGACTTAAACCCTTGAGGTGAAAGTTCAGGACTCACTCTTTATTCCTCTTTCACATTTTGTCTAAGAACTCCAAACCATTGCTCATATGCCAAGAAAAACAACTTGTCTACACACTATACGTCAGATATTTCTAGGGAAATCATGTAATAGATAGCTTTTATGAAGTACACCCTACAGGCAAGTCACAGTGGTTTTCCCTCTCACGAGACTGGAGTTACTAAATTTGAATATCTAAACTCTATTTCACATGAATAAGGATGAGCATGGGACACAAGGGACATGCATCAGTTTTAGAACCAATTATATACAACACTCCAATAAAACTTAAAAACACCCTAAAACATTCCAACTCCTGCAATATACATAAATGAGGTTGACCCCATATAGGTCAGCCATGCCCAAAACCACCAAGACATGCTCAAAATAAACTGACAACAACTGCATGTACTCGGATTGAGCTAATTAACCAAAAATGCCAAAACCATGATTACTTCAAGCATCATACACAATTCATCAATAAATGTAGTAATATGACATAGGGTTTTCATCACACATGTTTGTACAGGAAGGCTTGAAAGCCAATCAAGTAATTCATAATACAACTCAACTTGAGAAAATGCTCAAAACCTGGAACCAAATGTCTAACTTGTATAAATCCATTCACCCCTTTACGTCTTAAAGCATTTTGAGATGCCTCAATACCACCTAAGAAGGATAATTCCCTAAAATATAGGCATGAATGTAGTAAAATAGGTGAACTATGTTGTTGGCCATATTGTCCTCTAAGATCCTATGCTATTACATCTATGCATTGAGTATATCTCAAAGAAAACTCATCCCTCAACTATGATACATAACCACACCAACTATTCCTCTTCACCAAATCAAGTTGCTCAGAAAATAATATTTTACATACTCAATTTTGGTTTGCACCCTTGATTTTCACTTCCAAGACCTCCAGGGTTGTATTTTCTTTAGGAGAGGTTAGGTGTTGCTTAGGTGGCTAATATTCACTATCCAAATGATAGAAATCATCAATTAATCCATCTCATGCCTCATTCACCTCAATGGTGGGTTCTTTAGTCACTGAACAATCATGTCCTATTTTACCCTGCCAAACTTTATTTCTTCCTTACAAACATGTACATTGTGTGATGACCCATATCCATGTCTTAATGAGACAAAAACTATACTCAATGGATCAATATATATTGAAACCTGGATTTCCGTAACATATTAAATTTCCTTCCAAATCTAAGTGTTAACATCTTCCAACATGAGAGTGGCATCATTTGAAAACTGCCTTTTAGGACCTCCAAGAATCATCGAGTGACTTGAAATGCTCAACTTGCACCATCATTTTGCATTAAACACACTGATCCATCACTTGACTCAAAGCATGTCAAGTACCAAGTGTATTATTTCACGGTGTCATTGAGGCACTCATCAAACTTCAATAATCATTGGACAAGAAATTTGCACACCATATCACTTTATCTCAATTCAAAACCACTTGACCCCTGGTCTAGCATCGAAAGCTATTCCTGACCAAATTTGACCATTAGACATAATAGCATTTACCATGACACTTGGTTCATACCATATGCAAAAACACAGATTCATATCGATATACCCAACATGGAAATATCTTTGAACCAAGATCACAACACAAGATTTAATGGAGTACTTAACTCCTCCCGTAAGCTCTGCAATTCCACTTTACTACAAGTTAGAAGTGGAACTGCCTCCAAAAAGCAGTCTTCATAAATAGGGTACTCAAATTTCCCTTTGATGTTTTCATTGAGTCACTTAACCAAATGTTTTAAATTCATCAAATATTAAATCTGAATTATGAAATTTAGACTTCAAAATTCAAAGTCCAATCCCGTTTTTACAACAACTCGTTAGTGAAAGTTCCAATGCATTATATCCAAAATATAAAAATGGGATACCTTCATAACCATCCCTGTGTGTTTACCTTTATGTGGTCCCACATACTTAGCCTTCTAAGCATCTATATCCACCAACTCATGGAAATTTGATGAGCCAGTTCTCTACCCATCATCTAATGTTGAAACCTTTGTAAATTCAGAAATCTCAGTGCTTTACTTCAACATGACTCTATCTTTTTCTCCAAGTCATCTTAGTGAGCTAGGGTTTAACTAGGGTTTCAAAGAAACTTATCTTACTTAACGATCATTTATACAAAAAAACATGATGATCAGACAACCTCATTATTTTTGTAAAATCATTCAGTAACTAACCTAAAAGGCATATTCCACTCTATCAGGTCCCCATGCAAATTTCACACAAGTTGGCACAACATGCATCATAAGGTGAGCATTTTTGCATGTCAAATCCATTCACTCTAGAAAACTTCTGATTTCCTACATTCAAAAATGACACTATATTGCTTATTCTTCAGCACTATGACCTGATTTCTTGTCATGAAGTATCATGACAACATGACTCGTGAACTTCCCCATACTCACATTATAGCTCCAAATATATCTGAAAATATCCATCCATTGAGACTTGTGTTATCTTTGCTCTACTATTCTCACCTAATTCGACTTCTCAAGGACCCTGTTAAACACCAGACCCAATCCTTTGAGAAATGACACTGATCAACTGCATCATACACCAATCCAGGTACACTATCACCATGCTACTACCATGTTCTAAACACATACTCTAGATCAACTCCATCACCGGTCATTCAACCAACTCCCATCGTTGGATTCTATCATGTTTTAGGGCTACATTGAATAGGCTTGGAATGACCCGACTCAACCATGACACCTCAGTGAACTAAACAAATGCTTGACATTCCATGTAGACTCTTGGACTACCTGCCATGACACATCAATACCTCATGTTTGCCTTGGCATGAAAACCTTCAACTCACTTGGGAGGACTCAAACCATGACATTATACTCACTAGACCTTACATTAGTACTACATGAGATAGTCACCAAACATGGACATTACCAATCAATCACTTCATGCTTAGTACATTTGATCAAACCAACCCTAGGTGGAGTTCACATATGACCTCATGAATGCATGCCCTCTTATCGATCAATGAAATTGAAATCAATGACAACACAAACACACAATGGCCAACATAAGATCCATTAAGCCCTGAATTGTATCTCCTAAAATTCATCTCTCGACATCAGAAGGTAGTTTCCTGGGAACATTAGTAAGACCCAAGGAGACCTTGATTTCTCAAATGAGATGAGGAAAGGACTCAAGGTGCGTAAGGCATACCTGTTAGGAAATAAGGGATAAAATATGTGGAACAATCCCTCATAGAATCGCAACAATAGAAACTAATATGCAGAAAATATTACAGATTTCAAATAAAAGTGCAGAATAAAATAACACAACACAAAGAGACAGTATTTAACATGGTTCACCTAATTTGGGCTACGTCCACAAAGAATCACTTTCTAATATTTGATTACAAGCCACTGCTCTCTCAATACAATACCCAAATCTATTTAGAGCTATGCTCAACAAAATCTACATAATTAACACCCAAATTCTAAACACATCTAAAAAGTTACCTTATTTTCCTAACATATGCATAAAACCATATAAGTAGACAACTGATTAATAAGTTTTACAAAACCGTGGGTATCAAAACCATGGGCCAAAACTGTCCCATAAACCTATGGGTAAAAAATTCTGCCCATATGAGAAACGCACATTTTCTAGTATATCAGGCACATTTTAAGGCCAAAATTTTTCCCTCAAACCGTTGTTACCGGGGGTGCCACCCCTTGACCCCTGTTCAGGGCCCGACCTAACCCTAAACCCAGTCAAGACAACTGTGGAAAGTTTACAGTACTCTTAGTGTATAGTCTTCAACACTTTCTCACATGAAAATAGGCTCCACAACCTAACAATCTCCCACTTAGAGACTAGTTTTCCTCTGAGCAAGCTTCTCAACCCTTCACTAGTTTCCATGAAGACCAACCAAAGCTAAACACAACTTCAGTTTTTCCTTGTGACCACCTTGGTCATCATGTCTGCAGGATTCTGACTGGTATGAATCTTCTCCAGCTTCAACTTCTCTTCCTCCAAAGTTGTCCTGATGAAATGGTACCTTAACTGTATATGCTTCGTCCTAGAGTGGAAAGCAGAGTTCTTAGCTAGGTGTATAGTACTCTGACTATGATCACTATGTAGCTTTACTTCCTCCTACTTATTCCCCAACTCCTAACTAATTACTGTAACCAAATCATTTCTTTGCTTGCCTCTGTGGCAACAACATACTCATCCTCTATGGTTGACAAAGCCACCAGCTTCTATAGTCATGAAATCTAGCTTATTGTTGTCCCACCTACAGTGTAAACATAACCTGTCGTGCTCCTCTTGCTCTCTACATCTCCATCCATATTTGAATCTACATAACCATGAAAAGTGGTGTCTAATTCACTTTAGCAAAAAATTGTCTACATGGTCCCTCTCAAATACCGAAGGATCCACTTTACTGCCTCTCAGTGATCTCTACCTAGATCACTCATAAATCTACTCACTACTCCCACTGCATGGGAAATATCAGGTCTGGTGCACACCATGACATACATCAAACTACCAACCAGTGATGAGTAAGGTACCTTGGACATCTGGTTTCTCTCCTGCTCCATCTTGGGACACTGCTCCTTTGTTAACTTGAAATTCCCTACAAAAGGAGTCCCAACCGGATTAGCATCGTACATATTAAACCTCTCCAAGACCTTCTTAATCTACTTTTCTTGAGATAAAGTCAACTTTCATTCCTTCCTATCCCAAGATATCCTCATACCAAGGATTTGTTTGGCTGCCCCCAAATCCTTCATAGCAAAGGATTCACTTAGCTGCTTCTTGAGTACTTTTATTTCCTACATGTTTTTACCTGCAACCAACATATCATCCACATACAAACATAGGATAATATAACTGCCATCCTCAAATTTATTTTTATACACGAAATGGTCAAGAATGACATCTAATATAACCTTGCTCCATCATGAAGCTATCAAATTTCTTATACCATTGACGTGGAGCTTGTTTCAAGCCATACAAGATCTTCTTCAGTTTGCACACCATCTCCTCTTTACCTTTGACCTCATAGCCCTCTGGTTTCTGCATATATAGTTCCTCCTCCAAATCACCATGGAGAAATGTAGTCTTTACATCAAGCTTTTCTAAGTGCAAGTCTTCTGCTACAACTATTCTTAGAATCAGTTCTAATAGAAGTTATTTTTACTACAGGAGAAAAAATCTCATCAAAATCTATACCTTTTTTCTGTGTAAACCCCTTGACCACCAACTGGGCCTTGTATCTTTTCTTTCCTCCTTCTTCCTCTTTGACTCTAAACACCCACTTGTTCTATAATGCTCTTTTTCCTTCGAGTAGCTTCACCAAATCCCATGTTTAGTTCTCCATGAGAGCCTGATGCTCCTCATCCATGGCTTGCTCTCACTTCTTCTTGGTATCTATCTACATTGCTTCATCAAATCTCTCTGGCTCTCCACTATCAATGAGTAATAAATAATAAAGAGAAGGAGAAAAAAGTTCAGGTTCTCTTCTTACCCTAGAAGACCTCCTCAATATAGGAGTTTGGGGTTCCTGTTGAGGAGGTTCCTGAACTGATTCATGTGTCACTTTCCCATCTGGAAGATCCTCTACCACTGCATATTATTTCTTGGATTCTTCCCTATTTTCCTGTAACTATTGCTTATACATGACTTTCTCATTAAAGACCACATCCCTAGATCGAATGATTTTCTTGTCCTTAATACTCCAACATTTATATCCAAAGTCATCACCACCATAACTAATGAAAGTACATTTTTCTGATTTAGCCTCTAGTTTGGTCCTATCATCCTTGTCTATATGGAAAAACACCTCACATCCAAAGACTCTAAGAAATGAATAATCAAATTTCTTACCATACCAAGCCTCCTCAGGTATGCCTCCATCCAAGGCACTTGAGGGTCCTCTGTTTATCAAGTACACATCTGTGCTCACCACTTCTGCCCAAAAAGAAAGAGGTAGTCTTGCATGTAACCTCATGTTCCTAGCACGTTCCATTATTGTTATGTTCATCCTTTCTGATACCCCATTCTGTTGCGGAGTTCCTGGAACCATCTTTTTCCTATGGATTCCATTCTTAGAACAATAATCATCAAATTCATTACTGCAATACTCCCCTCCATTATCTGACCTGAGACATTTTAGCTTAAGATCTGTTTCATTCTCTACCAAGGCTTTCCATTTAACAAAAGTGTCAAATACATCAGATTTATTTCTAATACAATAAACCCAAACTTTCCTTGTTGCATCATCAATAAAAGTAACATAATAACTTGAACCCCCAAGAGATGATACCTGAGCCACCCCCCACACATCAGAATGCACCAGCTCTAACTTACTCTCTTTCTTTATAGGTCCAACCTTGAGAAACCTTACTCACTTCTATTTCCCATATATGCAGTCCTCACAGAACTCCAAACCTGTTTCTGTATATCTGAGAAAATCCTTCTTTATGATCTCCATGCCCTTATGGCTCATATGACCAAGCCTATAGTGCCACAATGTTATATCTACTTCTGAAGCCACAAGATTACAAACATTAGTGCTATAAGTGGTTAAATATAAGGTTCCAATCTTCTTACCTCTTACCACCACAAGAGCACCCTTGGTAACTGTACGTACCCAAAATTGTAGGGTAGTGCACTGTCGGAACAACATAACACGTACCCCAATGATGATACAGGTCTCCTCGCAAGGTGTTCGGGATTCGAAAAAGCTCTCCAAGTATGCGTTAACATCCCGCATGCCCCACTTAGCCCCCATGTGCTTTTTTTTCTCTTTTTCCCTCTTTTCTTGGCCTTTTACTCTTCAGTTACGAAACTGCCGCCCCACCTGGGCTGTGGTCTCGTGACCGCCGCCCTGCTCAGGGCAGCAGTCCTTTACGTGTTTTCCAGAATGCTCTTTTAACATGAATCATGTAAATTTCAATGATTCACCATCTTTTTTTCACCACCATAAGCTTGCATTAATGATTCTGGTTCCCTGGAATAGTGTTTTGTCATTATTTATAGTTTAAGAGTTCTATTTTGTTTTACCTTGGGTAAATTCAAATGCTATAAATAGATGGCTTGTGCTCAAGCAAATGGCCCCTCAAATTTTCCTCTAAATTTCTCTTTGCAATAGATTAGTCTTTTATTTTTGCTTAGAATTCTTAGTTTCATTCATTGCATGCCTAGTTAGTATTGTTTTGTTGTTAGGAAGCCACACATCCATCTTGTGCAGGTGCTGTTGATATTTCATCCAATCCATTGGAATAGAATATCTTGTTTTCATTAGGAAGCCATTAAAGTTACAGGTTTTGTTCTTCAAATAGAATAGTTTCAGGTTCTGGACGTTTTATGTTGCATGACTCGTAATAAATCCCGCTAGGAATTACATAAGCCAAGCTCTGTACTCTTGCACTATCCCTCTCCTACTCGCATTGTATTCAGTCTGTATCCTAAGCTGCCTTTGTGCCAATATCTATTTCTGTTGATGCTAGCATTACACGCTTTTCTGGATCTATGTAAACACGAAGGAACGAGGAGATCACATTGAGGGGAAAAAATTACACACACCAATGGATTTGCCACTGTTCTGTAGAATCAGGTTCTAGCTTTCACAGTTCTAAATTAGAAGCATATCAAATAGAGTAGCCAATCACTTTATTTTAGTCAATTTTACTTTCGATATTGCCAGGGAAGCTGTGGGGATTGATAGTTTCTGAGAAACTATGATTCATTTCTCACTTCTGGGGTAGGATCGAGAGTTTTGCAAATAGATTAGATCAGTTATTTCATTACTTAGAATAGATTTATAGTTGCACAGACAAATAGCTATACTCGGTTATGTTGTTTGTTTTAATTTGTTATTCTAAATTGTCAATTTCTAGATATATTAAAATAGCTTCTCTTTCAAATTCATTTAAAATTCATCAGAAAATAAAAAAAATATAGGAGTTATTCATGTTATAGACATACTTCGCATAGTTAATTTTATTTTACTTCATTCAGTTTGCATTATTGCTTTTGTATGACAATCACGGGACCTAGAGAGCCCAGGGAATATGTATTCGAGCCAATCGTGCCCCAACCCAATCTCGTCACAGCCATAACTGATATAGATCAGAATCCCAGGATCCAAGTCTTTCAAACAACTGTACAGACTTACAACAAATCAGTTTACATAGCTAAGTACGGGTTAAACATAGAAGACGACCAAGCACACACATTTTGGTCAAATCAACCAAACTATAGATTACCCTAGATTCATGTCCACATGACTATAGAAGGGTTTGAAAGAGAGTAGACCTTTGGTTGTGATCCTTTGGTCCTATAGCCAGACGTAGGAGATACTGTCACAGACATAGATACTAGCTTGAGAATCCAGGTTGCACAAACACCTGTAAGATACTCTGAGAAGATAACACAATTATTAATTTGTAATATAGAAGCTGAAAAGGCATATGACTATTAGATACTAGGGATTAGGGATTGATTTCGTGCATGACCATAGTAGAACCACAACAAATACGAATCTACGAGTGTGACCCACAAATCCCACAGCCCAATGAGTCTATAGGTGAATCAGACATAGATGCTAGCCTACGTACACTAGTATTTAGATATACTCCACTTCCACCTATCATCATTGAATAGTTATCCTTATTAGACATAGCAGCTATAAAAGCTAAGGAGTTCTGGACTAGGCTAGAGAATCGCCCATAGAGTACCAAAAAGATCCACTACATATTTAATCATTCCGTCCTCATGACCTTATCAGGGGACATACATGAAACTATCCCATAGGTCATCTTCCACGTATTCCACAATGCATAGATCAGATCATGGCAGAGCTTGATATTGATTAGAGCCTTCGAGAAGCTATCCTCGCTGAACGATCTATCACACCGATTCAGGTTAGGAGGGCCTTCTTTTCCTTAGATTCATAGACCCCGCTATTGCGTGTTGAAGACATAAGATTACCTAATTAGTTTATCCACACCCCACGTGTATTCCATCCCCACCGGCTATCTCGACATGACCTCAGGAGGTCAGGTGCGAGAAAGAGTTACTTGTAGATTCCCATGCTCGCATGTCACTTTTCCATTGTACAAAATTGGTGAACTTGACGTAAAATCAAAATAATATTCCTCTTTCTATTTTCTTTTCTTTCATCCACCTTCGCTCTTTCCCATTATTCTATGGGTATTCATTTACCCCCTGAATATGTCGGTATATGATGCATATGGTAGACCTCTCCTAGGTGTTGAAGCATAATATAATTAATTTATTAGACAACCATCACCCTCGCTCTCAGCATGGAGTGACAACTATTCAACTAACTAATTTTCAACACAAAATCTGCCTCAAAGTAATAGATATAGTTCTTCTTTCCAATGAAAGGATTTGGATCAGCTCACTCAAACGCACCAACCAGATCCTTCAGGCTCAAACAACATGATGCTCATTGGAGAATCTAGTTCATCTCCTCGGGTGTTACTTAGACCACAAATTAGTAGACAGTTAGATCCATATCTATTTTTAGATGATGAATACTTAGCACGTTATGCTAGGAGTGAACAATGCTCTCAAAATATGTACCCACCTATAGGAGGTTTGCAAACACAACCTGAGGTCTCATTCCAAGAAAAAACCCCCATTCCTCCACCTATAGGAAATGCCCTCGGTGAAACTTGGTAGGGAACCAATAAATTCATAGCATGGTACCATATGCCTATACAACATCAAGATATACAACAAACGCCACAAAGGAAAAATATCGTGTCTTCACCAAATGAGGTCATCTCAGCCTTAGTTGAGAACGTTAGAGGGTTGGAACTTGCTCAAGCAAGTCAAAATTCACAGTTCATGCAGGTAGGAACTTCTAATCCTCCACATCATCCTAGCCAAGTAGACCTCCTCATAGGAATAGGCACATTGGGCATGCCTCCTCAGTATTTACAATAAACACCAACTAAAACCACATTTTCTAACGCCACTCCAGTTGACAATATAATACTTCCTGGTTTAGTACAAAATAATTCATTCCTAAGCAATGCTCCTCCATACTTAAACATGTATTCCAAATCACCATAGGGAAATATGTTCTCTTCTACTGGTATGTTTTCTCAAACACAGGGATTTCCTTATGCCCCTACAAATACATATGCTACACCATATCAACAACCCATTCCACCTCCACCCCCTCAACAAGCACCATCAATGGTCAAAACCTATGCAATAGGGACTTATTCAGAATATTTGAAAGAACCTTTAGACTTCACTATATGAAGTATCAAGATTCAAAGACCTCTCCCCGATCTACCCAAGTACAAAAGAGAGGGAGACCCAAATGCACATATTAAGGCCTATGCCACAACCATTCGAGAACTACTCCCTTAGGATGGAGTTGGTGCTAAAATATTCCCCAAAACTTTAGAGAGTGTCACCCTCGATTGGTATTATAGAATACTTGAAGCCTCAATACATTCATTTAAACAGCTCGTTTCATATTTCATCAAGGCATTCAACATGAACAATTTGTTGAGAACAGGAATCAGGGAATTCTCGCATATTAAACAAGAACATAATGAATCAGTTGCTCAATTCATCCAAAGATGGTGTACAATCCTCTATTCTTTAGCAAGCACTCCAAACATGGATCAGATGGAACTATGTGATTGATTCCTTCATTCTCTCAATGGAGAGATAAAGGAAGAAGTCTAGAAGTTCCCACTAAGAAATTATGATGAAGTGCTCAAGAGTGTTCTCTGAATAGATCAAGCTGCAATAGATAGTGGTCGCAAGACATATGGAACAAATGGGAGGTTAATCATCCCCAACCAAAACACTACGACTTATCCTACTACCACAAATGCCAATTAAGGACCTAAAATCCTTAACAAAAACCGTGGAGGACAACAGATGGAGTGACTGACCAAACTAAAAAAGCAAACATTGTAAATGTTCCACCACCAATTAACAATCAACGAAACAACAATTTTACCCCAAAAATCAATGTGGTGGATTTTAATCATCCCCAACGACAACAACAACAACAACAATGGAAGATCTAGACACAAGGTCCAAGTCAAAACTCAATTGGATATCAAAACCAAAACCAAAGGCAACAAACACAAAAATTTAATCCTAATAGTCAACAGTTTAATCAGATTTTTGGTCCACAACATGTGCCAAACCAAAAACCTAGGAGTTATAATCCCAACTCGTATTGTGGTTTCCACAAAATTTGATGCCATGACACTAGGACTTGCTGTAATTACAATAAATTCATGCAACGTTTTCCAGAAGAACAAAGAAAACTCTTCATAGATATGTTCTTAATAGATTCTGTGACACATATGCCAAATACTTTCACAGGGGCAGTTTCCCCTCAAAACACACCTCTTAAGATCTTTAATGATCCACTTCCAAATCAAAATAACAATAATAAATTAAATCCAAATGGGATGAACAAAGGTGTAATGATAGGAAATAACAATCATGAAGCCTCAAATTCATTAAATCCACCTGTCACACTGTAATTACAAAATCAGCCACGAACCAAGATAGTTGGTCTAGTGGAGTTAGATACTAAGCTGCACGTAGAAGCCATAACAAGAGCACGAGAAAATTCTTCTCAACCAAATCTAATCTATCCACTAGAGCCAGATAACATTCAACAAATGTGGGTAAAACTCATAGGTTCTTATGATTTAATTAATGACTTAATAAAAACCTTCTCTCACATCTCCTTTTTGGACTTATTGAAAAATTCTCCTACCCATAAGGCTGCTCTTTTATAAGTGCTAGGTCTAGGTCATTTAATTAACATCACTCCACCTCCCAAAACACAAGTAAACCATATAGAATTCGATATCCACCCTCTAGGGCAGCCAGATAGGGATACCGAAATTCATATTCGAACATAAACAAAATGCCAACAGATGCTGAGATTGTACATGCCGAGGTGATCCGGCCTTACACTTACAAGTGTGGGTCTATAACAATTATGTGAAACGCGTGATGGTTGACGATGGGGCAGCAGTTAACATAGTCCCTTTTTCTTTCCTTCAAAAGCTAGGGTACGGAGAGACAAATTGTTCCACAACCCGAAATATGCTAAGAGACTATGACAGATCCTTAAAGACTACTTCCATTGGAACTATAATACTACCGGTCACCTTAGGACCCAAAACAATCCTGACTGAGTTTTATATTATAGATCGGGAAACTAACTATAATATGATCCTTGGCCGACCATGGATACACCGTATGAAGGCAATCCCTTCTAGGCTATTTCAAGAAGTAAGATTCTTGCATTTAGGAAAGGTGTTCATAGCCAAAGGTGATCCAAAACCATTCGATGTACACCTGGCTGACCTAAAGAAAAGAACAGGCATACACTCGAAGTTTGAACTCTAAACAAACCAACTTAATAAACCTACCGACGTGAAACCAGAGGAAAATTTGGTACCTACTAACAGAACCTTAGAAACTATGAGCCTAGTCTAAGGCAACCCCAGCCCCCAAAGATGAGGCTAACACTATAGAAACAGTGTCATTAGGAACTACTACAAAAATTGTTGAATTACTAGAACAGGATCTACCAATGTTCCTACCATTTGATTCCATGTAGGCATGGGGTGCTAACCCTAGGTGTTGGATCTCTTCTAGTAGTGGATCTCTGCATGATAGAAGTAACCAAAACAAATGTTAACAGACAACAAGAATGTCCCAGTGCATCCATTGTTCCTAGCTATAGTATTGGACTCTCCATTTCAATGGACCTAGATGTCATTATGGAGCTCGGGGTAGGTGTAATCCTTACTTCTCCCGAGGGAAAATTTCTACCATTTTCCTTTAAGGTAAAATTCTAATGCACTAATAACGATGCCGAGTATGAAGCCCTTCTCCTTGGCCTCATCCTAGCTAAGAGAATTAGTGTTGTTAACATCATGAGTGTTAGGAGACTCACAATTAGTTAGAAACCAAGTCTCTGAAGTATATGAGACTAGATTTGAGCACTTACATCTATATAAAACAATGATATTAGATCTAAGCAAAGGATTCAACTTTATATCCATTGAGGCAATCCCACGAGAACAGAACCTTCTCGTAGATTCAATAGCAACCTCAGCTTCACGTTTTACCCCAAGTAATGAGTTGGAAGATACAAGTTTCAAGGTATCACTTCGTACTAAACCATTGGTGAAGAAAATGTCAACGAACCCTCTTTTAACACATACAACTAAGAATGAATCTTCTATCTTACATCATGTTGATAGTGATAAAGTCACTATCAAATATCTAAATTCCTATGTAGAGCTACACCTTGCTCACCCTATAGTTGATATTTTCCTAATGCCACACTCCTCTTCCTACTTTGGAAATCCCATGGTAGAGTCTCCTCAACAAAAGGATCTCGATATCTATGAGATAGAAAATGGAGAAAGCTTGGAACTACCTCTAGCCCCACCTAAATTTGAATAAGGTAATGCTTATTTGATAGAAGAAACCATTGACATAAACATTAGAATGGAGGAAGAACCAAGAATTTTTAATTTGGGATCCTCGTTAACTCCGGAAGAAATAGAAAACACACCCAAATCCTCAAAAAACATCAAAATGCTTTTGCATTTAATTATAAATAAATGACAGGTATCGCACCATAGGTTGCGGTACATAATCTCATCACTAAACTAGATGAGAAGCCAATTAAATAGAATTCAAGACTGATGAAGCCAGAAGTGGCTCTCATGGTAAAAGAGGAAGTAGTAAAACTTCTCCAAGTAGGATTCATCAAGCCAATTGACTATTCACAATGGGTGTCTAATATCATTCCCGTCCTAAAAAATAATGGGAAGATATGCATTTGTATAGACTTTCGGGATATTAACAAAGCTTATCCCAAGGATGATTTCCCATTACCATCCATTGACATTATCATTGATGCAATAGTTGGATTTAAACTGCTGTCCCTCATGGATGGGTTCTCAGGGTATAATCAAATTAAAATATCTAAACAAGATCACACCAAAAGCACATTTATAACTCCTTGGGGAACTTATTGTTATGCATTCATGCCATTTGGTCTTAAGAACACTAGCACTACGTATCAACGGGAAATGACTTACATATTCCTTGATCTTATCCATAAAATTGTGGAATCATATGTGGATGACTTGTTGGCCAAGGCCAAGAAATGTTTTGATCATCCAGAAGTGCTCTGTATCATCCTCTCATGACTAATTGAGTATGGTGTCACATTAAACCCAAAGAAGTGTGTGTTCAGTGTAATAGGAGGAAAAATTCTAGGATACATTATATCTTCACAAGGGATTGATGTTGATCCGGCCAAAATACGGGTTGTTCTCAAAATGATCCCACCTTTAGACGAGTTTGGAATTAGGTCATTTCTTGGGAAACTCAGTGCAATCCAAAGGTTCATCCCATATTTAAGCTTTGTCATTCATCCAATCAATAATATACTCAAGAAAGATTATAGCATTGATTGGATTGAAGATTGCAACAAGGCCTTTAAAGTAGTTAAGCACTTCTTGTTATCACCACCCATGCTAATGCCTCCCAAGCCAGACCACCCTTTGATCCTATAATCACGAGCCACTCATGTCTCACTAGCCTCCATGCTGGCTCAAGAAGACGATGATAAACAAGAACGCATGATCTATTTCATTAGCCAGACATTGCTTGATTATGAAACACGTTACACAGAGACAAAGAGAGAATGCCTTGCCATAATTTTTTAAACAAAACGTTTGAGACATTACATGTTAAACAAGGAAACAAGGGTCATTGTAAATATAGACCATTTACGAACATTTCTCACACAAGGATCTTTATCTAAAAAGGTTGGCCGTTTCATAACCCTAATGGGAGAGTTTGAGTTAACATTCATAAACCAAAAATTTGTTAAAGGACAAATCATTACAGACTGGTTAGCTAACAATCCACTAGATGGAGGCAAGCTGGTAGATCTAGACTTTCCCAATGAATGTGTATACTTTGTCAAAACCAGACCCCCCATTTCTACATGTCCCTAGTATATTAATATCATCAATTTTATCATGGACCATACATACCCGGAAAGTGCCACGTCACAAAAAAGAAGGCGGTTACACATTATTACCACTAAATATGTTGGTTTAGACCAATTTCTCTATCACAGAGCCTTTGATGGCATGCTTCTAAGATGCATCGACATAGAAGAATCTAAGAGGATTCTTCATGAATCCCATAGTGGGATATGTGGGGGCCACTTCAGTGGTCATGCCACCACTTGTAAAATACATCGGATGGGCTATTTTTGGCCCACTCTTGAACATGATGTAGTGGAATTTGTACGTAAGTGCCACAAATGTCAAGAATTCTCTCACGAGATTCACATGTCAGCACAATCCCTATAACCAATAGTGACTCTGTGGCCCTTCTCCACTTGGGGTCTAGACTTAATAGGGAAATTCTCTCCCTCATCAAACCAATGGCCATAATTTTTATAATCACAACCATGGAATATTTTTACCAAATGGGGTGGAGGCCATTGCCTCTCACCACTGTACTAGGTTTGGTGATTGCCAAATTCATTTTGAAACCAAATTATCTACAGGTATGGTGTCCCACAAGTCATTATCTCAGATAATGGCACGTCCTTTAAGAACGATGAGGTTCGTGAGTTATGTAGCAATTTCAAGATAAACCATCACACAGCCTCTCTTTACTACCCTCAAGCTAATGGGCAGGTGTTATCCAAAGTTCACCCCCAGGGTAAATTTTGATAACATGCATCAGAGTTTTCAGTTCCAAGCAAGTAGGTCGATTTAGGAAAAAATCATGAAATTGGCTAAGTCCTACTCCAGGCTGCCTTTAGGAAAAAAGGGACATCAAGGCACGGATCAGCCAAATAGCCTCCAGGTGGCCCGTGAAGCAAAGGGACATCTGGGCCGTGAGGACGTGAAGGGCGCGAACCGGTTGGTTCGGCTGAAAAGGAAAATTTTAGCAAAGGGACAACCGGGCCGTCGGGATGCGTGGGACGCGGAAAGCCGGTTCGACCGAAGGAGAATAAAATCGACTAATTGCTTGGGACATTTGGGCCTTGAGGATGCAAACCACCTGGTTCGGCTGAAAAGGAGAACTTTCGCACTAAGTAGTTGGGACATCTGGGCTGCGAGGACGTGAAGGCCGCGAAGGGCGCGAAAAGGCGAAGTGGTCAAAGCAAAGGAAGCCCATTTTAGGTGGTTCGGAAGAATTTGTCCTAGACAGTCTAGGACAGTTGGAACAAATGTACGCAACGGATGTGAACCGGCCGGTCCAGCCAAAACGAGGAACAACAGCACTGGGACAGTTGGGACAAATGGACATGCGGGACGCGGATAGTCGGGAAACCCGAGGGCTAATCAGATCATGACACGTGTTACCGGCACATGAGGGATAAGGAAACCCATTTTAGGTGGATCGGGAGTTTTTGTCCCAAATAGTTGGGACATCTGGGATAGAAAGACGCGAAGGGCGCGAGGAGCCGGCAGACCCGCAGACTAACCAAATCATGACACGTGTCATAAGGAGAAAAGTCCAAAAGGTCAAAGAGCGAGGTTTCAAGAACTGAACCGAGCCAATAAAAAGAGGACATGTGTCTAATGAAGTAGGGAAGGAGAGAGAATCATGCGACCAATCAATGCGTGCCACGTGTCATCCAGGTGGCAGAGTGCAGGAAGAAATTTAAAAATCTGTTTTCGCCTGCTTTGTGCCCTAGATCTTCAGATCGACATATCTTTCGATTCAGACCTCAGTTTTGCACATTCTTTATATCAACGGAAAGATCATGAAATTATCTACATGATTTTGGGGTTAATATTGAATTTTGGTATAGTATGGAGAGAGAACATCACGAAACAGCTCTGACACGTGTTCATGGCCAGAAGTGACATTTTAGCGACCAGATTTAATGCAAAATGGGTCGCATTCTCCTGTAATCCAGTCAAAATGATAGGGTATGGGTTTGTAAGGTCCCCCATTCCATTTTAATGCATCTGTAGTCAAGGAGGGATGGGTTCCCATGTTTCTGTACATTTTCTATCCCCTGGGCTCGACCCATGCAATGTAAAAAGCCAGATTTGGCTCATTTCTAAGGGGGGAACATTTTTCTTTGGATAGCAAGCTTCTTATTTCACCTGTAACAAGTGATTTTTGCAAGTATCAGACCTCTTCTAAAATTGTTACAGGTTTTATACCTTTTGATGTTGTAATACAAGGGTTTTGACAGTGGAAATGACAATACAGGCTCTGTGATTATTTTTCAGTCCTCTGTTTGTGTTGCTTGTTTGATTTCAGACCTCTGATTACATCTTATCAGCTTGTGCATGATGTTTTTATGTTGCATTTTATGATCTGTGTCTATCTGCAGAACAAGAAGTGTTTTCCACTCCTCCTTTGGTGTATCACCTATTAGTTTAGTTTCATTTTTGCACTTTCTATCTCTATCTCCTTGGATTTTAGAGTAGGATTAGGTTTCAAACCTCTGTAGTTTTACAAAATGTAGATATAAATAAGAGGATTTTGAGGAACTAGCCTCTAATCTGGAGATTCCTCTCTCAGTTTCACAAGTCCCCACTCTTGGAGAGAGGTTTCCATGTTGTGAAATCACACTGGATGCTAGAGTGATCAACCTAGAAGCTTGGTCTGCATCCAGGGGTGCTGTGAGTCTACAACAACAGTTTTGGCATGCCCGGTGGGATGCCTAGAGGTCTCATTTTTACTGCAGCAAAGTTGATGTGCATCTGCTGCAATTTTCTTGCTTAAAAAGAGCTATTATTTACATATCTGGCGACTCCAAGGGGAAGAACCAGTTGGTTCCAAGCTCAGGCCTGAAAACTCATGAGAAGAATCACCACAAGGTCAAGAGTTGGAGAAGAAGAAGTGCTGTTTGAATACCTGCAGTTATCTCCAAGAAGAAGGTAAAGAGGAAGAAGGATTCAGAGGTCTCCATCTCCACCAAACAGAACTCTCTCAAGGGTTTTAAGACCAATCAGAATGGTTCAGAACAATCCCTACGTCAACTTCACAGGCAGCAGCCCACTTGCTCTCAATGCACAACATCCAGTTCCTATTGTAACCTTGAAGAACATTCCCTACTTCACTGGAGAAAATCAAACTACTCTAGGTGATCATGTTAAAGATATTGCTAACCTTTTGCGCAGTTCATTGAAATCAATGAAATGTAAGTGGCTGTCAAGTTACTGACATCTTCCTTAAAGGGTAAAGCATTACAATGGTTTAGAAGCCTTAGAGATGGTTCTATCACAAACTGGAATCAGCTTTGTATTGCACTTCATGAGCAATTTGGAGAGAAGGGAGACAACTTGTCTCTTTTGGAGCAGCTGACAACTATCAAGAGAGCCCCCAATGAGCAGCTGACTGACTTCAACTTCAGATTTCAAAGGTCTTGGGATAGGATTCCAGTGGCAGTCAGGCCAACAACAGAAGGTACTTTTTCTATATTACCTTAAAGCTTTTGAACTCTGATATTTCTATGTTAATTCAATCTATGGGAGGCACAACCTTACCTGCTGCTTATAGCATTTGCCATTTAGAGCCGAAAATTATCTTATTCAAGCTGGTAAATTGGCTCCTAGGCCTCCCATGCCCTTGATATCCAAACTTAGAAAATCCAAGCACTAGTCAAGCACCCACTTTGGCTCTTGTTCCCACCCCTAGAAAACCAAAGTTCAAGTGAAACTTCTACTTCATCCTCTAGTGCTTCAAATGAACTCCAAGAGGTCATGAAACAGTTACAAAACCTAGGCAATGAGCTAGTTACTCTCAAAAGGAAGCAAGCCCAAGGTTTCAAACCTTCTTATCAACCCCAAGCTCAGCCTAATAGGCATCCATACCAACCACAAAGACCACCTAATCCAGCTGCAAATATGAATCAAAATCAAAGCCAAGTAAGGCCTCCCGCTAATAGACCATTTCAGCCTTATAACCCCAATGTCGTATTTACTTCTAAAGCATTAGTGCCAGTCCAAAATAACATGGCCCAAGAATATGATTGGTGCTTTCCATGCAACGAGCCTCATAACCAATCCATGTATTTTAATGGTGCTCTCAATCAAACATTGATGGTGACAACTACTGGTGTGGAGGGTGAGGGTAGTCAAGGAAACAACCAACAACAAGAAACATTCCAATAGCAATCAGCCCCAAATGACACCACATTGGTGAAATGGCAAGAAGAGGATTTCTGTGGCATGAATCAGGTAGTTTCTCAAGGTGTTGCAGTCAACACAAGGTTAAAAAGGAGGAATTTGAATGAAGAACAGCCATTAGCCCCAGCCAATCCACAAACCTTCTCATGGTTCCACAAGTGGTTGGCAAGCAAAATCCAAGTTCAAATGCACAAGGGCAGCCAAGAACAGCCTCTAGGCTAACTCAAATGCCAGCTGTTGTTGCACACGTGCAAGGAGTAAATGTGCAAACCAAGGGACAACAAAAGGATACTTCATCCCCGTTCAGTATCATTGAACAGATGAAGAAGACTAACGTCAATATATCAATGTGGGAATCCCTATCCATCCCAGGACAAAGAGATCTGCTACAAGCTGCCATGAAGGACTGGTCAACTTCGAACCAACAGGTCCAAATGCAAGACAAGGTACTCACAAATGTTGCCCAACCTAAAGGAAATCATGGAAGACAGCAAGGTAAAATGTCAAAGCCCCCTCCATTTTATGTTTCATTGATCATAGGAGACAAGTTGGTACACAATTGCATGATTGATTCTGGGGCAAGTAGCTCAGTGATGCCCAAGCAAATAGCTAATCAGCTGGGTCTCCAATATGAAGTAATATCTAAAGGAGTAGTGCAATTGGATGGGACAACAATAGAAACCATGGGAGTAATTAAAGGTTTGAATCTTACCTTGCATACATGCCCCAACGTTACCATTTTACAAGATGTGTCAGTGATAGAATTGCCACCACTCTTTGCCCTATGTTTATCAAGGGATTTCATAGCCAAAATTGGAGGCTACTTATCTGCTGATTGGTCACACATGTTGTTCAGAACAAGATATGGTACTAAGGTCACAATCAAATCCGAACCAATTGCAAACTTTCATATTGAGCCTCATACTCCAAGCCAAATCAATGCCAACTGTTCAGCATTTGATCAAGAAGATTATCCAAACACAGATGAAGCTGACACTAAGGTTGGAAGCATTCCATATTTGACTCTTGATGAATGGGCAAGCAAGGTACATGCTTTCGATCCCTACCAAGAAGTAGAAGAATCTGAGCTAGGGGTTTCTTGTTTACATGAAGATAATTAACCTCTCCCCAGCATCACCAAGCCAGATCATAAGTTTAAGAATGAAGTATAGCAGTTGTTCTTTGATGGATCAAGGAGTAGACAAGGTGCAGGAGGAGGAGCTATGCTCATTTCACCGCAAGGTATAAGGTATTACTCAGCCTTCCGTTTCTAGTTTTCCTTTTCAAACAACACATCTGAGTATGAAGCCTTAATTTATGGACTACACTGGGCAATGAAGAGAGGCATCAGGAATTTACAAGTGTTCAGGGATAGTGAGCTGATCATCAATCAAGTCAGGGGACAACATGCTACAAAGAATGACTTGCTGAAGAACTACAAGAATAGGGTATGGGACCTCATTGAGGATTTCGAAGATTTCAGCATCGTGTCCATACCCAGGAAGAAAAATGAAGCCGCGGATAGGCTCGTAGTAGTTGGAGCAATGTTTGATGTGGTTAACAACATCAAAAGGGAAAAAACACAGCCATATATCCATGTGATTGTGAGGCCAGCAGTTCCAGATAATAATATAAGCTGGCAGGTGTTTGAGAACGATCAACAGATCGTCAATTTTTTACAAGAAGAGGCTGAATTCTCAGCTAGGAATCAGGATAGACTAGAGCAGCAGTATGGGGGTCAAGTAGTGCAGCTGCGGACAAACAAGCTTCCCAAGGGTTTAGTAATGTTGGAATCTATCTTCAACCCTAATGACTAGTTCCGTAAGGAAAAGGATAACATATAGGTCAAGAGAGAAGATTCAGAGCCAATTCCGGTTGGGGAAGGAAAAACACTTCAAATTGGTAAAGTGGCCACTGAGCAGGAGAAATCAGATTTCATACAGCTTTGCCAAGAATTTCCAGATGTCTTTGCTTAGAGCTATGAAGACTTGAGAGGATTCAATCTGAATTTGGCACAACATACCATAGAATTGGATCCAAATGCTAAGCCCATCAGGCAGAAGCAGAGACCTGTTAACCCTCACATTGAGCCTCTAATGAAGAAAGAGCTAAATAAGCTAATAGAGGCAAGCATTATATTCCCGATCAAGCACTCAAGCTGGGTTGCTAACTTGGTCCCGGTCAGGAAGAAGAATGGAGAGATCAGGTTGTGTGTCGACTTCAGAGATTTGAATAGAGCCTCTCTCAAGGATCATTATCCACTCCCTTCCATGGAGCAAATATTACAGGTGGTAGCTGGTTCAGAAAGGTTTTCACTACTCGATGGCTACTCAGGCTATAATCAGATTATGGTGAAGGGAGAAGACCAATTCAAGACAACCTTCACAACTAAATGGGGCACATATGCTTACAAGAAGATGCCATTTGGGCTATCCAACACTGGTGCTACCTTTCAAAGGGAAATAGACGTGGCATTCAAGGGGTTGATCAACAAAATAGTTTTGATATATCTTGATGACATCACTGTATTCTCCAAAAATGCAGTGGATCACCTTTTTCACCTCAGGAAAGTGTTTCAAAGGTGTAGAAAGTTTGGGGTATCTTTGAATCCCAAAAAATGCATATTCCTGGTTCATGAGGGGAAACTTCTAGGCCATATTGTCTCAAAAGAGGGACTGGCAATTGATCCAGAGAGAATTGAAGCCATAAGAGTACTACCATTGCCAAGTCACAAGAAGGCTCTTCAAAGCTTCTTGGGAAGGATCAATTTTGTCCACAGGTTTATCCCAGATTTTACAGCCCTTGTCAAGCCCATGACCAAAATGTTAAAGAAGTAACATGGCTTTTTAAGTGGATAGCAGAAGGCAAGGAGAGCTTCGAAGCAATCAAAGAAGCTATCTCTCAAGCACCAACTCTCATCAACCCAGACTTCTCCAAGGATTTCATCCACTATGCATTTGGAGGTGATGACACTATTTCTGCCATTCTAGTACAGCAGAACAAAGATAATGATGAGCAGGCCGATTGCCTTTTTCAGCCAGAGCCTAGATGACTGTGAGGTGAGGTACTCTTTTATTGAAAAGCATGTACTTTTAGTAATCAGAAGCTTGAAGAAATTCAAGCATTTAGTCTCAAACAACAAGGTCCAGTTGCTGGTCTCACATGCTGGAGTTAAGGACTTCCTCCTCAACAAGGATTTGAATGAGAAAAGGGAAAGTTGGATCACCCATGTCATGGAATATGACATTGATATCAAGATCACCAAGCTGGTAAGAGGGAAAGGACTGTGTGAGCAGCTGGTTTTGGGGAAGCAAAAAGAAGTATGTAATAAAGAAGAAACTGTTTTGACAGTCCAAGACAGCCATGAGCCGAGTGGCAGGAAAGAAGAAGGCAATGCTGCCCCGACTCTTTGCTGGACCCAAGGTATTATGCACTTCCTAGGCACAGGCCTATGTCCTCCAGAGATGAACAAGACCCAAAGGAGACATTTTAGATTGCAGGTTGTTTCGTATGCCATTTTTGATGGAGTTTTGTTCAAGAAAGATGTGAATGGAGTGTTACTGAGATGCATTAGCACAAATTAGATTCAAAGGGTGTTGGAAGAGTTTCATGGTGGACCAGCTGGCAGCCATTTTGCACCAAGAGTGACAGCTCTAAAAATCATGAAGGCTGGTTATTATTGGCCTAAAATCTTCAGTGATTGCTATGCATGGATCAAGAGGTGTAAGAATTTTGCATTCTTCACAGGAAAAGAGAGACTTGCTGCCCTTCCATTGCATCCAATCTCAGTTGACCAGCCATTCATGCAATGGGGTTTGGACTTCATTAGAGTCATTAATCCCAATTCAATCCAAGGGCACAAATGGATTTTGACAGCCACAGACTACTTCACCAAATGGATAGAAGCAGTAGCACTCAAAGAGGTGAATGAGTCTAGCATCTTAGACTTTTATGAGGGGATAACAACCATATTTGGTGTACTTGCCACAATAATCTCTGATAATGCATTGGCATTCATTGGATCCAGAGTGACTGAGTGGGCTGTCAAGAACGGTATTTACCTAAGTACTTCATCAAACTATTACCCTTAGCATAATGGCCGGGCTGAGTCTACAAACAAGAACTTGTTGAGGATCATTAGGAGGACTCTTGATGAGAATCAGAGGTCTTGGCATACCAAACTGAAATCAGCCTTATGGGCTGATAGGATCACTCCCAAAAGATCCACAGGTAACTCTCCATTCAGGCTTGTCTATGGAAGAGAGGAAACCTTGCCTATGTCACTTGAGTTGCCAACATTGGAACTCATGAAGTAGCTGGAGTTGCTTTAATTTGAGTCCATGGAGGTGAGGTATGCAGAGTTGATGGAGCTGTAAGAGATCAGAAATCAGGCATCCCAAGCAATGGAAAAGGATCAAGCTTTGATCAAGAAGACCTTTGATAGAAAGGCCAAGGATAGATCTTTTCAAGTTGGAGATCTAGTGTTGAAATGGGATGTGGATAGAGAAAAACCAAGAAGGCATTCAAAATTTGATGCCATTTGGAGTGGCCCATACATGGTCACAAAGTGCAAGAACAACAATGCTTTCTAATTAGCCTCATTGGATGGTGAAGAACTACAGATTCCAGTCAATGGAATCTATCTCAAGTGTTGCTTCTAGAGGGAAGTTCACTACCTCTGTAAATATTAAGTTAGATATTCTTTCCTCCAAGTGCTTGTGCACATTGTTTTGATGTAGGTTAGTTTTGTTTTCCCTAAGTGCTTTGGCACAGCTTGCTGTCCATGGAGATGTTTAGCAATCCTTGCTTTCATTAGGTGACATTCCATCTTCCTCCTTACACATTCTGAGTCAGTTGGGTTCTGAACAGAATATTTGATAACTCCATGCCCAATGGACTGCTTCTGGCTACTGATCTTTTCACCTAGCAGGCAGGTGACCCCGAAAAGTCACCAAATTGTTATTCAAAGTTCACCCCCCAAGGGTAAATTTCGATAACATGCATTAGAGTTTTCAGTTCCAAGTAAGTAGGTCGATTCAGGAAAAAATCGTGAAATTGGCTAAGTCCTACTCCAAGCCACCTTTGGGACAAAATGGACATCAAGGCGTGGATCGACCGAAAAGCCTCCAGGTGGCCCACGAAGTAAAGGGAAATCTGGGCCGCGAGGACGTGAAGGGCGCGAACCGGTCGGTTCAGCTGAAAAGGAAAATTTTAGCAAAGGGACAACCGGGCCGTTGAGATGCGGAAAGCTGGTTCAGCCGAAGGAGAAGAAAATTGACTAACTGCTCAGGACATTTGGGCCTTGAGGATGTGAACCGCCCGGTTCAGCTGAAAAGGAGAACTTTCACACTAAGTAGTCGGGACATCTAGACTGTGAGGATGCAAAGGACGCAAAGGGCGCGAAAAGGTGAAGCGGCCCAAGCAAAGGAAGCCCATTTCGAGTGGTTTGGAATAATTTGTCCCAGACGGTCCGGGACAGTTGGAACAAATGTACGTGAAGGATGCGAACCGGCCGGTCTGGCCGAAACGAGGAACAACAACACTAGGACAGTTGGGACAAATGGACGCGCGGGACGCGGATAGCCGGGAAACCCGAGTGCCAATCAGATCATGACACGTGTCACCGGCACATGAGGGACAAGGAAGCCCATTTTGCGAAGATCGGGAGTTTTTGTCCCAAATAGTTGGGACATCCAAGACAGAAAGACACGAAGGGCGCAAGGAGCCAGCAAACCCGCGGACCAACCAAATCATGACACGTGTCACAAGGAGAAAATTCCAAAAGGTCAAAGGGTGAGGTTACAAGCACTGACCCAAGCCAATAAAAAGAGGACACATGTCTAATGAAGCAGGGAAGGAGAGAGAATCACGTGACCAATCAATGCGTGCCACATGTCGTCCAGGTGGTAGAGCGCGGGAAGAAATTTAAAAATCCGTTTTCGCCTGTTTTGTGCCCTAGATCTTTAGATCGACATATCTTTCGATTCAGACCTCATTTTTGCACGTTCTTTATATCAATGGAAAGCTCATGAAATTCTCTACATGATTTTGGGTCTAATCTTGAATTTTGGTGTAGTATGGAGAGAGAAAATTGAGAAACATCTCCGACACGTGTTCATGGCCAGAAGTGACATTTCAGCGACCAGATTTAATGCAGAATGGGTCACATTCTCCTGTAATCCAGTCAAAATGACAGGGTATGGGTTTGTAAGGTCCCCCATGATGTTTTAATGTATATGCAGTCAAGGAGGGATGGGTTCCCATGTTTCTGTACATTTTATTTCCCCTGGGCTCGACCCATGTAATGTAAAAAGCCAGATTTGGCTCATTTCTAAGGGGGGAACATTTTTCTTTGGATAGCAAGCTTCTTATTTCACGTGTAACAAGTGTTTTTTGCAAGTATCAGACCTCTTCTAAAATTGTAATAGGTTTTCTACCTTTTGATGTTGTAATACAAGGGTTTTGACAGTGGAAATGACAATACAAGCTCTGTGATCAGTTTTTAGTCCTCTGTTTGTGTTGCTTGTTTGATTTCAGACCTCTGATTACATCTTATCAGCTTGTGCATGATGTTTTTATGTTGCATTTTATGATCTGTTTCTATCTGCAGAACAAGAAGTGTTCACCACTCCTCCTTTGGTGTATCACCTGTTAGTTTAGTTTCATTTTTACACTTTGTATCTCTGTCTCCTTGGATTTTAGAGTAGGATTAGGTTGCAAACCTCTGTAGTTTTACAAAATATATATCTAAATTAGAGGAGTTTGAGGAACCAGCCTCTAATCTGGGGATTCCTCTCTTAGTTTCACAAGTCCCCACACTTGGAGAGAGGTTTCCATGTTGTGCAATCACACTAGATGCTAGATTGATCAACCTAGAAGCCTGATCTGCATCCAGGGGTGCTGTGAGTCTGCAACAACAACAGGCTGAAGCGACAAACAAAACGTTGAAAGCTATTCTCCTCAAAACAGTAAAGGAAAACAAATGAGATTGGCATTTAAAATTATATCTGGATTTGTGGGCCCACTGAACCTCAATAAGAACACCAAGAGGAGTAACTCCTTTCTCATTGGTATTCGGAGCAGAAGCAATTCTCTCACTTGAGGTTGAAATACCCAGTCTCCGTATCTCATTACAAGGGATCCTGGATGAAGAAGCTTATAGGGAGGCACACCTCTCTCAACTAAAAATCCTTGATGAGGTCAGGTTAAATGCTAAACAATGACATAGATCCTATGCTGACTAGATGTGCCGGTAGTATAACCAAAAATTCTATAAGCGAGAAATATATGAAGGAGATCTAGTTCTAAGACTAGACAACCAGATCGATAAGAAAACTGGCAAAGGAAAGAAGTTTTGGCCCAAATTGTTGGGCCCATACCGAATCATGAAGGACTATGGAAATGGTGCGTATCTCTTGTGCACACTAGAAGGTGAGAAATTTGGTGAAACTGTCAATTCCTCGCACCTTAAGCGGTTTTATGCATAAAATGTCAAAGTCATTACTAGTACATTATAGCTACCTACATTGCATTAGTCTTTTAGCAGCTTCATTCTGTCCATTTTGTAAAAATCATAGCTTAGGAGCTTACTCTTAAAAAACTATTACAAATTTCTAAAGATATTGGCAAAAATATTCATATCACATCTCTTCAAACATCATTAAATATTTTCAAATCTTCTCATCAATTTTGATAGATAAACATTGACGGAAACCATACCAAGACCTACATACTTGGATTTGATCTTTCTTTCTACTAGGTAAAGTTGTCCTTGCCTACGGTCTATTCTAGAAGCTTCTTGGTGTCACATCTATCCCTCTTAAAAACTCTTGGGAAAAAAGGATATCCTAAAGTTATAGATCAGAAATGTCAAAATCAAATGAAGTCAAAAGCACCAAGAAAACAAAATATTTTATTTTACACACTTCTCTTCCCCATCAACCTTCGGTGATAAGCCCGCATCTCTTACTGGTGATGTGAGGTTGGGAAAGGAAAGGAGTGCCGTTACTCGCCTGTATCTTTCCTTTGGTGATAAACCCATGCTTCTTACTAGTGGCGTGAGGCAGGGTGTGGGGGGTCTAGTCACAAAAACTAATAAATCTTGGTATGCTAAAAACACAAGTCAAATTATGTTAGGAGAAAGAAAATATCCAAACATCCAATTTCCAAAGAGATCAAATCCTCAAAACCAGATTTTGTCAACCAGGTTGCCATTTATGAATCTAAGTCTAGATAAACTGAAAGTAAGTGGCCTTCTAAACTTAGTAGTAGTTCTGAGTAGGGTGGGTGTGTAGGTCCAAATTTGGTTCTTGTTCTTGGTTTTTCTGTCTCTCATCATTCCATTCAATCAAACTCATACAACTTGTGCCCTTCCTAATTCTTGGTGTTGAGCCCTCACGTCTTACTAGTTGCGTGGATTTGGGCTTGGGGCAATTTCATCTCTTTATCACTATGCATTCATCACGTTTTGCAAATATAAGAAGGAATTACAAACATTTACCAAAGAGTGCAAAAGTTCAGTGCTACCATAAGTTAGTATCATCTCATATCAACATTGCAAAAACATATAGAGTAAAACATTCTATTTACTATCATTTGTTTTCCATAGCATACATTCTAAAAACATGAAAAGAAAATATTCTAAAAACATCTAAAAAGACATTTAGAAAATGAGTCACAAAATTTAAGTTACTAAGATTCTAGATCCAAAGATATATATATATATATATATATACAAATCAGGTTCCGTATACAATGCCATCATGCACTAGGCATGGTCAAAGCACTCAATGAGCCTGGAAAGTACAAAAATACTCATATAAAAAACCTAACAAATGTCACTACAAAAAGAGCCAAGTGGCCTCTCAATCCCTATGGGATCCCTCAAAAGGCACACAATCACGTCTAGGACTCCGGCTACACATGTGCTCTAAGTGCACTGAGGGCTCACGGTCCCAAACAGTAGCTGTAGTATCACTATGAGAGTGGCTCCTTTTGATCAGGAACTCTGCAGCCCTATACCCGGCTACCTCGACACAGAGGGAATTCACCATCTTGGCCACATTCCAGATAGGGGAAAAAATATCGGTATGCCTACCGGCTGCTGAAGGCTCCCCTACATCCACGGATAGCTCAGCATGAGTCTTCTCCATGGGGAGCATCAGGGTATCAGTACATACCCAGCGAATCAAGTCTCACCACTCATCAGTGGTCTCTATAAGCAAAGGAGAAAACAAATTAGAAAACAATCAAAATTTGAAACCAAGGATGAACAAAAAGAGAGGTAACAACTAAGGAAACTCTAGCTAAAACAAATATCAAAGGAAGATTGACAACTCACTCAGATCTCTAGGCCTCCAAGAAGGATCTCTGGGATCTGTGCCTGTCATGGACACTTCCATTAACTGGTGTCCCCCTCCTACATCTAGGGCAACATGGCATCCTACCACAGACTTGTCCTCACCTCCTAGGTCCTGATAAAGTAACTTCTCTGAGACTAGAGTCACCCTCTCCATGTTCTGCTCTGCCTTCTCGGTTTGTAGGATATCCTGAGTGTCATGCCACTTGGGATTGCTATCCTCTTCCCCACCTGACTCACTGATCTTCACATCCTCAGTCTCCTCCTCCATCTCTCCCCCTATGAACTCCTCAGACTCAAAGTCTATATCAATGGGGTCATCACTGCTATGGGCAGGACCGGTGGCAATCTGAAGTAAAGGTGCTTGAGGAGCACTGGCTCTCTCTCAAGTGCGTACCACCCTCCTAGCTGCAAAAGGGACATGCGGAGTAACAATAGTCCAAACCCAGCCTCTATGACCTCCCCTAGCCTCCCGAACTGATTTGAAAATTGGCACCATTGGAGGAAGCATGTTAATGTAAGCAAGGCCGAACTACTGAGGCACTCGATCAAAGGGTTATTTCTCTACCTTCCCTGTCCTGTCCACAAGCTACCCTGTAGTAGAGAAGGAAATCAAAGTAAAGGTCTCCTCACCCCACAACCCCACCATGGCCTGATAAGGTGTGGCCTCCATATCCTCAGTAGTCAGGGAAGTAACTAGCTTGTGGGGTGCTCTAAGCACTGTCATCTTGGTCCATCTAGTTGCCCTCATGGCCCCGAGATCCTCCACCTCTACACCTCTCCCATAAGGGATAATGCACTCATAGACCTAGCTCATAACTAAGGTTGGATGGTTCAGTGACTATCCCTATAATCAAACCACCCTGTATAAGTCATGATAGGTGGTCCCAAGTATATCGGCTCCCCAGGCATAAATCTGACCATGTGCCTCAACCTGTGCAATGATGGGGGCCCAGTAGTAGAGAAAAGTATCCCCTCCCTTATCCCTGATCAATCTCGAAACAAGGATGCCCTTAATGGCCTGACAGATCAGAGGGATGGGCAAGCCAAGAATAGAATGGACCTTCATCCCCTTTTTCGAACCAGTGGAGACAACTGCATCTCCCATATAGGCGGCCCACTGATTCACCTGAGCTCTGGATACTGCTGTATCAAATGAAATTCTCCTCCCAATAATTGGGACTCCCAAAATGTGGTAGACATCCTCTAGGGTGATATTCCAGTCATCCCTAACACCTAGAAATCAGAAGGTGTTCTGATCTGCATCCTAGTAATAAAATAAGTCACATAGTATGTGACTGGTAGGTGCAACATGGGGGACTCGTGCAATCCTTAATATACCTACCCTTTGGAGAGTATCCTGCTCAGCCTAAGAGAGTGCATCTAACACTACTGGAAGTCAATCATACTCCCTCTCTCAGCTCCATCTAATGTACTCTTCCTTCTTCTGCAAAACACCCAAAAACACGCAAAAAGAAGCAAGTTAGTGCAAAGATTACATTGGAAAAATCATTAAAGCAAGTAGGAATACTAGAAATGCAAAAATAAACTCAAAATAGTGTTGTTTTAACACTCTGTAGAGGACCACTACCTTAAAAGGTGGTGGTCATGTAGCTGCCACCCTGATCAGGGTGGCGGTCCTGTCCTACGACTATAAATGGGTCGCATGCCCTAAAAATGCTTTAAAATGCGAAAAATTGACCATTTTAGCTAAAATGAAAGCCTACCCATTAGGTGTCCCCCCTAAGAGACACATTTAAAAATGAAATTTCTAAAAATAACCCCCCCACAAAAAATATTTCATCATTTTAAAATTTTGGGTGCAAAAATGTTAAATCAAGAAGAACTAACCTAGGATCTTGCGGGTCAAGGTTTTGCATGCAGAGGCATGATCGTTATCTCGATATGAACGTTTTGACTATACTCTCATTGAAAACCATCACCGTGGGTCCCAGAGCTCAAAAAACTATCAAATCGACACGTGCAAATGAATAGGAAAATAAGCCCGTTTTATATATATATGGTGTTTTGACTCATTTTGAATGCCCTTTTTACAGGTTTAGAGCGTCGATAGAGGTAAGTTCTCATCCCCGTGCAAACGGTAAGTCCTCATTTCATACTAATTTAGTATTTATTTTTCGATTTATTTTATCTATCTACACTTGAGTCCTCTTTCCATTTTGTAGGTGGCGGGAACTTGGATGACGACATTTTGACACACGGGTATGTCAGGTATAATTTGTAGCTTCCCATTTTGGGACTGCCATACTCAGAACCACTGTTTTACACCTCTTCATGGTTAAAACACTTCTCCGAGGGGGAAATATGTACGTACCCAAAATTTTAGGGTACTATACCACCAGAACGATGTTACATATGCCCTAATGATGATATAGGTCACCTCGCTAGGTTTTCAGAATCTAGGAAAACTCACAAAGTGTATGTTAGCATCCCAAGCATATTGTTTAAGCCTTTTTTACTTTTCTTTATCCTCTGCCTTTCTTTTTCTAAGCTTTTTGACCTTCAGTGATGAAATCACCGCCCTGCCAGGGAGGCGGTCCTGTAACCACTGCCCTGTTCAGGGCAGCGGTCCTTCACGTTTTTTCCAGCACATTCTTTTGATCACAACTTACATAATTTTTCAAAATTCACCAACTTTTCTCAACCACCTTATCTTGTATTAATGTTTTATGTTCCCCAGAATAGTGTTTCTTCATTGTTTAATGGTAAAAGAGTTCTAATAGGAATTACCTTTGGGTGAATGTGAAATCTATAAATAGGCAGCTTGTTTTCAAGGAAATGGCCCCTTAACTTCTCATTTCCATTGTTTAGTCTTTCAATTTCTTGTTTAGAACTCATTTTGTTTCCATGTTTGCATCCATACTAGTTTTTTCTTTGCTATTAGAAGCCATTCGATCTTCTTGCTCCAGTCTTGTTCATTGTTGTTCATAAAAATTAGTTTAGAGTAGAGTAGTTGTTGGTGCAAAATCACAGCACCCCTGGATGTTGATCCGATTTTTAGGTTGATCATACAGTCATCCAGTGTGATTGCACAACATGGAGCTTTTCCTAAGTGTTGGACCTTGCGAAATCGGAAAATCTCTCCGGATGAAGGCCAGTTCCTATTCCTTTGTTCAGATGCACACGTGAAATTTGTAGAGGGTTCACTAAAAACCTAATCTAACTTGCCAAGGAGACAGGGTAAGAGATATGCATAAAAATAAATCTAAACTAATAGAGGTGATGCATCAAGGAATGTTAGACACTCGTTTTGCAAATTTAACACAGACCACATAGATGCAATACAAACACCATGCACAGGTAACCAAACTGCAATAAGAGATCAAAATGATAGGAATGAATACATGAGAGGGTTGAGAATCAATCAAGAACATATATATATATATATATATAATTTCTCAAGAGTCGATACAGTACATTGCAGTGACTAAAAGGCAAGGAAAACTGGCATTACAACCCGTATGGGAGGTTTGAAAGCTCCACAAATTCTCTCGCAAACAAGGGAAGAAGGGAGGATGCAAAAAAAATTTTTCCAACCCTTTACAAAGATCCCCCCTTTACCATTTATATGAGGAAAAATGAGGGAGAAGAGAATGATTCGAATTCTGCCCCAACCACCTCCAAGACTGCACCTAACTCATCATATTATGGTGGTAGGTGAGAATCTCAACAACCCAACAGTGGCAAAGTGTATTTTACATTTTTGAAGAACCTTTTCTCACCCAAATGAATATATCTAGTCGTAGTTGGGTAGAGGATGCTGACAGCTTTCCGAAAATTCCCAACCTTGTGTGAATCCGAGATCCCTGTAAAAAGTTATGATGATCTGAATATTTCCTGCGTCAGGGTCTTCTTCCTGTCGGGTTCGGGGTTCTCCTCTACATTTGCATTGGGTTTGGAGGATGCCTCGACATGTGTTTGATGAATGTGTTTTCCCGAAACCCGCTTCTACCAGTATTTCTAAGATTTCCTTTGTTTCGGGGTCAGAAAAAGGACCTGCATGTGCATCGGGTTTGGAGGATGGCTCGACATGTTTCTGCCCCATGCTTTCCCGACATGTTTTCCCGATTCCGAGACCCGATTCACCTAGGAAGTGTTTCCGGTTTGCGGGACTCTCGAGCATCGGGACATCCCTTGTGATCTACATGTCTCATGTTTTATGTTTCCCGAAACCCGAAACCTGAATTTTCTTTTGTGTTGGGTTTTCTAACCCCTCTGACATGCTTTCTTTTGTGTCGGGTTTTCTAACACCTTCGACATGCCTTATTTTTTGTCTATATTTACCCGGAGGTAAATATATACAACAATTTAGCGACTCGATGGGATTACCTGCCTGCTAGGTAGAAGATCAGTGGCCTTTTAGCAATCCATTGGGCATGGAGTCATAAGCAATAACCTGAAACCAACCTGATATCTAATCCTGAGACTGATACTGCAACTCCTTCTCTGAGAACACGCTGAACTATAGAAAACAACCTGAGAGCAAAAAAACCTATGCCAAAGCACTTAGGGAAACTGAAAACTAACTACAACAAGACAATGTGCATACGTACTTAGAGGAATTGAAATCTAGGCTAATAGTTACAAGGGTAAACCTTTTCCTTTTAGTAGAAATGTTTAAGATGGATTCCGTTAACCAGAATCGGGAATTCTTCTCCATCCAATGTAGAAAATTGGAAGGCATTACTACTTTTACATCCCGTGACCATGTAGGGGCCACTCCAAATGGCATCAAACTTGGAATGCCTTCCTAGTTTTGCCCAATCTGCATCCCATTTCAGAACTAGGTCCCCTTCCTGGAAGGTCCTTGCTCTTGCTTTCTTATCAAACCATCTTTTCACTAAGGCCTAATCTTTCTCAATTGTTTGAACTGCATGTTCTCTAATTTCTACCAATTCCATCAACTCTGCATATCTATCCTCCATTGGTTCGAACTCAGCCAATTCCAGCTGCTTCATGAACTCCAATGCAGGCATTTCTAATGATATAGGCAATACTACCTCTTTCCCATAGACCAACTTGTAAGGGGAATTACCTGTATACCTCTTTGGTGTTATTTTGTCAGCCCATAATGCTGATTTTAACTTGGTATGCCATGTTCTTTGATTTTCATCCAAAGTCCTCCTGATGATTCTTAGCAAATTTTTGTTCGTGGACTCTACCTGTCCATTACCCTGTGGGTAATAATTGGAAGAGGTGCTCAAGTAGATTCCATTCTTGACAGCCCATTCTGTAATCTTGGAACCTACGAATGCCAATGCATTGTCTAATATGATAGTGGTCAGCACATCGAACCTGGTCAATATTCCTTCATAAAATTCTAGTATATTAGACTCGTTTACCTCTTTGAGCGCTACTGCTTCAGTCCACTTGGTGAAATAGTCTGTTGCTATGAGAATCCACTTATGGCCTTGGCTCGAGTTTGGGTTGATGACCCCGACGAAGTCCAATCCCCATTGCATAAATGGTTGGTCAACCAAAATTGGGTGCAGTGGAAGCGCTGCTAATCTTTCTTTGCCTGTGAAGAGTGCACATTTCTTGCACTTTCTTATCCATGTATAACAGTCACTGAAGACTGTCGGCCAATAATACCCTGCCTTCATTATCTTGAGAGCTGTTACTCGTTGGGAAAAATGTTCACCAGAATCTCCATCGTGAAAATCTTGTAACACCCTCTCAATTTGACCTATCCCAATGCACCTCAATAGAACTCCATTGATGTCTTTCTTGAACAAAACACCATCAACAAGCACATATGGAATAACTTGTAATCTAAAGTATCTCCTCTTTGCTTTGCTCATTTCTAGAGGGCATAGTCCTGTTTGTAGGAAGTGTATCATATTCTGAGTCCAATAAGGAGTAGGCAAATCATCATTTTCATGTTCTTGACCATCCTGTAGTACCAAGACAGTCTCTTTTTCATCACCTGCTTCAACCTGTTGACTCAAGGCTAGCTGTTCACATAGTCCCTTTCCACGTACTAGCTTAGTGACCTTAATCTCGATGTCATATTCCATGACACGAGTGATCCATCCTTCACGTTTCTCATTCAGATCCTTGTTTAGAAGGAAGTCCTTGACTCCCGCATGAGAGACCAATAACTGGATCTTGTTGTATGAGACTAGGTGCTTGAATTTCCTTAAGCTCCTGATTACTGCAAGGACATTCTTTTCAATGAAAGAGTATCTAGTTTCGTATTCCTTCAAGCCTTAACTGAAGAAAGCAACTGGTTGTTCTAATCCTCCTTTTTTTGTTGTACCAGGATTGCAGAAATTGTGTCTCCACCACCGAAGGAATATAGCACGAGGTCCTTGGAGAAGTCTGGATTGACGAGAGTTGGGGCTTGAGATATAGCCTCTTTTATTGCCTCAAAACTAGCCTTGCCTTTAGATGTCCACTTAAATGCCATGCTCTTCTTTAACATTAGCGTTATTGGCTTTACGAGAGCTGCAAAGTTTGGAATAAACCTGCAGACAAAATTGATCCTTCCCAAGAAGCTTTGAGGAGCCTTCTTGTGACTTGGCAATGGCAACACTCGAATTGCTTCAACTCTTTCTGGGTCAATCATCAACCCTTCCTTCGAAACAATATGGCCTATAAGTTTTCCCTCGTGAGCCAAGAATATGCACTTTTTGGGATTCAATGATACCCCAAATCTTCTACATCTCTGAAATACTTGCCTCAAATGTAAGAGGTGATCCGCTGCATTTTTTGAGAATATAGTGATGTCGTCAAGATATATTAGAACTATTTTATTGATCAACCCCTTGAATGCCATATCCATTGCCCTTTTGAAGGTGGCTCCAGCATTTGATAGCCCAAATGGCATTTTCTTGTAGGCATAGGTCCCCCCATTTGGTGGTGAAATCCGTCTTGAATTGGTCATCTTCTTTCACCATCACCTGATTGTACCCTGAGTAGCCATCTAGGAGAGAGAATCTCTCTGAACCGGATACTACTTGCAATATTTGTTCCATTGAAGGAAGTGGGTAATGGTCTTTGAGAGATGCCCTATTTAGGTCTCGAAAATCCACACACAACCTGATTTCTCCACTCTTCTTCCTGACTGGAACCAAGTTGGCGACCCAACTTGAGTGTTTGATGGGGAAGATGATACTGGCCTCAATAAGCTTTTTTAACTCTTTTCTCACGAGAGGTTCAATGTGAGGGTTAACAGGTCTCTACTTCTACCTGATGGGCTTAGCATCTGGATCCAATTCTATGGTATGTTGTGCCAACTTTGGATTGAAACCTCTTAAGTCTTCATAGCTCCAATCGAAGACATCTGGAAATTCTTGGTGAAGTTGTGTGAAATATGATTTCTCCTGCTCAGTGGCCACTTTACCAATTTGAAGTGTTTTGCCTTCCCCAACCAGAATTGGCTCTGAATCTTCTCTCTTGACCTGTATATTAGCCTTTTCCTTACGAAACTAGTCGTTAGGGTTGAAGATAGACTCCAACATTACTAAACCCTTAGGAAGCTTGTTTGTCCGCAGCTGCACTACTTGATCCCCATGCTGCTGCTCTAGCCTATCCTGATTTCTAGCTGAGAATTCAGCTTCTTCTTGTAAGAAATTGACGATCTGTTGATCATTGTCAAACACCTGCCAGCTTGTGTTATTATCTAGAACTACTGGCCTCACGATCACGTGGATATGTGGCTGTGTTTTTTCCCTTCTGATGTTGTTAACCACATCAAACGTTGCTCCAACTGCTGCGAGCCTATCTGCGACTTCATTTTTCTTCCTAGGTATGGACACAATGTTGAAAGCTTCAAAATCCTCAATGAGGTCTGATACCCTATTCTTGTAGCTCTTCAGCAAGTCGTTCTTTGTAGCATGTTGTCCTCTAACTTGGTTGATGATTAGCTCGCTATCTCCAAACACCTGCAAGTTCTTTATGCCCCTTTTCGTGGCCCAATGAAGTCCATGAATCAATGCCTCGTATTTACCCGTGTTGTTTTAACAGGAAAACTAGAAACGAAAAGCTGAAAAATATTTGATGCCTTGTAGTGAAATCAACATTGCACCACCTCCAGCACCTTGTTTACTTCTCGAACCATCAAAAAATAATTTCCAAACTTTGTTTTCATCCTTTTGTTCAGGCTGAATGATGTTGGGAATGGGTGAATTTTCTTCATGTATACAATACACGCCTAATTCAGATTCTTCAATTTCCTTGTATGGGTCAAATTCATGACTCTTGTTTGCCCATTCATCCAAAGTTAAATCAGGAATTCTCTCGACCTTAGTACTTGCTTCTAGATCACTTGAACACTCCTCCTGATCAAAAGTTGAGCAATTTGCATTGATAGGACCTGGTACATGAGGCTCAATATGGAAGTTGGTAATTAGTTCTAACCTGATTATTACTTTAGCTCCATACCTCATCCTAAAAATCATGTGTGACCAATCTACAGATAAATATCCACCGATTTTTGCAGTGAAGCCTCTTGATAGACACAATGCAAAGAGTGGCGGGAGGTCAATCATAGACACATCTTGCAGAACTGTAACATTAGGACATGAATGTAGTGTTAGGCTTAACCCCTTGATGACCCCAACTGTTCCCACTGCTGTTCCATCTAGCTGTACTACTCCTTTCAGCACTGGCTCATACTTCAAACCCAGTTGATCCGCTATTTTCTTCAGCATCACTGAACTACTTGCTCCTGAATCTATCATGAAGTTGTGTACCAAGTGGTTTCCAACAATCAATGAAACATAGAATGGTGGAGGCTTCAGATTTTTTCTTGTCTGGCCCCCATCATGTTGCACCGCATTAGTGAGAACTTTCTCATGTCCCTGGTTTGATACATTTGTGGTAGACCAATTAGCCATTGCAGCTTGCAATAAATCTCGTTGCCTCAGGATTGCCAGTGATTCCCACATGGAAATGTTCACATGTGTCTTCTTCATTTGATCGATGATGTTGAAGGGGGATGAATTGTCCTTTTGCTGTTCCTTACTTGGTGCAAACTTTTCTAGAGCTTGAACAGGTGCATGTGTTGCTACAACAGGTACCTTAGGCTGATTTTACACATTTGGAGCTATGTTTGGTCTACTGACCCCTTGTTGTGTAGGAGTGGACTGAGAAACAACTGGATTACACGGTTTTCCCTCTCCTATATTTCTCTTCTTTGACCATGTGTTGGTAACCACGCCTTGAAAAGGTTGTTGGTTAACTCCACAGAAGTCTTCCATTTGCCAATTGGCCAATGTGGTTTCTGTCGAAGGTCCTTCTGGAGTTGTGTTTCTTGCTGTTGATTCCCTTCTTGGCTTGGTTCTTGAGGCACACCAATGGTTTGTACCATCAGGGCTTGATTTAGTGCGCCATTGAAACATGATGACTGATTGTGAGGTAGATTGCAAGGGTAACACCAGTCATACTCCTGTGCCATGTTATTTTGTATTGGAACCAAGGCTCTTGAGGGTGTCATTGCATTTGGATCATATGGTCGAAATGGCCTAGCAACTTGAGGTTGTCCTTAGTTTTGGTTTTGATTTGTAGCCTGAGCTGGTGGTCTATTTTGTTGGTATGAGGGCCTAGCTTGGTACTGCGCTTGAGGCTGATATGGTCTAGAACTTTGAGCTTGTTGTCTTTTGATAGTCACAAGCTCATTTCCAAGGTTCTGTAGCTATTTCATAACCTCCTACAATTCCTTTGAAGTATTTGAAGAAGTTGATGCCTCATTACTGCTTTGATTTCTAGGAGTTGGAATGGGATTCAACTCTGGCGCTTGACTGGTTGTAGGATTTCCCATATCTGGATAGAGAGGCATTGGTGGCCTTAGTGCAAGCTTGCCAGCTTGGATCAAATAGTTCTCTGCTCTGTTAGCTGTGTCGTAGGCCCCTGGCAGCATTTTCCCTCCCATTGATTGGATCATCATGGCTATGTCTGAATTTATAGCCTTTAAGAAATAAAGGAATGCACCTTCGGTAGTTGGTCTAACAGCTATTGGAATCCTATCCCATGTCCATTGGAATCTGAAGTTGAAATGTGTCATTTGTTCGTTAGGATCCCTTTTGATTGTTGTCAACTGTTCCAATAAAGATAAATTATCCGCCCTCTCCGCAAATTGGTTGCAAAGAGCTGAACAAAGTTGGTTCTAATTCATAATAGACCCTGCTGCTAGGCTCCTAAACCATTGTAAGGCCTTACCTTTGAAAGATGAAGCCAACAACTTGACTGCAACATCCATTTCATTTATTTCATGGATTGCACATGCATTAGCAATATCCTAGATGTGATCAATAGGAGTAGTATGATTTTCTCCTGTGAAATAGGGTATATTATTTAGCGCTGCAACTGGAATTTGAGTCTAAGCATTTAGGGCAAGTGGACTACTGCCCATGAAATTGACAAAGGGATTCAGTGGTAGATGCATCATTATGATTGGCCTAAGAACCCTGGTTGATGCGAGAAAAGGTGTACCAGGTGGAGGTGTAGACAAAGTCCTGTTAGGTGGAGATGGTGATCTTTGTGGTCTTCTTCCTCTCCTTCCTCTACCTAGTGATAGTTGCAAGTGGAAAAATAGCCCCTCTTCTTGAGTATTAGACCTGGTTCAAATTCTTCTCATGTGCCTGGGCAACTTGTGTTGCTACACCGCTGAATTCTATCCCTACGGAGTCGCCAGATGTGTTAGATAACAAGCCTCTAAAAGACTGGATTTCACCAAGTTACACACCAAACTTGACAATATTGAAAATATAATTTAAACTTTGAAGGACCTAGAGGAGGCAATCTTCAATTTGGAATTCAGGCCTTGTTGTGCAGCTGCGGATCCCCGAAAAGTACAGGTGGAACTCAGGTCATGTAATAAAACTCACAAAACCCGAATTGCCATGTGTCGGAACTTGAGACATGCCCAACACCCCGGAAAACCTGAAATGACTGTTTTTGGGAATAGGACCATGCAATGCATCCCCCAAAACCTGAAATGACTGTTGTGTCTGCTTTGATGTTCTAGGACCTCGAAAACCTGAAACACTAAAAAGCATGAAATTTTGAAAGTCAAAATCTCAAAAAACTAAAGATACCCTTTTGAAGGTTACCCCTAGATCTACCAACTGGTAAAATTTTGACTTGTTTTGAGCAAGTTAAGCCCTTGAAAAATGATTTCGGAGTTCAGCCTGGAAGGTGCAAAATCCGAAATTGTAAAAAATGTAATTTTTTAGTCTAAATTTCATGTAAACTCCTTCAAATCTTTATGGAATGACCTCTTGGTCCCACCAGGCGTGCCAAAATTTTTGGTGCAAAATCACAGCACCCCTGGATGTTGATCCGATTTCTAGGTTGATCATACAGTTATCCAGTGTGATTGCACAACATGGAGCTTTTCCTAAGTGTGGGACCTTGCGAAATCGGAAAAGCTCTCTGGATGAAGGCCGGTTCCTATTCCTCTGTTTAGATGCACACGTGAAATTTGCAGAGGGTTCACTCAAAACCTAATCTAACTTGCTAAGGAGACAGGGTAAGAGAGATGCATAAAAATAAATCTAAACTAACAAAGGTGATGCATCGAGGAATGTTAGACACTCATTTTGCAAATTTAACACAGACCACATAGATGCAATACAAACACCATACACAGGTAACAAAATTGCAATAAGAGATCAAAATGATAGAAATGAATACATGAGAGGGTTGAGAATCAATCACGAACATATATATATATATATATATATATATATATATATATATATATATATATATATATATATATATATATATATATATATATATATATATATATATATATATATATATATATATATATATATATATATATATAATTGCTCAAGATTCGATACAGTACATTGCAGTGGCCAAAAGGTAAGGAAAACTGGCATTACAACCCGTATGGGAGGTTTGAAAGCTCCACAAATTCTCTCGCAAGCAAGGGAAGAAGGGAGGATGCAAAACAAAATTTTCCAACCCTTTACAAAGAGCCCCCCTTTACCATTTATATGAGGAAAAATGAGGGAGAAGAGAATGATTCGAATTCTGCCCCAACCACCTCCAAGACTGCACCTAACTCATCATATTATGGCGGTAGGTGAGAATCTCAACAACCCAATAGTGGCGAAGTGTATTTTACTTTTTTTAAGAACCTTTTCTCACCCAAATGAAGATATCCAGTCGTAGTTGGGTAGAGGATGCCGAGAGCTTTCCGAAAAGTCCAACCTTGTGTGAATCCGAGCTCCTTGTAAAAAGTTATGGCGATCTGAATATTTCCCACGTCAGGGTCTTCTGCCTGTCGGGTTCGGGGTTCTCCTCTACATTTGTATCAGGTTTGGAGGATGCCTCGACATGTGTTTGATGCTTGTGTTTTCCTGAAACCCACTTCCGCCAGTATTTCCAAGATTTCCTTTGTTTCAGGGTCAGAAAAAAGACCTGCATGTGCATCAGGTTTGGAGGATGGCTCGACATGTTTCCGCCCCATGCTTTCCCGACATGTTTTCCCGACTCCAAGACCAGATTCGCCTAGGAAGTGTTTCGGGTTTGCGGAACTCTCGAGCATCGGGACATCCCTTGTGATCTGCATGTCTCATGTTTTATGTTTCCCGAAACCCAAAACTCAAATTTTCTTTTGTGTCAGGTTTTCTAAACCCTCCGACATGCTTTCTTTTGTGTTGAGTTTTCTAACCCCTCCGAGATGCTTTCTTTTGTGTCTATATATACCCAGGGGTAAATATATACAACAGTAGTGTCATTTTTAGATCGAATCCATTAGAGTTGCAGGTTGTGTTCTTCCCAAAAGGTAGATTCTAGAATCTCTCTGTACACTTGTGTTGTATTCCTGCAATAAATCCCACTAGGAATTACATATGCCAAACTCTGTCACTTGCGTTGTCCCTCTCCTACTGGCATTATATTTGGTCTATATCCAAAGTTTCCATTGTTCAAATACCTTCTTCTATTGATGCTATAATATACACGCTCTTCTGGATTCACATGAACATGAAGGAACGAGGAGATCATTATGAGGGCACAAATTCATACACTACTAGATTCACCACCGTTTTATGAATTCCAGGTTTTATCTGTCAAAGTTCTAGTTAAAACATATCAAATAGAGTAGTGAAATATTTCAATAGTTCTAGTTAGAATTTCATTTTTGACTATTGCAAGAGAAAAAATCTCATCAAAATCTGATACCTTTTTTCTTTACAAACCCCTATGATTCATTCAACTGGGCACTTGTGAGGTATTTTCTTGCCTCCTTCAATTAAGTCTAATGCATCTGAATACCCACTTATTCTAGTATAATGCTCTTTTACAACTAAACAGGAAAGTAACTTCACTGAAATCCCATGTCTGGTTCTCCATGAGAGCCTTATGCTCCTCATCCATGGCTTAGCTCCCACTTCTTCCAAGCATATTACCTAATAGTTGCTTCTTTCAAATCTCTCTGGCTCTCCCTTATTAGTGAGTAATAAATACAATAAATAGAAGGAGATATATATATATATATCAGGTATCTCTATCTATACCCTAGATAGACCTCCTCAATAGAAGGAGTTTGGGGTTCCTGTTCGAGTTAGGTTCTTGATACTGATTCATGTGTCAGTTTTCCATCACGGAAGATCCTAAGCTACCTAGCTACATATTCTTTCTTGGATTATTCCCTATTGTTCCTGCAACTGCTACTTATACATGACTTGTCTCATTAACTGACCACATCCCTAGATCTCAGAATTCAGGTTTTCTTGTCCTTAATACTCCAAGATTTATATCCAAATTTGTCACATACCATAAGACAATTAAACATACATTTTTCTTACTTAGCACTCACATCTCTGGTCCTATCATCCTTATCTATATGAACAAACACTTGATGGACATCCGTAAGACTCTAAGAAGGACCTGAAAGGGATCAAACATCTAGTTGTGATCCACTAGTCCCACAGCCTCCTCACAGTATGACCTCCATTGATATAGGCACTTGAGGGTCCTCTTTTTATCCAAGTTGCCACAACACTGTGCTCAGGTACTTCTGCCCAAAAAGAAAGAGTGCAAGTCCTAGTAAGTAACCTCGTAGATCCTAGCACGATTACCATTACTAGATACTCAGAATTAGGGGTTCATCCTCTTCATGATGACCCCATTAGAGTTGCATAAGTTCCTGGAACTTATCTTTTTCATCCACAAATTCCATTATTACCCAATAGGCCTCATCAAATTCATTGCTACAATACTCCCCTCTAGCTATCTGAACGCTGAGACATGTTTAGCTTAAGACCTGTCTTCACTTCTCTACCAAGGATTTCCATTTACACAACTATCAGTTATCAAACGTAGCAGCTAACAAAGCTATTTGTTTCTGAATTTAGACTAAACCCAAACTTGTCCTTGTTACATCATCAATAAAAGAAACAAAATCCACATTGAACCATTCCAAAGAGATGATACCTGAGTCAGGCACCCACACATCACGAATGCACGCATAGCTCTAACTTCCACATACTCCATTTCTTTGTAGGTCCAGATCCTTGTAGAAACCTTACTCACTTGATTGTTTCCCATATCGATGAAGCTATCCTTACCGAACAATCTATCACAACATGTTTCAGGTATATCTAGGAAAATCTTTTCTTTATGATCTCACAGATGCCACTGTATGCGTGCTGAAAACATAAGATGACCGAGGCTATAGTATCCACAACCCATGTTGTATTCCATCCCCACTGGGTGTCTCGAAGCAACAAGACCTACGGGACATCGGGTGCTGAGGAAGTGGTTAAATACAGGTTCCCAACCTCACATGTACACTCTTGATGCCATAAGATCACCATTGGTAACCTTCCAAGAGTCCACTATAAATATCTCAGTATAACCATCACTTTCCCAACTTCCCTGCCGATATTAAATTTCATCTTAATGTAGGCACATTTCTGACATCCTTCAATCGCCAAGTATTCCCATTCTGCATATTAACTTAAACACAACCTTTTCCAATTATGCTGCAAGGCTCATCATCACTAAGAAAAACATGCCCAAAATCTCCTTGAACATAATCAACAAAATATTGCCTGATGTGGAGAAGCATGGAAAGAAGCCCCCAAATCTAAAACCCAAGATTCAGTGATATTGTGTAAAGAAAAAATCAAAGCATCCTGACATACATTACCCATTGCAACATTTGCCACCTTGTTTTCTTCCTATTGTTTCTTATTTTCCTGAAGCTCCCAACAGTCCTTCTTTGCATGCCCATAGACTTTCTATAGTGCTAGCATACTATCATTTCTTTTAGATTTTGACCTTATTCGATCCTTTGATTTTCCATGGTCTTCTTCTATTCTTCTGTCTCCCTCTAGTTTCCAGTGTCAAAGCATTCCCTGAAGGTAGAAGATTCACCTGAGCTTTTTCTTCACATTTCGTTGCTTAGAATCACCCCTACAACATCCTCAAACTTCAACTTTAAGTTAGCAGGAACTGAGTTTCTTACCACCATTACCAGGCTATTCCAACTCTCAGGTAAAGAGCACAGAACTAATAAAGCCATAACTTCTTCATCAAATTCTATTGTAACCGAAGCTAGCATATTTCCAACCGTATTAAAATTATTTAGATGATCTGCTACTGAACCATTCTCGGACATCTTCATATTAAACAATTTTTTCATTAAAAATATCTTATTAGAGGCAAGAGGGTTTTTCATACAACTTACCTAATGCATCCATCAGTTCTTTTGTAGTCTTTTCCTTTGAAACATTAAATAATACCAAAGATGCAAGACAAAACCAGATTGTCCCAAGTTCCTTCCTTTCTAGAAAATCCCATTCCACATCTGTCATGCTCGAGGGTTTGTTTACCTTCTCAGACAACATGGAGTATAAATATCCTTCTGATAAAGGTAATCTTCCATCTGCATCTTCCAAAGACTAAAATTATGCCTGTTGAATTTATCAACCCTATATCTTCCATCATCTATCATAGCTCCCACTCAAGATAAAACTTTCCCTGCGATTCAACACTTTAGCAAACCAAACCAGGCTCTGATACCAATTGTTAGGGAATAAGAGGATAAAATAATGTGAAATAATCCGTCACAGAATCGCAACAGTAGAAACTAATAAGCATAAAATATTACAGATCTCAAATAAAAGTGCAAAATAAAATAACATTACACAAAGAGACAATATTTAACGTGGTTCACCCCAATTTTGGGCTATGTCCACCAAGAATCACTTGCTCAGATTTTATTACAAGCCACCACTCTCTCTTAATACAATACCCAGATCTGTTTGGAGCTATGGTCAACAAGCTCTATAGAATTCACACCCGAATTCAAAGCACATTTGCAATGTTTTTCATACTGTCTATCATATGCATAAAACCATATAAATAGATAACTACTTAAGTAGTTTTACAAAATCGTGGGTACCAAAACCACGGGTAAAAACTGTACAATAAACCTATGGGTCAAAAATCCTTTCCATATGATAAAATCACATTTCCCAATATATCGGGCATGTTTTAAGGCCCAATTTTTTTTACCTCGGCAAGGCAACATGGAAAGTGTACAGTACTCTTAGTGTATAGTCTTCAACAATTTCTCACATGAAAAAAGGCTCCACAACCTAACAATCTCCCACTTGGAGACTAGTTTTCCTCTGAGCAAGCTTCTCAACCCTTCACTAGTTTCTGTGAAGATCAACCAAAGCTGAAAACAACTTCAGTTTTTCTCTTGTGACCACCTTAGTCATCATGTTTGCAAGACAACATGGAAAGTGTATAGTACTCTTAGTGTATATTCTTCAACACTTTCTCACATGAAAATAGGCTCCACAACCTAACAATTCCTTTTGGAGGAAATTTTCTCATTCCAAGAAAACCTTGAGCCTCCAAAACCTAGGAAAGGGGTTAATAGTCCAAAGATGATCCTGAACCTTCTTGGAACACCGTAAATTCTCCCTAAACACAAAATTTTCCCAAAATTCAAATGATTCATGAAGAACTTTTCTGATTGCATGTTACAATTTACCCCCGTTGTCTCTTTTTCCCCAAGGGGAAAAAAATGGATAACATTTTTTGTGAATCATGGGGACATATGCCTACTAGATGTGTTAGACCAGTAGTTTGAAGCCTCCATTAGGCACAAATTCATAATTGATAGTATGAAACCTGATCCTAAACCATGAAATTCATGTCCCTAAGATACCTAAATGATGTTGCATCCCAGACTCAGAGTTTACCTTCATTCGTAATTTCCCAAATTTCATAAGAAACTCTTGAAACACTCATGAGTGGAAAATTGTTTTTATCTAAAATCCTCACTTGGTCGCATTCCTCTACAAACTGACCTACATGATGAAGGATGATACACTAAGCTTGTCCTGGAATATGATTTTTCCAAGTATGAAGCACACTAAAACCAATGAGGGCATTCATAACACATTGTAGAGTTTTGAGTAAAACATTTTTTGAGTTGGGAAATCATGGAAATCTATTAAATTTTTGTTATTATCTTCTTCTAAATACTCCACATTCAACACACTATGCAAGAGCAATGCTGAAACACAACACACACTATGTACAAAACTTGAAATCATACATGTTTTAAGTGAAACATGCAAAGTGTGCACAATAACTTATTCTATTGAAAAAAACCTACTCCAACCCTATACTAACCATAAGCAAGGAAAACCCCAAATGAAACCTAACATAGGAAAGGAAAAGTAAGTTCCTTTTCTTAAAATCTTGGACCATGTAATTTACTTAGCAATGAGCATGGCTACATGTATGAGTGAAATAATGAAAAGGCAAAAAAATTCTACCCATCTTGTTAAAATATCAACATTAAACAAAATAAATACCTCCCTAAGAATCTCATTGTCTGAATCTTAGAGGTTTTTTTGTTGACCCTTGACACTTTGAGAGACATCCTTTTGTTCAGAATTAAACATGACCGGTGGAAAATCTAACCTTTTCTCCAATGAAGATAGGTAGTTGATGGGATATGGTCTGATTCGTCAAATCATCCCGCAACTTTGAGCCTCAACTTCAATAAGGAAATCTACTTGTAGATGTTCTTGGAAAAGGTGAGTGTCTATAAGTTGGTTTTGTTCTCTATGTGTCTCATCTACAGAAAACTGGCCTTTCTCTCAAGTGAATGGTAACGAAGTGGTTCTCTCTTCATATAATTTTCCTTCTTTGACAGCAAGAATTTCCTCCACAAAATGAAACTCTCTAGGATTCTTTACAGCCTCTAATGGATTCATTGTTGAACCACTGGAAGTGTTTGAAGTTTACTACTCACCTAGGAGTCTTTCCTCTTCTGATTGAAGAAAAAACTGATATGCATTTTTAACCTCCTCATCTTACATGAAACTTGAAAATTCAAACTCCTTCATTTGATGTTTTTGATAACTATTAAGAGTAGAAAGATATTCAAGAATATCCTCCATGGTGTATTCATTAGCTAAATCATCTTTTACAATTGAGATAAAGAAACTCTCAATGATATTATCTACATTCCAAGTTCTTGAATATGAATCAATTTCTTCATTCAATGAAGCATATGGAAGATTCAATTCCTCCATAATTGGTTCAAAAGGATTGGTTGAAACCACAGGTACTTCCTAAATGCTCCTTTCCATGGAAATAAGCACTTTATGTTGAAGGCTAAGTGATGTAATAAAAAAAAATGACCATCTCCACAGGCTCTTATCCATTAAAAAATTCCTCCAAATCCAACAAACAATATTCCTCTCCATTCTCTGGTTGTGTCAAGGGTCCAAAATATTTTCTCCATGGTGTCCTCTGGAGTAGAATTTGGCTCACCATAGCCTTCTTCATTCTCAAACATAAAATTAGAAAGATTGAATTCATCTAAGAAATATGATTTTTGCAAATATGGAAAAGGAGAAAGATTTGAAACCTCTAGTATGGTTTGTTATGCATTCAAAACCTCTGAACCTACCCTTTCTTCCTCCATAGCTTGGAGCTCCTTGTGGCTAATTACAACATCTAATGAGGCTCTTGTTAAATTAGTACAATCTTCTAAAAATGCTGCAAGTTCTTGACATGTAGGGAAATTAGGATCATTGCATTGAGCTAAAATACCTTGCAATTTTGAGTTATTTTCTTCATTTACTTACACATGCTCCTCTTCTAGTGGATTTGAATCCAACTTCTACTCTTCCTCTATAACTGATTTTACAACCTATGGTAAATCAGTAGTTTCCATAGGCATAATATCAACATGCACACTACATTCTAAGCATGTAGAATATTGGTCATCATTTACTTTTTCTTGTTCTTGTGTAAATTCAGTCTTCACCACTTACTTTTCAGCTTCATCCTTGGCTAGAGGATTAATTAGAAGAGGAATTTTCTTGATGTTAAGACTTGTATCCCACTCTTTAATGTTCTCAGTGAGCTCTTCTTTGCTAGGATCCTTAACCGTTTCCTCCCCCTCTTAACTAATATCATAGTTTTGGTTCTCCCAAAATGGATTTGGGAATGCAAGAGGAGGGGTGGTTTGGGACTCACCTGGTTCCTTCATTTTTGAGGTGGTGGAAGAGGTGAAACTTATTGTCTCAATTAAGGGGAAGGAATCTTAGAAGAAAGAGGGCAAGAAGATTCATAACAGGATGGGAAGATATGAGATGAAGAAATGGGATTCACAATGTGGGAAATAGGTGAGAATCTTGGGAATTGAGGTTTTGGATGAAATTATGTTGGTTATGGAATGAAAAGGGGACTTTGAGATGGTAATGTAGAAGTTTCCACTAACAGGAATGACTAGCATTGTATTCATGAGCCTCTATCTCTTCAGCCCATATTTCAAGTTGAGGTGTAACATTCCCATTTTAAGACTTTAGAAACAAGGGAATTTTTTTTAAAAAAATGTTCTCTATTCTAAACTTCATAATTTACAACACACATTCTTTATAAACCATTCATATAATAGATAACCATATGCAGTTGTAATGACTCGGTGTGCTACCAATATATTCATGTTTAACATTAAGTATTGAATACTTATCCGTATACTACGTATACTTCGTTCTCTTTCCCTGTTCAGGGTATAGATTGATTTAACTAAGAAACCTATCTGAATAATTTTTACCAATATTTATCTGCATCACAAACCTTAGACTAGGTGACATAGGACAACGTAATCAGCAACTTGTGATACTTTGGCCAAAGATTTCTAACATACTGTATGTATTATTATTCCTTGATAGCATACTCATCAATCCAGAATACATCCTTCACCCCACTCTAATGTTATCTAGAATTTTCTTTACTGATTCACGTCAGTCCACTTGTTAAGGTTTAACCCTAGTTCATGTTAACAACATGTGTTATGATAAGGGGAAGCTCACTAAGACTTAGGGTAAGTTAGGATACTGGGTCAACCTAAGTCAACCCCATGTGCTAAGGTATCCTGAGTTTTAGAGGGCTACCCAATATCTTATAACATGTTTCTAACTTGACCTAGAGAAAAACTAAGATCAAGTCCAATTTATGTAGATCTGGATGATCTATGCCGAAGGGTGTTGCCACATGCCGACTGCATCGCTGTATCCTCGAGAAGATCCTAATATTATTGAAGGTATAGCCCTATAGTTGGTGTGTGCTAGCATCCTATTTAACAACCTCTTCAAGATGTACATACCCCAAGGAGTTTATTAATAATTTAATTAATTTGGATTATTCAGAATAGATTTCAGCAATTTTGCCTAACCCTAATCCAACACTCCTTAAGTTCTTTTCTAAATTGATTCATTTATCCCATTAAGAACTTTATTATATTCATTTCCACTTTTAATGTTATAATACATAGTTAAACTGTCAATTAAGCGTAACTGCACAATGTTATAATATGTCTTATGTAAAAAGTACAATAACTTTTTAGAAAGTTTAGCACCATAATATATCCAAAATAAAGTAGTCTTCATAACAAATGAAGTCTGATAAATTGAAGATATGATACAAAACCTTTGTGGTTTATGAAAATTTATGAAAGATGAAGAGTCTTTCACTATATGTAAGGCATTAGAGTTTATTCTATCCAATGACCACATTTTTCAATGTATGTTCATCCTACTTTGTATTACTATGTTATATAGTTTAAATAATGAATATCATATTCTAAAACTTTACAAGTTGCATCACAAGTAGGGATATTGAAATAAATCCCTTGATCCAATCTTATTAAAAATTAACCATTTGATATAAATAATATGAAGATTAACAACAAGATAGAGCCCATCACTTTCATACGAATACAAAATAATTTACACAACCAATACAGGTAATCTCACAACTTTTAGTTTATCTTTATGACCATTACATTTACAATACTTATGCATTTAGGTATACTACATAACAGCCATCTTAATTATAAAATAATACTACTTTTATTTTCCAATACAATCTCAAGAATGAATCAGAGTTCTTCAGAAGAATTAGAATTAAATCAACCAATACATCGTATAAGTTTTGTCTTCTTTACCACTTATGAAGTCCATCTGCAAAAATTTCCAGCACGAGTCAGTTCAATCAACTGATCATGATAAGCACTAAGCCTTAAAAATAAGTGCATTCCAATAATTGTTCCATTAAAACAACTCTTCTTTAATGAGACAATTATTACATCCAATAATCAATATATAAAAAGCAAGAAAAAGAAGTACATTACAAACAAATGATTTATCTTCCAAGAGAAGGACAGAATATAATCTACCATATCAGGCTTACAAAATAGATTCTAATTGATTCAATCAATTATCCTATGACAAATAACATGTCATAGCATCTCATTGTTCCCAATCTTTCATAAAAGAAAACAACATTTATCTTTGCTTCAAGCTAAAAGAAGAGTTTAATGCATGGTCCAGATTAGGATGACTCATCTATCTCCTAAATAAAAGAAGAAGAAGAACCAATACAACTATGCAAAAACACAACACATCCAAGAAACATAATAGATTCAAAATGTGATTTAACTATTTCTTTCAAAAGACAATTGGGTAAGTGCACCAAGTTGGGGGACAATTAAGTGGACATCAAATCCTGAATTTTACATTAAAAACAACAAAACATCAAATTTAGTCTTCCATGGACTTGAACCATGTCGAAAAGTAAAAACTATGTCATAAAAATGGTACCATTGTGTAGGGGAGACTATTAGCTTTGTATAAATACTGATTTTAAAGTGAATAGAAGAGGATAAATATCATTTTATAATTTTTTACTAATAGTAGGTCTTTAAGACACTTTTTCCTGTGAATGTTTATGTCTACGTTTAAGACTGCAAAATTTGTTTCACTTATCAGAATGTGATAAAACTTATACCATCCCAACCGTGGTGAAATTATATACATGTTCAAAAAAAAATTTATTTGATTTCAATATTTTTTGATGAAGTTATGGCAGGCAAACGGAAAGTGCTCTGTTTTCTTTATGTTTTCATACCACTTTCACGGAAAAAATCATAAAAAACAAAATATTACTCAAAAAAATACAAAATAAAATCCATCCCAAGATAGATAGTGGCATATAACTTCTCACCAAAGGAAAAAAATATATATCAATTTTTGGTCATCCAAATTGTGGGCAAACGAACTATAATCTTATCAGCGTTTTAAAAAAAAAAAACCAAGTCATTGAATTTTGAGTGTTTAATATAGCTAATCTTGTCCATTTTTTACAAAATTTAGTATTTTAGAAACTAGATTCCGGATTCTATGATTCATATTAATATATTTTTGTCTAATTTTGAGTGTATGTATTGCTAATAATCCCTACAAGTTGATATTATGTTGTTATTTGCAATATGATGTCCACGGATGACCCTATATTTGTCCATCAACTTCCTGCACTTACCCAATTACCTTAAAATTTAACAATTGAGATATTCATCAGAATAGAATTTCATCTTAATCTAAGAAGGAATAGAGAATCAATCGATGTACCTACAAGTTTAAATCTACTTCCAAAAATAGAATTTAACTTTTAAAGATCTGAAACAACATTCAAAGATCAAGGTAGACTCATACAGGAGTTACTCTCTACTCTAGATCATCCAAGAAGAATTCTAAAAAAGATAGTGTGCAAGAGACAACTCACTCATCTCAAACCCAACAAGTAAGTCTTGTCAAACAAGAGTCTGGGAAACAAGCTGACATTTATAGTTCAATAAAACCAAATAATATAATCTCTTCCAACATCATTTCTACAAATTATTGTGTAAAGGAAGACCAAACAACTCATAAAGAAATATCTAAATAAAAAGAGAATCAAAACAACAAAGTTCAACCAATGATTAATCCAGTAGTAAGAAAGCACACTGCCGTATTTTTTATACTTCTTTTCTTTCAAATAATATGAGTTTCTATTCCATACATAGGATGAAATAAAAATAACAGTCCAAAAACATAGCCGGTTCTAAAGGAATCACATTCCTTTCCTATATAAAGTATCAAGGTGTATTCATAGTATTCATGAAGAGATAGAAAAATGACCGATCAGAAATTTTAACATGATCAGAGGTATCAACTCAGATTGAGATCCCATAGTAAGATTTAATTTTGGCATTACAAAAAAGAATAAACCAGTTCTTGATTCAATAAAAATTATAATACAAAAACTATTAGAACAAAGTCAAATAATCCCTCCATAACAGTATAGAGTACTAATTTATAAAGTTCTTCTCATAAACGAAACCCAAATTTTATTCTAAGAGATCTGAAGATATAAATTTCCATGGAACAGAGAGGAAAATAATACCGTTATTTAAATGCCATTGATATCTCATAAAAGAAGAAACAGTTCTTAAAATGAAATAACAATTATATTCATCAAATGAGGACGTTTTTCGTCAAGATCTCTAAGAGTTTCCCAACAACTCAACCAATTACTCTCCCAATTTTCTTTGAGCAAAAACTCGACAAAAGAGTTATAAGTCTTAAACCTTTATTACAATTAGAACGAAACTCCAAAGTTCGAGAACAGAGTCGACACAAGTCCTAACAAATTTCAGAACTATACAAATAACCAAATACAAATGTGATGAAAAACACAAACCTCCATTAACAGTTTGAAATTCCACTAAATAAAACATGGGTACAGAGCCACATACAACTTCAACTACAGTCACGATTTATCCAAAAATACAAACACTCATTCATAGCGACAAGTGGCTCCAATAAGAGTTTGAATCAAAACACAAAGCCCAAATACTAGTCCTTATGGTCACAAGGTTCCTACAAAGTTCAAAAGCTACAGAATTAATAGAATACAAGTGCTCTGTAAATAACAATCTACAATAATAGTTCCAAATTTCTCAAAAGAATATAAAACATGGGTGCCAAACCAAATATTATCTGTCAAGGGGACTCAAGTTTCACCAAAAGTTTGAGCCCAAAAATGAGTAATAACATTCAAATACTGTGTACATTATGAACTGATAGTAATAGTTCATATTATCACAAGGAACTAAGATACAAGCACCAAGCTTTATATGTTGACAACAATCTAGAGATATACAAGATTCCAACATGATTCAGAACAATAAGAACCTCTATCAATAGTCCTTAATAAACACAAAACAAAAACCAAGTTCCAAACCAAAAATGAGCTCAAATAAAGGTTCAACAAAACACAAGCTCAACACAAGCTAAAAATAAACCTATATACAGGCTCTATTCCATGTAAAACTAGCTCAACTGAAGTTCACACGGGATTCAAGTTTTTCCCAAACACAAAACCATAATAATAGAAATGATGGTTATCTTAAAAGATCATTTCCATTTCTAGTTCCAAAACAAAAATTTGAGAAACAGAAAAACGTTTTGTATCCATTATCTTTATAAAGAACTATATATGGTAATTTTCCAAACAAAACATCATTTACCAAGGATTCAAAACCAATATAACAAGATTTAATAAACCCAACAAGCCAATAACCAGATAAGATAAGAAATCCAAGAATCTCAAAAGAGCAGACTTGTTTTAATGAGACATTTATAAGAAAGCAAGAGATCTTAAAGTTTAAAGCCTATCATGTCTGGTAGCGCTTCTATTAAATCAAAAAGAACCTCTAACCGAGCTCAAAACTTCTCCTCTTCTCCATGAAAAATTAAATAACAATGTTCTTTTTCCACAATGCCTCCTATATATTCCATGAACTAAAAATAGGTTTAAAACCTCAAAAATAGCCATTAAGTGCATTTTAATCTACTGGTTCGAAAAAATAGAGAGCATGCAGAGCAAAAATCATGAAGTATGCAAAGTGAAACAACCACATTCCAACCTGTTTGTATGCCTTGCAAGGAAGTTTGAGCACGAAAACCAAAACCAATTAATTCCATTAATTTCAATTTTCCAGGCTAACCTTCCTTGCCACCACCTTTCATGTTTAGTGATTACCAAATAAAATTTAACAAGGAATTTCATTTTAGTGGAGTCTCCACCTAAGCCTCCACCAAGTTCACTAACCCCTGCTAAAGCTGGCAGTACCTCTATGCAATTAAAACCTTATCAACAAATTTAATGCCTTGGAACCATCACCTATAATATATGTGACCACAAATTCCCTGTCAAGGCCATTAGTATAGGGTATACATAGTTGCTTAGGTTAGATCTTAGGTTAGCTGAGGATAGGTAACCTTAGGATATAACCCAATCAATAGATAACCACCTTAGGTAGTTCCCAAATAGGTTAGATTAATTCCAACACAATAGTTTTTAGGCATTAGGTTAGATCATCTCACAACCATATAGTATTAGGTTTTAGGATAATTTCAATAACCTAGAATCCTCTCCAAAATTCTTTAGTTCAAAGCTTAGGTTAGGATAAATTCAATTAATTAACATAATTAGGTAATAAATATATATATTCTTACCTAGCTTAGGATTCCGTAGGACATTCCCTTTTTTTTAGGAACCAGAATGTTTCCCAAGCCATGTACAGGTTATAGTTCGTTTGCGTAAACATGTTCATACCACAATCCAATTGAAAAGATCCAAGCACAACATACAACTAAATAGAACACGTTCACACAACAATCAAAGAACTTGTAACCAACAAATTTTAGTCATATGTCTATTAATTCCTGGAATGTCGATTTATCATTCATTTAACAAATCAGATTTTAAAACATTCCTTGGATCACTGAAATTGATCCAAGGATGAGTCAGATTAATAGATAAGTTCACAACTCTTAAACAAGATTGTAACCCACCTATAATAAATGAAAAATGGAATCAAAGAAGCCATTCCAATTCAATCAAAAGATCTTAAGAACAGAAGATGATTTATCCATTTCAAGCATGATCTCCAAAAATCAAAAGAACATATCTTTATAAGGAAAAATCACATGTCAACATTTGAAATGTAAAGGAGGAAAATAACAACTGTCAAGGGTGTTACATGCTCCCCTCCTTAAAAGAATCATTGTCTCGATGACTACCCCTTTTTTTAACAATATACATCAGGAAAATCACTTCATTCACTTCTTTTACCATATGTCAAAATATATTAGAATCTTATAATTCAAGAAATTAGCATTAATAGTTGTTTATCCAAATCAAATAAATATCTGCCCCAAACTAACATATTTAATGTCATATGAAGATAAAATCATAATTTTTTATCAGTCAACAAAATCAATTTTTTTCAAATAGATATGGAAATGTAGTTCATATCTTCTAGATTTTCCCAAGTTGCACTCTCTTTGTTAACATGGTCCCACTGGACCTTACATTGACTTATTTCTCAATTTCTTAAATGCAACTGGTGAGTTTCTATCACTCGAATGGGTTTAACCATGATTATTCTTGGGCCTTGGACTTGCAAGGAATTACAATTCAACACGTGTGATAAATCTAATACATATTTCTTAAGGAAAGAAATATGAAAAACATCATGCATTCATGACAAAGCAGAAGGTAATGCTAAACGATAAGCTACAGGGTTGATTACTTCAACTATCTCAAAAATTCCCACATAACAAGGTGAAAACTTGGTAGCCTTGCCAAAAGTTATTCAGTTTAACCCAAAGAAAGACTTTCTCACCCAGTTTAAATTTCCTATCAACCCTCTTTAAGTCAGTGTAACTCTTTTACCTATCTGCTGCTTCTTTCAAGTGTTCACGAATCAACTTAACTTGTTATTCCATTTCTGTAAGGATTTCAAGTCCAATTACCTCTCTATCCTCTATGCTATCTCAACTAACAGGGGTTCTATATTTTCTTTCGTAAAGTGCCTCGAAAGGTGTCATCTTAAGAGAATGATGATATGTATTGTTGTAAGAAAATTCAACTAATGGAAGATATTCTTCCCACTTATACTGTTGATCCATACAATACATATGTATCTTCTAAAACTTGATTTACTCCTTTAGTCTATCCATTTGTTTCCAGGTGATACACAAAACTGAAATTCAGCTTAGTTCCTAGAGCTGCATTAAGCATTTTCCAAAATCTTGATGTCATTCTAGGATCTCTATCAAATATGATTAATTCAGGTACCCCATGTAATCTGAAAATTTCATGTACAAATATTTTAGCCCAAATAGGTGAATCATCCTTCAGATTTCCAGCAATAAAATGAGCTACTTTTGTTAGTTTATCAACAACTATCAAAATAACATCATATTTATTTCTTGACATAGGTAACCCTTGTACAAAATCCATGGTTATTACTTGCCATTTATACTGCGGTATGCTATGAGGATACAATAAACTGGTTGGGTGTATATGTTCCACCTTAACACATTGGCACTCTAGACAATGTGTTACATAATCAATAACATCTTTCTTCATTCCTTTCCAGAAATATTGTTATTTTATATCAGTAAGCATCTTTGTAATTCTAGGGTGTCCAAAGAAAGGTGAATTATAAAATTTAGCTAACAATTTATTTCTCAAACCACTAAGCAAAGGTACATAAACTCTGTTTTCAAATCGTAAGATTCCTTCCTTATTAAAGTGAAAACCTTTATACCTCAAATCATTAAAATCTACAACAAGTGCTGCTTTTACTTGCTGAAAGTAAGAATAAGATTCCATAACACCTTGTACTTCATCCTTAAACTAATTTCTTAGTGTTATAAGAGCATAAATGTGCTTCCTACGACTTAGAGCATCAACCATTCTATTTTATTTACCCTTAATATAAATTATGCCAAAATCATATTGAGACAAAAACTCTAACCATCTTTGTTGTCTTGCATTCAGATTTGGCTGAGTGAAAATATAAGTCAGCCCAAGATGATCAATTTGTAACTCAAATGGTTTACTAAGCAGATAATGCCTACAGACTTGAAGTGCATGAACAATTGTAGCAAGCTCTAAATCATGCGGTGCATAATTCAACTCATGTAACTTAAGTTTTATACTTTCGTATGCAATAACATGACAACTTTGTAACAAAATACCTCCTAGACCTTCACCGGATGCATCATTTACCACCATAAAATCTCCATTAGGATCTGGTACTGCAAGAATAAGTGTTGAAGTTAACCATTCCTTCAAGGTTTTAAATGTAGTTTCACATTTTTCACTCCAAATTTTTTTTGTCTTTCTTCTGTAAGGAATTTATTAGTGTAGCTATCTTAGAAAAGTCTCTGAAAAATTTCCTATAGTGGCCAACAAGTCCCATGAAGCTTCTAACTTCATGTACATTATTTGGTGTAGGCCATTTAGTTATAGCTATAATTTTTTAATGATCTACAACAATTCCATATTTACTTATTACATGACCCAAATAGTGGACTTCTGTGTCATAGAAAGAACATTTGGACAGTTTACCAAACAACCATCTCTTTCTTCAGAATTTCCAAAACTACTTTCAAATGCTCATGATGCTCTTCAATGCTTTTAGAATATATGAGAATGTCATCCAAGAATATGAGCACAAATTTGTCCAAGTATTCTTGAAATATATTATTCATTAAATTCATAAATGCCACAGGTGCATTAGTTAATCCAAAAGGTAAAATCGTAAACTCATAATGTCCATACCTTGTTCTTAAATTTTTTTATTGATGTCCTCATCCTTAATTCACAATTGATGATACCCACATCAAAGATCTATCTTGGAGTATACCCATGCTCCACGCATTTGATCAAATAAATCATCAATCCTAGGGAGTGGATATCTATTCTTGATTGTTGCTTTGTTTAACATTCTGTAATCAATGCACAATCTAAGTGTTCCATCTTTCTTTTTCACAAAAATCACTGGTGCTCCCCAAGGTGAAACACTTGGTCTAATCAAACCCTTAGACAAAATTTCTTGCAATTGAGCCTTAAGCTCTACTAATTCTATAGTAGTCATTCGATATGGTGCCTTAGATATAGGTTCAGTTCCAGGCTTGATCTCAATCATGAAATAAAATTCCCTTTTGGGTGGAAGACCTGGCAATTCTTCTAGAAATACATCACTGAAGTCTCGTAACAGCGGATATCGATCCATGAAATCACTATTTTCCTCTACAGTTTCTAAAATTTTTACTGCATATAAGGTACATCCTTTATTTTTGGCCTTTTTAAGTTACATAGCTGACAATTTTCTAACAGAAATCTCACGCTTCACACCTTGAATCTCTGTTGTTTTCTACATATCGTCTAAACAACTAATACATTTTTCAAAATAGTCCACTTTAGCCTTATGTTCTGCTAACCAATTAACACCTATGATTACATCATAAGACCCTAAAGGTGCAACATAAAGATCAACCTCTGTGGAAAAGTTAGGTAATTCAAGGACTACTCCAAAAAGACACAAACTAACCATATGAAAAACATTATTACCATAATGTACAGTCCAAGATTTATCTATTTTTCCAGCTTTTATTTTATGTTTCGAAGAAATTTTACTAGAAATAAAACATTTAGTGGCACATGTATCAAAAGGAATAGTTATAGGTATGCTAAATAACTTACCAGGAACTTCTATATGTGTAGCTTGCTTTTTAACTTGCTTGTCATCTACTGCAGCATGTATCTTGTGCTGATAAATACGATCATCCTTCTTCAAAGGACATTGATTTGCGTAATGATCCTTATCACAATTATAACAACCTCCTACAGGTCCCTTTCTAGACTCATAATTATTTCTAGTCTTAAAGTTGTTATTATGACCTCCATATGACTTTTGTCCATTGTTATTATTTTTAAAAAAATTACTTCGTGTATTTCTAGCAGTTTTATTTGTTGTTGTTTTCTTATTATTATCAGCTGAAAACTTATTTTTATTGCCAAACTTCTTCCATGGTCCCTTCTTAGGTGCAAGAGAAGCTGAAGAAGGGTTTGAAACTTTCTTCCTTACTTCCTCCTTATGAGAAGAAATATCCTTTAATTTATGTTCCTACCTTATGGATTTTTCAACAACCCCTTCCATAGTGGTTAGGTTGTGAACATCAACTTCTCCCCCAATAATGGGATTCAATCCCATAATGAATTTCTGTATCCTAAACTTCTCATCAGTTTGATACTAAGGTACATACTTGAGGAGTTTCATAAACCATTCCCAATACTTAGTTACTGTTAGCTTTCCTTGAGCTAAGTTCTGAAATTCAGTCATTTTCTTATCATAGTAGAGTTGTGGCAGCCATCGTTGCCTAAAATAACTTTTAAATTGATCCCAAGTGATGTTAGTTTCATCAATATTTAACTTAGCCTTACGGCTATCCCACCATGAAGATGCTTCATGAGAAAGATACTATGCTCCCCATATAGCCTTGGTTTCCTCTGAGAAGTTCCTTATTGCAAAGTACTTCTCCATTTCACTAAGCCAATTCTCAACTCCATCTCCTAATGTGGTGCCATCAAACTTGGGTGGACTTATCTTTTTTATGTCATTAGTGAGTTCTACTACTAGTCTAGCCTTTTTGTTCTTAGGTTGAACAGGTATGTTAATGTTGTTATTATCAACACCCATATTGGCATTGTCCCCTAGAGGTGGCTGATTATTGTTATCAGCTTCTTCCTCCTCCTCATTTCCCATTACTTGTTATTCAAGCACAGCCAAATGATCTCTTGTGTCCAACAGGGTAGTAAGGATCTCATCAAGTTTCCGGGTAGTTGCCACTCCTTCCTCAGGTGGAGGGTTATTTGCAACATTTCCTCTTGTTCTCACCATTTTCTATTACAAGAAAATTTAAGTTTAATCAGATTATGGACACAATAGGTCCAAGAGCTGCAACCTTCAGCTCTGATACCAAGATGTAACATTCCCATTTTAAGACTTTAGAAACAAAGTAATTTTATTTTTTGTTTAAATAATGTTCTCTGTTCTAAATTTCATAATTTAGAACACACATTCTTTATCAACCATTCATATAACAGATAACCATATGCAGTTGTAATGACTTGGTGTGCTACCGATCTATTCATTTCATGACTCGGTAAACTACTGATCTATTCATGTTTAACATTAAGTATTGAATACTTATCCGTATACTACATATACTTGGTTCTCTTTCCCTATTCAGGGTATAGAGTGATCTATCTAAGGAACCTATCTGAATAATTGTTACCAATATTCATCTGCATCACGAACCTTAGACTAGGTGACATAGGACAATGCAACCAGCAACTTGCGATACTTTGGCCAAATATTTCTAACATACTGTATGTATTACTATTCCTTGACGACATACTCGTCAATCTAGAATACATCCTTCACCCCACTCTATTGTTATCTAGAATGTTCTTTACTGACTCACATCAGTCCACTTGCCCGAGGTTTAACCCTAGTTTGTGTTAACAACATGTGTTATGATAAGGAGAAGCTCACTAAGACTTAGGGTAATTAGGCATACTGGGTCAACCTAAGTCAACCCAGTGTGCCAAGGTATCCTGAGTTTTAGAGGGCTACCCCATATCTTAAAACATGTTTCTAACTTGACCTAGAGAAAAACTAAGATCAAGTCCAATTTATGTAGATCTGGATGATCAATGTTGAAGGGTGTTGCCACATGCCAACTACATCACTATATCCTCGAGAAGATCCTAATCTTGTTGAAGGTACAACCCTACAATTGGTGTGTTCCAGCATCCTATTGAACAGTCTCATCAAGATGTACATACCCCAAAGAAATTTATTAATAATTTGACTAATTTGGATTATTCAAAACAGATTTCAACAACTTTACCTAACCCTAATCCAACACTCCTTAAGTTATTTTCTAAATTTATTCATTTATCCCATTAAGAACGTTGTTATATTCATTGCCACTTTTGATGTTCGAATACATAGTTAAATTGTCAATTAAGCGTAACTGCATAGTGTTATAATATGTCTTATGTAAAAAGTACAATAAATTTTTAGAAAGTTCAGTGCCATAATATATCCAAAATAAAGTAGTCTTCATAACAAATGAAGTCTGATAAATTGAAGTCATGATACCAAACCTTTATGGTTTATGAACATTTATGAAAGATGAAGAGTCTTTCACTATATGTAAGGCGTTAGGGTTTATTCTACCCAATGACCACATTTTTCAATGTATGTTCATCCTACTTTGTATTACTATGTTATATAGTTTAAATAATGAATATCATATTCTACAACTTTACAAACATCACAAGCAAGGAGATTGAACCCTTGATCCAATCTTATTAAAATTTAGCCATTTAAAATACAAATAATATGAAGATTAATAACAAGATAGAGCCCATCTCTTTCATACAAATACAAAATAATTTACACAACCAATACAGGTAATCTCACAACTTTTAGTTTATCTTTATAACCATTACATTTACAAGACTTATGCATTTAGGTATACTGCATAACAACCATCTTAATTATAAAATAATACTACTTTTCTTTTCCAATACAATCTCAAGAACGAATCAGAGTTCTTCACAAGAATTAGACTTAAATCAGCCAATGCATCATATAAGTTTTGCCTTCTTTATCACTTACGAAGTCCATCTGCAAAAATTGCTAGCATGGGTCAGTTCAATGAACTGAGCATGATAAGCACTAAGCATTAAAAATAAGTGCATTCCAATAATTGTTCCATTAAAACAACTCTTCTTTAATGAGACAATTATTACATCAAATAATCAATATATCAAAAGCAACGAAAAAGAAGTACATTATAAACAATTGATTTCACTTCCAAGAGAAGGAAAAAATATAATCTACCATATCAGCCTTACAAAATAGAGTCTAATTGATTCAATCAATTATCCTAAGACAAAGAACATGTCATAGCATCTCATTGTTCCCAATCTTTCATAAAATAAAACAACATTTATCTTTGCTTCAAGCTAAAAGAAGAGTTTAATGCATGGTCCAGATTAGGATGACTCATCTATCTCCTAAATAAAAGAAGAAGAAGAACCATTACAACTATGCCAAAACACAACACATCCAAGAAACAGAACATAATCAAAATGTGATTTAACTGTTTCTTTCAAAAGACAATTACCTTAAAATTTAACAATTGAGATATTCATCATAATATAATTTCATCTTAATCTAAGAAGGAATAGAGAATCAATCAATCTACTAGCAAATTTAAATCTACTTCTAAAAATAGAATTTAACTTTTGAAGATCTGAAACAACGTTCAAAGATCAAGGTAGACTCATACAGGAGTTACTCTCTACTCTAGATCATCTAAGAATAATTCTAAAAAAGATAGTGTGTAAGAGACAACTCACTCATCTCAAACCCAACAAGTAAGTCTTGTCAAACAATAGTCTGCCAAACAAGATGACATTTACAGTTCAATAAAACCAAATAATATAATCTCTTCCAACATCATTTCTACAAATGATTGTGTAAAGGAAGACCAAACAACTCATAAAGAAATCTCTAAATAAAAAGAGAATCAAAATAGAAAAGTTCAACCAATGATCAATCCAGTAGTAAGAAAGCACACTGCCATATTTCTTATACTTATTTTCTTTCAAAGAGTATGAGTTTCTATTCCATACACAGGATGAAATAAAAATAGAAGTCCAAAAACACAATTGGTTCTAAAGGAATCACATTCCTTTCCTATATAAAGTATCAAGGTGTATTCATAGTATTCATGAAGAGATAGAAAAATGACCGATCAAAATTTTTAACATGATCAGAGGTATCAACAACTCAGATTGAGATCCCATAGTCAGATTTCATTTTTGCATTACAAAAAAGAATAACCAGTTCTTGATTCAATAAAAATTATAATACAAAAACTATTAGAACAGAGTCAAATAATCCCTCCATAACTGTACAGAGTACTAATTTATAAAGTTCTTCTCATAAACAAAAACCAGAGTCTATTCTAAGAGATATGAAGATACAAGTTTCCACGGAACAGAGAGGAAAATAATACCCTCAATTAAACGCCATTGATATCTCAGAAAAGAAGAAATATTTCTTAAAATGAATTAACAAATATATTCATCAAATGAGGACATGTTTTCCATCAAGATCTCTAAGAGTTTCCCAACAACTCAACCAATTATTCTCCCAATTTTCTTTGAGCAAAAACTCGACAAAAGAGTTGTAAGTTTTAAACGTTTATTACAAGTAGAACACAACTCCAAAGTTCTAGAACAGAGTCGACACAAGTCCTAACAAAGTTTAGAACTATACAAATAACCAAATACAAATGTGATGAAAAACACAAACCTCCATTAACAGTTTGAAATTCCACTAAATTAAACATGGGTACAGAGCCACATACGGCTTCAACTACAGTCCCGATTTATCCAAAAATACAAACACTAGTTCATAGCAACAAGTGGCTATCAACAAGAGTTTGTATCAAAACACGAAGCCCAAATACTAGTCCTTACAGCCTCAAGGTTCCTACAAAGTTCAGAACCTACACAAGTAATAGAATACAAGTGCTTTGTAAATTACTAATCTACAATAACAGTTCCAAATTTCTCAAAAGAATATAAAACACGGGTACATAACCCAATATTATCTCTCAACGGGACTCAAGTTTCACCCAAAGTTCAAGCCCAAAAATGAGTAATAACATTCAAATACCATGTACATTATGAACTGACAGTAACAGTTCAGATTATCACAAGGAACTAAGATACAAGCACCGAGATTTATACGGGCTTCAACAACAGTCCAGAGATATACAAGATTCCAACATGATTCAGAACAACAAGAACCTCTATCAACAGTTCTCAACAAACACAAAACCAAAACCAAGTTCCAAACTAAAAACGAGCTCAAATAAAGGTTCAACAAAACACGAGCTCAACACAAGCTAAAAATAAACCTGTATACAGGCTCTAGTCCACGTAAAACGAGCTCAACTAAAGTTCTAATGGGATTCAAGTTTTCCCCAAACATAGAACCATAATAATAGAAATGATGGTTATCTTAATAGATCACTTCCATTTCTAGTTCCAAAATGAAAATTCAAGAAATAGAAAAATGTTTTTCATGCATTATCTTTTTAAAGAACTATATATGGTAAGTTTCCAAACAGAACATCATTTACCAAGGATTCAAAACCAATATAACAAGATTTAATAAACCCAACAAGCCAATAACTAAGATAAGATAAGAAATCCAAGAATCTCAAAAGAGCATACTTGTTTTAATGAGACATTAATAAGAAAGCAAGAGATCTTAAAGTTTAGAGCCTATCATGCCTGATAGCACTTATGTCAAATCAAAAAGAACCTCCAGCCGAGCTCTAAACTTCTCCTCTTCTCCACGAAAAATAAAATAACAATGTTCTTTTTCCACAATGCCTCCTATATATTCCTCGAACTGAAAAATAGGTTTAAAACCTCAAAAATATCCATTAAGTGTAGTTCAATCTACTGGTTCAAAAACCTAGAGAGCATGTAGAGAAAAAATTGTGAAGTATAAAAATTGAAACAACCACATTCCAACCTGTTTTCAAGCCTTCTAAGGTAGTTTGAGCATGAAAACCAAAAATAATTAATTCCATTAATTCTTATTTTCCCGCCTAACCTCCTTGCCATCGCCTTTCATGTTTAGTAATTTCCCAATCAAATTTAACAAGGAATTTCATTTTAGTGGAGTCTCCACCTAAGCCTCCGCCAAGTTCACTAACCTCTACCAAAGTTGGTAGTACCTCTATGCAATTAAAACCTTATCAAAAAATTTAATGCCTTGGAACTATCACCTATAATACATGCAACCTCCAATTCCCCTTCATGCCCATTAGTTTAGGGTAGACAATTACTTAGGTTAGATATTAGGTTAGCTTAGGATAGGTAACCTTAGGATATAATCCAATCAATAGATAACCACCTTAGGTAGTTCCCAAATAGGTTAGATTAATTCCAACACAATAGTTTTTAGGCATTAGGTTAGATCATCTCACAACCATATAGCATTAGGTTTTAGGATAATTTAAATAACCTAGAATCCTCTCCAAAATCCTTTAGTTCAAAGCTTATGTTAGGATAAATTCAATTAATTAACATAGTTAAGTAATATATATATATATATTCTTACCTAGCTTAGGATTCCGTAGGAAAGTCCCTTTTGTTTTAGGAACCAGAATGTTTCCCAAGCCGTGTATAGGCTATAGTTTGTTTGCATCAACATTGTCCTGCCATAATTGAACTGAAAATATCCAAGCATAACATATGACTGAATAGAACACGTTCACACAACCATCAAAGAACTTGTAACCAACAAATTTCAGTCATATGTCTATTAATTCCTAGAATGTCAATTTACCATTCATTCAACAGAGTAGATTTTAAAACATTCCTTGGATCACTGAAATTGATCCAAGGATGAGTCAGATTAATAGATAAGTTCACAACTCTTAAACCAGATTGCAACCCACCTACAAGAAATGAAAAATGGATTCAAAGAAGCCATTCCAATTCAGTCAAAGGATCTTAAGAACAGAAGATGATTTATCCATTTCAAGCATGATCTCCAAAAATCAAAAGAACATATCTTTATAAGGAAAAATCACATGTCAACACTTGAAATGTAAAGGACAAAAATAACAACTTTCAAGGGTATTACATGAGGCAATATTTCAAGCATGAAACCAAGCTTTTCCTATAGGCTATAGTAATTTGGCATAGGGCCAACCCAAAGAGAAGGTAACCTGGATCCAATCCTTAATGCCTTGATTTTAATTGTGGCTCTAGACTACACCATACCTGAATCCATTTTTTGCATCTTAAGTTTCAACTCTACATCTTCATATATAGGATAACATCCATCATCTACATATTCGTGCTCTTTAAAAGTTGCATATTTAGGTGAATAACCAAACTAACAAAGAATTTACTCATAGGTATATGCATGTTGCTGATTTTCACTAGAAAATAGATTTGGAGGTGGACTGTAATCATCTGGGAATGAATTTTACAAGTTTGGAGGTAGAGTGAACTGGTATTCCTATTTCTGTAAGTAGGAATTCCACTTTGGGAATGAAGCCATGATTTCACATCTTTATGAATGGTAGAAAAATGGAAAGATGTTGAAGACAATGTATGGAAATGCGTTGAAAAATAAATTCTACAACTGAGAGAGTGGGTTACTTAGACCAATGGAGTCATTATTTGTTCTTGGTATACCTTCTAAGAATAGAATTTCATTGAGCTCACAAAAAATCAATAAAATTTAGTGAATACAAACATACCCACTTGTGAAAAATCTTACTCTTGTTGTCTGACTGGGCATGCCAAAAACTATTTTCACAAAACCACAACACCCCTGAATTGTCAGCATGTGAATGGGGCATTCTCTGTGATTGGGTAACATGGGAATCACCTCTCAAGATGTGGGACTTATGGGCCTAAGGTGAACCTTCTAAGAAGGTTGTCTTCCTCTTCCTAAACTAATCACTACACTACTCCTAATCTAATACAAATAACTAACTAGACATATACTAAGATTTCCAAGGATACCGAGAGAGATATTGCATAAAGTAAAACCTACAGTGCAAGTGGTGATGCACTAAGAAAGGGATTTGATAGACAAATTTCTAGCCTGTTAATGAATAAGGATGAGAATGGGAAGGATGGACATGAATCACAAACCTAATTACACACAACACTTCATTCCTGTTAAGCACAACATCTTCCAAAACCTGTAATAGAAACACAGGGTTACATGGTGTAACAGCCTCGACAATAGATATATTCCTCTTTTGCATTCAAGTGTTGACATGTGAATTTATAGATAAATATGTGTTATTTTGACTATTGAAGATCATGCTTGATAAGGATAAATCTTTTATGTTCTTAAAATCATTAGACTGAAATTATATGGCTGTCAATAATTCATTTTCACTTTGGAAAGATGAGCTGTAAATCTAGTTTTAAGAGTTGCATACTTATTTCTTCTTCCGACTCATCCTTGGATCAATTTCAGTGATCCAAGGAATGTTTCAAGTATTCTTCATAGACTGAATGGTAAAATTGACATTCAGTATTTTAAGGAACATAGAAGACTGAATTTTGCATCATACTAATTCTTGGTCTTGTTGCAATGTGTTTTCTTTCAGTTCTATGTTTTTGCCTCGGGTCTTTGGTGATTGATCTTGGTAGGACATTAAGGACTTAAGTAATAATTCAATTATCTATGTGGAGAAGTTTGGAGTCCTAAAAATCTAAGGACTATAATAACGGTAACATAAGTTAGGTAAGAACAGCTATGTTCTAGCTATGTTTATTTATTGGAATTATGTTCTAACCTAAGCCTCTTACTCTATTCTGGGGTTGGCATCCTAACCTAAGCGTTATGCTAAGAGAATAAGGGAAGAGTTACTAAGGGGATACTAAGCTATTTTAGCTACTACCTAATACTAAAGGGTTGTGATTTGAACCTAACCTAGGGTGGGAATTCTAATGGCTAATGTTCTAAGGCATATGCTAGCAATTGTTAAATTATCCTAAGTTCTATTTAAATATAACCTAAACTAAAGGGAACCTAAAGGGTTCACATGACATAAAGGTGACGGTTCAAATGAAATTTAAATGATTTGAAAGGGGGTTTAAATGAAGAAGTACTACTAGATTTGGTAGAGGGATAGTGGACTTAGTGGAGGCCTACATGGAAACTCCACTAACAGATGGAATTGTATTTTTGTGTTGATTTGGCATTCACCAGATTTATGAGGTAGTGGTAAGGAAATATAAGAGGGAATTTTGGATTGAATGGAATTTATGGAATTTATGAGCCTCAGTCTTCGCGTGCAAACCATCTTGGAAACATAGGAGGTGGGTTTGTAGAAGGTCATTTTGTTTTTTCTGTACATGGCGGATTTTTCTCTGCATGGAGCTAATTGGTTCTTCGAACCAGAAGTTTGACTTTCACTTCAAAGGTATTTTTGGTTTCTTTGGCCTAATTTTAATTGAAGGAAAGTATTTGAGGTGAAGGAGGAAGAGATGTTTGATTTTTGATCTATCTTGGAGGAGAAAAATAGTTGGAAGCTTGGCTAGAAGTATCCTTTGATTTGGTGGAAGCACTATCAGGCATGATAGGCTCTAACTATTAAAATTCTTTGCATTTTTCTAAATGAATCATTAGAACAACTCTGCACTCATGAGATTCTTGTTTTCTTTCCTATCTAGTTATTTCTCTTGCTAGGGTTTTATGGATCCTTTTGTGTTTGATTTAAATCCATGGAAAAATGGTATTTTTTGGAAATTGGCTTTCTGTGCTAAGTTTTACGGCCTGCATGCAAGTAAAAATTGTATTAGAACTTGTTTTTTATCTCTGTTTTTCTCTCTAGATCTTGTATTCGACAGTTATGTGCATTGAATTGACTTTTGTGAGAGTAAAAGCATATGAGCTTAGGGAAACTTAGGTTCTATTTTTATTTCTTCTGGGTTGCGATCTTTGGATGCAGACTCCGTGTTGAAACTTTGCTTGTTTAGATGTTTAGAACTTGTGCTTATTGAGTTGTTGCTTGGAGTTCATTTTTAGCACTATACATGCATTGTCTTGTTAGTATAGTTTTGAATGTTTGTGTTCGAAGCTCAGGTGCATCTCTGTACTTTTGTTTAACACTTGAGTGTTATGGACTCTTATTTGGGTTGATTTATTTGAACCTATGTCCTGGTATCTTCTATTGGGTTATTATTTAGTAATGACTGAGTTATATCTCTTTACTGGAGTGAATACTCATCAAGGAATTGTGTGGGAACCTATTTGAGTCGTTTAAATATCTCTTTTGAGCTTTGGAACTGGAAATGTCTTAAGGAATGTTGAACTTCTATTATGTTTTTGACTGTATCGACTTCTTGGGATAATATAAGCGTGGGAATTGGAGGAAGTGTTATCTACCCACTATTTAGTAGAAACCCATGTTTTGGGTTGACTGTATAAAGTTTGGACTAAGGCACCACTGTCGTAATTTTGTGGTTGCGAAGTTCTGTTCTTAATGTTTCGTTCTTGTTGCTTTGGAATTTAAGACTGAGACAACTTCTGTATTGGATGTTTTGGGTTATAGCTCTCCCACACTTCTGTCTCTTTGAATAAATCAGGTTTTAGTGGAAAATTTAGGATATTACCATGGACACTGGAATAATTAGAAAGGATCCCTTCTCTGTTCAGTTGCATTGAGTTTGATTCCTTTGAATAATGAATTGTTTACTTTTTATATTATTTGGTGAAGCATTTAAGAGAATTCAATATTGGGTTCATGGCTAACTCTTAACCTTATCGTTATTGTTTTGAGATGTTATTCTCGAATGAAATAGTGAAAAAACCTTGGCTTATCTTTGAGAAATAAAATATATATACATATGTGTATTCTTTTGTGAATGGTATATTGATTCGGGTCTGCAGTGTGCTTTCATCCTGAATTAGTTTGAAACTGGAACTTCTTGTTCAGTTGAAACGATACGATTTATCATTGGTTCTCTTTTATTTGAGTTACTATCCTTCTATCCCTGGATATGCTCATAGTTTGAACTTTTATGTACTCGAATATCTTTCGAGATGGAGATTTATTTTGATCTGTTGGTCTACCTTGTCGAACCATTGATAAAATAATGTTAAGAATTAGTAGCCAAGAGGGTTCTATTGTTAAGTACATTGATACTTATGGTCTGACTATTGTTGACTAGTTTTGTCTAGTCTATAGTGGAAAAGAGTAGGTTTGTCTCTTGTACTCTTTATCTTTTGTGAAGATCATGAGTAGAGATTAACTCCTCTTTGGGCTACTAGGTTTGTGATCACTATTTTCTAATCTTATTTGATAATTTCCTTCATGGAAAGTTGGAAATGGAGTTGTAGTTGGACTGTTATAGTTTTCCTTACCTTCTTGTTTGGTTATGGAATTTTGTTTGATGTATATTCTAATGATTGAATGTGCAATATTGTTATCTTGAAAAGGAATAGGTAAATCATGTTATAATCTAGTCTGTTTTCTTTGATGTTATAGGTTTGGGCTAAGTTTATCATGGTTCTTACTTAGGATATAGATGAATCATCCCTGAAGGAACCATGTTGTATACATTTATTTTGTCTCTTAGAAAAGATAAATGTGGTATTCCATTAGGATAGAATTATGAAATAATGGGATGATAGGTTTGGTTGTTTTTTTTCTAGCCATTGATAGTATTAAAAGAACTTTAAGATCTTAGGTAGATATTGATTATTATATTATTCTTTTCTCTTTAAAGATGATCTTGAATTGTTAAGTACTTCCTTTCTTTTTGTTATCACTTATGTTGATTGTATGATGATTTAATTATCTCATTAAAGCAGTGTTGCTTTAATGATACAATTAGTGGAATGCACTTCATTTTAATGATTAGTTCTTATCATGCTCAGTTCATTGAACTGACCCATGCTAGATATTTTTGCAGATGGATGATTTAAGTGGTAAAAGAAGGCAAAAAATTATATGATGCATTGGTTGATATATGTATAAATTCTTAGTAAAGAATTTTGATTCATTCTTTTGTTGTATTGTAAAGAAAAGTTGTATACTTTATAGAATGAAGGTTTTTGTTATGTACTATGCCTAATGAGCATAGTCTTGTAAATTTTATAAGTTGTAATGATGAATTATGAGTTGTGATTTATTTTCATTGGTTGTGAATATTATCTCGTACTTTTTATAAAGAAGATGAAAGTTCCATCTTGTTGATATTCTTTATATTATGTTATGTTTATCTCATTATCTTTGATAAATGATTAATGGGAATTAGTTCAATTTCCCCTATAATGAAGCAAATTTTTGAGTTGAATAATATGATGTGTTTTATCTAAATAGTTTAACATAATAATGTGTCATGCATAATGAACATGCATTATGAACTAAGGATATTGGGAATGATATAGCCTAATACTTAATCATATAGAGAAAGACACTTTCTCTCTCTCAATTGAATATAAACCTAAAAGGTTGGGAGATATGATTACTAATTATTAGACTTCATTTTGTATGAAGTCTACTTTAATTGGATATATACATATGATAAAAATTCCTAAAAGTTAAAGAATGTTTAAAAAGAAACTTATGATATCACTGCCCTATTTTGGTTAATTACTGGTTTAACTGAGAAAATGAATATTAAAAGAAACCATAAGTTTAAAAAAGTTCTTTAATACTCGTTTGATACAAATATACAATAATAACTTATGGAGTGTTTAATTAGGGTTTAGGAGGGTTGTTGTAGTCAAGAAATAATCCAAATTAACAATGTATTAACAATCTCCTTGGGGTATGTACATCTCATGAGGCAGTTTATGTAGGATGTTGGCACACATCAACTACAGGGCTGTACTTTCAAGAATACTTGGGTCTTCTTGAGAATACAACGTTGTAATTGACATGTGGCATCACCCTTCCTAATTGATCATCCAGATCTACACACAATAAGAAATCGAACTTGAACTTAGTTTCTCTCTAGGTCAGGATAGGAGCATATTTAGGATAGGAATTATCTCACAATGGATCAAGGTACCTTGGAAACTATGATTGACTTAGGTCAACTGAGTATGCCCATCTACCCTAGGCCATTGTGAGAATCTTCCTACAATAAGTTATGTTTCTATCTAGGGCTAGGGTTAAACCTGGGACAAGTGGACTGACGGTAGTCAGTAAAGACCAATCATTATAATAGCAGGAGTGAGGTGAAGGACGTATTCCAATATGACGAGTATTTTGTCTAGGAATAGTGACATACATAGTATGTTGTAAGTCTTTGGCCAAAGTATTGCAATTTGTTAGTTACATTTTCCTATGTCACCAAGTTTAAAACAACATGATATCAGATGAATATTGGCAACAGATATTCAAATATGTTCTTTAAATATATCACTTAGTACCTGGTGTAGGTTAGAAATACCAGGTATATGAGGTATATGATTTGTATTCAATACATAAGATAACATATATAGATCCATAGTTTACCAAGTTATGGAATGAATAGATCGGTGGATCACCGAGTCATTACAACTGCATATGGTTATCTATTTTAATTTGATTGGCATGGAATGTTTGTTCTAAATAATACTTTATTTAGAATAGTGAACATTATATATATAAAAAATATTCCCTTGTTTCTAAATTCTTAAAATGGGAATGTTACATCTTGGTATTATAGATGAAGGTTGCAGCTCTTGGACCTATTGTTTCCATAATCTGATGAAACTTAAATTTTCTTTTAACAAAAAATGGTTAGAACAAGAGGAAATGTTGCAAATAACCCTCCACATGAGGAAGGAGCAATAGTTTCCTAGAAACGTGATGAGATCCTTGCTGCCCTGTTGGACACAAGAGATCATTTGGATATAATTGAACAACAAGTAATGGGTAATGAGGAGGAAGAAGAAGCTGATAACAATAATCAACCACCTCTAGGGGACAATGCCAATGTGGGTGTTGATAATAACAATGTTAACATACCTGTTCAGCCTGAGAACAAAAAGGCTAGGTTAGAAGCTGAACTCACTAATGATATAAAAAGGATAAGTCCACCTAAGTTTGATGACACCACATTAGGAGATGGAGCTGAGAATTGGCTCAGTGAAATGAAGAAATACTTTGCAATAAGGAATTTCTCAGAAGAAACAAAGGCAATATGGGGAGCATATCAACTTTCTCACGAAGCATGTGGTGGGACAACCGTAAGGCTGAGTTAAACATTGATGAAGCTAATATCACATGGGACCAATTTAAAGGTTACTTTAGGCAATGATGGCTACCAAAACTCTACTATGATCAGAAAATGACTGAATTCCAGAACTTAGCTCAAGGGAAGCTAACTGTAACCTAGTACTGGGAGCGATTTACAAAACTCCTTAAGTATGTACCTCAGTACCAAATAGATGAGAAGTTCAAGATATGGAAATTCATCATGGGATTGAATCCTGCTATAGGAGGAGAGGTGGATGTTCACAGCCCAACCACAATGGAAGGGGTTGTTGAAAAATCCATAAGGTAGGAACAGAAATTAAAGGCAATTTATGCTCATAAGGAGGAAGTAAGGAAGAAAAATCCCAACTCCTCTTCATCATCTCTTGCACCCAAGAAAGGACCATGGAAAAATTCAGAATGAAAAGTAAGTTTTCATCTGATACTAATAAGAAAACAGCAACAATAAATTTGTCTGGTAATGCATGAGAACAACTTTGCTAAGATTAATAATAACAGACAGAAGTCCTATGGGGGTTAGAATGATAACTCTAAGGCTGGAAATAAATCCGAGCCTAGGAAGGGACCTATAAGAGGTTGTTATAACTGTGGCAAAGATCATTATGTGAATCAATGTCCTCTGAAGAGGGATGACTGTAATTAGTAGCACAAGATACACACTGCAGTAGCTGACAAGCAAGATGAGAAATAGGCCACACCCATAGAAGTTCCAGGTAAGTTATTTGGCTTACCTATAACTATTCTTTTTGATACTGGAGCTACTGAATGTTTTATTTCTAGTAAATTAGCATCAAAACTAAAAAGAAAATATGGAAACATGGACTGTATAGTATGGGAATAATGTTGTTCATATGGTTAGTATGTGTCTTTTTGGAGCAGTCCTTGATTTACCTAACTTTTCCACTGAGGTTGATCTTTATGTTGCACCTTTGGGGTCTTATGATGTAATCATAGGTGTTAATTGGTTAGCAGAACATAAGGCTAAAGTGGACTATTTTGAAAAACACATTAGTTGTTTAGATGACCTATAGAAAACAACAGAGATTCAAGGTGTGAAATGTGAGATTTCTGTTAGAAAATTGTCAGCTATGCAACTTAAAAAGGCCAAAAATAAAGGATGTACCTTATATGCAGTAAAAATTACTGAATCAACAGAAGAGAGTAGTGATATTATGGAATGATATCCACTATTACGAGACTTCAGTGATGTATTTTAGAAGAATTACTAGGTCTTCCACCCAAAAGGGAATTTGATTTCATGATTGAGATCAAGCCTGGAACTGAACCTATTTCTAAAGCACCGTATCGAATGACTACTACAGAACTAGTAGAGCTTAAGGCTCAGTTGCATGAACTTTTGTCTCAAGGTTTGATTAGACCAAGTGTTTCACCTTGGGGAGCACCTGTAATTTTTGTGAAAAAGAAAGATGGAACACTTAGATTGTGCATTGATTATAGAATGTTAAACAAGGCAACAATCAAGAATAGATACCCACTCCCTAGGATTGATGATTTATTTGATCAGATGCATGGAGCATCAGTATATTCTAAGATAGATATTCAATCTGGATATCATCAATTGTGAATTAAGGATGAGGATATTCATAAAACAACTTTCAGAACAAGGTATGGATATTATGAGTTCACGGTTTTAACTTTTGGATTAATTAATGCACTTACAACATTTATGAATTTAATGAATAATATCTTTCAAGAATACTTGGAAAAAATTGTGCTCGTATTCTTGGACGACATTCTCATATATTCAAAAAGTATTGAGGAACACCATGAGCATTTGAAGATAGTTTTGGGAATATTAAGAAAGAGATGGTTATTTGGTAAGCTATCTAAATGTTCTTTCTATGACACAAAAGTACACTATTTGGGACATGTAATAAGTAAAGATGGAATTGCTGTAGATCCTTAAAAAATTATAGCTATAACAGAGTGGCCTGCACCTAAGAATGTACATGAAGTTAGAAGCTTCATGGGACTTGCTGGCTACTATAGGAAATTTGTAAAATATTTTTCTAAGATAGCTGCACCAATAACTTCCTTACAGAAGAAAGATAAAAAGTTTGTTTGGAGTGAGAAATGTGAAATTGCATTTAAAACCTTGAAGGAACAGTTAACTTCAACACCTATTCTTGTAGTACCAGATCCTAATGGAGATTTTATGGTGGTAACTGATGCATCAGGTGAAGGTCTAGGAGGTATTTTGTTACAAAATGGTCATGTCATAGCTTATGAAAGTAGAAAACTAAAGCTACATGAGTTGAATTATGCTCCACATGATTTAGATCTTGCTGCCATAGTTCATGCGCTACAAGTTTGGATACATTACCTACTTGGTAAACCTTTTGAATTGAAAACTGATCACCTTGGACTGAAGTATATCTTCACTCAGCCAAATATTAATGCAAGACAATGAAGGTGGTTAGAGTTTTTGTCCCAATATGATTTTGACATCAGTTATAGTAAGGGTAAAGAAAATAGAGTGACAGATGCTCTAAGTTGTAGGAAGCACATTTCTACTCTTATAACGTTAAGAAATCAGTTTAAGGATGAAGTAAAAAGTGTAATGGAATCTGACTCTTACTTTCAGCAAGTAAAAGTAGCACTTGCTGTAGATTCGAATGATTTGAGGTATAAAGGTTTTCACTTTGATAAAGAAGGAATATTACGATTTGAAAACAGAGTCTATGTACCTTCGCTAAATGATTTGAGAAAGAATTTGTTAGTAGAATTTCACAACTCACCTTTTTCTGGACACCCTGACATTACAAAAATGATTGCTGACATAAAACAACAATATTTCTAGAAAGGAATGAAAAAGGATGTTCTAGACTTTGTGACACATTACCTTGAATGTCAATGTGTTGAGGCAGAACATATGCACCCAGCCAGTTTGTTGTATCCTCATAGCATGTCATAGTAAAAATGGCAGGTAATAAGCATGGATTTTGTACAAGAGTTATCTATGTCAAGAAATAAGCATAATGTTATCTTAGTAGTTGTGGATAAACTAACAAAAGTGGCACATTTTATTAATGGAAATCTGAAGGATGATTCTCCTATTTTTAAAAGAAGATTTGTACACGAAATTTTCAGATAACATGGAGTACCTGAGTTAATCATTTCAGATAGAGATCCTAGAATGACATCAAGATTTTGGAAAATGCTTAATGCAGCTTTAGGGACTAAGTTGAATTTTAGTTCTGCGTATCATCCAGAAATGGATGGACAGGCTGAAAGAGTAAACCAAGTTTTAGAAGATATGTTACGAGATGTATTGCATGGATCAACAGTATAAGTGGGAAGAGTACCTTCCATTAGTTGAATTCACATACAATAATACATATCATGCTTCTCTTAAGATGGCACCTTTCGAGGCATTATATAGAAGAAAATGTAGAACCCCTATTAGTTGGGATAACATAGAGGATAGAGAGGTAATTGGACCTGAAATTCTTACTGAAATGGAACAATAAGTTAAATTAATTTGTGAACACTTGAAAGAAGCAGCAGATAGGTAAAAGAGTTATGCTGACTTAAAGAGGGTTGATAGGAAATTTGAACTTGGTGAGAAAGTCTTTCTTCAGGTTAAACCGAAAAAGAGTTCTATAAATTTTGGCAAGGCTGCCAAGTTATCACCTCGTTATGTGGGACCTTTTGAGATAGTTGAAGTAATCAACCCTGTAGCTTATCATTTAGCATTACCTCCTACTTTGTCATGAATGCATGATGTTTTCCATATTTCTTTACTTAAGAAATACATTTCAGATTTATCACACGTGTTAAATTGGAATTCCTCACAGGTCCAAGACCAAGGAATAATCGTGGTTAAACCCATACGAGTGCTTGAAACTCACCAGTTGCATTTGAGAAATCGTGAGATAAGTCAATGCAAGGTCCAATGGGACCAGTTTAATGAAGAAAGTGCAACTTGGGAAAACCTTGAGGATATGAAAACTATTTTCCATATCTATTTGAATAGGATTGACTTTGTTGACTGATAAAAATGTGTGATTTTATCTTTGTAATACAATAAGTATGTAAATTTTGGGAAGATATTTATTTATTTTGAATAAACAACTATATAATGTTGATTTCTGGAACTTAATTAATGCTGATATGTTTTTGACATATGGTAAGAAAAGTGAATAGGATGATTTTTCCTTGATGCAATCTGTTAAAAAATGAGATAATCATCAGGACGATGATTATTTTAGGAGGGAAGCATGTAACACCCTCGACAACTGATATATTCCTCTTTTGCATTCAAGTGTTGACATGTGATTTTCTAGATAAAGATGTGTTCTTTTCACTGTTGAAGATCATGCTTGATAAGGATAAATATTTTTTGTTCTTAAAATCATTAGACTGAAATTATATGGTTGTCAAGAATTCATTTTCACTTTGGAAAGATGAGCTGCAATCTAGTTTTAAGAGTTGCAGACTTATTTCTTCTTCTAACTCATCCTTGGATCAATTTCAGTGATCCAAGGAATGTTTCAAGTCTTCTTCATAGACTGAATGGTAAAATTGACATTCAGTAGTTTAAGGACATATATAAGACTGAATTTTGCATGATACTAATTCTTGGTCTTGTTGCACATGTGTTTTCATTCAGTTGTATGTTTGTGCCTGAGTCTTTGGTGATTGATCTTGGTGGGACATTAAGGACTTAAGAAAAATTCAATTCTCTGTGGAGAAGTTTGGAGTCCTAAAAATCTAAGGACTATCCTAATGGTAACCTAAGCTAGGTAAGAACAACTATGTTCTAGCTATGTTTATTTATTGGAATTTTATTCTAACCTAAGCCTCTTATTCTAATTATGGGGTTGGCATCCTAACCTAAGCGTTATGCTAAGAGAATAAGGGAAGAGTTACTAAGGGGATACTAAGCTATTTTAGCTACTACCTAATACTAAAGGGTTGTGATTTAAACCTAACCTAAGGTGGGAATTCTAATGGCTAATGTTCTAAGGCCTATGTTGGTAATTGTTAAATTAACCTAAGTTCTATTTGAATCTAACCTAAACTAAAGGGAACCTAAAGGGGTCGCATGACATATGGGTGATGGTTCCAATGGCATTTAAATGATTTGAAATGGGTTTAAATGAAGAAGTACTACAAAATTTGGTAGAGGGCCAGTGGACTTTGTGGAGGCCTATGTGGAAACTTTACTAACAGATGGAATTGTATTTTTGTGTTGATTTGGCATTCGCCAGATTTAGGAGGCGGTGGAAGGAAATATAAGTGGGAATTTTTGATTGAATGGCATTTATGGAATTTATGAGTGTCATTCTTCGCGTGCAAACCTTCTTGGAAACATAGGAGGTGGGTTTATAGGAGGTCATTTGGTTTTTCTTGCATGGAAAATTTTTCTCTACATGGAGCTAACTGGTTCTTTGAACCAGTAGTTTGACCTTCACTTCAAAGGTATTTTTTGTTTCTTTGGCCTAATTTTGATCAAAGGAAAGTATTTGAGGTGAAGGAGGAAGAGATGTTTGATTTTTGATCTGTCTTGGAGGAGAAAAAGAGTTGGAAGCTTGGCTGGAAGTCTCCTTCGATTTGGTGGAAGCACTATCAGGCATGATAGGCTCTAACTATTAAAATTCTTTGTGTTCTTCTAAATGAATCATTAGAACAACTCTTCTCTCATGAGATTCTTGTTTTCTTTCCTGTCTGGTTATTTTTCTTGCTTGGGTTTTATGGATCCTTGTGTGTTTGATTTGAATCCATGGAAAAATGGTATTGTTTGGAAATTGGCTTCCTGTGTTAGTTTTACAACCTGCATGTAAATAAAAATGGTATTAGAACTTTTTTTGAATATATGTTTTACTCTCTTGAGCTTGTATTTGAAGGTTATGTGTATTGAACTGACTTTCATGACAATAAAAGCATATGAGCTTAAGGGAAACTTGGTTCTATTTTTATCTTTTGGGTTGTGATATTTGGATGCTACTCGAGTTGAAATTTTCTGTTTTGTTTAAGACTTATGTTGGAGCTTCGCTTTACTTAGAACTAGTGTTTAGAAAACTCATGCTTGTTGAACTGTTGCTTGGAGTTCATTTTTAGCACTGTACACACATTATCTTGTTAGTATAGTTCTAAATGTTTGTGTTTGAAGCTCAGGTTCATCTCTGTACTTCTGTTTAACACTTGAGTATTATGGACTCGTATTTGGGTTGATTCATTTGAACCTGTCCTGGTATTTTGTATTGGGTTATTCTTTAGTGATGATTGAGTTATAGCTCTTTACTGGAGTGAATAATCACTAGGGAACTGTGTGGGAACTTTTTGAGTCGTTTAAATCTCTCTTTTGAGCTTTGGAACTGGAAACGTCTTAAGGAATGTTGAACTTCTGTTATGTTTTTGACTGTATCGACTTCTTGAGATAGTATGAGCATGGGAATTGGAGGAAGTGTTCTCTCCCACTATTTGGAAGAAACCCACATTTGGGTTGATTGTATAAAGTTTGTACTAAGGAACCACTGTTGTAATTTTGTGGTTGTGAAGTTCTATTTTAATATTCCATTCTTGTTGCTTTGGAATTTAAGAATGAGACAACTTTTGTATTGGGCGTTTTGGTTCTAGCTCTCCCACTCTTCTGTCTCTTTGAATAAATCAGGTTTTAGTGGAAAATTGGGATATTACCATGGACACTGGAATAATTAGAAAGGATCCCTTCTCTGTTCAGTTGTATTGAGTTTGATTCCTTTGAAATCATGAATGGTTTACTTTTTGTATTATTTGGTGAAGCATTTATGAGACTTCAATCTTGGGTTCATGGCTAACTTTAAACCTTATCATTATTATTTTGAGATGCTATTCTTGACTGAAATAGTTAACATACCTTGGCTTCTCTTTGAGAAAGAAATATATATATGTGTGTATTCTTTTATGAATGGTATATTGATTTGGGTCTGCAGTGTGCTTTTATCCTGAATTAGTTTGAAACTAGAAATTCTTGTTCAGTTGAAATGATAAGATTTATCATTGGTTCTCTTTTATTTTTGTTACTATCCTTCTATCCCTAGATATGCTCATAGTTTGAACTTTTCTGTACTCGAATATCTTTCGAGATGGAGATTTCTTTTGATATGTTGGTCTACCTTATCAAACCATTGATAAAATAATGTTGAGAATTAGTAGCCAAGAGGGTTATGTTGTTAAGTAAACTTATACTTATGGTTTTGACTATTGTTGACTAGTCTTGCCTAGATTTTATGGAAAAGAGTAGGTTTGTCTCTTGTACTCTTTATCTTTTGTGAAGATCATGAGTAGAGATTAACTCCTCTTCAGGGCTACTATGTTTGTGAACACTGTTTTTGATTTGATTGATAACTTTCTAACATGAAGAGTTGGAATTGGAATTGTAGATGGACTGTTCTTGTTTTCCTTACCTTCTTGTTTGGTTATGGAATTCTGTTGATGTATATTCTAATGACTGAATGTGCAATATTGTTATCTTGGAAAGGAACAGGTAACTCATGTTATAATCTGGTCTGTTGTCTCTGATGTTATAGGTTTGGGTTGATTTTATAATGGATCTTTCTTAGGATATAGATTAATCATCCCTGAAGGAACCATGCTGTATACATTTATTTTATCTCTTAGAAAAGATAAATGTGGTATTTTATTATGATAGAATTATGAAATAATGGGATGGTAGGTTCGGTTGTTTGTTTTCAAGCCATTGATAGTATTAAAAGAAATTTAAGATCTTAGGAAGATATTGTTTATTATATTATGATTTTCTCTTTAAATATGATCTTGAATTTTTAAGTATTTCCTTTCTTTTTGTTATCACTTATGCTGATTGTATGATGATTTAATTATCTCATTAAAGTAATGTTTCTTTAATGATACAATTAGTGGAATGCACTTAATTTTAATGATTAGTGCTTATCATGCTAAGTTCATTGAATTGACCCGTGCTAGCTATTTTTGCAGATGGATGACTTAAGTGGTAAAAGAAGGCAAAAAATTATATGATGCATTGGCTGATATATGTATAATTCTTAGTAAATAATTCTGATTCATTCTTTTATTGTAATGTAAAGAAAAGTTGTATAATTTATGGAATGAGGGTTGTTGTTATGCAGTTGCCTAAAGGGCATAGTCTTGTAGATTTTATATGTTGTAATGATGAATTGCGAGTTGTGTTTTATTCGCATGGGTTGTGAAAATTATCTCATACTTTTTATAAGGAAGATAAAAGTTCCATCATGTTGATATTATTTATATTATGTTAAGCTTATCTTGTTATCTTTGATAAAATGGATAATGGGAATTAGTTCAATTTCCCCTATAATGAAGCAACTTGTTGAGTTGCATAATATTGTATTTATCTCAACAACTTAACATAATAAGGTGATGCATAATGAACATGCATTAAGGAATGTGGACATTGGGAATGATATACCCTAATACTTAATCATGTAGAGAAAGATTCTTTCTCTCTCTCAAATGAATATGAAGTATGATTATTATTTATTAGACTTCATTTAGTATGAAGTCTACTATTATTAGTTATATGCGGTTGTTAAACCTTTCTGAAAGTTAAAGAACATTTAAAAAGAAACTTATGATATTGCTATCCTGTTTTGGTTAATTATTGGTTTAACTAAGAAAATGAACATTAAAAGCAACCATAAGTTTAACAAAGTTATTTAATACTCGATTGATACAAGTATACAATAAGAAATTATGGAGTGTTGGATTAGGGTTTAGTAGGGTTGTTTGTATTCAGGCATAATCCAAATTAACAACATATTAACAATCTCCTTGGGTATGTACATCTCGATGAGGTAGTTTCTGTAGGATGTTGGCACATGCCAATTGCAGGGCTTTAATTTTGAGAAGACTTGGGTCTTCTTGAGAATACAATGTTGTAGTTGATATGTGGCATCACCCTTCCGCATTGATCATCTAGATCTACACATAATAAGAACTCAGACATGAACTTAGTTTCTCTCTAGGTCAGGATAGGAGCATATTTAGGATAGGAATTAGCTCCCAATGGCTCATGGTACCTTGGCACATACGATTGACTTAGGGCAACCAAGTATGCCCATATATCCTAGGCCATTGTGAGTGTCTTCCTACAATAATTTATGTTTCTATCTAGGGCTAGGGTTAAATCTGGGACAAGTGGACTGACGGTAGTCAGTAAAGACCAATCATGATAATAGAGGAGTGAGGTGAAGGACATATTCCAATATGACGAGTATGTCATCTAGGAATAGTGACATACACAGTATGTTGTAAATCTTTGGCCAAAGTATCGCAAGCTACTGGTTACGTTGTCCTATGTCACCAAGTTTAAAACAATGTGATATCAGATGAATATTGGTAACAGATATTCAGATATGTTCTTTAAATAGATCACTCAATACCCAGTGTAGGGTAGAAAGACCAAGTATACAAAGTATATGATATGTATTCAATACATAAGATAACATAAATAGATCGGTAGCTTACTAAGTTATGGAATGAATAGATTGGTGGATCACCGAGTCATTACAGCTGCATATGGTTATCTATTTGAATTCAATTGGCATGGAATGTTTGTTCTAAATAATGCTTTATTTAGAACAGTGAGCATTATATATATATATATATATATATATATATATATATAAAAGAATCCCTTGTTTCTAAAGTCTTAAAATGGGAATGTTACACATAGTATACCTATAAACATGAGAGAGGTAAAAGGAAGAAACAAAAATGGTGCAAGGATAGACAATTAGTCACAAAACATCATTTTATTACTCCAAGTACATGCATAGTGCATCATTACGGCAGGAAGAGGCAAAGGTTTCCATTATAATATTTGGAAGGAAGTCTTGAAATCTTGTAAATTCATAACAACTCAGCTTGAGAAAAAGAGGGGAAGCATGGAAAAAAAATTATAACTCCTTGAAATAATGCACCCGTTTACATTTTATATCATTCTATGTTGTGTAAGAGAAAGAAGGAGAATTCCCTAAAATCTAGGTATGAGTGTAGAAAATTAGGTGAACCATGTTATTGGTCATACTATCCTCTAGCATCCAAAGCTTTCATAAATTATTGCTTGTATCCAAAGAAAAATCCTCCCTCCACTATGCTTCATAAATATTTATATGCCCCCTCTAATTAAATTTCAAAAAACAATATTTTAATAAATTTTGGAAAGCACCTTGATGTGTTTTGGGAGGTCCACGGGGTTTTATTTTTCTTTAAAGGGGTTATGTGTTTCTTAGGAGGCTAACTCACCAACTAGCTCACCTACTAGCTCAGTGAGATGGTTGATGACCTCTTTGATTTGCACCATATGGTGGGTTCCTTAGTCACCGACCACTTTGTTTATTTTACCCCATCCAACTTTATTTTCCCTCATCTTGCATGTTGCGTGTTGACCAAGCTCCATGTCTTAACCACCTTGGGATCCTTTTTGAACACTTTGCATTGATCAGGCTTCCCCAATTCCCACATTATTTTAACATGTTGACCCCTTCGAGCACAAGAATGACTTGTTTTCTTTTATTTGAGCACCTCTTAAATCACTGAGAACTTTAACACGTTATCATCCCTTCCATTTTACATTAAAATTATTGAGCCAACATGAATTTATTTTTGAGCTCCAAGTGTCTACTTTTAGGTACATTGAATACCTCTGCATGTTTTGCATTGGACTAGTGCCTTACACACTGTGTACACAACCAACTCAGACACTGACCTATGGTACCACCTCAAAATCCATTCTTGACCTAACCTCTCCCCAAGACACCGTTGTATGTACCTCGACACTTGGCATGGGCCCCATACTGACCAAGATTCATCCTAAAATCCATATCCAAAGCTACCGATTTGTTAACTGCTAAACCCCTCACTAACCTCTAAAGTCACTTTTTTGGAATTCGGAAGCAAAATCCTCTATGCACTCCGAGTTAATCCTTGCAACTACCCTTTGATGCATGAAATGCATGAAATTTGAACTCCAAATTTCTTAGTTCATACTTCTTAACTCACCCCCAATTTTCATTGAGTCACTTGACCAAATTTCTTAAATTATTTAACTCTGAAATTTGAAGTCTGAAATTAAGACTTCAGAATTCGGATTCCAAGCCCATTTTTCAAACAACTCTTTGGGGTGAGTTTTCATGCATTATCTCAAAAATACTAAAATGGGATACCTCTGAAACCATCCTCGTGCATTTTATTTTGTGTGTCAACATAGCTTGGCTTTCTGAGATCTTTCAAAAAGCTCATTGTTTTGACAAGCTAGCTCACCCATCACTTTTCTCAAACCTCCAGAATTCACCTACCTCGTGCTTTGATTCACTTGGCTCTATGTTTTTTTCCTCATCTCAGTGACTGGTTTGATTTGAGGGAGCATTATTCCACCCAGTGCATTCATCACAAGCCTCTATCATTCCATACACTGAGCCGATTAGTAATCACCTCAACGCCCTCCACTCTGTAAACCAATATGAATTTCATACAACCCAAACCCCTTGCATCTACTTCGAGCATATGCATGTTGATCCATTCACTTTTCCACTACTCCACCTACATTCAACACTTTACTGTATCAATCCCACCTTGGCTCATTTCTTTTATCAAACCTCACTGACACGATTCATTAGCTTCCCCATGCCGACTTGGATCCAATGATTGAGCCCCCTAGGTGAGTTCCTCTCTTCCTCTATCCTGAGCTATTTGACTTATGTTGAGTCATTAACCACCCGACCCCATCCTCCAATGCATGACAATGTGCATGGTTCACCGAGCCATTCCTTGTAGAGCATCCCAAATCTAAACACACACTATAACTTTCCTACATCACCTGTATTAAGTTAAATCCCCTCACTAGATATTATCTTGCATGTGCATTGAAATATGTGCCAAGCTATTTTCCTCAATGAAACTATATGCTCCACATTCCTGTCTAGCTCAAATTACCTACCATGAGCTCGATCTCTCACTCTACCTTAGCTCAACAAACCATGTGACTCTACCATGTCATTATGCTTACCAACTTAACCTAGCTCAATGAGTTAGCCTTTCATGACCTTAAGCAACTTGTCATGGTGGTAATGATCAAACCAAGATACTTGGAGCTCGAATTCCCATAAATGGATGCCATCTCATTGAGTAGCTCACTGAGCTACTTGGTGAGTTATTTTTTCCTCAATGTAATTTAGTCCCCCAAAATTATCCTACCCCGATTTTTTATCTCTTGGGGTTATCTATCGACATTGGTGGGTTCTAGGAGCATAATAAGAATAACTAGAGTTTATTTATCTATTTTAATTATTTCTTCCTTGTTTTGGGTAAATGTGGGCCCTCTGAAGGTATTTTTCTTGTTCTAAGAAAAACTTGAGCCTTCAAAACCTAGAAAAGGGGAAAATAGTCCAATATGATCCTGAACATTCTTGTAACACCATAAATGCTTGAACTACTCGATGAGCTATTTTTTACTCAGTGTAATTTAGTCCCCCAAAATGATCCTACCCTGAGTTTTGATCTCTCAGGGTTCTCTCTCGACATTGGTGGGTCATGTGAGAATAGTAAGACCCCCTAGAATTAATTTATCAATTTCGATCATTTCTTTCCCATGTTGGGAAAATGTAGGCCCACAGAGGAAATTTAATTGTTATGAGAAAACCTTGAGCCTCCAAAACCTGGAAAGGGGGAGAATATTTCAAGATGATCCTGAAATTTCTTGTAACACCGTAAACGCATGTATAAGAAGGTGTGTAGATGTTGGGCCTCAGGATATTGGCTAAGTATAAGAAGGCATGTGGGTGCACGAGACCAATATGAAGAAGGGTGCATGGGGTAAAGGCACATAGGACAAGGGTTTTATAAAGGCATAGTAGAATCCATGACATGCATGCAAGGAAAAGAAAAGGGTTTTAGGACTTAGATATATTCGGTGTTTTAGGGAGCACATGAGAAAAGCATGACCCAACTAAGCATGCGGAGTGGATAAGGTGCTAGCCTGACAACTTGGTGGTCAAGAAAGAAATATTCCATGTGATGAAAGGATCTAGAAAGACATAATTGTAGAGAGTGGAGAGCCCATATGGGATTAGACTATTGTTCTAAGGGTATAAAAATGACTACATCTTGGTTCCATTGTCAGGACCTATTTTGGAAGTTGTTGTGAGAAATGAATACATCTTGGTTCCATTTATGATAGATCGCTTGACCTTGGAAAGTGTTCAAGAATGGATCAAGAGTACGGAGGATGATTTTAATCAAATATTAAGTACTAAAACTAAGTCTGATACACGTAGATGGGTAGAATAGCACATGTATCATGAGTTGTATGAAACCTTCTTCTGTTACTTTCCAGTTGAACTATATGAATGAATTTCAGCATATGCATCGAGATCAAGATAGTACTATAGATCACACATATAAACCCAATATGATTAGTAGAAGCTCCAAGATGTATATCTGACTTGGATGCATGTTGTTGACCACTGGTGGAGAGGAGTATTGACCAACTACACTCAAATACGCCATTTATACATATTCTTGTCTAGAGGTCATTGAGTTTGAATTCTTGAGGGAGTGTAGAGGATCATTTTTACATGTTATCTTGTTGGATATGAAGATCTTGATCATTACATTAATTTTGGAGGCATTCCCTATGACCGGATAAATGTTTTTGAGCATTGGGTGAGGAAGCTAGGGTGGAGGAAGTTATTAGATATTTTGGATGAAAAGGAAAGGGAAAATAGACAACTCAATTACAGTGAGGTACATGAAAGGGAGTTCACTAGATAATGTAAGGTTTTGGGAGTGATGGATTTATGGAGGAAGACATTGTAGGAAGGATTTGAGGTTCACACGAAGTTCATGGAACCTAAGCAGTCTGTGTTACCCCATCTTGGAAAGTAAAGAAGAGAATCCCCTTCAACTTCTGATGAGAGTTTGTTACATAGAGAAAGGAGAGACATTAACACACATTTGAACCCACCTATTGACTAACCCTTGAAACTTAGTTTTCTGGATCAAGAGATAAGTATTATTAATCCAGTTGGTATCGGGGGGAGGAACTGATCTATGCCTAGGAGATATAGTTTCTCGTTTGGGACATCTATGGTTACGTAAACCATTCCTATATTTTGAGGAATTTTTAGACAAGGTGAAAATACACAAATTTTGGATATTGCATCAAGGAGTGGCACGAGACATACAATTGGTAGTGGGGAAATATCACAAACCATTGGCGAATAGTTTAGTGAGGCATTGGGAACAGTAGGCATGACCACTTCAAGCCATTTTCTAGCTACAAGAGGTAGATCTGGTAGTGTAGGGGCTAGAGGACCTTGTGGACCTAGCAGATCTAGAGGATCTCATGGGTTAGGAGGGACATGACCTGATGGGTCTAGTGGATCTGATGGTGGAGGGAACACCGGAGGAAACCAAGGTTCTGGGTCAGGTGGACAAGGGCCTCAGCCACGCCACAAGTATTTTTTGAGATTTCCTTACACCTACTGGACTAAAAAGGTATTAAGGATGTTGTATAGCATGTACACAAGTGTGAATTACTATGGCGTGTGAATGGGTTCACTAACCTAGAGCCAAAGGAAAGTTAGTTTGCAATAACATTGCAAGGGTGCATACATAGCTGGTACCACAAATATGACTCGCATCAAACAGTCATGGATTATAATGCATTAAAAAACACCTTCCATATAGAGTTCAATATCCTTGAGTTTGATCAAAAGAGCATCAACACTATGAAGGAGATCCAACAAGGAATGGAAGAGAGTGTACGAGAGTATGACATATGGTTCAAAACTCTCTTATGAAAACTATCCTATGAAATACACCCCTCTCAACATGCTTAATGGTTTGTTGGAGGATTGATAACACCATTTATAAGGGCACTGTCACACAAGACTCTCACAAACCAATGCGATGCCTTGGAATATTTCCTACGTGTTGAAGTTGTTGGGAGCATTGATACCGATGTGAGCCCTTTCTTGGAGGCTCAAAAAACTGCAATCGCCAAACAGTTGGAGAAGCTATTTGTGAAATCCTCACATGAGATTCATAGTGGTATTTGGTGCACAGATTGTGAAGTGGAAGGGAATAGAAAGGATATTTTCCCTCAGAAATTGGTATGTGACATGACAATAGACTGTGAAATTTACAATGGGGATCATGATACAAGTAGGTGTCCTCTACTATATCATGTGATCTGTAAGAATATGTTTTAATATTACAAGATTTGTACCTCTACGACCCATGATGCCAAGGATTGTAGGCTGATTGACTAAATCCATGATTTCATTGATCTTCATGTGCACTAAAATATCCTTGCATGAAGTTCCAAGGATGATGATCACTGCTATGAAGGGTGCATAGATGAAGGGGCATGTGGAAGTGGTTTTTGTGGATTATTTCATGGTTGCAGTAACTATTATGGAGGAAGGAATGAGTTTCTTTATGGAACCTGTTATAATTGTGGATCAAAATAGAATTATAAACATGAGTGTCTTGATCTGTTGCAATGCTCATGGTGTGGAAATAAGCATAAGTACAAGGAGTTTCCTAAGCTGTTTAAACACATGAGCCAAAAACACCGAAAGGTAAAAGGTTTTGGGATGGTAATCATAAAGAAGGCAAACCCACAGTGGATTCTAAGAGGGGTGCATGAATTAGGATGAGAACCTGTACTAGTGACAATGTGAGTAGAGGTTGCACGCATAAGGGAGATATCGAGACAAAAATTGGTTTTTAGGGAAGAATTGGTACATGGGAAGTATCTAGACCCTACTCATCAAAAGGAGGTGTATTAAGAGACTATGGATGTGATTTGGGGATTATAAGGAGAGATCCAGTGTCTAAAGGAGAAGTTAAGGTAGTTGGAGCAAAGGAAGAATGTTGAGACTGCACAGAAGGATCTAGATGAGGTCAGGGAAGTGTGTAAAATCGTAAGGCAAGAGAATATCATTCCCTTACTGAGAGAATGGTTATGGGAAACGGTAACACACATTGGGAGAGAATGCAAAAGGTAGGTTCTACATGTTAACCTTCCTCATATCCTTGACTATGATAAAGAGATCACATTGAATGTAGTTGATGGGTGGCTTCTGAGTAATATCCTCATTGATACAAGAGCGGAGGTCAATGTTCTCACACTAGATGCTTGACATCAAATGGGAAGGCCCTCATTATATCCATCTTTGAATGTGCTATATATGTAAAACAAGACAAAGGAAATGCCCATTGGAGTCTTAAAGGATGCAGTTATCACTATTCAGGGGGACAATTTCACTAGGACTTTGAAGTCTTGGCACTATCCAAGGTAGATAAATTACCAGCATTATTGTTGGACAGATAAAACACTTATTTGAATTCACACACAGAGTCTGTATGGAAAAATAGGATGGGATTAATGGCACAAAGGAATAGCAAGGCATCGCGCATGGAGGTGCAGAGAAAAACTTTTGGGACATATCTGATTTTGTAGATCATCTATTTTTAGAGGCTAGCATGTGGAACACACAAAGTGATGCCGAGACTTGCACGCCACCCTTTTTCTATATTTCGAGGATCATATCAAATCACTCTTGTATGCAAGCAATCCAAGAATAGATTCATCACTCTAGTTAACTGTAAGTGATCTATAGATATCATACTTGCATGTATGGCTATAATTGTAAAGGGCGTGTGGCTATTATTAGCGTGTGACCTATTTTTGGCATAGTTAGTAGTGAAGGGAAAGTTCCCCACCCTATATATATTAGATTAATCACCTAGTTAATAGAAAGTGGTGTTGAAGGGTTAGAGATTCATGAGTGCATGAGATTAGATAATTGTAATAGATCCGAGTGCACATGACTATTATTGTATCAAGATTTTATATCATTTTCATGTTTAATATATGAAGAATATTGGCCGAACCAATGTGTCTTCTATGTGTTATCATTACATACTATTGATTTATTGATGATTTATACTTAAATGCATGCCTTTATAGATCTGGTTTGGTATAACTATGTAATGATGGATTAGTTTCTAAATATATGTCTTTATTGTTTCATAATACTTCCATCCTGCTAAAAAAACCCTAAAGAGGAACCTAGTACCTTTGTGCACTTCGGGTGAGTGCTCACCCTATGCTGAGTGATGTGCCAGTGCGACTAGGTGTTATCTAAGAATTCTAGGCTGCATCATTGGTTCTGTTATCGGGACCTATTTTTTAGTTATTTTTAGAATGGTTCGTGATGAATACATACTAACTAACTTTGGTGAGCATTGAAGAGTGGATTCACGATCTGGAGGAAGAATACGTATAAAGTTTTAGCACTAGATCTAGATTTAACGCATGCATTTGGGTAGAGTAGAATTTATATGACAGTTTGTACAAAAGCTTCTTTGCTATCATTCCCATATAATAATACGAGTGGTTGACTGCATATGCATCCTAGTGGAATTGGAGGTATCACACACTTGTTTTGACACAAGATGAATTTCAAACACTATATGATGCTGAATTGATCTGGACTCGCGTAGTAGATATCTGGTTTCATGGTGTTCTAAACATCTATATTCTGAAGTATTCAATTTTGACTTATTCATGCCAAGAGGTAGCTAAGTTCTAGCTCCTACAGTATCCTAGAGGGATGTATATTCAAGGTATTCCAGTGACAATCAAGATACTGATGGTAACCTTGAACTTGGAAGATAAACCCATAGCAAGCTAAAAAACTCCACATGTGGGGGTAGGAACAAGATTGGTGAAAGATGATAGACCTAGTGGTAGCATGGTAGAGGGAAGAGAGGTGGCTGAAGTATGATGAGGCATGCTAGAAGGAATTATGCAAGAAGCAAGAAGTTGCAGAATGGATGGCGTTGTGGAGAGAGATGGCTCATGAAGGATTTGAGGCTCATGAGGATGAAGAAGAGCTAGAGCATCAAGAACTCCCCCATCTAGGAAAACATGACAGAGAACCCTCTTTAGCCTCACATGGAAGTGCGCCAGCAGATATGGCCTAGATTGCGGGTGTGAATCTAAGCCAACCTACTGACCTAGCCCTTGCGCTTAGTTTTCTAGTATCTAGTAGAACAGGTAAATAAATTTTTCATTTAGGAAGTGAAAGACTAGAAATAAGTCAGATAGCAAGTACATCAGTGGCAGCACAGACAGCTTCATTATTCTTTGGGAGTATGTTTTTAGGCTCATCATCTACACAAAATATGAGCATGCCAAGTGTGGGATTCACCTCTGGAACTGGGACTATTTCACAGACTATAGGGGTCTAGTATAGTACCAATGTTGGGACATAGGGGAGTGCATCTACAGGCCCTATTCCAAGTTCTAGAGGAGAATTGAGAGATATGGGTAGTTCTAGTTCCTATGGTTTGGGTGGTTTTGGAGGTAGAGGAAACCAAGGAGTTTCCTGGGTCAGGTGGTCAAGGCCTGTAGTAACCCCAAAATATTTATATGGAGATGTCTCTTTAGCTCCTAGAGTATAGAGGTATTAAGGATGCTGCTGAAAACATTCATATGTGTGAAATATTATGGCACATGAAAGGTATCACAACTTTTGAGCACAAGGCAAGTCAATTTGCTACTACATTACAGGTGTGCATGCATAGCTGGTATAGGAAGTTTGATCCCAATCAAAATTTTATTGATTATGTAGCATTGAAAGATGCTTTCTTAAAAGAGTTCCATATCCCAGAGTTTGGGTACAAGAGTATAAGCACACTTAAGGATATAAAGCAAGGCACTACTGAAAGTGTATGTGAGTATGATGCCCATTTTAAAACACTTCTATCCAAACTCTCCTATGACATACATGTAATTCAGCATGCAAAATGGTTTTTTAGGGGATTGATTACTCCATTTTAAAGAGCAATGTCACATAAAACTTATACCAACCCATGCGAAGCATTGGAAGTATCTCTACACGCTCATGCAGTTGGGATTATTGACACTAGAGTTATTTCATTCTTGGAGGCTTGGATAATGGCTATGGTAAAACAATTAGAGAAATTATCAGTAAACTCAGTTCATGAGATGCGCTCAGGAATCTAGTGTACAGATTGTGAAGTGGAAGGCCACACCAAAGATAGTTGCCCTTGCAGATATGTATGTTCACTATTGTTAGACTATGATATTTTCCATTTGAATCATGATGCTAGTCAGTGCCCCCTACTACAATGCATGATCAGGAAGAATGTACCCTCTTTTTATAAAACTTGTAGGTCCACGACCCATGATACTGAAGATTGTAGATTGATTGGCCAGATCCATGATGTTATTGATATTGGGGTGCGATAGGCGAGTGTGGCTGATAGTTCTAAAGGAAAGAATGAGCATTAGGATAGGGATTATAATCAAGCGCACTATGACAAGAATGATGGAAGATTTGAAGGAGGTCTTGAAAGAGGATGAGGATATCGAGGTGGATATGGAGGTTGAGGCCGAGTTGGGAGAAGAGGTGAATTCCCTTGAGGAACTTGCTATACATGTGGCTCACCTGACCATTATAGGCATGAATGCCCACAGAATATTTCCTGTTCATTTTGTTGAAAAGGGCATAGTTATGAAGAGTTTTTGAACTTATATGAGCATCTCAGTAAGTAGCACAAGCAAGAAAATAAAGGTGTGGGTATGGTTAGAATCTAGCACATAGTAGAGAATCAATGGATGCCCAAGTTAACACCAGAACCTGATGTAGTAGCAGTCAAGATAACCACATGAGCTGAGCCGACACGCACAAAAGAGGTCTTGCAATAGAAGCTAACAATCACTAGGGAGGAGGTTTTGCATGCTAGGTGTCCAGATCCAACTCATCAGAAAGAAGTCTATTAAGAAACTATAGAGGTCCTTATAATCCTTTAAGGTGAAATATAGTGTTTGAAAGAGCAGTATTAGAATTTGGAGTATAAGGATACAGAAAAGGCCCCGTCTGATATTGATGACATCAGAGAGGTATGTAGAATGTTGCACTAGGAGAATATTATTCCTTTATTGGGAAATTGGTTGAAGGGGAATACTCCACATGTGGGAACTGAGACTAGAAGACAAATAATTCATTCGAATCTCCCCCCTGATAGCATTGACTATGAAAAGGAGATCACTTTGAATGTTGTTGTGGATGGTTGGTTGTTGAGCAATATTTTGATTGACACAGGTGTAAAAGTGAATGTACTTACATTAGATGCATGGGTATAAATGGGGAGACCTCCATTGCATCCATCATCTAATATATTGTTCATGGCAAACATAACAAAATCTACTCCCATAGGATTTATGAAGGATGCATCTATCATTATACAAGGGGCCAAGTTCATAGGAGACTTTGAATTGTTAGCACTTGCGGAAGCATATATCTTCCCAGATTTGCTTGGGTGCCCTTGGTGTTATGCAAATAATGCTGATTTGAGGTTTAAAAAGGGGTATATTAGCTTTGATAACAAGGAGGAAAGGGTCATAATACCATTGATAGATGGGAAATCCATACCATATGTGGAACCTTTGAGTGAAGAGAACTTGAACAAAATTTATGTACACGCTATTCGGGACCTAGAGGTCAATGAGCCATCTAAGGAAGGAATCCTTCATTAGGAAGATTTTCAGTAAATTAGTGATACTACTAGTATTGGTTGTGATAATTGGGCTCATGGCACTTATGAACTGGAGGGGCACGAAGTTAAGTGTGTGGTTTCTTGTAAAAAGGGTTTTCATTCTGTCTAATGTATAGGTCACTCAATACCTCGATATAATAGATCCGAAGATCTGGCTAGATTCTTGCAGGCCATGGGGGAAAACTGGGTTGACCAGATTAAAAGATGAGATATGTTGTCATATAATTTGGGTGGGACAACAACGCGGTGGTGGGTGGTCTACAGGGATAATCTCTAAGAATGGGGAGAGATTGGGACTGCCTTATCAACTAGGTTTTTCAAGAAGTAATGCACCTAAAAAAAAAATTCTTATCATGGTGATCAACCTATTCAGTATCATATCCAGTAGTGTGAGAGACTCTAGACAAAAAGACAGGAAGCATTATTGCCCTCACTTTTGGTGCATTGGTTTTATTCTACTCTACAAGGTTATGCATGTGTTTGGTATGTATATGCTGAATGACATCATGACACTGGAAATTGATAGAATTTGACTACAGGGATGATCCAAACTTTTGACTTCTTCTCATCTACACCACCAGTGAACAAGGCTTTAAGCTTTATCAAGTGCTTAAGCATGGGAGATAGTGGGAAAGTGGAAGAACTTATTCAGGAATTATTTGGTGAGACAGAGAAAGGGGCGTGTTTTGAGAATGACGTAGATGATACCATACTACTTGAGTGCACTTCTCTGGAAAAAGTCAAGGGGAAGTTGGTTTACATAATTGATGATGAGGAAGTTGAGCACTTGGATTTTGATCATTCACATGGAGCACGTGAAGTGTTATCCAGTGAAAATGTAGATGAGCATGCATATCATGAACCTATGAAGACAACAAAGTTAAATATTAGCATAGAAGATGAACCTAAGGAAGTGATAATTGGGGATTGTTGGTAAGATTCATAAGTGGAAAATATCATAGAGTTACTTTGAGACTATGAGGAATTATTCCCAGGAGGATACCATGAACTTAAAGGCATGCATAAATCACTTGGAGAAATGAAGATAAATCTTAAGGAAGGTGTGAACCCTGTTAGAGAGAGACCTTATCGAATGAATCCCAATTTGTGTGAGAAAGTAAAGGAGGAAATTGACAAGATGTTGAAATTTGGGATCATTCGACCATTGGATGAGTCAGAATGGGTCAGTCCTATGGTGATAAGTATAAAAAAGGATGGTAGGATTTGAATTTGTGTTGATTATAGAGAGTTGAATGCAACATGTGTTATAGATTGTTTCCCTACACCATTCACAGAGGAAATATTAGGAGTGGTTGGGCATGAGATATATTCATTTATAGATGGGTTCTCAGGGTATCATCAGGTTAGGATTTCCCTGAAAAATCAAGAAAAGACTACCTTCACTACTAAATGGGGAAGCTTTGCCTATAATGTGATGCCCTTTGGATTGAAGAATGCACCTGTTATATTCTCAAGGATAGTGGTGCAAGAATTCAAGGATTTTATTCACAACTTCTTGCAGGTTTATCTTGATGATTGGACCATTTATGGGCTAATTAAGGATCATTGTGACAATGTGTGCTTAATGTTTGAAAGATATAAATAGTTGAGTATCTCATTGAATATCAAGAAGTGCATCTTTGCTACTCCCTTTGGTATGCTTGTCGGACACATAATCTGTAAGGAAGGGTTGCTTGTCAATCCAGCTAAGGTTGCAGTCATTTTAGGCTTGAAAGTGCTCGCCAGTCAGAGTGAGGTGCATTAATTTTTGGGTCATACAGGGTATGCCAAAGTTTCCACACCCTTGGAAGAATTTCTCAAGGGGAAAGGTACATTCTATTTGGGGGAGTTGCAGCAGCGCGCGTTTGAGATACTGAAGAATAAACTTAGTACCGCACCTATCTTGTACTTTCCTTCATGGGATAAACATTTTCATGTTCACGTGGATGTCTCTAGCATGGCCATTGGTGCTATCTTATCTTAACCTAGAGAAGGTATAGTTGATCATCCCATTTTTTATGCTAGTAGGAAGTTGACCCCTGCAGAACAGAATTATACCACTACAGAGTGCGAGGCTTTGTCCATGATATATTCCTTGCAAAAATTTTGATAGTATATGTTGGTCACACCTTTTGTGTTTTATACAGATCATATGACATTGAAGTATTTGGTGAACAATCCCATATTACAAGGGCGCATATGTATATGGATGCTCTTATTTCAATATTTTGACTTTACAGTTGTGGTAAAACTAGGGAAAAATAATTCTGGACCGGATCACTTATCTAGATTTCAATCAAGTGAAGAAGTAAAAATAATATAAGAGACCATGCCTGATGCACAGTTGTATAGGTTACAACATGTGACAATGGAATTAGAGGACATTGATGTCTTACTAAGGATGGGGATGGCACCAGAAGGCATGAGGTACTTAGAGAAAAAGTAACTTGTTATACGTGCAACACCATTAATGTTAATTAGTGGTGACTTATAAAAGTTAGGCAGAGATGAGATGTTACATTGTTGTGTATTAGAGCATGAATGAAAGGATATAATAGAGGAATCCCATGGTGGTATTGCAGGTGGCCACTATACAGGTGATGCTACAACGTGAAATATCCTACTTGCTGGTTTGTGGTGGGAAACATTATATAAGGATTGTAAGGAGTATTATAAGGCATGTGACCATTGTCAATGTCTAGGCCAACTAGGACTGAGGGATGAGATTCCTTTATGACCAATTACAAGTGTATAACCCTTTGAGAAATGGGTGATAGACTTTGTAGTGCCCGTTTCACCAGCTACGTGTAGGACTGGATCATGCTATATCATTAATTGTACATATTATCTTATGAGATGGGCAGAAGTAGCCCCTACGAAGGACTGTACAGCGGATACAATAGCAAGGTTCTTATGGGAAAATGTTCTTACCAGGTATGGCTGTCCTTTAAGTTTAACCAGTGATAGGGGCACCAATTTTTTAAATGAGACAATCTGAATTCTGTTAGATGAGTTTATGGTTGCTCACTACAAGACCACACCCTATCACCCTCAGGAAAATGGAACTGCTGAGGCTTTCAACAAGATTTTGAGCCACATATTGACCAAGATTTGTGATGTGGGATGAAAAAGTATCTGTTGTTCTTTGGGCCTATCGAAAAACATATAAGAGATTGAACAAAGCCACACCTTTTTAGTTGGTGTTTGGCATAGAAGTTGTTCTTCCTATAGAATTTATGTTACCTTCTTTGTGCATTACACATGCTGGAGGTCTAGCTGGTGAGCAAGCTTTGGAAGAATGGATTGAGAACATGGTTCAACTGGATGAGCACTGGGCCATAGCACGTTAGAATCAGAAACATGAGAAAGTGTGCCAGAAAGCATGGCATGATAGGCATATCCGGGATAAGAAACTTGCGGTCAGACAAATGGTACTTCTATATGACTCTAAGTTTTTATGTCATCCACAGAAGCTCAAGGTGCATTGGTTTAGGCCATATGTTATAACTCACATACTTGAATCAGGTGTTTTCTAGTTAGAAGAAATTGATGGAACATGGCTACCCGATTACTTTAACGGGAGTAGGTTGAAGCCCTACTATAAATAATTCTTCTTGGTGTTTTTAATAAGGAAGTGTTGCTAGATAGATTAGGTTTCCTTTTCTGCATTTCCTTAATGTGTTTCTTTCATTGTCACTATGCTTTGTCAATTTAGTTCTTGTTTTTTTGTAATAAGCACACTTGCATGCATGAAGCTCACTACAATATGAAGCATGCTGATGCGTAGAGGATTGCACATACTTTTAGTATGGGGTGGATTGTTGGTGAATCCCATGTATAATGCTGTGAAGATTGGAAGGTATAATGATGTGGATGTTGAGGAGTAGGCTACTAAAGGTGATTTACAAAGGATTTCTTCTCAAAAGTAACCAAGGATGGAGATGAATGAAGGAAAAGTATAACGCGAGGTAAGCGGTAGACATGATAACTACTAGGAGAAGGTATAGTGACGAGGTACTCAGGTGCTATAACGCACGTTGAAGGGGAGTCTGTGACCAGAAGGTAGGAAGGTGCGCTAGAAGGTTATAGTTGTGGTGTGAAGATGTACCACATGGAAATGACAAAATTGAGCAATAAATGAGAAATATTCAGTAGGTGAAGGAGAAATTAATCCATCAAAAATTATAAATCTATATAAGGATGGGATGCAAATTCATTTCTACCCTTGCAACTACAAGAATTCGATGAAGAGCTAAGTGTGAAGAGTTGAGTAAGTGATTTAAGGTGCGAAGAGGGTGAAACCAAGCATGAAAGGTACATCTATGTATTGGAGAAGCTTTTATCCCCGTCGGAGAAGGGTTTGAATGAAGTAGATCGATAGAGTAGAGCTAGGGCACGTGATTTCATGATTACAATTTAGGGCACAATTGAATCAGGTTAGGGTTTGAAGTAAACCATTAAAGAGTTATAGAAGAAGGTGTAGAAACGCAACACAAAGGGAAGAATGGCTCTAAAGAAGGAAGCAACAGTAGCAAAAGGAAAGAAGAAGGTAGTAGTGGAAGAGGAGGAAGAGATGACTCATGAGAGAAATTTTTCAGAGATGTAGTACCCTGAAGAAAAAATTGTGGGCCAGGAATGGGATTCCCACATATGAGAGAGCAAAATAAGTGAGTATAACCATTAAACCAAGGACAATCAAAAGAAGTTAGATGATTTACTTACTCCCGAATGGACAGGAGAACTGGTGATGGGATGTCGATATATGATGATGTAGGGGATAAGTTATTGAAAAGGATTAGTGTTTACCAATTATATGAGCTCCCATACTTCAGTAAATATACACCATTATACAGGTGGCTGATGAGCTAAGTCCATGAGGACTTCTTTTATTTTTCAGGGCAAAGTGTAAGACTAACACCCATGTTAATTACCATGATAACAGGTTTAAAAGTGACAGGTGAGGACATAAAAAATGACCTAATTGACAAGGTTTCCATATTGGAAACACACAAAGCAATGGGATACTAGAAAGGACCATGTAGAATGGACATAGATAAATTACATGATTTTCCAATAGTAAAAGCAACAGTGCACTTGGTTACAAAATTGAATGACCAAGATCGTTGGTCACAAGTAAACTCAATGTGACTACATATGGCAAAGCGCATGTCAGAAGGGATTATTTACAAAATTTCTGGCTTCATTGCAAAACAAATAGTAGAGGAAGCATGCACAGGAAGTAAGATAAGTTTTGATTTCATCTTAATTTCTTTAGTATTCATGGAGATTAGAGTACCAGATGGCCCAAAGGAAAATATATAGGAATACCCCATGAATAAAAAGTCTCCAGCTGAAAGATTCAGCAAGTATCTATGCAAGGGGTCCATGATAGAAGAGGTAAAGGAGAGAGTGGAGATGTGTTATGAAAAGCTCCATGCATATTTTTAAGAGGAGTGGCACATACCAAAGGATTTTCCCTCGGTATTGGGGAAGCAGGCTCAGTTTGCTATTTACCAGGACTTTTGTATTATGCATTTTCTAATGGTGGATGGATTGTGTAGCTCCTAGTGCAAAATATTGTACGTGTTCACAACGTGGTATTTTCAAGCTTCTGTTTATCAGTTCACTGATACAATGAGGTTAGTGTTTAATGTAGACAAGGTGGATTATGAATACCACACCTTGCGAAAGAAGTATGGATATATGGGGAAGAATGCTTACAACAAGAGTATTATCTTAGAGATTTTGAATATCAAACCAAAAACACTTTTCATTAGGCATATCGGGGCCGCGCTCATATATCTCCAACTTAAACCAAAGATGGAGAATAATAATTATGTAGAGAATGAGTTTGTACTCTTAGGACCACCAAAAGGGAAGCACACTATGGAAAACATCTCGGCACCTACGCCTTCTAAACCCATGCAAGATTATGAGGAAAAGGATGAAGAGGATGAGGATAGCGGTGGTTTGGTGTGCAAGAGGAAGTAACCATCTGACAGACAAGAGGAGGAGCGCGTGACCGATTCACAAGGAGAAGAAATTAATGAGGTAGCACAGGGTGACCAATGGTTCTGAAAGGTGTTCAAGCACACAAGGTTGTAAGGGGAATCCCAACAAACAACAAGGAAGTCACTGCAACTCTCACCAGTAAAGGAACCTAAGGAAAATAAGAAAAGAAGAAAGCTCAAGCTAGATGAAGTAGGAGAGTTTGATGAGAAAGTGCTTCCATCTCCAATCTGTCATAGAACAGAAGAGGAGCCTCAGAACGAGGAGGAAAAACTGAATGAAGAGGATGAAAGGGAATAATGAGAAGCTACACAAGGGAAGGATGAGGATATAGCTAGTATTCCTAACCTTGATGCCACCATTCCAAAAGGGCCAAGGTCTCATCGAACAAGTGAGGTTGTAAGGGTGCAAACAATGGGTTATGTAGAGGACCAGGAGAAGATTATTCACACTCGGTTCCATAGCACCATTGCACAAAAATATTAATTTGGATGGGTGCTTATGGATGAGAACAAAGCAACATTATGAACATGAAAACAAATCTCATGGTCGATGCATACGCATATGGATGAACCATATTTTGATGTCTGTGAAGAATCATGTGCATTTAGATGGTTGAAAAAGACACCAAAATCCTGACACATGACAATCAAACTAACTATTATGATAGATGAGCAGGTAAGCAATGCCTTGGTGAAAGTATCTACTAATGTATCTAGAAGGAACATTGACAAATTGCTATGATTAAAGTGCTGACAGAGGAGCTAAAGGTGAAGAATGTGGAAATAGTGTGTTTAGTACAGGAGAGGGATTTAAGAAAAATGAAATATGAGACTTTTTTTAGTATGGTGGAGGAAATTAGAGATGATGTCCTAAAGGTATGCCCGCATTTAGAATCACAAGTACCAAAATAATTTCCTTCTATGATGCACTACGTAAAGACAATGATAAAATTAGTATTAGAGGATGAAAAGGTGCGTATACTAGAACAACCCAAGTACCCAGCAGAAGAGGTAGAAAAATCATAGGCTGCAGTAGTAAGGAAGATTGCTACATATGAGGGCCTACTACAAGCACTCAAAGAGGAGCTAAAGAAAACCAATCATGCCTTGATGATATGCACATCCCCATATGCGCTAATAAGGGTAAAGACACTAACAGAAGATAATGAAGTGTAAAAGGCCATGAAGGATGACACAGTAGGATGCACTGAACGACTAACTATGGTAAATATGAAGCGCAAGGAATTGGATACGACATAGGTACCACATAAAGAGAGGTTAGATGAACTCAGAAAGCTCATTTCTCATAAGATGGATGTGCTAAAAGGGATGCAGACATCTATGTCAAGCATAATGCTTGTAATCCATAATGAGCAAGGGAAACTAACTTAGGATGAGATGGAATCTATCATTTTGGATGTTCCAGAGAAAGAAGGAAAGGCATTAATGGAGTGGGACAACTTAGAAGCAGACATAAAGGAGGAGTATCTAGAGATGATACTTCAGAAATAAATGGAGGAGCTTGAAGCATGAATAATTCTTTGATTCTTTAATTCTTTTCTATTCTTTGTGTAAGATTCATTCAGCATTATGTATTTCAACTATTCTTTACTTAGTTGTGGACATCACCATTATCGAGGTGACAATGAGATTAGTATGGGGTAATGTTGATCAAATAAAACACTTAGAAAAACTCACACACAGAGTCCGCATGGAAAAACAGGATGGGATCGAAAGTGCAAAAGAATAGGAAGGTGTCGCGCGTGGAGGTACAGAGACAAACTTTCGGGACTTGGCTGATTTTGTAGATCATCCATTTTCAGAGGATGGCATGTGGAACACAAAAAGTGATGCCAAGACTTGTATGCCATGGTTTTTCTAGATTTCGAGGATCATATTGAAGCACTCTTGCATGGAAGTAATCCAAGAATAAACTCATCACTCTAGTTAACTGTAAGTAATTTATAGATAGCATACTTGCATGTATGGCTATAATTGTAAACATCGTGTGGCTATTATTAGTGTGCAACATTTTTTTGGCATAGTTAGTGGTGAAGAGAAAGTTACCCACCCTATATATATTAGATGAATCACCTAGTTGATAGACAGTGGTGTTGAAGGGTTAGAGATTCATGAGTGCATGAGACAAGATAATTGTAACAAATCCATGTGCACATGGCTATTATTGTATCAATCTTCTGTATCATTTTCATGTTTAATATATGAAGAATATTGGCCAAACCAAAGTGTCTTCTATGTGTTATAATTACATACTATTGATTTCTTGATGATTTATACTTAAATGCATGCCTTTATAGATCTGGTTCGTTATAACTGTGTAATGATGGATTAATTTCTAAATATATGTCTTTATCATTTCACAATGCTACCATCATGCTACAACAACCCTAAAGAGGGACCTGGTACCTTGGTGCACTTTGGGTGAGTGCTCATCCTGTGTTGAGTGATGTTCCAACGCGACTAGGTGTTATCTCAGAATTCTAGGCTGCATCAATTACTTGGGCACCCCTGGTGTTACAAAAACAATGTCAAACTATAATTTAATAAGGGGTATATCAGTTTCGAGAACAAGGAAGAACGGGTTATAATCCCTTTAACAGATGGGAAATCAACACCCTATAATGAGCCCTTAGGAGAAGAAGTCCTTTATAGAATGTATGTGTGCTCCATCAGAGACCTTAAGATAGTTCATCCTATAGAATAAGTTATCCAATTTGAAGATGCTCAATCAATGATTGATACGACTAGCATAACATGTGATAATTGGATGCACAAGACCTATGAGTTAATTGGGTAACAGTTAAGGGGACCTATAACAAGGGTGAAAAAAGTGCACTCATTCAAGCACATGACAAGGAAGAAGTTACCAAGTTACTCTGGAGGACCAAGCCTTGATGATTTCTTGCAAGAGATGGAGGCTCAGTGGAGGAATGAGGATGAAAGGAGAAATATGCTTAGTTATAACCTGCTTAGGACTATAGCATATTAATGGGAAACACATCACAAAAGTCTTCAAGAGTGATGCAAGGTAAGAGTCAAATTATCTCTAAGGTTATGCAGATGTAGACACAAAATTTGGGTCTTACGATGCTCTTTACCCCGTATCTCATCCCGCAACCTAACCCTACCTCACCACCTAAAACCTTACACACCTAATGATCTATTAATTACCTTATAATTAATAAATCCACATCTTCAAACCCGCCACCTCACCATGACCTAGCCCTAACCCTAAACCAACCTAATTAAGACCCATGACTCATCACCCCTCACCCACATCAAAACAAACCTAATAATAACTTGACCAAGCCCACAACTGATCCCTCAGGAGAAAAGGAGGAAAAGATGGTTGTTTTACTAAAAATAGCCACTTTGACCTAACCAACATCGGTTCCTACTCGACTGCCGTCGGTTACGTAACAGCCATCGGTTCCCTATTAATGACCTCCCCAAACAAAAAAGAAAGGATCCGGAATTCATTTGGGCAGGAAAGAGAAGTGAAACAAGTAGAAGAGGTGGAAGAGAAGAGCATCGAGTCAAAGACTACAACTGAGAAACTGGATCGCTGTCACCATCGTTCAAGCATTGGAAAAGACTGAGGATAGCTTCATCAGCTCGCTTTCTAATACCGGATCATACCAACTAAGCCTTACTATCGCCACCACATTCCTTGGACCTGTATCTTCATCAGGAACCAGTAAGTGTTATCTTGTAGTTCTTTGTTATCATTTTGTTTTAATTCATATTAAATGGGGAACTGACCACCTTCGAAAGGAAGTCTAATATTTCCTGGGCCTAAGGCAGTTCCCTCACTTGTTGTCTAACTAAAATCTAGTGGTCTTGTGTTCTTATTTACAGGTAGTCCTTCCCAGACAAAAAGGAGTTCTTCACAATCGATATGATCTCTCTACGGTACGTGCACACCTTCCCAACATTCAACAGGTATTCCTCCTAGCCCTAACCCTTATCTGTTTCTCAAGAGAATGAAAGGATAGAAACAACTCTATTCCAGAATGGGAACATTCTGTGTGAAACATTTTGGCACGCCCGGTGGGACCCATTTCGGGTTTCTTTCTTTCTTGCTTTCTTTCATATAGGGAGCATACTTGCTGTTTGTTTCTGCTAAATATTCACAAAATATTTTGTCATTTTGGTAAAATAATTTGTCTTCTTTCATATCTTTGCATTTAGTGAAAGTCATCTTCTTTGCTTCATCAAATATCATTTTGATTTGGGTTGAAAACACGTGCATCACATTCTTGCTTACTGTTTTTAATTCTATTGAACGTAGATAAAGTAACAGGTCGTACATGTGGGGGTGATATCCACAGTATTGATGAGAAATTAATCTTACTCTCACTGCACAACACATACCAAATCACATCATAATCAATACAACAACTCAAACCTCCCCCCTTTCTGCGGTATTCCTCCGCCCGATTGAGGTAGCCTTATGAGCCACAACAAACTTGACATATCCCTTAGGTCTTTCATTTAGGATTGACATCATCTGGCATCTAAGGCGTAAGCCCAAAGTGATTAAAACTAATCCTAGGGTTAGTCTATTGATTTGCTTGTGCATCTTGCTTGTTTTTAGTTTTGTTTCTCTGTCATACACTGTTTCAGTGATCACTTCAAGACAGTTTGGTAGGTATATTAAGCATTTTTATCCCCAAACTAGCAGATTCTTACATCCTCTCTTTGCTTTCACAGTGACCGACATGGGTCCCATACTACCGACATCGGTTAATTGACTGACACCGGTTACATTTTGACCGACATCGGTTATTTGATCGATATCGGTTATTATGTTTAACAGTTCTTGACACGCCAACAATCTATCAATTTCAACATTTTTTTTCTGTTTTCGTTCTAGATTGATTAAATCCCTGTTGTGTCCTCTTTTCCATGGTTGTTATCACCCAGAAACAAGCAACAGCCATGGTTTCACATGCCTATTTTGTGCCTTTACTTGAGTCACCCCCTTCACATCCTATGGGGAATCCTACTAATACCAGTAATTATCCCAAGATCCCTATAGGAGATAAGGAATTTGCCGAGTTTTTGGATGCTAATCCTAGCACCGTACAATATTATTTGTCTCATACCCTTGACCGTGCACCCGATGGTCAGCTCCTCATTGGTATGCCTATTAGTATCGCTGCTCACTTAGCCCCTTCCCCAACTAATAACTCTGCCTCACCATCTTCATCCTTAGCCCCATCTCCCAGCTCAGTAGCTTTGGTGGTTCATACTACACCGATTGGTTTTCGTTTGGTTAATTTGGGACCCCACATATCACTATCGTTCACTGCCCCTACCTTATCTCTCTCGCAGGTTTCCTCTTTCATCACTTTCTCTCTACCACCTATACACATGAGCTTTCCCTCACAAGTTCCGCCCACCTTGTCATTTCCACAAATTCATCCGGTGGCCTCAACCTCTTATATAGGACACCCTTATTTGGTTGCCCCAACACATTCAATCCCATCATTGTCTAGTAGTGGCTCTTGGACCAATCCTCCTCTGTTTACAACAATAGCACCATCATCTAACCTAACCAATGATTTAATCAAACAGATGATGGACAAGATGCAAAATCTTGAGGATTCTGTTTCAGGAAGTCGTAACACCCTGACATACGAGCAAGTTTTTCTAGAGCCCATTCACCCTTCTGTCCCCCTTCATACATATCCTCCTCAATGGGAATTATCGAAATTTACTCGCTTTAATAGTAAGGAGGACCCTCAACAACACTTGTGATCATTCAGACATGCCTGCTATCTGATTGCTCATGACGATGCCCTACTACTCCGTACCTTTCCCATGTCCTTATCAAGACCTACCTTGGAGTGGTACAGTGCTTTAACCCAGCATTCAATATTCTCCTTTAACCAGTTAGCTCAATCTTTCTTGGATCACTTCTCGATCAATATTGCCAAGAAAGTATCCATTACCAACCTCTATGCCATCCAAAAATTTGAAGACGAGTCTATCGCAGATTTTGTTGGATGATGGCGGGGCCTCATCAACCAACTTACTTACGCCTTACCACAGGCTGAGCTCATCGAACTCTTTACGTGAGCCTATGCTAAACACATTTCTCCCACCCTCCAAATTCAAACTTTCCGCACCTTTGATGAGGCCTTTACTATGGCTCGTAAACTGGAGATTCGAGCCTTAGAGGAAGAGAAATTGAGGTTACGCAACAAAACTCAAATTTCCAAACCCAAGACTCTACCACCAAACCCAAAACCACCAATTCTCACACATTGGCTGCTTCGAAATAAAAGGGGGCTGTACACGCTGTGATGGTCAAATCTCAAGCACTTTCTAATACCCAGTTGAAAGCCACCTATAAGTATAAAGCTGAGCCCATCAACTATACTGCCTTGGGAGAAACATATGGTGTGATATTAAACAAATTCTTAAAGTAGGAGTTATCACCTTGCCTCCTGTTAAACCTCACTTTGGGTTTGATTCCACCCGCGCTATTCCTTCTTGGTATAAATAAAATGACTTCTGTAACTTCCATCGCGTGAAGGGACACAGTCACGAAAAATGCAAGATGTTGAAAAACATAGTGCAGGAAATGGTTGATGCAGGGGATATAACTCTCGACAATCCTAATGCCCCCACTAATCAAAATTTAAAAATCTTCAACAAACCATTTCCAAACCATGCATCTAACAGTAACACAAATCAAGATACCTCAGCTAAGGAGAAGAGTGTTCATGAAATCCATGCAGTTTTCAACTCCCAACCAAAAGCTTCTATCGAGGAAATTCTGAATCAAGCCTCTTCACTAATGCAGGGATCCGCACCCCCTACACCCCCATCAAGACAAGATGATAACCTTTCCATTCCTTCACCCATAAAGGAATTAACCACCCAGAGTCCTTTTCTCACGAATGTGTCTTCTTACACCACATCCCTGCAAGACTGTGAGTGGATGTTATCTAACTTATCTATTTCCCAAACATGTCCTTCCACCACTCTTGCTGCAATAGAAGAAGGCTTGCCACTTTTTCTGTCACCCTTAGAGGAGAAACCCCTTGAGCCTACATCACCAAACTCCTCAATCATAATGGATCCCCTCGAACATGCCCTCCTACCTATTATTTCTTCATCCCCTAAATCTTTCCAGCGACTGGTTTACCTCTTAGTACCCATTGATATAGTGCCTCATTTACCCCCTGTATCACACCCACAGTGGACTGGGATCACAACCCATCTCTCTTCCATACCAAGGTTCCTGTTCACACATGAAAAGTGTCATCCCTCAGAATATAGATGAGTCCTATGGGAGCGTTTGAGTACACCATGCTCTACTCAAATGCAGATGACCGATCCAGACACCTCTACCATATACCCGAGGTGTTTACAAAAGCTCAAAATACCTATGTCCTCATCTTCACCCCCCTCATCTCTACCGAATACCTCATCCACCTCTATTAACCTAACCAAACCTTCCCTTATGCTTGGGAATTCACCAATACCTAGCCTAACACACCCACCTAAATGGTTAGATTTATCCAAAAATAAAGCCATCCATCCACCTAGGAGACAGACCCAATCTCCTCAAGTCCAATCTATGCCTCTGTCACAACTAAAACCCTCTCCATCACACATACCTTCTATATTGGAACCTCACCCCTCCAGCTTGCCTCAATACATCATACCTCCTGCGTTTTCTTTAAAATGACCTACACCTTCTGCACCCATACAGAGATCCAACGGGTGTATCAACACCGTCACCCCAAGTATCCTGTCCACCTACCAACCCTAAACAAACTCCATCATCAAAGGATTTATTTGGTGTCACTCCTCTTTCCCCGTGGTTTTTTTTTTGCAACCACGTCATCTGTGGCCTCATCATCTAACTAGCTAAACATGACTTCTACGCCAAAGAATCCACATTTAGTTATATCTAATTATCAAAACCCCTTGTCTAAACCACCACCCATACGAACCAACCATACCCAACCATTACCAAAACCCACCCAATCAATAGCCTCATCTTCCTCTAACTTTGACCCACTCAAAGGATCTTACACCAAGATCCTTGATATGTTGGTGGAGAATGCGACCATTTCCCTACTCCCACGCAGACCTTATGATCCATCTAAACCTTGACCTATAGGTTATGATGAGTCTAAAATCTGCGCTTACCACTACACACCAGGACATGATGTGGAGGGATGAAAAGCTTTGAAATCCATCCTTTGTCAGTCACCTATCTCAGATATAAAGGTTAAGAAGGACAACTTACGAAGGGAGAAACCTTTAGCTTTAATCCCCTCTCCTATACTACCTGTCCCCGCCTCACCAAGATCTATCATTATTGCAACCCCACCTCTCGAAGACAATGACTTATCCCTACCATCTTCCTGCTCTCGTGTTCACGAGATCAACATGATTAGTATTGCTACTCGCGGGTAGAAAAACAATAGGAAAGCTAAAGAAAGCACACCTTCAGCCTCTCTTTCTCTGTCTGCCATCCCAATCGCACCACCACCTAAAGCGGTTATTCATGGACCTACCTACCCCGTCTCTGATGGAGTTTCCCATCATACCATGATCAAACAGCTTCACCAATCACCTATAAAAATGACACTATATGATCTCATTTATACATCTGAATCGCATCGACAAGCTTTAATTGAGATCCTTCAAGGGATATAGGTCTTACCTAACGAAACCTTTCCCGTCACTTCCATTTTAACACCCAACCATGTCACCTCTCTCTCCAAACAACCTACCTCCATAACCACTTCTGTCCCTATACAGCAAGCCGTTGCTGTCAATTTTTCTGAAGAAGAAATTGTCGTCTTTGGTGCAGAATATCCTAACCCCACTCTTTTCATCTTGGCTTACGTATGGGACCTCTGAGTACGTCGTGTTATGATTGACGGGGACGCTAGCCTAAACATCATCTCTTCCAAAGCATTCCAACAAATGAATATCCCTTCTAGCTACATGTGTGCCAACCCCACCATGTTGTGTTCATTCAATGATGATATTACTTCTACTTTAGGCACCGTGATCCTTAACATTCGTGTAGGGCCATGTACCTTACCCGAACTCTTCTATGTCCTTGAGGGAGAATTCCAATACAACATGTTGTTAGTTCACCCTTGGATCTGGGCTATGGGATACGTTCCCTCCACCTTACATAGATGCATAAAATTCAAGTATGAGGGGAATTCATACATCGTAAAAGTTGACGCTCCCCCCTTCAAAACTTGTAATATGTTATATCACCCTAATGATGTGCTTGTACCAGTCAAGGCACTCATTCATCCAACCTAACCATCTAATTCACCCACACCTCAACCATCCACCTTAGCCGCACCTACACCTTCAACCAATGAAACCATCACCGTAAATACAACTTCCTTCCCCGCGGACAACATCCCAACCTCAGTTCCCTTGGTAGATGTTTTTCAATGCCTTACGCTGGGGGAGTATCACCTATATAATGTTAGCACTTTCCATACCCCACAGGAGTACGGACAGTTACATGCACATCTTACCTATGACCGTCGTGTGGGGGAGGTGATCTCCTACGGACCACCTAATTTCTGCACCAACCTAACGTATGGGGGTGTCGACGCATCCTATGTTACCCCTGAACCTCCCCTTGGTGTGGTTCCCTTCCAATCTGATTTTCAATATCTAACAAATTGTCGTTTCGCCCTCACCTTCTTGACTCGCTGTGCTTGGAAAGGTTTTGGTTTTGGTCTCTATGAACAAGGCCGACATACAATAATTCCCATGACTACACATAAACACAAAGATCGTAGTGGTCTTGGATTTTCTGAAACACTTACACTAAAGAAACCTTGTGTCAGTTGTATCTGGGAAGACAACGACATTATCTCTTCTGAACCATCATCACCTATTTTTCCATCTTCACCTAAAGAGTGAATAGACCCGGAATCTATCCCTCCTAACTTTTTTTTTTCATAAATGCTATCTTCCTAGGTCCTCTCACTTATCAACGCGATAATGAAGACCCATCTTCTCTTCCCCTTCTGTATCTAGACATGATCGAAGAAGACTCACCTTCAATTAATGTTGTTGAGTGCCAGGATGACGACTCCATCCTCACTTACCTTGGCACGGATGACTCTTATATTCACCGCGCCTTACCATCTGAAACTCAAACCATGTTGAATGAATTGACTATAGAAATCAACATCCACATTGAGGATGATCCTCACATTGTAAAGATCAGACAATCTCTTGATGCATTAGAACAAAATACCTTCACTACCTTCCTCCGTGCCTGTAACCAAGCTTTCACTTGGTCCTACGCTGACATGCCAGGAATCAATCCTGACATTGCTGTCCATAACATTACTCTGAAACCCGACTCCAAACCAGTTAAATAGAAACTAAGAAAAATGCATCCACGAATTTCCCTCTTGGCCAAAGAAGAGCTTCAACAACTCCTTTCTGTTTCCTTCATCTTACCTATTGACTATCCTCAATGAATTTCTAACATCATACCTATCACTAAAGCGACAGGGGGACTTCGGATATGTACAGATTTCCGAGACCTTAACCTCACTTGCCCAAAGGATGACTTCCCCCTACCTAGTATTGATCAACTTGTTGATCTCACTACAGGCCATGAGATGCTTTCTCTCATGGATGGCTTCTCGGGATACAATCAAATTTTGGTAGCCCCGGCCAACATAAAACCACCTTCATTACTCCTTGGGGAACCTTCTGCTATCGTGTCATGTCGTTTGGCATTAAGAATGCTGGTGCGACCTATCAGTGAGCTATGACTTACATTTTTCATGACATTATGCACACTAACCTTGAGGATTATGTCGATGATCTTCTTGGAAAATCTAAACATCGTAGTGAACGTCTCGATGTTTTAACCATTATTTTCGATCACTTGTTACAATACTGTGTTTGTCTTCAACCAAAGAAATGTGTCTTTGGTGTCCTTTTGGGAAAAATCCTTGGTTTTATCACCTCTTTGCGTGGCATTGTGGTTGATCTGGCAAAAGTCAAAGCTATCCTAGAAATTCCCCCACCCACTAATGTCAAACAATTACGTAGTTTGCAGGGAAAACTCCAATCTATCCGGCGTTTCATTTCACAACTTTCAGACCGATGTCAACCTTTCCATCATCTCCTTAAAAAAGACATTATCTTTCAATGGAGCGAGGAATGCCACCAAGCCTTTGAGGCTCTTAAAGCTTATCTCTTGCAGCCACCTGTGCTTATCCCACCTCAGGACGATCTCCCTTTCTACCTTTACCTTTCTACCACCAACCATGCTATAGGAGCCATACTCGCACATCATGACTCTGAGCATCGAGAACAAGCAGTTTATTACATAAGTTGTACTCTTGTGGATTACGAGACTAGGTATACACACGTAGAAAAGTTGTGCCTAGCCCTATTATTGATGGCCACCAAACTCTGACATTACCTCCTGAATCACAAAACTTTTGTTATCACCAACGCTAACCCCATACATTATATGTATGCCAAACGTCATCTAAACCAATGCATCACCTGATGGCTTATGCTACTCACCAACCTCGACCTTGAGTTTATACACCAAAAATTAGCCAAAGGACAAACTATCGCAGACCAACTCGTGGAAGCCCCTTTACCTGGGGAACAATTTACCAATTTTACTTTCCCTGATGAGCTCATCGCAACTCTTTCACTCAGTGATGTGTCGTATCCAATGACCCTCTTCTTTGATGGATCTAAATGCCAACACAGTGGAGGGGTAGGCATTGTTCTCATTCCTCTTGAAGGTGAACCTATGCCTCTTTCATTCAGGCTTGATTTCCCTTGCACTAACAACACGGTGGAATACAAGGCCCTTGTTTTTGGTCTCCATGTTGCATTACACTTAGGTGTGAAGTATATTAATATTTTCGGTGACTCTCAATTGGTAGTAAATCAAGTTACTGGTATCTACCAATGTAAAAATGAGGAACTTCAAAAGTACAAACATTACGTGGATTCACTTTTGACCTTATTTTCTCATTATTCTATCCAAACCATTCCCCGCTCAACTAATAAATTTACAGATACTATGGCTTGCTTGGCCTCACAAATTATGGCCTCACCAACTGACTCGGACATATTTGTCTTGGTCCAACAACTCTTTGCCCCATCTTACTTAGTTCCGGATGTTTGTATGGTACATAATGTATCTATTGATTCGCAGGATACCTGGTATCACCAGTTTCACGACTACCTTACAACCTCTGTTCTACCACCTGAACTTACTAGTAATGGCAAATGTGCTTTTCTTAAAAGTGTTTCTCGTTATGTCATCATGGGGGACTCCTCTATAAACATGGCTTCGATGGTATCCTCCTTCACTGTCTAACCGGTGCTGAAGTCGCTCATACCACCCAAAAAATCCATGACGAACTTTGTGGTGGGCACTTTAGTGGCCTCGCAATGGCCAAGTGGATCCTTCACCTAGGATATTATTGGCCTACTCTCAATAAATACTATTGTGAATATGTTCAGCATTGTGTTATGTGTCAACAACATGCTAACCTTCAACATACTCCTAGCCACCCGCTACAGGTTGCACGAGATCTTTGGCCTTTCTCACAATGGGGTTTAGACCTTATTGGTGAGATTCACCCGCCTTCTTCGCAACATCACCATTGGATAATCACAACAACCGACTATTACACTAAATGGGTGGAGGCCATTCCACTCATTTTAACCAAAAAGGAAAAAATCGTAGAGTTCATCAACCATCACATTATCTGTCGTTTTGGTGTTCCTCATCGCCTGATAAAAGATAATGGAAAATCTTTCAAAAATAAGTTGTTACAAGACCTTTGTGACAAATTTGGTATCAAAATTAGCTTCTCATCACCTTACTATCCACAAGCAAATGGTCAAGCCAAATCTTCTAACAAAACCCTAACCAAAATTCTCATGAAAGTCGTTAACGATTCTAGAAACAATTGGCCTGATCACATCCCCTTTGCCCTTTGGGTTTATTGTACCAGCATTCGTACCTCCACTAATGCCACACCATTCTCTTTGGTATATGGTACCGAGGCTGTCTTTCCTCTCAAAATACAAATCCCCTCCCTAAGAATATATCTCTAGGATATTCTCATCAATGATGATTTCCACCAAGAGCGGTTAGCCCAATTAGAGCTTCTTCATGAGCGTCATCTTGCAGCTCTTGACCACCTTAAAATCTATCAAAAGCACATCAAGCGTGCTTATGATAAGTGAATTCATGAGCGTATCAGATTGGAGATCTTATCCTCAAAGAGAATCAACATGTAACCAAACTAGAAAAGAGCAAACGCAGAAAATTTGCTCCTAATTGGACTGGGCCTTACATTATCACTCACACATATGGATCAGGCACTTACCATTTAGCTTCGCTTAATGGTAAACCTGAGCCTAAACACCTTAATGCCTTGCATCTCTGACCATTCTACTGTTGAATTTAGTGTTACATCACTTCTTATCTACCTTGCGCTCGTCCCTTGAGCTCATTTACCACCTCATACAATTTGTTTTGTGCATCTCAAAGTAGAATCAACCTCACGTAGATTGATCATCACCTCCTCTTAAAGATACCTTCTCCTTTTTAGTCTAGTCCATGACTTAAAAGTATCAAAATAACAAGTTCTCAATTATACAATTTTGGGATATTCTTGAGTCAAACTTCTTGCAAAACTAGATGCTTCATGTCAAATAGACATCTAGATCTCTAAGCTATAAACTAGACTGTTCCCTCAAAGGACAGCTATGTGCAAAGCCGCATCTGCTATTATAAACTAGACTATTCCCTCAAAGGACAACTATGTGCAAAGCTACATCTGCTACTATAAGTAGACTGCTCCCTCAAAGGATAACTATACAAAGTCAGCCTCTATCAGAAGATTTTTGCATTGATCAGCTTCGTGAAGACCTCAAGAACAACAAAATGCATATCCCATATAGACTTCCCACATCAATCAGTCTATATCCAAAAAAATAAAAGCAATATTCAAAATTACTTTTGATTCATGGACTTGTTTATTCAGGTTTGGTTCTCTTTTGTCAGAATAAACACCTTATAACAAGTTCTCTGCACCCTAGCTATACCATCCACCTCACCTCACTATTCTTCAAAACAACAAAACTCAAGGGACATGACGTATATCTGATATATTGTGATTATACAACTCTTTTCACCTATCGACTTCTCGCCTATGCAAGGTACCTAGGGATTCAAGTTCATCCTATGATAATACATGGTTTGTTTTGCTCTTTTCAACTATAGGACATTTTTGCCTCTTTTACCCAAATCTAGGATTATATGTTGACCTTAATCAGGACATGGTTTCCTTATGCTTGGGTAAGCTAACCCTCGCTTCACCTATACCTTACCAACTCCAACAACCTTACCCTACCAATATCAAAAATTTTACCAACCAACAAATTGCCTAAACACAACCAAATTGCCTAAATTCATCTCTCCCTGGTCCTGAAGGAGAACTACATCGGTCTGAGGCCCCTCATTGCTTTGTGTAATGGGCTATGTAGGTAGCACTTGGGAGACCTGGGGTCTCCCAAGGTTAGCTCGACCATCCCCTACCATAACCTATCATGTGTTGTGTTTTTGCTTAAAAATATAAATGATTTCATATATTTATATTGATAACACTCACCTTTTTCCTTTATCAATTCAAAACATTCAAAACACAAACATTTCTTATTATTATCATAAACTCAAAATCACCATACATATTCATTTTTATTTAGATGTTAAACAAATACATCTTCTCTATCATCGATGCGCAGGTCGGCATCCTTATTTATTCTTATACCCCTCATAAAATTCACATAGACCCTATGCGCCTCATCCCGAACCAGGTCAGTGATCGTGATTCTCAACGCCACTCACCTGAGCCTCTCCATCCTCAAAGGTGCCACTAGCTATTGGTTCCTCCCACGGATCCACCAATCTCTCTTGTAACATATTGAATATGCCCTCTTGCGTGGAGGAATCTCACCTCTATGTCTCTCCACTTGTGACTATGAAACCGCTAACAATCTCGTTGTCTCATTCACCTGTGTTTGAAGCTAGTGAACTAAACCCTGCATGTGATCTCTCTCTGTTGTAATCACAACTATGTCAAGATGATCAGCCCTCTCACGTGTACCTCGCAGATCTGCTACCCACCATAATCTATAAGCCTCTGTCACTCCTGCATCCATTACCCTGTGATTAGTTGTTGTCTCTTCTAGTCCTTCAAAAGAGGTGTCATGCTGGGGAGGTGAGAATCCGTTGCCTCGGCATCAATCCTCATGTATGGTCTATAAGCCATGGGTATATCCTGAACCAATCTAAATTGTCATCATGCACGTGATCTAGAGGAATCCTCTCGTACTCACCTGGCCTGTGTCCCGCAATCCACCTCAATCACTCGACACCCCTCAAATCCTCAGCTATGTTCTCTGTCACCATATAGTTCTTGTAAGGCCTCCAACGGATATCTGTAATCGTCACCATCTTCCACATCTGCCTATAATACTCAACGTCATCTGTCACGGCCTCGGATCTCGCCTCTTGCTTTGTCTGGACCCATAGTCTGAATCCCAACCTCTACACTCCTGTCTCTCTTCCTTGGATTGGTCAACCTATTGGTCACACACACACACAATGTGCTCATAGGCCCAACAATGTAATAAGTATGCACAATCCAGTGTAGTCCTGTGGTTTCACCTGCATGCCCATAAACCCCTGTATAGCTCCGCTAGATATGCGAGTGCCCATCTGAAAGTCACACTCCTTTCTATCATTTCCCAAATAATACACATCAATGATTTTGGAAATATTCCCCCATCTGCCCTCGGTAATGCATAATACCCCACCGCTATCATTAATACCACTACCAACCTTATTGCCTCAGGGTGTGCTACAAACATTATACCATAAGTGAATGTCAAACCTCGCTGTGTCAAATCTCGTGTAGCTAGACCAAATACTGTTGTTATCGCTCCCCGCACCGCATTAGGCCCTGCCTGATACACTGGTCTTCCTATAATTGGGAGTCTCAAAATTCGGAACACATCTTCTAACGTCACTGTCATCTCCCCTATTCACAGATATAAGGTATTCTTTTCTGGATTCCATCTCTCAATCAACACCTGCAACATAGCATGATTACATGCGATTCGTGAATAATAGCGGATTCCACTTAACCCCACACAGTTTATCAATGCCCACTCAGCTGGTGTTACATCTTCTCAGACCCATGACAACAAAGTTGGCACCCTATCATTCATCCTCAACCCTACCTCTGCCTACATACATCAAATCAACAAACAACAAATCAATAAATAAAATCCCCGGGTATTTTTTTTATCACATTCTGGAATTTTACACAGTAACTGATATCGGTTATAGATAACCGATACCGGTTACCTAACCGATACCAGTTATCTTTAAATGATATCGGTCACTGTCAATTCTATACACCCTGCTTAAACCTATGATAATTATTCACTCGTTTACCCCTCTTTGTACCCACAAACATACCTGAAACCCCTGATTACCTACCCCATAACACTCACCCCATCCCAAACTCTTGCCTATCACATTTTCTTTTTCATCTCTACCCACTTACCTTCTCTCATCCTATTCATAAACATGCAAGAATTGAATTTCAACCAAAACTTATACCTCTTGGGCTGCAGCAGCTTGAGGTGGAACCTGTCTTCCCTCTCTTCTCTACCTACTGGATGCTTCTCCTTGTTCAACCATGTTCACCACCCTCTTCAATATAACTTGCCTTTCTTCCTTCTTAATCTAAGCCCACGATTACTTTCCTATCTCTTTCCTCCTTATCACTCAAATCTGCCATGCAATTACCTGTATAAGCCATCAACAGCGTTGCATTCTCATATTTAACTTGTTGCATGACTCTAAAAATAAGAACTTAAGTTGCCTCCCAAGCTTTTCTATTTTTAGAAAAGCTTGTTTTAGCATAACCGATATCGGTTACCTAACCAATATCGGTCGAATGACTACCGACATCGGTTACCTAACCGATATCAGTCACCTCTCTCCCTTTGGTTATCCTAGGCCATTTCTTTGCTTTTTACAAATTTTTGGTGGCGCCCACCTCTTTTCCTTGCATAACGACATAGTTATCAATATCTATCATCAGAATACCATCAACACATATGCAAAACTTCATCAACATCATTTATATATACATCAAATTTCAATACCATCAACAAAACACATGAAACATTCTAATACATGCATCAAATCAAAAAATTTACACACCATGTGGAGCAAACTCATCTATATATCATCATCAAATCAATGTCAAAATATACAAATTTCCCTGCATGGGGCCTCTGTGATCTAAAAATACAAATTCGGCACACAGGCTGCGGTCTCCATCAAAATGTCGACTCGGCTCACAGGCCGGTCTCTCATGTCAAAAATATACTCAGCTTGTAGGCCGGTATATACAACAAAAATGAATAAATAAATCCTATGTGGGCACACAAGCCTCTATATACACACTCGGTTCGTAGACCGGTGTCTCTATCAAATCAGAAAAACCCATCCCTACTCCTGGGGTGACTCAGCTCTCTCCCCCTCCCTAGACTCATCTCTCAGCTGGCCCCTATGCCGGATCTCACCTCCTACCCATCACTGACCTACCGGCTGTGGTTGTGGCCCCCTGTGACCTGTGACTCTGGGATGTCTCCACCCTGTGAGCCTCATATGGCTGATAGTCGGCACCGGTACCATCTAGCATGTCCTAATAATATTGGGCCTCCACTCTCACCTCCATATATCGGGCCCGTGCCACCATGGCTGGTGGGGCTGGTCCCCTAGCTCCTAATAGAAGTGGCCCCTGACCTACCTGTAAACCCTATGCCTGAGGTGGTACCTCTACCTACACCTGTGCCTGAGGTGATACCTATGCTTATGCTGGTGCCTGTGGCTGTGGCTATGCCTATCCCTGTGCCTGTACCAGTGCTTGGACTAACTACCCCTGTAGCACCCCAATCTGTTCCTGTGTAGCAGCAAGCTACCCCTGTAATAGCTACACCTGGCCCAAGAGATGCTCCCTCTCCACTATAACAACCACCAAATCTGGCTGTGCGGGCTGTGCTCTCATGGCTACTCTCTGTCCAGCCCACCAAACCAAAAATGAACCTGTCACACCGGCATCGTCCACCGTATCATCCGCTGGTCTCTCTGTAACTCAGACTGGGTCCAATGGCTGCGGAGGAGGTAGTGGTGCCTCTACATTCTCCCTCTGATACTGTGGGAAGGGAGGTGGCTCGTCCTGTCGTAGAACCAACTGTCGGCGTACCCTCTCTAATGGAATCCACTCATGCTCCCCGGGTATTTGTCTAGCTATCTAGAAGATATACTGGATCCATTGTAGCTACGCTCGGGCTCCTTCTCGGGGCTGATGGCCTCCATATAATATCAAGTGCGGTCAGGCCCTCTAACATATGCCAGTAGTATTCTACATCTCACCCTGTAATCACCGCTCATGGCTGGCCCACGACCCCCAACCACCTCTGGAATCCATATCTATACACTACCTATGGCCTTGGCTGCTGGGGCAACCCTACTGGTCGTATACAAATGATATGCTTATAGGCCCAGCAGTGTAACAAAAATGTCGAACATATACCAAATCGCCTCATATGGTGATAGCCCTAGAGCTCTCTGTATAACTGCACCAGATACACCAGTGCCCATGCATAGCAGGTGTGCTCCTCCACCATCTCATGTAATACTCCCATCAAAGCCCATGGGAAGAGGCCTCTGTACATCGAAAAAGGGGCAGGCGAGCGTGAGAATCAACAAGTAACTCTTCCGCGTACCCGACCTCCCAAGGTCATGCCGAGATAGCCGGTGGGGGTAGAATATGCAGACAAACTAGTTAGGCAGTCTAATGTCTTCGACACGCACTAGTGGAATTTGTGAATCTGAGGCAAAGAAGGCCCTTCTAACTTGGACTGGTGTGATAGATCGATCAGCAAGGATGACTGTTCGAAGGCTCCAATCAATATCGAGCTCTAGCGTGATTCGATCTATGGGTTGTGGAATGCGTGGGAAATTCCCTGGGATGGTTTCGTGTATTTCTCCTAATAGGGTCATATGGTGGATGGTAAAGTAGTCACTATATGGATGGTTCTCTAGCCTAGTCCAAAACTCTCTAGCTTCATTAGTTGTTGTATCCAGCAAGGACAGTTGTTCAATGATAATAGGTGGAAGTAGAGTAGACTGGAATACCAGTGTGCGTAGGCTAGTGTCTATGTCTAATTTTCTTATGGATTCGTTAGGTTGTGGGATTTTTGGGTCACAACCGTAGACTCGTGGTTGTTGTGGACCAGCTATGGTCATGCGTGGAATTAAGTCCTAATCCCTAGTATCCAATAATCATACACTTTTTCAGCCTCTATGTTGAGAATCAACAGTTGTGCGATCTTTTCGGAATACCTCACAGGTGTTCTTGCAACTTGGATTCTTAGGCCGGTATCTATGTCTGTGAGGGTATCTCCTGCATCTGGTTATGGAACTAAGGGATCAAACCTGAACGTTTGTTCTCTTTCAAACCTTTCTACAGTCATGTGTATGTTTCTCTAAGGTAATCTATAGTTTGGTTAATTTGACCAAAATGTATATGCTTGGTCGTCTTCTATGTTTAATCCTCTTAACTGAGATCTGACTTGCTGGAAATCTATTGTTGTTTTGAAGACTTATATCCTAAGGTTCTGGTCAATATCAGTTATTGCTGCTATGAGATTGGGCTAAGGCACGATTGGCTCAAAAATGTATTCCCTGGGCTCCCTAGGTCCCGTAATTGTCATGCAAAAGCAGTAATAAAACAAACTATAATAAAGTGAAATCTAAGTATATTTCTAGCATATATGACTTATTTTTGTATTTTCTGATGATCTAAATGAATTTAAGAAAGCAACTATTTAAAATATTTAGAATTGACAACTAAACTAATAACTTAAAACAAACAAGATAACCGAGTGTGGTTATTTGTCTGTGCAATTTTGTATATCTATTCTAAACAATGAAATAACTAATCTATTTGCAAGATTCTCGATCCTACCTCAGAAGTGAGGAGTGAATCATAGTTTCTCAGAAACTATCAATCCCCACAGCTTCCCCGGCAATATCGAGAATAAAATTTATTGAAATAAAGTGATTAACTACTCTATTTGATATGAATCTGACTAGAAATTTGAAATTTAAAACCTGGACTCCACAGAACAGTGGCGAATCCGATGGTGTATGTGATCTCGTCCCCTCAGTATGATCTCCTCGTTCTTTCATGTTCACGTGGATCCAGAAAAGCGTGTAATGCTTGCATCAACAGGAATAGGTGTTTGGAACAAGGGATAACCTTCAGAATGCAGATAGAATAGAATGCGAGATAGGAGAGGGATAGCGCAAGAGTACAGAGCTTGGCTTATGCAATTCCTAGCGGGATCTACTGCGAATCATGCAACAAAATGCGTCCAGAACTTGAAATTATCCTGTATGAAGAGCAAAACCTAAAACTATAATGGCATCCTAAGCTATTATACTCTAATGGATTAGATAAAACAGCAACACTATTTACACAAGTTGGATATGTGGCTTACCAACAGCTAGTGAATGCTAACCAAAACACACAATGAAGAAAACTAAGTATTCTAAGCAAAGGAAAACTAAAGGAATCTGCAAAGAGGAATCTAGAAAACAAAACTTGAGAGAGGCCAGCTTCTAACTGGATTGGATGAAATGACAGCGCTGCCTGCACAAGATGGGTCTATGGCTTACCAACAGCTGAGCAATTTAACAAAAGATGCAAGTGAATTCAAGCTATGGCTTCTAAACAAGCTAACTAACTAAAACACTAAAATGAGGGAATGAGAGAAAAGATCAAACTTCAAAATCCAGCCAAGCTTCAGACCAAAAACTCCAGACCATTTGCATGTGCACAAACCATGCATTTATAGGAATTCAAACACCCAAGAACCAAAACCAAATTGAACTCCTAAACAATAAACAAAGGAAAAACACTATTCCAGGGGACCAAAAACATAAATGCATGCTCAAGTCGGCAAAGAAAGCTGGTGAAACGTGATATTTCATGCGAGTCGCGTCAAAAGAGCATTCTGGAAAATGTGCACAGGACTGCCACTCTGAGCAGGGCAGCAGTTACAGGACGCTACTCTGTTCAGGGTGGCGGTCACGAGACCGCCACCCTGCAGGGCGGCGGTTTCGTCACTGAAGGTCAAGAGGCCAAGGAAAGAGGGAAAAAGGGGAAAACAAAGGGCACGGGGGCTAAGTGGGGCATGCGGGATGTTAACGCATACTCCGAGGGCTTTTCTGGATCCCGAGCACCTTGCGAGGAGACCTGTATCATCATCGGGGCACTTGTTACACTGTTCTGGCAGTACAGTACCTTACAATTTTGGGTACGTACATATTGCCCCCTCGGAGAAGTGTTTTAGCCATGAAGAGGCATAAAATGTTGGGTCTGAGTATGGCAGTCCTGAAATGGGGAGTTAGAAGCTATACCTTACTCGTCCGTGTGTTGAAATGACGCCATCGAAATTCCCGCTACCTGCAAAATGAAAAGAGAACTCAAGTGCAGATAGATACAATAACTTGGAAGATAAATGCTAAAATAATAGGGAAGGAGAATGTACCATTCATGTGGGGATAGAAACTTACCTCCATCAGCACTCCAAACCTGCGAAAAAGTCATTTTAAAATGAAATAGAACGATATATATATGAAAGTGGGCTCATTTTCCCATTCATTTGCGCGAGTCGATTTGATTGATTTTGAGCTCTGGGACCCACGGTGACGGTTTCTCATGTGAGTAGAGTCAAAACATTCACAGCGAGATCGTGATCATGCCTCCACATGCGGAACACCGACCTCAGCAATCACAAGTTGGTTTTCTTCCATTTTGTGTTTTTCCCCCTTTAAAATTGAAATGTTAAATTCATGATAATGGGGGGGTTATTTTTGAAAATGTTAGGTTCAAAAGGTCCACCTAGGGGGGGGCACCTACTGGGTAGGCTCCATTTTTAGTTTAAATGGTCTATTTTTGCTCATTTTGGGCTTTTTGGGGTTAACAACCCGCGCGGGTTTTCGGACCGCGACCGCCACCCTGGCCAGGGCGGCGGTTACATGACGACTTGCCGCCGGTTACAAAGGCGGCGGTGGTTACAAAACCGCCCCTCTGCTCAGGGTGGCAGTTTTGCACAGAATGTAAAAGGAACCTATTTTGGAGACTGTACTTGTACTTTTATCATTTCTATATGCTTTTATGACTCTCTCGATATTGATTAGATACTAACTTGCTCTGTTTTGTGTGTTTTTGGGTGTATGCAGGTGAGGGAGGAGTATATCAGATGGAGCCGAGAGAGAGAGTGTGATTGGCTTTCGGGGGTATTGGATGCCCTTTCTCAAGATGAGGAGGATACATTACAGAGGGCCGGCATATTGCGTATATCACGCATGCCCCATGTCACACCATCCAGTCACATACTTTGTGACTTGTTTTCATATTGGGATGCAGATCAAAACACTTTCCGACTGCCAGGGGTCCGCGGTGAGTGGACCATCACTTTGGAGGATGTCTACTGTATCCTGGGGGTCCCGATCATCGGGAGGAGACTCACACTAGAGATGGCAGGGTCTCGAGCATAGATTGCACAGTGGGCAGGCTACATGGGGGATGCAGCCATCTCTACGGGGTCGAAGAAGGGAGTGAGAGTTCGATCGATTCCTTCTTTGCCCATCCCCGTATTTCGACAGGCTATCATGGGGATCCTTGCCTCGAGGCTGATCGGGGACAAGGGAGGAGATACTTTACTATACTACTGGGCCCCCATCATTGCACAGATAGAGGGGCATGGCCGGATATATGCCTGGGGCGCAGATATTCTGGGGACCACCTACCATGACTTATACAGGGTGGTCCGTTTGCAAGGACAGTCATTGAGCCACCCGACTCTAGTCATGAGATGGGTGTATGAGCATTTTATTCCTTATGGCAGAGGGGTAGAGGTGGCAGACCCAGGGGCTGTGAGGGCAGCTAGATGGTCAGTTATGTCGGTGCTTAGAGCACCTCACCAGCCAGTTGCCTCCCTTACCACAGCAGATATGGAGGCGACGCCGTACCGGCTTATGGCCGGCATATGGGGTGAGGAGACCCTTACATTGATCTCCTGCTCCACCACAGGGTAGCTTATTGACCGCATGGGATGGGTGGAGGTACACCCTTTTGGCAGAGTTCCTCAGCAGTTCGGCCTTCCATATGCGGGCATGCTTCCCCCAGTGGCACCAGTTTACAGATCAGTCCGCGAGGCTAGAGGGGGGCCTAGAGGCCGTGGTTGGACAGTGATCACTCATGGCACTCCCATTGCAGCCAGGAGGGTAGTTCGGGCTAGAGGGAGAGCCGGTGTGCCCCGGGCACCTTTGCTTCAGATTGCTGCGGGTCCTGCTCACAGCAGCGATGACCCCATAGATATTGACTCCGATTCTGAGGAGTTTACAGAGGGAGGGTCAGAGGAGCAGATGGATGATAGCGATCCTGAGTGGCATGACACTCAAGATATTTTGCAGGCAGAGAGGGCCGAGCAGAGTGCAGAGAGAGAGACTCTAGCTTCAGAGGAGCCACTCTCCCAGGGCCATGGTGGAGAGGATGAGTCCGTTGTGGGGCGTCATGTTGCTCCTACTACAGGAGCAGCCCCTCAATTGGCAGCAGCATCTGCGGCGGGTGTTGGCCCCAGCGACGCATCTTGGAGGCCCGGTGATCTGAGTAAGTTATCCTCTCATCTTTTCAATGTTTGTTTAATTTAGGATTTTTAATTGCTATCTCTCCTTGTGTTTTGATATTGTATCTTTTAGTCTCTTGCCTAGTTTCTAATTCGTTTTTCTTCTTTACTTTGCAGAGACTGTTGACGAGTGGCGGGATCTAATCCATAGGGTATGCATTGATTCTCTGATGATCCCTATGGATAAGACCCGTGCGGAGCTATCTGTAGATGCCGGGGAGCCTTCAACAGCTGGTAGGCATACTGACATCATCGCTCCCATTTGGCACGTGGCCAGGATGGTGTCGACTCTCCGTACAGAGTTGGCAGGCTATAGGACAGCCGAGCGTCTTATGAGGAGCAATTCTCGTGGCAAGACCGTGGCTGCTCCTCAAGACCCTGAGCCCTCCGTGCATTCAGAGTGCCAGCGTAGCCGGAGTCCTAGGCGAGGGCGTGCACCCTCGGAGGGGTCGCGTAGGGGTTGAGAGACTACTTGGCTCCTATGCGTTTTGTACTATAGATTCTTTTGTATATCACGGGCTCTTTGAGCATTTTGACCATGCCTAGAGCATGATGGCATTGTATATAAACATTGATTATTTATATATATGCATTCGCTTTTGGATCAAAACTTGTCACTCGTGTTTTCCCTTTCTGTTTCCAACTGCTTTGTGTATACTACAATGTATGTTTTATATGCTTTTTTAGAATGTATGCAATGGTGAACAAATGACGCAAATGTTTGCTTTCTTTTTGTGTTTCATGATGCTGATACATGATATTGTAGATATATTGTGATCTTAAATCTTAGCTTCTGTGAGCAATTTGGATACCTCATGTTTGTTTTGGCAAAGTGATGAAAATAACCAGTATGATGAACAGATTAACATGCCCCACTCCTAACTCCACGCAACTAGTAAGATGCGAGGGCTCATCACCAAGAGCCAAGAAGGGCGCAAGTTATGAAATATGGTGAAATGATAGTGATGAAAGACAGACGAAGCTTTGGTGGAACCAAATTGAAAACTACAAGCTTACTCTACCTGAATGACTTCATAGTTTTGGGTGCAACTTGCTTTGCGGTTTATCTAGACTTAGACCCGTAGATGGCCATATAGTAGACAAAATATGGATTTTTAGGATTTTAACTCTCTTGGAAATTTGAACATCTGATTCATTTGTTTTTTACTCAAAGTTTGAATAGTTTGTTTATGACCTTTTAACGTTTGCATTGTCTAGAGGACCCCCTACACTTTGCCCCATGCTACCTGTAAGAAGCATGGGTTTATCACTGTGGGCAAGGCATAGGCGAGTAAGGGAATTTCCATCCTTTCCCAACCCTACGTCACTAGTAAGAGACGCAAGCTCATCACCGAAGGTTGGTGGGGCAAGGAAATGTGTAAAAATAAAATTTTCTGTTTTAATCACTTTTTGACTTGTCTTTTTGAGTAAGATGTCAGTATATGCTTATTTCCAAAGAGATGTATATATGGGATAGATGTGACACCATGAAGCTTCTAGAACAAACCATAGGCAAGACACCTATCCTAAGAAGAAATCAAAGTGAGAACAAACTTGCAGATCTTGGTATGGTTACCGTTAGGACTTTGTCATGTTTGATTTTATTTGATAAAAGATTCTGAAGTGATTGATGATATCGTGAAAATGGAAAGATATGATTAGAAAGTTTTGTGCCAACAACATCATGAGTTTGTAATGAATTACTTTGAGAATAGATTCCTTGATCACAATTTGTGTAAGAACAAGTGGAAAAAATGATCTAAATCTATATGAAGATGCAATGTAGATAATTATACAAGCAGTGCTAGCTGCTTATGCGTAGAAACGTTTGAGATGCAGGGAATTGACTGTTTTGCCGAATTCCTCACCTTCTAGCGTGCATAAGAGGTATGCACCATTTTTGTAGTCTTTTGTGACTCGGTATGGGCCCAACCATTTGGGCCGGAATTTCCTTCCTTCGCCGGTCTTCTTGTCGATCCGGTTGTCTAGTCTTAGAACTAGATCACCTTCGTATATGTCGCGTTCATAGACCTTCTTGTTGTACTGCCGGCACATTCGGTCAGCATAAGCTCTATGCCGCTGTTCAGCATCTAGCCTAGTTTCATCTAGGCTTTCTAGTTGGGAAAGACATGCTTCTCTGTAAGCGTCTTCATCTATGGATGGTAATGGGAAGTCGTCCTTAGGACGTGCTTTGTTGATGTCTCGGAAATCTATGCAAATGCGTATCTTTCCATTCTTCTTGAGAACGGGAACGATGTTAGATACCCATTGGGAGTAGTCAACTGGCTTGATGAATCCTACCTAAAGGAGTTTTATTACTTCCTCTTTTACCATGAGAGCTACTTTGGGCTTCATGGGTCTTGATTTTTGTTTTATTGGCTTTGCATCTGATCTAGTGACGAGGTTGTGCACCGCAATGTGGGGTGCGACTCCCGTCATCTCCTTGTAATTAAATGCAAATGCCTTCTGATGTTCTTTGAGGATCTGAGTATGTATTTCCACTTCTTCTGAGGTTAACGAAGAACCTAGTTTCAATATTCTTGGTTCCTCTTCTGTCCCGATGTTGACATCGATTGTTTCTTCGATCAAAAAGGTGTTACCCTCTTCGAACTCAGGTGGTGCTGGAGGTAAATCTAGATCATCCCCGTTTCCTATTGCGTATATGCTAGGTTCCATTTGTGAGGGAAGATCCGTTATAGGATTTCCGAAGTAGGAAGACGAATGCGGAATCAGGGATAAATCTAGCATGTGATAGGAGAGATGTAGTGCTGCATAGGCATTTAAGTAATCTAAAGTAGCCACATCATTTCCGACATGGTCTAGGATGGTAGATTCACTTCTGCTTGAAAGAGGATTTGTCATTATTTTTATCAATGGTTCATCACGAATGGACACTATGAACTGGGTATCTTTTAACTCATTGCTTGGAGTAAAACGCGATGCTGAGGTTGTTATTGAATCTGTGAGAAGATTTTTCTCTCGAGGGATTGCTTCAATGGATATAAAGTTAAACACCTTGCTTAAATCTAATACAACATTTTTGTAGAGTTGCAAATGTTCAGCTTTAGTTTCATATACTTCAGAAACTTGGTTTGTCACTAATTGCGAGTCTCCGAGGACTCTGATGTTATCAATACCAATTCTTTTGGCTAAGGTGAGGCCAAGGAGGAGGGCTTCGTACTCAGCGCCGTTGTTTTGTACATTCAAAGTTTAATTTATAAGAGAATGGGAGGACTTTCTCCTCGGGCGAAGTAAGAATTATACTTGCCCCCGCTCCATAATGACATTTAGCTCCATCGAAATGGAGAGTCCAATACTTAGCCAGGAGTATAGTTGTTGGGGCATCTGTTGCATTTGCGCACTCTACTTCTACCATACAGAGATCTTTTGCTGGCAAGGAACCAACACCTAGGGAAAATCCTATGCCTACTGAATCGAATGGTAAGAACATTGGTGAATCTTGTTCTATCGACTCAACGATTTTCGCAGTAGTCCCTAATGATATTGTTTCTTTAGTTTTATCTTTAGGGGTTGGAATTGTTTTGGCTACACTGGTAGTTTCAAGATCTGTCGTAGGTACCAACTTTTCCTCTGGCTTTGGGTCAGAGGGTTTATTAAGTTGGTTTGTTGGAAGTTCAAATTATGAGTGCACCCCTGGTCTTTTCTTTAAATCAGCTAGGTGCAAATCAAAAGGTTTTGAATCGCCTTTGGCCACAAAAACCTTTCCCAGATGCAAGAATCTTACTTCTTGAAATAGCGTGGAAGGGATTTCCTTCATTCGATGTATCCAAGGTCGGCCGAGGATCATATTATAGTTAGTTTCCCGATCTATAATATAAAACTCAGTCAAGATGGTTTTGGGCCCTAAGGTGACCGGCAGTATTATAGTTCCTATCGAAGTGGCTTTAAGGCTATCATAGCCTCTCAAGGTATTTCATGTAGTGGAACAGTTTGTTTCTCCATATCCAAGTTTTTGGAGGAAAGAGAAAGGGACTATGTTAACTGCGGCCCCGTTGTCAACCATTGTTCGTTTTACATAGTTATTATAAACCCACACTTGTAAGTGTAAGGCTGGGTCACCTTAGCGTGCGATCTCAACATCTGTGGGCATTTTACTTATTTCGAAAGTGAATTCGACATCCTTGTCCGGCTGCCCCGGAGGGTGGATATCAAATTCTACGTGATTTACTTGTGTTTCAGGAGGTGGAGTGATGTTAATTAGATGGCCTAGACCTAATGCTTCTAAAAGAGCAGCTCTGTGAGGGGGAGAGTTCTTTAGTAAGCCCAAAAATGAAATGTGTGAAAAGGTCTTTGTTAGGTCACTAATTAAATCATAGGCACCGATGGGTTTTTCAACTATTTGCTGACTCTTATCTGTCTCTGGAAGATGACTTGGGCTCGGTTGAGAGAAATACTCTCATGTTCTTGTTATAGCTTCGATAGGTAGTTCAACATCTAATTCTACCAAACTGACTATCTTAGGTCTCGGTTGAGCTCCCAACTGTGGCGCAACTGACAGATTTAATGATGTCGAGGCTTCATGGTCATTGTTTCCCATCACTGCACCTTTGTTTGTTCCGGTTGGATTCAGCCTATTGCTGTCATGATTTGGGAGCGGATCATTAAAGATCTTGAGGGGAGCATTCTGAGGAGAAACTGCCCCTGCGAGAGTATTTGGTGATGATGAGACAGGATCTGCCAAGAACAAGTCTGTGAAGAACTGTCTTTGTTCTTCTAGCAAACGTTGCATAAATTTATTGTAGTCACGGCACGTTCTAGTATCGTGACCCCAAATTTTATGGAAACCACAATAAGAATTGGGGTTATAATTCCCGTTTTGTTGGTTTGGTGTGTATTGTGGCCTAAAATTCTGATCAAACTGTTGCCTATTAGGACCAAAGTTTTGGAATTGTTGTTTCTGGTTTTGACTTTGGTTTTGGTAACCAAATGAGTTTTGGCTTGGCCCTTGTATGGGATTTCACCGTTGTTGTTGTTGTTGTCATGGATGGTTAAAATCCACTGTATTGATTGTTGGGGTAAAGTTGTTGTTTCATTGGTTGTTTGTTTGTGATGGAGCATTAACAACATTTACCCTCCTGGGCTGGTCGGTTACTACATCCGTTGTTACCCCACGATTTTTGTTAAGGATTTTGGGTCCTTGATTGACATTTTTGGTAGTTGTAGTGTTTTGAGTGGAGGTGATTAACCTCCCATTTATTCCATATGTCTTACGACCACTATCTATCGCTGCTTGATCTATTCGCAGAGCGCTCTCACGTACTTCATCATAAGTCCTTAGTGGGAACTTCTGGACTTCTTCCTTCACTTCTCTACGAAGAGAATGAAGGAATAAATCACATAGTTCCATCTGATCCATGTTTGGAGCACTTGCTGATGAATAAAGAATTGTATGCCACCTCTGGATGAAATGGGTGATAGATTCGTTGTGTTCTTGTTTGATATGCAAAAATTCCCTGATTCCTGTTCTTAATAGTTTGTTCATGTCGAAGGCTTTGATGAACTCTGACACGAGTTGTTTAAATGAATGTATGGAAGCCTCAGGTATTCTATAATACCAATCGAGAGCAATGCCTTCCAAAGCATTTTGGGGAATATTTTAGCAACAACCCCATCCCATGGGAGTAATTCCCGAATGGCTGTAGTGTAAGCTTTGATATGCGCGTTTGGATCTCCCTCACCCTTGAACTTGGGCAAATCAGGGAGAGGTCTTGGAAGCATGACGCTTCGTATGGTGAAATCTAAGGGTTCCTTTAGGTATTCTGAATAAGTCCCTATCGCATAGCTTTCGACCATTGATGGTGTTTGCTGAGGTAGTGGTGGTGGGATAGGTTGTTGATATGGTGTAGAGTATGCATTGGCAGGGGCATAGGGAGATCCCTGCGTTTGAGCAAACATGCCAGGAGAGGAGATCATGTATCCTTGTGGTGATTTAGAGTATATGTTTAAGTAGGACGAGGTATTGTCAAGGAACAGACTGTTCAACACTAGATCGGGAGGAATAGTGTTAGAGATGATAGGCCTTGTTGGCGTTTGTTGTGGATATTGAGGAGGCATGCCTAACGTGCCTACTCCCGTAAGGAGATCTACCTGGCCAGAGTGATATGGAGGATTGGAACTTCCTGTTTGTATGAACGGAGAATTTTGACTTGCTTGAGCCAGTTCTAACCCTCTCACTCTTTCTACTAACGTTGAAATGACTTCATTTGGTGAAGTCACGGTACTTTGCCTAAGTGGCGTTTGTTGTATACCTTGGTGTTGTAAAGGTACGTGATATCCTGTCATAAATTGATCGCTATCTTGCCAAGTTTCTCCCAGAACATTTCCTGTATGCAGTGGCATAGAGGTATTTTCTTGAAAAGAGATTTTGGGTTGTATCTGTAAACCTCCTACAGGTGGGTACATTCCCCGGGAGCGTTGTTCACTCCTAGGATAACGTATTGATTGTCCATCATCTAAGACCAAGTATGGATCTGATTGCCTACTAATTTGTGGTCTGAGTAGCATTTGAGGAGATGAACTAGATTCTCTGGTAAACGTCATATTGTTTGAACCTGAAGGCTCTGTTTGTTGGGTTCGAGGGGGTTGATCTAACTCCTCAGCTTGAAAAGACAAACTATATCTGATTCTTGGGGTTTGTGTTGACAATTGATTAGTTGAATAGTTGTCACCCCATACTGAGAGCAAGGGTGATGATTGCCTATTTTGTTGGGCGTAGTATGCCTCAAGACCCAAGAGGGGTCTGCCATATGCATCGAATCCCGACATATTCGGGGGGGTATATGAATACCCGCAGAATAATGGGAAGGAGCGAAGGTGAATGATGAGAAGATGAAACTTCTCAAAGAGAAGGTGAAACAGTTGTTTGTTTCACGTCGGGTTCACCAATTTTGTTGGTGAAGCTGATGTGAAGACTAATGAGATACAGAAGGTGAAACAGTTGTTTGTTTCACGTCGGGTTCACCAATTTTGTTGGTGAAGCTGATGTGAAGACTAATGAGATACAGAAGGTGAAACAGTTGTTTGTTTCATGTCGGGTTCACCAATTTTGTACGCCGGAAAAGTGACAAGCGAGCATGGGAATCTACAAGTGACTCTTCCGCGTACCCGACCTCCCGAGGTCATGTCGAGACAGCAGGTGGGGATGGAATATAGGTAGTATACGGACAGACTAGTTAGGCAATCTAATGTATTCAACACGCACTAATGGAATTTGTGAATCTAAGGCAAAGAAGGCCCTTCTAACTTGGACCGGTGTGATAGATCGATCAACAAGGATGACTGCTCGAAAGCTCCAATCAATATCGAGCTCTGGTGTGATTCGATCTGTGGGTTTCGGAATACGTGGAAAATGACCTGGGATTGTTTCGTGTATATCTCCCGATAAGGTCATATAGTGGATGATGAATATAATTGAATCTATGGATGATTTTCTGGCCTAGTCCAGAATTCCCTAGCTTCATTAGCTGTTACATCCAATAGGGATAATTGTTCGATGATAATAGGTGGAAGTGGAGTAGACTGGAATACTAGTGTGCGTAGGCCATGTCTATGTCTATGGATCGTTAGGTTGTGGGTGTCACAACCGTAGACCTGCTATGGTCATGCGTGGAATCAAGTCCTGATCCCTAGTATCCAATAATCATAACTCAGCCTTTATGGAGAATCAACAGTTGTGCGATCTTTTCGGAATACCTCACAGGTGTTCTTGATTCTTCGGTATCTATGTCTGTGAGGGTATCTTGCATCTAGTTGTGGAACTAGGGATCACCTGTGGTTCTCTTTCATGTTTCTACAGTCTATGGGTAATCTGTAGTTTGGCTGATTTGACCAAAATGTATATGCTTGGTCGTTTTCTATGTTTAATCCTCTTAACTAAGATCTAACTTGTTGGAAATCTGTTGTTGTTTGGAAGACTTGTATCCTAAGATTCTAGTCAATGTTAGTTATTGCCGCTATGAGATTGGGCTGAGGTACAATTGGCTCGAAGATATATTCCCTGGGCTCCCTAGGTCCCGTAATTGTCATGCAAAAGCAGTAATAAAACAAACTATAATAAAGTGAAATCTAAGTATACTTCTAGCATATATGACTTCTTTTTGTATTTTCTGATGATTTAAATGAATTTAAGAAAGCAACTATTTAAAATATTTAGAATTGACAACTAAACTAATAACTTAAAACAAACAAGATAACCGAGTGTGGTTATTTGTCTATGTAATTTTGTATATCTATTCTAAACAATGAAATAACTAATCTATTTAGCAAGATTCTCGATCCTACCTCAGAAGTGAGGAGTGAATCATAGTTTCTCAAAAACTATCAATCCCCACAGCTTCCCCGATAATATTGAGAATAAAATTAACTGAAATAAAGCGATTAACTACTCTATTTGATATGAATCTGACTAGAACTTTGAAATTTAAAACCTGGATTTCGTAGAACAGTGGCGAATCCGATGGTGTATGTGATATCGTCCCCTCAGTATGATCTCCTCATTCTTTTGTGTTCACGTGGATCCAGAAAAGTGTGTAATGCTTGCATCAACAGGAATAGGTGTTTGGAACAAGGGCAACCTTCAGAATGCAGATAGAATAGAACGCGGACAGGAGAGGGATAGTGCAAGAGTACAGAGCTTGGCTTATGCAATTCCTAGCGGGATCTACTGCGAATCGTGCAACAAAATGCGTCCAGAACCTGAAACTATCCTGTATGAAGAGCAAAACCTGCAACTTTAATGGCTTCCTAAGCTATTCTACTCTAATGGATTGCACAAGTTGGATACCAAAGCTAGTCAAGCACACACTGAACTACACTGTTCCCAAACAAACTAACAGACCACAGCACAAGTTGGATATGTGGCTTACCAACAGCTACCAGCTGCAACACAATGCTAACCAAAACACGCAATGAAGAAAACTAAGTATTCTAAGAAAAGGAAAACTAAAGGAATTGCAAATAGGAATCCAGAAAACAAAACTTGAGAGAGGCTAGCTTCTAACTGGATTGGATGAAATGACAGCACTGCCTGCACAAGATGGGTCTATGGCTTACCAACAGCTGAGAAATTTAACAAAATATGCAAGTGAATTCAAGCTATGGCTTCTAAACAAGCTAACTAACTAAAACACTAAAATGAGGGAATGAGAGCAAAGATCAAACTTCAAAATCCAGCCAAGCTTCAGACCAAAAACTCCAGACCATTTGCATGTGCACAAACCATGCATTTATAGGAATTCAAACACGCCAAGAACCAAAACCAAATTGAACTCCTAAACAATAAACAAAGGAAAAACACTATTCCAGGGGACCAAAAACATAAATGCATGCTCAAGTCGGCAAAGAAAGCTGGTGAAATGTGATATTTCACGTGAGTCGCGTCAAAAGAGCATTCTGGAAAACGTGCACAGGACCGCCGCTCTGAGCAGGGCGGCGGTTACAGGACCGCCGCCCTGTTCAGGGCGGCGGTCACGAGACCACCGCCTTGCAGGGCGGCGGTTTCGTCACTAAAGGTCAAGAGGCCAAAGAAAGAGGGAAAAAGGGGAAAACAAAGGGTGCGGGGGCTAAGCGGGGCATGCGGGATGTTAACGCATACTCCGAGGGCTTTTATGGATCCCGAGCACCTTGCGAGGAGACCTGTATCATCATCGGGGCACTTGTTACATTGTTCTGGCAGTACAGTACCTTACAATGTTGGGTACGTACAGCCTCCCTCTGAGTTAGGAAGGGCGAAGCAGGTGATACCAATCATCATTAGCACGGCAAGCCATGTCTCCTGTCTATGCGCACGATACATATCACCGTAGCAGATGCTCACACTGTGATATGTAATTAGTGGGGCTGCATCCCTAAATACCTACAGGATGCTATCCATCACTGTCTCCACATCCACCTGGAACACTACCTCACCAATGATCGGCAGTCTCAGGATGCGATACACATCCTCAAGTGTGACTGTCATCTCTCCAGTAGGGAGATGGAAGACATTGGTTTCCAGATCCCATCTCTCGATGAGGGCAACCATCAAGCTGTGGTCCCTATCCATAGCCCTATATCTCTGGACTCCACCAATTCTAACCTCCCGCATGACTACCCACTGTGTTACAGTCACATGTGGCCGCATTTACCCCAGTAGAGGTAGCATTTGATCCCGCATCGTCAGCTGCTGGCGTGCCTACAAAAACAACACACTCTATCAGGCCTACCCTTTATAAAACAACTACCTTAACCCTCTATACTCACTCCCCCGCCCAATAACCCCAATATCACTAGCCCCACCAAACAAACACCTACAATATCCCCTTTACCTATTCCACAACCTACCAACTACCCCACTCATACTCCACCCACTTTATTCTCATCCTCTAACTATATCCCAACCCATTTAACCCCTCCCAATTCATTCACAACCCAAACTCTATCCTACCCACCTATAACAAATCAATTTCACAACATTACCTCCTGCCCATAATGACCGGTACTGGTCACACACGACCGCCGTCGGTCGACACATGACTGACGCCGGTCTCGAAACCAACTAGCCTTTAGTTGTGACCGCTACCAGTTGCTTAGTGACCGACATCTGTCACTGTTGGATTTCGGGGCTGGATCGAAAACGGCCCCCAAATCCCCTTTTTTTTAATTTTTTACCTATCTACCTAGCCCAATTGCCTACAAACTTACCCACCCTACTGTGTTGACCTACCTCACATATCTACCCACTCCATTTTACGATTTATCTTCATTTATTCATTATTTTATCACATTTTAGATTCCTACCCCAAAACCCATATCCCAGCTAAATTCATCAACTTCACACAAATAAGGATTTAGAACCTACCGGTACGACTACATGTCATCGCGGTGGGATAGATGGTGGTGTTCCAGCTCCTCCCACATCTCCTGCTCCTTCAGGTTATGCCATAGCTCCAAATCTCCTCAACAAGGTCCTCCACCAATCAAACTCTACCTCCTGATCACTAGGGCCTACCAATCACTCGCTCCTCCACTCAACTAGTGCCAACTCATCCCAGAAACTCAACAAAATCAATTCAAAACTCAGACAAGTAAAAGGTTGGTACTCAAATTGACAATATGAAAATGACACACCATATTTTTCTTTTTATAGGTTTTGACATATAATCGATGTCAGTTACGGCGCGCCCACCAGTATCGGTCTTATGACTGATATCAGTCACTCATAACCGATATCGGTTACTTACTTACTTAACCTAACTCCCACCCTTATCCACCAATCTCCATTTTTTCACCACCTCACGTACCCCCGGCTTTGCTAAATAGCCTTATTTTGAATTCATCGGCCCGACCCAATGCCACAACCAACCAATCAGCTTGACCTAAGGCCACACCCAACCAATCGGCCTAAACCAAGGCCGCACCCAACCAATCGGCCTGACCCAAGGCCACAACCAACCAATCAGCCTGACCTAAGGCCGCACCCAACCAATCGGCCTGACCCAAGGCCTCAACCAACCAATCGACCTGACCTAAGGCCGCAACCACCCAATCGGCCCAACCCAAGGCCATAACCAACCAATCGGCCCGACCCAAGGCCACCACCCACCAATCAGCCCGACCCAAGGCCGCAACCAACCAATCAGCCTGACCCAAGGCCGCACCAATTAAGTACCTCGACCAAGACCCTCAATTTATGATTCTATCATGTAGTTGTTTGTTCCATCGAGCTCACCTATTCATGTTTTAGCATAACTAGGATACTTGACTTATTCAGCTGACCAGCCTTGCCTAGACCAAGACCGTGACATTTATTTCAACCAAACCAACCATTTGGTACTACTAAACATGCCTAAACGTTCCAGCACCTTACCCTTTATATCCTCTGGAGCTACTTCCTATGCCTTGGATACCAGGATTATATCAACATTGTTTGGATAACCTATCGACCTTTGCCTATGAATTACTTGTTTACTCTTCAACTCGTGTACCCTGGTCGCACTACTACATTTCAATGTGCATCGGCTTCTTTGAACTTACCCCACCATCTTACCATCATCTCATCATAATTCACCCTTTATCAACCCTATCCCTGATTTCACGTCGCCTCAATCTGTGATAGATTTGAGGGGGATTACCTATACCCTTAACCGAGGCAACCACTTTTTATTTTTGTCAGTGCAGCTTTAAAATACAAGCTACACGACAACAAGGGGAAAATGTAGACACCAAATTTGGGTCTTATGATGCCCTTTACCCCGTATCTCGTCCTGCAACCTAACCCTACCTCACAACCTAAAACCTTACACACCTAATGATTTATTAATTACCTTATAATTAATAAATCCACATCTTCAAACCCACCACCTCATCTCGCCACCTCACCATGACCTAGCCCTAACCCTAAACCAACCTAATTAAGACCTATGACTTGGTCCAGACCCACACCCATGACTCATCACCCCTCACCCACATTAAAACAAACCTAATAATAACTTGACCAAGCCCACAACTGATCCCTTGGGAGAAAAGGAGGGAAAGATGGTTGTTTTACTACAAATAGCCACTTTGACCTAACCAACATCGGTTCCTACTCGACCACCGTCGGTTACGTAACCGCCATCGGTTCCCTGTTAATGACCTCCCCCAACCAAAAAGAAAGGATATGGAATTCATTTGGGCAGGAAAGATAAGTGAAACAAGTAGAAGAGGTGGTAGAGAAGAGCATCGAGTCGAAGACTGCAACTGAGCAACTGGATCGCTATCACCCTCATTCAAGCATTGGAAAAGACTGAGGATAGCTTCATCAGCTCACTTTCCAATACTGGATCATCCCAACTAAGCCTTACTGTCACCACCACATTCCTTGGACCTGTATCTTCATCAGGAACCAGTAAGTATTATCTTGTAGTTATTTGTTATCATTTTACTTTAATTCATATTAAATGGGGAACTGACCACCTTCGAAAGAAAGTCTAATATTTCCTGGGCCTAAGGTAGTTCCCTCACTTGTTGCCTAATTAAAATCTAGTAGTCTTGCATTCTTATTTACAGGTAGTCCTTCCCAGACAAAAAGGAGTTCTTCACAATCGATCTGATCTCTCTACGGTATGCGCACACCTTCCCAACATTCAACAGTATTCCTCCTAGCCCTAACCCTTATCTGTTTCTCAAGAGAATGAAAGTATAGAAGTGACTCTATTCTGGAACGGAAACATTCTGTGTGAAACAGCCTAATTGCAAGTTTTCCAGCTATGAATCAAACAATTTTTGACTCTAATGGCAAAGAACCCACCCTTCTTCCCATATCTTAGCATGTGAGAAGGCCTAGATGGAAGGCTTTTAGGAAGTATAGAAAGGAACCTTCAGCTACTGGTCTCACAGTAAGAGGAATTATATCCCATTTCCTTTGAAACATGAAGTTGAAATGTGCACGCATGGTTCATTCATTTGGTGCTACTCTTTATTGTGGTTAGTTGAATTTCACATAGAGATAAGTTGTCTGACCTTATTCCCAAATTGATTTGAAGAGTACACAAATGATCCCAATTCTGGATAGACCCTGTTGTTAGACTCCTAAACCATTGCAAATATGTGAAGTGCCTTACAATGGAGTATAGTGCAACAACTTAATAGACAATGTCCATTTCAGCAATTACTATGTAATTGCACTAGACTTTTACGACATGTCTCAATGGATATGAATCAATCAGAGTTGCCACTTGAGTGTTTCTCCAGTGAAAAGGAGAAAGGAAAAATGGTCTATGTAATAAATGGTGAAGAAATGGAAAGTCTAGATGTTAACCATTTTGAAGATATGCACAAAGTCATGGATAACACTGAAAAGCAAGCATGTGCCTAACATGATTCCTTGAAAATGAATAAGGTTAACATTGGGTCAGAGGCCGAACCTAAGAAAGCTATCATTTGAGATTATTAGTTGAAGAAAGAAGTTTTAAAGATCATTGATCTGTTGTGCAAATCTTCTTCCCCTTCTTCCTCTTCCTGGTGAGAGCTACAAATGAGCTCAAAGGCCATTCACTTCACTCTCATAGGGTTATTGAGGATTAAGTTTAAGGAAGGTCTTCACATAAATCGGACCAGAGGCCTTGATAATATCGAATCCTAACTAGTGGATTCTACCCTTTTAGGAGTCAGATAGATAAGATGATTATCTTTAAAGACTCATTGAAGCTATGTTGGCATTTCACAATGGATAGAGCACATCAATGGTCTTCAGTATCAAGAAGTATGGAAGGATAATGATTTTTATTAACTACAGGGGCTTGAACACAGTGGTGTCATTGACCCTTTTCCAACCCCATTCATTGAAGAAATTTTGGAGGGAGTAGCTAGGCACGAGGTCTATTCCTTCACGAATGGGTTCTTAGGGTATTTCTAAGTCAGGATTGTAAAGGAATACCAAATAAAGACACATTTCACCATTGAGTGGGGAAGATTTGCCTACCACGGTAACTGCTCCTAATGCATCGAAATATAATATAATCCTAATCTGCTTTCTCAAGAGCATCATGGTAGAGAGAATTGCATGAAAATAAAGCCATACATTTCTTCAAGTCAACTTGGATGTCTACACCATGAAAAGGAGGCTAGTGAGAATACCATTGTGATAATGTGTAAAAATAGGATGTTTGAAGTGCACGTTAGAAGGGATGATAACATTTCTCCACCATCTAACAAGTGTGTTTTCACAACACCATTTGGAAACCTATGCATACATTTAATATGTAATGAAAGGCTTGTATTGGAGCATGCCAAATATTCATAATATTACCTGGAAATAGGAGAGCCTACTTAAGTCAGGAAAGCACAGGATGCACGGAAAAAATAGGCATACGGGGTACCACACAAATTTCATCAAAGGATATGCAAATATCTCCATGCCCTTGGAGAAATTACTTAAACACAAAAGTTTCTTTCACAAGGGAGAAGCATAGCAGAAGGCATTTGACACTTTAAATGATAGGCTTATTACTACACCCATACTACATTTCCTTTCCTCGGATAATGCCTTCCCAATACTTCAACTTATAGATGTTTTGAGAAGAGAGAGCCAGAGAGAGGAGTACTAGCACATCTTGGTGAGGATCCATTTTTTATCAACCAATTTCAAGTTATGATAAATGAGGTTAGTTGGTTATTTTGGATTTGAACAATTATTTTGGACTTGACAACTACTCAATCTCAAGGCACTGTCCCATGAACTATGCAACAATGAAAGAATGATTTCCCAGGCTCATTAAATGTTTTTTCAACCACCTTTTATATTGTACAACCAGATCACTTAGACACTGGGGTCATTATTTATTAAATAACCACCCTAAAATATTTATTAATTTTAGGATATGTCATTGGGTCCTGTTGTTTCAATAATTTGAGTTTTCGATTGTGGTAAAACCAAGAAAGAATAATTCAGGACCTCACCACTCATCAATGATTTAATTGGGAGAGGACACACAGAGCATTAAGGATACCATGCCAGATGTGTAACTATTTAGGTTGCAACACATACCCTCTAACTTAGAGGATATTGCAGTGCTTCTTAAAATAGGTGTGGCGTCAGACGAGATGAAGGCTTTGGAGAGATAGACAATTTTTATTTTATTTTTACCCACCTAACCTCATTAAAAAATAAAAAATCCATTTTTTATGGCATAGAGGATGATCGAGCCCTTTTGAGAAGATCCAATATTTGTTAACATCGGAGCTCCATGGTCAAAAGTTATGCCTATTTTAAGATGCAGGGTCAGGGCGTTCCAGATGAGGCTCCCATATGTAGGACATGTAAACCACTTTCACTTTACATTTATAGTCATTATGGGACTTTAAGGAACTCATGGAAACTAGGGTACCAGGGTTGATTGGGCTGTCGAGACCTAATTCACTTGCAATGCACTCTGCGTCCATTGTCAGTGTCTGGCAATTTCACCTCTGCGAAAGAGTGATCTCATGTCCCCATGAAGTACCAATGTCTAGTGCTCACGAACCCCTTAAGACCTGGTAAACTTGAATTCTCAGGACCAATTTCACCATCCACGTAAAGAATTGATGCCACGGTATATCATTAATTGCAGTGATTACTTGGGTTCATAGATGGGTAGACTGCAGTGTCTCCATAGTACTTTGACATGCTACGAGCCCCGAAAAACTTCTAGATTCTTATTCCACAATACACTAGATATCAGGTAAATGGATGTCCTTTGAGCTTGATCAATTTTAGGGGTACACATTTCTTAAATGAAATGGTGAGGATTCTAGTAGCATAATTTATGGTGGTCCATCCACATCCATTCTACTGCTTATCATCCCTTAAGTGACCTGGAACAAATGAGGCATTTAAAAAGATAGGTTTGTTTTCACGGTTTTTTCAAATTTGTGATGTTAGAAGACAAAATTGGGCTGAACTCAGTATCATCTATTCTTGAAAAGGGGAGTTATAGGAAAATCACAGGCATGCCCCCAAAATCTAGATTTATTTTTTGCACCATTTTCATTTGTTGAATTCTAAATAAATTGTGTAAGTTATCAAAATCACCCTAGGGTAAATTTTGAATAACATTACACATCCCTACGTATTGCATGCACAAGAGGACTCGATGATGAACAAGCACTCTAGTAAGAGCATTGACAAGTTAATAAAGATAGCACCTAGATGAGAGGCACCCCATCACATTACTGGATGGAGAAAGAACATTAGAGAAGGCTAGGACAAAAGGCATGACATGATCGTCATATCAAGAATAAGTAGTTTGAGGTTGGGCAAATGGTTCTTTTATATGATTCCAAGTTTCTACACCATCCTGGGAAGTTGAAGGTCCATTGGTTGGACCCTTACATCATTCTCACACATCCTTGACTTAGGCACATACCAGTTGAAATCACTAGATAGGATGAGGTTTCCTAGCCATTTCAATGGGAGTAGGCTGAAGCCCTACTATAAATGAGTCTTCCTTGTGTTTGTAAATAAGGTAGTATTGCAAGTAGCTTAGGATTTCCCTTTATGCATTTCATTTCTTTGTGTTTCCCTTTCTCATTGCTTGTTCCTTTATTTTTGTTTGGATTTGTGCCTTTTGCACCGATAACCACTTATTAATTTCAAAATGTTTTTGTATGCACAGAGGACCACACATCCATTTTGAAGTGGGTTGGAGTAGTGTGAAGTGAAGGATTAGCTAGTAGTAAAAGTTGTATGGCCCGGATAAAATGATTAAAGGCACGAAAGATAGAAGAACGCGTGTGGAAATGGTGGATAAGAATTTTGGTGTCAAGATAGCTTAATAAAGACCACATACAAAGGATAAGAAGTGCATGAACAACATGAGGTAGGAAACGGAAAAAATCAGGACAAGGACAGAAGAAGTGCTTTCGATGCTGCAAATGTATGGGTAAGAGTCTTTGGTCAGTAAGGAATTTTTTACGTGCAAGAAGGTTATAGAAGGTTTCATCCAGAATTGGGCACGTGGATAAGGGTAATTAAGGTTGGATTTAGCATAAAAACTACATTTAATGATAATTATGTTAGTAGGTGGTGTAGCATTTATTGTTAGAAAGGGGGAAAAATCTATATGTATGAAGTCGGGCACGTTATTTTTTACCTTGCTATTTCGAGATTGAAGATCTCTTCTGAACTAGGGCATCCACGAAAAAGAGATTTATGCAAAGAAAGAATCATAGATATTCAAGTACATGACTAGGTTTGATCTATAAATCAAAGTGGAAGAAGTACACGGGAATAGGGAAGAGATTTTTAAAGGACTACACCATCTTGTGGAATAGTTTTTCCAAATTAGGGTTCTATAGCTAGGGCACAGTAGTAGAAGGATTCTTCCATGAAATTGAGCCACAAGATTGAGCAGAGCAAGGAAGAAGAGAAAGAAGAGTTTAGGCTGTAATCTAACAAGTTAAAATGGTACCAAAGAAGGTGACTGTTTCACTGAAGAAGAAGGGAAAATGGAAACAAACTGCTACAGCTAGTTTTATTGAGGAGTGGTATGCAGAGATGCAGTACCTAGATGGATTATTATTGGGGAAATAATGGGTATCACATGTTAGGAAGATGGTCATGAGAGACTACAATCATCGCACAAGTACCACAGAGAAGGAGATGATGTTAGAACTAGTTTGTCTAGCATATATAAGGACACCATAAGGAATGTCGATATATAGCGATGAGGTAAAGGTGAAGTTTGGAAAGTTCAGGTTGCTGTAACTATATGAGTTTCGTTATTTTTGTAATCTCAAGAAGTTATACCAATGGTTGATGTCACACGTACATGAATATCACTTCTATTTTTTAGGTTGCAAAATGCGCATAACCACTCAACTCATATGAAATTTTACTAGCCTGGTCTGTGAAGGGGACTTCATAGATAATGACTTGGAGGATAATAAGGCCATAAAGGATAGTGTGGATGCCTATGATTATAACAAGGGTTTGCACTACTTTGATATCATAGATATCCCTAATCCTATAATGAGGATGGCCATACACTTGCTTACCAAGTTGAATGGTCAAGAGAGGTGGACAAAAGTAAATGACGTAGGGTTGAATATATGCCTAAAAATTTCAGAAGGAACCATCTACAAATTTTTCACATTTATTGCAGATGAAATCATTAGTAGTGAAAATTAGGGGGACAAGATAATTTTTTAAAATATTCTCCTCACCATCATTTTCTTAGAGATTGGAGTGCTCGATGGGCCAGAGAAGTTCATATGGGAGTATCTAGATGAAGATCCGTCACCCTGTTAAAATATTTGAGAAGTATACTTGCAATACCATGATAGTCCCCCACAAGGAACACCTAGAGAAATGGTACAAGCGAATACGTGATGCATTCTAGGTAGAGTGGAGGATACTTGAGAAACTACCCACACTTGTAGGTGAAGAGGTTGAGTTTCCTATATATCAGCATTTCTTTACTAGAAGATTCACTCTGATGGATGGGACTCATAGTCCATGGTGCAAATTTCCATTCTCTTTCACCATGCAGTATTTCCAAGTAGGGGCCAACCATTTCAAGGAGGCCAAAAGGATAAGGTTTGACCTAAGATAGGTTGACCAAGACCACCACGAGTTGTACAAAAATCTTGTATACCCAAAGAAGCATGCATATGTGGAGAAGTAATTCTCCTGTGAAATATAAATGATGAAGCCATTGATGCTACCAATTACCAGAAGGACTGCAACAAGAGTATACTTATGCATCAAGCCAAATTTTGAGAAATAAACCTACCTAGAGAATGATTTCTCCATTCCATAAGACCACATAGGTAGGAATAAGGTTGTACTGAAGAAGAGGGAGAGTTAGGAAGTGCAGAAGAAGAAAGAACCAAGTGTGTAGACAGCATAATCTATGGGTGCACTGGAAACAAGCACTAAGTCAAGCACTTACGCACATAAGAAGAAGTCCCCAGTTAGGGAGAAGACCCCAAAAGAATAGGATACATAACAAGAAGAGACTCCCACACAAGAAGAATTACGAAGAAAGGAGTCATCAGTTAAAGAGGAAGAGAAGGGAGAATCCCATGCTAGGAAAACATAGAGGGTAGTGGGGAAGCTAGAATCAAAGGAAATGGAGATCTTGGAGGCCTACAAGGGAGAGAAACATGACGATGAGGAGGAAGAAGTTTAGAATTATCCTTTGTATGATATACATGACTCAGAAGAATAAGTTAATGAAGATAAGGGTGGTAAAGAGGAAGAAGACACTGAAGCCAGAGGGGTGAGTAAAGATGGGAGCACAAAGGATCAGAGGACCCCAAGAATCACCAAGGAGAAAATAGCTGAGGCCGTAGAGAGAGAAGTTGCATGCATTATCAATAAGTTAGTGGAATAAGAGGTAGAGCGCAATGCGGATGAAGTGATCAAGGTGATAGAAGAGGAGAGCATTGGAAAATAGTATGGCAGCATGGGTAGAGACCTCAGCCTAGCAGTAATATTTCCAAAGGTTGTACAAACATGTGGGAAGAGCGTAGTAGAAGCACAAGGGCAAGGAATGGGTTACATCAATGATCTAAGCAAGGTGCTACATGCACGCTTCCAGAGCATCTTACCAACGTAACAACTCATGGCCATGTCTTTATTTGATGAAGAAGGCTCGTACCCACAGACCAGGAAGATGCTATCTTGGGAATTTTAGTCCCACATTGATGAGCTTAAGCTCAAAGTGAGACAAGGGGTGCTAATGAAGGTGCTAGAGGCAAAAGGAATCAACCCCTAGTGAATGCTCAATAATGTTTAGATGAGAAAGTTTGTAACACACTCAACAAGGTTTCAGTTGAGTTTGAGGCCATACTTTTTGGGAGGAATGACAAGGTGAAATTCCTATAAGGGGAATTAGATGAGGAGGAGGAGCTCCTTGAGAGGAGCAAGGACTTGAAGCAAGAAGAGCTAATCAACACACATTTAAGGTGTGAACTGAAAGAGGAAAAGGAAAGGGTGCACTAAGTATATAATAAATTTGAGATGATGACGGATGTTATTATCTTAAAGCATCCTGACCTAGTGCCACTTGAGAAAAAGTAAAAATCAACCTTGCAGTGCCTGAAGGATTTGAATCACATCCTCACAATGGAAAGGTGGCCACTCTTGTTAGATTCCATAGAGGAGGCGTTGGTGCACTAAGAAAAAAAGAAACTAAAGGTTGTAGATATTGTCTCTCAGTATACCAAACTCCTTGTTGATGTAAAGGTCATCGCAAAAATTACTAAATTTTCTTATGATAATTACATCGACAAAGATAGGGTAAAAAGCATTTTTAGTTGCTACCCATGAAGTAGAGCTCAAGGAGTTTTAGGAGAAGAATAAGGGGAATAGAGTAGAGCAGGATAAGATCCTGGCTAAGGTGGAGAAGAAATCAATATCCATCAAGACCTTATGGGGCTTGATCAAAAACTGGGTGAAGGAATTATGCCCCAAGATCACTGAAGGATGGATGCACTTGAATATTTTAGAAAACAACTAGAAGGGATTATTTATACGATGAGTGCCAAAGGGGATGACCTAAGTTTTTAGGAGGTAAGTGCCCTAATAGGTGACCTATGTTAGCAATTGCAGAGTGAGGTAGATTCCTAAGAGAAGCTTGAGGCTGATATAAGGAATAATTTCCCACTCCTTCAATAATAAACAAATTCTTCTTCATCCTACCCCCCATTTATTTAATTCATTCATTCCTCATTCTTCATTCCTTCATTCTTTATTCCAACTTTTTAGAGTCCTAGCATTCTTTATTTTTTGAAGAAGAGATGTTCCCAAGGATGGAGAATAAGCTTAGTGTGAGGTGATGTTCGGCCTCAGAATATTGGCTAAGTACAAGAAGGCATGTGGGTGTGCATGACCAATATGAAGAAGAGAATGTAGGGTAAAGGTGCGTAGGACAAGGGTTTTAGAAGGACTTAATAGAACCCATGGCGTGCACACAAGGAAGAGCAAAGGGTTTTAAGACTTAGCCATATTCGACATTCTAGGGGGCATATGAGAAAAGCATTACCTGACTAAGCATGCGGAGTGGATAAGGTACCAGCCTGACAACTTGGTGGTCAAGAAAAGAATATTCTATGTGATGGAAGGATCCAGAAAGACATAATTACAAAGAGTGGAGAGCCTAGATGTGATTAGAATGTTGTTCTAAGGGCATAAAAATGAATACATGATCATTTCTTGACCATGTTGGGAAAATATGGGCCCGTGGAGGTAATTTTATCATTATGAGAAAACTTTAAGCCTCTAAAAATGAAAAAGGGAAGAATAGTTCAAGATGATCCCAAACCTTCCTGTAACACTGTAAATGCTCCCTAAACACAAAATTTTCATGAAATGTCCCAGGATGCTTCATGAAGGACTTTTCTTGTCCCAGGGTGCAATTTACCCATGTTGTCCATTTTTTCCCAAGGGGAAAAAATGGATAACATAAAATAGGGGTTGGTGCCTCACTAAATTTGAAACATATGAATAGAAAAATTGTGTTTCAGTGAGTTTTCTTCCCCTTGAGTTTTTTCCACTTATATCTTATGTCTTTATGTTTATTATCTTAGTCATGGTTTATAGCATTTATGTTTTTTGATGTTATGCACACATTAATGATGGGACAAGTGGATTTGTGTTTTGGATAAGTAATCTGAAAAATGATTTAATTTTTTATAAGGACTAATTCACCCCCTATGAGTCCATTTTGCTTCCAACAATTGGTATCAGAGTAGGTACTTATGGAGAATTTTGATCACTTGAAAGGATATCCTTGAAGCACAAAAATGATGTGTGGATCCTCTACTAGAAAGTCACCATTGATTGATGGAACAAAATATGATTTTTGGAGTCTGAGGATGAATAATTATATCATGTTTATATGTTTTTTATGGTTAGAAAGTTGTGGATGATGTATATACTCCTCCTACCACTCCTCCTACCACTCCTCCTACCAATAAAGAAGACATGAAGGCATGCTAAAACAACTCTAGGGCATTTAATGATATCATACATGGTCTTGGAGAATATGATTTTGGAAAAGAGATGCATTGTAAGTCTGAAAAATATGCATGGGAGAAACTTCAAGTTTTGTATGAAGGTGACTCAAAGGTAAAAAATTCTAATCTTCAAAACTTTAGAAATCAGTTTGAGAGTCTTAAGATTAATTATAATGAGTCTATTACTTAATATCTTCTTAGACTTGATAATATTGTTAATATCATGAAAGGGTTAGGAGAAGATGTGAAAGAAAAAGTTGTTCAAAAAGTTTTGAGATCACTAACTCTTAGGTTTGACTCTAAAGTATTTGTTATTGAATAGGGAAGGGATCTAACTACTTTAAATCTTGATGAGTTGCATGGTACCTTGACTACTTATGAAATGAGGATAGGCCATTCTAAATCAAACAAGAGATAGGTTTCCTTCAAATATGAATTGAATTACAATGCAATAAGGTGAAAGATAATGACACTACTCATAAAATTGATGATGAAGAGATATTTACAATGATGGCCAGAAGGTTGAAGGTTGGATCTAGTAAGTATAGTGGTAAACTTCCATTACAAAATTTCAATTATGGTGAAGTAGGTCATTTTTTTGCTAAATGTCCTCATAGGCATGAGAAGGAAGATGATGAAGATCATGAAGTTGATCAAAGAAATAAAAGTTACACATTTGTTAAAGGTAGGAAGATTTTTATGAAATTTTATTATGAGAAGAAGAGAAAAATAAGTTTTTAGACAAAGGAAGATGGTGAATTATCTGATGCTAGAAGTGGTGTTTCAGATTTTGAATCTGAATCAAATCATGAGGATGTAGGAAATGCAGCTCTATTCACATCAAATGATGTAATAATGTCTTACAATGATGGATATTCTTTATTAGGATACTTTTTATCAGGTTTGTACTTATTCTGATGAAGATGAAGTGGAATTCAAATATTATCTTGAAGTCATTAAATAAAAATAAAGCATATTGAAAAAGAGTATAAGAAGCTGAGTTTGTAGGTCAAGGAAGATGAACATAAAATTCACAAGATAGAATAAAGGTACAAGTCTTAATCATGTAAGAAAAATGAGTCAATTATATTATTATAAGAAAATGTAAAGTATCTTATCTCAAATTTGTAAGATAAATAAAGTATGTGTTCAAAATTTAAAGAAGACAAAGAGTTCCTAAGGGATGATCTACTAGAGGATAGCAATAAGACTATGTCCTTTCAGAAGTTTGAGAAAAATTTTAATGACCTAGATGATCTACTTGACAAAAAAACACCAACAGGTGATAAAGTTGGTTTGAGATTCAAAGAGGAATATAAAGGAAAGGAATTAAACTAAGAATATGTGGTTTCAAGTAAGGAAGAAGGTAAATATAGCATCAAGGAAGATAAGAAGAAGGTGACTCTTAAGGATAATGTGAAATCAAGGCCAATTAAAGAACCTAATGCCTCAAGGCATGAAATAACTTTCAATGGATATTGTTATAACTATAATGCATGTGGTCACAGGGATCAAGAGTGTATAAGATTTCCTAGAGATAATCAACCTTTGAAAGACAATAGAAATGAATATGCTAAGACTGTTGTACTCTACAAGTGCAATGAGATAGGTCATGTCACTATCATTTACTTGAATGATTCATTTAGTCATGTTGGTGGTTACAAGAGGAAGAGTTATGTGGTATGCTACAATTGCAATGGTGTTGGACATGTTGCAATAAACTTCTTGTAGAAACCCATTTTTGGTATCATTCCTCCCCTTCACCCCACGTTTTCTCTCCTTTATTAGGCTTTCCGATTTGAATCCCTTTTCCCCCTTAAATTTGAATAAATCTCATTTCCCACCAAAACTACATATTTAATTAATCAATCTTAATTGGTTAATTTATCCCCTTTAAATACCTAAACCTCATTATATGCTAATATCAAAATATTCCAAAATAAGTCATATCACCCCACCTAATAATTAAATACTCCAAAATCATTAAAATCATGCATCCCACTCATGAATTAAATAATGCAAATTAATCCATACAAAATCCAGTATTGCACCTAGTAATTAAAATCATATTCCCCTCACTCACCTAATCAGGGTTACTTTTTCAAACCAAGATTACCTAATAACCCCTAATTAACCCCTATTAAGGCTATAAATACAAGGCTTCCCCCCCTCTTTCACACAAGTTTTTTTTATAACAAACCTATAACATTATAGCCCCTCCCTTATCATAATATCATCAAAGTGCCCTTGTGATACCACTTCTATTGTAACACCTCCAACATGACTGGTACCTGTAACATCCACTTTTTGTCACTTCACCTCTAGAATTTTTATTATTATTATTAACTTTGTGCAGCTGATTCAAATACCCAAATATTTAAATCTACATAAACCTTAGTGCCATCCATTTCTGATAACTGTCATGAACCATGTGCAGCTATATGAGAGAATGTTAAACCTACTCATTCTCCCTCAATGCTCTATACGAGCAATACATAAAATGTATCCCTTAGGTTCTCCTTTAACAGGATATGATATATAAGTGAAAAACCCCTAAGTGTGTACCTGGGTTCCACCTATGAAATCCACAGGCATATCATATCTTAGATAATGGTGAAATATCAACAATGTAATCAGCAGCTTACACCACTTTGTGTAAAGTTTCTTAGTCATGTATGCCATGCTCGATTATATGACAAAACACTCACCTTATTCACTTACTCAACTATATGGATTCACAAATGTTAATTTTTTAAACAGCTACAAGCCTTGAATGAGGTACAAACCAGTTTAACGTACATGAAGATGTACCTCTATGTCATCCTGTGATGCCTATAGGAAGAACGTGTTCTCATAACAATTCACCTTATTACTCACCCACATATCTACCTATAGCCATCATAGGTTGATATAGGGGTGTGTACCTAGTAGGTACAATATGTCTTGTAACTCTATCAAGATTTGTGCTTAGGAAAACACCATACTGCAATCAAGTCTCTTGATGACAAAAATTATTACAAATGTTAAACAATAGTATCCTAATGGTGACAATCGTCACCATAGGGATACGACTGTGTAGTATATGTAGTGAGTTCATCCACGTAGAATTCTATATTGGTGCATGGTGTTTAATGTTTTAAAAGGTAATCATTATAGAACAGCCTAGGGCTTACAACACCTTCTTCGTGAATGGGTCATACCTAAGGTCAAGATTGAGTTGATCCCAGGATCCTCAATCTCTATAAAATTTTAATTACCTTTCAATATCTCATACCCCTGTTAGCCATTGATGGAAACAATACTATCAATGTCAATGAATATTGTTACAGTCTCAAAACTATCCCATCTTTAAAATTTAGGCTAATGCTTCTTATTTCATATTCTAGGGGTATGTACTTACATGAAGCTAAGTAATTAGATATGATTCATTCCTTGAATTAAGTGGCATAGTCTATCAATGCCAATCATCTTTTCAGTTTAAGCACATTACTTTTCTTAATTGCAGCTCAGTAACGAGCGTTCATTTATTTTACTACCTCCAACAAGTAAGATAAATATGAGGTAGCCTATATGATAGGTTTTTATGATCCACTTACCCATTTATCTTTCCTTGTCATATCCTCTTTAAAATACTGCTCGCTAATTCTCTTTAGAGATAACATCAGTATTGGCTAGGGATGAGATTATAATGTTATGTTCTTTTAAGTTAGTAAGCATGTTCCATATTACTTCCATTATATCTGACATACATAGGTGCTCATAATGATGCATCATGGAACAACCCCTAATTAAAATAATCCATCTCTTTTAGAAAAATATTCCATAACACAATTTATCACAAATCTACAATTCCTGAAAAGTGAAACCATAATCAAAGTGTAGTCATCTAAGACTACTTTAAGCCTGTCTTTTTGTAGCTTATGTGTAGCATCCTTGTATAGGACTTAGAGTTGATTTCCCTTAGAGATCAATAATAAATTATTATATCTTTGATAAGAGTTAGTTTAACATGTGTTTATAAAATAGCCATAGCTCAGAAGTATCTGATTAACATAACCTTTTCATGGTTTCATGTTCATCCAGCCGCGTTCTTATTAGCGGTCATTAATATTAGACAATCTTACTTCTAGAGATCTTTTGCTAGTTGTGTACATTCTATACAAAACATCTAGAGAACTTATCGCCACTTTTCAAGTAGGTTGATATATTGCACTTTATAACGAGGCAATTATCCACTAACAACCTCAACTATTTCCAAGTATGCTTAACATATAATTACTTAGAACAAGATATTTTAGGAAACATTCATCCAATTGTCCCTTATATGTTCCCTATAACCTCAAACATAAGATATGTATAGCACTTACTACATGATTAATACAATAGTATTGTAGATGCTAATTTCATAACTTAGTATATTTATGACTCATAACTCATCAATCGAAAATCATCAGATTACAAAACACTATATATATAACAGCAGGAAATATGACTTAATTACATTTATGAGATAAATTAACTCATGCCTTTAAGCATGACCAAAATATTTCTTTTTAAATGAATAAAACAATTATATTTAGTAGCAAAGCCTTTCCTGTTTCCAAGAAGATGTAATTCATTTAAGAACATTCAAGTCAGTCATATCTTCAAAATTTCATCGATCAAAATAATATACAAAACTAAATAATTCACCCTTCCTTCTCTTTTTTTATTTGCAAAATTGTTAGCATGAGTCAGTTCACAAGAACTGAGCATGATAAGCACCAACTTACCATAATGACATACTCTACTTAATTATTTCATAGAAATAACCCATATTATTTTGATGCATCAATATTTCAAAGATTAAGTAGATAACAATTCTTTCTAACAAATCAAGAACACATTCAAGAAATCACCGAATTCTTCATAACAGATCTAAAGTGGATTTCATAAATCCATAAGGAATCCTAAAGGTTCAGTCATTAATAATAAGAAATCAAAAGCATTTGGCTAATGAAACACAATATTAGGGTATTTAACCTTGAGGATAAGAGGAAGAGAGCATTCATGGCATCCTACAAAATAGAAATTAGATATAAATTGAGTAACAGGGTACATATAATACTTACCTCAACTTAAGCACTTATTGAACACTCCAAGAGTAGAAAGGAGTACTCAATTCCCTTTTTCAGATATGTTTCAACATATCAAGACCTAATAGACACCAAAGTCTTTAAAACTTCTGGAAGAAATGTGTTGACGAGATAAGATAATTGCTACTTAACCCAAAAAGTTCAACTGAACATATAATATCTCATGGTTTTCTCAACACGAAAGACAACTTAAAGAAACTACTTATTCCTGATAAATAAAGACTTCTAAATTTAAGAATTATCTCCTAACCAATTCTATTGAACAAGGTTAGATCATACTAAACTAAATTCATGACACAACTAGGAAAGGTCAATAAGGAACTTTCAAAATTTCTAGGAAACCCCATAAATAATCAATGAAACTGAGTTAAGTTTACCATAAGAGAAAGAGTCACTTCTGGGTTTGCGGAAGCACCATAAATTAAAATCAGAACCAAAAACCTGGAGAGGATCTATTACATCTCATGGACTTAGTTAAAGGGAAAATCCAGTTATCATCTATTATAAGGGTAGAAGTGTATAACTTACCGTTTTGTCCTAGAATGGGTTACCATACAAAATTGATGCCTCCAGTTCCTTAATAAAACACATAGTAATACAATGTGATCTAAAAATTGGATCATATTATTTACTATAGAGGGTAACACTACCAACTTTACAACCCTGAAGCCAAGGGTCTTCCTATTTTGGGACAACCTTAATCTTTAGCCTAACTGAAGGATTCAATTTCCAACATTTAAAACATAAACCCAACAAGCATAGATAAGAGAGTAATGGGTCAAGAAATCAAACTCTACTTATCACTACTAGCTCATATGTTGAGATAAGGCGTGCTCAGTAAAAGGAACTGTTTAACCCTTTTCAACCAAGAAAACTAATGCATACACTTGGAGAAGATCAGCTCTCTAAGTATCATACAAGGTTTTACAGGAGAATTTCCATCATCTGTTATAGAGGCTAAAATGGAACATAAGTGATGAGATTTTAACAAGCTGGACTTAACCATTATGGTAATCAAATATCAATACAACCTTCCACAACCAGTTTCAAATATCGAAGAAGTTGGAATAGTTCTAGAATCATTAGCTAAGCCATAAGGATATCGACATGATATAATAGAATGAAGTATCTATAACTTATGCAATCATAAATCATAAACAAGATACAATATTTATCTATAAGAGAACTCATCTATTCAACTGTGCCATCATAGTGGCTCTGGAATAGACCAAAGGTGCCATACTAAACTACTTATTCAAGGGTCGAAGAGGTAGACCTTAAAATCATCACAAATTTCGTTATTATCTACAACTTGATGATAATATTAATTCATTTGTTCTCTTTCAGGACACATCCCTATTTTTAAATAAAACTAGGTTGATTATAAGTATAGACGATGCCCCATACAAGACCAGCATGACTCCATAGGCATATATTTATTAAAAGAATCAAACCCAGTTATGTATAACCAACAAACACTAGGTCAAGAAAAGACATCTGTAACAAAAATCAGACAAAAAAATTCCAGCATACCAAAATGCCTTGCCATACCTATTCAAATCCATGGAGAGATGGGTAATTAATAAAACTAGGTTTTCTATAGTATGGATAAAAATTGATTCTCAGCTGCAAGAAGATTTCAACAATGCTGACGTATCATTTCAACCTAGTATTCACTATAACCACAGTCCTCAAACATCTTGAGATTATATTCTTTCCTTCCCTATAATAAACATTTTTAGAGTTTGTACTTAATTAATCACTTCTAACAACATACATCACAAAGCCATATCATTTCAGACACTATAGAGAAAATATTAAACGATTCCACATCATAGAAATTACAAATGCAAAATCATTCAATACAAGGTTATTTTGTGAAATCACTAAATAAAATAAGAAATTATGAAAAGTTCAAAGCGTATCATTCCTGTCATGTTGGTGATTTATTCTCTTGCAAAAACTTTCATGATTCTTCAGAAGATCCCTAACCTTTGAAACAAGTTCCTTCATTCAACAGATCACAAATTTCTCGTGACATTTTAATGAGTCTGGGAACTTGTTGTTCCAACTACTCAACTATTGTTTTCTCCATGCAAATCACATCAACACATAGCTAAAATTCCTCCTTACATGCCGAGCAACTACGAGTTTCATTTAATAAAATGAATCGATACCAAAACCAAACTCATTTTCCCCCCAAACCATTCATGCACTTCTCGAGGAAGGTGAGAATTGAAAGACATTAAATACAGAGTTAATTGAGCTTGCCGCCAACTAATCTTACCTCTCATTTTAAATTTAGAAAACTCCTACTTCATGCCATGCAAGGCGATTTAGACAACTAAAGTACTTCACTCAAAAATTAGTTGGCAGAATCAATCAATAAACAATTAAGGGACTGAAGTACAGATATTATGCGGTGGTTACCACCTCATCAGCCATTTGAATTTGGGCAATGTTCTATCATTTTCAATGACCAACAATATTTTATGCCATATAAAATATGGATGTCATTCCATGATATGCCTTAAGGCTTCATAATACTAAATATTTTCACACACCCTTTTCAAATAGTAAAGGCTATGTTCACTTCAAGCTTTGCAAATAATAGGTTTGCATGTTAGGTTTAGAACTATCCACTAGGATTAGGTTGTCCCCCATTTTGAAATCTATATATATGTATATGTATGTGTATATATATATATATATATATATATATATATATATATATATATATATATTCACATGTATGTATGTGTATATATATACATATATATATCAATATATAATGCTAACGTTGATCAAGAATTTGTTCATGTATACTCGAAGGAGTAGATTCCCTTAACTCATAATAATTAAGTCCTTGACTGATGACTATAACCCTTTTATCCCTGGAAATATGATCATGATGGCATTAGTCATCAAATGGGAAAATTATCAGATGGTCAGTTTAAGACTTATTATAAACCAATAGGAAGTCTTGATCACATTCCAAATTAAGTCGCTAAGTGAAATATCAAAATTGGCAAAGCCTCAACATAACTTAGTTATAAAACCTATAATTTTAACAATTTAATAAAGATAAGTAACAACATCGCAAATCACTTTCAAGGCTTAAATTTACACCAAAGATTCTATGACATACAAAATTACAAATGACGTAATGTCGCCTTAGTGAAAATAGTTCATCACTAAGATAAATCCTAGATTAGCAGGGTTCTTATCTAAGGAGATTATCCTTAGCTTATTCACGATACTATGATTACATGTTCATATCAAGTTTTCATTTAATTTTTGATACAAAAGGGTGCCAACAACATAAGATAAAACCATTTTTCCTATCATTACTTTGACAACAGTAAGGAAAACACAGGGCGTTACATAACTCCCCTCTTAAAAGCATCATCATCCCGATGATGTGGCCCTTGCTAAATGAAATCAACCAATTCCACAAAATATAAAAGATTAATTCCTATAGAATAGTTACTATTTCACCAGAATTTTATGGTTTTCAAATTCAAAACTTTAAATTTAGTAGCTGTATCAGCTTATCAGACTGTAAATAGTCACGCAGTCCAAATTATTTCATGATTACTTCACTAAAGTAAATAATTTTTGTACAATATATATATTTGATATATAGAGGATATAGTTAAAACAAGCTTACCTAGTATCCTTTAAGGAAAACTATTCCTTTCTGTTGGAATTACAGCGTATGGATCTATGGTAGTTCATTTAGACAGATCAATTTCCTCAACTCTGTTAAGGACTTTTGATTTTAGGTTCCAAAACTCTACAACATTAGGTCAAAAACATAAGGTACCAACATTTGTTCATTCAACTGGACTTGAATATTTCTTATTTTAGTTATCAACTAACTCAACCTATTTTACACTTTTTATCTCTTATAACTGGTCCAAACAAAGAATGTTTTCAACATGGTTATCCAAGTTTATGGAACTACTAGATTTGTTTATTTAATTTTTCCTTTTTAACAAATATTAACTCATGACTGAGTACTGACAACATATTTTCTTGTACTCATATAAGAGGTCTTCAAGTTTATAATTTTTTTTTTGAAAACCAGTTTGCCAAAACCTCTCAAAGTGTTAAGTAACAAAGTTACCTTATTAAATATAGTCTTTATCATCCACAACATTTTTGTTATTACATTGTTAAACCTCCTCAGTGGATTCGTAGAATTGATATTGATCCTATTATTACCAAGGTCATGCAAAATTTCCTCTTGGTTTGCACGAGGGTTTCAAAATAAGTAGTGTATTGTTTGTAAAAAAATTTACTTTAATACAAATAAGTATGTAAACGAATTACTTATGTTATTTAATGACTTACGAAATTGTCTTGGAAGCCCTAATAGCCCTCTGACTTACAAGTCATCGTATCTTTCTCCCAACATATTATAAAGCATACGAGTTAACCTTGAAACTATAAGGGCTCGAAGACGCCATGAAAAGTTACATAGGAACTATCATAAGAGAGGGATTTCAAAATACATCCCTTGATCCTGAACCCACACATTTCTATAGCAGGGTTCATATTAGTGAAGTATGAATTCCCGTATCTGGGTTCAACTAAAAATACTGGAATCGACCCGAAAAACCCATGAAATTTCATAGTAATTCTTAAACTAGAATTTCCACATAGTTATAACACGTCACGATAGGTGAACAGAAGGGAATCATGTTGTGATAGGTAGTATAAAAGAAATCTTATCTTGTGAGATAAAATATATTACTAGAAACTAAATATAACCTCTTATGATCTATGCTTTTAGATGAGTCAACCCAGAATGAGCCATCACCAAACCTAAGATCCTCCTTTCAACATGAATATACCCCAAAACTTTGGGTACTTAATTAATATAACCTAGAAGTAACAAAAATAAACATATCTATTACAACCACTGTTAAAGGTCAATAGACCGATTATAATATTTTTGGTTCCTTGGAATTGAAATATTAATTATGTACATAAAGTATTTGACAGAATACAGAACAATCACTTAGATCAATGCTACCTAACTAGACATAAGCTGAAAATTTAAGCATTTTTATTCCATATTACCAGAAAGAGTTAGGCTTCAAATTTGTTGACCAGTTTTTCATCGAGTAAAACTAACCCATATCTTCTTTCTTTTAGTATTGAAGAATACTAATCTCATGGATATCTTCACAATTTTCTCCATCTCCTGCTAGGGATACATGTTCCTTTCCTTTGTTAACTTCCCTTGCAACATGCTTCATCATTTGTGACTTTTCTATCTTCTTTAAAGGACATTGGTTGGCATAATGCCCACTACCACACATGAAATATCCACCAGTAGGTCCTGATTTACCACCTTTAACTTTTCCATTTGCAACATTATTATGCTTTTTCTTGCAGGCTATCACTGTAAGTTTTTGTGTAAATTTAATTTCGGCAGAGCACATTTTCTTGCTATGATTTTTCCACCAAAATTTCTTAGCATTCCGAGATGAATAAGAATAATTAATTTTATGACCCTTTTCATTTTTATGAGTTGGAGTGTCTAGCAGATTTGGTTTTATCCCACTAGCTTTTCCAAATATCATCTGATTGAAAGAGGATCCATGTTTATCTAATGCTTCCCCCAATTTTAGGTTTAGTTCATCTTTGGATTGGTAAGTCCAAAACTTGCCATAAATGATCATTTCATCATTTAAATAACTCTTTTGTTGCTTATTAGCAACAAACCTAAGTTGTCCTTTGTCCAACTTATCACTTTCACCCATCACCAGCTACTCCAAGGCATCTATCTGATTTTGGGTATATTGAAGGATTGCAAGAATCTTGTATAACTTTAGCACCATTGAAACCATAATAAACTTAGACCTAGTTCTTTCTTTTTGGTGCATCCTTCCTATTTCCATTTTTATTCTAAAAACAAAATAAATTTTTTAATTAGCATAAGGACCCAATGAGTCCAAGAGTTGCAACCTTCAGCTCTAATACCAAAATGTAACATCCACTTTTTGTCACTTTGCCTCTATATTTTTTTGTATTATTATTATTAACTTTATGTAGCTGATTCAAATACCCATATATTTAAATCTACATAAACCTTAGTTTCCTCCATTTCTGATAACTGTCATGAACCATGTGTAGCTATATGAGAGAATGTTGAACCTACTCGTTCTCCCTCAATGCTTTATACGAGCCATACATAAAATGTATCCCTTGGTTCTCCTTTAACAGGATATGATATATAAGTGAAAACCTAAGTGTGTACCTGGGTTCCACCTATGAAATCCTCAGGCATATCACATCTTAGATAATGGTGAAATCTCGATAGTGTAATCAACATCTTACACCACTTTGCCCAAAGTTTCTTAGTCATGTATGTCATGCTCAATTCTATGATAGTAAACTCGCCATTGGAATCTTGTCATCTCACCTTATTCACTTGTTCAGTTATATGGATTCACAAATGTTAATTTTGTAAATAGCTACAAGCCTTGAATGAGGTATAAACTAGTTTAACCTACATGAATACGTACCTCTATGTCATTCTATGATGACTATGGGAAGAAAGTGTTCTCATAACAATTAAACTTGTTAATCACCCACATATCTACCCGTAGCCATCATAGGTTGATATAGGGGTGCGTACCTAGTAGGTCCAACATGTATTGTAACTCTATCAAGGTTTGTACTTAGGAAAACACCATACTATAATCTAGTCTCTTGATGAGACAACTTATTATAGATGCTAAATGGAAGTATCCTAATGGTGAAAATATTCACCATAGGGATACGACTGTGTAGTATATGCAATGAGTTCACCCGCCTAGAATTCTATATTGGTGCATGGTTTTTAATGTTTTTGAGCTAATCATTATAGAACAACCTAGGGCTTGCTATCTTGTAAAATTAGCAAGGGCAATTTTACAGATAACCCTACCAAAAAAAAAATTCGGTCCCTTGTCAAGGACTCCTTGCATTTGGAACGTTGCAAAATCCCTTCCCAGGAAATCTAGTTTTCCGAACTTAGCCTTTTTTGGTCTTTTTGGTTGGGTGGACCTAATGAATATGCAACATGGAGTTTTGGTGTGCCCCCTTTAAACCCTTTGGCGCACGGTTTGAAGTGTCAACAGGAGTTTTGGTGCACCTCACTACGTTGTGCCTTTCTTGCATGCGCCTTCATGTCAGCAATACTTTTGTTGCGCCGAGTTTTGGTGCACTAAGGGAACATATATTCTTGTGTCGACAGCACTTTCGGTGCGCCAAAGGCACACATAAATTCGTGTTGGCAGGTGTTTTGGTGTGCCAAAGGGCACATGCTTTCCATTGTCGACAACACTTTTGGCGCGCCACTTGAAAAATTGGTTGGTGCATTTATTACCACCTCGCCTATATATAGGCGTATCTACACTGTTATTTTCATCAGTCAGAACCACGTGATTTTCTCTTCCCTCTGTACCTGTCAGCGCACCTGCCCTGTCATTTTCGAATCACTTTGTGGACCCGGTTTCACACTTCTCCATTATATAATCCAAGTAGGAGGTCCTCATTTCTTTGTGTATTTTGTGTTTTGGTTTTTGGCTACTTGTTGGTGTGGATTGGGTTAAATAAGGTTGTGAAACCATGAACTTCCCCCCTTTGATGTTTCTTTTATTCTCCCACATGCATTTCCCCCTCTTTCCAGATCTGCTGGTAAAGGGGACTCTGTCTTGAAAAGATTGCTCGAAACTCTCTGATTAAGCTTCTTCATCACCCAAAGACATCCTGCAAAAGAAGTTTAAATGCATGTAACCCCTCAAGAGAAAGAATCATGGCTTGAAAATAAGAAATTGTCATTTCCTCTTTTGGCACATTTGCCACCCCTACAATATGATAAACAGTCGTGCCAATGGTGCATATACCATGCATGTTGCATAAAGAACAGTTGTGCCCTCAAGGCACACTTCCCTTATTTGTTACAACCACTTTTCCTGTGCCCTCTTGGTGCACCAAACTCATGTGTTGCATTATTCAAACTCGTTTCATTGGTACACCCTACATCCATGTAACACCAACTTTATATGATCCAAGTACAAAATTGATAAAAAGGCGCAGGCGCACCCATTGTTACAAAAAAACCATGTTATGTAGACCTTCCATGTGCCGCACCAAGTTCCCCTTTGGCGCATGAAAAAATGATGTTACACGCATTAAACCTGTGCCCTTTGGCGCATCCTGTACCCATGTAACATGAAAAATATTAGCGCCCTTTATAAAATCCATATGGCACAGGTGCACTTCTGCTTGCAACAACAAAATGTCATCTACAGTTTCCATGCGCCATGCGCCCTTTAGTGCTGATTTATCCCTTGAAGTAGCCTTTTTCTGTGTGCCATATTATTTAACCATGTAACATGCAGTATTCATGTGCCATGCGCCCTGAGGCCTTAAATCACTAATTCTTTCTTCTGTCAACGCTTTAATGGAAGATCAAACAGCTAATATGACTTTCTTGCGTTGGGTTTCACTTCTTCTTCTTGTAGATCAGCAACTGAGTTCAAAGATACATATGTCAACATCAAACAAGAAACTGACCAAGTCTAAGGGAAAAGCCAAACTCATGGAAGAAGAGATGAAGTACAAATATCAAAGGGTCTGAATGCCCGACTCTAAAGCAGAATGTGACCTATATATAAGGGATTCTAAGCTCAGACACATTGACATGGAGGATTTCTAGGCCATAACCAGAAAGGTTACAAGAAGTCCCTAGATGGACAAACTAATGGGCAGTGGGTTGCATTTTGCTGGGGGGATCCTAGTCAGTGTAGTAAATAATGAATTTATGATGGTGGTGGCCCACTACTACAATAAAGACACCAGGTGTGTCGTAAATGAGAAGGGTGAGGTCATAATCAACCTCACTACCCGACACTTTGAAATAATGCTCGGCATTCCTCACCACTGGCACTTCATGGCCGTAAGCTAGGAAGATTACATCAAGGCTTGGGACGATAAAATGATGTTACACAAATTAAACCTGCGCCCTTTGGCACATCCTGTACCCGAACATGAAAATAATCAGCGCCCTTTATAAAATGCATATGGCGCAGGTGCACTTCTGCTTGCAACAACAAAATGTCATCTACAGTTTCCATGTGCCAGGCACCCTTTGGCACTGATTTATCCCTTGCAGCAACATTTTTCTGTGCGCCATATTATTTAACCCTGTAACCTACAGTATTTATCCTCCCTGCACCCTGAGGCCTTAAATCACTAATTCTTTCTTCTGTCAACACTTTAATGGAAGATCAAACAGCTAATATGACTTTCTTGCATTGGGTTTCACTTCTTCTTCTTACAGATCAGCAACTGAGTTCAGAGTTACATATGTCAACATCAAACAAGAAACCGACCAAGTCTAAGGGCAAAGCCAAACTCATGGAAGAAGAGATGAAGTACAAATATTAGAGGGTCAGAATGCCTGAGTCCTAAGCAGAATGTGACCTAGATATAAGGGATTCTGAGCTCAAACACATTAACATGGAGAATTTCTGGGCCAGAAATAGAAAGGTTACAAGAAGTCCCTGGATGGACAAACTGATGGGCAGTGGGTTGCATTTTGCTAGGGGATCCCAGTCAGTGTAGTAAATAATGAATTTATGATGGTGGTGGCCCGCTGCTACAATAAAGACACCAGGTGTGTCGTAAATGAGAAAGGTGAGGTCATAATCAACCTCACTGCCTGACACTTTGAAATAATGCTCGGCATTCCTCACCACCGGCACTTCGTGGCCGTAAGCCAGGAAGATTGTATCAAGGCTTGAGACGATAATGAGGATCAGTGTATGCAGGTGATGAATGAAGTATACCTGAAGAACAAAAAGGTGGTGACCCAATGGCCACAAGTCATTCATCATAGTGAATTTTCAGAGGAACTCAGTGATACAATCACATTCCTAAGCAGAGTGTTTGGGCTTCCTAATGCCCATTACTTTCACAAGTGGATGCTGAGGTACTTAGAAACAATGAAAAAAATGTGCCCAATCAACACTTTGAGTGGGCAGAGATCATAAGCAGCACAATATCTTCTATGACGTCATCTACCTTTTGAGGCCAAACATGACTCACGGTCATATGACCAAGAGAATTTTGACAGTGACAGAAAAGTGGGGAGCCTTATTCACGTAATTCCCTACCTTCACCTACCTAAGGGCAGCCAACTTCTTGGGAAAACCAACCAAATTTCCAAGGTATGTCGGTCCCAAGCTAATCCTGTTGGAGCTATCAAGACAGCTCATTACCTACCATGATAAGTGCTTAAAGAGGAAGAAGGGTGGAACTCCTTAGCCCCTTACAGTGGGCAGGTATACTTGTGTTTCACATCACAAAGCCCAGGAGATGCTTGCAGAGTTGGAATTACTGAATCTAAAGCACAACATCCCAGCCAGGCCCACCTTCAACCCAAGGAATTGCCTCCCTAGGGCAAAGCTTGATCCGATTCATATTCCACAGATCGAGGATATCTATATCAACCTATACCATGAGGTTGAAACTCAGAAGGAAGGACCACTCCCGCTTTGCCTAGGCTGAAATCATCTAGTACGGCGTAGCCATCGTCCCAAAAGGTTATCAAACTGCTGATCAAGAAATTGATCAGGTATATTTGGATACAGGTGGAGATGACTTGCCATTTGCTGCGATTGATAGGACCAAAGCATCCCAAACGATAGAAGAAAGGGTTAAAGAAACTCTGTGAAGGACAGAGTATTCATGTAGAATGAACGGTCTCATCTACCTCAGAGTTGATTTCACCACATCTACGTTAGGCAACACACCTCCTCAGGAAAAATAGCTACCAAAGGGAAAGGGGGAAGGAAAAGAGGGTGAGTCAAGCTCTGCCCAAGAGGAAGCTCCTGAAAGTCCTCCTTCTGCTTCACAAGAATGGGTTGTAATCCCGAAAATCCTAGAAGAAAAAGTAGCAGAAGACGTTCCAATAGGCACATCCACTTAGGATGTCGCCACTACTATAACTATTGAGGTCCCTTCTATCCCTTCTCCCTCTCCTCCTTCCCCTCCTTGAGTGACCCAAGTGACCATTCCTTTGGTCGTGTCCTATCCCCCATCTTCTACTGTTCCCCCTGCCTCATCATCCATCTTCTCTTCTCTCGCGGAGCTATCCCCCACCATTTCCTCCCTCATCTCTAAGCTCCCTTCCATTCCTATGTCTTCCTCCCCTGTAGTATCTCTTCCTCCCGTGAGCACTTCCTCAGCTTCCCTCTCAATGCCGCCTCCAGGTGTCTCCACATATTTCCCTTCTACTACTGCAGCTACCCCCTTCTCTATTTCTAGTCCTTCTCCCATAAGTCCAGCCTGAATCTCCCAGCACCTGAGTCAACAAAAGAGGAAAGTTCCCATCGCACCGATGGACTTCTTCGTAATCCCATCAAAAGGGGCCAAGAAGCAAAATCCCATAACTCGCTTCTCTTAGAGTGCATCAGGGGAGAGAGTGATGGAGATTGCATACCCCAATCATTTGAAGGATAAAAAGGATCTGTCTTTGACAGATTACACAGTGACTCAAGTCACAATGGGGACATCTTCAGAAATCCTGCATGGAGAGGCCCTATCTATAGTAGATGCCCTTTGCAAAAAGCTATAGGAAGCAAAGGAAGAGAAAAGGCTACTAAAGGAGCAAAATAAATATCTTCTCCACGCCTTGCAAAAAAAGGGCATTGCACCTCCTATAACTACCACCGAAACTCCTGAGCCTCTGAGCCAGGATAAGATTAATGAGTATGCTAAAATCGACAAGCAGGGAATGGCCGTTTCCACCTGGAGGAGCTAGATCCTCAAGGAAAGTGAAGGAGTAATCTCTAAGTTCACCAGGTTATATCAAAATATGAATCAGACGAACAGAGAACTCCAGGCGATAGCAGGACCTATCTCCAAAGAGATGGATCATGCTAGGATCCAGCACGAGACCTTTCAGAGAATTTTTGAGTGTTCAGTCAAAGATCTGGTCAAGTTCAGCATCTTTGGTCACCCCAGAGCCCTCAAAAAAATCCTTTCTACTCTAGATTATCGGGTTGATCAGCTGAAGTTCGTCCTGGAGAAGATCCACAAAGTAAAAGAGGAAGCCTTGGATGCAATGCATCAAATGGAATAGATTGTCCTAAGAATGTCTCCAGGCTTACTCACTTCTTCTTTCGCCTTAAGAAAGGTTGAAGAAACTATTCAGATATTCAAGGAGATCATTTCACAGGGGCTGGGACCAGAGGTCACGTTCGACACTGAATCCATCAATAATCTACTGGCATGTTGTGACTTCATTGGGTACCTGATAGAGGCAGAAAATGATTATTCCAAACTCCCAGAAAAGTTCCCAGATGAGCGGGAGACTTGTGAAGCTATCAGCGAGAGATACAAGGATCTTTCCCAGGATCAACTAGAGCCCATGATCAGCAAGTTCATGGAGTATCGTGCCCATTTCCACATCTTGTCACCCGAGCAGCAAAAACAGGATACCCCCTTTTAGCCACGGGACGACGATGAATAGTTTCCTTCTTCCCGACTTTCTCCTTGTAAATATCTAAAGTGTGTTTACACAAATGATGACATCATCCATATTACACCATGGGATGATGTCATCCACCAAGTTGTCAAAAGTCAACACATGACTTTGTAATCTATTGTAAGATATTTTTGTAATTAGGTGGTTGGTTCCTTTTTGCTTTCCTTCTTCTCCTTCTTCTATAAATACTCGAATACTTGTTGTATTCAGGGGTGGGATATCTTTTAGATGAAAAATAGAAGTGAGAAGAAAAGGCTTTGTACTTTTTATAACAGAAGAAGATATTAATGCAAATATTAAGACTTTGGGCTGAATATGTGTGTTATGGGCATCTGATCTTTCTTATGTTAGATCCATGCCTTTATTCTATTGAATCTATCTCTACTTTTTTGTCATTTATTCATCAGTATTGCTTTATTCGTTTATGCAAGTAGGTTTGGCTCTGTTTACTACCAATCCCAAAACATAAACCCTCTGACCTTTCTTCTTTGGAATTCATTTCTTTTCTCCCTTCGGACCTGATCTTTCTTCATCCTCTCTTTCATTCCTTTCTTTTCACAGTTGGAAACACCCCTACTGGGATGAGATCCCAAACCCCAAAAGGTAGAATATTGTGAGACTTGTACAGATTCCTGCTGGTAGAATAGCAATAAACCAATTTCGCTTTGCTGACTCAAAGAGGGGCTATGCCCTACACACTGTTGGCTCGTTTATTCATAGATCTACCTAAGGGACAAATTTTCAAACCAACAGTTTTTGGCGACTCTACTGGGTATCAAATAGATCTATCAGATCTATGATGGTGGTATGATAAGAAATCAGTAAAAATCAGAAAAATCACTACCTGTTTGCAAATTTTAACTTTTGTTCAAAATCTAAAATTTTTACAAAAGTGACCCAAATTGAAAATTTTCTTCTGAGATCCATAGATCTGGCCTAGTTGAGGATCTTTAGTTCGATAAATTTTTATAAAAATCTATATTTTTCTGTAGATCTGAGTTTTTGACAGTTTACCAAAATTTTCAAAATCTTCGAAAAGTCAACTCTAGATCTGAAAATCAGCTTACTAGGCTTCACCATCATTTTATCCTCATTGTTCTTCCTCATTAAACCACAATCGGTTTTTAGAAGAGGATAAAATTTAAATATTCATAAAAGTACATGCTGCTGATTTTTGTCAGAAAAATCAGAAAATCAGCAAGTACAACCAAAAAGAGTTTTTAAATCTGCTCCACAATATTGTAGATTAGGAAGGTACAATGGCAGGTGAACCATTTACTCGTAGTAGGAGAGCTCATGGAGAAGTCGATCCTACTTTCGATTTGCTTCAAAGGCACAACTTCAGTATAACACCGGCACGCTTTTCATCACTAAGTTCAGCTGATCGGTCAGTCAAAAGTGCCTCACCTCCATGAAAGAACTAGTTTTCACAAGGAGCCTCCACACCCCTTTGTAGTGCCTTACTGCTCAACAGAACTGTACTTCCATCCCGTGTTATTTTTCCACCCGTCCAGATGGTGGTACCATGGGGAAATGCTATGGGTCCCCTGGCTTTGCCACATCCTGTTCACGTGCTCCCACATGGAAACCGAAAGAATTTTCCCAAATTTGATGGGAGCAGGAACCAAAGCACGGATTCACACATATCTGCATTCATCATGTCATGCAGTATCCTGGATGTGACCCACGAAGATGTGTCAGTTCACCTTGTTCTGGAAACTTTACAAGGGCCCGCAGCAGAATGGTTTCAGCATTTGCCGGCCGGATCTATTACCAGTTGGGCCACCTTGTGGGATGCTTTTGAAGACAAGTACAAGCCTTCGGAAGATGCATTTGCATTGTTATCACAGATCACTCACCTAAAGAAGGAGACCAATGAAACCATGCATGATTTTATCACTAGGTTCAATGCATTAATCAACTGTGTGCCTGTTGTCATGCTTCCAACACTAGAAAATCAGAAGTGTTTCTTCGTGAACGCTATGAGTTTGAAAGTAAGTTTCTTACTCCTGCAAGAACAAGTAGCTGCCTTAATTCTCGCCCAAGCCGCTGCCATCCAAATTGAAGATAATTTTCTAATATCCAGCAAATTAAAAAGGGAATCATCCAAGCCTAAATCTTTGGGCCCTCCTTCCACTGCTTCGTCTGATCTAACATTTCAAAAAACGGTGAATGACTTACTCACATTAAAGAAGTAGTTAGCCCAAGCTTCCCCTAGTTCCTCATATCGGGATATCCCACGGAGGAATTTCATTTCCAACAATGTCCTGCGTAGGCCGCGTTTTCCCACAACCGCTCCACAGTTGGCACTTGAGGCTCCTCCGGTCAATGCTCTAGCTGAAATTGAAGAAGAAGAGGAACAAAATTACGAAGAACCTTCGTCTCAAGGTGAAGATGATCAAGATGTCAGTAAACCGACTGGTGACTCTACTATCATGTATATGGAATTTGATGAGGAAGAATCTGATGAAGAGGAGGGTACACAAGGGTACGCAAGTGGACAATCATATGCTGTTTTTACCCGCTCGCAAGGAAAAGAAGCAGAGGTCGCTGCCAATGTGTAGAAAGAGAAGGCTGTGTCAAACACACCTCCAACCATTACTAAAAGAGGTAATCCTCTTCCTAATCAACCCCCTGTTAAGTCTTTTACAAAGAAATATTTTCCCCCCATCTCTCCTCCAAATCAGCATTCTTCTATTTCCATAAAGACCAGTAATCCTACTCTACCATCGCAAAGTGAGGGACTCATTCCTTCACCAATGCAACCCTTGGCTGCGTTTGATATCATAGATCACGCTAAAAATACTAAGATCCAAATGTCTGAAGCTGAGTATCTTCAGTCAAACCCTGAACAACTTGTAAGGTTGACCAAGTATATTCAAAGTCAAGCTATCATATCTCCCCAGATCCCCCTAAAAGAAATCCTTTCCACTCCTCGCGCATCCCACATAAATGTTGCCTCGACATCTGCATCAGGAAAGATAAACCTTTCTATCTCTCCCTCCTAATCAATGGCCACAAGTTAAGTAACTGCATAATTGATTCTGGAGCTTCTGATAACGTCATGCTGGCAAAATTTTCCCACGCTTTGGGCCTCGCCCTTACCAAGCCTTTTGGTAGATGTTATTCCTTGGAAACCAAGCAGGTTCCGTTAATTGGTCAAATCAAAGATGCACAGTTCATGTTTGTGGCATTCCCAGAGAAAAGAGTAAAGATGACCATCCTTGTTGCCGACATTCTAGTAGCCTACGGAATTCTACTGGGAAGGAGATTTTGCAGTGAAGTTGGTGGGGAGATTCATATGGACTGGTCCAAGGCTAGAATCCCCGTCAAAGGTGTAATGCAGACATTGGAGCTAGAATCACAAAAGAAGTACTTGGTTACTAACTCTGAGGACCCCAAAGCCCAAATTCTTTTCAAATCATCAGGAATGGGGAACTATTTCTTGTCTACCAAGTCTGACAAAATGGTTGTTCTCATCCAAGAAGAAGATCTTAACAAGATCTAGACTTTGCAGTTTGATGGCAGTTGTGCGACTAGTGGATGTGGCGCCGGAGCCATGCTAATATCTCCCGAAGGGGAGATTTTTCCTCTCTCTTTCAAGTTGTAGTTTTTCAACACAAATAATACTGTTGAGTATGAATCTCTACTACTTGGCATGCAAGCTGCAAAGGAAAGAGGGATAAAAAATCTGAAAGTACGGGGTGATGCAGAGCTAGTCGTGAATCAAGTTAAAAGGATATATCAAGTGAAGAATGAGAGGCTCAGGAATTACCGTAATGCGGTATGGGACAACATCGAAGAATTTGACACTTTTTCAATAGAATCCATTTCAAGAGCTCAAAATGACATGGCCGATTCATTGGCCGTTTCAACATCCCTCATGCTCCCTCACCCAGGTTTGAAAATAGAAAAATACACCATTGAGGTGGTCTTCCGCCCAAGTGTGCCAGATAATTCTTAGCATTGGCAAGTATTCAACAATGACAATCAACTCATTTCCTTTCTAGAAAAGGAAGAAAATTTTAAGGAACTTCACTTTGAAGGATCCACTTCTACGTGCCGTGAATCAGTCACCCGTCAAAACGATGAATCTGAAGGGAACGATGGCATATGTCAGCTTAAAGTAAATAAAATTTTGAAGGGCTTGGTTTCTTTGGAGTGGTTTTTTGATAGGCATGACTATTTTGTAAAAAAGAAAAGGCGAGATGATATTGGCTCCTCCCAAGAAACCAAACCGGTTAATTTAGGATCGGTAGAACATCTGTAGTTTGTGAACATCGGAAAATGTTGCACACTTGAAGAGAAATAGAAGTTTGTCAAATTGCTGAAGAAATACATGGATGTATTGGCATGGTCCTACGCTGATCTAAATTATTTTAAGCCAAAGGACATCCAACATGACATTCCATTGAAAGAGGACATCAAACCCTTTCACCAGAAGCAGAGGCATTATAACCCTAAGATCTCAGGTACTATCCAGGCTGAAATTCAGAAAATGCTGGATGCGAGAATCATTTTTCCTATCCGTCACAGCACTTGGGTGGCAAACATTGTGCCAGTGCGCAAGAAAAATGGTGAAATACGCATATGCGTAGATTTTCAAAACCTGAATCAGGCTTCCTTAAAGGACAACTACCCACTTCCTATAATGTATCAAGTTCTATAAGCAGTAACTGGATCAGAAATGTTGTCCATTCTTGATGGTTTTTCAGGCTACAATCAGATTGAAGTCTCACCTGAAGACCAATTTAAAATAGCATTCACTACTCCCTGGGGCACGTTTGCCTACAGCAGGATGCCTTTTGGCCTGACCAATGCTAGCACCACTTTTCAGCGGGCCATGGACCTTGCTTTGAAAGGTATGATGGGGAAGGTCATCGTGGTTTATCTGGATGACTTAACTATGTTCTCTAAACAATGAAATGATGATTATGACCATTTGGAGCAAGTATTGGCCAAATGCCGAGAACATGGAATTTCCCTGAACCCGAAAAAGTCTATTTTTAGAGTCACAGAAGGAAGGTTGCTGGGACATGTTGTTAGAAAATAAGGAACGAAGATAGATACTGAAATATTTAAGGCTATTCAGGGCCTTACTTTGCCTACAAGCAAGACCGACGTCCATTCTTTCTTCAGAAAGGTGAAATTTCTCAGGTGCTTTGTTCCCAACTTTACTGAAAAGACTCGTCATATATTAGACATGATGAAAGGGTCACCAAATTTCTGATGGAGTGAAGAAGGGAAGAGATCGTTCGATGAAATAAAAGCTTCCGTCGCTCATGTGCCAGTCCTGGTGTGTCTCGATTTCTCCAAGGATTTTATCATGTATAGCTATGCATCTAAGCATACTGTATCTGCCATCTTGATGCAAAATAATTCTGAGAATGTTGAATCCCCAATTACGTTCATGAGCTCTCCCCTCAAGCCTCACGAATTAAAAATGACCCAGTTGGAGAAACACGCCTTCGTTGTTGTCAAAGCAGTAAAAAACTTTAGGTATTACATTTTAAATTCCCATACAGTGGTGTTGGTCCCTGACATGGCAGTCAAGTCAATTTTAACTCAACAGGAGTTAGGAAGTTTGCGAGGAAATTGGATTACAAAATTCCAAGAGTATGACCTGGATATAAAACCAACTAAGTTGGTAAGAGACAAGGGCCTATGTCAACTTATGGCCGCAAACCAAGGGTTAGAAATTTCTGGAGGAAAAGATGATTACACCAATGAAGCACAAAGCCAGTTGGGGAAACCCGATTCACTACCTATAGTCCTGTTTGTCGCAACCAGCAATGAGTGCTATTCCAATATCACTTTATTCCTCACCTATGGAGAATGCCCAACTCACTTGACTGCAAAGGAGAAGTGTGTTGTAAAGCTTAGAGCAGCCAAATATGTCATCTGGGATGACGGTTTATACAAACGTGGGATAGATGGCATCTTCTTACGATGTGTTGACAAGCCACAGTAGGTGAAGTTACTTGAAAGTTTTCATAATTCAGCCTGCGGGGGCCATTTCTCCTCTTCCGTGATGACACACAAGATTATCCGGGCCAGGTACTATTGGCTGACGCTTTTCCAAGATACAGCTACCTGGGTAGCAAAGTGTGAGCCTTGCCAGCAGTTTTTTGGCAAGCCCAAATTGGCTGTTTTTCCCCTCAGGTTGGTCATTATCAATGAACCATTCAAGCAATGGGGAATTGATTTTATTGGTGCACTCAATCCCCAATCAAGTGCCAGACATAGTTATGTCCTAACAGCAACAGATTACTTCACCAAGTGGGTGGAAGCCATACTTGTCAAACATGCCACTTCTGAGGTTGTTTGCAGTTTCATCAAAGAAAATATCATTGTCAGGTTTGGTGTTCCAAACAAGATTGTTGTTGATAATGCTTCTAACTTTTCTTCATGGGAAGTTATTAGTTTTTGCTATGAATACAGGATAACTTTGGCTCACACCTCATATTATTACCCTCAGGGAAATGGTCAAGTAGAATCCAGTAACAAAAACTTAGTAACCATCATACGAAAGCTAGTAGATGAGATTCAAAGAACGTGGCACAAATCATTATACGACGCTTTGTGGGTAGACCACATCACTCCTAAGAGATCTCTCGGTATGTCACCTTTTCAAGTGTTATATGGCACCGATGCTAAGCTTCCCATTTCCACTGAACTCCCTGCTCTGCACTTGGCACGGGCAATCGAAGATGAGACTTTTCAAAATTCCCTTGAAAAGAGGATCATGTATCTAGCAGAGCTCAAAGAAAAGAGAGTAAGGGTGGTCGACAAGATCACCCAACATCAGAATAAGGTCAAAATATTGTTCGATAAAAAAGCTAAGCAAAGAAATTTCTAGGTGGGAGACCTTGTCCTTTTGTGGGACAAACGAAGAGAGCCAAAGGGCATGCATGGAAAGTTTGATTCCCTATAGAGAGGGCCTTTTAAGATCAAGCAGCTCAATAGAGAGAATAGTTTCTATCTCTCATATCTGGACGGAACTGAGCTCCCGCTTCCCTATAGCGGGCAACATCTGAAAATCTTCAGGAAGTAGAGCTTGCTCTCTTCTTTATACAGTTTTCTTCAGTTGCGTGTTTGTTTTTGTTGCGTGTTTTTTTTTGTTGTGTGTTTTCTTTTGTTGGTTGTGTGTTTCCCTTTCCGGTCTCCCTTTTTTTTTTGACTCTGTTACCCAATGGATAGGCACGTGAGATCTAGGATTCTCTACCCCTGAGGTTCACTCAGAGATAATCCCTAGAAAGAGCCAGTTGTTATCCTGTAAAATTGGCAAGGGAAATTTTACAGATAACCCTACCAAAATTTTGTTCCGGTCCCTTGTCAGGGACTCCTTGCATTTGGAACGTTGTAAAATCCCTTCCCGGGAAATCTAGTTTTCCGAACTTATCCTTTTTTGGTCTTTTTGGTTGGGCACACCTAATGACTATGCAACATGGATTTTTGTTGCGCCCCCTTTAAATACTTTGGCACATGGTTTGAAGTGTCAACAAGAGTTTTGGTGTGCCTCACTGTGTTGTGCCTTTCTCGCATGCGCCTTCATGTCAACAATACTTTTTTTGCACCGAGTTTTGGTGCGCCAAGGGCACATATATTCTTGTGTCGACAGCACTTTCGGTGTGCCAAAGGTGCACATAACTTCGTGTTGGCAGGTGTTTTGGTGTGCCAAAGGATGCATGTTTTCCATTATCGATAGCACTTTTGGTGCACCACTTGAAAAAGTGGTTGGTGCATTTATTACCACTTCACTTATGTATAGGCACATCTACACTGTCATTTTCATCAGTCAAACCACGTGATTTTCTCTTCCCTCTGTACCTGTCAGCGCACCTCCCCTATCATTTTTGAATCACTTCGTGGACCTGGTTTCACACTTCTCCATTATATAATTCAGGTAGGAGGTCCTCATTTCTGTGTGTTTTTTGTTTTTGTTTTTGGCTGCTTGTTGGTGTGGATTGGGTTAAATAAGGCTGTGAAACCATGAACTTCCCCCTTTACTGTTTCTTCTATTCTCCCACATGCATTTCCCCCTCTTTCCAGATCTGCTGGTAAAGGGGACTCTGTCTTGAAAATATTGCTCGAAACTCTCTGATTAAACTTCTTCATCACCCAAAGACATCCTGTAAAAGAAGTTTAAATGCATGTAACCCCTCAAGAGAAAGAATCGTGGCTTGAAAATAAGAAATTGTCATTTCCTCTTTTGGCACATCTGCCACCCCTGCAACATGATAAACAGTCACACCAATGGTGCATATACCATGCATGTTGCATAAAGAACATCTGTGCCCTCAAGGCGCACTTCCCTTATTTGTTACAACTACTTTTCCTGTGCCCTCTTGGTGCACCAAAATCATGTGTTGCATTATTCAAACTCGTGCCATTGGCACACCCTGCATCCATGTAACACCAACTTTATATGCGCCAAGTACAAAATTGATAAAAAGGTGCGGGCGCACCCATTGTTACAACAAAACCATGTTATGTAGACCTTCCATGTGCCACGCCAAGTTCCCCTTTGGCACATGAAAAAATGATGTTACACGCATTAAACCTGTGCCCTTTGGTGCATCCTGTAACCATGTAACATGAAAAATATCAGCGCCCTTTATAAAATCCATATGGCGCAGGTGCACTTCTACTTGCAACAACAAAATGTCATCTACAGTTTCCATGCGCCATGTACCCTTTGGTGCTGATTTATCCCTTGCAGTAGCCTTTTTCTATGTGCCATATTATTTAACCATGTAACATGCAGTATTCATGTGCCCTGTGCCTTGAGGCCTTAAATCACTAATTCTTTCTTCTGTCAACGCTTTAATGGAAGATCAAACAGCTAATATGACTTTCTTGAGTTGGGTTTCACTTCTTCTTCTTGCAGATCAGCAACTGAGTTCAGAGATACATATGTCAACATCAAACAAGAAACTGACCAAGTCTAAGGGCAAAGCCAAACTCACGGAAGAAGAGATGAAGTACAAATATCAGAGGGTCAGAATGCCCGAGTCCCAAGCAGAATGTGACCTAGATATAAGGGATTCTGAGCTCAGACACATTGACATGGAGGATTTCTAGGCCATAACCAGAAAGGTTACAAGAAGTCCCTAGATGGACAAACTGATGGGCAGTGGGTTGCATTTTGTTGGGGGGATCCTAGTTAGTGTAGTAAATAATGAATTTATGATGGTGGTGGCCCACTGCTACAATAAAGACACCAGGTGTGTCGTAAATGAGAAGGGTGAGGTCATAATCAACCTCACTACCCGACACTTTGAAATAATGCTCGGCATTCCTCACCAGTGGCACTTCATGTCCGTAAGCCAAGAAGATTGCATCAAGGCTTGGGACAATAATGAGGATCAGTGTATGTAGTTGATGAATGAAGTATACCTGAAGAACAAAAAGGTGGTAACCCGATCGCCACAATTCATTCATCGCAGTGACTTTTCAGAGGAACTCAGTGATACAATCACATTCCTGAGCAGAGTATTTGGGTTTCCTAATGCCCATTACTTTTACAAGTGGATGCTGAGGTACTTAGAAACAATGAAAAAAAATGTGCCCGATCAACACTTTGAGTGGGCGGAGATCATAAGCAACACAATATCTGAGCAGCTCCAACAACTTACCACAATGGGGAGGTTCTATATGAACTTTTAAATAGTTTATACCGCTGCCTCAGAAAGAGACTATCCAGTTTTGATGCGGTGCGGGGTTTGGCCCCAAGTTAAAATATACGAATACTATCCAGAGCTGAAGTTAGAAAACAATATTCCACAATTTACAAAGATCAACGACGCCTTCTTCTATGACATCATCTACCTTTTGAGGCCAAACATGACTCACAGTTATATGACCAAGAGCATTGTGATGGTGACAGAAAAGTGGGGAGCCTTGTTCACACAATTCCCTACCTTCACCTACCTAAGGGCAGCCAACTTCTTGGGAAAACCAACCAAATTGCCAAGGTATGCCAGTCCCAAGCTAATCCTGTTGGAGCTATCAAGAAAGCTCATTACCTACCATGAGAAGTGCTTAAAGAGGAAGAAGGGTGGAACTCCTTTCCCCCTTACAGTGGGCAGGTATACTTGTGTTTCACATCACAAAGCCTAGGAGATGCTTGCAGAGTTGGAATTGCTGAATCTAAAGCACAACTTCCCAACCAGGCCCTCCTTCGACCCAAGGAATTACCTCCCTAGGGAAAAGCTCGATCCGATTCATATTCCATAGTTCGAGGATATCTATATTGACCTGTACCATGAGGTCAAACTCAGAAGGAAGGACCACTCCCGCTTGGCCTTGGCTGAAATCATCCAGTACGGCGTAGCCGTCGTCCCAAAAGGTTATCAAACTGCTGATCAAGAAATTGATCAGGTATATTTGAATATAGGCGGAGATGACTGGCCGTTTGCTATGATTGACAGGACCAAAGCATCCCAAATGATAGAAGAAAGGGTTAAAGAAACTCTACGAAGGACAGAGCATTCGTGCAGAATGAACGGTCTCATCTACCTCGGAGTTGATTTCACCACATCTCCGTTAGGCAATGCACCTCCTTGGGAAAAACAGCTACCAAAGGGCAAGGGGAAAGGAAAAGAGGGTGAGATAAGCTCCACCCAAGAGGAAGCTCCTGAAATTCCTCCTTTTGCTTCACAAGAATGGGTTGTAATCCTGAAAAGCCCAGAAGAAGAAGCAGCGGAAGACGTTCCAATAGGCACATCCACTCAAGATGTCGCCACTACTATAACTATTGAGGTCCCTTTTGTCCCTTCTCCCTCCCCTCCTTCCCCTCCTCGAGTGACCCAAGGGACCATTCCTTTGGTCGTGTCCTCTCCCTCGTCTTTTGCTGTTCCCCTTGCCTCATCATCCATCTTCTCTTCTCTCGCGGAGCTGTCCCCCACCATTTCTTCCCTCATCTGTGAGCTCCCTTCCATTTCTATGTCTTCCTCCCCTATAGTATCTCTTCCTCCCACAAGCACTTCCTTGGCTTCCCTCTCAATGCTGCCTCCAAGTGTCTCCACGTATTTCCCTTCTACTAGTGCAGCTGCCCCCTTCTCTATTTCTGGTCCTTCTCCCATAAGTCCAGCCTGGATCTCCTAGCACCTGAGTCAACAGAAGAGGAAATTTCCCATCGCACCGATGGACTTCTCCGTAATCCCATCAAAAGGGGCCAAGAAGCAAAATCCCATAACCCGCTTCTCTCAGAGTGCATCAGGGGAGAGAGTGATGGAGATTGCATACCCCAATCCTTTGAAGGATAAAAAGGATCTATCTTTGACAGATTACATAGTGACTCAAGTCACAATGGGGACATCTTCAGAAAGCCTGCAAGGAGAGGCCCTATCTACAGTTGACACCCTTTGCAAAAATCTCCAGGAAGAAAAGGAAGAGAAAAGGCTGCTAAAGGAGCAAAATAAATATCTTCTCCATGCCTTGCAGAAAATGGGCAGTGCGCCTCCTACAACTGCCGCCGAAACTTCTGAGCCTCTGAGCCAGGATAAGATTAATGAGTATGCTAAAATCGGTGAGCAGGGCATGGCAGTTTCCACCTGGAGGAGCCATATCCTCAAGGACAGTGAAGGAGTAATCTCTAAGTTCACTGGGTTATATCAAAATATCAATCAGACGAACAGAGAACTCCAGGCGATAGCAGGACCTATCTCTCGAAGAGCTGGATCATGTCAGGATGCAGCACGAGACCTTTCAGAAAATGTTCGACTGTTCAGTTGAAGATATGGTCAAGTTTGGAATCTTTGGTCACCCCAGAGCCCTCAACAAAATCCTTTCTACTCTTGATTATTGCGTTGATTAGTTGGAGTTCATCCTAGAGAAGATTGACAAAGTAAAAGAGGAAGCCCTGGATGTAATGCATCAAATGGAACAGATTGTCCTAAGAATGTCTCCTGGCTTGCTCACTTCTTCTTTCACCTTAAGAAAGGTTGAAGAAACTATTCAGATCTTCAAGGAGATTGTTTCACAGGGGCTGGGACCAGAGGTCACGTTCGACGCCGAATCCATCAATAACCTGCTGGCGTGTTGCGACTTCATTGGGTACTTGATAGAGGCAGAAAATGATTATTCCAAACTCCCAGAAAAGATCACAGATGAGCGGGAGACTTGTGAAGCTATCATTGAGCGACACAAGGATCCTTCCCAGGATCAACTAGAGCCCATGATCAGCAAGTTCATGAAGTATCATGCCCAGTTCCACATCTTGTTGCCCGAGCAGCAAAAACAGGATACCCCCTTTCAGGCACGGGACAATGACAAATAGTTTCCTTCTTCCTGACTTTCTCCTTGTAAATATCTAAAGTGTGTTGACATAAATGATGACATCATCCATGTTGTACCATGGGATGATGTCATCCACCAAGTTGTCAAAAGTCAACACATGACTTTGTAATCTATTGTAAGATATTTTTGTAATTAGGTGGTTGGTTCCTTTTTGCTTTCCTTCTTCTCCTTCTTCTATAAATACTCGAATACTTGTTGTATTCAAGGGTGGGATATCTTTTAGATGAAAAATAGAAGTGAGAAGAAAAGTCTTTGTACTTTTTGTAATAGAAGAAGATATTAATGCAAATATTAAGACTTTGTGCTGAATATGTGTGTTATGGGCATCTGATCTTTCTTATGTCAGATCTATGCATTTATTCTGTTGAATCTATCTCTACTTTTTTGTCATTTATTCATCAGTATTGCTTTATTCATTTATGGAAGTAGGTTTGGCTCTGTTTACTACCAATCCCAAAACATAAACCCTCTGACCTTTCTGCTTTGGAATTCATTTCTTTTCTCCCTTCAGACCTGATCTTTCTTCATCCTCTCTTTCATTCCTTTCTTTTTGCAGTTGGAAACACCCCTACTGGGATGAGATCCCAAACCCCCGAAGGTAGAATATTATGAGACTTGCACAGATTCCTGCTGGTAGAATAGTAATAAACCAGTTTCACTTTGTTGACTCAAATAGGGGTTATGCCCTACATAATGTTGGCTCATTTATCCATAGATCTACCCAAGGGATAGATTTTCAAACCAACAGGGCTTACAACACCTTTTACATGAATGGGTCACACCTAAGGTCAGGATTGAGTTGATCCTAGGATCCTTAATCTCTATAACATTTTAATTACCTTTCAATAGCTCATACCCCTATTAACCATTGATGGAAACAATACTAGCAATGTCAATGACTATTATTATAGTCTCAAAACTATCTCTTCTTTTACATTGAGGTTAATTCTTCTTATTTCAGTTTATATGGGTATGTACTTACATGAAGCTAAGTAATTAGGTATGATTCATTCCTTTAATTAGGTGCCATAGACTATCAATGCCAATCCTCATTTCAGTTTAATCACATCACTTTTCTTAATTGTAGCTCACTAATGAGAGTTCATTTATTTTATTACCTCCAACAAGTAAGATAAATCTGAGCTATCCTATATGATAGGTTTTTATGATCCACTTACCCATTTATCTTTCCTTTTCATATCCTTTTTAAAATACCGTTCAGTAATTCTCTTTAGAGATAATACCGGTATTGAATAGGATGAGATTTTAATTTTATGTTCTTTTAACTTAGTAAGCATGTTCCATATTACTTCCATTGTATCTGACATACATAGGTGCTCATAATGATGCATCATGGAATAGCCCCTAATTAAAACAATCCATCTCTTTGAGAAAAATATTCCAAAACATAATTTATCACAAATTTGCAATTCCCAAAAAGTGAAACCATAATCAAAGTATAGTCATGTAATATTACCATAATCCCGTCTTTTTGTAGCTTATGTGTAGTGTCCTTGTATAGGACTTAGAGTTGATTTCCCTTAGAGATCAATAATAAATTATTATATCTTTGATAAGAGTTAGTTTAACATGTGTTTATAAAACAGCCATAGCTCAAAAGTATCTGATTAACATAACCTTTTCATGGTTTCAAGTTAAACCAACTACCTTCTTATCAGCGGTCATTAAGATTAGAAAGTCTTACTTCTAGATATCTTTTGCTGGTTATGTAAATTTTACACAAAACCTCTGGAGAACTTATCACCACTTTGCTAGTAGGTTGATATACTGCACTTTATAATGAGGTAGTTATCCATTAACAACCTCAACTATTTCCAAGTATGCTTAACATATAATTACTTAGAACAAGATATTTTAGGCAACGTTCATCCAATTGCCCCTTATATGTTCCCTAGAACCTCACACATAAGATATGTATAGCACTTACTACATGATTAATACAATATTATTGTTGATGCTGATTTATTAACTTGGTATATTTATGACTCATAACTCATCAATCAAAAATCATCCACTTACAAAACATTATATATATAATAGCAGGAAATCTGAATTAATTATGTTTATGAGATAAATTCAACTCATACCTTTAAGCATCACCAAAATATTTCTTTTTAAATTAATAAAACAATTATATTTAGTAGTAAAGCCTTTCCATTTCCAAGAAGATGTAATTCATATAAGAACATTCAAGTCAGTCATATCTTCAAACTTTCCTCAATCAAAATAATATACAAGACTAAATACTTCACCCTTCTTTCTCTATTGTTATTTACAAAATTGTTAGCACGAGTCAATTCACAAGAACTGAGCATGATAAGCACCAACTTACCATAATGACATACTCTACTTAATTATCTCATAGAAATAACCCATATTATTTTTATGCATCAATATTTCAAAGCTTAAGTAGATTAAAATTCTTTCTACAATTTGACAGCAATAAGCAATTAATGAACCATGGAAGGAATCAATTGTAGACTTACTTTTACATACAAATACTTTAGTCACTTAGAAACAACCATAAAATACATAAGATATATAAGAATTATAAGTAATTAAGATTACCGAATAAGAGTAACAAGACACTCATGAAATTCCATAATTGCATGCATGAAATATTTTACTAAACCATTAAGTAACCATAACTATCAAGAACACATTCAAGAAATCACCCAATTCTTCATAATAGATATAAAGAGGATTTCATAAATCCATAAGCACTGCTAAAGGTTCAGTCATTAATAATAAGACATCAAAAGCATTTGACTAACGATTAACAATATTAAAGAATTTAACCTTGAGGATAAGAGGAAGAGAGTATTCATGGCATCTTGCATATAGTAATCAGATATAAATTGAGTAACAAGCTACATATAATACTGACCTCAACTTAAGCACATATTGAACATTCCAAGAGTAGAAAGGAGTACTCAATTCCCCTTTTCAAATATGTTTCAACATATCAAGAGCTAATAGACACCAAAGTCTTTAAAAATTCTGGAAGAGAGAGAGGGTACTATGTGTTGATGAGATAAGATAATTGTTACTTAACCCAAAAAGTTCAATTGAACATATAATATCCCGTGGTTTTCTCAACACAAAATACAACTTCAAGCAACCACTTATTCCCAGTAAATCAAGACTTCTGAATTTAAGAACGATCTCCTAACCAATTCTATTAAACAAGGTTAGATCATACTAAACTAAATTCATGACACAACCAGGAAAGGTCAATAAGGAACTTTCACAACATCTAGGAAATCCCATAAATAATTAATGAAACCAAGTACAATTTTCCATAAGAGAAAGAGTCACTTCCGGGTTTGCAGAAGCACCACAAATCCAAATCAGAACCAAACACCTGGAGAGGATCTGTTACATCTAATGGACTCAGTTAAAGGACAAATCCAGTTATCATCTATTATAAGGGTAGAAGTGTATAATTTACCATATTTTCCAAGAATGGGTTACCATACAAAATTGATGCCTCCAGTTCCTTAATAGAACGCATAGTAAGACAATGTGATCTATAGCTTGGACCATGTTATTTACTAAAGAGGGTAACATTACCAACTTTAAAATCCTAAAGAAAAGGGTCTTCCTATTTTGGGACAAACTTAATTTTTAGCCTAACTTAAGGATTCAATTTCCAAAAAATTAAAACATAAACCCAACAAGCATAGATAAGAGAGTAATGGGTCAAGAAATCAAAATCTACTTATCATTACCAGCTCATATGTTGAGATAAGGCGTGCTCAATAAAAGGAACTGTGTAACCCTTTTCAACTGAGAAAAATAATGCATACACTTCAAGAAGATCAGCTCACTAAGTATCATACAAGGTTTTACATGAGAATGTCCATCCTCCGTTATAGAGGCTAAAATGGAACATAAGTGACGAGATTTTAACAAGCTGGACTTAACCATTACAGTAATCAAATCTCAATACAACGTTCTGTAACTGGATTCAAACATCAAAGAAGCCGGAATAGTTCGAGAATCATTAACTAAACCATAAAGAGATTGACATGCTATAATACAATGAAGTATCTGTAACTTATGAAATCATAAATTTTAAACAAGATACAATAGTTATCTATAAGAGAACTCATCTATTTAGCCGTTCCATCATTGTGGCTCTGGAGTAGACCAAATGCACCATACTAAACTGCCTATTCAAGGATCAAAGAGGCAGACCTTAAAATCATCACAACTATTTTTATTATCTATAACTTCATGATAATATTAATTTAGTTGTTCTCTTTTAGTACACATCCCTATTTTTAAAAAAAACTAGGTCGATTATAAGTACAAATGATGCCCCATACAAGACCAGCACGACACCAAAGGAATAGATTTATTAAAAGAATCAAACCCAGTTATGTATAACCAACAAACACTAGGTCAATAAAAGACATCTGCAACAAAACTCGCACATAAATATTTCCATCATACCAAATTACCTTGCCATACCTATTCAGATCCATGGAGAGATGGGTAATTAATAAAACTAGGTTTTCTACAGTATGGATAGAAATTGATTCTCAGCTGCAAGAATATTTCAACAATGCTGGTGTATCATTTCAACCCAGTATTCACTTAACCGTAGTCCTCAAACATCTTGAGATTATATTCATGCCTTCACTATAATAAACATTATTGGAGTTTGTACTTAATTAATCACTTCTAACAACATACATCACGAAGCCATAGCATTTCATACACTATAGAGAAAATATTAAACGAGTCCACATCACAGAAATTACAAACGCAAAATCATTCAATAAAAGGCTATTTTTGTGAAATCACTTAATAAAGCAAGAAATTATGAAAATTTCAGAGCGTATCATGCCTGTCATGCCAGTGATTTCTTTTCTTGGAAACACTTTCATGATTCTTTAGAAGATCCCTAACCTTTGAAACAAGTTCCTTATTCAACAAATCACAAATTTCCCATGACATTTTAATGAGTCTAGGAACTTGCTATTCCAACTACTCAACATCTGTTTTCTCCATGCAACTCACATAAACACACAGATAAAATTCCTCCTTTCATGCTGAGTAACTACGAGTTTCATGCAATGAAATGAATTGATACAAAAACCAAACTCATTTTTCCCCCAAACCATTCTTGCACTTCCTAAGGAAGGTGAGCATTAAAAGACATTAAATTCAGATTTAATGGAGCTTGCCGCTAACTATTCTTAGCTCTCATTATAAATTTAGAAAACTCCTACTTCATGTCATGAAAGGTGATTTAGACAACTAAATTACTTCGCTCCAAAATCAGTTGGTGGAGTCAATCAATAAAAAATTAAGGGACTGAAGTACATATATTATGTGGTGGTCTCCACCTCATCAGCCATTTGAATTCGAGAAACATTATATAATTTTCAATGAACAACAATATTTTATGCCATAGAAAATCCGGATGTCATTCCATGATATGCCTTAAGGCTTCACAACACTAAATATTTCCACACACCCTTTTCAAATAGTAAAGGTTATGTTCACGTCAAGCTTCGCAAATAACATGTTTGCATGTTAGGTTTAGAACTATCCACTAGGATTAGGTTGTCCCCCATTTTTAATTCTATATATATGTATATGTATATATATACATATTCACATGTGTGTGTGTGTGTATGTATGTATGTATGTATGTATTAATATACAATGCTAATGTTGATCAAGAAGTTGTTCATGTATACTCAAAGGAGTAGATGACCTTAACTCATAATAATTAAGTCCTTGACTGATGAGTATAGCCATTTTATCCCTGGAAATATGATCATGATGACATTAGTCATCAAATGGGAAGATTATCAGATGGTCAATTTAAGACTTATTATAAACCAATAGGAAGTCTTGATCACATTCCAAATTAAGTCGCTAAGTGAACTATCAATATTTTCAAAGCCTCAACATAATGTAGTTATAAAAACTATAATGTTAAAAATTTAATAGAGATAAGAAACAACATCGCAAATCACTTTCAAGGCTTAAATTTACACCAAGGATTCTATGACATACAAAATTACAAACGATGTAATGTCACCTTAGCGAAAACAATTCATCACTAAGATAGATCCCGGATTAGTAGGGTTCTTATTTAAGGAGATTATCCTTAGCTTATTCATGATATTGTTATTACATATTCATATCAAGTTTTCAAATAATTTTTGATACGCAAGGGTGCCAACAACATAGGATAAAACCATTTATCCTATCATTACTTTGACAACAGTAAAGAAAGCACGGGGCATTACAGTACCTATGATGACTTCTACTTTAGAATTTACAAACATTGACAAGTGATTTTTTCTTAAGATGGTGTAATATTATGACTTTGGAAATCATGTTTCTAGTAGAAAATATTTCATTTGTTGAACAGGTACATTCTGTCATGTTTTTGCTGAATTTAATGGAGCAATCCACCTCCTTAAGAAGAATTTATTCACTGATTGAATTGATAAATTTTGTTTCTATTTTAATAAATTATTCTTTTAGAATATCATTACCTTGGATCAATTCCATTGATCCAAGGTATTGTTTTAACTCATGACTTTATTGTCATAACGACCAAGTCAGATAAATTAGGTGATCTCTTGATTATGACTGTGCTCAAAAAAGAATGAAGTCTTCATATCCTGTTGTATAATTTGAATTTCAACATTATGATTGGTTCTTATTTTTTTAGTGGAATGAAATACTTTCTTTTATCAAGAACCTATTTTAACTAAGTTTTAATGTTAAGTGACTATAGCCTAAAGCTAAGTCTAACCTTTGTCTTTACAATATTTTGTTAATTAGGATGTTATGACAAAAACTAAGGAGCTACCTATGGACATATGTTAATTTCCTAAATTAATGTTAACCTAAATAAGGGAATGGCTAACCTAAGGGGGCCTAGTAGACGAAATGGTAATTGGGTTGGTCAGTGGAATTATTTTTTAGACATTTATTTTGAGTTAAAGTAGTCTTATCTTTTGGTGCTACCAACTTTGGCACGAGCATGAGAAAATATAGAGAAGGCTAAGGTGGCATCTCTGTCGAGTTTAGTTTGATGAAAAATTTAGATTTAGTCATTACTAGATATGGAGATGGATGTTTCGTGGGAATTGGAGGGAATTGACAGTCCTTTACATTTAATGTTTTTTAATTTGGCAAAAACTTCCTAGGAAAGTACATGAGGGGTTTTGGTTGTTTTGATCTTTTGGTTCATTTTCGAGTCGAACTCTGCATGAGGTTTTTTCTGCTCTTCAAACCCCCATTTTGATTCTTGCATGAATGTTATTCTTGAATAGCATATAAATATTAATGGAAACTATGAAAACTATAAAAAGAAAGGGGAAGTGTTGAAGGTTTTTTTGACATTTCATGGACTGAAAGGAAGCTATTGAAGTTATGCTTAGAGATCTTCTGTGAATCAATGAAGGAAAAGCACTATCAGTCATGATAGGATCTACCCATTAAGTTTTTTTCTTTTACTTAAATGATTCATTAAGAGAACTCTACTCTTGGGAATAATCTGGTTTTTGCATGGTTGATTAGATCATCTCTGCATTTGATTTTTTTGTTGTCTAATGTGAATGATTTTTCGACTCCACTTGTATGAAGAAAAGTGGGATCTAGGTTTTTTATTTTCTTGATTTGATTTTATGGGTTATGCTTTAATCCTTTTACATGAGCTTGATATGAAGTCAAAACCATTAGTAATCTTGTTTGAGCTGTGTAAAACTAGTAACTCGATTGCTTAAATTTGTTGATCTTGTTCTAAAGGATCTTGTCTCACCACTGTGAGAAAAATTCAAAGGATAAAATGTTTGAATGTATTGACTGTTGTTTCATCTTACATGAATATTTTGGGGAATAAAATTCTGAAACTCTAGCTTTAGCATATTATTTTGAGTTCTTTTGGAATGATCAAAATTTGAGAATGTGTGTGATTTCTTACCACTTCTATGATTGTGATTCTGGGTTTTGTTTTTAACCACCCTGTTGCAGTCGTCTACCCCAATGGTTATCGAGGAAATAAAAATTGTTGGGTTTCTTAACAAGTGTTTAATGTTTCATGGAATTGTTAAGTTATTTCGTCTATTATTAAAAGTCTACAATATATATTTTCACTCTTTCATGAAATTATTTGGTTAAAAAATCTTTATTATTAGAACCCATAAGGGAAATGTTACTCAACTTTCTACTCTGTAGGGTTTTTATGTAACTAATGAAAATTATGGAATTTGATGCTAAGAGGGGAAAACTCCCTTGGGTATTGGTTTACTATTTTTTTATTGTTGTTATCAATTTTGATCTTTAGGGTAGTTCTATGGACATTGTTTTTTATGTACTTCGTTAGCCTGTTTCTTGGAATTGGGCAATCAAACTTGTTTTTAGTGTTGTTAAGAACTAAGGAAAATGTAACTTTGTGTTAAAGGAATGTGTTCCATGGGCTTAGCTACATCATTATGCACAATGTATTTTCTTAGAGGATATGATTTTTATAAGTTTGTTACAGACTTATATTTTGTCATATTTCTCATTCCTTTTTGAGTACTTGTGGAAAAGAATTACTTGTTGTCTTTACTAATCTTGAAGCTATCAATATTTTATCCTTGAATGTTGATGGGTAATGGAATGATTTTTGTTCATTGTTATTTCTTCTTCTGGTTTTTTTTACATTCAATTTGATCCCTAATTAGTTCTCTGTTTTGGATTTTGGTATGGGACAATAGAGTATGAGCTTGTCAATATTTGTTCTTGGTCATCTAATGGTCTCTTCCTAATCATGCTTATAACTAAGAGGAAGTAATCTCTCTCTCTCTCTCTTTCCTTTAATATTCTTTCTACTTTAAAATAGATGAAGGGCATGTCCTTCTTTGGTCTGTTCCGTTATTCAGCTCATGGACTTGTTTGGTAAGATTAAGTTTAGGTTGCTCTAGGGAAATATAACTAAAGTAGAGAATAATTGGATGGATTATTACATTTGGTTGGAAATATTTTGATTAAATATTTTTGTTTAGTAGAAAATATTAGGATGGTTGATTGAGTTGAAGCTAATTATTAAACCTTATCATTTTACTCTTTTGACTTAACTATGGTAACTTTGTATCTTTTTGGGGATTGAGTGTAGTTTCAATTGCTTTCTAATTTGATCTTACCCTCTGATGAGGTCTATTGTTAGTTACTAGACTTTAACTTAAATTGGTCCCTAATTCTAAGTTTGAGTATTAGGATACCCAAATCAGAGACACATTTTAAGTTATGTTATTTGGATCATCCTAAACTTATTCTTATGTTTTTAATTTTTATTATTGGAATCTCTGATTTTAGGATGAATTTACGTGAATGAAATATCGATATGGAAGAACTCTTGTTTTTATCTACGGATGAGCTATGCCTAAAATATAGTTAGGATAGTTATCTTCTTTTGTTAAATAGGTTTAACTAATAAGGGAAACATGTAAAATAATATTGGGATTGTGATGAAATGTTACTTATCTGAATTACTATTTTAACTCTTTTGATAAAAGACAATAGTATGGAAGGTTGAAGTTATTTATATCATGACCTACTCTTTCTTTTTTTATGGTTTATCACTTTTTCTTTCTCTTTTATTTGAGCATGTTAACTCTTTTTGACTATGTCTTTCTAAATTTTTCAAGATTGTTTCATAACAACATAGCTCTTTTTATGAAATAGTTAGCTAAAAGCGTGATGTTTTAATGTTTATTGCTTATCATGCTCAGTTCAATGAACTGACCCATGCTAGCAATTTTGCAGATGAAATTCATAAGTGATGAAAGGATAAAATATTTATAGGAAGTTACATTTTCTTATTAAAGAGACTGGATCTTTTTATGATGAAATATGGTTCATTACTGAAATGTATTTGATGGAAAATAAATTTGTACTTGAAAGTGATCTTGTTATTTTTATTTGACATTAGGAATGTCTCAAGTGTTTGGACTTGCAAATGTATGAATCCTCTTGATGAATAAAAGATATTTGAAATTTATTTTACTTGATGTATTTCCTTTTGGCATTTAGTGAGTGGAAATTCTCTAGTTTTATTTTAGTAACATACTCTTATGGTTTGTAATAGAATAAATAGAGACTAGGGGTGCTAGATGTACTACCCTCTCTAGTGAACATGCCACTTACTAAGTTGACATTCTTGCATTATTATCCAATAATAACACTATGAATATGTTTAATTCAAATGTTTGAATGAGAATAAAACTTGATATTAATTCACAATGGAATATGAGGTTTTAAATGAACATTAACCCTCTATAAGGAAAAAGGGAAGACAATTGCCATGTAATTAATCATAGACTTGTCTTAAGAGCTTTTGGAAATGAATCCAAATGTTATCTTTGGATAGTGGAAGGTGTGCATCTTCTTGAAGAATTAGTTAACCATATTAGGAATGTAGGAAAGGAAAATAAATGGGATTAGACTTCATTCCATTCAAGTCTAATATAAAAATAAATTACTCATAACTTATGTAAGCTAAGGCTTGAGTAAGTAAGTAAGAAAAAATCTCTTTAATGTGTGTTGGATTTGTTATGTAAAACATAAATCACAATGTTAATGGTATAAAAAAAACATAACTTATGAAATGGTTAGGGATCAGATGTATCTGCATACCTACTTTTATTGCAGTTTTAACTTGGAACCCTAAGGGTTAATGAACCTAGTTGTTCAGTAGGGTTACTTCAATTAATCCTTAATGAAGAAAATTATTAACTCATTGACTTATAACTAAGGTATGTTAATCTATATTAGGAAAAATCAGATGGATGTTGACACATGACAACTATAGTGCAATACCTTCATGAAGACTAGGATCTTTATGAGGATACTATGTTTGAGTTAACATTTTTCAACACCCATTCAAGCTTTTTCATCTAGACTAACATAAATTCTGACTTGAGCATAGTTCTTCTCTAGGCAGAGATAGGGGCATGACCTAGTGTCAGGGTTGACTCATGTTGATTTAGGATAAATAGACACACCTAATTGACATAAGCCGATTGAGTATGTATAAATACCCTTAGTCACCATATGCAGTACTCCACACTAGGCCATGTTACTAACCTTGGCTAGGGTTAAACCTCAAACAAGTGAACTGCCAGAAGTCAGTGAAGACCATTCTAGATAATAGATCAAGTAGGGTGAAGGATGTATTCCATTTGAAGAGTATGCCATCTAGGAATATAAACATGAACAATATGTTTAAATTTTTTTTTCCAAAGTATTGTAAGGTGTTGGTTGCATTGTCCTATGTCACCTTGTTTAAGAAGTGGGATTTCAGATGAATATCGGTAATAGATACTTATATAAGACTCTTAAAGAGAACACTATATACCTCTAAAAGGGTAAAATCACCAAGTATACATGGTATACACATGATAAAGCTAACATGAGAGATCAGTGCTTCACCGAAATATTTACATTTGCATATGGTTTTCTATTATGAGATTGATTGGATTTGGAATGTGTTTTCTAAATTATGTTAATTTAGAACAGAGAAAATTATATAAAAAAATCCCTTATTTATAAATTATTAAAATGGGAATGTTACATCTTGGTATCAAACCTGAAGGTTGTAGCTCTTGGACCTATTATGTCCATTATATGATAAAACTTAAATTTTATTGTTAACAAAAAATAGTTAGAACAAGAGGAAATTTTGCAAACAACCCACCACTAGGAGGAGAAGAAGCTACCCCCCAAAAACTTGATGACATCCTTGTTTCCCTATTGGAGATAAGAAATCATCTGGATGTACTTAAACAACAAGTAATGGGAAATGGGGATGAGGAAGAAGATGCTGGTAATAACAATCTATCACCTTATAAGGACAACACCAATATTAGAAATTTGGGTGTTGATAACAATAATGCTGTTAATGCTAATACAAATCAATCCAATCATCCTGAGAACAAAAAGGTGAGATTGGTAACTGAACTCACTAATGATATAAAAAGGATAAGTCCACCCAAGTTATATGGCACTAAACTAGGAGATGGAGCTGAGAACTGGCTCAACAAAATGGAGAAGTACTTTGTTATAAGGAACTTCTTAGAGGAAACTAAAGCAATATGGGGAGCTTATCATCTTTCCCATGAGACATCTTCTTGGTGAGACAACTGTTAGGTTGAGTTAAACATTGATGAAATAGACATCACTTGGGATCAATTTAAAAATTATTTTAGGAAAGGATGGTACCACAACTTTACTATGATCAGAAAATGACTGAATTTCAGAACTTAGCTCAAGGGAAGTTAATTTTAATGAAGTACTGGAAGAATTTTACCAAGCTCCTTAAGCATGTACCTTAGTATCAAACTAAAAAGAAGTTTAGGATATAGAAATTCATTATGAGGTTAAATCATATTATAGGTAGTTGAGTAGATGTTCACATCCCAACCATCATGGAAGGGGTTGTTGAAAAATCCATAAGGAAGGAGAAGAAATTAAAATAAATATCTCCCCATAAGGAGGATATAAGAAAGAAAATTCCAAATTCTTCTTCATCCCTTGCACCAAAAAAGAGACCATGGAAAAAGTTTGGTATGATTTTTTTTTTTCTTATAATAACAAGAAAACTGTAGCAAATGAACCTGTTGTTAATGTACCAAAAATTGTGTTAGGAACAATAATAACAGACAAAAGTCCTATGGAGGAAATAATGATAAATTTACGGATGGAAATAAATTTGAGCTTAAGAAAAGACCTATGGGATGCTACTACAAATGTGGAAAACATCATTATGGAAATCATTTTCCTATAAGGAAGGATGACCGTAATCAGCAACATAAGATACATGTTGTACTAGCTGACAAACAAGTTGAAAATCAAGTTATGCCTATAGAAGTGCCAGGAAAGTTATTTGGTATACCTGTTAGTATAATTTTTGATACTGGAGCTACTAAATGCTTTATTTCTACTAAATTAACTTCAAAATTAAAAACAAAATCTGGAAAAATGGATAAATCATGGGTTATACATTATGGAAATAATGTTGTCCACACAGTTAGTATGTGTCTTTTTGGAGTAGTCCTTGACTTGCCTAGTTTTTCCAATGAAGTTGATCTTTATGTTGCTCCTTTGGGGTATTATGATGTAATCATAGGTGTTAATTGGCTTGTTGAACATAAGGAAAAGGTTGATTATTTTGAAAAAAATATTAGTTTTCTAGATGACTGAATGAATGAAAATTGACATGCAACCTTCAACCGCACTCGACCCCCCCAAGGTTTTGCTAGAGCAGTCGATGTTGAATGTGTGTGTCCAACTATAGGAAGATCAGTGACTAAGATCTATTATTGTGATCTCCTTAAAGCTAAGTTGACAAAAGGGAGATTTATAGGCTATGAATAAGTAGTGTAAATTCCCTATGGTTTGTTCTCCTAACCTAGATCTAAGTGTTAAAATATTTTGAAGTGTCCATGTAGACTGAATGAAATTAACAATATATGCTACTGTTGAAACGAAAATAATCTAAAAAAATCACAAAACTAAAATATTACAATCACAAACGATAATTTTTATTATTCTTAAATAATCAAATCTACTTCTACACTAAAACTAAACAAGCAAGATAATCCAATGTGGTTATTCACATGTGTTAAGTGTATTAAAACTCAACTAAATTAAAACAAGAAAATTTTAAAGTGATTTATGATATGTAGACAACCTCCTACAAATATTCTCTCCTTCAGATCCATAGGGATAAGAAGAAGGGGATCCATCACCTGGGCTAGCTATGAAAGATTCAAACCCTCTTGGAAATTAACTAATTACTTGTAAATGAAAAGAAATTTATTTCTACTCTATTTTATATGATGTAACAATGATAAATTTTAAGAATGAAGGAAATCAAACAAAAAATCCTACCTAGAATTCACATAACAGAGGTAAATCTAGATTTGTAGTAATTTTTCCCCTCAGTTTGTTCCTTTCTTTCTCCAAGTGTTCATATGAGACCAAGGGATTGGGAATGAAATAAAAATATCACAGGATGGCGCATAAGAAATGGTAGCTTGAAGGTATTCTAGATGAAATGTAAGTAGAAGAGAGATAGTACAAGTGAACAGAGATTGGCTATACAATTTCTAGTAGGATTGTGGAAGCAATACAATCCAAGATACATAAAAATTCTTAGGCCCTTTACTTGAATACAAGCACGGAATATATAAGATTTGGGTTGGGATATGCCTTCATGTAAAAGGAAAGAAGAGGTAGTTCAAACTAATTAAATCTATTTAAAAATAGAATATGGAAGGAAAAATAATCCATTAAGACTATTTTTGGGCAATTTGGTTCACAAACGCACCTTAAAAGTTGAGTTAAGTGAAGCACTACGTTTCAAAAATATGCATGAAGAGTTCTGGAAAAAAATTTCAGGATTGCCACCCTACACATGGAGGTAGTCCTAGGACTACTGCCCAAGCCTGGGAGGTGGTCCCAAGACTGCCACCCTTCTTAGGAGGTAGTTCTAACACTAAGGCCAAAACATGCACATAAATGAGTGGGAAGCTGGAAGAAAGCACAGAAAAGATAATTAAGGATGTCTAGGCTACAAATATACACTACGAATGGGTTTTGGAGCTCCAACACCTTCTGAAAGTACATAAATCATCATTGGGGACCTTTTTAACCATTTTCTGACAATTTAGCACATGTAATTTTGGGTGCATACATATTTCCCCCTTAGAGAAGTGTTTTAGCCATGAAAAGGAGTAAAATGTCGATTTTGAGTGTGGTATTCCCAAAATGGGGAGTTAGAAGCTATACCTGACATGCCCGTGTGTCAAAAAAATTTCATCCAAACTTCCACTACTTGTGAAACAAAAAGAAGACTCAAGTGGAGATAGATAAAATATCTAAAAATAAACACTTAAAATGACAAGAGGACTTACCATTTGTGCGGGGATGTAGAAATATACCTACGCCAATGCTCCATCCCTATGAACACATGTACTCAAAACAAATTTATAATAACATATATATATCAAAACAATATATATATATATATCTAAATAAACTCATTTTTAAATTCATTTGCACATATCGACTAGGTGATTTTTGAGCTCTGGACCCATGCTGACCATTTTTTGTTTTTGAGAATGGTTGAATTGGAATGGATTTGGGAATGGTATTTTGTGTTAGGATTGGCCCTTTTTTGTTTGAATACTTTTGAGAAGAACTCCTAAGACATTCGTAACTAGAGCGGTCATAAGGGGCCTCAAAGAGACAGATAGGTAGAGTGCCTTTATTGCTTAGTCTCTATTTTGTGAGGCATATATGATGTTTTAATATTTCTTGCTCATTGCGAGGGTTTTGACCGCACCTAGTGTGTGATGACATCGTACAAAACTATGACACACCATGATATGTAACTATATATCTTTTTGGCTTGGTTATTTCTTTCATAGAGTTGAATTCCATTTATGATTTGATTCATGCGTGTGCTCTTAGATGTTTATAAATTCCTATTTTCATATGCTTTTCAAAATTTATGTAATGGATATGAACACTAACAGAATGATCTCTCTTTTTGTATTTTATAATGTTGATATATGATAATGTAAACACATTATGATGTTGAACTTTAGTTTCTCTAAGAAACTTTGGTTACTTTGTATTGTTTTGGAAAAACATGGCGAAATAGTGATATGATAAGTGAATGAAATTTCCCTGCTCCTAACTCCACATATCTAGTAAGATGAAATGGCTCAACACCAAGAGCTAGAAGGGGCACAAGTTATAGAAATTTGTCAAATGGTAATGATGAGAGAAAGACAAGGATTTGGCAAGACCAAATTTAAACACTACAACCTCACTCTACTCAATTTTGCTTCATATTTTAGAATGTTAATTGCTTTCTAGTTTATCTAGACTTAGATCTATAGATGGCCACTTGGTTGACAAAATCTGGTTTTGACGTTTTAAGCTCTTTTAGAATTTTGGACATCTAACTCACTTTGTTTTGATTTATGATTTCGTAGCATTTGAATGAATTACCTCTAACTTTCAATTTTGTCAAAGATACCCCCTACACCTTGCCCCATGATATCAGTAGGATGCATGTGCTCATCACTATGGGCAATTCATAGGCAAGTAATGGAAGTTCTATCCTTTCCCAACCCTACATCACTAGTAAGAGATGCAGGCTCAACACCGAAGGTTGGTAGGGCAAAGAATTGTGTAAAATATTTCTTTTTGTGGATTTGCATTTGACTTACTCATCTAGGAAATTTTTTTAGTATGTTCTTATTTCCAAAGAGATATTTATGGGATAGATGTGACACCATGAATCTTCTAGAACATACTATAGGAAAATCCACCTAATCTGGAAAGAAACTATAATTAGAACCAAGTATGTCGGCCTTGGTATGGTCATGGTCTAAACTTTTTCTTATCCTATTTGAATTTATGAAATGATTTGGAAACAATTGATGATACCCTGAAGATTTGAAGTATTTAGGAATTTGCATAAGAATAATTCCCTTAATCACAAATTTACAAAATGAACTGGCAGATGAAAATGCAATGCAGATGTAGTAATGTACATATGGAAATGTAGGTGAAACTACATGTTATGACACCTAAGGTGAATAAAGTTGATGAATATTGAATTCTTCACCCCTAAAAGTACACAGCAGAGAACCATTATCCTCAAAAAAATTGTTCTCTTGACAAGGGCCTACTATTATGGGTTTAAAATTACAACCCTTTCCCATAAGTGTATATGTCCAATCATTAAAATAATTTTTCTGAAAGATGTGTTCATGCACCTCTTTGTCACATTCTTGAGACATGGTGCGTGGGTGACCATGACTATGTGGCTCGGCCTTGTTTCCTATGTAGAGTGTTGTGTTTATTTGTAACACTTGTTGAATGATGAGGCCTTGCTCCATGGATATGGTAGGCTTAGTTTTAGATGCACATGGGTTGAAACCAGGGTTTTGAATAGAACAATCCTTAGAGACTATTTTTATGGGCATCATTTCAATATTAAATTTCCCTTCTTCATTTGGTAATTCTATCATTTTCACACCTAGACCTAGGTCATTAGAGGGAAGAGATGCTAAACCAAGAACACTACCCATTCCCTATGGTTCAAATGGGAGGAAGATCAGATCTTCAGTCTCTAAGAGTTTCATAATTCCCGTTGTGGTTTTAGTGGAAACTGTTTCCATAGATATTTATTTACCCTTATATGTTTTTTCCAACTCAAATGTTTTTGGGTCAATGAATTCAACCTTTGGAACATTCAGGGTGAGTGGGACAAACTCTTTTGTTGGAGATTTTTTTTTAATTGATTCATAGGAATTTCATACTCCATATGGACTTATTTCTTCTTCTTGAGGTTTTCTATGTGTATATAGAAGGGCTTAGGATGCCCTTGAGTGATGAAGGCCTTCCCTAAATGGAGGAATTTAATCTCCTGGAATAGGGTAGAAGGGATAGCCTTCATTCGATGAATCCAAGGTCTCCTGCATGTTATAATTTATTTCCCTGTCGATAATGTAAAAATCCATTAAGATGGTTTATGGACCAACTGTGACTGGAAGAACTATGGTTCCAATCGAGGTCACTTTAAGACTGTCATACCCACGTAACGTGTTTATTGTAGAGGATCAATTTTTCTCTCCATATCCCAAATTCTACAAGAAAGATAAGGGAACCACATTTACAACAACCTCATCATCAATCATGGCTCTCTTAATGCAATTTTTATAAACCCAAACTTGTAAAAATAAGGTAGGATCACCTCTTCGAGAAATTTCAATGTCAGATGACATCTTGTCTATATCAAAAACAAACTCAGTATCCCTATCATTTTGTCCCAGAGGATGTATGTCAAATTTAATATGATTTATTTGAGTGCTAGGAGGTAGCGTAATATGGATTATATGACCAATAGCTAGTACATTAAGCAACACAAAATGATGCGCAAGTGAATTCTTTAGTAAATTTAGAAACAAAATGTGACAAAAGGTCTTGTTCAAATCTGATATTAAATCATAGGCTCCTACTAGTTTTACAATTGTAGGAACGTCATCCTATGGGAAGGAAAGAGTAGGTAGGGGTTGTGAAAGTTACTCCTTCATTTGAGTTGTTGCATTAATTTTTGGTTCAAATTCTAGCTTGACTAACCCCAAGACTTTTTTATTATCATTTGAACCAAGGCTAGGAGCAACCCGAGAATTGTCAGAAGTTGAGGCTTCATGATCATTGTTTCCTTTAGGAATATCTATTTTTTTAATGAATTCACCTTGAAATTTTTAGGTTGTGTAGGGAGTGGATCTCAAAATATTCTCACATTAATTTTCTGTGGAGCTATAGGTCTTATATAGTTAGATTGCGAGTTTGTGTCAGGATTTTCTAGGAACATGTCTACAAAGAGTTACCTTTGGTTTTCGGGAAGTCTTTGAAGAAACTTGTTGTAATCATGGAAATTCCTATCCTCATGACCTCAAACCTTATAGAAACCACAGTACAGATTAGGGTCATAATCTCTTAGCATTTGATAAGCATATTACTATTGTTGATTATAACCTCAGTTGTAATTTTGAAATTTATTTTTATAACCATGATTCGTTGCCCCTTGGCTAGAGTTTTGATACTAGTTTGGGCCTTGGGTTTGAGTTATCTTTTGAGAGGGAGAGTTTATGTCAACTTTGTTGACCCAGAAAACATTGTTAAGGGCTCTTTAACTTCCTGAGTTATTGTTATTGTTATTATTGTCATTATTTAGAAAACAAACATTCTTGGCTTAATCATTAGAACTATTTGTGGTAGCACCATGATTTTGATTCAAAACTTTAGGTCCTTGGTTGTTGGCACCATTATTTTGATAATTTGCATTACTTTGATTTGGGGATACCAATTTCCTATTGGGACCATAGATCTTATGCCCACTATCTCTAGCGGCTTGTTCAATCCGAAGCACACCTTCCAAAACTTCCTCATAACTACGGAAAGGAAACTTTTGGTCCTCTTCCTTAGTCTCTCGATTAAGTGAATGAAGGAAAAGATTGTAAACTCCTTCTAGTCCATATTCGGTGCACTTGTAGAGGAATAAAGAACTTGGTGCCATCTCTAGATAAAATGGGTGATAGATTTATTTTTTTCATGTCTAATATGCAGGAAATCCCTAATCCTTATACATAAAAACTTGTTCATGTAAAATTCTTTGATGAACTTAGAAAAAAATTGTTTGAAGGAATTTATAGAAGCTTTCGGTATCCTATAGTACCAATCCAATGTGATTTCTTCAAGAGTCTTTGGAAATATATTAGCCACTACAACATCCCAAGGAAGTGATTCTCTGATAGCAATAGCGTAGGAATTGATATAAGCATTTGGGTATCCTTCTCCCTTAATTTTTGGAAGATCCAGTAATGTGTGTAGAAGCATAACACCACGAATGGTGAATTCAAGAGGCTCCTTTAAGTACTCATCATTTGTAGCCATTGTGTAAGATTCCACCATCGAAGATCCTTGATGAGGAGGTGGAGGAGGAGTTGGATAAGATGCATTATAAGTGTTAACAAGAACATATGGTTTCCCTTGATATGGCATGTAGGGAGAAGGAATGGTATCTGGGTCCATCTGGGGAGTTTTTGAATACATATGCATGTAAGGTGGGATAGTTCCAGGATATGGACTAGTAGGCGTAAAACCAAGTAATATCACATTTCCTGTTGTGGTGGCATTCAAGAACACACTTCTGGAAAGCCCTTTCATAGGATAATATTGAGAAGGATGAGGAACCATCCCTAGTGTGTCTAACCCTGTGATAATATCACCTAGATTTGAATGATCTGGATAACCTTGTTGTACATGATATTGCGTTGGTTACTCATTGGAAGGGATGTATCCTTTGTTTTCAAATGGACACCCCATGTTATTCCCTACTACATGTGTTGGTTGTGAAGTCTGGGCACTTTCTAGCTCTCTAATCCTCCATACTAAAGCATAAATGATATCATTGGGAGAGGATTGAGTCGCTTGTTGGGGTGCTTGTGGCATAGGGTTTGATTGAGTAGGCTCATGATACCCTATCATAAATTTTTTAGTGTTATAATTATTTTCTTCCTCAGAAGTAAGAATATTAGGATAGGTATTCAAAATCTCATAGTCTGAAGCCTTCATTCTCTCAAAATACTCATCTATCTGACAAATATGATTAGCTTTTCATGTAAATAGATCATCCTTTGTTGATTTCATGGAAATGTGAGGTCTTGACAAGATCCTATGGTAAGAACCTGTTCCATTTGTGATAAATACATGGTTTTCATTGGGTTGACCATATTGCATGTCTAACGGTTGATCAACCTCCTCTATCCTTACATAGCTAATGTGGTTTTAAGTGTAACTAGGGGAGGTTTGGACGTTTCTTGTGTAATTATCACCCCACCTTGAAAGAGAAGGAAATTGTTGTGCTTACACATTGGTGTAATATCTATCAAAGCCAAGTCGACCACCAAACTCTTTTCCAGACATATTTTAAAAGGTATAAATACCTTAAAAATAGGGGTAGAAATGGAAAGATGAGCTAATAATAATGAAAGAAAGGAAACAATAAGGAATTAATCCTTCACATCGGGTTCACCAATTTGTACGGATTAACATTGACATGTAACCTTCAACCACACTTGACCCCCCAAGGTCGTGCTGGAGTAGCCGATGTTGAATGTGTGTGGATAAATATAGGAGGATCAATGAATAAGATCTGGTAGTGTGATCTCCTAGTAGTTGATTTGACAAAGGGGAGATTTAGATGTTATGAATAGGTAGCATGAATTCCCTATGGTTTATTTTCCTAACTTGGATCTTAGTGTTAAACTAGTTTGAAGTGTCCATGTAAACTGAATGAAATTAACAATCTATGCTAATGAAAGGAAAATAATCTTAAAAAATCACAAAACTAAAATATTACAATCACAAACAATAATTTTCTTTTATTCTTAAATAATCAAATCTACTTTTACGCTAAAACTAAACAAGCGAGATAACACGGTGTGGTTATTCACCTGTGCTGAGTGTATTGAAACTAAACTAAATTAAACCAATAAATTTTCCAAGTTATTAATGATATGTAGACAACATCCTATAGATATTCTCTCCTTTAGATCCACAAGGATATGAAGAAGAGGATCTGTCACCGAGGGTTGCTATGAAAGATTCAAACCCTCTTGGAGATTAACTAATTAATTGCAAATGAAATGAAATTGATTTCTACTCTATTTGATATGATGTAACAATGATAAATTATAAGAATAAAGGAAATAAAAAAAACAAAACCAACCTGGAATTCAAATAACAGAGGTAAATCTAGTTTTGTAGTAATTTGTCCCCTTAGTTTATATGATTCTAAGGGTTTGGGAATATAATAACATCAACATGAGGATGACACTTGAGAAATGACATCTTAAAGGTAGTCTAGATGTAATTCAAGTATAAGAGAGATATCACAAGTGAACAAAGCTTGACTATGTAATTTCCAATAGGATTGTAGCAGTAATACAATGCAAGATACATAAAAAAATCTCAAGCCCTTTGCTTGAATACAAGCATGGAATATATAAGATTTGGGTTGGGATGTGCCTTCATGCACAAGGCGAGAAGAGGCAGTTCAAACTAATTAAATATATTTAAAAATAGAAGAGGAAAGGAAAACTAATCCATCAATACTATTTTTAGGAAATTTGGTTCACAAACGCACAGTAAAAGTTGAGTTAAGTGAAGTGTCGTGTGTCAAAAACATGCATGAAGAGTTATAGAAAAAGTGTTTAGGACTATCGCCCTACACATGGAGGTGGTCCTAGGACCACTGCCAAAGCCTGGGAGGTTTTCTTAGGATTTTCACCCTACCTGGGAAGTGGTTCTGACACTAAGGCCAAAACATGCAAAGAAATGAGTGGGAAGATGGAAGAAAGCATGGAAAAGCTAAGTAAGGATGTTTAGGCTACAAATATACACTACGAATGTGTTTTTGAGCTCGAACACTTTCTGAAAGGACATGAATCATTATTGGGGACTTTCATAACTATTTTATGACAATGTAGCACATGTAATTTTGGGTGTATATAATGGCCTGAAGAAAACATCAGACATTCAAGGGGTCAAACGTGAGATTTCAGTTAGAAAATTTTCTACCATGCAGCTTAAAAAGGCCAAAAAACAAAGGCTGCACCTTGTATGCAGTAAATTTTTTTGAAAAAACTAAAGGGGATAATGATTTCTTGGAAACATACCCACTGTTAAGAAATTTCAGTGATGTGTTTCCACAAGAACTACCTAGTCTTCCACCCAAACGAGAGTTTTATTTTAGGATTGAGATCAAGTCAAGAACTGATTCTATTTCCAAAGCACTATATCGAATGAATACCATTGAATTGGTAAATCTTAAGGAACAATTACAATTATTATTGTCTAAAGTTTTGATAAGACCAAGTGTTTTACCTTAGGGAGCACCGGTAATTTTTGTGAAAAAGAAAAATGGAACACTTAGATTGTGCATTGATTATAGGATGTTAAACAAGGCAACAATCAAAAATAGATATCCAGTTCCTATAATTGATGATCTATTTGATCATATTCCTGGTGCATCATTATATTCTAAGATATATCTTGGATCTGGATATCATCATTTAAGAATCAAGGATGAAGATATTCATAAAAAATCTTTTAGGAAAAGGTACAGACATTATGAATTCATAGTTTTACCTTTTGGTTTGACAAATGCACATGTACCTTTTATGAATTTAATGAATAATATTTTTCAAGAATACTTGGACAAATATGTGTTTGTATTCTTGGATGATATTCTCATATGGTCTAAAAGCATTGATGAGCATCATGAGCATTTGAAGATAGTTTTGGAAATCTTAATAAACAGAAGATTGTATGGTAAGTTATCCAAATTTTCTTTCTACAAGATGGAAGTGCACTATCTGGGACATGTCATAAGTAAAGATGGAATATTTGTAGATCCATAAAAAATTGTTGCAATAACTAAGTGGCCTACACCTAAGAATGTACATGAAGTTAGAAGCTTCATGGGTCTTGGTGGCTGCTATAAAAAGTTTTTTAAATACTTTTTGAAGGTTGTTACACCAATAAATTTGTTGCAAAAGAAAGATAAGAAATTAGTGTGGAGTGAAAAATGTGAATCTACATTTAAGACTCTAAAGAATCAACTTACATTTGCACCTATTTTGGATGTACCTAATCCAAATGGAGACTTTACTATAGTAAAATATGATTTCGGGGAAGGGCTTTGAGGTATTTTATTACAAAATGAGCATGTTATAGCATATGAAAGTAGAAAAATCAAGTTACATGAACTGAATTATACTCCCCATGACCTAGATCTTGCTACCATTGTTCATGCATTTCAAGTATTGAGGCATTATCTTCTTGGTAGACCTTTTAAATTAAAGACAAACTATCTTGGGATGAAGTATATTTTCACTCAGCCAAATCTAAATTCAAGACAATGAAGGTGGTTAGAATTTCTATCTCAGTATGATTTTGACATAAGTTATATAAAAGGTAAGGAAAATAGAGTGACAAATGCACTAAGTCGTAGGAAACATATTTCTACACTAAGTTGTAGGAAATCAGTTTAAGGATGAAGTAAAAAGCATCATGGAATCTAATTCTTATTTTCAATAAGTAAAAACAACACTTGTTGTAGATCCAAATGATATAAGATATAAAGGTTTTCACTTTGATAATGAAGGAATATTGAGATACAATAATCGATTATATATACCTTTGGGAAATGAATTAAGAAGGAAATTGTTAACTGAATTTCATAATTCACCTTATTCAAGACATCTTGGAGTTACGAAAATTCTCACTGATATAAAACAACAATATTTTTGGAAAGGGATGAAAAAATACGTAATTGATTTTGTGACACACTGCTTATAATGTCGGCATGTTAAGGATGAACATATGCATCTAGCTGGTTTACTATACCCTCATAACATACCTCAGTATAAATGGAAAGTAATTAACATGTATTTTTTTCAAGGGTCTCCTATTTCAAGAAATAAGTATGATGTTATTCTTGTTGTTGTTGATAAACTAACAAAAGTGGCACATTTTATTGCTAGTAATCTTAAGGATGATTCACTTATTTTAGAAAAAATATTTGTACATGAAATTTTCAGATTGCATGGAGTACCTGAATTGATCATATCAGATAGAGATCCAAGAATGACATCTAGATTTTGGCAAACACTCAATGTAGCCTTATGAACTAAACTTAATTTTAGTTCAGCATACCATCCGGAAATGAATGATTAAACTAAAAGAGTTAATTAAGTTTTGGAGGATATGTTATGAATGTATTGCATGGATCAATAGTACAAATGGGAAGAGTACCTACCATTAGTTTAATTTTCTTATAATAACACGTATCATGCCTCATTGAAAATGGTACCTTTCGAAGCATTATATGGAAGGAAATTCATAACTCCAAAAATCTGGGATAACATAGAGGACAAAGAGGTAATTGGACCTCAGATCCTTATTGAAATGGAACAAGTTAAAATGATTCATGAAAATTTAAAGGAAGTAGCAGATAGGTAAAAAAATTATGCAAACTTAAAAAGGGTTGACAAGAAATTTGAACTTGGTGAGAAGGTCTTTTAGTGGGTTAAACTGAAAAAGAGTTCTATAAGTTTTGGCAAGGTTATCAAGTTATCACCTCATTATGTGGGACCCTTTGAAATTTTCAAAATAATCAATCATGTAGCTTATCGTTTAGCTATACCACCTACTTAATCATGAATGCATGATGTTTTCCATATTTCTTTACTTAAGAAATACATTTCAGATTTATCACATGTGTTGAATTGGAATTCCTTGTAGGTCCAAAACCCAGGAATAATCATGGTTAAACCCATTCAAGTGTTGGAAACTCACCAGCTGCACTTAAGAAATCATGAAATAAGTCAATGCAAGGTCCATTGGGACCATTTTAATGAAGTAAGTGCAACTTGGGAAAACCTCAAAGATATGAAGTGTTTTTTCCACATTTATTTAAGCAGAATGGATTCTGTTGATTGATAAAACTTGAAGATTTTATTCTTATCATATCAATAAACCTGCCAATTTCAGGTAGATGCTGAGTTCTTTAGTATTGAAACAACTATTTTTAATGCTGAATAATTATGAAAATTTGAATTTCTCAAATCTAGTTCTATCATGAACTTATGAATGAAAGAATTATAATTTGGTTATATTATTGATTGAATTTATTTGACAAAGTTAATCATTGGGAAGCCGATGATTTTTAGGAGGGAGGTATGTAATGCCTCCAACATGACTGGTATTTATGACAAATTCTAATTTAGAAGGTACAAACGTTGACAGGTGATTTTATCTTAAGACAGTGTACTCTTATGACTTTGGAAATCATTTTTGTTGTAAAAAATAATTCATCTATTGAATAGGGACATTCTATCATATTTTTGTTGAATTTAATGAAGCAATCCACCTCCTTAAGAAGAATTAATTCACTGCTTGAATTGAGAAATTTGGTTTCTCTTTCCATAAATTCTTCTTTCAGAAAAACATTACCTTGGATCAATTCCATTGATCCAAGGTATGATTTTAATTCATGACTTTGTGGTCATAATAAACAAGTCAGATAGATCAGGTGATCTCTAGATTCTGGCTATGCTCAGGAAAGAATGAAGTCTTCAGATCCTGTTGTATAATTTGAATTTCAATGTTATTAATGGTTCTTATTTTGTTAGTGGAATGCAATGCTTTCTTTGATTGGGAGCCTATTTTAACTAAGTTTTATTGTTAAGTGACTATAGCTTCAAACTAAGTCTAACCTATATATTTGTAATCTTTTGTTAATTAGGATGTTATGACTAAAACTAAGGACCTACCTATGGACCTATATTAATTTCCTAAATTAATGTTAACCTAAATAAGGGAATGGCTAACCTAAGGAGGCCTAGGGGATGGCATGGTAATTGGGTTGGTTGGTGGCATCATTTTTAAGATATTTATTGTGAGTTAAAGCAGTTTTATCTTTTGGTACTACCAAATTTTACATGGGAATGAGAAAATATAGGGAAGACTGAGTTGGCACCTCCACCAAGTTTAATTACATGAAAAATTTAAATTGAGTCATTGTGTTCAATGAAAAGTTGTAAAAGCCATGGATTTGGGGTAAGAATCTCTAAAGAAACCCCAAATGCTTTTAACAATCTAATCAATGGACCATGTGATAAGAAATGAGAAATGTTTCCTTCTTTACATACATTAATTTGAAATAAACATGCAAACTAAGCAAATGAAGTTAATCTCTATTCTTTGAAAGCTTGAAGTAATGAACCTAAGAGGATCTGAGAAACCATTTTTGTTGTTTTACTCCATGAGGATGAATGGATCTCACTAAATGGCTACATGGCCAAGTTTAGGTATTCAATTACTAACCTAACATGGGTGCAAGATGAAGCTATTTTAATGGAGGATGACCCAAGATCAAATTCCTTATTAGCTTGGCTAATGCAAATGAGCTCTTAATCTTTCTTAGGCTTGTTTTGGCTTTAACTTATGTAAAGTTGTGTCTTTGTGTACAAAGTTGTAAGTTTGAAAGGGAGGGGTGACCCTTCTATTTATAGTTTTCTAAATGGAAGAGTTTGGAATTTAGGTGCATGTGGGACTAAAGATTTTAGATCAGATTAGGATAAACATGCTTTAGGCTTAGTTAAGCTTGGTTTAGGCTAGTTAAACTTGATTAACAAGTGATTAGAGACACATTGAGAGTTGGGAGGGGTCTGGATAACCAATTGTGACTGATAGATAGCCTACGAAGCCAATAGAAGTGGTCTAGAGAGAACTAGGGAGGTTCTGAATGGTCAAAAGGATGAATGTTTAGTTAATAAGAGAGATATTAGCCAAATAAGTTGGTTATATGAGGAATGTGACCAAAAGAGGTGTCATAAATGGGCATCCGAGAATGGAGCGAAGAATGGGGAATTAACAAAGTGTCATTAATCAGCTGAATGGGAGGAAATGCTAAGTATAAGCATATTTCAGTTGTCTACATTTGCCCCTCTTTGAGGTGGCGTAAGTGACACCACTTCAAAGAAAGTAGAAAATATTGAAGGGATAGAAGAAAAATGAGTAGAATAGAGGATGCCCCCTCGATTGTCGATGGGGTGATGAAAGAGGTTGATCAACGATCGAAAAGATAATAGAAAGAGAACATAAGAAAGAATAGTGTGGAGAAGAAGAAAGGGGATATAGAAGAAAAGGAGTATGAGGAAGAGGGAATGAGCTAACATCCATCCAGTTCCTTTTAAACAAATTTATTTTTCATCATATTGCTAATTATCTTCATCATCGATCCTTATTAAAAAGAATGAACAAAAGTGTAATATGACATGAAAATCCATATACGAACAAATTCCCATTGCTAAAAACACCAACTCCATACAACATAAAAAATGCAATGCAGTACGAGAAATTAAAAGATGCCTAACTCCATGTAACATACAAAATGCAATGCAATACAAGAAAGTAAACAAACTAAACTAACAAAGAAACAAGATGTAATGTTTTTGTTATCAAGCTTTAGTTCCAACCTAGTCGAATTAATGAAAAGGGCTAACAATGGTTCCCCAAGCAAGGATACATGGAAGGGGATTAATGGAGGACTCTTGGCTCTGATGATAAAGCAATGTGCACTACATAATAGTACCAGGTAACTTGTTGTGCCCCAGAGTACATATGAAGTAAGCAGCCTAGATTTTGTTGATGGAGGTAGATCAAGATGATCCGTGAGTCATGCACATGAATAGGTGAGAACCACAGAGCAACGTTTTGTAGGATGATTTTTTGATTTTGAGATTTTTTTTGAAACATATTTGAATGTTTTTGTGATTAATTTTGAAATTTTTCTGAAACTATGTATAGGAAGACAAGGAATCATGGATGCCCCTAGAGATAGATGGGATGTACAAGGTCATAAGGCCACGTGTGTACAAGAAAGATGAAGATGCAAAAATAACCTAACGATTAGGTGGGATTGTTCAAAGGCAAACTCTTCATAGATAGAAGTGGAACCTAATGCCATTATGGATAGGTTCAACATGATGATGAACGTAAACCAATGAAGTGTTAGGAAGAAGCAAAAATGTCCCCAGTGTAAGTTGGCCTAAAAGCACATGATAGAAAGGAAGGAGAAGGTTGTTTTTTGTTAAAGGGGACAAAGGTGTCTGAAAACATGGAAAAAAGGTAATATTATACACATGGATGTTCTGAATGAAGTAGAAGAACAATGTGAATGATATGAATATAGATTAGAAGCCTCACAATTAAGAAGTGATTAGCCATAGGCACAAATTGTGAGATAAGATAAGGACTAAAGTAAGAGTTTGAATAAGATCCAAAAAAGACACTTGGTAACATACTAGTCCTACCTACTCATAGAGATCCAATGTGTACAAGTGGAATTTAATTACCTCTTGAAGTGAAGATTCAATAGACAACAAGTGAAGATACCCAGCCAATGTGTGGGAATGATTTATTTTGATAGGTGATAGTTGATTTGTGAATGAAGGGTGGAAGGATAGCCGTGCATTACTCCGCTACCAGCCAGACATCCATAGCCCTGATGAAGATGTATTTAATTATAATCACAACATTTCTCTACTACCAGTCAGAAATCCATAGCCCTGATAGAGATTATTGGAAATACCACAAGAGAGATTTATTTATCAATTTTCTTTGGCTTATAGATTATAGCTTTTGATTTTTTGATTGATTTTGATTCTTTTATTTATAAAAATTTATTTCAGCTCTCTTGTTTGATAAGGGGTTAAGAACCACTGATGGAAATATGTGGAAGTGATTGTGATGAAAACATTGGCTAGTTTCAACAAATATGTCCAAAAGTTCTTTGCAACAAGTTTATTAAATGTTAAATGTGATAGGATCTCTAAGAGGTTAGTCGTTCGTTAATTTACCAAAGTGATAAAAGACCAGGGTCAAACAAATACAGTAGATATAAATTTCATAAAATGTGTGTGAAAAGGCTAACCAAAATATCACCGAAGGGATGAAAATGGTAGGAAGACCTGCAGAATAATGATAAGAAAGGGAAGAAAGAAACACCCATGTGTACGTAATACCTGATTGCAATGTTTGATCTTTGTACCTTTGATTTTTCTTGTGTTTTCTCAATGTTTTTGTATTTTTAAATTATTTTGATATTTTATCTTTTCATAGTTTTAAGAGGTTGGAACTAACAAAGTCGCTATGTGTGATAGGATCCAACAATGATGTCTGCAACTTCCTTGATAAAGGATACTAGGCGTGATTGTTTATCAAGAGTCATGTTATATTTGATCTCGATGATCTAGGTGATCTCGTACTCAACAAATGACTGTGATTTATCCTTAAACAAGGATTGTTCATGCGGGAGCTTGAGTTCCCTATCCATAGGTTTTTTTACTTTGTGCCATACTTGATGGTTACGTTGATGTGTGTTTTTGAATCACACCTGATTTTGAACCCCAAGACCGTTGGAGTTTTTGGGAGCTTCGGAGCTCTTTGCAGTTCTGATCTTAACTTGATAATGAACCTGTTTGGGTTTCTTATAAGCTATAGCATGACTTGTTTGATCCTGAGAAGGAGAAGAAAGTGAACGTGGAAGTTTAGAAATAAAGTGAGAAATGACTGTGGGCTTGCCACAACCATTGATAGAAGAAATATGTGATGAATGAAAAGGATACAGTCCAAGAATTGAAGAGGATGGGCTATGAGGAGGTGAACCACTAATAGAAGATGACGAAGGGATACCAGGATATTACCCTAAGATGGAAGAAATTGGGCTACGAGGACATGGCCTGATAATAGAATAATATGATGAAGGGCTACTAGGGCATGGCCCAAGTATAGACGAGGAGGGACTACTCGGAGGTGTCCCATAGATAGAAGAGGATGAAGGGCTACTAGGACATGGCCCAAGAATAAAAGGTAATGGGCTACTAAGAGGTGACCCAAAAGTATAAAATGGATGACTACTAGGATCCAACCCCAGGATAGAAGAATCTGATGGGCTACTCAGCGATGGCACAAGGAGAGATTTTGATTGAGGAATGGTGATATATAAGGAATGATTGGGTAATGAGAAGATAGGCCATGGCTCAATGCTAGACCCTAATATCTGATCATGATCAGAAGAAGGTGAAGATGGAATAGTAGAAGAATCAATTTCCATGAACTTAGGATCTTCATCTATGTCCTATTGAAAAGGATCAACTTATTTTCTCCAATACATGAGCGTATAGAGTTCTAGAAAGAATCCTTGTTTGCAATCCTCTAGAGGGATATCATCGTGTAGTTTTATTGTTCCTTCATTCTGAGAGAGAAAAATCAGTAGAGGTTTTTTTTCTTTGTCTATAGAAGGTTGAATAAAAGAAACATGTCTAATAAGTGGGGATAATTCATTGATAGAAGAAGATGAATCAAGAGAGGAAGTAGGATTGGAAGCAAGCATCTCATGAATGGATGATTTGGATCCTGTCTTAGATCATTTTAAAAGAAGATGAATTAATGTGGAGGAGATAATAGGATCACATAGTCATTCGTTAAGTTACGATGTAGGAGTCGAGTTAGATGATTGACTAGAGGGAATCTGAGTCATTGAACTTTTCGAAGGAGGAAGAGTTTGTTGAGACGACTAATGGAGGAGGTCCTGTGAAGAAAGGGAGGAACGTGACTCAAGAACCGAATTAGATGTTCGATCGACAGAATTTTAGTCACACGAGTCTTCAAAGGAGGAAGACGTCATTGAGGTGACTTGGAATAAAGGTCCTGTGAAGGAAGGGAGGACTGTGATTTAGGATTTGATCTAGGGGTACCTGAACAATAGTTGGGATTTGAGTCTTTAGAAGAAGAGTGGGAGTCCAAATGGTAGTTTTGATCTGAATTAAAAGAATAAGAGTGGGGGGAACCTGAATAATAATTTGGATTAGAAGCATCCAAACCATACCACCGACTATGAGTTAAAGGTGGGGAATAGGGTACCCGAATGGGCTCTCTAACACAAAGAACCAAATGAGGTTTAGTTATAATGGGGATATTTTGATTTGAATGGCTAAAACTAGGTTCTGTATTGTTGTAAATGTGAGAAACTGCGTGATATTCAGTCATTTTTGGCATCATTTAAGAAAAAATTTCTAGACCTAGATAGTGTGATGGATATCCTTCAAAGGGAAGGAAGTGACATGTTTATTTGAGTAGCATAATGAAAAAAAGATACAAATTTTATAAGTATGGAGATGCGTGAGTGATTTTCTGAAGAAGGTCTAAGGAAAATAAACATCGTGATGATGCAATATCGATGAGATCAAAAATGATTGTCCTAGAAACAATTTTTTCAAATGAATGATCATAAGGAACAATCATGTAAGTGTGAAACAAAAATATAATCAACAAGGAAATAAACCCTATGTAAATGTGTGTGCAAAGTAATAGTTTGATGTAAAAGATGATCAACACAATGTCAATATTTACGACAAGATCAAAATGAACAAGGTGTAAACATTAACAAAGGGAGATCAAATGATGAATCAATCCAAACTATGATGATGATCTTGAAATCAAGATCAAATTTCCATCAAAGATATGAGGATGCATCCACACACTTTATATGTTTAACAACTCAGCCAAAAACATGGATGAGCGTAAACAAACAAAAAGGTGGTGAACACTATCTCTGACAACACTCCTGAAAGATGCCTTTTTTTGCCCTAAATGGGCAACAAGAACGCAAAGGTGTAGATCAAAATATGGAAATTAACGAAGCATTACTTGGGCAAAGCTTTTCCTTGTCCGAAGGTGAGAAAGAAGCTAAGCTAAGTGAAAACGTTGTCCAATTTCCATGATGAAAGGTACTTAGATCCAACTTAAGTGTATTATTTTCCTTGTTTGAAAAACAAGGTTCTGAATCCAAACAAGTTATCAATTCGTGATGGCCAAGATGTGACAAAGGACTAGTAAAGTGGGCTCCTTGACAAAATGGTTTCCCTAATATGTTCTCTCAACTAGGTGTCACAAAGTTTATCCATGAGCGAGGTGATTTACCTAAAAAGTCACAATGACTAGTTTGGGAGTATCTCGGATTTTCCCCCTTCAAGCATAGTGGGAAGTAAATACATCCATCATGTACTTAAAAGGGTCACATAGGAACAACTTGTAATGCTATCTCACAAAGGAAAACTAATCAAGTGGGTAAGTGGAGCGCTTCCTATTTCATCCACGAGGTTACACAACGGTGGACTACTTTAGGGTTCCTGGAACCACCCCCATTATTGTAGCTTAAGGTGTTATGCTAAAGGGGTTATGTTCTAGTTGAGCAGATAGGGACACACCCTTTTCTGAAACTTGTAATACAATGTTTTAAATATGGTGTGTTTTTTATCTTTTTAACTTAAATGTGGTTTTAAGTAGCACACCATTTAGAAACCTGCATAAAACATGTGTATTAAAAGTTTTTGTGTTTTATCTTAGCTCCTCCTTTCTTTGAAAAGCATTAGGTCCTGCATACCAAGGTTAGTAATTTTCTAAAATGTCATATAAAGGAGATAAGATGTTTTTTATTTCCCAGATCATCCTAAGATGCAAGGAAAGAGCATACGTAACAAGGTATCGCACTCAAATTTGTAATAAATGGAAAACTCCTAAGTAAAATGTAAAAAAGAGTTCCTTTTAACCAACTTTGAAAGTTATTTAAACCATTTTGTAAGTATGAAAAAAGTGGCGAAATGTTTCTGATTCCCAAGATCACCTAGAAAGGCGCAAGGGAAGAGCATATGTATTTCAAATTTCCATGAATAAAGATGCAAACATTTTTAAATAAGTTAGTATAAAATAACTTAATGCAAAGGAAACATGTAAACCATTGTTAGAACCCTGCAAGAGTTTATAAAACTAAGAAAATCAAAAAAATCTAGAAATCCAATTTTTGCACTTTTTAGCAGTTTTTTAGTAATTTGCATTTTTGGAGGTCTCCGGAGCACTTTGGGTGTTTTTTGATAGAAGTTAGTATACCAAAGGTATCTAGCTTTTGAAAGTTCCCTCACAAAGTAAACTTTGTTATCTTTTCGACACCTATTCAAACTCTGAAAATAGGTTAACGAGTCAAAATATATGGTCAAAACAAGGAGCACTAAAAATAAAATGGATAAATCTAGACTACACAGAGACACCTATGCGCCCAGAATGACACATAAACACCCCAACCAATAGATACATGCCCAAGTAGACATGTATGCAGGAAAGAAAAAAAATGCAAAGTCAACAGAGTGGAATAGGACACTTGTGCACCCAGAGTGACGCATGCGTGCCCCAGACAACGGATACATGCCCTAGCAAAAAATAGAATTTTCAATTTTTACATAGTCAACGCTATTTATGCATACACGTCTAGAGAGATAGATACACACATCATATGACAAAGACGCATGCACGTCCCTGTAGAGGTGAAAATTTACAAAAACATTTATATAGTGGAGCGCCTGACACGTGCGCGTCTAGAGAGGTGGATACGCATTCTAGTTGACGGAGACACGTGTACATCCCTGTAGAGACAAAAATTTACAAATGATGAATTCTACCTGATAGGTACATGCCTTATCTAATGGGTATGCTGGGGTTTCAACATGTACGTGCCCCTTATTTTACACCTATGCACACCCTATGAAAAACCTACAAAAAACACAGAATTTCAAATTTTCAAGAGCAAACAAGTAGTGGTTAGTCAAAGTGTCCTATTTTTGTATCAAACCCATAAAATGCATGTAAATGAAGGTCATTTATCTAGGGTTAGAAATAAAAATGAGGAAATAAAAGTGATTTGAGAAAAAAACTTGAAAATGAACTTTGGAAACCTAAAATACCTCCATTAATGGAGGGTGGACATAAGTGTCACACCGGGCATGCCAAATGTGTTCATGAATAGTTGTAAAAGCCATGGATTTGGGGTAAGAATCTCTAAAGAAACCCCAAAGGCTTTTAACAATCTGATCAATGGACCATGTGATAATAAATGAGTAAGGTTTCCTTCTTTGCATACATTAATTTGAAATAAACATGCAAACTAAGAAAATGAAGTTAATCTTTATTCTTTAAAAGCTTGAAATAATGAACCTAAGAGGATCTAAGTAATTAGTTTTGTTGTTTTACTCCATGAGGGTGAATGGATCTCACTAAATGGCTACATGGCCAAGTTTAGCTATTCCATTAATAACCTAACATGGGTGTAAGATGAAGCTATTTTAATGGAGGATGACCCAAGATCAAATGCTTTATTAGCTTGGCTAATGCAAATGAGCTCTTAAGATTTCTTAGGGTTGTTTTGACTTTAGCTTATGTAAATTTGTGTCTTTGTGTGTAAAGTTGTAAGTTTGAAAGGGAGGGGTGAACCTTCTATTTATAGTTTTCCAAATGGAAGAGTTTGGAATTTGGGTGCATGTGGGATTGAAGATTTGAGATCAGATTAGGATAAACATGCTTTAGGCTTAGTTAAGCTTGGTTTAGGCTAGTTAAACTTGATTGCAAGTGATTAGAGGCTCATTGAAAGTTGGGAGGAGTCTGGATAACCAATTGTGACTGATAGATAGCCTACGAAGCCAATAGAAGTGGTCTAGAGAGAACTACAGAGGTTTTGAATGGTCGAAAGGAGGAATGTTTAGCTAATAAGAGAGATATTAGCCAAATAAGCTGATTATAGGAGGAATGTGACCAAAAGAGGTGTCGTAAATGGGCATCTGAGAATGGAGCGAAGAATGGGGAATTAACACAGTGTTGATAATCAGCTAAATGGGAGGAAATGATAAGTGTAAGCATATTTGAGGTGTCTATAGTTATTACTAAATATAGAGATGGAGGTGGCATGGCAATTAGAGGGAACTAATAGTCCTTTGCATTTAATGTTTTTGAATTTCACAAAAACTACCTAAGAAATTACATTAGGGATTTTGGTTGTTTTGATCTTTTAGTTCATTTTTGAGTTGAGATATGCATGAGGTTGTTTCTTCTCTTCAAACCTCTAGTTCAATTCTTGTATGATTGTTATTTTTTCATAGCATAGAACTATTAATGAACACTGTGAAAAATTTAAAAGAAAAGGGTAGGTGTTGAATGTTCATATTGACATTTCATGGAGAGGAAGAAGCTATTGAAGTTCTTCTTGGAGATCTTCTACAAATAATTGAAGGAGAAGTGCTATCAGGCATGATAAGCTCTACCCATTAAGTTGTTTTTCTTTTACTTAAATGATTCATTAAGATAACTCTACTCTTTGGAATAATCTAGTTTTTGCATGGTTGATTAGATCATATTTGCATGTGATTTTTGTGTTGTTAAATGTGAATGCTTTTTTGACTCCATTTGTATGAAGAAAATTGGGATATGGGTTTTCAATTTTCTTGATTTGATTTGTTAGGTTATGTTTTAATCCTTCTGCATAAGCTTGAGATGATGTTAAAACTATTAGTAATCTTGTTTGAGCTGTGTAAAAATGGTAAGTAACTTGGTTGCTTAAATTTGTGGAAGTTGTTCTAAGATATATTGTCTCACCATTGTGAGAACACTTCAGAGGATAAACTATTCACATATCTTGACTATTATTTAATCTTGCATGAATCTTTTGGGGAATAAACTTTTGTGACTCTGGGTTTAGCATATTTTTCTAAGTTCTCTTGTAATGATAAAAATTTGAGAACATGTGTGATTTCTTACCACTTGTGTGATTGTGATTTTGGGTTTTGTTTTTAACCACCCTGTTGTGGTCGTCTACCCCAGTGGTTATTGAGGAAAGAAAAATTGTTGGATTTCTTGACAAGTGTTTAACATTTCATGGACTTGTTAAGTTCTTTCAGCTATTATTAAAAGCCTACAATATATACTTTTGCTCTTTTGTGAAATTATTTGATTAACAAAGCCTGAATATTAGAACCCATAAGGGAAATGTTACTCAGTTTACTATTTTGTAGGGTTTTTGGGTAAGTAATGAAAATTATGGCATTTGATACTAAGAGGGGAAAACTCCCTTGGGTATTGGTTTACTATTTTTCGATTGTTGTTATCAATTTTGATCTTTAGGGTAGTTCTATGGACATTGTTTTTTATGTACTTAGCCAACCTGTTTCTTGTCCTTAGGCCATCAAACTCATTTTCAATTCTTTTAATAACTAAGGCAAATGTATATTTGTGTTAAATGAATGTGTTCCCTATACTTAGCTACATTGTTATGCACACGTATTTTCTTCAAGGATCTAAATTTTATGAGTTTGTTATAGACTTATTTTCTGTCATATTTTTTGTTCCATTCTTAGTACTTGGGGAAAAGAATTACTTATTGTTTTTTCTGATATTGAAGCTATAAATACCATATCCTTGAATTTTGATGGGTAATGGAATGATTTTTGTTCATCGTTATTTCTTCTCCTGGTTTGTTGTATATTCAATTCGATCCTTAATTAGTTCTTTATTTGGGATTTTGGTATGGGATAATAGAGTCTGAGCTTGTCAATATTTGTTCTTGGTCATCTAATGGTCTCTTCCTAATCATGCTAGATCTAAGAGGAAGTAATCTCTCTCTCTCTCTCTCTCTCTCTCTCTCTCTCTCTCTCTCTCTCTCTCTCTCTCTCCTTGAATCTTCTTTCTACTTCAAACTAGATGAAGATGTTGTCCTTCTTTGGTCTTTTCTGTTATTCAACTCTTGTACCTTTTTGGTAAGATTGAGTTCATGTTGTGTTAGGGTGGTATAGCTGAAGTATAGAATAATTGGATGGATTATTAAGTTTGGTGTGAATTTTTTTGAGTAAATATTTGTGTTTAGTAGAAAATATTTGAAGTTGATTGTTAAACCTTACCATTCTACTCTATTGACTTAATGATGATAGCAGTTTATGTTTTTGGGAATTGAGTGTAGTTCCAATTACATGCTAATTTGATTTTACCCTCTGATGAGGTATATTTTTAGTTGCTAGAATTTAACTTAAATTGTTTCCTAATTCTAAGTTTGAGTATTATGATACTCAAATCAGACACTCATTTTAAGTTATGTTGTTTAGATCATCCTAAACTTATTCTTATGTTTTTAATTTTGATTATTGACATCTCATATTTTAGGATGAATTTAGGTGAATGAAATATCAAGATGGAAGTATTGTTGTTTTTATCTACTGCTGAGCTATGCCTATAAGATAGTTGAGATATTTATCTTCTTATGTTAAACATGTTTAACTGAGAAGGGAAACATGTACAACAATGTATACAAATAATGTTGGGATTGTGATTAAATGTTACTTATCTAAATTATTCTTTTAACTCTTTTGATAAAAGATAATAGTATGGAAGGTTGAAGTTGTTTATATCATGACCTAATCTTACTTTTTGTTATGGTTTATCACTTTTTCTTTCTCTTTTATTTGATCATGGTAACTCCTTTAGACTATGTATTTTTGAATTACTTAGGACTTTTTCATAACAATAGAGTTTTTTTATGAAATAGATAGCTAAAAGCACATCATTTTAATGTTTACTGCTTATCATGCTCAGTTCAATGAACTAACCCATGCTATCAATTTTACAGATGGACTTCGTAAATGATGAAAGGAGAAAAGATTAATAGGAAGATATATTTGTTTATCAAAGAGACTGGATCTTTTTATGATGAAATGTGGTTAACTACTGAAATTTATTTGATGAAAAATAAATTTGTACTTGAAATTGATCTTGTTATTTTTGTTTGACATTATGAATGTTTGAAGTGTTTGGACTTGCATATTTATGAACCCTCTTGATGAATAAACGATATGTGAAATTTATTGTACTTCATGTATTTCATTTTAGCATTCAGTGAGTGGAAATTCTCTATTTTTTTGTGAGTAACATACTCTTATGGTTTGGAATAGAATAAATAGAAATTAGGGGTGCTAGATGTACTACCCTCTCTAGTGAACATGCAACTTACTAAGTTGACATTATTGCATTATTATCGAAGAATAACACTGTGACTATGTTTAATTCAAATTTTTGAATGAGAATAAAACTTGATGTTAATTCACAATGGACTATGAGGTTTTAAATGAACATTAACCCTCTATAATGAAAAAGGGAAGACAAATGCCATATAATTAATCATAGACTTGTCTTAAGAGATTTTGGGAATGAATCCAAATGTTATCTTTGAATATTGGAAGGTGTGCTTCCTCTTGAATAATTCCTTAACTAGAATAGGAATGTAGGAAAGGAAACTAAATGGGATTAGAATTCATTCCATTCAAGTCTAATATAAAAAGAACTTACTCAGAACTTATGTAAGCTAAGGCTTGAGTAAGTAAGTAAGTAAGTAAACATCTCTTTAATGTGTGTTAGATCTGTTATGTAAAACATAAATCAGAATGTTAATGGTATATTAAAAAACATAATTTATGAAATGGTTAGGGAGAAGATGTATCTACATACCTATTTTATTATACTTTTAACTTGCAACCCTAAGGGTTAATGAACCTATTTGTTCACAAGGGTTATTGCAATTAATCGTTAATGAAGAAAATTATTAATTCATTAAATTTTAACTAAGGTATGTTTATATAAATAAGCAAAAATCAAACAGATGTTAACACATGCCAACTGTAATGTAGTACCTTCGTGAAGACTAGGGTCTTCATGAGGATACTATGTTGTAGTTGACATGTTTTAACACCCATTCAAGATTTTTCATCTAAACTAACATAAATTCTGACTTAATCATACTTCTATCCTCGGTAGAGATAGGGGCATGACCTAGTGTCGGGGTCAACTCACGTTGACTTAGGATAAATAGACACACCCAATCAACATAAGTCCATTGAGTATTTCTAAATACCCTTAGTCACCATAAGTAGGCCCCCACACTAGTCCATGTTGCTAACCTTGGCTAGGGTTAAACCTTGAACAAGTGGAATGCTAGAAGTTATTGAAGACCATTCTAGATAACAGATCAAGTAGGGTGAAGTACGTATTCTGTTTGACGAGTATGTCATCTAGGAATATTAATAGGAATAGTATGTTTAAAAATATTTTGCCAAAGTATCAAAATCTACTAGTTGCTTTTTCGTATGTCGCCTAGTTTAAGAAGTGGGATTTCAGATGAATATAGGTAACAAATAATCAGATAGGCATCTTAAACAGAACACTTGATACCTCTAAAAGGGTAAAAGAACCAAGTATACATGGTATACACATGATAAAGTTAACATGAGATATCAGGATGATACTGAGTCATGGAATGAGAGATCAGTGTTTCGCCAAGTAATTTAAAACTACATATGGTTTTGTGTTATGATATTTATTGGCTTTGGAATGTGTGTTTTAAATTATGTTAATTTATAACAGAGAATTTTTAAAAAAAAATAAATTTACCTTGTTTCTAAAGTCCTAAAATGGGAATGTTACATGTATCACCAAAATATAATCCTTATACCCTTATAGTTCTCTTAGTTTGGTTTTCTTTACATTTAATTTGATTAGATCAGTAACTCCTTTATATATCCACATTTTTAGGTTCTGTTATTTATCAGTTTTTATATGTTATCTATCTATCTCTCATTTATATCGTTTTCTCTTGAAGAGGGTTGACATCTGCGAAAGGAAGGTAACACGTCTTGGAACTAAATTTTTTGGGCATCCCCCCATATACCATCTAATCCATTAATCTTTTGGTATCCTTTGTTTCACATGTCTAGCCAGCTCGCAGTGAGGACATTCACATTATGCCCGTATATTTGCATCCATCAACTTGATGGGTCCATTAAACTTTGCATATTTATGGTTTTTTTTATTTTATTTGTTATCTAGCTCATTAATCTGGACAGGGATAAAGAAAATTTGATCAACATTCTGGCACACTTGATGGGACATTCCCACAATTTGTTAATGTTGCTTTCACAACTAGTTATCTTATTGGATATTTTCCTGCTCATGTTTGTTGTTGTAATTTCATTTTCTATATCATATGGATTTCCTTAGTTAACCATTACATTGTGGGAAATACTATTTTTTTGTGTTGTCTTATGTTGTCTATGTAGGTTCTAATAGTGGTAGGTATGTTGCATGCGTCGTCACAGACTCCTAGAGTTTCAATTGTTTAGTGTTAATTACAGTCTAAACTATCTTACTTTCTTGTTTCTGGATGGCTCTATCCCCACCTTTTTTGGTTTTTGTTCAGCTCTGTCGCCACATTTTTTGAGTTATAGGTCAGTTCTGCCGCCGAAATTTTAAAATAGTTAGATGATTTAAATTTTATTTTGATTTTACTTAACATTTTTTAATAGTTTTTTTTTTGTTTTTGGTCGGCTTTACCGCCACATTTTAAATTTTTTTAATGTATTTTTGGCATATCTTCTTTGTTTCATCCTTTTGGATCCTCAAATTTTTCTGGCACACCTGTAAGTATTTACCCATAATTTCTTCCTTGGCACCTCCTAACCCCACTTCGCCCCCATTAGCCTAAAATTACAATTTTCCATTTTTTAGGGTTGGTAATATCTTCCTTGTTTTCCATCATCTAGCTCCAAAATTTTCACATGGTGTTCCTATCATAACTATACTCCTTTAACTCTCTATGTTAATTTTCCCCATTTTTCCTTTTAGATCTAGAAATTACTATTCCTCTTCACATTGGTCCTATAGAGAGCCTTCTAAGACCAAGAATCATGTCTTTTCCCTTTATTCTGACTCGAATCCCAAATCAACATTATTGAATGTGTGTTAGAACACATTTCCCCATCCATTTCCAAAAAAAATACATGATTTTTTTTTGGTCATGACCAGTGTTGATATCTTATACTAGCTAATCATTTCGTTGTAGTTAATCATTGTTTTTTATTTTATTAGATTTCACTCCATTTCCAGTAATCTGATTAATTTCTAGATATATCTGCATTTTTGTTTTTCTCTTTAAAAAAACCAAAAACAAAGCTTTTCTGATCATGTCTATGTATGCTCTTTTCTTGTGCTTTCGAGTGATCTTGAGAATAAAAAATAACCACGATTATTTACAATCCATTTAGCTAATCTTATGTCTATCGGGTAAACTTAATCAACATCCTCACTTTATATCATTCTTTATTTCTATTGTACTAACTTTACAGCTATTCCATGTCGCTCTTTTTCTCGTGTCGGGATTACTTGGAGCCAACTCTTTTCTTGCGTCAACTTGTAGCTAGATAAAAAGGAAAAGTGCTATTCAGGTATTCTTCATTTCCTTATTTTCTCTTTTTTACATCATACTTTCCTTTCTTGTCTGTGTACTCATCGAACATCAAACCTCCTTTTGGATCTAAAAAATAACCTTCCTTTCTCATCATGTTTGCTCATATAACTTAAATATGAGGTTCAATCTTTTGCATCACACATCTTACCACACACTACCTAAAACTTCACAAATTAATTAATAAATTCAAACATTCCTCTCACCTGGTTCACTGATTGGGATTTGACCACCCAACAGGAAACAATTTTAAAAATTGCCTAACCACAACCTACCTGAAACCAAACATAGTTTTCCTTCTTCTAGGTACTCTTACAGCCATCCTCTTTTTCTTTTCACACTTTTTCTTAATCAAAAAGAAAAAGAAAAAGAATTGGTTTTTCCTTACTTACCCAATTTAGTTAGTGTAAAATTTGCTTTTTTTTAATTCTCGTAATTAATTGTTCAACCACTAAGAAAATGGAACAACACTCTTCATATCAATGAAATCCACCACAACACTTGCCTCATCTATGCCCTTGATTACCTCTTTCATGGGCACTCAAACCCTCATCAAAACTTCTCACCAAGGACCCCTTGTTCACACTTCAACCTTAGATGAGACCAATTTTTTATTATGCCATCAATCTATCTTATCTAGGAAAACCACCCCACCATATGTTAGATCGGAACCTTTTGGCCTTCCTATCATTCCTCATGGTGATGTAGATTTCCAAAAACTTCTTGATGCCAATTCGGAAGCTCTCAAAGAATATCTCATTAGGAAATCCATTCATCTTCTCCTAGTTGGTCCTGTAGAGTTATTTTTTCATAAGCTCTTTTGATCACCATATTTTGTCGCCCCAACCCTCGTTTCCCTTTTTTTCTCAGCTCAAAATCAGATAAGTATGAAGTTGAATGTGGAAGGTGTCCACGTGCCTTGTTGGTGTAATCAGGGCACAAAACAAAAGAAGAAAGGATCTCAATCTTACATTATGTTTCCCACGTGTCCCAGGCCTGATAAAGGTTACCCTGACAAGTTGAAAAGTTAAAAGCATACCAAAGTTGCAACAAGGCCTCCACATGTTTCCCAAGTGCACTTTCAAATAGAGAAAGAGAATAAGCCTCCCCAAACTAACACGTGCCCACCATGTGTCTCTCCAATGCAGTTCAAGGGAACATGCTCCAAGAAAGGACCTCAAACAAGCATCCAATCTCCACTTGACAGGAAAGGATCATCACCGACTCTAGGAGGGACAATTGGGTGAATTCAAGGTGAATGTAAATATCTCAACATGTAGTTGAGATATTGACCTCGAAGGAAAGGATCACGTAAGAAAATTTAATGGTGCTAGTATAAGCCCCAATTCTGGACATAGAAGTAAGAGCCATGAACATCTATAAACGGGGGTCTGATACAAAGGAATGGAAGAGGATCTTTTGAAGAAAAATAAAAAGTTTACAGAGTAGATTGAATCTTCAGATTTTGTAATAGCTAGCCTTAGCAAGACTTCGTTATACATGGGAATTATAATATATGTCATTTCTACCTTATGTATCATTTTCTCTATAAATTGAGTCCTTTTTCTGTACACTTTGGCTTTCATGTTCTGATTTTTTCTTTCTACTAAGTAGTTCTAGATAATTTAAGAAATCCATTGTGTCATGCACCCTTGGGTTTTTAACTTACCTATTATTTGTGTTTGTCGTGTGTTTTGTCTCCTTGCTCTCTGATAGTCTAATTTATTTCCAAAATAAGTGGATCATGCTAAAATGCTCTTCAAAGTATTTCAAGTAATCTCCTTGGGTATCCTTTCGTATCGTTAGGATCTATTATGTCACATCACCTTAGGTATTTTTTACATTTCTTTTAAATCTTTCTCCTAACCCTATCCCATGCTAAAGAAGAAACATCTTCTTTAAAATTTGGAGGTTACCTTAGGGTGCATGTCCCACTAACCTAAGGTATCCAATGACTCTTATAGCTCATCCTCAAAGATAATATTCAATAGTTTTATTGGCACGTCAAATGGGACTAATCTATAATCGCCTAATTAGAAGTCAAATATCTAGTGATTTAAGAAGTATTTAGTTGGTTTACTTTAATTTGTAGAACAGATGAAAACAAGGGAAAGAAAAAGGGAGGAAGGTGTCTTTGACTACTTGTAGTTATCTCCACCTCACAATAGAAGAGGTAGATAGATCCTGAGATCTCCATCTCCTCCAAATTGGACTCTCTCAACACCTCCGCCAAGTAGGTTCTTCACGTAGTCAACTAGAACCCTTAGGCCTATTTAATGGCTCATCTTCAGGATCAGCTTCCAAGGCAATTCATTTCATGGAACCAAGGGAGTTTGCTCATTTTTCCTACTCCCCTGGTGGTGTGGAATCCTATCCTAGCTAACGTACTAAAAGCACTACCAAAATTCAGTGGAGAAGATTTCAAAACTCTAGAGGAACATCTCTAGAACGTAGCAAAAATATGCATGGTACATTATATTAGGGATCAAGATGTAGCCTTATGGTTGTTGGCCACTTCTTTCAAATGGAATGCTTTGGATCAGTACCAATCCTTAACTCCTAATACTATCGGAACTTGGGACCAGTTAGGAGATGTGTTGGTAGAAAGATTTAGTGAAAAAGGAGACAAATCATCGCTCCTGCAACAACTTATCAACATCAAGAAGAGTCGACAAGAGCTAATGAAAGATTTCAACACCAAGTTCCATAATACTTGGGAAAGGATTCTGGTCCTTAAAAGGCCACCTATAGGTATGAATATTGTCTTTTATTTAAAATCTATAAATTCAGATATTTTTGTAATGATTCATTCATTAGGAGGAGATTACTCACAGCAAGCCTCTAAAATTGTTGTCAAAGCTGAGAATAATTTAATAGATGCTGTGAAAATTCCTTCCATAACCCCTTTTCCAATATACGCTGAGATAGCCCCCCTTCCACAAACAGAGGTACTAATCCATGATCAAGCCCCTACATCCTTGTATAACTACCCATCTTCTCATTTGGCTCCGAATCCTGCTACCACGTCTTCATCCTATTCTCCTGAAATGGAGGAAATGAGAAATATTCTGAGAAACTTTTCTAATGAGATAGTAAATCTTAAAACAAATCAGGCCACTTATCCAGGACAAAATTATCAAAATTATTAAGGTATCAGGCCTTTCTATTCCTCTCAATACCAAAATACCCAAAGACCACAACTTGTGCAATCGTTTAACTAGCTAGTACCCATACCAATGCCACTCTAGAGTGTTCCACCTAATAGTGGAAGAGAGATGGTAACTATTCAAAATCATTTGGCTAAAGACCCTAATGCATGGTGCTTCCCTTGTAATGACTCCCACATGCCAAGAGACTGCCCCCAAGGGAACTTACAATAAAAGGTGGATGAACAATGATTAAGGGAAGGCTATGAGTTAGACAAATCTAGACCATATCACTTTACGGGAGTCCATTTAAGTGATGTCTTTGGAACTAGAAATGGAGATCATGCCAGATCACGCCATTTTCTCTTGGATAGAAGGAAAAGAATACATATTTACAAATCAAACATTTTTTTCAAACCTGGTTCAGTTTAATTATAACACTCACTTTAATAAAAGGATCATAGGAACTGACGCCCTAGTCCCAAGTATGACTAGCCAAATACAGAAAGATTCTCTTTCCATTATAGCCCTGTCACCACCTATTTCCATAAAAAGAGTTTCTCTAAGAAGTATTGTTTATAATCAAGATGTCTCCCACCCTGCCAATGAGGGAACAAAACACCAGTCATCATCTAAATTATTTCCTCTTGGACCAATTAACGTGGTCTAACAACTCAAAAAAGCACCAGCTAATGCATCCTTGTGGGATCTCCTGAGCATTTCAGGGTAGAAGGAGTTGCTGCAAGAAGCACTCAAACCAAAAGAAGATCCAACCACCTCCGAAAAGGAGAAGGAAAGGGTAAAATTCAACCAATTCTTAGAAGAGGTAGTACTATTGAATAAAAAGGGCGAGTTGAGTAAACCAACGCTCAACCCCTTCTTTATGACTCCCATCCTAGGTAAAAAATTACTACATAATTCTATGATAAACTCCGGCGCTAGCACTACAGTAATGCCCAAGGCAATTGCAAATGATTTGGGCATTAAATATGAGCCCTTAAGGAAAGGATTCATATAACTGGATGGGAAGTCTGTACAAATCATTGGGGCTATCAAGGGACTCCTAGTACAGCTCTATTCTTGTCCAAATATCATCATCCCATAGGATTTTATGATAATCAACATCCCACCAATATTCATCCTTTTCCTCTCTCGTGATTTTACAACTAAGATTGGAGGTTATATGTCTATTGATTGGTCTCATCTGATTCTGTGGACCAAGTACGGGTAAAAAATTAAGGTCTTGCTAGATCCCCTCTCTAAGGAACATATAACTGACTAGGAAGCTTCAGGATTCAAAGCTTCCCATGCTATGATCACCAGAGAGGAAGAATTATACATGGAAGATGAAGACCCCTAATGTAATGGTCATTTAACCAACCTCCCCCTAGGTGATCCTTTTGGGAATTTTGATTCCAATGGTTTAGGCACTTACGTCATTTTTGATGAATATTTTGAGATCCCTCAGATAGCAAAAGGATACAACACAAAGAAGTGGAATCCCCCCAAAGATTCCTAAATCTAGACCTACATTTTGATGGGGCCAAAATCAAGAATGAATTAAGAGCTAGAGTGTGCTTATTATCCATGAGTGGCAGAAAGATACTTTAGTCATTCTATTTCCAATTTTTTTGTACTAGTAATGAGACAGAGTACAAGGCCTTGGTGCATGGCTTGACCACGGCCCAAAAAGAAGGCATCAAACAACTAAGAGTCTTTGGTGACTCAAAGTTGGTAGTAAGAAAAGTGAGAAACACTATTGCCATAAATAATCCTTGGATGATATGCTATTGGCATCGGGTATGGGATCTCATAGATGATTATGAAGCTTTCAACATCAAGGTTATTCCTCTAGAAAATAATAAAGAAACTGATATGATGGCCCTTATAGGATCAAAGTTTGACCCAATTCAGGATTTAATAGCAAATGATAACACCATAAAGTTGATCATCCGTCCCTCTATCCCTGATAGCTTTGATCATTGGTAGGTATTAAATAAAAATCGATAGATTATACACTTCCTTCAACAATTTTATCAATTTTTGAACCAACTCCAGCCTAAGATTAAGGAATCATGCAGGGATCATATTATCCAGTTAAAAATAAATAAACTTGCAAAAGGTTTATCAACCCTAGATATTCATTTCAGCTCAAACAATTTCAGTTCCGACTGGAAGAAGTTTGTAGTAGTAAAAGAGGACTATGTTGAATTAGAAGTGACTAAAGAAAGAAGACTAAAACTTGGAATATCGGTGACCCAAAAGGAAAGAGAGAGACTCGTGGATTTATGCCATAATTGTGATAAGATGATGGCTTGGACATAAGATGACTTACATGGATATAATAAGGATATCATTCAACACACCATTGAGCTCAAATAAGGGACTAATTTTGTGTGCTAGAAGCAAAGGCACGTGAATCCTAAAATCAAATCCCTTATGTCCAAGGAATTAAGAAAGATTTTATAATGCCATATAATCTTTCCTATCAAGCACACAACATGGGTCTCGAATCTGGTTCTGGTAAGGAAAAAGAAAGGAAATATTCAGCTTTTTGTAGACTTCAGAGACCTAAATAGATCCTCCTTGAAGGATCACTACCCTTTACCATGTATGGAGCAGATACTACAAACAATCACAAGATTGGAGATGTTTTATCTACTAGATGGTTATTTGGGCTATAGTAAAATATGGCTCGCAGAAAGGGATCAACACAAGATGACATTAAAAACCAAATGGGGGACATTTTCTTATGCAAAAATTCCCTTTGGACTCATAAATGTTGGAGCTACCTTTCAAAGGGCCATGGACTCCGCATTTGGTGAACTGATCAACAAGGTGATTTTGATATATCTTGATGACCTCATGGTGTTCACCAAAATAGCATAGGAGCATTTTAATTCCTTAGAGGTTGTGTTCAAAAAATGCCAAGAGATTGGAATCTCTCTTAACCCAAAGAAATGTGTCTTCGAAGTGCCTCAAGGTAAAATCCTGGGACATATCATGTCAAAATAAGGAATCTCCATTGATCCTAAGAGAATAAAGTCCATCCTAGAGCTACACTTTCCAGTTAATAAAAAAGGGGTCCAATCTTTCCTAGGAAAGATCAAATTTGTCAGCAAGTTCATTTCAAACTTTTCCAAGACAATCCACCCAATCACCCTCATGCTAAAAAAATACCTCATTTTCAAATGGACCTCTGAAGGTCATCTGGCCTTCGAGGAGATAAAATAAGTATTTGCATCCACCCCAGTGCTGCACAATCTAGATTTCTCAAAAAAATCATTATGTGTGTATACAGGGAAAAGCATAACATGAAATTTGTACTAACGCAGAAAGGAGAGTCACAAGATGAGGAGCATTCAATTACATTCTTTTCAAAGACTTTCTATGACTAGGAAACAAGGAAAAATTTTGTAGAAAGATGAGCTTATGCCATAGTTAAAGGCCTGAAGAAGTTCTGACACCTTGTCACTCATAATAGAGTCCATGTCATTGTGCCTCACTCTTGCATCAAAGAATACATAATGGAGGGTGAGATAACTGATAAAATATAAAATTGGATTGATAAGATTCTTGAGTATGAAATTGAGGTAAATCCTAGTAAGCTTGTAAGGGGTAGGAGTCTGTGTCAATATTTAACACATGATTCCATGCCCCTAATTGAAGATGAACATGAGGAGATCCTATATCTCCATGAAAGTGATTCAGACGGATAGGTCTCAGAAATGATCCATTTTATGCAGAACAAGAAGTATCCAAGCCATCTCCCTGTGAAAAAGAGGAGATATTATAAGTAACAAGAGGCCAATTTTACTATGATCAAAAGTTTCCTTTTTAAAAGGAATTTTAATGGAATAATGTTAAGATTCCTCAAAAATGAACATGCCAAAATATTATTACTCGAATTACACCATGGGAGCTTGGGAGGACACTTTTCTACCCAAACCACATTCGTAAAATTTTTGCAAGAAGGATACTTTTGGCTAATCACGTTTGTTGATAGTTAGGAAAAGACAAATAGATGCAAGGTTTGTCAAGTATACACAGGTTTTCTAAGGAATGTGGCAGTACCTCTCAACCTGATCCTTGTTGAAGAACCCTTCACACAATGGGGTATTGATTTCATCGGAATGGTTAATCCAACTTCAAGTGCTGGCCACAAATGGATCCACACAACAACTGATTACTTCACCTAGTGGGTGGAGGTAGTCCCCCTTAAAGAGGCCACTGAGAATGTAATCCTAGGGATCCTACAGGATATAACTACATGCTTTGCACCCCCCACACTATCATATTGGATAATGTTAAGGCCTTTGTAGGAGCCAAGGTATCTAAATTTGCATTAAAACATGAAATCTACTTTAAAATGTCCTCTAATTCTTACCCACAGGGAAATGGTTTGGCGGTGTCTACAAACAAAAACTTAATCAGACACATAAAGTGAATGGGGCATGAGCATAAGAGATTATGGCATGAGCATATAAAAAAAAACTTATGGGCTTATCAGATCACCCCAAAGTAGATCTTAAAGGCTTCATCGTATGAAATAGTCTATGAGAAGAGTGTTGTAATGCCAATTTCCCTCGAGATCCCTACATTACAACTATTGAAACAAGTTGAGATAGAGGAGAATGGATTGATGCAAGTTTGACTTGCCAAGCTAGTAGAGCTCTAGGAGAAATGTGAATCTACCCATGAGGCAATGATCAGTCACCAACAAGTGGTTAAGACCTGGTTTGATCAGACGATGTCAGAACAAAATTTCTAGTTCAAAACTACAGTCCTAAAGTGGGATGCAAGAGCCACCAAGCATGGGAATCATGGAAAATTTGACCCATTATGAACACGACCCTTTAAGATCAGTGCATGCAAGCAACATAATGCATTTGAATTTTGAAACTATGGAAGGTGATCCTATAGCAATTCCAATGAATGAAATTCACCAAAATCCTTTCTTGTGAGTCCCTTTGTAAAGGTTTGTATCATATGTATATTTTTATTTTCTTTGTTCTTTTCTTTACATTTTGTTTCCCTTTTAATAAGTGTCTTGGACATGTGTCCTCCATGGATGCCCCTGACATTTTTAGAATTTTGGAGGGAGTGTACCTTCCTATTTTTTCCAAAGTTAATGATCGAGCAACCACATTGAAACTTAAGGGAAAATATTTTTAATTGACAAAAAATTTCTCGAAGACCGCAGATGTTAGCGCTTGAGGTCATTAATTAGAAAGTGGCCATTATAAGAAGTGACCCTATTTATGTGTGAGTCATTACTCATAAAAGTGAGGTTGGATATCTAAGATATTGGGTGCATCCAACAAGCTTACTTCAAAAGCCAAATTATCCCAAATCAATATTTAAGTAAGAGAGCTAAGAGGATTCTATCTTTTTACTAATTCAAAAAAAATCCATGGCAACCTCTAGCTTTGTACCACCAGAAAAATATTTTGTGGGACAACCCATTCCCCCTCACCCTCCGCAACCAAGATTGAAGTTCCCTGATGGAGGGTCTCAGTTTACTGACCCTACTATGATTTATGACCACACTAATAACTTCTTTGACCCGGTCCTCAATAAGAAACCCAAAGCCCTGAGGGAGGAAGCCTTCATCAGTTTTCTCAACCTACGAGATTCAGAATATTTTAGATGTAGAATTTGAAGTACAATTCTCACCAAATACATGGTTCCTCTCATGCACCCCTGCCCAAAATTTATAAAGATGTGTGCATATTGTTTCGATTCAAGAAGCCACACCATTCATGGTAGGAACTTAGTGGTGGTGATTATGCTACATGTTATTGGGGACATGTTCACTATGACTCATGACCCAATGACTAGTTTTTATGATATGGCCAAACTCCAAACTGTCTGGGTGTAATGCTAGAATAAATCCTCATTCCTTAACTGAGAGCTGAGATAGGAAGATACAGGTAGTTAGAGGACCATGATATTTCCCATTCCATTGAAATTAATTCTAGCATATTCTCAAGATGCCTTTTCCATGTTGGCATTCATCTTTGGGTAGGATTCAGACAGAGGCATCAAGGATTGGAATATGTTAGCCTTGTTCTAAATGAGGCTTGTCTCCAAGGAGAAAGCTTATCGCTTCAACTTTTTGGAAGTCATTGCAAGATATATGTGAGAGAAACTTGACAAATTTTTAGTGACCTCAACTTTTAGGTATCCATCCTACCTATTCCACCTCATTATTTATCGAAATTCCCAATATTTTTTTCAATTCATGACTCAAAATCTCTTCTCAGACTCGCTGGGACGTGAAGGTAGACCCTCAATAGGTCATTCCAATATTTGAATGGACCCATATACTATCCCTTTTATTGGACATATATGAATTCTTTAATTCTTTCATGGAGACCCTCTAGTTTGAGATTGATCCTAAAGGGATTAATAATAGGATGAATGACTTAGAGAAATCCATCCTAACAGACCCCCTGCACCCTTACGATTACTTCTTCACCATAGGAAATTCCATGATTTGATTACATGGTTTCAAAGGAGAATCCTTTATTCTTATGAGGGTGGTCACTACTCGAGTAGTGGGTATTGAGGTCGTCAGGAAGCTAGTCCTCTTGGACATCAAATTTGGATTGACCCAAAAAAGTAAGACACTTTATGAAATCCCCTTGAGAAAGAGAGGAATCATTATGCTTAAGAGAAATGTGGATCATATCCTTACAAAAAAGTTGGCCTCCTATGAGTTTTCCTTAATTTGAGTCTCGTGGAGGTATTACCCAGATGGGACAATGGCTGTGACTCTAGTTCTTAACAGGGTCTCAGATTCTTAAAAGCACGAGCCAAGAATTTTTTTTGAAGTAAGGTGGAACCCCTAGGAAGATTCACCTGACATATTTGTCAAGTTGAAAGACATACCAACCCCAGGATAGGAGGCATTCCATCAGGTAAAGCAAGAATATGACCCCACTCTCACCATGATTTGTAACATTCCCATTTTAATACATGAGAACAAGAGATGTTCTTTTTTTTTGATAAGTGCTTCCTAGTTCTAAATACATAATTTAGAACTCATAGATCAAACAATCATTCTCATAACAAATAACCATATGTAGCTGTAATGACTTGGTGTACCACTGATCTATTCATTCCATGACTCGATGATCTACCGATCTATTCATGAGTATCATAGAGTTGGTGTTTTTATCTTAACACTTCACTCTTGCGGTTTTCTTCCCTAATATGGGATTTCAGAATGCTCTATCCAAGGAACCTATCTAAATAATTGTTACCAATATTCTTTGGCATCACATTCCTCAGACTAGGTGACATAGAACAACGCAATCAGTAGCTTGCGATACTTTGGCCAAAGATTTGAAACATATTGTTCATGTCTTGTATTTCTTAACGGCATACTCGTCAACCTGGAATACGTCCTTCACCCCACTCTGATGTTATATAGAATGTCTTATACTGACTTCTATTAGCCCCCTATGTCCCAAGTCATTCACTCAGGAACAGATTAGTAACATGACAACGTTATAAGGATGTTCTTGAGAACTAGGCATAAGATGACATACCGGGTCAACCCTAGTTAACCCTGTGTGTCAAGGTACCCCGAGTCTCCAAGGGTAGCCTCATAACATGACCATGTTCCTAACCAGTCCCAGAGTAAAAACTTGTTTGAGTTAAAGGTGTAAATCTTAACGATCAATGCAAAGGGTGTCACCAAAGGTCACCTGAATTGTTGTATCCCCGAGAAGATCCTAATCTTCTCGGAGGTACAACCTTGCAGTTGACATGTGTCGACATCCTACAAACTACCTCAAAAAGATTTACATAACTTCAAAGAGTTCCTTAAGTTAATTTGAAATTGAATTACAGACCCTCCTAACAAGGTAGTCTTTTCCCAACCCAGAGTTCCACACCCATGAGTTGCCTTAATTAAGATCCATTTCACAGAGAGAAGCTTAATAGATTGGCGATATTTTCAAGGAGTTCATTGATTCATAATAATCTTAATCAACGAAATTGGGTAGTAGCCCTAAGTCCTCTCATAAGGATGCTAACTAAACCCATATAAGTTCATATCAGTTCCCAAACTGAAATATATCTTACTATTTGTTATTAAGATAAGTGATTAAAAATCATCAGTTACTTTTTCTTGACTTAGGTTATGGATAGGAAGTAATAGATTACTCTTCCTACTTCAACTACCTATTGAGATGTAGTTTAATCTTAACTTCTTGTAAACAGTGGACCAATTTTCCAATTAGCCTTATTCACAACATAAAAGAATTACTAATCATTCACAAAGTATTCAGTCACATAATGTTTACAAGGTCTACTTAGAGAATCCAAATAACTCTAAGGTATAAAATAATAAAAATGAACTTAAAATCAATCGAACCTAAGAAGATCAATTCCATCAATTAAAAGAATACAACCGCATAAGTAACATCCCTTTCCCTTTTCATTTATCTCCATTCCATACAATTACAACTTATGCACTTCGGCATACTGGATACAATACTCAACAGCAAAAGTACAACTTTCTTACTGTAGTACAATTAGAGATATCAAATAGGAATTCATCATAAAACCAAATTAAACAATCTGAACATCATATCAGATCCACGTGCCTTTATTACTTACATTGTCTATCTACAAAATTTGTTAGCACAGGTCAGTTCTGTGAAGTGAGCATGATAAGCACTAATTCTTAAAACAATTACATTCTACCAATTGCTCTCATTAAACAACCTATTTAAATGAAATCATTTCATCAAATCCTTAAACATGAATCAGGCTAATCATCTTTCTACAATTCTAACATGACTATAACGCATAACTCATATTATAGCCACCAATTAAACCTAAATATTTTTTAGATGACTCATCATAAATATTAGAGACTAAGAAGAAAAAAATGTATCCAAAACATCCATCCATCTAAATCCCAAGGACATCAATAATCCAACAAATTATTCCATTGAAAAATGAATATCCTATCAGTTCGTGTATCCAACAAGTATGTTTTTAACAATTCCAAAAAGGTAGATTATAATATCCAACAAGCTTAACTGACGGGATTCCTTTATAATCATAACATTATTTCAATGGTATTTACAAGTATACAAACTTATACTGCAATATTATATTTACTAGTCCCTACATACAATTTAACAGTCTATTCTTCTTATGCCTATATCGTAGAGTTCACATAAGGATACAAAATAAGAAAGCACTCATAGTTTCTAGACAAGGAGAGATTATCTTCTTATTCCTACAGTTATATATCAACATATACTTTACAGCTAGGAGAAGGAAACAGAGGCAATCAGATTTCTATTCCAATCATGTTCAGGACTGTACTGACTTCTCAAGAATAACACTAATACATTATACGCATGCGACTAAATCAGTCGAGATCACAAGAAGAAAATACAGTTCCATCAAAATTTAATTATAAAATCACTTGAAGCTATTAAGCAATACAAGATCTCTCGCAATAAGAAATAATCAATAAACCAACCAGATTAGACCCAACAATTCTTTCCATGTCATTCTTCAAATATGAAATTACCTAATGCCAACACCTGACATGGCACAGTTAGGAACTCATTATCTCAGACGAATAAGAGACAAGGTAATATCATAAACAGAAGTCGAAACCATATACAAACCCAACAAACATTCAATGAATTCGAATCCAAAAACCAACAAAACAAACATTTCTACTGATTCGAATCCCTAAACAACACAGTAATATTGACAACTGAGTCGAATTCTTAAATAAACATAGAAAACATTTGCACTGAGTCGAATCTATAAGTATTCATAGCGAGGACTTACATCAGAAGTTAAACCAACATGCAAACACATCAAGGACTTCAATAGGAGTTGCATTCACATGAGAATACAGCAAGGACTCCAGTAGAGTCATTTCCAACAAGTACTCACAACCAAGGTTCGATAGAAGTTGAATCATACAAAAACATTTCAAGGGCTCCAACAGAGTCGTTTCCAACAAGTTCTCATAGAAAGGCTTCAACAGAAGTTGATATCATACAAAAGAAACATTTCAAGGACTCCAACAGAGTTGTTTCCAACAAGTGCTCACAGCAAGGCTTCGACAGAAGTCGATATCATACAAAAGAAACATTTCAAGGACTCCAACAGAGTCATTTCCAATAAGTGCTCACAGCAAGGCTTCAACAAAAGTCGATATCATACAAAAGAAACATTTCAAGGACTCCAACATAGTCATTTCCAATAAGTGCTCACAGCAAGGCTTCGACAGAATTCGATATCATACAAAAACTTTTCAAGGACTCCAACAGAGTCATTTTCATATATAAACCTTGCAAACATTTCTACGAAATCTAACCAAAATGAAAAACACAGCAAGATATTTCAACAGTAATGAATCCAAATGTACATTCAGCAAGGATTCAATAGAATAATCGAACCAGCATGAAAACACAACAATATATTTCAACAGTAACGAATCCAAATTTACATTCAGCAAGGATTCAACAGAATAATTGAACCAGCATGAAAACACAGCAAGATATTTCAACAGTAATGAATCCAAATGTACATTCAGTAAGGATTCAACAGAATAATCGAACCAGCATGAAAACACAGCAAGATATTTCAACAATAATGAATCCAAATGTACATTCAGCAAGGATTCAATAGAATAATCAAACCAACATGAAAACACAACAAGATATTTCAACAGTAACGAATCCAAATGTACATTCAGCAAGGATTCAATAGAATAATCGAACCAGCATGAAAACACAGCAAGATATTTCATACATTGCTACCATTAAAACCAACTAAACCAAAAATCATCTGAACAGAGTTGTTCTAATGAAATCAATTGAAGGAAAGCAAGATTTTTAAAAGTTAGGGCCTATCATGCCTGATAGTGTTGCTTAAAAATCTGAAGAAGACCTCTGAATGTACTCACACCTTCTCTTCTTCTTCCACGATAGATTAAACAACAATAATGTGTTACCTTCATGCCTTATAAAATTTCCCCAATAGAGAAAGGAGCTAGATATTCTCAAAGTTTCCATACAACACAGAGTAGACTGGTTCGAAGAACTAGTGATTAAGCAAAGAGAAAAATGGAACCCATGGAAAACCAAACAACCAACAAATTTTCCTTTTGCATGCCTTCCCAAGCAATCCACGCTAGGGAACCAAAGTTCATCAATAGCATTAACTCCCTTATTCCCACCTATTCTCCATTACCACCGACCGCCAAAGTTGGTGATTGCCAAATGAACACAAACAACCATTCCCAAATTTGGTGAGACTGCCATGTCAGGTCACAATAGTTATTTGCAACCTCTGCCAAATCCCAAGTCCTTCATCCTTATCCAACTCTTAAATGCCATAGAAACCACCACCCATGAACCGTGCCCCTTCATAGGTCCCCCTCCATCCATTATCATTAGTTAAGATAGGTTAGAAACATAGGTAGATCATAAGGTAAGACACTAGTCTTACTTCCATAGTGCTAGGTGTAGCTAACCTTAGGAGCATTTAGCTTATAGTTTAGGGATAGGTTAGATTAGTAATAATTTAACCAATAGGTTAGTTTAGGTTAAGGTTATTAACCTTATCAAATCTAGTCTAGGTCTCCCAAGTAGGACCGATCAGTATCAGAACCAAACAGGGTAAAACATCCATGTAAAGGATCCTATCTGGTATTGCTAATTAAGCTTACTATATACCCAGGAACATCTTACCTGGCTTAAGGTCTAGGCCTTCCCGATGTTATGGTATTTGGAACCGATTTTCATTTAACATGATCAACCTGAGTTAACTCCAGAATTGCTCATTCAACTCATTCAGACCTTACAACTTTCATAAGGTCAATAAATTTTGTTCATCCTGAATAAAATTAAAACATCTCTTGGATCAATGCAACTGATCCAAGGCTGAGTCATAAGATGGATAAATCCACAATTCATCCCGAAATCAGATTGAACTCAGGTGCTAAAAATGAAAGAAATAAAAGAGTCCAAACAAATTCTGACTCAGTCAAAGATCTTCAAGTGCAAAGAAGATACAATCCATATCAAGCATGACTTCACAATCAAAGGAACACGTCCATATATAGAAGAAATCATATATCAACACTTGAGTTCTCATGAGGAAGTAACAACAGTTCATGGTGTTACATGATTAAATGATTCCATATAGGTAGGATATTAGCTAGACCACCTTGAAATTTGAGGCCATCTCCAATAATGAGATGTGGGAGGAATGTCAGAACACAGATCATGCTTTTGAAGAGGAGAGTGAGGATACAGTCACAATAATTTCAGATTGGTCCACAAAATCAACCATAGAATCCTCTTGTCCCTAATAATAGCAATGCTTATTTGGTCTCTACCTTCCATTCCCCTAAAAAATATTCCAGTCTAGGCTCCGACACTGCAGCCTACAGTCATCCCTTTGCGCAAGAAAACTACGGAGGAATGGGCCTCAAGCCCATCACGTAAGAAGTTAAATCCAATTGTGGCTCCTATTTCTCCTCTACCCCTCCCACCTCCCGAGGCTCCTCAACCTACTTCCCTTCCACCTCCAAATTCCCCTTCTAGAAGTATCCCCTTATCTATCACCCCATCGTAAACTCTCCCTTTGACTGGTGCTCCCTTTTTTCCACAATATTTTTCCAAAATCCCAACCATTTCACTACACATGGTAACATCCCCTTCCTCAGACCTAGTAACTTCAATGCCTCAATAAAAAGTTACTATTCCCTATGGTCTACCACTTGGGTTCCCATTCATGGGAGGAATGGTCCCTTTTCCCTTCGATTTTTTGAGTCAAGCCAAATCTACCAAGGCGGCTCGAGACCAAAGAAGGGAAAAATAGAAGAAGAAAAAAATGGAAATAAGAGCATCGAAGTAGATATGGTCATTATATAGCCATCAACATATCTCCTTAACAATCACCTAATTTGTTCCCCGAATAGCCAAACGTGTTGAATAGATGTAGCCTGATGATTATTCTATTAGTGTTGTTGTGGTCGACCTTTCTGAGTTTTGTCCTCAGGTTAAGGTCAAATTGATGAATGAAATAGTGGTAGTAATAACTACAAACTACCCAAAGCTTAGCAATCAGCTGAATAATGTGCAAACCAACCTTCAAAGGGTGGAGGCCACTGTGGCTAGCCATGTGGTTGAAATAAAAGCTAAAGGTAGAGAGATAGACTATCTCTGCAAGGAGTTAAAGGGATCCCCATCCTAGGAGGCCTTTGTAGCTTCCCAGGTGGAGGCTAAGACTCTAAAAACTAAACTTGTCACATACGAGGCCTCAGTCAGTTCACTTATGTAGGAAAAGGGAACACTCTAGCAGTTGGCTAATTCAAGAAAGGTGAAGGTGGTGACAATCTAAGCCAAGGTGCTTGTCATCAATGTAGAAAGGGGAATCCTCCAAATAAATCTTAAATAATATTAGGACATCATCTAAGAATTGACCCAAAAAGTGTGGCAACAATCCCAAAAGGGGGGAATCATAGCATTATTATAGGAGCTATATGCCTCTTGTTGTGACCAAATTTCCACTAAGGCAATGAATTTATCCCCCACAATTTGATTTATATCCAATTCCTATGGGTTGTTCTCTAATGTGGAAACCATATCTTCCACTATCACCAACGCAGTGTCCACCAAGCTCCCTAAATCAATTTTATTGATTTAGAAACTTTATGATTCTTTAGACTCTTCCCTACAAGGGGAAGGGATTACTAACAGGTAGTCGATCACTGTAAAAATCAATGAGATTCTGAGTTAAAACAAGGCCTCCATCAAGTGCTGAAATCTCTTAGCATATCTCCACCAGGGAATCAAAGAGAGGAAGCATATCATTAATGAACTAGTTCAGTTAAGCTTCCCTTCCCCCTTCCTTGATTATTCTACAGTCCTCGTAAAGGACCAAATTTAATAGCTCCTGGTTGCCAATTTCCAAGACAAGACTATCATTCAGTATTTAAGGGAAATCTCAATTGTTGCGGAAGTAGAGGTGATTCTAAATCCTATTCTACAATTGGAGTTTCACTTTCACGTAGTAGTGAAAAACCTCCAAAAATTCTCACATAAGTAGATAATCAAGCTGGATTGAGCCTTATAGGACTTGTAGAGAAGGACCTATCAAACATAAGCATAATGGCTTGGATATTAGGATGCCTTGCAAAAGCTCTGAGTGGAATTTTGTGAGCCACATTTTGATTATTGATCATAAGGATTGTCAGGTTCTTCAATGACCGGCATAGAGTTCTTAGGTGAGTCACCATAACTGTAGAGTTATTTTTGCATAAATATCTTTTGATCACCATATTTTGTCACCCTGGCCCTCGTTTCCCTTGTTTACTCAGCTCAAAATCAGCTAAGTATAAATTTGAATGCAAAAGGTGTCCGCGTACCTCACTGGTGCAATTAGGGCACATAAAAAAAGAAAAAAGGATCTCAATCTTGCGTCGCATTTCCCACGTGTCCCAGGACTGATAAATGTTAACCCAACGGGTTCAAAATTCAAAAGCATATCAAAGTTACAAAAGCTAATTTTCAAATGGAGAAAGAGAGGAAGCCTCCCCAAACTAGCGTACACCCATCACATGTCTCTGTGGCACATGTCGGGGGATTCAACTCCAAGAAAGGTCCTCAAAAAAGCATCCAATATCCACGTGGCAGGAAAGGATCATCAACAACTCCAGGAGGGAAAGTTGGGTGAATTGAAGTTGAACACAAATATCTCAACATGTAGTTGAGATATTGACCTAGAAGGAAAGGTTCATGTAAGAAAATTCAATGCTGCAAGTAGAAGTCCTGATTTTAGACGTAGAAGTAAGAGCCATGAATATCTATAAAAGGAGGTCCAATACAAAGGAACGAAAGAGGAGATTTTGAAGAAAAATAGATAGTTTGTAGAGTAGATTGAATCATTAGATTTTTTAATAACTAGCCTTAACAATACTTTGTTGTCTAAGGGAATTATAATATGTGCCATTTTGGCCCTATGTATCGTTTTCTCTATAAATTGAGTCCTTGTTTTTTACACTTTGGATTTCATGTTCTGATTTTTTCTTTCTACTAAGTAGTTCTAAATAATTTAAGAAATCCATCATGTCATGTGCCCTTGGGTTTTTAACTTACCTATTATTTGTATTTTTCATGTTATTCATCTCCTTAGACTCTGATAGTCTAAGGTATTTCCAAATAGGTGGATCATGCTAAAATACTCTTCAAACTATTTCAGGTAATCTCCTTGGGTATCCTTTCATCTCATTAGGATCTATTCTGACGCATCACCTAAGGTAACCTAAGGTAACCTCTACATCCACAAACCCACCAAAAAACTCATCTAGCCACTTTTTACATGCAACCACCACCTCTTATCTCCTAGCAGGTTGTTTCGAATGATCCCATGCATGCTCTTATGAATAGGATAGCCAACCTCGAAGCTGTAACTTTAGCATCCCAAGCATCATTATCATACAAAAAATATGTAATGAGCCTATTCACTCATTTGTACCAATTAAATCATATCCTCTACACTAGGTATTGCTGAAATTCACCAAGTTTAGCAGTAAAGAGGATCCACTACAACATCTTCGTGTATTCAGACATGTGTGCTACCTTATTGCACATGATCAGGACTTAATGCTCCACACTTTCCCCATGTCCTTGGTCGGTCCTGTGCTAGAATGGTAAAATAGTATCCTATAATATTCTATAGTCTCATTCGCCCAACTCACGTAACTATTTTTGGAACACTTTTCGATTAACATCACACGTAAAAAAACTATCAATGATCTATATGCCATTCAGAAATTTGAGGAAAAATCCATCGTAGACTTTGTCACATGATGGCATGACATGATAAACTAGTTATCCTTCCCTCTTTCACAAACTGATCTCATCGATCTCTTCTCATGTTTGTTTACAAAGCATATATATTCTACTTTACAAATCTAATCGTTCCAAACCTTCGAAAAATCCTTCCCCACGGCTTGCAAACTTTAAAAAACACCCTTGATCAGGCTTATTTAAAATTAAAATCAAATAAACCTAAACTTGAATTTACCAAGTCCTTTATGAAAAATTACAAATCAAAGGTAATGGAAAATGTTATGATCATTAAATCATCTTCTGTCCCTACTCCTAATGTGTGGCCTCAACAAAGATCCACTAGACTAACACCCAAATATACTCCCCTTGGAGAATCATATAGTTCAATATTTGACAAAATGATAGTGATTAACCTTATCACTCTTCCTCCTATCCATCCATTTCATGAATCAAGACCAAAACCTATGTGGTATCATGAATACCATTACTTTAAATATAACCAAGTCTGAGGACACAATATAGAGAGGTTTTGAACCTTCAAAGATCTAGTCCAAAGACTCGTCAATCAAGGAAATCTTCAAGTAGACAATCCTAATGCATCCCCTAATGAACCACTTGACATATTTAAACAACCAATCCCCAACCATGCACCAAAATTTCAAGCCACCACTTCTTCTACATCCCAAACACCTAACAGTCATACCATAAACATTGTACACACTATGGTTGAAGATTCTACCTCATTGAAAAATTCAACCACTTCATCAACCATCATATCCATCCCTCTAGACAATTTTTCCTACATCCACAAGTTCATCAACACTTATTCCCATACCCGCACCAATCATATCTACATCTATCTCACCATCTATTCCCACACCCATACCTACTTCCACACATGTCACATCTTCCACATTCACAAGTATATCAATGATGCCCCCTGAATCATTTATAAAATAACCATCCCCATCTCATTTTACACCCACCATTGATCCAATATCTATAGTGACTCATTTATCTATCACTCCTATGTCATCACTTGTTACATTCACTTTGTTAGGTTTGACTACCTTATCCGCATCCATACCACCTTTACCCATTGTATCATCCTTAGAATCAATCCCAATTCCTCTTTCCACACTCTTACCCACACCCACAACTATTATGACCACATCTACATCACCTTATTTGTCTACATCACTTTCACAACTAGAAGAATTTTGGAAAGAAATTTTACATGCAATAACTTCAAGTGAACCTCCCATCTCTTCTACACAATCAGACACCTTCACATAAAACCAACCCTTCGCTTCCTTTTGACATCATCATGTAAAGACTACTCCCTTCACCTGTATCAACCATAATACCATCTTTAAACCATCCAGTATAGATTGTTTTCATTCCTTGTAAGGGTTCCTCTTCACAAACAAGATCTAGACCCCTTGGCACATGTCCTTAACATCATATTTCACATCCTCAAAATAAGGTAGAGCTTCCTACCCCTAATACCAATCCTCCTAAAGCCACATCATAATCTTCTATTTTAGGAACCCTCCCCACATCATCTTCTTCTATTCTGTGACCCCTCCCCATATCATCTTCTTCTATTTTGGGACCAATTCCTTCATCATCTTCTTCTATTTTGAGATCATCCCCTTCATTGAAAACATCCACTACTACTAAAAACACAACGAAGACCTCTTTCTAAACCATCTCTAAAAACTGAGTCTAGGTTTTCCACATCATCAACTAACATTCCAAAACAAACATAGTCAGCCAATCCTCTTCTAAATATAAGACATTATTAAAGGCTCCCATCACACCACCTCACGTCAAACAATCATCAAAAAACCCTTCACCTATAGCCACATCATCACCTATTCCCTTGAGATATTATACTACATTGTTTTATCGATTTCTTCAAGCCTCAAAAATCACCTTGCCACCAATTAAACCCTTCAAAAAATTGATACCCTCATGGTTTGACTATAACCTTATTTTTGTATACCACCGTGCACCAGGGCATGACACTGAACACTATAGATCCCTTCAAACCATCATACAAAAACTTATCAAAGATAATGATCTCCTTGATGAGGGAGAACCATATCTTCCACCAACCCAATCAACTCACTCACCCCAACATGGATCTGTTGAAACATCTAAGCCAACCCTTTCATCGAGGAATCTTGATAACATGGCACCCCCAATATAAGATAAATCCAAAGACATCAATAACATATCACTAAATGATAATTTTCCCAGGGATGGTCCCCCTCTTTTAATTAACTTTGTTCAGATAACTACCCATTTTGGACCACATAACCCTAACTCCACCAAAATTCCTAAGACAAAGAAATTTGTTGATATCCCTCCTCCTAAGGAGATTACCAAATCGAAAACCCCATCACAACCTAAATTTATCATCGCTTCTCCCACCACTCATCCCATATCAGCACCTCCATCTTCTTCTGAGTCCAAGGTATCTATTTTGGCTGCTCTGAATCCCACTTTAATCTAACAAACCATCATCAAAAAACTACACCAGGTCTCAGTTAAAATGTCACTTTATGAGCTTATATAAAGTTATCCTAACCACAAACAAGCTCTTATTGAAGCTCTAAAATTTATCCCAGTATTATATGATGAGCCTCAACCCCTCATGGATCTAGTTGATGCTCTCATAACATCTACCACCATGTCCTTCAAGGATTTAGAAATCCCCAACATGCCACTAGAAGAGAAAATAAGTCCTCTCTTCATCATGGTATACATTAATGACACATGCATCTAATGGGATATGTTTGATAATGGTGCTAGTACCAATATAATTTCTTCTCACAACTTCAACCAACTCAAACTACCTGCAACCATTGCCACTGAATCTCCTACCATCCTTGCTTTTAATGATGTTATAAACCCCCCATTGGGTGTAGTTATCCTTCCCATTTGTGTCGGCCATAAAATCCTCCATGATTTCTTCTATATTATAGAAGGATAATTTAAGTATAATCTTCTTCTTGTATGTCCTTGGATTCGTTTCATGCACTATGTCTCATATACTCTCCACAGTTGTGTTAATTACGAACATGATGGGACCATTTATACTCTCCCCACCAATTCCCTTCCTTTCAAGACATTTCGTATGAACTATCGACCTAAGGATGTGCTTGTCCCCATATCCAACCCTTCTTTTGGTGCATCCACTAGTTTTTCTATGCATGTATCTACATTACCCCATGATGGATCTGCCAATGCATTGATGCAGTGTCTTTTCTTAGGATAATATCAAATCCTTTCTCTTAATTATCTTCCTTCTCCCGACCACTTTGAACACCTTGATAAGGCCCCTATGTATCAATAGAACATTGGGAAAATTGTCTCATTTTACCCCTCGTTTATCCAAACCCACCTGGTCTACGACGACTTCGATCACCCTTCTTCTCATGTCAAAGATCACCCATACACCAAACCATATTTTGGTGGTTTCATCTTCCTTAGTAAACCATCCTTCCCTTATACATACCTCCACCACTTTGCATGGAAGTGGTTTGTTATGGGGTGTTATGAACAAGGAACCCATGGAAATGTCTTCAAACAAACTCGTAAACTATGTGATAGGTTTGGATTAGGATACAAAGATCCATCCATCCCCCCTTCAAGAACTTATGCATCTTCTGCCATCGATGTTGATTCACCTCTCTTATCTCCATCTGAATATTTCAATGATCCAGATGATACGGTATCTATTCCCCCTAATTTGTTTTTTTATTTCCAACATTTCCCTCAAACCAGTCATTTATCAAGTTGGAAACAAAATCTGGTCCTTTTCTCTCAAGAATTCATCGATGGTAGGGGTAATATTTCCCTACCATTGACATTCTTTAGTGTAGTAATGACATCTCCATTCTTTCTTATATGGGGGCTAAGGATTCTCACATATAAAATTCCCTCTCCCATCACACTTCCATTATCCTTAATGAGTGAACTATCGATATTGACATTGGGACTCCTCAAGATCCTTACATCCTTAAGGTGGGCCATTCTCTAGAGCCTTAAGAACTCAAAGCCTTCACTTATTTTTTTATCCAAACATAGCCAGGTCTTTACATGGTAATAATCTGACATGCCAGATCTTGAACCTTCTATTATTGTCCATAAAATTGTCACCATTTCCAATGTTAAGCCGGTTAGGCATAAGATTCTCTGCATGCATACTTGATTTTCCCTCCTTGTTAAAGAGGAATTACAATGTATTATTTCTGCCAATTTCATCATCCCCATTGACTATCCCCAATGGTTTTATAACATTTTACCCATTGTTAAAGAGTCACGAAAGCTTTATCTATGTACTAAATTTTGGGATCTTAATATAACTTTCCCTAAAGATGAATTTCCTCTTCCCAACATTGATCAACTTGTGGATATTACCACAGGTCATGAGATGTTTTCTCTTATGGATGGTTTTTCTGGCTATAATAAAATTATCATTGCTCCAGATGACCAATATATGACCTCCTTCATCACCCTGTGGGTGACCTTTTTCTATCATGTCATGCCCTTTGGTTTAAAAAATGCTGGGGCCACTTATCAACAAGCTATGACATATATCTTTCATGATCTCATACATAATAACATAGAAGACTATGTCAATGACCTCTTGGGAAATTCAAAACATTGATGTGATCACCTCTATGTCCTTGAAATTCATTTTGAACGTCTCATCTATTTCTTCCTCTTCCTCAACCTGACCAAGTGTGTTTCCGGAGTTCTTACTAGAAAACTCCTTTGCTTCATCATTTCTATCAGGAGTATTGAGGTTGACCCTACCAAAACCAAGGCTATCCTTGAGATGCCTCCTCCTTCCCATCTTAAATATATTCACAGCCTTCAAGGATGACTTTATTCTATTCGCCACTTCATCTCAAGACTTTAAAACCATTTCCAACCCTTTCATCATCTTCTTTATTAAGAAGTCAACTTCCATTGGGATGATAACTACCAAAAAGCCTTTGATGATCAAAAGGAGTATCTCCTATCTTCACTTTTTCTTGCACATCCATGCAAGGGGAAGCCTTCTTACCTATATGTCTCTACTACGGATCATGCACGAGGTGGCATATTATCACATCATGATGGCCAAGGAAAAGAGGAAGCTATCTATTACATCATTCGTACCCTACATGAGTATGAAACTCGCTACACTAAAGCTGAAAATATGTGTTGTGCCCTTTTCTTCACCACTTCCAAGCTCCGTCGTTATCTTCTCAATCACAAAATGTATGTAATCACTAGCTTTTATCTTCTCAAAACTATGCATTCGAAAGCTTACCACAATGATCACATCACTCGATGTCTTATGCTAATGAAAACAATTTACCTAGAGTTCATCTCTCAAAGGTCTATTAAAGGCCAAGCGATTGCAGACCAATTAGTTTAAGCCCCTCTTCCTACAACTCATCTTCCTCATGAGAATTTTCCTAATGAATCCTATGAAAAACTTCATCACGAGTCATTTCCTATTTGAATGACTCTCTTTTTTTATAGATCTAAATGTCAGTAAGGGGGAGGCACTGACATCATTCTCATTCCTCCTTGGGACACTCCCATACCCATTTCCCAAAAACTTGAATTTGAATGCATGAACAATATGGTAGAGTATAAAGCCCTTATCTTATGTATTGAAATTTTTATCCTTTTGGGTTTTCAAATCCTTGACATCTATAGGGATTCAGAGCTCATTATAGAACAATTTATAGGAAATTGTCAATGTAAAAATGACATTCTAAAAAAATTATTGAGATATCATCCTATTTCTTCTTGAATCCTTTGATTATTATACTATTCAAGTCATCCCTCACTCATCCAATTATTTTCATGACATGATGGCTTCCCTTACATATCTCATCCTATGGAAAACTAATGAATCCAAACTTTCATTGGTTATTTTTCATCGTGATCAACCATGTCACATCCATAGGTTACCGGATGTTAATGTTGTTGAACTCGATTCATTGAATCTTTGGTACTCTCAAATATTCAATTACCTATATAAATTTGTCATTCTCTCATACCTATTTAAGAATGGTAGAAGGTCATTTCTTGAACGTGTTAACTGTTATGTCATTCTTGGAGTCATCCTCTATAAACACGGGTTCAACTATATTCTTCTTCAATGCCTTAAATCCCATGAATCTACTCACTTTATCCAATAATTTCAGGATGGAATTTGTGGTGGAAACTATAGTGGCTTGGATATCGCTAAACATGTTCTTCGCCTTGGCTATTATTGGCCTTCTCTCAATTAGGATTGCTGCAAATATGTTAAGAAATGTGTCAAGTTTTAGCAGCATTCCAATATTTTCCACATTCCTAGCCAAGCCTTACAACCATCTCAGGACCTTTGGCCCTTTTTGTAGTGGGGCCTTCTCTCAATCAGGACTATTGCGTATATGTTAAGAAATGTGTCAAGTGTTAGCAACATTCCAATCTTTTCCACATTTCTAGCCAATCCTTACAACTAGCTTAGGACCTTTAGCATTTTTTGCAGTGGGGCCTCGATCTCATTGGTACCATCAATCCTTATTCTTCTCAGCATCATCATTGCATTATCACTACAACTGAATATTTCACTAAGTGGGAGGAAGTAATTCCACTCACCTCAACTAAAACCAATTAGATCGTTAACTTCATCTACCAACACATAATTTATCATTTCGACGTCCCTCACAAGATCATCATAGACAATGGGAAGTCCTTCAAAAATAAAGATATTAAGAAACTCTTTGACTCTTTCAATATCAATCTTAGTTTCTCATTTGTTTATTATCCTCAATCTAACAAGACATTATGTAACATCCTTGCTAAAACCATCGATAAAGCAGGTTGTAATTGGCATCTTCAGCTTCACTTTACTCTTTGGGCTTACCGGACCAATGTCCATACCTCCATAGGTGCTACCTCCTTTTCTCTCATATATGGTTCTGAAGTCTTTCTTCCCCTTAAGGTTAAAATTCCATCCTTTCGTGTGTCTCTTCATGACTTCATTTATGATGAATATTATCACAAAGAGTTTCTAGCACAACTTGAGTTGTTAGACAAGCTTCACCTTGTGGATATTGATAATCATAATTTTGATCAAGAGTGCATCCAACGTTCTTACAACAAGCATATCAAATAATTTGACTTTAAAATATGTGACCTTGTCTTAAAATAAAATCAAAATGTCACTACTCTAAAAGGGAGCCAACGGGGAAATTTTTCTCCCAACTGTATTGGACCCTACATTATCACATGATGGACTCTGCCAATGCATTGATGCAGTGTCTTTTCTAGGATAATATCAAATCCTTTCTCTTAATTATCTTCCTTCTCCCTTCCTTCCTCCCGAAACCAACTCACCTTTGAACACCTGATAAGGCCCCTATTGTATCAATAAACATTGGAAAATCTGTCCTCTTTTATTACCCCTCGTTTTTATCCAACCCACCTTTGGTCTAAACGACGACTTCCGACTCACCTCCTTCTTTTCCATGTCAAGATTCACCCATACACCAAACCATATTCTTTGGTGTTCCTCGTGCCTTGTAAACCAATCATTCCCTTATAAACATACCCCCACTTTGCATGGAAGTGGGTTTGTTCGGGGTGTTGTAATGAAACAGGACCCATTGGAAATCTTCTTCAACGCAACTCGTAAACTATGTTATTAGGTTTGGTGAATTAAGGATACAAAGATCCATCCATCCCCCCTTCAAGACTATGCAGCTTTCTTCCTGCCATCGATGGTGTTCACCTCTCTTATCTTCCATCTGCAATATTTCAAATGTTCTCCAGATGATACGTAATCTATTCCCTCCCCCTAATTTGTTTTTTTAATTTCAACACTTCCCCAAACCAGTCATTATCAAGTTGGAAAAACAAAATCTGGTCCTTGCTCGCAAGTAATTCATCGATGGGTAGTGGTAATATTTCCCTTACATTGACATTCCTTTAGTGTAGTAATGTCCATCTCCCCATCTTTCTTTCTTCTTATATGGGGGCTAAGGATTTCTCACAAAAAAATTCCCTCTCCCATCACACTTCCATTATCTTATGAGTGGAACTATCGATATTGAACTTTGGGACTTCCTCAAGATCTCCTTACAACATCCTCCCTTAATCGGGCCTTTCTCTAGAGCCTTAAGAACCTCAAGCCTCACTAGTTTTTTATCCAAACATAGCCAGGTCCTTTACTGGTAATAATCTGACATGCCAGATTCTTGAAAACTTTCTAGTTATTGTCCATAAAATGGTCACTACTTTTTCCCAATTGTTGTTTCCGGTAGTGCATAAAGATTTCTCTGCATGCAGACTTGAATATTTTCCCTCCTGTTTAAGATAAGTAACAAAATGGCTTAGTCTGCCAATTTTCATTCCATCATCCCCTTTGAGACTATGCCCCAATGGTTTTATAACATTTTTACCCATTGTTAAAGATCACGAAAGCTTTATCTAATGTTACTAATTTGTGGGATCTTATATATTAAACTTTCCAACGATGAATTTCCTTCCAACATTGATATCACTTGTTGATATTCCACAGTCATGAGATGTTTTTTCTTCTTATGGAGGTTTTTTTCTGGCTATACATAAAATTAATCATGGCTCCAGATGACCACTATATGACCTCCTTTCATCACCCTGTGGGTGGACCCTTTTCTATCATGTCCATGCCTTTGGTTTTAAAAAATGCCTGGGTTGCCCAAATACCTCTCATACATCTTGACCATTAGATCTTTCATGATCGCATACATATAACATAGAAGACCTATGTCTCGGAATACCGCCTTGGGAAATTCAAAACATAGGGGATGCACCCTATGTCCGTTGAAATTCCATTTTGAACGTCTCATCTAGTTCTTTTTTCTTCTCTTCGCAAAACCCTGACCAAGTGTGTTTCCGTATTCTGACTAGAACACTCCGTTTGCTTCACATTTCTATCAGGAGTATTTGAGGTTGCCCTACCAAAACCAGGCTATCCTTGATTCGCCTCCTTCCCATCTTAAATTAGTCACTACCTTCAGTATGACTTTATTCTATTCGCACTTTCTTCGTCGAAGACTTAAACACCCCATTCCAACCCTTTCTCATCTTCTTTATACAAAGATCAACTTCCATTGGATGAAAATAACTACCAAAAAGCCTTTGATGATTCAAAATGCGTATCTCCTAGCTTCACTTTTCTTTGCAACATCCCATTGCAGGGAATGCCCTTCTTACCTTATGTCCCCTTCTACTACGGATCATGTCACAGGTGGTGGCATAAATTTTTATCACATCATGATGGCCATAGGAAAAGAGGACATCTATTACATCATTCGTACCCTACCCCCATGAGTATGAAACCTCGCTACAGACTTCAAAGCCGGAAAATATGGGGGTGTGCCCTCTTCTTCACACGACTCCACAAGCTCCGTCCTTATCTCGCAATCCAAATGTATGATAATCACTAGCTTTTAAGCTTCGCAATAACTCTTGCATCGAAGCTACCACAATGATCACAATCACTCGACAGTCCTTCGTGCCATGAAACAATTTACCTAGAGTTTCCATCGCTCTCAAAGGTCTATTAAAGGCCAGCGTTGCAGACCAATTAAGTTAATCAAGAAGCCCCTTCTTCTACACTCATCTTCCTCCATGAGAATGTTCCTATGAATCCACACTGAAAACCTTCATCACGATTCCATTTCCTATTTGCGCTAATCTGACTCTCTTTTTTATGATACTAAATGTCATGAAGGGGAGGCAACTGCCCTCATTCTCATTCCTCCTTGGGACACTGCCCAGACCCATGTCCCAAAACTTGAATTTGATGCATGACAATTGGTCCGATATACAAGCCCTATCTTATGGTATTGAAATAGTTTATCCTTTTGGGTTTTTTTTCAACATCTTGACTCTATAGGGAATTCGAGCTCATTATAGAACATTATAGAAAATTGTGTCATGTACAAATGACATTCTAAAAAAATATTGAGAAATTCATCCTATTTCCTTCTTGAATCCTTTGATTATTATACTATTCCAAGTCCTCCCTCACTCATCCAATATTTTCATGACTGAATTGCTTCCTTACATATCTCACCTATGAAAACTATGAATTCCAAACTTTTCATTGTTATTTGTTCATTCATTTTTCATCGTGATCAACCATGTCACATCCATAGGTTAACCGATGTTAATGTTTTTGACCTCGATTCATTGAATCTTGGGTACTCTCAAATATTCAATTACCGATATAAATTTTGTCATTCTCTCATACCTATTAAGACGTGGTAGACAGGTGCATTTCTATTTCTTGAACGGGGTTAAACTGTATATGGGTCATGCTTCGAGTCATCCTCTATAAGCACGTCACGGGTTCAAACTCCTACTTCTTCTCATTTGCCTTAAATCCCATGAATCTACTCACTTTATCCAATAATGTTTCTCAGGAAATGGAATTTGGTGTCAGAAAACTATAGTGGGCCTTGGTTATCGCTAAACATGTTTCTTCGCCGTTGGCTAGTTATTGGCCTTCTCGGTCAAATTAGGATTGCCCTGCAAATCAATGTAAGAAATGTGCAGTTTTTTTAGCCCATTCCAATATATTTTTCCACATTATCCTAGCCAAGCCTTACAACCCTCTCCAGGACCCTTTTGGCCCTTTTTGTAGTGGGAGGTGCCTCTCTCAATCATGACTAGTTTGCGTATATTTAACAAAATGTGTCAAGTGTTAGCAAAACATTCCAATCTTGTCCACTATTTCCTAGTGCCAATTCCTTACACTAGCTTAGGACCTTTAGCATTTTTTTTTTGTGCAGTGTGGGGCCCTCGATCTCATTTGTCGTACCAATCACTTCCTTATTCTCTCTCAGCTCATCATTGCTTATCACTACAACTGAATATTTCCCTAAGGGGAGGAAGTAATTCCACTCACCCTCAACTAAACCAATTAGATCGTTAACTTCATCTACTCAACACCCATAATTTATCATTTCGACGTCCCTCGCAAGATCATCATAGAAAATGGAAAGTCCTTCAAAAATAAAGAATATTAAGAAACTCTTGGACTCTTTCAAATATCAATCTTATTTTTCTCATTGTTTATTATCCTCAATCTAACAGACATTATGTAACACATCCTTGCTAAAACCCCTCGATAAAGCAGGTTGTAATTGGCATCTTCAGCTCACTTTACTCTTTGGGCTACCGGACCAATGTCCCATACCTCCATAGGTTGCTACTCTTTTCTCTCATCATATGGTTCTGAGTCTTTCTTCCCCTTAAGGTTAAAATTCCTCCTTGCGTGTGTCCTCCTCATGACTTTCATTTATCGATGACTATTATCACAAACGAGTTTCTATCTAGCCCCACTTGAGTTGTTAGACAAGCTTCCACCTTGTGGATTTGATAATCATATTTTGACAGGCGTGCCAGCAATCCAATCGTTTCTATCAACAAGCTATCAAATAATTTGACTTTAAAATATGTGACCTTGTCTTAAAATAAAATCAAAATGTCACTACTCTAAAAGGGAGCCAACGGGGAAATTTTTCTCCCAACTGTATTGGACCCTACATTATCACACATGAGTATGGGTCTGGGGCCTATTGTTTGTATTCCCTTGATGGTAAACTAGAGATTGAAACTCTTAATGTATTGCATTTACGATCATTCTATTGTTAGCATATATACCTATGAGCACTAGTCATATATTTAGATCATTCCCTCCATTCATTGACCTCTCCATTCCATCTCATCATGTATAATGATATGGAAACTATGTTGTTTCTCAAACTACCGTCACTTCCCCGACATAACTCTTAAATAGGGTCACCATGAATCTACCCGCAGAATTTTCCTTATTGAAAGTTTTCTGATTCTCTTCCTTTCTTAGTGAGAACTCCACGATCATTACATCCATCACCTTCTTGGTTTAACATTGGACCATGCCATAAAAAATGTCTAGGGGTGTCACTGTCAATTACTCATTTTCCCTTCCTAATTTTTCTACCTAGCTATACCCGTCTCTTCCCCTTCAGAAACAAAAAAATAAATCACAATTATGGATGCTCTTATCTCATGTTGTCTTACAACAGACTGATCCCTTAAAGGAAAATTGTTCATAAAAAATATACAATAAAAATAACCTGATCCCATGAAGGACAACTAGGATGCCTATCTTGTCCTGCCATCTAAAATAAAAAGTCAAAAAATACAAATGCAAAAGTAAAAAGTAGACCATACCCTAGAAGAGATTGTTTACTTTTATTATATCATGGCAGCAAGAGGCTTTTCTTGGTAATTCAGCCCTCTCTAAATCATGCAATCCTAAGAAAATTTCTCCCAGTCGTATTGAACTTTGATGCATATGCCTTGTTAGACTTTCCTAGACTTTCCGCATTGATTAGTGTTACCATCTTCCTCCTTCCTAAGCTGGGGCATAGTCCCTACGGAACACACTACCTTACAAATCCCTCTTCCCATGTACAAGTTACATCTCTCAACCCCTTTTATCGTGTTGAAATTAAGGGTATAATATAATTGTCCCCTCCATTTTGCCTTATGGTTTTGTGGTATACAACTAACTAATCAGTGGTTTATGTAGTAAAAACCCTACTATTGGCTGTAAGTGCAATGCCTTGATTGGTACCCTTTCTTGTTTACCCTCAATCTAGTTTGAAGCATGGCTTCCCTATATGCCCCTTGCTATGATTATGTGTCATTTAAGGTCACCTTATATAAAAATTACATTATTCCATATCAAATTTCAAACCATGAATTCTATATCTATATGTTTACATTTAAGGATGACATATCTTATAATCATCCATAATTCCATGAATTCTGTTAATATCTATGGAATTCAGTTTGGGAATTATACTTGATATTTGTTTCAGTTTGAGAATCCTACTTAATGATATTTCTTAAGTAGGATTCACTATCCAACAACTCCTCATCCCACACCATGTTCACCATGTAGTTTATCCATTCATCCTTGCTCCTCATTTCTACTCATCTCATCCACCACTTATCCCACAATTACCCTTCTTACCATTCATATCCCCTTTCACTAACTATTTCTTTCTCCATTTCACTCTTCCTCTTTCAAATATGATGATCTTTACTTAATCACCCCTTTTTGTGTGGGCATATTGTTGAGATCATTAACTCTTTCCTAAGGATCTTTACCACTGTAAGAAAACTTCTCCACAGTCTCCTTCTTTCATTAGACAAAAATCACCACCACACACATATTTTCCACTCCACCTTCCTTCCACCTTATCACTTCATGCCTCATCACTTCCTCCACCGCATTGGGCATCCCAATTAACGGAATTCCCCTTCAACACTCTCCATCCTACACAACATATATTCATCCATATTTTTATGTTACACTCCTTTGTTTCCTTATTTCCTTGGTGTTACCTACTCTCACCTCTTGTTCCACTCTGGCATACATCACTCACTCTTTCCTCATCTTTCCTAGTATCTATCTTCTACTTGGTAATATTACTTACACACTCTCGTAGTATGGAAAATTCACTTGATGGTTCCCCTTCAGTCCATCTTGTCATGCCCTCTTCCCATCAACTCTTCCAATCACTTACTTCTTCTCATCATTATTCTTCTTCTTCTTTGACTTGGCGATCCTACTTAATCGTTCCCTCCGCATGGCAATCTTGCTTGAGAGTCCCTCTTAAGGTTGATATGCCATCTGGACTTCCCCCATCCCATCATATCTCCCTCATATTATTTATCTCATCTCTCATCATAATCATTTTCTCTAACCAACCATTCCACCCATGTATCCAATACATTCTTTCCTTTCACCATGCATATCGTCACTACCAGTTTGGCAATGATACTTAACCACTCATGTGGTATGGCGATCTTACTTAAGAGTACCTCTTAAGGATAATCTATCATCTTTCCTTTCCCAATCACCACCCATCTCCGCATGTCAATTTTTCTTGGCATTCCCCATCATCCCATGCTCTCATAATCTATATTTTTGTCTTCTTATTTGCAATCTTACTTAACCATTCCTACAACATGGTGATCTTACTTGAGAGTCCCTCTTATGGATTATCTGTCATCTTCCACTCCCCCATCACTCCACATCCGGACCATGCACATTTTCTTATCAGTCCCCATCATCACCTCCTCTTTCATTCTCACAAATACCACCTCCTATTTTCCCACTTTTCATTTCCATCATCCCTCATTTGGAAATATTACTTAACCACTTATGTTGCATGACATTTTTACTTAACAGTCCTCCTTAAGTTGAACTAGTCATTCTATAATTCTACCTCACCTCAATCTTCATTACCTATGTTAATTTTTTCTTCCTCCTGGTATTTCTTACCTACCAAATTTTCCTCCTATAATTATCCTTTCTCAACCTATCATATCACAAAGTTTGTCTATTATCTTCCTCCTATAATCATGTTCCTTTCCCCTAGTTTCTCCTTCTTTATCCATCATCCTTCATACCATTTATTTCCATTCTTTTCATGTATTGTTTCTTCATCTTTACCTCATTCATTCTCATCCACTACATCATCTCCTCACCTTCATCTTGGTAAAAAATGTTATTCCTCTTTTCTTTAATCTCTCCACCCCATTTTCTCAACTTATCCCACATATCTACCCCCATGTCTAACTGCTATTATCTATGGTCTTCCCCTAACATTCTTTCATCATCATCTTCCATTTATGTGCTAATAATTATTGGTGGAATTATCCTAAAATTCAATCTTCCCCATTTCACTCATCCTCGTTCATTATTTTTGACCTCCTCCATTATCTCTTCATTCCTTCCTTCTTCTATGCACATTGATCATTATTGGTGGACTTCTCCTAACATCTTTTGGTTGGCTTTAATTTATACACCATCCATTATTCTTTTTCCTCACCACCTCTTCATCTTCGTTCTTCTCCACGAATAATTATTGGTGGACTTATCCTAACGTCCCTTAACTGGTATTACTTATTTTATCCGCCATTCTCTTTTCCCTCCCCTTCCTTGTCCCCACCTCTTCCCTTTCTTATCACTTCTTTCCCACCTCTCCATCTTCCCTTCACCCACTTTAATGTATTTGTTGTCTTCATTATACACCCTCTATCTATTTTCTCTTCATCCTATTATCCCCATTTTAGACATCTCGACCTCTTTTCCAATCTATTTCATTCTTCTCGTCTTTCTTCTCTTTACATTCCTGGTACTGATCACTCTTCATTTCATATCTTCGTTCTTTGTTTCCTTCCTTTTGTATCATTTTATTTTTTTTCCTCCCCTCCTTTCTACTCATATTTTTTCAGTTCCTCTATATCATCTTCTTACCTTTTTTCCCTCACAATTCCTTCTTACTTCTCCATTGATAACCTGGCTCTTTAAGGTTATCACATATTGCTTTTATCATCCCACCCTCCATATGCATCTCCATGTGGTATGTTTTATATTATTTACCTTGTTTTTCCTCCCAATAACCTGGTTCCTTTAATCTTCTCCCTATATCCACTCTGTCATCTCTTTTTTCCCTATCATTTTCACCTTCCCACTACCATCCCCTTCCTCTCTCTCTCTCACCCCTACCTTTTCAATCATTATGTACTAGTTTCTCTTCTATTATATTCTCTTCTCCACATATTCCTATTCCCTCATTGTTTGTTTCTTTTCTCTATTATAACGCCTCTTTCATCTTCTTTACGTTCTTCATCATCATCATCTCCTTCCTTTTTCCATCATTCTCTCCCTTTTTACTTATTTTACCCACTACTCTCATCTCATATTCTTGTTAATATTTCTTCATTCTCTTCTCCTATCATCCTTCTCTATTATTCTCTTTTACCTATTATTTTTGTCTTCACCTCTAACTTCTATAGTTCATTTCTTTTCTCATCTCTTTCATTATTTCTCTCCCTTAATTTTTACCCTCTCTCTCCTTTTTTCTTAATTTCACCCTGTACTCTGTCTTCTTCTTGTTTTTCCTTCATAATTTCCTTCTTCACCTATCATCCCTCTCTCTTATTCTCTTCTATCTCTTTCATTCCATTTTAATCCTCCTCTATCTCCGTTTTCTCTATCCCATACCTTTTTATTCTTCACCTTTGAATTTTATTTCTCTTCTCATAATCAATCACTACTCCTGTCCATTCCTATTTTATCTTTCCACTCTCAATCATTATGTCCCGATTTCCATTCCTTTGTCTACTCTTCTCCACATCTCCCTCCTCCACCATAGTTCCCTTATTTTCTCAACTCTATCATTTCTTTTTTCTTCCTTACATTCCTCCTCTAACTCATCTCCCTCCTTTTTTCGTCATTTCTCTCCATCATATTCTACACATTTTTTTGGTTTCCAATGCTTTCATTTTGCACATCTCTCTCTAGTTTTCACCCTATACTCTATCATATTCTCTCTTCTCTTTCCTTTTTACTTTTCCTTTTTTGTGTGACATTCATCTCATCACTTTTGCTCCCATCATCCTTATCTCTTCTTCTTTTTCCTTGTTCTTCCTTCCATTCTTCTATCATCTTATCAACATTTACCTCTTTCAGTCCTTATTTATATTCCTACATCCCCTTATGATAGGTTTCCTCTTCACCCATCATCATCATCATCTTCAAATTATTTTTGGTTTTCCCCTAACATTCCTTAACTAGCATAGCCTCTACCATTCCCCATTTCCATTATCAATTTAATAATTTTTCTTATCATCCTTCCCCCAACCATAATTTATTGGTCACCCCAATGTTCTTTACATGTCTTTGATTCATCCACCCTCCATTATCTCTTTCTTCACCTCTATTCCCTCATCCAACACCATTCTATATTGTTTCTTCACCACCTCTCCATTTTTTCTTCACCCTTATCCATAATTTCACTTCCTTCATCCTACACACTTTTTCCTTATCCTCCACCATCCACCCTCGTCTCTTTGAATCATATATTATCCATCTTGTTCATTCTTACTCCTTACCTTCTTCTCCCATCATCTTTCTCTATTTTCTTTTTCTCCAGACCCATCGTGTCATCTCTATTCACTTGTATTCCTCGCCTACTTGTATACCTTATTTCTTTTCTTCATTTTATCATCTTTTTCCTCTTCTTTAAGATCTTCATTTTCCTCCCCCCATCCATGTTTTCTCTCCCTTCATCTTCATCACCTCCCTCCCTTTATATTTTTCTCTACCTTCATATTACACATCTATGTCCCTCTTCTATGCTTTCACACTTTACTCTGATATCTTATCTCTTCTCATATTGAATTCTTCTTATTCATTCTTCCTCCTTCCCTTATTCTCTTTTTGTCATTTTTTATTATTCTCTTCCTCCTCTTTCATTCCTTTTTCTCCTACTCCACCATGTCTTCTCTATTCCATATCCTTGTCTTATTCACCTCTAAATTTTATTTCCTCAATTTCCACCTACCCCTTATCAACCGGTACTCCTCACCATCACTTTTTTTTTTCTCTCTTTCCTTCACATTCAATACTAATTAAAACTCATACTTTTTTGTAGAAAGTAGCTTCTTTGTTCTATTAAACCCCATCCTCATCCTCCTCTCTATGAAGTGACCCTCTATTCCCTTAGGGAGCAGTGACGTCTCTTCTATTCTTGTCACCACTCTCATGGGGGCATCATCACCTATATCCCTCATCACATCTTCCCATGAAATTTTTTTCATCACCTGTCAAATTTTTTTCTCTTCCATGAATTTTTTCTCTACTTTTTTATTCGCAAAGTTAGATTGAGTTATTCCCCTATTTTTTGAAGAATATGGAATGCTTTCTCTTTTCTTTGTCTAATCATCTATCATCAAAGAAGAACCTTTATTATGAAACATGTATTCAAATTCATATTTCCACACTTTGGGTATTTTATCTCCTAATTCTATCCAATATGCTCTTAATGTCCACCTTTGTGACTATACTCGTTCCCCCTTAGGGAATATTATTTCACCACCCATCTTCCACTTTTCCTTCTTGTTTATTTTTGTGCCCTGTGCTATGGCATCATCATTTTTATCTTTGTCCCTTTTTTGGATGAATAATTGTTTTTCTCGATTCCTCGCACATCAACGATTTGACATTTAGTTACGCATACTTTGATGTTTTCCTATGACCCATTGGTCATCACATCTAGCATCCATTTGAGGGGTTTCTCGTTGGATTCCCTCTAATTCATGGTGATTTTTGCCCACTCACAGGCCTGTAGAACATTGTCACCATATCCATTGAGACCACTCTTGATCACCTACCCACGTGATATCAGAATCACCACCATAGTTTATATTGCTATTGCAATCCTTTTTTCTTGGGGCATCTTTCCTTGCATGATCATTTTACCCATTTTTATTTACCCACCCAAATTTTAACATCTATCTCTTTCAAACTCATGATTGACTTCCTTTATGTTGTCAATCCCAAGTTTGAGGGGGAACACTCAATTAATCATATTTTCAATACTTCATCATTTTTTGTCTCGCGGATTGCCTAAGGACAACCACTCATCAAAAAGGGGAAAATGTAGACACTCGTTTTTAGTATAGTTCTCCCCCTTCAACCCACCTTTCCTCTCCTTTACTAGGATTTCCCATTCGAATCCCTTTACCCCCTAAATTTGAATAAATACCATTTCCCACCAAAAATACATATTCAATTAATCAATCTTAATTGGTTAATTGATCCCCTTTAAATACCTAAACCTCGTTATATGCTAAAATCCAAATAGTCCAAACTAAATCATATCACCCCACCTAATAATTAAATACTCCAAAATTGTTCAAATCATGCATCCCACTCACGAATTAAATAATGCAAATTAATCCACATGAAATCTTTTATTACACCTAATAATTCAAATAGTGTTCCCCCCACTCACCTAATCAGGGTTAATTTTTTAAACCAATATTACCTGATAACCCCTAAATTAACCCCTCTTCGAGTTATAAATACAAGCCTTCCCCCCCACCTCTTTCAATTTTTTTTGTGATACTAAACCTATGACATTATAGCCCCTCACTTATCATAATATCATAAAATTTCCCTTGTTATGCCACTTGTATCACCATAATATCATCCTCATGCCCTTGTGGTTCTCTTAATTTGGTTTTATTTACATTTACTTTGATAAGATTAGTAGCTCCTTTATGCATCTACATTTTCAGGTTTTGTTCTTTATCATTTTCTGTATGTTGTATATCTATCTCTAATTTATATTTTTTTCTCTTATCTAACAGGGGTTGACATACGTGGAAGGAAGGTAACACTTCATGGAACCAAATTTGTTAGGAAGCCCCCGCATATACCATCTAATCCATTTTTCTCTTAGTTTACTCTGTTTTACAGGTCTATGTAGCTCATAGCAAGGACATTAACTTTACACCCTTATATTTGCATCCATCAACTCTATGAGTACCTTAAACCCCACATCTTTGAGGTTGTTTTATTTTCTTTGTTATCTAGCTCACTAATCTAGATAGGGACGTAGAAAAATTGATCAAAACTTTAATCATGGCTTCTCAAGATAAAATCAAAATTTTCAAGGTCTTAGAGTGTAAGGAAACAACTTTCAAATGACAAGAATGCATAATTATAGTCAAGAAAGGAATTTGGAGCCTAAGAGAGATAATGGTTTCTCATTAAGAGTAGTGGTCGAAAGAAGGCAAGGCATAACTCAGAGGTCAAATTAAAAGAGAGAAGATGAAGGACTTCTACAAGTTTCTAAGAGGTCTTGTGACCTCTTCAAGACCTTATTTTAGGTCTTCATGGTATTCATACACCTCTACTATGATTCCTAGAGGTATATAAGTCCATACGAAGCATGGGAGTTAGGAGGAGTTGTCTAAGTCAAAGTGTGTCTCCTTCATGATGATAAGGTACATCATTTAGTGTCATTAATCATGTTATTATGGTTCATTTTGGTTGATTATGTTATATGTGTCAAAATCTATGTCTTGTGGTCCTTGGAATGTGTATGAGTTCCTAAAGTCTGAGTTTGCATTGTCTTGATTAAGATTTATGTCTAAGTTGACTTAGATAGTGTATGACTCTTGTTGGTGTTCTGAATATGGTCCATTTTTTGATGTCATTCATGTGAAAAGTCTTCTTTGGTATTTGTCAATGGTTGAAGTTGTTGGTTGGGTTTGTGGTCTATGGTGTCTCATGGTGACAATTCTAAGTCAATTAAAGTTTCATAAGATTTTCATGAGTTGTAAGGGCATGAATATGGTATGTATAGGTGTCTATGTTGAGTAAATATATGTAGTGGTCTCAAAACGAAATGTCATTGTGTGAGGTGTATTTCAAATTTTCTTGGTTTTCCATTGGTGTGTCACTATCATCTTAGGTGTATTAAGTCAAATTATTCATGGTTACCTATGTGTATGAAATGTATATAACAATGAAAAGTGTTCCAATGCCTTTAGATGAAGTATTGAAGATGTAATAGTCATAAAATGATGTCTTGATCAGATCATAACCCCTATGGGGTCTTAATAAGTGTTCTTGAAGGTTACAAGCTAAGGTGAATCCAAGTAAAAAAAATGATGTTCATGCTTCCTAACCATGAAAAATAGTACTTAGAACATTAGGAAAGTTACTACAAGTTGTATGGTAAAGCTTGAACCTTTGAAGCCAAAATTTGTGAGTTCATGAAGTAATTATGTCACAACTAGTTCTGTGAAGTTCTTGTGAAGTGGTATAGAAGGAATGTTGTGTTTGAAGACCTAAATGGTGGATTCAAAGGATAAATTTTTGTACAAATATCTTAGACTGTGTGTAATTAAATATTCATGTGGTTTTTGATCCTAAATAAGTCTAATATCTCTGTGGTTATTGTTAGAACAGTGAATTCATAGTGAAAGTGCACTAAATACCAAATTGGGAATGTGTATCTTGCTAACCGGGTATGTCTTCTCTATAATGAGTCTTCAAGATTCTTGGAGGAGTTGAAATAGTCAAATGGGTGTCCAATTCAGGTTTTTTCTTCCTATGAAAAATTCTTCATGAAAATTTAAGTGTGATTTCTCATTTTACAAGGGATAGTTGGTTGTGAATATTTAATTTTATAATGAGAAGAAGGTATAGTGAGTTTTTATTGATTATCAGAGTTTTATGATATGTATGAGTGTGTGAAAGTCTATAAATGGACTTTAGATTATGAACAAGGGGAAAATATGGTGTGTTTAGATCTTATGTGATCTTTGGAGCTTCAAGACTAGGTTTGATTATTCATGATCTGTCATAGGCATATATGTCTCTTTTAGTTATTTTTGAGTCTCCCAAATGGTTGTGCATAAGTATAATTGGGATTTTGCTCAAGGTAAGAGGGTATTTATCAAAAAGGTCTATCTCATTCAAATATCATATCTAAGTGAAATAAATATTGATATTTTTGAGAACATAGTGAGCTTAGATTTTTGGAAAATATGCATCTACATGTAAGAAAATTTGTGGGCACCATCCTTGATGGGTCTGAGTCCCATGGAACATATGTATACATCTATGAAGAGGTCTAAATGTTTTCAAGTATGCAGGATGGATCATCACAGGTATGAAGAATTTTTTATAATTGTCTTTATGCATGTCTTGAGCCAAATCGTTAAGCTATAGGTGTAGGGTGTAAATGAAATAGACACTGCATGTGATATCATTAGGTGGGAGGTGAGATGAGAAGTCCTTGAGCTAATCTATTTTATCTTGAAATAATTTCATGGAGGTGACAAGGTGTTTGGTACCAAGGTGCTAAATTTAGTGATTTTTAGTTCACAGTGAAGGTTGGTGTGATACATTTCATGAATAAGATGAATAAATTAATGCTACATGTATAGAATACATATGAGAGGCAAAGTATGGTGCTTCCAATGGTTAGATGTGTCTACCAAGATCATCCATAGTATGTTAAGTTGTGCTCAAAATTATCTACATAACGTAATAAGTGTTTGATGCATGTGTGTATCTTGTGGACTATGTTATGACTGGGGATCATTTTTGTTCCAAAAGTGAATTCTATAGAACTATAAATTTTTTTAGAATTATCATTGAAAGATATCAGGTATGTTTTCTACTAGAAAAGGTTTATGAAGACTAGTATGACTGTGTAGATGGATTTGACAATGTCTAATTGAATCTCTTGGACCAATGTGACATACGATAGCCTTTAGGAGGTCTAATAAAATGTTATAATACTGTGTGAATAACTAAAATTTTCTCATGAATGTAAATTGCTAACTATGATAGGGGACTACATATGTGTATTTATTGAAGGTACTCTAGGTGATTTCCTATCCTAAAAAGTTTTTTTTCTTGAAAATTGAAGTGAGATTTGTAGGTAAGGTTGATGGTTTGATGGTGGTTATTATAAAAATAGTATGAAAAGATGATTTTAAAGATAAATGAGGATATGTATGTCTCATACTAGTCAGGTGGAGCAAGTGTGTGTGCCTCTAGAAGATGTTATGAAGGTATTCAAGGTATAGAAGGTATGTTGTAGTTATCTCTCCTCAAGGGTAAACATGTAGAGATAAATTTTATTTTTTTTATAATTCAAATACAGGGTTCATTTTAAGACCCCCCTTTCAAAAAATTAGTTTAGAATGGGTGGAGAATCTCCAAAATTGACTTTTGAATCGATGGAAAAGTTCTGAAAAATGTTGTGTGGAAAATGTGATTTGGCAGGGCACAAGTGTCTTGCATTTTGCATATATGGAAGTGTGTTAGATGACCATCAGAAAAACTATGTTACACGTATTTCTCTCCTATGTAGGGTCGTATGGACATATATTTCGTAGAAATTTGAAACATTTTTTTGATAATCAAATAAAAATAGATATGATACATTTGAAAAAAAAGTAGAAAAAAAAAAATCATCTCCATAGAAAAATATATATATATTCAAAGTATCTGCATGTCAGAATAGAAACTTACCATAACTATGTTGGGAATATAATTCCCTTTACAAAATGATAAGTTGCAACATATAGAAAATGACCATTGACATCCTTCAGTTTTAACCCATATGCATGAACCAAGAACACATTTGGGAGAGAACTCTAGAGATCAACTTTAAAATCACCTAGACTAAAATGAACCAAATAATTCATTGGCAAAAGAAAACTCTAAAACATCTACCATCCTTCCCTTGTTGGATGGTCATCCATTGTCTACCATCCAACCTGGGTTGGATGACCATCCATTGTTTACAAAAACTCACCACTAAAATTTTCTTTGGTCCAATATGATTTCCAATCACTAAAGATGAGCTATAGGGAAGTACGAAAGTGGGTTAGTCAATTTCTTAACAATATATCAAGGTAAGTTGTTTGAATTTGTTTTTTATACTAGATATGACAATCTTAATTCTAGGGGTAGTAGTGTTATGCTCTATCATAGTGTGAATGATTCTTGAGAGATTTTCAAAGTTTACTTTAAATTTATTGTTTTCCCAAATAACTCCCCAAGTTATTTGGACAACTTACAATTGTACTTCGACTCTGATGTTTCACATTTTAGGTTGCGTGCACTCAAGTTTGTTTCCTTGGCACATTTCACTTGGCTACAATTCTTCCGCATGCCCATGCACGCCTTCCCTGCATATTCCCTTTGTATTCTTCTCTCCTTCCATTTCTTCCTTTGCACCTTCCTCCTGCATGCCTACTTTCATTCCTAGTATGCCACACAATCCTTGTACGTGCATCCCTTAACTTACCTTCCAATTTGGCTAAGTACCTTACACACCTTCATGCTTTCACACCTTACACTTCTTTTCCTTCCTAATTTTCCTCACGTGCCTCATTCTTCCTTGCTTCCATGCCCTCCTTAGTTGAATGCTTGTGCCCAACTAGCATACATTCTTCCTATAGGTATGCTTCCATTTCTTCTATGCATGTCACCTTCATGTATGTACTTTCTATATTATTTCACCCCTTCTTTTTGTAACTTGTGACTTCTTCCACACTAGTTACTTTTCCATGTCATCAAATTTCAGACTTGACTGTACAACACGTAACCTATTAGAATGCACCAATACGGTACCGAATCCTGATAATGAACTAGTGTGCAACACGTGGTAGAAATGACAAAAAAATGAATAGTTGGCTGAATAATTTAGTCAATCAGTGTGTGCCACATGTCATTGTGTGTCTAGTTTACACTGTAGATCTCTCACAACCATAGCTTCTGCTAGAGTGCTTAGATTCTCACACACCCAGTCTTGTTGGAAAGTTGTTTATGTGGGATACACGTTGGAATTTTCAAAATCAGATTTTGGTAGGATTTGATAGGTGGAAAATAAAGAAAAATATTTCTAGTCATTAATGTATGCATCCAACCAACCTCAACCACTAGATTTCAATCAAATCTTTCCTTCTTCCTTCTTCTATATGCCAAACAGACATGGGGAGGTGCATATGATAGCATTACAAGTGGATTTACAGGAAGTTAGTTCTGGTTTTTAGTGGTTAGAGTTTGAATCTAAGTTTCCCTCCTCTTTCTCCTCATATTCTCTCCTTCTTCTTCTAAAAATTGCAAAAGTTTTGCATTGTAAAAGGATCCTCTTTTTTATAACAGAACCATGTCAAAATGGTGGCTGAATTTCCATAGGTTTCAGACATTATAATTTTTCTCTGCAACATATTCTCACCTCCTATAATGAATGTAAATAACCGTGTGTCCCTTCAAAAATAAAATCATAATTAGTGGCACTTGTGTCTGCTTTTGTCTCATTTTTTTTCATTTCGCCTCTCTTTTTTAATTTTTGGTATGTTATGTGTATTTTTCACTTGCATTCCCCATGTTCATGTGTTTCCATGTGTGGAAATATTCTTGCGTGGTTCTTCTCTAGGGCATGGGAATTTCCTCCCTCTCATGTGATTTCTCCCTTTCCTGGCCCTTGTGGAGAGTGATTGTCCCTTTTTATGGTGTTATTTCCTTCCTTAGTTTAGTTTCCCATTTTTCATGTTCTCCTTCTATCCATGGTCCCTTGGCATTATTATCTTAGTTTTCCATTTCAGAATTAGGAGTAATAGTAGCAGTAGAAAGAGGTAGAGGAACTAGCCTTCTCCAGAGATCCGTATCAAGTGCGCAAGGTCCCACAACTTGGAGATATATATATTGTTGTCTCAAACAACTCAGTTCCTTAGATCTGAGACATGGGTGCACATTTGATAACCAACAATTTATGGCATTCCTAATGGGATGAGTTTGAAGAGATATACATCTTCATCTTAGCAATTTTGGTGTATTATTGTTGATATCCAACCTTTGAAGGCATCCTTCAATACATCTGGTGACTCCACTGATTCAAACACATCCATTATTTCATTCATAGACTAGTTTCCCCTCCATTCATTCATTCATTTCTCCTTTCCCATTATTACATTTTCATTTTTGAAATTGTGTAATCATGAATTCTTTCCCTTCCTAAAACTCTCATTTGCAGGAACATAACTATTTACCTCCATCCCCAAAGTTTCAAAATCCTCCTCCAAATTAGTTCTTTGAGCCCTATTAGCCTGAACATGCATATAACCCACCCTCTACTGACCCATATGGTTATTTTTCTAACCAAAATGTTTATGAAGAACATGCTTATGTAGATGATGGACGACAACTCCATGGATGAAGTTGATTTTGAGATGCAAAGTACAAAAAATAGAGATGGATATGATGTAGCTCAGAGTCAAGTTCTCCATAAAGGTGGATAGAGTTGGCTACAAGGTTCCTTGTCCATGGGCCGACCTTATACTAGGCTGGTTTAGCGCCTAACATAATCTTCATTTTCTTACTGAGATGCTACCCCCCAAATCACTAGAGTGGGTGGAGTTAATGGAGGATAAAAAATATGGAGCTGGGAGTAACCCTATCAATGGGGCAAAATTTGAACTATAATCGTACAGTGCTCCAACTCGTCCAAGCCAACCTATATTATCTCAGCCCATGTTAGTGTGATGCCCATATTCCTTGATATCTATGCTTTGATTCCACTGAGAAATTCATTGCCTCCATCCTCTTCACTTTCCACTTCATTTCCTTCATTTCTCTACGTGCATGGCCTCACACCTTGGTGCACATGTGCCTTCTATGCCTTATGTTCCCATCCTCCCGTTTCCTTTTGAGTCCCCTCTTTCTAATTGTGCTAAAAATGAAAAACCCCTTACTTGAGGTGCCATCCCCAACCAACGTCATCATGTTCGACGACTACATAACAATTGAAGAATGGTATGAATCTAATATGACTCCTGATTGGGAAGATGAAATCATCAGGGTGCCCTATTTCAAGTGAAAAGATAATTAGTGTCACAGAGGGCAGTAATTTTGGAGGAGACATCATTGTATTGTAGAGGCAGAATCAATGTGCGACCCAGCCTACAAACACTCCCCTTTATGAGGAGAGTCTACAAGAAAATACCATCTGTGGGATCAAACTTCAAAATAGTGGTTGGAAAACCACAAGGATCATAGTCATGCCCTGATTAGATATTTGGCTAGTCAAGAGCCAAAGACAAAGTTTCCACTGGTCATGATCATTTTAGAGCATGAGGTTGAACTTTAGTGTGCTAAAGTTCAGCAATAATGCCTCCCTAACTTCAAATGCAGAGCAACTAAAGGAGGGTGTTCATTCTGTTTTTTGCTGATACTTTGAAGAGGTTGAAAGAATATCTGTAAGGTAGTTTTTCACTACCCTGTTTCCAACCATGTCCAACGCCAAATAAAATTGGTTACATGGTCATAATTTGTGAGAAAGGGAAGCTGCTTCTTCCTTCCTGTTGCAGGTTTTACTTAAGCACCATTTGCCTCTCAGTTTGTATAGGGTAGAGTGTTAGGTTTTCTCTTCAGTGAAACAAGTGTTTCACACACACTCTACAAGTTCCCTTCTAGAACATGTGTATGATTCTTCATCTTTTGTAAATAGTTGTTATGTTCTATCTTGGTGTGTTTCCTATGGTGCTATTTCTCTTTCCTGTTTACGTGCCGCTTGCCCGTTTTCTGCTTAGGGATGGTAGTTCAATCTTTCAGCAAGAGGCAATTCTAATAATCCACAGGAACCATTTTCCACTCTCACAAAACCAAGCCTGAAGATGCTTCACATGGAAGAGTATCAACAGTTGTAGTTAAGAGTTCAAACAGTCCTTCAAGTGGCTTCACAGATGCTCTTCAATTTCCAGATCAGGTATTCAAAGTTCCAGCCCTTGAATCCATGCCCAATTGATGCTTATAAGGATACTAGTCTCTTTATCTAACATGCAGATTGCCCCTGAAATTCATCAAAACTATTATCCCAAATAACTCACCTAGTTATTTGGACAACTTACATTTCATTTTAAATCTAATGTTTTACATTTCAGGTTGCACATACTCTGGTAGTTCCTTGGCTCCATGGTATAGATGTACTTCTTATGGGAACAAATCCTTGCATGCCCTTCTTGCTGTCTCCCATTTGCATCCCATTCCTTTGCGTGCATCTTGTGCTTGCTTCATGTGCTTCCCCTTCCCTTTGCATATGTACTACTATCACCTTTTATTCTCCCCTCTGTGCACCTTCCTCCTTTGTACAACTCACTTTAATTCCTAGCCTATCGTGGAACTCCTTACCCATGCACACTTGCTGAATTGCCCTTCAAAATTAGTTAAATCCTCTGCATGTCTTCACATCTTGCGCAAACCTTGCACTTCTTACGTTCCTAGTTCACCTCGTGCAACCCTTTCTTCCTTGCTGCCGTGCCTTCCTTAGTTGAATAGCTCATGCCCCACTCGCATATTTGATTGATACATGTATGCTTCCATTTATTCTGTGTGCATTCACCTTCACATGCGTGCCTTCTATAGTCTTACACCTCACTCTTCCACGCGCATGCACTTTGTGCTCTACTTCCAGTCCCTTCTATGCCACAACAGCAGGAGTTAGAATTTAGTTTGCTACATTTAACCTGTCAAAGCATGAACTAATTAGGGTGCCAAATCCTGACAACAAACAAGAGTTTTGACACGTGGCAGAAATGAAAAAATCAGATGTACAATTGGCCGATGATTTAGTTAATCAACACGCACCACATGTGTCATCGTGCGTGTCTAGTTTGCATTGTAGATCTCTGACAACCATAACTTCTACTACAATGCTTAGATTCCTGTGTGCCCTGGTCTTATTTTAAAGCTTGTTGACATGGGCTACACTGTTGGAATTTTTAAAATCAGATCTAAGAAAGATTTGGTAGGCAGAAAAAGAAGGAAACATATCTCAAATCATTAATGCATGCATCCAATAGATCCTAACCACCCTAAATTTCTACAGATTTGGTCTCCTTCATTCTTCTACACATGCTAACCAGACTTGGGAAGGCACATCTAACATCATTACATGTGGATTTGTAGGTAGTTATTGCTTATTGTTGGTGGTTAAAGATTCAAATCCAAGTTTCCCTCTCTCTCTCCTTCATTCTTCTATAAATCTAAGAGAATTTTTCATTAAAAAGGATCCTCTTTGTTATAATGGTATAATGTCAAAATGGTGGTCAACTTCCCATGGGGTTTAGACCTTAAATTTGGTCTCTATAATTTCTTCTCACCTCCTTCCATGAATGTAAATGACTATGCATCACTTAAGTAATAAAATCAGGTTTTTTGGTACTTATGTCTTCCCTTTTCTCATTTTCTTGCATCTCATTTCTCAGTTTGCATTTTATAGTATGTTTTGTGTATTTCCCACTTGTAGTCCCCATGTTCATGTGTTTTCACATTTGGAAATTTGTCTATGTGGTTCTTGTCTATGGCACATGCATATCTGACATCTCTTCTATGCTTTCTCCCTTTCATGCCCCTCGTGGAGAGAAATCGACCCTTTTATCTGGTGTTATTTCCTTCCTTATTTTAGTTTTCCATTTTCATGTTCTCCTTCTATTTATGGTCCCTTGGAATTATTAGCTTAGTTTTCCATTTCAGCATTAGGACTAGTAGTAGTAGTAGCAGTAGAAATAGGTAGAGGAATTGGCCTTCTTTGGAGATCTGTCTCAAGCGCGCAAGGTCCTACAACTTGGAGACAGTTCCATTGTTGTCTAAAACAACTTAGTTCCTTGGATATGAGACATGGGTGCACATTTGACAACTAATTTTTTTTGAAGAGCCTATTCAAGGATCTATGTTCTCAAGGTTGGATGATACTGTTGGCGAGAAAATTTGTCGAGTGGACAAGTTTGTGGGTTTCTTGCCAATGCTTTGGGAATCAACATCCCTCTACTTAAACGGTGTAAATTATATATTTGCATGTGCATCCAAAGGTGGATTTTATTGGTGGTATTTTTATCGGGGATCCAATAGGGGTACTCCACTGACCCTGTAGAAAAGCTAGAAATTTCTTACTAGAGAGTACTTTGCGAGAAAAGGGGAAGGGACTATGAAAAATAAAGGAGGGGATTAATGTCATGGGTAGAAAATTAGATTCCCACTCCCATTAATCATAAAGTTCCAACATGCATTAAATTTAAGAAGAAACAACCCTACAAATGGCACTAAGACCAATTACGAATTATGAGCACAAATAATTAGTAAATCCCTCAGTCAAAAAAGGATTTAAACTCCTTATTGTATTGATGCTTGATTATAAATTGTACATAACAAGAATAGAGGAATATAATTATGGGAAAATAGAATAATTTTAGTTATCTCTTTGTTCCTTCATAAGAATTACTCTCTCATGAGATTACAAGTTGACAACTAGCTAAGACGAATCCCAAATGAGGGGCTCATTATAATTTATAGAAGAGAGATGCCTCTTCATCTTCCTAATAACACTTCATATTCCTTTTTCTAACTTTAGACTATTACTATTCCTAAGAAAATATTAAGTCCCTTTTATATAATCAAGGTGACTTAATTTACATCATGTTTCTAATTTTTTTTTCAAATAACTCAAAGGCATATCAAAAAGTGTAAACCCCAATGAAGGATTAGAACATTTGAAGAGAGAGTAATTTAAAGGGAGGAAGAGAGGAGAGAGAGAATGAAGAATAAGGGGGTAATAATGATGTTGATGATGAAAGACCCGCCTCCAATAAAGTTCACAGTTCCTTCCAGATGGCTTAATGGAATGCCCCAATGTGATGACCTTTGAACCCCTAAACTATTTGCAGCTTGAGAATATCCTTTGGATGGTTCAAGGACACCTTGAGCTAAGTTTTCAAAAACACTTGTTAAATGACTTCAATGATGACCATGAACACTGACTCATTAAAATCCTTTTCGAAGAGATAATATTTCAGAATTGATCTTGTCAAGTTAAATGGAATTTTTTCACTAATGATCAAAATTACTAACCTGTACATGTTACACATGTTCCCTGAATGATGAAGTGAGTATCGAAAGACACTGATGAGTACCCTGATATGGATGTCAAATGCCTTATGATAAATTCCTATGAGTATCCCGTATGATGATTTTGACCCTATTAATCATCCCTCTATGTGTCATTGTGCCAAAACTTCCCTTTGAGCATGAATTACCATTTATAGCAAGTTCATGTTGATGTGTAATAATAGAAACCCTAATTTTTTAAAATTCAATGGATTGAAGTTATCAGTGTGATTGTATAACATGGAGCTTTTCCCAAAGTGCGGGACTTTACAAATGGGAAATCTCTCTAGAGAAATTTCATCTTCCTATTCCTATATCTATCACCACTCACCATCTTACAGAGAAATAATCTAAATCCTATCCTAAAATTTCAAGGATACAAAGAATAAGGGATGCAAGTAAAGTAAAACCTAATTCTAATGGAGGTGATACACCAATAAGGAATGCTAAACACTTAATTTTTATGGATATGAAAACAAAAAATGAGATTGATAAGGATGGGTACACACCACATATCAATAAACTACTATGAATCCATTCACCAATAAAAAAAAATCATTAAACATGTGATACAATCCAACATGCACAGTTAACCAAAGTTGTAATGAGAGATCAGAAAGATGCAAATAACATAGAAGAGGGTTAAAACTTATCCACAAATCTATATTATTGCTCCACAAATTGATGCAATACATGACAATGGCCAAGAGGAAATTTTTTTTAATACAGTTTGAATGGAATGTTTTAACACCAAAAATTCACTTATAGACAAGAGAAGGGAGGGTGCACATAAAAATTATCCAACATTAGAACAATACCCATCATAAAAATTTATAGAAGAAGATTTGAAGGAGAGGAGAGAGAAATTAAATCCTGAATTACTCCAAAATCCTCCAAAAATCATTTTTTAATCATGTGATGAGTTCATTAAGATATTAAAAATATCCTTTTTCATTAATGGTTTTCCTCGTGCTTGAAGAAATTAAATGTGATTACACCCCCTATCCAGTCTGGCTCCTATAGTCTCATGATGACCCTACCTTCATTAATGTCTCTCACCTACCACTTCATGTCTGCCATTTTCAAAGGTTCAAAAAACCAAAAATCCAAAATCCCATGTTTCCATACTATAGATCCCAAAAATACCTTTCTGATGACTATAAATTTGTAAGAAACAGATGAGTACATTAGAATATATCACAATTTTCTCCTTGATGCTTCAATAGGATTTTTCCTGTATTTGACCTTCTAGAAACTAAAATTGGTCTTAACCATTGTATTCTTCATTAAATCCCCTTTCCAGAAAATGCAAGTTTTTCCAATTTGAATAAAAATTGCATGAGATATCTCAATTTGAAATTCGGGAAAATTATTATTTGTAGGTCACCACCGAGCCATTTCTCTAGCTCATCGAGCCATTTCAGACATTGTCAAACTACATTAGCATGTTGTGTTGGTTTCTTCCACGCCGATTTGGCCTCCTCCCACTTTGAAAAAAACCTCAAGTCCCACCATGTTTAAAACCTCAACACAACCTGATGCGCTATGTAATTACCTTGTATTTGGGCTTTCGCAGCCCACCTCTTTGGAGTCTTGACCTTATCTGCTTTGGGTTTCTCATTACATTGATCCCAAAAATGACCCCCAAAGCTAACCTATGAAACTGAGTCCCAAACCCAAAATTTGAAACTGAGTCCCAAACCTAAACCCTGTGATAACCCCAAAGATGTGCTTTGACCTTTCGAGCTTCAACACTTTGGTCATTGAACTTTCCCTTCACACTTCTTCACCATCGAGATCCTAATAAACAAAACCCCGAAATCCCAAAAAGGGATTGGGTTTCCATGTTTCATTTATGCTAACAACTCAACTAATTCATCTTTTCTAGCTCACTCAGTACAAAACATATTCACCTCACCCCACATTTATTTGTCCCTACTGTGACTTTTTTGAGCATTGATTTGCATCCACGCCTCACCAAGACGAGCCTCCATTTTTGTTATAATCTTGGTCAATTCAAGCATTTCAGTGAACCTCATTCACCACTTCCATGAGATCAGTTAGGTTGATCTAATACTTATGTGCCACTTGAATTCCTATCTTCTCTAACACTTTAATAGCCAAGTCATCCCTTCAGTTGTTCCTCTGTTGATGCTGACTAAGCCATGCTTCTTAACTCAACCCTTCACCTACTAGCTTGCTGAAGAGAGTTCTTCACCCTCTGCATGCAGTACTTCAAGCCAGCTTAACTCAACCATGCCTTAACCTTTTCTAACTCGGTGATCCATTCTCTCTTTCCCTACCAATGTAGACCCCTCATCTCGCCAAGCTACTCACAAAGTAGCTTGGCAAGTTGTTTTCTAACTCGATTGGCCCTTTAATGCAAAATGAGGACTTTTGATTTTTTCGAGCCTAATTTTATATTTTTCCAAATTTTTTGATGGATGAGAGGGGAAAGGTTTCCTAGAACACAAAATGTTAAATTTTTTTGTCATGGTCCATTTTTCCTCATTTTTTTGTGGTCGGAGGCCATTTTTGCACTGTAATGGGAATATGATCCTGAGATGGTCATGAATGGCCAGATTACATCCTGGATGTTCCAAAACACTTGCAATTTCTTCACAGGACTTTGAAAACACATGTATCCCCTCTTTAACCTATAAGGCCCACTTGGGAGCTTAAGATTACTTTGGGGCTCTTTTGGGCAATTTTTCCCATGGGGGTACAAATTGTCAAAAAATTGGCAACTCGTGGGGAAATCTACCTGCTAGATTTTTCTAAACCAGTATCCTAAGCATATTCATTACGCATGGAGTCACTATATACCTATAAATTGATCCCAAGACTATTTTAAGTCAAAATCTAGAGGCCTCCTGCACACCGCTCAACCTGCTCTACCAATTGCACTCTCAATTTTCATAAGAAAATATTGAAACTAATATTTGTGAGAGTAGAAAATTGCCTTGTTCAAAGATTTTCACTTGTTTCTCTCTGCAACCCTATTATGCAAAACTGAAATGGATTGTCCCAAAACTTGATTCTACCAAATATGAAGCACACAAATACCAATTTCTTGGCATGTATTGCATGTTGCAGAATTTTGAATAAGATAATTTTCAAGTTTTTACATCATGGAACTTTATTAAATTTGGATTTTTATCCTTCTTTTGAAAGTTCCACACTTCGATAAGATGTTAGAGGATGTTTTTTTTATTTGGTGGAGGCACTTGGAAGTTCACCTGTGATTGGCCTTGAAGGACTTGAAGAATGAAAACTCATTAAAATCAACCCTTAACCTGATTTTAGTTGCTCTACATTTGTTTTCTTTTGAGATTTGAAAGTCTTTGTCACAATTATGAACTTTTCCTGCTATAACATTTCATTTAGGAGGCACATTGAACTGTACAATGATACAACTTAGGAGAAACCAAAACTCGTGTTGAATCACTTAGGGAAATTGAAACCTAACCTAAAACAAGACAATGTGCGTACACACTTAGAGGAATTGAAAAGCCTAAACTAATATTTACAAGGGTGATACTTTTCCTTTTTAGTGGAAATGTTTAAGATATATTTCGTTGACTGGAATTGGAAGTTCCTCTCCATCCAATGTATAAAATTGGAAGGCATTGATACTTTTACATCCTATGACCATGTAGGGGCCACTCCAAATGACATCAAACTTGGAATTCCTACCTCTTGATCTACATCCCATTTTAGAACTAGGTACCCCTCTTGGAAGGTCCTTAATTTTAATTTCTTATCAAACCATCTCTTGACTAGGGCCTGATCTTTATCAATTGATTGTATTGCATGCTCTCTTATTTCTTCCAATTCCATCATCTTAGTATAACTAGCTTCCATTGGTTCAAATTTTGTAACATTCCCATTTTAAGACATTAGAAACAAGGGAATTTTTTTATACATAATATTCTCTGTTCTAAATAATCATAACGTATAACACACATTCCATGCCAATCAATCTCATAACAGATACCCATATACAGTTGTAAATGAATTAATGAGCTACCAATCTCCTATTTCATGACTTGATTAACAACTAATCTCTCATGTTAACTTAAGTATTGAATACTTAATGTATACATATTATACCTAGTTCTCGTACCCTGTTTTGGGTACTGAGTGTTCTGATTAAGAAACATATCTGAATATTTGTTACCAATATTCATCTAAAATCACATTCCTTAAACTAGGTGACGTAGGACAATGCAACTACTAGCTTGCGATATTTTGGCCAATCATTTCCAACATACTATTCATGTTACTATTCCTAGATGGCATACTTTCCTAATCAGAATACATCCTTCACCCCACTCATCTATTATCTAGAATGGTCTTCACTAACTTCAATCAGTCCACTTGTCCAAGTTTTGGCCTAGGGTATATATTCATACCCAATCAACCTAAGTTGATTGGATGTTCCTAGTTATCCTAAGTCATTTTGAGTCACTTCCTATGCTAAACCATAACTCTAATCTGACCTAGAGAGAAACTAAGTTCAAGTCCAAATTTGTGTATGTCTAGATGAACTAATGTTGAAGGGTGTTGAAACATGTCAAATGTAACCATGTATCCTCATGAAGAGCCAAGTCTTCATGATTGTACAATTCTATAGTTAGCATGTGCCAACATCCAACATAACTACTTCATCACGACGTACACACCTCAAAGCATTCATTTCCACTTAACTAGCTTAGGATTACAATTCAGATTACTGAAACCTTACATAGCCCTAATTCTAACAACCTTTAAGGTTTCCTTTCTCATTTGAGTTGGTTAAGTAATATGGAACTTCATATACTAAAGATTTCTTTATGTTCAATTAATTTTTTTGCTTAACATGCAATTAATTGAAAATATAATCAAAATCTATCATATGATTTAATTAATGTGTCTCAAATATAAAATACTTCATAATTATGAAGTCTAAATGGTTATCGAACTCTTATATCATTCATTTATTTTACTTCCTTTTGAGAAGAGGAGAATCTTTCTCATTATGGTTAAGTATTAGGATTTATTATACCCATATCCAATTCAAACATCCAAAAATTATAACTATACGTTCATATCATCATAATTAACCATTCAATATTAAGTAAAGAACCTCAATACATACAACTAGTAAGTTGCATTTAAGTAATGGAAATTTTACTAATTCCCATTCATCCGGGAAATTGAATGACATCAGAAATAAGGATCCAATCATATATGAATAACAACATTAAGGATATGATTACGGATTTTCCTTCTTATTATGAATAAGAGAATAGACTTAATCAATATAAGTAACTTCAGTCTTTTCAATTCATCGAAATAAAATAAGCATGTTACAAAAGTTATGCATTACTGACATATTTCATGTCAATCAGCATAAAGGTCATTTAGGAATACAACTTTTCTTCCTTCAATACATTTCAATAATAATTAGAATTATCTACAATGGTCTGGACTTTTTTAATTCAACCAATACATCATAAAATTTATTTCCTTCCTTTATCACTTATGAAGTCCATTTGCAAAAATTGCTAGCACGGGTCAGTTCATCGAACGGAGCATGATAAAAACTAAGCATTAAAATGAAATACTTTCAACTAACTATTTCATTAAACCAAATTTTCTTTAATAAAATAGTGAGGTTAAGCAGACACATAAATCATAGTAATAACAACCATAAAAGAAGAACAATTAATCAATTTGAATAACATTCAAAGAAATTTCATGATGTAATCAACAATCTACAACATGTTATCAGATAAATACAGTTCCATCCAATACACTTATCCATATCAAATAAAAGTACCTTCTAATTATTTCCTTCACAAATCATCTTAATTAGAAATACAAATGCAAATAAGAGTCTCACACATCAGATGTGGCATCCTAATCCCAAATGCAAGGAATAGCCTAATTTATCAAGTTAGACCATATATCAACATTAAGGTAGAATTTAGTTAATGTAAAACATCTCACATTAGTCTTCTACCACAAATATAAAAAATCCTTAACACAAGTTAAGAGAACAAGCAAGTAGCAATGATGACTACTCAAGGCATTAAGGATAGTAGTGCAACTGATCCAATTAAATCTAATGACCAGCTTTACCCAAAAGAAGGACGACTATAATGAAACAGTAAGAGATTCCTATATAATTCAGGTAGCCTAAAGCCCCATACACTACTTCAGAGAAGAGAACACAACCCATATCATCCTATTATTTAAAAAGGGTAGTGGTCAGAATTCACCTCAAAGAATGAAAGAGAAGGAGTCAAATGTCATGATTAGAAGGGAATTCTGACATTCTAACATATGGGGAGAAGTTCACAAAGGACAATTTAGACCCTTCACTACTTCCCAAAATCCTTATAAAAGAAAACACATAAAATAAAAGATCAACAGAATGTGTGACTTTTCTAGTTGAAACAGATTTTAAAATGGTTTCCCAACATGGACAACCAATGACTGTGATATTGAACCCATATCAAAAAGGAGATGCAATGAAAAAAGTTGCAAAATCACATGCAGATAATTACAGTCCCCAACAATCACTCCAAGAATTCAATGTTTCAGTCAAGATCCATAGACTGACCAATTCCTCTAAGATGGAAATAAAAAAATCACCGAGACAGACTCTTAATCGAATCCTCACAGAGGTGAGAAAAATACATCCTATGAAAGGACAAAGAATATTCCTTCATGATTCGATTCCAAGATGTTCTAGCCCAAGATTTACATAGCTTAGGTACAGGCATATAAACTATCAACAAAATTATTCTATCCAATCTTGCTCAAAGATCAAGAAATGGAAGAGTCTAGAAAACCCCTTATTCAGAACCAATTTTGATAGTTTAAAAAACAAGAAATGACAACTGTAAGTTCAAGAAGCATCCTTAAAGTTCATGATATCCCAATCATGAGGGGTTTAACAAGTTTAATCAAGCAATATACTCAAGAGATTAACCCAGTTTAGGGATAGTTAAACAAAAACAAACAACATCTACTTCAACTAGGAAGAGACAACGAGAAAAAAATAAAGAAAGCTCAAATAGAGCTATAAGGATAACCTAGCATCGACTCTGAAAAAACCGACCCTCATAATGTCCCCAACCAATAGGTTCTCACCAATGTAACATTTAGATCAGTACTTGAGAACTTAAGAAACACAATATACATATAAGATTAGAAGAATGACTTTAAACACGAGAATCCCCATAAAGATTGCCTCAAAATAAAATTTCCCAAGAAACAAATAACCCATAGTTTCCTTAAAAGAACCAAATTTGAGTACTTAGTTTAAACTGAAAAGTTTAAAGAAGTAATAAAACCTTCACTCTTGTTTCTATACAAGAAGAACCCACAAAAATAAAGATTCCAAACATTCAATAACTGTCTAGCTTCCATCGCATATTGAATCCAAAGAATAGATAGAGTATATAGAGAGTTAAATAAGAAGGCACACATTTACTATTTCTATATAAAAATTCAAGCTCACACAACTTAGAATCCAATCATGCATATTCATACAATTCCAACAGGAGAATCAAAACTTTGACAAAACAAAGAAGTGATAACAAAGGGTATTCATTTATGTTCTGACCACCCAAACTACCATTTGGTTTGAAACTTGAAGCACACATTATTTCCATAAAAATCCATCTTCAAACAAATAAGAAAGAAGCACACATGTACTTCATTACTCATATCACCACAAGATTTAAGGTGGGTTTCAACATCAAATAAACAAGAAAACAACTTAATGACTTCTGTTCCAAGCAGAGATTCCTTAATCAGAGAATACAGAAAAGAATCAAACAAGGAAACCAAATAACCATCACAGAAATGAAAACCCATTTATCTCAAGATATCGTAGTTGTTTTAATGAAGACACTTAGAGAAAAGTAGAGTAGCTTAATGGATAGAGTCTATCATGCCTGATAGTGATTTTGTCGGTTCGAAAAATATTTCCAGTCGAGCCTTCACAACTCCTCCAAAACAAATCAACAACCAAAAAATTCTTCCTCAAATTCCTCATATACTTCAATTAGATCGAAAATAGTCCAAGAGAGTTAAAAATAACAACAAACTAAAAATATAACTTCTGGTTTGGAGAACCAAATAGCTCCATGCAGAGAAAAACTCGGAATGCATGAAAGACCAAACAACACCCAAAAAATCTGCTCTCATGGTTTCCAAGGTGGTTTGTTCACCAAAAATGATAACAATTAATTTCATTAATTTCCATTCTCCCCCCTTAATTTCCATCTGGCACTTGTATAGGCTTAACCATGATTATTCGTGGGTCTTATACTTGCAAGGAATTCCAATTTAACACATGTGATAAATTTAAAATGTATTTCTTAAGAAAATAAATATGGAAAACATCATATATTCATGAAAAAGTAGGAGGTAATGCTAAATGATAAGCTACAGGGTTGATTACTTCAACAATTTCAAAAGGTCCCACATAACGAGGTGATAACTTGGCAGCCTTGCCAAAATTTATAGAACTCTTTTTTGGTTTAACTTGAAGAAAGACCCTCTCACCAAGTTCAAATTTCCTATCTACCGGCTTCATGTCAACATAACTCTTTTTCCTATCTGTTGCTTCTTTCAAGCATTCACGAATCATTTTAACTTGTTGTTCCATTTCCGTAAGGATTTCAGGTCCAATTACCTCTCTATCTGCAATGTTGTCATAACTAACAGGGGTTTTACATTTCCTTCTATATAATGATTCAAAAGGTGTCATCTTTAGAGAGGTGTGATATGTGTTATTGGATGCAAACTCATGTAATGGAAGGTACTCTTCCCATTTATACTGCTGATCTATAAAATACATTCTTAACATATCCTCTAAAACTTGATTAACTCTTTCAGTTTGTTCATCTGTTTCTAAATGATACGCAGAATTGAAATTCATCTTAGTTCTTAAAGCTGTGTTAAGTGTTTGCCAAAACCTTAAAATCATTCTTGGATATTTATCAGATATGATTAATTAAGGTACTTCATGTAATCTAAAAATCTCATGAACAAAACTTTTTGCTAAAACAAGTGAATCATCCTTAAGATTACCAATAATAAAGTTTGCTACTTTGGCTAGTTTATCAACAGCAACTAGAATAACATCATGCTTATTTCTTGATATAGGAAACCCTTGTACAAAATCTATGCTTATCACTTGCCATTTGTACTGTGGTATGTTGTGAGGGTACAATAAACAAGTTGGATGCATATGTTCAGCTTTAACATGTTGACATTTTAAGCAATGTGTCACAAACTCAATTACATCCTTTTTCATCCCCTTCTAGAAATATTGTTTTTTAATATCATCCAACATCTTTGTAATACCAGGGTGTCCAGAAAAAGGTGAATTGTAAAATTGAACTAATAATTTCTTTCTTAAATACTTTAGCAAAGGTACGTAAACCATGTTTTCAAATCGTAATATTCCTTCATTATCAAAGTGAAAACCTATATATCTCTCATCATTTGTATTTGTAGCAAGTGTTGTTCTTACTTGCTGAAAATAAGAATTAGATTCAATAATTACTTCATCTTTGAAATGAGTTCTCAATGTTATAAGAGCAGAAATGTGCTTCCTACAACTTAGAGCATTAGCTACCCTATTATCCTTGCCTTTAATGTAACTTATGTCAAAGTCATATTGCAATAAAAACTCTAACCATCTTTGATGTCTTGCATTCATATTTGGTAGAGTAAAAATATACTTCAGTCCAAAATGATTAGTTTTTAATTCAAAAGGTTTACCAAGTAGGTAATGCCTCCAAACTTGAAGTGCATGAACAATGGTAGCAATCTCTAGATCATGTGGAGCATAATTCAGCTCATGTAACTTAATTTTTCTAGTTTTGTAAGCTATGATATGATCATTTTTAAACAGAATACCTCCAAGACCCTCCCCAGATGCATCTGTTACAACAGTAAAGTCTCCATTAGGGTTAGGTACAACCAAAATAGGTGCTGAAGTTAACTGATCCTTCAAAGTTTTAAATGTAGATTCACATTTCTCATTCCACACAAATTTCTTATCCTTTTTGTACAATGAAGTTATTGGTGTAGCAACTTTGGATAAATATTTAAAAAATTTCCTATAGTAACCAACAAGACCCACGAAGCTTCTAACTTCATGTACATTCTTTGGTGCATGCCACTCATTTATAGCTATAATTTTAGAAGGATTTACAACTATTATATTTTTTCTTATAACATGACCCAAATAGTGCACTTCCATGTCATAGAAAGAACATTTAGATAACTTACCAAATAATCATCTTTTTCTCAAGATTTCCAAGACTATCTTCAAATTCTCATGGTGTTCTTCCATAATTTTAGAATAAATGATAATGTCATCCAAGAATACAAGCACAAATTTGTCCAAGTGTTCTTTAAAAATATTGTTCATTAAATTTATAAAATTTGCAGGTGCATTTGTTAATCCAAAAGGTAAAACCATGAATTCATAATGTTTATACCTTGTTCTAAAAGTTTTTTTATGAATGTACTCATCCTTAATTCATAACTGATGATATCCCAATCAAATATCTATCTTATAATATAACGATTCTCCACGCATCTTATCAAATAGGTCATCAATTCTCGGAAGTGGATATCTATTCTTAATTGTTGCATTGTTTAAAATTCTATAATCAATACACAATCTAAGCATTCCATCTTTATTTTTCACAAAAATTACCGGTTCTCCCCATGGTGAAACACTCAGTCTAATCAAAACTTTAGAAAAAAGCTCTTGCAACTATGCCTTAAGCTCTACCAATTAAATAGTAGTCATCTGATAAGGTGCCTTATAAATTTCACGTTTAACACCCTGAATCTCTACTATTTTTTACAGGTCATCTAAACAACTAATATGTTTTTTAAAACAATTCAATTTTGCTTTATGCTCAGCTAGCCAATTAACACCTATGATTACATCGTGAGACTCCAAAGGAGCAACATAAAGATCAAATTCTATGGAAAAACTAGGTATGTTAAGGACTGTTCGAAAAAGATACATACTAACTGTATGAACAACATTATTCCTATAATGTATAGTCCATGATTTATCCATTTTTCCAACTTTTCTTTTTAATTTTTATGATACTTTACTAGAAATTAAACATTCAGTAGCTCCCATATCAAAGAGAATAGTTATAAGTATGTCAAATAACTTACTCGGAACTTCTATGGGTGTGGCTTGTTTGTCAGCTACTGCAGCGTGTATCTTGTGCTACTGATTACAGTCATCCCTTTTCAAAGAACATTTCTTTGTGTAATGATCCTTGCCAAAATTGTAACATCCTCGTACAGGGCCCTTTTTAGGCTCAAATTTATTCCTAGCCTTAAATTTATCATTCAGACCTCCATAGGACTTTTTTCTGTTATTAGTGTTCTTGACAAAGTTATTGTGTACATTAGTAGTAGGCTTGATTTTTGTTGTTTTATTATTATTATCAACAAAAAATTACTTTTCATACAAAAATTCTTCCATTTTCCTTTCTTAGGTGCCAGAGATGATGAAGAAGAGTTGGGAACTTTCTTTCTTACTTCCTCCTTATGAGTAGAAATTACCTTTAATTTTTGTTCCTTCCTTATAGATTTTTCAACAAACCCTTCCATAGTGGTTGGGCTGTGAACATCTACCTCTCCCTCTATAATGGGATTCAATCCCATGATGAACTTATGTATCCTAAACTTCTCATTAGTTTTAAACTAAGGTACATACTTAAGGTGTTTAGTAAACCACTCTCGCTACTCTGTTACTATTAAATTTCCTTGGGTTAAGTTCTGAAACTCAGTCATTTTCTAATCATAGTAAAGTTTTGGCATCCATCGTTGCCTAAAATAACTTTTAAATTAATCCCAAGTAGTATTGGTTTCATCAATGTTCAACTCATCCTTACGGTTTTTCCACCATGAAGATGCTTCATGGGAAAGCTGATATGCACCCCATATTGCTTTTGTTTCCTCTGAGAAGTTTCTTATTGCAAAGTACTTATCTATTTTTCTGATCCAATTCTCATATCCATCTCCTAATGTGGTTTCATCAAACTTACGTGGACTTATCCTTTTTATATCATTAGTGAGTTCAGCTGCTAGTCTTGCCTTTTTATTTTCTAGCTGATTTGGCATGTTTACATTGTTATTATCAACAAACAAATTTCCAAAATTGGTGTTGTCTGTAGAAGGTGGCTCATTATCACTAAAAACATATTCTTCCTCCTCATTTCCCATTACTTTTTGTTCAAGTATAGTCAAATAATCTCTTGTGTCCAACAGGACAACAAGGATCTCATCAAGCTTTTGGGTAGTTGCTACTTCTTCACTAGGTGGTGGGTGGTTTGCAACATTTCCTCTTATCCTAACCATTTTCTGTTAACAAGAAAATTTAATTTTTATCAGATTATGGACACAATAGCTCCAAGAGTTGTAACCTTCATCTTTGATAACAAGACGTAACATTCTCATTTTAAGACTTTAGAAACAAGGGAATTTTTTTTATATATAATGTTCTCTATTCTAAATAATCATAACTTAGAACACACATTCCATGCCAATCAATCTCATAACAGATAACCATATGCAGCTGTAAATGACTCAATGAGCTACCGATCTCTCATTTCATGACTCGATTAACAAATGATCTCTCATGTTAACTTAAGTATTGAATACCTAAAGTATACCAAGTATACTTGGTTCTCTTACCCTATTTTGGGTACAGAGTGTTCTGGTTAACAAACCTATCTAAATATTTGTTACCAATATTCATCTAAAATTACATTCCTTAAACTAGGTGACATAAGACAATGCAACCAGTAGTTTACGATACTTTGGCCAAATATTTCCAACATACTAATCATGTTACTATTCCTAGATGGCATACTCATCTATTCAGAATGTGTCCTTCACCCCACTCATTTGTTATCTAGAATGATCTTCACTGACTTCAGTCGGTCCACTTGTCCAAGTTTTGACCCTAATGTATATTAGTGATATAATTTAAAATAGGGAATCACTCGCGATGACCTAGAGTATATAGACATACCCAATTGACCTAAGTCGATTGGATGTGCCTAGTTATCCTAAGTCATTCTGATTCACTTCCTATGCTAAACCATAACTCTAATCTGACCTAGAGAGAAAATAAGTTCAAGTCCAAATTTAGGTAGGTCTAGATGAACCAATGTTGAAGGGTGTTGTAACATGTCAACTGAAACCCTATATCCTCGTGAAGACCTAATTTTTCACGAAGGTACAATTCTATAGTTGGCATGTGCCAACATCTGACAAAACTACTTCATCACGACATACACACCTCAAAGAGGTCATTTCCACCTAACTAGCTTAGGATTAAAATCATATTACAAAAACCTTACATAACCCTAATTCCAACAACCTTTAAGGTTTCCATCCGTATTTGAGTTGGTTAAGTAATATGGAACTTCATAAACTAATGATTGTTTTATGTTCAATTCAATTTTTTGATTAACATGCAATTAATTGAAAATAGAATTAACATCTATCATATGATTTAATTAATGTTTCTCAACCATTCAAGGAATGTATAAGAACCAAAAATAGGTTTTGAAATAAAAGAATTTATAAATATGTAGTCTAAATGGTTATCAAACTCTTATATCATTCATTTATTTTGCATCCTTTTGAGAAGAGAAGAACCTTCCTCATTATGGTTAAGTATTAGGATTTATTATACCCATATCCAATTCACACATCCAGACATTATAACTATATGTTCATATCATCATAATCAACCATTCAAGATTAAGTAAACAACCTCAATACATACAACTAGTAAGTTGCATTTAAGTAAGGGAAATTGTACTAATTCCCATTCATCTAGGAAATTTAATGACATGAGAAATAATGATCCAATCAGATATGAATAACAACATTAAGGATATGATTACGTATTTTCCTTCTTATTATGAACAAGAGAATAGACTTAATCAATTTAAGTAACTTTAGTCTTTTCAATTCATTGAAATAAAATACGCATCTTACAAAACTTATGCATTGCTGACATATTTCATGTCAATCATCACAAAGGTCATTTAGGAATACAACTTTTCTACCTTCAGTACATTTCAATAATAATCAGACTTCTCTATAATGGTCCAGACTTTTTTAATTCAATTAATACATTATAAATGTTATTGCCTTCCTTTACCACTTATGAAGTCCATCAACAAAAATTGTTAGCACAGGTCAGTTCATCGAATGGAGCATGATAAGCACTAAGCATTAAAATGAAATACTTTCAACTAATTGTTTCATTAAACCAACTTTGCTTTAATGAAACCATGAGGTCAAGAAGACAAATAAATCGTAGTAATAACAACCATAAAAGAAGAACAATTAATCAATTTGAATAACATTCAAAGGAATGCCATGATGTAATCAACAATCTACATCATGTTATCAAATAAATACAGCTCCATCCGATACACTTATCCATATCAAATAAAATTACCTTCTAATTATATCCTTCACAAATCATCTTAATTAGAAATAAAAATGCAAATAAGAGTCTCACACATCAGATGTGGCATCCTAATCCCAAAATCAAGGCATAGCCTAATTTATTAAGTTAGACCATATATCAACATTAAGGTAGATTTTACTCAATGTAAAACATCTCACATTAGTCTTCTATCACAAATATAAAAATCATTAACACAAGTCATGAGAATAAGCAAGTAGCAATGAAAAATACTCAAGGCATTAAGGATAGTAGTGTAACTGATCCAATTAAATATAATGACAAGATTTACCCAAAAGAAGGATGACTGTGATGAAACAGTAAGAAATTCCTATATAATTTGGTTAGCCTGAATCCTCATACACTACTTCAGAGAAGATAACACAACCCATATCATCCTGTTATTTAAAAAGGGTAATGGTCAGACTTCACCTCAAAAAATGAAAGAGGAGTCAAATTTCATGATTAGAAGGGAATTCTGACATTCTAACACATGAGGAGAAGGTCGGAAAGGACAATACAAACCCTTCACTTCTTCCCAAACTCCTCATAAAAGAAGAGACCAACAGAATGTGTGACTGTTGTGGTTGAAACATATTTAAACATGGTTTCCCAACATGGACAACCAATGACTGTGATATTGAACCCATATCAAAAAGGAGATGAAATGAAAAAATTTACAAAACACCATGGAGGTAATTACAGTGCCAAATCGTAACTCGAGGACGTCAAAGTTTGAGTCAAGATCCATAGACTGACCAATTCCTCCAAGATGGAAATAAACTAATCAGCGAGACAAAATCTTAATCAAATCCTCACAGAGTTGAGAAAAATACATCATATGAAAGGACAGAGAAGATTCCTTCATATTCAATTCCAAGAAGTTGCAGCCCAAGATTGACATAACTTAGCTACAGGCATACAAACTATCAAAAAAATTATTCTATCTAATATTTCTCAAAGATCAATAAATGGAAGAGTCCAGAAAACCCCTTATTCAGAATTGATTTTGATAGTTCAAAAATCAATAAATGACAACTGTAAGTTCAAGAAGCATCCTTAAAGTTCACAATATCCCAATCAGGAGCTGTTTACAAAGTTTACTAAAGTAAGATACTCAAGAGATTAACCAATTTCATGGACAGTTAAACAAAAACCAACAACATCTACTTCGACTGGGAAGAGATAGCGAGAACAAAATAAAGAAAGCTCAAACAGAGCTACAAGGATAACCCACCATCAACCCTGATAAAGTTGACCCTCATAATGTCCCCAACCAATAGGTTCTCACCTATGTAACCCTTAGATAAGTACTTGAGAACTTGATAAACATAGTATACATATAAGATTAGAAGAAGGACTTCAAACATGGGAATCCCCCTCAAGATTGCCTCAAAATCAAAGTGCCCAGGAAAAAAATAACCCATAGTTTCCTTAAAAAAACCAAATTTGAGTACTCAGTTTAAACTGAAAAGTTTAAGGAAGTAATAAAATCTTCATTTTTGTTTATATACAAGTAGAACCCACAAAAAAAGAGATTCTAAACATTCACTAATTATCCAACTTCCATTGCATATTGAATCCAAAGAACAGATAGAGTATACAGAGAGTTCAAGAAGAATGCACACATTTACTATTTCTATATACAAATTTGAGCTCACACAAATTAGAATCCAAGCATGCATATTCATAAAATTCCAACAGAAGAATCATAACTTCATAAAAACAAAGAATCAACAACAAAGGGTATTCATTTACCTTCTAACCACCCAAACTACCATTTGGTTTGAAACTTGAAGCACATATTATTTCCATAAAAATCTATTTTCAAACAGATAAGAAAGAATCATGCATGTACTTCATTACTCATATCACCACAAGATTTAAGGTGGGTTTCAACATCAAATAAATAGGAAAACAACTTAATGAATTCCTTTCCAAGAAGAGATTCCTCAATCAGAGAATAAAGAAAATAATCAAGTAAGAAAACCAAATAACCATCACAGAAATGAAAACCCATTTATCTCAAGAGAGAAAAGTTGTTTTAATGAAGACACTTAGAGAAAAGTAGAGTAGCTTAATGGATAGAGCCTATCATGCCTGATAGTTCTTTTGTTGGTTCAAAGAAGATTTCCATCCGAGCCTTCACAACTGCTTCTTCTCCAAACAAAATCAACAACCAAAAAATTCTTCTTCAAATTCCTCATATACTTCCTTTGGATCGAAAATAGTCCAAGAGAGTTAAAAATAATAACAAATAGAAAATAAAACTGTTGGTTTGAAGAACCACATAGCTCCATGCAGAGTAAAACTCAGAATTCATGAAAGACCAAACAACTCCCAACAAATCCACTCGCATGGTTTCCAAGGTGGTTTGCTCACCAAAAATGATGACAATTAATGTCATTAATTTCTAGTATCCCACCTAAATCTCCATGCCACCGCCATTCAAAATTGGCGAGTCCAAATTCAAAAAGAACATGCATTGTTTAAATTTAGAGATGGTGCCAGCTAGGATCACCTCCATTTTCCATGCCCTTGTCAAACTGACAGTACGTAATGATCTTAAATTCAAAAATGAAATCAAATAAATGACTTAGTAACCGTCGCCATGCCTTCAACTTGCCATATGACCCCCTTTTGTCCCCTTCTATCCTCACATTAGTTTAGGATAGATATCATTATCTTAGGGTATGACCTTAGGTTAGTTTAGAAAATATTTACCTTAGCTAAATTTTCTACCTTAGGATAGGCTATTCTTTCTACTAATGTAGTATAAGGTAATAGGTTAGAAACATACCTATCATCACCTTAGGTTGTTTCCAAATCCCTAACTTAGAAAACATGAAACTTAGGTTAAGATGCACAATATTAGAGTAGACATAGATATATAGTAGATCTAGTTTACCTTAGGTTATGATTCCGTTAGGATATAGCTTATAGATCTAGGAATTAGGCTTTACCCTCAATAGTCCTGAAGTACGCCTCTTTCCAACTTACACCATTCAATGTTTGGAAGAAGTTGACAAGAAGATATGAGCACATGACTTACAACAGAAAGCACAAAATGAACTTCCAAGAAGATAAATGAAATTCTAATCCTACAAAGGCTCAGTCTTCTATTTCCTTCAACCTCTCAATGTTAGTTTTCCATAAAAATTAGGTAAGAAGAATTAAAACATACCTTGGATAAATGGAACTGATCCAAGGTCTCATTGTTATATAGAGATAAATTTGCAAACAACTTTACCAGTTTACAACCTCAAAAAAAATGGATTCCTTGCAAGCAACAATATTACAAAAATTGAATCCAAGAAAAGAAATAATTTATCCATGGCAAGCATGATTTCAACAGTCAAAAGAATACACCTTCTTAGGAAAAATCACATGGCAATGCTTGCATTGCAAAGAGGAGAAGTTAACAGTTTATCATAGGTGTTACTTGCTTCCCTCCTAAAAAGAATCATCATCCTGATGATTAACTTATTTAAACAAATTTGCATCAAGGACAATCCATTTATTAACTTTCTTTTCACATCTTCATAACATTTTTGGATTTAAAATTTTTCCAAAATCAACATTTATGTAACTGTTTATTTCAAACAATGAAATATCTGTCAAAAACTGGTAGATTTATCATCACAAAATAATAAAATCAGAAATTTTATCAGTCAACAGAATCAATTCTGTCCAAATAAATATGGAAAAGTAGTTTTCATATCTTCCAAATTTTCTCAGGTTACACTATCCTCATTAAACTAGTCCCACTGAACCTTAAATTGACTTATTTTATAATTTATTAAGTGTAACTAGTGAGTTTCTATCACTTGTATAGGCTTAACCATGATTATTCATGGGTCTTATACCTGTAAGGAATTCCAATTTAACACATGTGATAAATCTGAAATGTATTTCTTAAGCAAATAAATATGGAAAACATCATATATTCATGAAAAAGTAGGCGGTAATGCTAAATGATAAGCTATAGGGTTGATTACTTCAACAATTTGAAAAGGTTCCACATAACGAGGTGATAACTTGGCAACCTTACCAAAACTTATAGAACTCTTTTTCGGTTTAACCTGTAGAAATACCTTCTCACCAAGTTCAAATTTCCTATCAAACCACTTCAAGTTAGCATAACTCTTTTTCCTATCTGCTGCTTCTTTCAAGCTTTCACGAATCATTTTAACTTGTTCCATTTCCATAAGGATTTCAGGTCTAATTACCTCTCTATCCTCAATGTTTTCCCAACTAACAGGGGTTCTGCATTTTCTTTCATATAATGCTTCAAAAGGTGTCATCTTTAGAGAGGTGTGATATGTGTTATTATATGCAAACTCAACTAATGGAAGGTACTCTTCCCATTTATACTACTGATCCATACAATACATTCTTAACATATCTTCTAAAACTTGATTAAATCTTTAAGTTTTTCCATTTGTTTCTAGATGATATGCAGAACTTAAATTTAGCTTAGTTCCTAAAGTTGCGTTAAGTGTTTGCCAAAACCTTGAAGTCATTCTTGGATCTCTATCAGATATGATTAATTTAGGTACTCCATGTAATATGAAAATCTCATGAACAAACCTTTTTGCTAAAATAGGTGAATCATCCTTAATATTACCAATAAAGTGTGTTACTTTGGTTAGTTTATCAACAACAACTAGAATAACATCATGATTATTTCTTGACATAGGAAACCCTTGTACAAAATCCATGCTTATCACTTTCCATTTGTACCGTGGTATGTTGTGAGGGTATAATAAACGAGTTTGATGCATATGTTCAACTTTAATACGTTGCCATTCTAAGAAATGTGTCACAAACTCAATTATGTCCTTTTTCATCCCCTTCCAAAAATATTGTTGTTTTATATCAGTAAGCTTCTTTGTAATACTAGGGTGTCCAAAAAAAGGTGAATTTTTAAATTCGACTAATAATTTCTTTCTTAAAACCTTTAGCAAAGGTATGTAAACCCTGCTTTCAAATCATAATATTCCTTCATTATCAAAGTGAAAACATTTATATATCTCATCATTTGGATCTATAGCAAGTGTTGTTCTTACTTGCTGAAGATAAGAATAAGATTCCATAATGCTCTTTACTTCATATTTGAACTAAGTTCACAATGTTATAAGAGTAGAAATGTGCTTCCTACGACTTAGAGCATCAACTACCCTATTCTCCTTTCCTTTAATGTAACTTATTTCGAAGTCATATTGAGATAAAAACTCTAACCATATTCATTGTCTTGCATTCAAATTTGGCTTAGTAAAAATATACTTCAGTCCAAGATGATCACTTTTTAATTCAAAAAGTTTACCAAGTAGGTAATGCCTCCATACTTGAAGTGCATGAACAATGATAGTAAGCTCTAGATCATGTGGAGCATAATTCATCTCATGTAACTTAAGTTTTCTACTTCGTAATCTATGACATGAGAATTTTGTAACAGAATACCTCCAATACCTTCCCCATATGCATCTATTACAATAGTAAAGTCTCCATTAGGGTCAGGTATAGCCAGAATAGGTGCTGAAGTTAACTGATCCTTTAAATTTTTAAATGGAGATTCACATTTGTCGTTCCACACAGATTTGTCTTTTGGTGCAGTAACTTTGGATAAATCTTTAACAAATTTCCTAAAGTAACTAGCAAGACCTATGAAGCTTCTAACTTCATGTACATTCTTTGGTGTAGGCCACTCAGGTATAGCTACAAATTTAGAAGGATCTACAACTATTCCATCTTTTCTTATAACATGACCCAAATAGTGCACTTCCATGTCATAGAAAGAATATTTAGATAACTTATCAAATAACAGCATTTTTATCATGATTTCCGAGACTATCTTCAAATTCTCATGGTGTTCTTCCATACTTTTAGAATATATGAGAATGTCATCCAAGAATACAAGCACAAATTTTTCCAAGTATTCTTGAAAAATATTGTTCATTAAATTCATAAAAGTTGCAGGTGCATTTGTTAATCCAAAAGGTAAAATTGTGAACTCATAATTTCCATACCTTGTTTTAAAAGTTGTTTTATGAATGTCCTCATCCTTAATTCATAACTGATGATATCTTGATTGAATATCTATCTTATAATATACTTATTCTCCACACAGTTGATCAAATATATCATCATTTCAAGGAAGTGGATATCTATTCTTAATTGTTTCCTTGTTTAACATTTTTTAATCAATACACAATCTAAGTGTTCCATATTTCTTTTTCAAAAAAATTACCGGTGCTCCCCAAGGTGAAACACTCGATCTAATCAAACCTTCAGAAAAAATTTCTTGCAACTATGCCTTAAGCTCTACCAATTCAATAGTAGTCGTCCAATAAGGTGCCTTAGAAATAGGTTCAGTTCCAGGTTTGATTTAAATTGTGAAGTCAAATTCCATTTTGGGTGGAAGACCTGGTAATTCCTCTAGAAACACATCACTATAATTTCGTAATAGTGGGTAACATTCTAAGAGATCACTATTTTCTTTAGTAGATTGTTAAATTTTTACTGCATATAAGGTACAACCCTTATTTTGGCCTTTTTAAGATACATAGTCGACAATTTCCTAATTGAAATTTCATGTTTAACACCCTAAATATTTGTTGTTTTCTACAGGTCATCTAAACAACTATTATGTTTTTCAAAACAATCCACTTTTTCTTTATGCTCAGCTAGCCAATTAACACCTATGTTTACATCATAAGACCCCAAAGGAGTAACATAAAGATCAACTTCTATGGAAAAACTAGGTAAGTCAAAGACTGCTCCAAAAAGATACATACTAACTGGATGAACAACATTATTCCCATAATGTAGATTCCATGATTTATCCATTTTTCCATATTTTATTTTTAATTTTGATGCTAATTTATTAGAAACAAAACATTCAGTAGCTCTCGTATTAAAGAGAATAGTTACAGGTATGTCAAAAAACTTACCTGGAACTTCTATTGGTGTGGCTTGCTTTTCATCTTGTTTGTCAGCTACTGCATCGTGTATCTTGTGTTGCTGATTATGGTCATCCCTTTTCAAAGGACATTGGTTTGTGTAATGATCCTTTCCAAAATTGTAATAGACTCTTACAAGTCCCTTTTTAGGCTCAAATTTATTCCCAAGCTTAAAGTTATCATTTTGACCTCCATAGGACTTCTGTTTTTTATTAGTGTTCTTGACAAAGTTATTGCATACATTAGCAGCAAGCTTATTTGTTGTTGTTTTCTTTTTATTATCGTTAGTGAACTCAATTTTCTTACAAAAATTCTTCCATGGTCCTTTCTAGGTGTCAGAGATGATGAAGAGGAGTTGGGAACTTTCTTTCTTACTTACTCCTTATGAGTAGAAATTTCATTTAATTTGTGTTCCTGCCTTATGAATTTTTCAACAGCTCCATCCATAGTGGTTGGGCTATGAAAATATAGCTCTCCCCCTATAATGGGATTCAATCCCATGATAAAATTCCATATCCTGAAATCAAATCCCCATTTCATAAATGGTTGGTCAACTGAAATCGAATGCAATGGTAGTGCTGCTAAATTTTCTTTACTAGTAAAAAATGCACATTTTTACACCTCTTTATCTAAGTATAACAATCATTGAATATTACGGGCCAATAATATCCCACATTCATTATCTTAAGATCCATTACATGGGGTGAAAAATGTCCTCTTGCCTCTCCATCAAGAAATTCTTGTAACACCTTGTCAATTTGACCTGTTTCAATGCATCTCAATAGAACGCCATTAATGTCTTTCTTGAACAAAACATCATCAACAAGAACATATGGAATGGCTTGTAATCTAAATTATCTCCTCTTTTTTTTGTTCATTTCTAGAGGGCATATTCCTATTTATAATAAGTGTATCATGTCCTAGGTTAAACAAGGAATAGACACATTATAATTTACTTACTCTTTATCATTTTGTAGCATCAGAATCGTTTCTTGTTCATTACCTTTTTCAACCTATTGACTTAAAGCCAATTGTTCATATAGTCCTATTATCAAAAATGAGCCCCCTACACATTTTTTGGCTAACTCCCTTCATTATTCCCTCCCTTGTTCCTCAGTCATATTTTTTTACTTTTTAGGCACTCAAGACTTTCTGGAAATGGCACCATTGGATAGATCTTTTTCTCAGCTTTCCAGAAAAGTAAAGTTTTCCTCCTAACTCCATGTATTTTTGAAGTTATGGCTCAGCGGAGTGTTTGTGGGAAATTTTCCCTTGAAAGGTCTACAACCAATAATATGCTACCACGTGTCCCTAGAAGTGGCAGAGCATGGAGTTAAAGTTAAAATTTTGGTGAAATATTTTGCGAGGGCACAAGGTGAAATTTTTCCCACGTGGTCCACATCCAATGGCCTCATGCCACATGTCTCAAGACACGCAGACCGTGGAGGAAGATTTAAAAATTTGGTGAAGTGTTTTTGCAAAATTCAAGAGGAAAGTTCTGGCTCACCGCTCCGCCAGCTAGTGAGATCAGGCCACGTGTCCACGGGGGTCAGACCGTCAGAGCGTAGGGGGAGATTTAGAATTTTTCCCAAAGATAAGTGCAGAGAGAAATGTTTTCCCCTAAGGCCCGCGTCGAATGGGATCCCGCCATGTGGCACCGGAGCAGCGGAACATGGGGGAAAAGTTGGAAATTTTTCCAAATAAAAACAAAGGAAATTTCAAAAGGAAAATTCTGCCCCCCAAACGCGAACCAATGACATCTTGCCACGTGTCCATATGGCGGCAAAAAATTATAGAACAGGCCCGTAGGGAAAAAGGGAAGTGGAAAAACCATAGCCAATGGGGTTGTGCCACATGTCCAAGTCAGAAAAATGGTCAAACAACCATGAAAATTTTGAAAGGAAATGCCCGTGGTGAATCACGTCTTGCCATGTGTCCCCAGGTCATCGGCCCAGTGGAGAATTTTTGGAAAATTTTCCAATGGCCAAAACAGTGAAAAATGAAGCACTAAAGGCCCACATCCAATCAAAACATGCCACATGGCACAAGGAGCAGTGAAGCATGGGGATTTTTTTGGGAAATTTTCTCGAATGCAAAAAGTGGAAAATTTCAAATTTTTCACCTGCCAATCTGTTTTGGCCGTGTTTTGCCCTAAAATTTCAAATGGCCATAACTTTTGATCCAGAGCTCAGTTTTTCATGTTCTTTATATCAACAGAAATTTGGTGAAATTATCTACAATATTCTATGGTAAATTTTGTATTTTGTTGGAGTTTGGAGAGAGAAAATTGAAAAATGCCTCTGGCACGTGGTCATGAACAGAAATGACATTTCAACCACCATTTTTTAATGAAGAATGGCTCGTATTCTCTCGCATCATGGTGAAAAATGTCAGGGAATGGACTTGTAAGGATGCCCATGCCATTTTATTGCATTTTTGGTCAGTGGTTGAAGCTCTCCCATGTTTTCCTACATTTCTCTCTCCTGGGGTCGTTTCTTGCACTGTAAAAGCCAGATTTAGCTCATTTTTTGGAAGGTTGAACATTTTTCATGTATTGCAGGCTCCCTTTTTCACCTTGAAGAGTGATTTTATGGAATATCAGACCTCTTCTAAGACTTCAACCTATTTTTTTCCTCTCAGATGTTGTAATGCACGTGTGTTTTGATGTTGAAAATGATAATACAGGCTCTGTGAATGAGTTTTAATCCTCTGTTTGTGTTATTTGATTCAGTTCTAACCTTCCATTATAGTTTATCAATTTGTGCATGAATTTTTGTTACATTTCCATGATTTCTGTCAATCTACAGAAGTAAAAAATGCTCACCACTCCTTTGTTGCATCACCTTATTAGCACTAGCTTCAGTTTTTTACATTCTCTATCTCTGTCCCCTTTAGAATTTAGAGTAGGACTTTGAGTTTAAAACCTCTGTATAACTTGCAAGTAATACACCTGATTAGAGGAATTGAGGAACCAGCCTCAAAACTAGAGATTCTTTTCCCATTTTACAAGTCCCACACTTTGGGAAAATATTTAATGTTGTGTAATCACACTGGATGTCTAAAATGACCAAACTAGAATTTTTATCAACATCCAGGGGTGCTACTGATTTACACCAATAGTTTTGGCACACCCAGTGGGACCTTAGAGGTCTTCATCTTCATTGCAACAAAATTGATGTGCATTTTTTGTAATTTTCTTGCTTAAAAGATCCCTAAATTACACATTTGACGACTCCAAGGAAGAAGAATCAGCTGGTTTTAGCAGTACAGACTTGAAAAATCATGAGAAGAATCACCACAAGGTCAAGAGTTGGAGAAGAAGAGGTGTTGTTTGAGTATCTGTAGTTATCTCCAAGAAGAAGGTAAAGAGGGAGGAGAATTCAAAGGTCTCCATCTCCTCCAAATAGAACTCTATCAACTCCTCCACCTGGTAGGCCTTTCATTCAATCAACAAGGGTTCTAAGGCCAATCAGAATGGCACAAAACAACCCATATGTCAATTTCACTGGAAGCAGCCCACTTGCTCTCAATACACAAAATCCAATCCCAATTACAGCATTGAAGAACATTCCATACTTTACTGGAGAGAATCAGACCACTCCTGGTGATCATGTTAAGGATATTGCTGATATTTGTGCAATCCATGAGATTAATGAGATGCAAGTTGCTGTCAAACTACTGGCATCTTCATTCAAAGGGAAAGCTTTGCATTGGTTCAGGAGTCTTGCCTCAAGTTCTATCAAAAATTGGAATCAGCTATGTATAACCCTCCATGAGCAGTTTGGAGAGAAGGGAGATAACTTGTCCCTTTTGAAACAGTTGACAACCATCAAGAGAGCTCCCAATGAGTAGCTGACTGACTTCAACTTCAGTTTTCAAATGACTTGGGAGAGAATTCCAGTGGCAATAAGGCCAGCAGTAGAAGGTGCTTTTCTATCTTACCTTAAAGCTTTAAATTCTGATATTTCTATGTTGATTCAATCCATGGGAGGCAAAACTATCCCTGTTGCTTATAGCATTGCCATTAGAGCTGAAAATTGTTTGATTCAAGCTGGCAAGCTAGCTCCTAGGCCTCCAATGCTATTGTTTCCAAGTTTAGAGAGCCCAAGTACTAGTCAAGTGCCTATTTTAGCTCATATTCCCACTCCTAGAAATTAGAATTCAAGTGAAGCTTCTACTTCATCTTCTAGTGCCTCAAATGAACTTCAAGAAGTCATGAAGCAATTGCAAAATTTAGGTAATGAGATGGTTACACTCAAGAGGTAGCAAGCCCAAGGTTTTAGACCTTTTTTCTAGCCTCAAGCTTAGCCTAACAGGTAGCCATACCAGCCTCAAAGACCACCCAATCTAGTTGTAAATCAAAATCAAACAAGACCTCCTACCAACAGACCATTTCAACCCTATAATCCCAATGTTACATCTGCCTCTAAAGCCATAGTGCCAATGCAAAACAACATAGCTCAAGAGTATGATTGGTGTTTCCCATGCAATGAACCGCACAACTAGTCTATGTGTTTCAACGGTGCCTTAAATCAAGCATTAATGGTGACTACAACTGGTGTGGAGGGTGAAGGGAGTCAAGGAAATTACCAACAACCAGAAACATTCCAGGAGCAATCAACTCCAAATGATGCCACACTTGTAAACTGGCAGGCAGAAGATTTTTGTGGCATAAATCAAATGATTCCCCAAAGTTTTGCATCCAACACAAGGTTAAAAAGGAGAAATTTGGGTGAATAACAACCATTGGCTCCAAGTAATCCACAATCTTCTATCACTCCACAAATTATTGGCAAACAAAATGTAGTTCCAAACACGTAAGGACTACTTAAAACAACTCCTAGGCCAACTCAAATTCCAGTTTCTACTACCCATGTGCAAGGAATGAATGTGCAGGCCAAGGGACAGTAAAGAGATGCTTCATCTCCATTCAAAATCATTGATCATATGAAGAAGAAAAATGTAAACATATCAATGTGGGAATCACTATCCATCCCAGGCCAAAGAGATTTGCTACAAGATGCCATGAACGACTGGTTAACTTCAAATCAGCAAGTCCAAATGTAGGAGAAGGTGCTCAAAAATGTTGCCCATCCTGAGAGGAATCATGGAGGACAACAAGGTAAAATGTTAAAGCCCCCTCCATTCTATGTTTCATTGATCATTGGAAACCAATTAGTACACAACTGCATGATTGATTCCGGAGCAAGTAGTTCAGTAATGCCCAAGAAAATAGCTGATCAATTAGGGCCTCAATATGAAGTCATATCCAAAGGGGTAGTGCAATTGGATGGGACAGCAATAACAACAGTTGGAGTGATCAAAAACTTGAGTCTTACTTTGCATGCATGCCCCAACATTGTTTTTTTGCAATATATCTCAGTAATAGATCTTCCACCACTCTTTGCCCTATTTTTGTCAAGGGATTTCATAGCCAAGATTGGAGGTTACTTATCTACTGATTAGTCACACATGTTGTTTAGAACAAGATATGGAACTAAATCCACAATCAGATCTGAGCCTATTGCAAAATTTCACATTGAGCCTTACACTCCAAACCAAATCAATACCAATTTTTCAACATTTGATCAAGAGGATTATCCAAGCACTGATGAAGCTGACACCAAGGTTGGAAGCATCCCAGTTTTGAATCTTGATGAATGGGAAAAAAAGGTGCATGATTTTGATCCTTATCAAGAAATAGAAGAATCTGAGTTAGGAGTCTATTGCATGCATGAAGAAAATCAGCCTATCCCTAGCATCACCAAGCCAAACCATAAGGATGATAATGAGGTATGGCAGTTGTTTTTTGATGGCTCAAGGAGCAGACAAGGTGCAAGAGGGGGAGATATGCTTGTTTCACCTCAAGGAGTTAAGTATTATTTAGTTTTTAGATTTCAGTTTGCATGCTCTAATAACACTGCTGAATATGAAGCCTTGATACAAGGATTACACTGGTCAATCAAGAGAGGAATAAAGAACTTGCAAGTCTTTGGTGAGAGTGAGTTGATTTTCAACCAAGTTAAGGGGTAGCATGCTGTCAAGAGTGATCTGCTTAAGTGTTACAAAAACAGGGTGTGGGACCTCATTAAAGATTTTGAGGGCTTTGGCATCAAATCCATTCCTAGAAAAGAGAACCAAGCTGCTGACAGGCTTGTAGCAGTTGGGGCAGCCTTTGAAGTTGTTGAAAGCATCCAAAGATACAAGGTATAGCCAAACATCCATGTGATTGTAAGGCCTTCAGTGCCAGACAACAATGTAAGTTGGCAAGTGTTTGAAAATGATCAACAAATCATCCATTTCTTGCAAGAAGAGGTTGAGTTCTTAGTTAAAAATCAGGAAAAGTTGGAACAACAATATGGTGACCAAGTGGTACAGCTGAGAACCAACAAAATACCAAAGGGACTTATTACTTTGGAGTCCATTTTCAATCCTAATGATCAATTTAGGAAGGAGAAATCAAACATCCAAGTCAAGGGAGAAGATTCAATGTCCATCTTGGTGGAAGAAGGAAAATCACTCCAAGTTGGTAAAGTGACAACTAAGCAAGAAAGGTATGAGTTCATACAGCTTTTTCAATAATTCCCCGATGTGTTTGCTTGGAGCTATGAAGATTTGAAAGGTTTCAATCCCAAGTTAGCTCAACACACCATTGAATTGGATCCAAGTATTAAACCCATCAGGTAAAAACAAAGGCCAGTCAATCCACACATGGATCCTCTCATGAGAAAATAATTTAATAAGTTGATAGAGTCAAGAATCATATTCCCTATCAAGCATTCTAGTTAGGTGGCCAACTTGGTTCCAGTTAGAAAGAAGAGTGGGGAAATCAGATTGTGTGTTGAATTCTGAGATTTGAATAGAGCATCTCTCAAGGATCATTATCCACTTCCTTCTATGGAGCATATTTTGCAAGTTTTTGTTGGCTCTGAGTGTTTTTCATTACTTGATGGCTATTTGGGGTACAATTAGATCATGGTGAAAGAAGAGGATCAATTCAAGACAACCTTAACAACTAAATGGGGAACTTATGCATATAGGAAAATGCCATTTGGGTTGTCCAATGCTGGAGCTACTTTCAAAAGAGCAATGGACATGGCATTCAAGGGTTTGATTAACAACATGGTGCTGATATATCTTGATGATATCACTATTTTTTCAAAAAATGCAACAGACCATCTCTTTCATTTAAGGCAAGTGTTCCAAAGGTGCAGAAGATTTGGAGTATCCTTGAATCCTAAAAAGTGTATTTTTCTAGCCCATGAAGGAAAACTGCTTGGCCACGTTGTCTCCAAAGAAGGATTGGAAATTGATCCAGAAATATTTGAAGCCATAAGAGCACTACCATTGCTGAGCCACAAGAAGACCCTTCAAAGTTTCTTGGGGAGAATAAATTTTGTTTAGAGGTTTGTCCCAAATTTTGTAGCCCTAGTCAAGCCTATCACCAAGATGTTAAAGAAAAGCATAGCTTTCAAATGGACAGTAGAAGGCAAAGAAAGTTTTGGAGCAATCAAAGAAGCCATCTCACAAGCCCCAACTCTCATTAACCCAGATTTCTCCAAGGATTTCATCCTCTATGCATTTGGGGGTGATGATACTATTTTTGCAATTTTGGTACAGTAGAACAAAGACAATGATGAGAAGCCAATTGCTTTCTTCAACCAAAGCCTGGAGGACTATGAGGTGATATATTCTTTCATTGAGAAGCATGTTCTTGTAGTAATCAAGAGCTTGAAGAAATTCAAGCACCTAGTTTCAAACAACAAGGTTCAATTGCTGGTTTCTTGTGTGGGAGCTAAAGACTTACTCCTCAACAAAGACCTAAATGAAAAGAGAGCAAGTTGGATTACTCATGTCATGGATTATGACATAGAGATCAAAGTCACCAAGTTGGTCAGAGGAAAAGGTTTGTGTGAACAGCTGATTTTGAACAAACACAAGGGAGGGAGCATGCAATGAGAAGGAGGTTGTTTTGGCATTGCAGGACAGCCATGAGCAAGGAAGCACTCAAAAATAAAATGATGATATCCTCACTCCTTGCTGGACCCAAAACATAATTTACTTCGTTAGCACATGTCTATGCCATCTATAGATGAATAAGACCAAAAGAAGACACTTCAGATTGCAAGTTGTCCCATATGCCCTTGTTGATGGTGTTTTGTTCAGAAAGGATGTGAATGGAGTGCTGCTGAGATGAATTAGTACAAATCATATTCATAGGGTGTTAGAAGAGTTCCATGGTGGATTAGCTGGTGGTTATTTTGCACCAAGAGTGACAGATCTAAAGATCATGAGGGCTGGCTATTATTGGCCCAAGATTTTTAGTGATTATTATGCATGGATCAAGAGGTGCAAGAATTGTGCATTCTTCACAGGTAAAGAGAGGCTAGCTGCCCTTCCATTGCATCCAATTTCAGTTGACCAGCCATTCATGCAATGGGGTTTGAACTTCATTGGAGTCATTAATCCCAATTCAAGCCAAGGGCACAAATGGATTTTAACAGCAACAAATTACTTCACCAAGTGGACTGAAGTAGTAGCACTCACGGAAGAAAATGAATCTAGCATCCTAAATTTCTATGAGGGAATAACAACCAAATTTGGCATACCTACTACAATAATATCAGATAATGCATTGGCATTCATTAGGTCCAAGGTGACTGAATGGGCTATCAAGAATGGGATCTACCTAAGTACTTCATCAAACTATTACCCTCAAGGTAATGGCCAGGATGAGTCTACAAACAAGAACTTCTTAAGGATCATTAGGAGGACACTTGATGAAAATCAGAGATCTTGGCATACTAAGTTGAAATCAGCCTTATGGGCTGATAGGATAACTCCTAAAAGATCTATAGGTAACTCCCCATTCAAGCTTGTTTATGGAAGAGAGGTAATTTTTCCCATGTCACTCGAGTTGCCAATGTTAGAACTCATGAAACAGTTGGAGTTGTTGGAGTTTGAGCCCATGGAGGTTAGATATGCATAATTAATGGAGCTCCAAGAAATAAAAAATCAGGCATCCCAAGCAATGGAGAAGGATCAAGATTTGATCAAGAAAACCTTTGTTAGGAAGGCCAAGGATAGATCTTTCCAAGTTGGAGATCTAGTGTTAAAATGGGATGCAGACAAAGCAAAATTGGGGAGGCATTCAAAATTTGATGCCATTTGGAGTGGCCCATACATGGTCACAAAGTGTAAGGACAACAATGCTTTCCAATTGTCTTCATTAGATGACAAAGAACTATAGATTCTAGTCAATGGAATCCATTTAAAGCATTGTTACTGAAGGGAATTCTCTACTTTGTACATATTATCTTAGGTTTTCATTCCTCAAAGTTCTTATGCACATTGTTTTGTTGTAGATTAGCCTTGCCTTCCCTAAGTGCTTTGGCACAAGCTTCCTATTCTTGGGAATGTGTGTTGCAAGCCTTGCCCCAATCAAATAATGTTACAACCTCCACCTTTCCCCTTGTAGTGTTCTAGCCAGTTGGGGTACCAAGCAGAGAATTTAATGACTACATGCCCAATGGATTGCTTCAGGCAACTGGTAACTTCATCCAGCAGACAGATGACCCCTCAGAGTCACCAAAATTGTTATCCAAAATGAGCCCCCTACACATTTTGTGGCTAACTCCCTTCATTCTTCCCTCCCTTATGCCTCAGTCATAATTTTTTTATTTTCAGGCACTCAAGACTTTCTGGAAATGGCACCATTAGATAGATATTTTTCTTAGGTTTCTAGAAAGGTAAAGTTTTCTTTCTAACTCCATGTATTTTTGAAGTTATGGCTCGGTGGAGTGTTTGTGGGAAATTTTCCTTTGAAAGGTCCACAGCCAATAATATGCTGCCACATCTCCCTGGAAGTGGTGGAGCGCAGAGGTGAAGTTAAAATTTTGGAAAAATATTTTGCAAGGGTGCAAGGTCAAATTTTTCCTGCGGGGTCCTTTTGGTCCGAAAATCTATCAGGTGGACAGATCTATGGATAGATGAGTGAACAATGTGCAGGGCATTGCCCCTCTTTGAGTCAGCAAAGTGAAACTGGATTATTGCTATTCTACCAGTAGGAATCTGTGTAAGTCTCACAATATTCTACCTTTGGGAGTTTGGGATCTCATCCCAATACAGGTGCTTCCAACTATGAAAAGAAAGGAAATAAGGGAAAAAATGAAGATATGATAGATACGAAGGGAGAAAAGAAATGAATTCTAAAGCAGAAAGATCAGAAGGTCTATTTTTTTGGGATTGGTAATAAATGAAGCCAAGCCTACTTGCATAGATGAACAAAGCAATACTGATGAACAAATGACAAAAAAAATTAGAAGTAGATTCAACAGAAAAAACATGCAGATCTAACATAAGAAAGTTCTAATGCATAACACATGTATTCAGCACAAAGTCTCAATATTGTATTAATATTTTCTTCTATTACAAAATGTACAAAGCCTTTTCTCCTCACTTCTATTTTTCATGTAAAAAGTTTCCACCCTTGAATACAAAAAGTATTTGAGTATATATAGAAGGAGAAGAGAGAAGGCAAAAAGAAACCAACAACTAATTACAAAATATCTAAAAGTCAACTGTTGACTTTGGGCAACTTGATGGATGACAACATCCCATGGTGCAACATGGATGATGTCATCATTTGTGCCAACATACTCTTAGATATTTACAAAATGAAAGCCAAGAGGAAGAACGCTATTCATCGTCATCCCATGGCTGAAAGGGAGTATCTTGCTTCTGCTACTGTTCAGGAGAGGTAATGTGGAACTGGGTCCGATATTCCATGAATTTACTGACCATCAGTTGAAGTTGATCCTGGGCAGGACCCTTGGTATGATCGTCGATGATCTCGCAAGTATCCCGCTCATCTCTGAGTTTTTCAGGGAGCTTGAAATATTCATTACCAGCCTCCATTAGGTACCCCAAAAAATCATGACAGGTCAGAAGGTTATCGAAAATGCCGAATTTAACTAAATCTTCGACTGAACAGTTGAGCATCTTTTGGAATGTCTCATGTTACAACCTAGCATGGTCCGAATCTTCAGAGATAGATCCTACAATTGCCTAGAGATCCTTGTTCACCTGGCTAATGTTCTGATATAATTCGGTGAACTTGACAATTACTTCCTCACTGTCTTTGAGGATTTGATCTCTCCAGGTGGATACTGCCATACCTTGTATACTAATTTTAACGTATTCGTTTATCTTATCCTGGCTTAAGACCTCAGGAGTTTCGGTGGTAGTTGTAGGAGGTGCACTGCCCATTTTCTGTAGGGCGTGGAGAAGATGTTTATTCTGTTCTTTTAGTAGCCTCTTCTCTTCCTTTTCTTCATGAAGCTTCTTACAAAGGTCATCCACTATAGATAGGGCCTCTCCTTGAAGGATTTTAGATGATGTTCCCATTGTGACCTGCGTCACTGTATAATCTATAGGGGACAGATCATTTTTATCTTTGGAGGGGTCAAGATACGTGATCTCCATTACTCTTTCTCCCAATGCACTCTAAGAGAAGCGAGTTATCAGCTTTTCCTTCTTATCCCCCTTTGTTGGGATGATAGAGAAGTCCATAGATGCAATAGGGACTTTCCTCTTATGTTGGCCCAGGTGCTAAGAAATCCATGTTGGACCTAAGGGAGTGGAACCAAAGGTGGAAGAGGGAGCAACTGCAGTGGATGAGGGGAAATGCGTAGAGACACTTGGTGGAGGCATCGAGAGAGAGGCCAAGAAACTGCTCATGGGAGGGTGATATACTACAGGGGAGGTAGTCGTGGGAATGGAAGGGAGCTGAGAGATGAGAGAAGAAATGGTGGGGGACAGCTCCGCGAGAGAAGAGAAAATGGAGGAAGAGGAAGGGGGAACAGCAGAATATGGGGGAGAGGATACGACTAAAGGAATGGTCACTTGAGTCACATGAGGAGGGGGAGAAGGGACAGTGGGAACCTCCATGGTTGTAGCAGTGGAAACATGCTGAGTAAATGTGTCCATTGGAACGCTCTCTGCCACTTCTTTCTCCAGGGATGCTAGAGTTACAACCTATTCCTGTGTGGCAGAGGGAGGACTTTCAGAAGCTTCTTCTTGAGCAGAGCTTGATTCTCCCTCTTTATCCTTGCCTTTTCCCTTTGGAAAATATTTTTTCCTGACAGGTGCATTGCCCAAAGGGGATGTGGTGAAATCTACTCCAAGGTAGATAAGGCCATTCATTCTACACCAATTTTCTGTTCACCGTAATGTTTCCTTAACCCTTACCTCAATGGTCTGAGGTGCCTTTGTTCTATATATTTTGGAAAATGGCCAGCTATCCCCATCCGTGTCTAGATACACCTGATCAACTTCTTGATCAGTTGTTTGATAACCTTTTAGTACAATGGCCATGCCATATTGAATAATCTCTAACAGGGCCAGGCGAGAGTGATCCTTCCTTCTGAGTTTGACCTCATGATACAGGTCAATGTAGATGTCCTCGATCTATAGAACATAGATCAGATTGAGTTTTTCCTTAGGGAGGTAATTTCTTGGATCGAAGGTGGGACTTGTCAGGAAATTGTGCTTTAGATTGAGTAGTTATATCTCTGCAAACATTTCCCGGGCTTTGGTGTGAGAAGTGCAAGTGTACCTGCCCACTATGAGGGGGAAAGGAGTTCCACCCTTCTTCCTTTTCAGGAACTTCTCATTATATGTTATGAGCTTTCTGAATAGATCCAAAAGGATCAGCTTAGGGCCAACATACCTTGGAAATTTGGTGGGCTCCCCCAAGAAGTTGGCTGCTCTGAGATAGGTGAAGGTGGGGAATTGGGTAAATAATGCTCTCCACTTCTCGGTCACTATGACTATGCTCTTGGTTGTCCGACCATGAGTCGTATTTGGCCTCAAAAGGTAGACGATGCCGTAGAAGAAAGCATCATTGATCTTGGTGAACTGTGGGATGCTATTCTCCAACTTCAACTCTGGGTAGTATTCGTATATTTTCACTTGAGGCCAAACCCCACATCGGATCAGTGCTAGATAATCCCTCTCTGAGGCTGCACTGTAGACTACGTAGGAGTTCATGTAGAACCTCCCCATTGTGGTGAGTTGTTGGAGCTTCTCGGAGATGGTGCTACTTATGATTTCTACCCACTCAAAGTGCTAATTAGGTATGTTCTTATTCATGGTTTCCAGGTATTTGAGCATCCATTTTTGAAAGTAATGGGCATCAAAAAGCCCAAAAACTATACTTAGGAATGTGATGGTATCTCTCAGTTCCTCAGAGAAGTTGCTACAGTGAATAACCTATGGCCACTTGGTTATCACCTTCTTATTCTTCAAATATACTTCATTCATTAGCTGTATGAATTTGTATTTGTTATCCTCCCATGCCTTGATGCAGTCTTCTTGGCTTATAGCCACAAAATGTCAGTGGTGGGGAATGCCTAGCATGATCTCGAAGTTCCAGGAAGTGAGGTTGATTATAACCTCACCCTTTTCATTTTCAAAACACCTTGTGTCTTTATTGTAACAGTAGGCCACCACCATCATAAACTCATTATTCACTACACTGATGGGGATTTCTTAGCAAAATGTAGACCACTTCCCACCAGCTTGTCCATCCAAGGACTGCCTGTGACCCTCCTGGTTCTGGCCCAAAAATCTTCCATGTCAATGTGGCCAAGTTCGGAATCTCTGATATCTAGATCACATTCTACCTGGGACTCAGACATTCTGACCCTTTAATATTTGTATTTCATCTCTTCCTCCATGAGCTTAGCCTTACCCTTTGACTTGGTTGGCATTTTGCTTGATGTAGAAATATGTGGATCTGAGTTCAGTTGCTGATCTGCAAGGAGTGAAGTCCAATGCAGAAGAGCCATGTTAGCTATCAGATATTCCATTAAAGCTTTACAGAATGAGGAGTTAGAAATTTAAAAGCCTTTGGGTGCACGGCGCAGGAAATTTGCAGGCTGCAGGGTCAAAAGTATGGCACACTAAAGTGGAGTGTTACAAGGAATAAATCAGCGCCAAAGGGTGCAGGGCACAGGAAATTTGCATATAACATCTTTATTATTGTAGATAGATGTGCACCTGCGCCATTACATGAATTTTTATACTAGGTGTAAATAATTTTGGTGTTGCATGAGAGCAAGATGCACCAATGGTGCAGGCAATTAACATGTAACATGGAATTTTGGTGCACCAAGGGGCACAGGATCAATGCGTGTAGCACTAAATTTATGTGTGCAAAGGGGGCATTTGGCACGGCGCAGGAAAATATTGCATAACATGCTTGTTGTTGTAAACGGGATTGAGCGAGCACCTGAGACAGGTTTTTTTTTAGTTTTGCATGGCACAAGAAATGCGCGTGATGCATTCAGGGTCAGTGCGCCATTGGCATGACTATGTTCTTTGTAACAGGAATGGCATTTGCACTAAAGGAAAACCATGGGATGGAAAAGATAAATTTTAGGTTTCTTGCCTCTTAAGTTTGTGATTTTTTAGGTTTTCTTGACATGATTCGACAGTGAGGGGAACACAACAAAGAGGTATGGGTTCATTTTTAAGGAAAATCCCTCTTCACTAGCATATCTGGAAAGAAGGTGGGAACAACTTAGGAGGGAATATTTACAAAACGTGGGTAGGAGGGGTTTGTGGATTCTCAGATTGATTTCATCAAACTTCACAAGCAACCAACAAAACAAAAACATAAGAGAAGCAAGGACCACTTACCCAAAATATATAGAATGATAGAAATGAAGTGGGGTCCACGAACACAACACAAGGATGATGAGTGTGCTGACAGGTGCAGAGGAATAAAAATTTTCACGTGTTTTTGATTGTGAAAGTGATAGGGTGGATGCACCTATATATAGCCAAAAGTGTAATAAATGCACCAACCACTTTTTAAAGGGGTGCACCAAAACACACGTTGACATGGAAAACTTTGCGCCCTTTGGCACGGATATGTTTTTGTCAGCATGGAATTATCTATGCCTTTGGCATAAATTTAGTACTATCAACACTGGATTTTGAGCACCTTGGCACACCAATTAATGACATAACATTTTTGTTACTGATAGGAAGGTGCATGCGCCTTAGCACAGGAAATAATGGTGCATCACGGGAAGACACAACAATTGTTGTGCCAACACTTCAAAGGGTGCGCTAAAGGAAATAAAGGGGGCACAAATTTATCCTGTGTTACATAGATAAAAGGTGTACCCAGCCAAAAAAAAGGACCAAAATGACTAAGCTCAGAAAAATAGATTTCCTGGAAAGGGATTTTACAACATTCTGAACACTAAGGGACCCCTGACGAGGAACCAGAATAATATTTTGGTATGGTTACCTGTAAAATTTCCCTCGTCAATTTTACAGGATAATAGTTGGATCTTTTTGGGGACTATCTTTGAGCAAAGCTCAAGGGTAGAGAACCCTAGTTCAACATGTTCCTATCCATTGGGTTACAGAGTCAAAAACAAGGGTGAAGACAAAAGAAAACACACGATGAAAGCAAACATGCAACATAAAGCAAACTGTACAAAGAAGAGAGTAAGCTCTACTTCCTAAATATTTTGAGATGTTACCCGCTGTAGGGAAGCGGGAGATCAGTTTCATCTAGATACGAGAGATAGAAGTTATTCTCTCCATTGAGCTGCTTGATCTTGAAAGGCCCTCTCCATAGAGAATCAAATTTCTTGTGCATGCCCTTTAGTTCTTTTCATTTGTCCCACAAAAGGATGAGATCTACCACCTGAAAGTCTCTTTGCTTGGCCCTTTTATCGAACAGTCTCTTAACTTGATTATGATGTTCGGTGATCTTGTTGACCACTCTTACTCTTTTTTCTTCGATCTCTACTAGATACATGATCCTCTTTTCAAGAGAATTTTGGAAAGTCTCATCTTCAATTGCTCATGCCAAGCACAGAGTAGGAATTTCTGTAGAAATGGGAAGCTTGATGTTGGTTCCATATAACACTTGAAAAGGTGACATACCGAGAGACCTCTTGGGAGTAATGCGTTCCACCCACAAAGCGTCATACAATGACTTGTGCCATGTTCGCTGACTCTCATCAACTAGCTTCCGTATGATGGTCACTAAGTTTTTATTATTGGATTCTGGCTGACCATTTCCTTGGGGATAATAATCTGAGGTGTGGGCTAAGATTATCTCGTATTCAAAGAAAAAACCAAAAAATTCTCGTGAGGAGAAGTTGGAAGCATTATCAGTGATGATTTTGTGTGGGACGCAAAATCTCACGATGATATTCTCTTTGATGAAATTACAAAACACTTTAGAGGTGGCATTCTTGACAGGTATGGCCTCCACTCATTTGGTGAAGTAATCTATTGCTGTCAGGACATAACTATGTCTGGCACTCGATTGGGGATGGAGTGCTCTGATAAATTCAATTCCCCACTTCCTGAATGGTTCATCAATAATGACCGGCCTAAGGGGAAAAGCAGCCAATTTTGGTCTTCTGAAAAATTGTTGGTAGAGCTCACATTTTGCCACCCAGATGGTTGTATCCTAAAACAACATTGGCCAATAGTACCTAGCCCGGATGATCTTGTGTGCCATCATGAAAGAGGAGAAATGACCACCACAGGCTGAATCATGAAAATTCTCAAGTAGCTTTATCTGTTGTGGCTTATCAACACATCGCAAAAAGATGCCATCTATTTCATGTTTGTATAAACAATCATCTCAAATGACATATCTAGATGCTCTGAGCTTTATAGCATGTTTCTCCTTTGAAGTTAGAAGAGCTGGGAACTCACTATAAGTGAGAAATAAAGCGATATTAAAAAACCATTTGTTGCTAGTTGTGACAAATAGAACCATGGGTAGAGAATTGGCTTTCTCCAGCTGACCTCATGTTCCATCGATGCAATCATCCATTTCCTCAGGGTCTTCTAAATCTTAGTTTTCAGCCATGAGCTAACATAGGCCCTTGCCTCTTACCAGCTTGGTTGGTTTTATATCTAGATCATACTCTTAAACCTTTGCAATCCAATTTTCTTGCAAACTCCCTAACTCCTGTTGAGTTAAAATTGACTTGACTGCCATGTCAAGGACTAGCACTACTATATGAGAGTTTAGAATATAATACCTGAAGTTCTTGACTGCTTTGATAATGGCAAAGGCATGTTTTTCCAACTGAGACATCTTCAATTCATGAGGCTTTAGGGGAGAGCTCATGAACGCGATTAGAGATTCAACACTTTCAGAATTCTTTTGCATTAAGATGGCTGACACAGTATGCTCAGATGCATAGCTATACATGATAAAATCCTTGGAGAAATTGGGACATACCAGGATAGGTGTATGAGCGATGGAGGCTTTTATATCCTCAAATGATGTTTTTCCTTCTTCACTCCATAGGAAAGTTGGTGACCCTCTCATCATGTTTGATATGTGGTGAGGCTTTTCAGCAAATTCGGGAATGAAGCATCAGAGAAAGTTTACTTTTCCGAAGAATGAGTGAATGTCGGTCTTGCTTATGGGTAAATTAAGGCCCTGAATATCCCTAACCCTTTCGGCATTTATCTTCATCCCTTCTTTGTTAAAAATGTGTCCCAGCAACTTTCCCTCCGTGACTCCGAAAAAAAAATTTTTTGGATTCAGGGAGATCCTGTGCTCTCGGCATCTAGTGAATACTTTCTCCAAATGATCACAATGATAATTTCACTATTTAGAGAACACAATTAAGTCATCCAAATAGACTATGATGACCTTTCCCATCATACCTTTGAATGCGAAGTCCATCGCCCACTGAAAAGTGGCGCCAGCATTGGTCAGACCAAAAGGCATCCTGCTATAGGTGAATGTGCCCCAGGGGGTAGTAAATGCTATTTTGAATTGGTCTTCAGGCAAGAATTCAATCTGATTATATCCCAAAAACCATCAAGCATGGACAACATTTCTGAACTAGTTACTGCCTGTAGAACCTAATCCATTATGGGAAGCGGCTAGTTGTCCTTCAAGGACGCTTGATTTAAGTTACAAAAATCTACACATATGCGTATCTCACCATTTTTCTTACATACTAGCACAATGTTTGTGACCCATATACTGTGATGGATAGGAAAAATGATCCTTGCATCCAGCATCTTCTAAATTTTAGCCTAGATGGTACCTGAGATCTTAGGATTATAGTGCCTCTGTTTTTGGCGAAAGGGTTTGACACCCTCTTTCAACAGGATGTCATGCTGGACATCTTTTATCTTGAAAGAATTTAGATCGGCATAGGACCATGCCAATACATCCATGTATTTCTTCAGAAATTTGACAAACTTCTACTTTTCTTCAAGTGTGTAACATTTTCCGATGTTCACAAACTGTGGATGTTCCACAGTACCTAGATTGACCGGTTCGGTCTTTGGAGAGGAGTCAGGATTATATTACATGTTCCTCCTGAAAAAACGATCGTGTCTATCGAAAAAATGTTCTAGAGAAACCAAACCTTTTGGAATTTTATTTCCTTTGAGCTGACATATGCCATCACTTCCTTTTGATTCACCATCTTGATCAGTAAAAAATTCACAACATGTAGAAGTAGATCCTTCAAAATGAAGCTCGCTGAATTTTTTTGCCTTTTCCAGGAAGGAAATAAGTTGATTGTCGTCATTGAATACCTACCAGTACTGAGATTTTTCTGGCACACTTGGGAAGAAAACTACCTCAATGGTATATGTGTCTATTTTCAAACCTGGGTGAGGGAGCATGAGGGATGCTGAGATGGCTAATGAATCAGCCATGTCATTCTGAACTCTTAGAATTGATCTTATTGAAAAAGCATCAAACTCCTCAATGCTGTCCCATACCACGTTGTGGTAATGCCCGAGCCTTTCATTTTTTACTTGGTATATCCTTTTAAATTGATTTATGACTAGCTCTACATCAACCTATACTTTTAGGTTCTTGATTCCCCTTTCCTTTGTGGCTTACATGCTAAGTAGCAAAGATTCATACTCAACAGTATTATTTGTGTTGAAAAACTACAACTTGAAAGAGAGAGGAATAATCTCCTCCTCAGGATATATTAGCACGGCTCCAGTGCCACATCCACTAGTTGTGTAGCTGCCATCAAACTGCAACGTCCATATCTTGTTAAGATTCTCTTCGTGGATGAGAATATTCATTCTATCAGACTCTGTAGACAAGAAATAGTTCCCCATCCCTGATGATTCGAAGACAATTTGGTATTTGGGGTCGTCAGAATTGGTGACTAGGTACTTCTTTTTTGATTCTGGCTCTAATGTTTACATTACACCTTTGACGGGGATTCTAGCCTTAGACCAGTCCATATAAATCTCTCCGCAAAATTCACTACAAAAGCTCCTTCCTAGTAGGATTCCATATGCTACTGAAATATCGACAATGAGGACGGTCATCTTTACTCTTTTCTCTAGGAATGCTGCAAATGTGAACTGTGTGTCTTTGATCTGACTGATCAACAGAACCTGCTTAGTTTCTAAGGAGTAACATCTCCCGGAAGGCTTGGTAAGTGTGAGGCCCAGAGCATTGGTGACCTTTGCCAGCATGACATTATCGAAAGCTCCAGAATCAATTATGCGGTTACTTAGTTTGTGACCATTGATAAGGAGGGAGAGATAGAAAGGTTCTATTTTACCTGATGCAGAAGTCGAGGCAACATTTATGCAAGACGCAAGAGGAGTAGAAATAATCCTTTTCGGGGGAACCTGAGTAGTTATGACAGCTTGGCTTTAAATGTATTCATTCAACCTTACAAGCTGCTCAGGGTTAGACTGAAGATACTCGGCTTCAGACATTTGGATCTTGTTCTTTTTAGCATGATAAATTATGTCAAATGCGGCCAAGGGTTGCGTTGATGAAGGAATGAGTCCCTCATTTTGTGATGATAGGGTAGGATTACTGGTCTTGATAGGAATATGAGAGGGCTGATTCGGAGGGGAGATAGGGGAAAAAGATTTCTTCGAAAAAGACTCAATAACAGGTTGAGTAGGAAGGGGACTACCTCTTTTAGTGATGGTTGGAGGTGTGTTTGACATGGCCTTCTCTTTCTATATCCTGGCAACAACTTCTGCTTCTTTTCCTTGTGAGTGGGTGAAAATAGCATATGACTTCCTGCTTGCATATCCTTGGGTACCCTCTTCTTCATTAAATTCCTCCTCATCAAATTACATATACCCAATAGTAGAGTCGACAGTCAGTTCGATGACATCTTGATCATCTTCACCTGGTAATGAAGGTTCTTCATAATTTTGCTCCTCTTCTTCGATTTTGGCTAAAGCATTGACCAGAGGAGCCTCAAGCACCAACCACGGAGCAGCTGCAGGTAAACGTGGCCTTTGTGAGACGTTATTGGAAGTGAAATTCCTATGTGGGATATCCCAGTATGAAGTGCTAGGAGAAGCCTAAGTTAGTTGCTTCTTTAAGGTGAGCAATTCATTCGCCATCTTTTGAAATGATAGATTAGATGAAGTGGCGGGAGAAGGGATCAAATATTTAGGCTTGGATGGTTCTCTTTTTAATTCACCAAATATTAGCAAGTTATCTTCAATTCGTATGGTAGCAGCTTGGGTGAGAACAAAATTAGTGACCTGTTATTGCAAGAGTAAGAAAATTACTTTTGAGCTCATGTCGTTTATGAAGAAACACTTCTTATTTTCTGGTGTTGGCAGCATGGTAGGTAGAACATAGTTGATTAGTGAATTAAAACGGGTGATGAAATTGTGCTTGGTCTCATTGACCTCCTTCTTCAGGTGAGTGATCTTGGACAGTAACACGAACGCATCCTCTGAAGGCTTGTACCTTTCTTCAAATGCAGTCTGTAATGTGGCCCAACTAGTGATAGATCCAGCTAGAAAATGCTGAAACCATTCCACTGTGGGTCCTTGAAAGGTCTCTAGAAAGAGGAAAATTGACACATCTTCATGGGTCACATCTAGAATGTTGCATGACATGATGAATGTAGATATGTGTGAATCTGTACTTTGGTTTCCACTCCCATCGAATCTTGGGAAATTCTTTTGGTTTCCATGAGGGAGCACATGAACAGGATGTGGCAAAGCAAGAGGGCCCATAGCATTTCCCCATGGTACTGCCATTTGAAAATTTGAAAAAAGGACGCGTGCTGGGAGGACGGTTCCACTGAGCAAAAAAGCACTACAAAGTGATGTGGATGCTCCTTGTAAAGAATGATTCCTTCGTGGAGGTGTGATACTTATGGCTGACTGATTAGCTAAACTCAATGATGAGAAGTGTGTTGGTGTAACACTGAAGTTGTGCCTTTGAAGCAGATCGAAAGTAGGATCGACTTCTCCACGAGCTCTCCTGCTACAAGTAAATGGTTCACCCGCTAGTGTACCTTTCAGATCTACAATATTTTGGAGCAAATTAAAGAACTCTTTTTTATTGCACTTGCTGATTTTCTAATTTTATTGAAAAAAATCAAAAGCATGTACTTTTCTAGATATTTAATTTTATCCCCTTTTTTGAAAACTGATTGCGGTTTAATGACAAAGATCAACGAAGAAAAAATGATGGTAAAACTTAGCAAGCTGATTTTTGGATCTTAGAGTTGACTTTTATTAGGGTTTGAAATTTTTGTAAACTATCAGAATCTTAGATCTACTGAAAAATACAAGTTTTTTGAAAAAACTCCACAAACTAAAGATCTCTAACTAGTCCCGATCTACAGATCCCTGAAGAAAATTTTCAGTTTGGAGCATTTCTGTAAAAAATTTGGATTTTAAACAAAAGTTAAAATTTGTAAACAAGTAGTGATTTTTTAATTTTTACTGATTTTCTAGCATACCACAACCATAGATCTATTTCGATCCCCAGTAGAGTCGCCAAAAAATATTGGTCTGAAAATTTGTCGGGTGGACAGATCTATGGATAGACGATCCAACAGTGTGTAGGGCATCGCCCCTCTTTGAGTCAGCAAAGCAAAATTGGTTTATTGTTATTCTACCAGTAGGAATCTATGCAAGTCTCACAATATTCTACCTTTGGGAGTTTGGGATATCATCCCAGTAGAAGTGCTTCCAACTATGAAAAGAAGGGAAAGAAGGGAAAAAATGAAGATAAGATAGATCTGAAGGGAGAAAAGAAATGAATTCCAAAGCAGAAAGATCATAAGGTCTATGTTTTGGGATTGGTAATAAATGGAGCCAAGCCTACTTGCATAGATGAACAAAGCAATACTGATGAAAAAATGACAAAAAAAATTAGAAGTAGATTCAACAGAAAAAACATGCAGATCTAACATAAGAAAGTTCTGATGCATAACATAGGTATTCAACACAAAGTCTCAATATTGTATTAATATTTTCTTCTATTACAAAAAGTACAAATCCTTTTCTCCTCACTTCTGATTTTCATCTAAAAAGTGTCCACCCTTAAAAACAAGTATTCGAGTATATATAGAAAAAGGAGAAGAGATAAGGTAAAAAGAAACCAACAACTAATTACAAAATATCTACAAAATATCTAAAAGTCAACTGTTGACTTTAGGCAACTTGATGGATGACAACATCCCATGGTGCAACATGGATGATGTCATCATTTGTGCCAACATACTCTTAGATATTTACAAAATGAAAGCCAAGAGGAAGAAGACTATTCATCATCATCCTGAGGCTGAAAGGGAGTATCTTGCTTCTGATGTTGTTCAGGAGAGGTAATGTGGAATTGGGTTCGATATTCCATGAATTTACTGACCATCGGCTGAAGCTGATCCTGGGCAATACCCTTGGTATGATCGTCGATGACCTCGCAAGTCTCCCACTCATCTCTGAGTTTTTCAAGGAGCTTGAAATATTCATTACCTGCCTCCATCAGGTACTGTACGTACCCAAAATTGTAAGGTACTGTACTGCCAGAACAGTGTAACAAGTGCCCAAATGATGATACAGGTCTCTTCGCAAGGTGTTTGAGATCAAGAAAATCTCTCAGAGTATGTGTTAACATCCCGCATGACCCTCCTAGCCCCCGTGCCCTTTATTTTCCCTTTTTTCCCTCTTTCCTTGGCCTTTTGATCTTCAGTGATGAAACCGCCACCCTGCAGGGCAGTGGTCTCGTGACAGCCGCCCTGATCAGGGTGGCGGTCCTGTAACCGCCACACTGAGTAGGGCGGCGGTCCTTTGCACGTTTTCCAGAATTTTCTTTTTATGTGACTCACGTGAAATATCACGTTTCACCAGCTTTCCTTGCCGACTTGAGCATGCATTTATGTTTTTGGTCCCCTGGAATAGTGTTTTTCCTTTGTTTATTGTTTAGGAGTTCAGTTTGGTTTTGATCTTTGGGGGATTGAATTCCTTTAAATGCATGGCTTGTGCTCAAACAAATGGCCTGATTTTTGAGACTGATCTTTGCTCCCATCTCCTCATTTTTAGTATTTTAGCTTGTTATCTTGTTTAGAATCCATAGTTTCAATTCACTTGCATCTTTAGTTAGATTGCTTAGCTGCTGGTAAGCCACATACCCATCTTGTGCAGGCAGTGTTGTTATTTCACCCAATCCAGTCTGAAGTATGTCTCTGAATTTCTCTTTGCATTAGATTTAGCTATTATTTTTCTTAGAATACTTGTTTTAGTTAATTTGCATGCTCATTAGCATTGTCCAGTTGTTGGTGAGCCACATATCCAGCTTGTGCAAACAGTGTTGTTGTCTTATCCAATCCATTGGAGTAGACTAGCTTAGGAAGCCATTAAAGTTGCAGGTTTTGCTCTTCAAATAGGATACTTTTAGGTTCTGGTCGCTTCATATTGCATGACTTGCAGTAAAATCCCGCTAGGAATCGCATAACCCAAGCTCTGTACTCTTGCGTTGTCCCTCTCCTACTCACATTTTCAGTCTGCATTCTGAGTTGTCCTTGTCCCAATGTCTACTACTGTTGATGCTAGCACTACACACTTTTCTAGATCTATGTGAACACGAAATAACGAGGAGATCACATTGAGGGGACAAGATCACATACACCAACTGATTCACCACTGTTCTACGGAATCCAGGTTTTAACTTTCAAAGTTCTAGTTAGAATCACATCAAATAGAGTAGATAATTGCTTCATTTCAGTGAATTATATTCTCAATATTGCCAGGGAAGCTGTGAGGATTGATAGTTTCTAAGAAACTATGATTCACTCCTCACTTCTGAGGTAGGATCGAGAATCTTGCCGATAGATTAGACAAGCTATTTTATTTATTTAGAATAAATCTACAAATTACACAGGCTGATAACTACACTCGGTTATTTTGTTTGTTTTAAATTATTGTTTAGTTGTTATTTCTAGATACGCTTAAAATAGTTTGCTTTCCTTAAAATTCTTAAAAGATTTCTTAGAAGAATAGAAGTTATATATATATGTTTTAGATTTATTCCGCGTAGTTAGATTTTGCTTCGTTACAGTTAGATTTACATTTTATTTTGTATGACAATCACGGGACCTCAGGAGCCCAGGGAATATATATTTGAGCCAATCGTGCCTCAACCAAATCTTGTCACAGCAATAGTTGACATAGACCAAAATCTCAGAATACAAGTATTCTGAACAACAACAGATTTACAACTGATCAGTTCTCAATTAAGAGGGTTAAACATAGAAGACGACCAAGCATACACGTTTTGGTCAAACCAACCAAACTACAGATTACCCTAGATAAAAATTCACATGACTATAGAAGGGTTCGAAAGAGAACAAACCTTTGGTTGTGATCCTTTGGTCCCACAGCCAGGTGCATGAGACACTCTCACAGATATAGATACCAGTCTAAGGATCCAAGTTACACGAACACCTGTGAGATATTCTAAGAAAATCACACAGTTTTTGTCCTAAACATAGAAGCTGAGAAAGCATACGATTACTGGATACTAGGGATTAGAGCTTGATTTCGAGCATGACCATAATAGGATTGCAACATCCAAGAGTACATGGTTGTGACCCACAGATCTCATAGCCCAACGAATCCATAAGTCAATCAGATATAGACGTTGGCTTACGCACACTAGTATTCCAATCCACTCCAATTCCACCCATCATCATCGAACAATTGTCCTTACTGGATATAGCGGCTAACGAAGCTAGAGAATTCTGGACTAGGCCAGAGAATCGTCCATAGAGTCAATTATTTTCACCATCCACCCTATGACCTTATCTAGAGACATACACGAAACTATCCCAAGTCATTTTCCATGTATTCCACAACCCATAGATCAAATCACGCCAGAGCTCGATATTGATTAGATCCTTCGAGCAGTCATCCTTGTTGATCAATCTATCACACCAGTCCAAGTTAGAAGGGCCTTCTTTGCCTTAGATTCACAAATTCCACTAGTGCGTGTCGAAGACATTAGACTGCCTAACTAGTTTGTTTGAATCCAACGCATATTCTACCCCCACCAGCTGTCTCAGCATGACCTCGGGAGGTTGGGTATGCAGAAGAGTCACTTGTAGATTCTCACATTCACTTGTCACTTTTTTGGCGTACAAAACTGGTGAACCCAACGTGAAACAAATGAAATTAGTGAAGCTGACGTAAAACTTCCTACTTTCTCACCCAGAGTCATAGTATCACGTATCCTTTCACAAATCACCTTCGTTCCTTCCCATTATTCTGCAGGTATTCATATACCCCCCGAATATGTCAGGATTCGATGAATATGGTAGACCCCTCTTGGGTCTCGAGGCATACTATGCCCAACAGAATAGGAAATCATCACCCTCACTCTTAGTATGGGGCGCTAACTATTCAACTAATCAGTTGTCAACAAGAAACAGATATAACTCGTCTTTTCAGACAGAGGAGTTAGATCAACCCCATCGAACACAACAAACAGATCCTTCAGGCTCAAACAATATGACGTTTACCGGAGAATGTGGTTCGTCTCCTCAAATGCTACTTAGACCAAAAATCAGTAGGTAGTCAGACCCATACCTGGTCTTAGATGATGAATGGTTAATACCCTATCCTAGGAGTGAACAACATTCTCGGGGTATGTACCCACCCATAGGAAGTTTACAAATACAACCCGAGGTCTCTTTTCAAGAAAATACCTCTATGCCACTACATATAGGAAATACTCTCAGAGAAACTTAGCAAGATAGCGATCAATTCATGACAGGCTATCATATGCCTATACAACACTAGGGTATACAACAAACGCCGCTCAGGAAAAGCACCATGACTTCACCAAATGAAGTCATTTCAACGTTAGTAGAAAAAGTGAGAGGGTTAGAACTTGCTCAAGCAAGTCAAAACTCTCCGTTCATACAAGCAGGAAGTTCCAATCCTCCATACCACTCTGGCCAAGTAGATCTCCTCACAGGTGTAGGCAAGTTAGGTATGCCTCCTCACTATCCACAACAAATGCCAACAAGGCCTGTCATCTCTAACACTATTCCTCCTGGTCTAGTATCAAGTAACCCATTACTAGACAATACCCCGTCATACTTAAACATGTACTCCAAATCACCACAAGGGGATATGTTCTCGTCTCCTAGCATGTTTTCTCAAACATAGGGACTTCCCTATGCCCCTACCAATGCATACGTTGCACCATATCAACAACCCATCCCACCACCACTCCCTCAGCAACCACCATCAATGGTCGAAAACTATGTGATAGGAACTTATTCAGAATATCTGAAGGAGCCCTTAGACTTTACCATACGAAGCGTCATGCTCCCAAGACCCCTTCCCGATTTACCCAAGTACAAAGGTGAGGGAGATCCAAACACACATATCAAGGTTTATGCTACAGCCATACGAGAATTACTCCTTTGGGATGGGGTTGTTGCTAAAATATTCCCCAAAACCTTGGAAGGCATTTCTCTTGACTGGTATTATAGAATACCTGAAGCCTCCATCCATTCATTTAAACAGATCATATCAGAATTCATTAAGGCATTCAACATGAACAAATTGTTGAGAACAGGAATCAAGGAATTCTTACACATCAAACAAGAACACAACGAATATGTCACCCATTTCATCCAAAGGTGGCGTATAGTCCTTTATTCCTCGGCAAGTGCTCCAAACATGGATCAGATGGAACTATGTGATTTATTCCTTCATTCTCTCAGCAAAGAGGTGAAGGAAGAAATCCAGAAGTTCCCACTAAGAACTTACGATGAAGTACTTGAGAGTGCTCTTCGAATAGACCAAGCAGCGATAGATAGTGGTCGTAAGACATATGGAACAAATGGGAGGTTAATCACCTCCACTCAGAACACTACAACTATCACAAATATCAATTAAGGACCCAAAATCCTTAACAAAAATTGTGGGGTAACAATGGATGGAGTAACCGACCAGCACAAAAGGGTAAATGTTGTTAATACTCTGTCATAAAAAAACAACCAATGAAACAACAACTTTACCCCGACGATCAATACAGTGGATTTTAATCATCCACAACAACAACAACAACAGTGAAATACCATACAAGGGACAAGCCAAAACTCATTTGGTTATCAAAACCAAATTCAAAACCAGAAACAACAAATACAAAATTTTAATCTTAATAGGCAACAATTTGATCAGAATTTTAGGCCACAATACACACCGAACCAACAAAATAGGAATTACAACCCCAATTCTTATTGTGGTTTCCACAAAATTCGGGGTCACGATACTAGAATGTGTCATGAGTACAATAAATTTATGCAACGTTTTCCAGAAGAACAAAGACAGTTCTTCACAGATTTGTTTTTGGTAGATCCCGTGTCACCACCACCAAACACGCTCGCAGGGGCAATTTCTGCTCAGAATGATCCCCTCAAGATCTTTAACGATGCACTCCTAAATCATCATAATAACAGATTAAATCCAACTGGGACGAACAAGGGTACAATGATGGGAAACAATGATCATGAAGCCTCGACTTCACTAAATCCATCAGTTGCGCCATAATTAGGAAATCAGCCGAGACCCAAGATAGTCAACTTAGTAGAACTAGACGTTGAACTACCTATCGAAGCTATAACAAGAACGCACGAATATTTCTCTCAACTGAGCTCAAGTCATCTACCAGAAACAGATAAGAGTCAGCAAATAGTAGAAAAACCCGTAGGTGCCTATGATTTAATTAATGACCTAACAAAGACCTTCTCGCACATCTCATTTTTAGATTTACTAAAGAACTCTCCTCCTCACAGAGATGCTCTTTTAGAAGCATTAGGTCTAGGTTATCTAATTAACATCACTCCACCTCCTGAAACACAAGTAAATCACGTATATTTTGATATCCACCCTCCAGGGCAGCCGGACAAGGATGTCAAATTCATATTCGAAATAAGTAAAATGCCCATAGATGCTGAGATCACACGCCGAGGTGATCCAGCCTTACACTTACAAGTATGGGTTTATAATAACTATGTAAAACAGGCAATGGTTGACGATGGGGCTGCAGTTAACAAAGTCCCTTTCTCTTTCCTCCAAAAACTTGGATATGAGGAAACAAACTGTTCCACTACTCGAAATACATTGAGAGGCTATGATAGCCTTAAAGCCACTTCGATAGGAACTATAATACTATCAGTCACCTTAGGGCCCAAAACAATCCTGACTGAGTTTTATATTATAGATCAGGAAACTAATTATAATATGATACTCGGTCGACCATGGATACACTGAATGAAGGAAATCCCTTCTACCTTATTTCAAGAAATAAGATTCTTGCATCTAGGAAAGGTATTTGTAGCCAAAGGTGATCCAAAACCTTTCGATTTGCACCTAGCTGATTTAAAGAAAAGATCAGGGGTGCACTCAGAATTTGAACTTCCAACAAACCAACTTAATAAACCCATTGACCCAAAACTAGAGGAAAAGTTGGTACCTACGATGGATCTTGAAACTATCAGCATAGCCAAAACAATTCCAACCCCCAAAGATAAAACTAAAGAAACAGTATCATTAGGGACTACTGTGAAAATCGTTGAGTTGATAGAACAAGATTCACCAATGTTCTTACCATTTGATTCAGTAGGCATAGGATATTCCCTAGGTGTTGGTTCCCTTCTAGCAGAGGACCTCTGTATGGTATAAGTAGAGTGCGCAAACGCAGTAAATGCCCCAACATCTATACTCCTGACTAAGTATTGGACTCTCCATTTCGATGGAGCTAAATGCCGTTATGGAGCAGGGGCAGGTATAATTCTTACTTCGCCCAAGGAGAAAGTCCTCCCATTCACTTTTAAGTTAAACTTTGAATGCACAAACAACGGCGCTGAGTACGAAGCCCTCCTCCTTGGCCTCACTTTAGCCAAGAGAATTGGTGTTGATAACATCAAAGTCTTAGGAGACTCGCAATTAGTGGCAAATCAAGTTTCTGAAGTATACGAAACCAAAGCCGAACACTTGCAGTTTTACAAAGAAGCCGTATTAAATTTAAGCAAGGCATTTAACTTCATATCCATTGAAGCAATCCTGCGAGAGAAAAATCTTCTCGCCGATTCAATAGTAACTTCAGCATCACATTTTACTCCAAGTAATGAGTTAGAAGATACCCAGTTCACGGTGTCCATTTGTGATGAGCCATTGATAAAAATAATGACAAATCCCCTTTCAAGCGGAAGTGAATCTAACACCCCAGGCCATGTCGATAATAATATGGCCACTTTGGAATACTTAAACGCCTATGCGGCATTACATATCTCCTATCATATGCTAGATTTATCCTTAATTCCACATCCGTCTTCCTATTTCGGGAATCCCATGATGGATTTCCCCTCACAAATGGAACCTAGCATATACGCAGTAGACAATGGGGAGGGTTTGGATTTACCTCCAACACCACCTAAGTTTGAAGAGGGTAATGCCTCTTTGATCGAAGAAACAATCGATGTCAACATCGGGACAGAAGATGAATCGAGAATATTGAAATTAGGATCATCCTTAACCCCAGAAGAAGTGGAAATACATACTCAGATTCTCAAAGAACATCAGAAGGCATTTGCATTTAATTATAAGGAAATGACAGGAGTCACACCCCACATTACGGTGCACAACCTCGTCACTAAATCAGATGCAAAGCCAATTAAACAAAAATCAAGACCCATGAAGCCCAAAGTAGCTCTCATGGTAAAAGAGGAGGTAATAAAACTCCTCTAGGTAGGATTCATCAAACCAGTCGACTACTCCCAATGGGTATCTAATATCTTCCCCGTTCTCAAGAAGAATGGAAAGATACGCATCTACATAGATTTCCGAGATATCAACAAAGCATGTCCTAAGGATGACTTCCCATTACCATCCATAGATGTTATTGTTGATGCAACGGCTGGTTTTGAACTTTTGTCTCTCATGGATGGATTCTTGGGATACAATCAAATTAGAATATCTGCGCAAGATCAAGCTAAAACCATGTTTATAACTCCTTGGGGAACCTATTGCTATGTTGTTATGCCATTCGGTCTCAAGAACGCCGGTGCTACGTACCAGCGGGCCATGACATACATATTTCACGATCTAATTCATAAAATCATGGAATCTTACGTAGATGACTTATTGGCTAAGGCCAAGAAGCGTTGTGACCATCCCAAAGTACTCCGCATCATTCTTTCACGTCTAATAAAATACGGAGTCACATTAAACCCAAAGAAATGCGTCTTTGGTGTAACAGGAGGGAAGCTCCTAGGCTATATCATATCGTCATGAGGGATAGATGTTGACCCAACCAAAATTCGGGTTGTCCTCGAAATGGTTCCACCTTCAGATGAATCTGGAATCAGATCATTTCTCGGAAAGCTGGGCGCAATCCGGAGATTTATCCTGGACTTAAGCTTCTCCGTTCATCCAATCAACAATTTACTCAAGAAGGAATATAGCATTGATTGGACCAAAGACTGTAATGAAACCTTTGAAGTAGTTAAGCGTTTTCTATTATCACCACCTACGCTAATGCCACCTAAGATAGATCGCCCGTTAATTCTATATTCACGAGCTACCAATGTCTCGCTGGCCTGTATGTTGGCCCAAGAAGACGATAACAAGAGAGAACGTGTGATTTATTTCATTAGCCGAACGTTGTTTGACTATGAAACACGCTATACATAGGCAGAACGAGAATGCCTTGCCATAGTCTTTGCCACTAAATGCCTAAGACATTATATGCTGAATCAAGAAACGAATGTCATGGTAAAAACAAACCATCTATGGACTTTCCTCACACAAGGGTCATTGTCTAAAAAGGTTGCATGTTTTATAACCTTAATGGGAGAATTCGAATTAACATTTGTAAATCAGAAGTCAGTTAAAGGGCAAATCATTGTGGATTGGTTAGCTGACAACCCATTAGATGGAGGCGATCTAGTAGATTTAGACTTTCCAGATGAGTGCGTATACTACATCTAAACCCGACCCGCTATCTCTAGGTGTCCCTGGTACGCTGACATCATTAACTATATCATGGACCATACGTATCCAGAAGGAGCTACACCACAAAAAAGAATATGGTTACGCATAATCGTAGCTAAATACGTCATTATAGAGCAGGTTCTCTATCGAAAGGCATTCGATGGGATGCTCCTAAGGTGTGTCGACACAGAGGAATCCAAGAAGATTCTCCATGAATCTCACAGCGGTATATGTGGAGGCCACTTTGGTGGCCATGCCACTGCTCGAAAAATACATCGAATGGGCTATTTCTGGCCCACTCTAGAACATGACGCGATAGAGTTTGCACGCAAGTCTCATAAGTGCCAAGAATTCTCCCACGAGATCCACATGCTAGCACAAGCTCTACAACCAATCGCAACTCCATGGCCCTTTTCTACATGGGGTCTAGAATTAATAGGGAAATTATCTCCCTCATCCACAAACGGCCATAATTTTATAATCATGGCCACTGAATATTTTACCAAATGGGTGGAGGCCATGACTCTTACTACTGTACCTAGTTCTGTGATCGCCAAGTTAATTTTGAACCAAATCATTTGTAGGTACGGTATCCTGCAAATCATTATCTCTGATAATGGAACTTCTTTTAAAAATGAAGAGGTTCACGAACTATGTAATAAATTTAAGATAATCCATCATACAGCTTCCTTGTATTACCCTCAAGCCAACAGACAGGCTGAAGTGACAAACAAGACACTGAAAGCCATTCTCCTTAAAATGGTAAAAGAAAACAAACAAGATTGGCATTTGAAGTTATATCTGGCCTTGTGGGCCCATCGAACCTCAATAAGAACACCAACGGGAGAAACTCCTTTCTCGCTAGTATTTGGGGCAGAAGCAGTTCTCCCACTTGAGGTCGAAATACCCAGTCTCCACATTTCATTACAAGGGATTCTGGATGAAGACACTTACAAAGAAGCACGTCTTTCACAACTAGAAAGCCTAGACGAAACTAGGTTAGATGCTGAGCAGTGGCATAGAGCTTATGCTGACCGAATGTGCCGGCAGTATAACAAAAAGGTCTATGAACGCGATATATACGAAGGTGATCTAGTTCTAAGACTAGACAGCTGGATCGACAAGAAGACCGGTGAAGGAAGGACATTCTGGCCCAAATGGTTGGGCCCATACCGAGTCATGAAGGACTATGGAAATGGTGCTTACCTATTATGTACACTAGAAGGTGACGAATTTGGTGAAACAGTCAATTCCCTGCACCTCAAGCGATTCTATGCATAAGCAATTAGCACTACTTGTATAATTATCTACATTGCATCTTCATATAGATTTAGATCATTTTGTCCACTTGTTTCTTACATAAATTGTGATCAAGGAATCTATTCTCAACGCAATTCATTACAAACTCATGATGTTGTTGGCATTAAGCTCTTTAATCATATCTCTCCATCTTCATATACCATCGAATCATTTCAGAATCTTTTATCAAATAAATCAAACATGACAAAGTCTTAACGGTAACCATACCAATATCTGCAAGTTTGTTCTCACTTTGATTTGTTCTTAGGATAGGTGTCTTGCCTATGGTCTATTCTAGAAGCTTCATGGTGTCACATCTATCCCATATATACATCTCTTTGGAAATAAGCATATACTGACATTTTACTCAAATAAGAAAGTCAAAAACTGATTAAACAGAAAATTTTATTTTTACACATTTCCTTGCCCCACCAACCTTCGGTGATGAGCTTGCGTCTCTTACTAGTGACGTAGGGTTGGGAAAGGATGGAAATGCCCTTACTCACCTATGCCTTGCCCATGGTGATAAACCCATGCTTCTTACTAGTAGCATGGGGCAAAGTATAGGGGGTCCTCTTGACACAACAAATGTTAAAAGGTCATAAACAAACAATTCAAACTTTGAGTCAAAAACGAATGAATCAGATGTTGAAAATTCTAAGAGAGTTAAAATCCTAAAAACCCAGATCTTGTCTACTATGTGGCCATCTATGGGTCTAAGTCTAGATAAACCACAAAGCAAGTGCATTCTAAACTATGAAGTCATTCGGGTAGAGTAGGCTTGTAGCTTCCAATTTGGTTCTGCCAAAGCTTTGTCTGTCTTTCATCACTATCATTTCACCACATTTCATAACTTACGGCCTTCTTGGCTCTTAGTGATGAGCCCTCACATCTTACTAGTTGCATGGAGTTGGGAGTGGGGTAAGTTAATCTGTTCATCATACTGGTTATATTCATCACTTTGCAAAACAAGCATGAGGTATCCAAATTGCTCACAGAAGCTAGGATTCGAAATCACAATATATTTGCAATATCATGTATCAACATCGTGAAACAAAAAAAGAAAGTAAACATTTGCACCATCTGTTATCCATTGCATACATTCTAAAAAGCATACAAACATACATTGTAGTATATACAAAGAAGCTGGAAATAGAAAAGAAGCCATGAGCGACAAGCTTTTGATCCAAAGATGAATGCATATATATAAATAATCAATGTTTATATACAATGCCATCATGCACTAGGCATGGTCAAAACACTCAAAGAGCCTGTGATATACAATAGTACAAAATACACAAGGGCCAAATGGCCTCTCAACCCCTACGCGACCCCTCCGAAGGTGCACGCCCTCGCCTAGGACTCCGGCTACGCCGGCGCTCTAAATGTACGGAGGGCTCAGGGTCCCGAGGGGCAGCCGCGGTCTCACCACAAGAATGGATCCTCATAAGGTGCTCAGCCATCTTGTATCCCGCTAGCTCGGTATGAAGGGTCAATACCATCCTGGCCACGTGCCAAACGGGAGCGAAGACATCAGAATGTTTACCAGCTGCTGAGGGCTCCTCGGCATCTACGGATAGCTCCGCATGGGTCCTATCCATGTGGATCATCAGGGAATCGGTACATACCCTGCGGATCAAATCCCGCCACTCGTCAATAGTCTTTGTAAACAAAGGAGAAAAACAAATCAGAAACCAAGAAAGAGGCTAAAAGATACAAGATAAAAACACAAGGATAGATAGCAATTAAAACAAATCCTAAATTAAACAAACATTAAAGAAGGAAGAAAGGATAACTTACTCAGATCACCGGGCCTCCAAGATGGATCACTGGGGCCAGCACCCGCCGCGGATGCCGCTGCTGACTGAGGGGCTGCTCCTGTGGCAAGGGAAACATGTCACCTTACAACTGACTCATCCACTCCACCATGTCCCCGAGAGAGTGGCTCCTCTGAAACTAGAGTGTCCTTCTCTGCACTCTGCTCAGCCCTCTCTTCCTGCATAATGTCTTGAGTGTCATGCCACTCAGGATCACTATCATCAGTCTGCTCCTCCGACCCTCCCTTTGTAAGCTCCTCAGAGTCAGAGTCAATATTTATGGGGTCATCAATACTATGAGCAGGACCCGCAGCAATCTGAAGTAAAGGTGCCCGAGGTACACCAGCTCTCCCTCTAGCACGAACTATCCTCCTGGCTGCAATGGGAATGCCAGGAGTGATCACTTCCTAACCACAGACCCCTGGTAGTCAGAAGGTGTTCCGATCTGCATCCCAATAAGAGAATAAGTCACAAAGGATGTGACTAGATGGTGCAACATGAGGCACACATGACATAGGCAGTATACCAGCCCTCTGAAGTGTGTCCTGCTCGTCCTGCGAGAGAGCATCCAGTACTCCTGAGAGCCAATCACTCTCTCTCTCTCTACTCCATCTAATATACTCCTCTCTCGCCTGCATACACCCAAAAACACACAAAACAGAGCAAGTTAATATCTGAACAATACCAAGAAGGTAAACGTGTAGAAGTGCAAAAAAATACAAACACAATCTCAAATATAAGTTCTTTTGCATTTTGTGTAAAACCGCCACCTTGAGAAGGGAGGTGGTTTTGTAACTGCTGCCTTAAGGGCGGCGGTTGTGTAACCGCAGCCCTGAATAGGGCGGTGGTCATGTAACTGCCTCCCTGGCCAGGGTGGCGGTCATGGTCCGAAAACCCACGTGGGTTTTTAATCTTAAAAAGCCTAAAACTAGCAAAAAATGACCATTTGACCTAAAAATGGAGCCTACCCAATAGGCGCCCCCCCCTAGGTGGACCTTTTGAACCTAATATTTTCAAAAATAACCCCCCCATTACGAAAAATTTAGCATTTCAAATTTAAAGGGGAAAAAACACAAAATTGAAGAAAACCAACCTGTGATCTAGCAGGACGGTGTTCCGCATGTGGAGGCATGATCACGATCTCGCTGTGGACCTTTTGACTCTACTCACACAAGAAATCGTCACCGTGGGTCCCAGAGCTCAAAATCAATCATATCAACTCACGCAAATGAATAGGAAAATGGGCCCACTTTCATATATATATCACCCTGACTCGTTTTAAAAGACTTTTTCACAGGTTTGGAGTGCTGATGGAGGTAAGTCCCTATCCCTGCGCAAATGGTATGTTCTCATTCCCTATTATTTTAGCATTTGTTTTCCAAAGTTATTGTATCTATCTGCACTTGAATTCTCTTTTCATTTTACAGGTAGCGGGAATTTCGGATGGCGTCATTTCAACACACAGACGAGTAAGGTATAACTTCTAATTCCCCATTTCGGGACTGCCATACTCGGACCCACCATTTTATGCCTCTTCATGGCTAAAACGCTTCTCCGAGGGGACAATATGTACGTACGCAAAATTGTAAGGTACTGTACTGCCATAACAGTGTAACAAGTGCCCCAATGATGATACAGGTCTCCTCGCAAGGTGTTCGGGATCCAAAAAAGCTCTCGGAGTATGCGTTAACATCCCGCATGCCCCGCCTAGCCCCCGTGCCCTTTGTTTTCTCTTTTTTCCCTCTTTCCTTGGCCTTTTGATCTTCAGTGACGAAACCGCCGCCCTGTAGGGTGGCGGTCTCATGACCGCCACCTTAATCAGGGCAACGGTCCTTTGCGCGTTTTCTAGAACGTTCTTTTGACGTGACTCGCATGAAATATCACGTTTCACCAGCTTTCCTTGCCGACTTGAGCATGCATTTATGTTTTTGGTCCCCTGGAATAGTGTTTTTCCTTTGTTTATTGTTTAGGAGTTCAGTTTGGTTTTGATCTTTGGGGGATTGAATTCCTATAAATGCATGGCTTGTGCTCAAACAAATGGCCTGATATTTGAGACTGATCTTTGCTCTCATCTCCTCATTTTTAGTATTTTAGCTTGTTATCTTGTTTAGAAGCCATAGTTTCAATTCACTTGCATCTTTAGCTAGATTGCTTAGCTGTTGGTAAGTCACATACCCATCTTGTGATGGCAGTGTTGTTATTTCACCCAATCTAGTCTAAAGTTTGTCTCTAAATTTCTCTTTGCATTAGATTTAGCTATTGTTTTGCTTAAAATACTTGTTTTAGTTCATTTGCATGCTCATTAGCATTGTCCAGCTGTTGGTAAGCCACATATCCAGCTTGTGCAAATAGTGTTGTTGTCTTATCCAATCCATTGGAGTAGAATAGCTTAGGAAGCCATTAAAGTTGTAGGTTTTGCTCTTCAAACAGGATAGTTTCAGGTTTTGGTCACTTCATATTGCATGACTTGCAGTAAAATCCTGCTAGGAATCGCATAAGCCAAGCTCTGTACTCCTGCGCTGTCCCTCTCCTACTCACATTTTCAGTTTGCATTCTGAGCTATCCTTGTCCCAATGTCTACTCCTGTCGATGCTAGCACTACACGCTTTTCTGGATCTATGTGAACATGAAAGAACGAGGAGATCACACTGAGGGGACAAGATCACATACACCAACAGATTCGCCACTGTTCTGCGGAATCCAGGTTTTAACTTTCAAAGTTCTAGTTAGAATCATATCAAATAGAGTAGATAATTGCTTCATTTCAGTGAATTCTATTCTCGATATTTCCAGGGAAGCTGTGAGGATTGATAGTTTCTGAGAAACTATGATTCACTCCTCACTTTTCAGGTAGGATCGAGAATCTTGCAGATAGATTAGACGAGCTATTTTATTTATTTAGAATAAATCTACAAATTACACAGGTTGATAACTACACTTGGTTATTTTGTTTGTTTTAAATTATTGTTTAGTTGTTATTTCTAGATATGCTTAAAATAGTTTTCTTTCCTTAAAATTCTTAAACGATTTCTTAGAAGAATAGAAGTTATATATATATATATATATATATATATATATATGTGTGTGTGTTTTAGATTTATTCCACGTAGTTAGATTTTGCTTCGTTACAGTTAGATTTACATTTTATTTTGTATGACAATCACGGGACCTTAGGAGCCCAGGGAATATATATTTGAGCCAATCGTGCCTCAACCAAATCTTGTCACAGCAATAGTTGACATAGACCAAAATCTCAGAATACAAGTATTCTGAACAACAACAGATTTACAACTGATCAGTTCTCAATTGAGAGGGTTAAACATATAAGACGACCAAGCATACATGTTTTGGTCAAACCAACTAAACTACAGATTACCCTAGATAAACATTCGCATGACTGTAGAAGGGTTTTTAAGAGAACAAACCTTTGGTTGTGATCCTTTGGTCCCACAGCCAGGTGCAGGAGACACTCTCACAGATATAGACACCATTCTAAGGATCCAGGTTGCACGAACGCCTATGATATATTCTGGGAAAATCACACAGTTGTTGGTCCTAAACATAGAAGCTGAGAAAGCATACGATTACTGGATACTAGGGATTAGAACTTGATTTCGCGCATGACCATAATAGGACCACAACATCCAAGAGTACATGGTTGTGACCCACAGATCTCACAGCCCAACAAATCCATAAGTCAATTAGATATAGACACTGGCTTACGCACACTAGTATTCCAATCCACTCCAATTCCACCCATCATCATCGAACAATTGTCCTTACTGGATATAGCGGCTAACAAAGCTAGAGAATTCTGGACTAGGCCAGAGAATCGTCCATAGAGTCAATTGTTTTCACCATCCACCCTATGACCTTATCTGGAGACATACATGAAACTATCCCAAGTCATTTTCCACGTATTCCACAACCCATAGATTGAATCATGCCAGAGCTCGATATTGATTGGAGCCTTCGAGCAGTCATCCTTGCTGATCGATCTATCACACCAGTCCAAGTTAGAAGGGCCTTCTTTGCCTTAGATTCACAAATTCCACTAGTGCGTGTCGAAGACATTAGACTACCTAACTAGTTTGTCTGAATCTAATGCATATTCTACCCCCACCGGCTGTCTCGGCATGACCTCAGGAGGTTGGGTATGTGGAAGAGTCACTTGTAGATTCTCACGCTCGCTTGTAACTTTTTTGGTGTACAGGTACCCCACAAAATCATGACAGGTCAGAAGGTTATTGATGGATTCAGTGTCAAAAGTGACTTCTGGCCCTAGCCCTTGCGAGATGATCTCCTTGAAGATATTAATAGTTTCATCTACCTTCCTCAAGGTGAATGAAGGAGTGATTAGGCCCGGAGACATTCTTAGGACAATTTGTTCCATTTGATGCATCGCATCTAGGGCTTCCTCCTTGACCTTGTCTATCTTCTCCAGGAAAAATTCCATCTGATCGACCCGGTAGTCCAAAGTAGCAAGAATTTTGCTAGGTACACTGGGGTGATCAAAAATGCTGAATTTAACTAAATATTTGACTAAACAGTCGAGAATCTTCTAGAATGTCTCATGTTGTAACCTAGCATGGTCCAACTCTTCAGAGATAGGTCCTGTAATTTCCTGGAGATCCTTGTTCACCTGGCTAATGTTCTGATATAATTCAATGATCTTGACAATTACTTCCTCGCTGTCTTTGAGGATCTGATCTCTCCATGTGGATACTGCCATACCTTATTCACCAATTTTGGTGTATTCATTTATCTTATCCTGGCTTAGGACCTCAGGAGTTTCAATGGCAGTTGTAGGATGTGCACTGCCCATTTGTTGTAGGGCATGGAGAAGATGCTTAATCTGTTCTTTTAGTAGCCTCTTCTCTTCCCTTTCTTTTTGAAGCTTCTTGCAAAGGGTATCCACCACAGATAGGGCCTCTCCTTGAAGGCTTTCAGATGACATTCCCATTGTGACCTGCGTCACTGTATAATCCGTAGGGGACAAATCCTTTTTATCTTTTGAGGGGTCGGGATACACAATCTCCATTACTCTTTCTCCCAATGCACTCTGAGAGAAGTGGCACCTTGACCATTTCTTGTTGTCCTTTTACTATTTATTACAAATCCTTCTTAATTTCTTGGGTTTCAAATTGATTGCTTGAAGAAGTGGAATCCTCGCTATTACTTTGATTTCTTGGAGATGGAATGGGGACTATTTCTAGTGTTTGACTTGTCGTGAGAGTTCCCATTTCTAGATACAGAGGCATTAGTGTCCTTGGTGCTAAATTTTTGGCTTGAATGAGGAAATTTTATGCTCTAATAGCTATGTCATAGGTTCCTGGCAACATTGTTCCTCCCATGGATTGGATCATCATTTCTATATCAGAATTTAGAGCCTTCAAAAACTAAAGAAATGCACCTTCTACTGCTGGACTCATGACAAATGGAATTCGGTCCCATGATCACTAGAATCATAAATTCAAATATGTCATTTGATCATTAGGAGCCCTGTTGATAGTTTTTAATTGTTCTAATAAAGATAAAATATTTATTCGTTCTCCAAATTTACTGTAGAGGGCTATGCATATCTGGTCCCAATTTTGGATAGATCCTACTATCAAGCTCCTAAACCATTGCAATGCCTTGCCTTTGAATGATGAAGTTGGTAACTTGATTGTAACAACTACTTCATTTATTTCATGAATAGTGCAAATGTTTGAAATATTTTTTATATGGTCAGCAGGAGTTGTGTGGTTCTCACTAGTGAAATAAGGGGTATTTTTTAGTGTTGCCATCAAGATAAGGTTTTGAGCATTGAGTATCAATGGGATACTTCCTGTAAAGTGAAAATAAGGATTTGGTGGACCTTACGGTGGTTGTTGTTATAGATGTACCATTATTATTAGCCTAAGAACCGTGTTTGTTTGAAGGAAGGGTCTGATGGGAAGACGTGTAGATAATTCTCTACTTGAAGGGGATGATGATCTCTATGGTCTTCTTCCTTTTGTACCTCTACATGAAGATAATTGCAAGTACTCAAAATTACCTTCCTCTCTTACTCATGAATGATTTTGGATCCTTCTCATATACTTGGACAACATGTGTTGTTACACCACCACTGAGTTCTATCCCCTTCAGAGTCGCTAGATGTGTTAGGAGATGAGCCCCAAAAGGCTGGATGTTTCCAAGTTACACACCAAACTTGATCGAATTAAAATGAACTTTAAAGGGCTTCACAGCTGATTTTCTGGAGTTTGAAGATTTTTTTGAACCGATAGTCCCGAAATCTAGAAATGTAGAGATATTCAAAACTAAAACCCCCTAAAATTATGAAATTGAGGAAACCCCAAAATCCGAAAGCAGGAGACTTTTGAAACCCAGAAATTTAGAAGTTCCGAAATTGATGGAATTTTGAAACCCAAAATCTTGAAATCTTGGAAGGTCTGAAATCGCAAAACCCAAAATCTCAAAATTGAGAAAACACTAAAATTTTTTAAGTCAAAATTTCAAAAATCTAAAAATACCCTTTTGAATCTTAGGTCTCAATTTATCATCTCGTGAAATTTGAACTTATTTTGAGAAAGTTAATCTCTTGAAAATTGTTTTCTAAGTTCATCCCAAGAGGTGAAAAGTCCAAAATTGAAGAACTTGCAATTTCTATGTCTGAAAATGCCTTCAAAGCTTGTGGAAAATACTTTTATGTCCCACTGGGTGTGCCAAAATTGTTGTGTGGTCGCACGATGGCTTAAGATTTTTTATTTGATAATGAGACACCTTTGAAATATGAGAATTATATAACTCCTATGATGTCCCACTAGGCATGCCAACACTGTTGATGCGTAATCACAACACCCCCAATTATTTGCAATTCGATGGGTTGAAACTATCAGTGTGTTTGTATAACATTGAGCTTTCCCCAAAGTGTGGGACTTTGTAAATTGGAAAGCTCTCCTGAAAAATTTCAACTTACTATTCATGTATTTATCACCACTCACCATCTTACAGAGAAATAATATAAATCCTACCCTAAAATGCCAATGAGATAAGGAAGAAGGGATGAAAGAAAAGTAAAAAATAATTCTCCTGAAGGTGATGTACCAATAAGGAATGTTAAAAACCTTCTTTGAATGGAGATGAAAACGAAAAAAAAAGATTGAGGAAGATGGGTACACACCATAGATCAATCAACAATTATGAATCAATTCATCAATAAACATAAAAATTAAACATGTGATACAATCTAACATGCACAGTTAACCAAATTTGTAATGAGAGATCAAAAAGATGCAAATAACACAAAAGAGGTTTAAAACTTATCCAAAGATCTATATTATTGCTCCATAAATTGATAAAGTACATCGAAATGGCCAAGAGGCACAAATTTTATATTACAATTTGAATGGGAGGCTTGAACTCCAAACATTCACTTACAGACAAGAGAAAGAGGGAGGATGCAAAGTAGAATTATCCAACATTAGAACAATGCCCTTCATAACAATTTATAGAAGAATATTTGAAGGAGAGGAGAGAGAAAATAGAATCCCTAATTACTTAAAAATCCTCCAAAATTCATTATTTAATCCTATAATGAGTGCATCAGATCTTCAAAATCTCCTTTTTCATTAATGGTTTGCCTTGTGTTTGAAAAAATTGAGTGTGATTGCACCCCTGTCTAGTCTAGATCCTATAGCCTCATGATGACCCCACCTTAATTAATGAATCTCACTGAACACTTCATATCTGAAATTTTTAGAGATTTAAAAACCCTAAAATCTAAAATCCCATATTTCCATGTTGTAGATCCCGAAAATACCTTTCTGATGACTACAAATTTGTAAGAAACAGATAAGTACATATGAAGATATCACCATTTTTCCCCTAATGCTTAACTAGGATTTTTCCAGTATCTGACCTCCTGGTAATTGAAATTGGTGTTCATCATTGTATTCTTCATTGAATCCCCTTTCTAGAAATCACAAATTTTTCCAATTTTGATAAAAATTACATGAGATATCTCAATTTTAACTTAGGAAAAAATTAGGGTTTATAGGACTCCACTGAGCAATTTCTTTAGTTCATCGATCCCTACTTTAATCTGTAGATCCCACTTGGGAACTTAGGATTACTTTTGGGCCCTATTCATTAATTTTACCCAATGGGGGCATAAATTGTCAATAGTGCCCAGATGGGAGACTTAATATTTTTTGTAAGAGGTGATTTTTGTCTCTTTTTGACCATTTTGATGTGATGAACTTCATTCACTCCTATTCACACTGCCTTCACCTCGACCACTTCTTGGAGTGAATTACTATTTTTAGTAAGAAACCATATAGGGAACTTAGTATTTTTAGTAAGAATACATTTTCACTATTTTATACACTGAAAAATCATTCAAACTTCCAGGTTATCTTGGATGCACACTGTCTTCACCACAACCACTTTTGATGATGAATTTCCAAATATAGCAAGTTTGTATAGAAAAAATTACCATTTTTGGTAAGTGCATTTTTGGTACTTGGTTTGCAATGGAACACATATTTTTCAGACTCAGATCATCATCTCAATCTTATCCTCCAAATTTCACTTGATTTTGCTTGCCAAAAAGCTTGAAAATTAAAAATGAAATTTTTAGTTAGTAGTGGCTTTGAGCATGGAGCTGTCATTAATGGAGCGTAAAATTTTGTAGGTTTGGTTTTTTACTTCCAATCGTGAAGAAATTGACTCTATTGTGATAGGTTTTTCATTTGGATTTCATGTGCAAGTTTTTATCTCGATCTAACCGTTAAATTGGTGAAAAATCTGACGAATGAGAACTAGGGCACCAAAGTAATGAATTTCATTGTAGAAAATAATCCAAAATATCATTTGGCCCTGCATATATTGCATCATGACAGCCTTCGAAAATGGGGAGGTCTAAACAAAAATTCATCTCAATCCGTTGAACGGTTTGAAAGATATGAATGAATCTTTGTCTAGTGACTTTGGGGGTTTCCTCAAAAAAACTTTGTTTCTTCACCATTTTTCATTCTTTCTTGTTCTTCATATTTTTCATCCTATTCTCTTTTGAGATACTTATGTTTTTTAGTGTGAGGAAGTTTCATGTGAAGCTGACTGAGTGCAACAATGGAGGTTAGGAATGTCTTGGAGAAAATTTTCTAGAGTTCAGGGAGGGTATGGAGGTGTGGGGGAATGAACTGGATTGAAAAATAGACCAAGTCCTTGATATTTATTCATCCCAATGGGATCAAGCATAGGGGCTGACCACATTTTTGTGTCCCCTATGTCCCTTTGTTATAGGGATGAAAGGGACACAAAATTCCCCATCGCGCCTAATTGTGACACTTGGCAAGATCTGACTGGTTGAGCGTTTGAGTGAGGGAGCTTGAGGTAAGCACCTTGGGGCTAAGTTTCAGGCATATGGATAACCAAAAGGAATAACTAGGGCTAGGGAAATTTTTTATGTCCCTTATGTCAATTTTCTAAATGGATAAAAGGAACATCAATTTCCACTTTGCACCTAGTTGCGACACTTAGCGATCATCCGTGCAGGGAGAGGTAAGGCTCAAACTAGCTCCTGGGGGATTAACTAACAATGTGGGAGGTCATATTGGTGTTTTGGGGGCTAAAAAGGCCTGGGAAATTTTTTTTGTCCCTTATATCACTTTGCTAAAGGGACGAAAGGGACATGAAATCCCGCCAGGCCCCTAGTGCTGACATGTGTCTACTGAAAAATGGCTAACTGCGAGAACTCTTACCTTGGGCCCAACTTAAAACTGAGATATCTTGAGATCCCGAATGAATTTAGAGGTGAGATTTTATATGAATTTGAATGAAAACCACCAAATGATTATGGTTTTAAGCCTTAATTCTTCATCACCTCCAAATAACCCCTCTATCGGGACCACCAATTGTGCGCCAAAAGAGTGAATTGGCTACAAAAGTGCATGATGTTTTACGATGGTCTCATTTTTTCCACCATTTAGGGAATGGAAAAAACCTTCCATATGTAAAATTTTTGCCTCTTGAATCTTCATTAACCTCTCATAATATTTGCTTGAATTTCAGGCACTCCTTTGCGGTGTTTGTTCGTATAGGCCCGAAACCCCACTTTTGTTGAATCAGCTCCAAAACCTCCAGAACTTTCCAAAATATCCCAAAACCTCTTCATGTATGTTCTTGGAACTTGAATTCATCTCAATGTTTAATTTTTATCCTCTTTTTTGCTCCAAGATGGTGCATTAGTCCTAGGAAGGCCAACAGTAGCCCTTCCCAAAACTGCTCAAAAATTAGCATTCTGCAAAATCTCCTAAAGTCAACTAGGGGGACTAACTTTGATTTCCAAAATCACATTGGAGGATTGGAAGGACATCCAATTTAGGACTATTAAAAAGATTGAGTAAGGCTTGGTGTTAAGAATGGGTATACCTGGGGTATCTTGGAAAGGTAAAACTTGAAATTTTTAACACAGGGGTCTGTTGTCATGCTTGAAAATTGGAAATTTTTCTTTTGCACATTTTCATAGCAAAAACTGGCTCTATTTTGGGGAAACGTTATGGACTGAGCATAGTGAAGACATGACATGAGGAATCCCAAAATCTCAACATATAACACATTGACCAGTGCCTTATCCATTGGGCCCTGCGGAGTCGTTTACAACCTGCGAGAGAGAGATAACAAGGAAGAACACACACACACACACACCAAAAAACGATGAAAGGAAACACACAACACAAATGGAAAGGGAAAGAAAACATATAAAAAAGAAAGGAAAAAAACACCTAAAATCACCTATGTATACAAGGTAGGGGGACAACCTGCTTTCATTGAAGAACTTACCTTTTTCACGAGTTACCCCTCGAAGAGGTAACACAAAATGTCAATGTCTTGTGAAGCCATTGAATGGTTCAAGGAAGTAGCCTCCTTTCTCAAATTTTTTTATGAAATCCAGGTTCTTTCATTATTGTCCGTGTACTTCGTAGGAATGAGCTTACATGACATTTTTGGTTCTCAGGCCTTCACCTAAAAATTCTTTTGCCGTTACGTTCTTTGAGATCATTTTTAAAGTGTTGACTACCTTCCGTGCTAATCCATAACATTGATCTTTCTTTGAACGTTTCATCACCATTCCAAGGATCATCTTTATTCAATTTGTTTAAATATTCTGATCTCCCCTCATTACCATATTCATTTTTTGTATTTGCATAAAGTTCCAAAGTGATGTGATCAAGTTGATTTTGAACACATTCCCAATGTTGTTGCCGTGGAAACTCTCTTCCACGTGATTCAGATCAATGTTTTCCCTATCATCTCCCACCATGACAAAAGTGTTGCCTTTAAAATTATAAATTTCCGAAGAGGCTCCAAGGAAATTTTCTTCTTTTACATTCATGAACTTTCTCATGAAATGTGGGATAAATAGACACGTTTTTCACTTTCATGCTCACCATTGAGGATACTTCATCCAACCTATCTAACTGTTTCATCTCCACATCGAACATTGGCTGTATCGAAACAAGGAGTCCTCATTGATTCAAACTTGTATTGTATCTCCATGGATTGAGTCAAGATTTCAAGTCTAAGCTGAGGATTTTCAATTTCTTCTACAACTTTCATAAATATCTTGCACAGATGGCCCTTCCAAGTTCATCATAGATTGAACATTATTTTCAAAAGAGTTTTTATATTTTGATTCAGAGGAGTGGTAAAAAATATGATCTATACCTTCCCATGATATATTCGATGCAACTTCATTTGCTTCTTCTATGCTTTGTGTTCCCCAAGGCTCTCTTTCATGTCGGTACAGACAATTCTGACTTATCGAACCCCTCTGAAAAGGAGAAGAGGTCCATGCTTTGTGGAAATGGCACACCTTCGAGCTCAAAATCCATATCGTCCTCGTGATAATAATCCTATCTTCTTGGTTTTTAGAATGAAATTGGCCTCCTACATATGTTCATCCATGATTGAATCAGGGAGAGATAATTTGATTCTTCAATCTATATCTACTTCTTCACATATCTCCATCCTGTCATTGATTGAAAAATCAAAGTCTGAAAAGAGATTACTCATGAACACCATGAGCTCATCATTTTGTATCTCTGCATCATTAGTGGAGTCTCCAGAAAGCATCGAATCATCCATTATGCAACATGAATCTTCATCTATTGAATATGTTGACTCCTCCAATAAGTTTATCTTTCATGCCAGAATGAATTGATGAATGATGATTCTATCTACATGTCTTTCTCAGTAAGGTGAGGGAAAATTTTCATCTCTCTGATGTAAGGAAATAGTTTCCTATCCCACTACCTTGAAACAAAATGTTCATCCTTGGATTATCTAATATTTGTACTATGTATTTCATCTTACACATTGGCAACAACTTCATCATTTCCCATGTCATAGGTATGGTTGCAAAGGACCAGCCCATTTTTATTTCACCACCTAAATCCCTGTCAAAACTTCTACTTAGGAGCATGCCAAATGAGGTATGGAATATCAGATACCAAAATTGTGAGCAGTACTCTTTCTTTCTCTGGAAGTTGACCAAAGCAACTTGAGCATCCTTTATCCTACCCACCAAAATGGAACTTCTTTGGATTCCATATAATAGCAAGATCTATTTTCACGTGTCAAGGTAACTCTAGGAATTTGTTAACTTTCATGGGCATCACATTTTCAGAGGCTCTATAATCTATAATACATTTGTTGAGTTAGATAGCCTTTGATCTAAGAGAGATAGGTAGAAGGGTTTTACCTTGTTATTTTTGAAGGCACTAAGGGCTAACATGTTTTGTAAAGGTGGTGTGAATAGTATGAGCAGTAGACCTTTAGAATTTGAGCTTAATACGTTAGCACTACCACCACAGACTACATTGACTAACCTATCAAATTGAGCAGGGTGTGTTTGTAATTACTATAGTTCTGTGATCAGAAATTTTTATTTACTCGCGTATTCTACATAATAAAATGGGGTCACTACAGATGAATTTGAGGTTATAGAAGTGATGGAATATTTACAAGGTGAAGGTTTTATTACCTTGGGAGTTTTATTTTCTTTAACAGGTGTGGTAACTAGTTTAAAAGGGGATGAGGAAGCAGACTTTGTTTCTACTTTAGATGATTTTTTAGGAGTATCGTTTGAAGAAGAATTATTCTTAGAAACTTTATAACTAGGGGAAGGAATAGAAGAATTACTTGGTGTGGAAGTGTAATTCTTGCTAACTAGTGGGTCTAGTTTTTCTTTTGTTGATTCCATCGAAGGTGGTAGCAGTGACCCTTTGCTGATGATTTTATTTTATGGAATTTGAACGAGAGGATATTCTTTCTTCTTCTTCACCTTAGTTGTTGAATATGAATTTTTTTTATTCGATTGAGAACATGTGAACACTACACATGAGAATATTTGATATTCTCCACCATCTTCATCTTCATCTCCTTCAACATACTCAATAAGTCCATTTTGAGTCTCTCTATTAACTTCTTCGACCTCAAGGTAGTCTCCATCATCACCTTCTTCATCTTCTTCTTCTAGTTCATCAGCGTCACACGTAGCATTGACCAGTGGTGCTCTGAGAGAAATCCTATGGGGAGGTGACATTATTCTAAGCTGGTTTGGAGGATTTGGCTCCCTTGGAGCATTCCACATGGTGATTTGAGATAATGTTTTCTTCATGAAAACCAATTCATTTTCCATTTTCTGGAACATTGGGTTTGTGGTGACTAAGTTTTAACTCTGACATTTTTATTTTCCATTAGGACATTTCAATTTTCCAAACAAGATCAAATCATATTTAGTCTCAATTGCGAAGTCTTTTCCTTCTTTCAAATCCCCTGGTTGGGATATTCTGAGGAAGAAACCAACTTCCAGTGGTATAGTACTGATGAAAAACCTTTTTAGATTATTTTAGGAGGCACAAAATCTTCAGGAATCCTTCTTATTATCTAGTTATATTTGGAGATAAAGTCTCTCATTGATTTAGAAGTATCTTTCTTCATTTGTACCAACTGGACCAAGAGATCCTGATAGTCTTCTATGATTTTGAACCTGTGCTCAAATATACTTCTTATGTCTTCCCAGCATGTGATAGATCTTTGGGGTAACATGTAGAACCATTCAGAAGCCTAAATCTTATAGTGATTCCATAAAGAGTTAGATAGAACACATCCTTGTGTTCTATTCCCAGTACTCCGCAAGTGGTGATGAATGTTGCTACATGTTCCTCAGTGATTGGGAACCATATCCTCTCAATTTTGGGAAGTTATTTCTCAAGCATTTAGGTAGCTCATTTAGTGGTTGAGGAAGATAAAGTGGTCTAGTGTTTCCACCCCATGGTACATTTGGTCTTCATTCTTCAGTGGCATGATCTACCATTCTGTTCCTGATTCTAGCTTCCAACCTTTCTAAGACTATGGATTCAACTACTACTCTTGTAACTACTTTGGCCTGAGCTCTTTCAATCTGTTCAATTTGAGCTCTTATTTCTGATTCAACTCTTGCTTCTCTTTCTCTATCCTCTTCTTCGGTCTCTATGTTAGTGAAATATTCAAGATTCTTGTTGGTGTATGGAAACTTGATGTCTAATGGATTGACAACACGTGGAATCCCAATGGGACCAGTTGCTTGACAAAGGGGAGACCTTGGATTTTTTAGTAGCTCTTGTCTTCTTTTAATTTATTTGAAGATGGGATCAGTTTTTCCTCCTTTTCTTTGCTCTCGGGTGCACCTTTAATCCACCAGCTTGGAAATCTACGCTCTTCTCTATGGAGCTTGAACTTGCCTTTGTATTTTTAGTTTAGTGGGATTTTCTTCTTTGAGGTCCAATAATCTTGTCGAAATGAAGTATTGAATCTTTGTCAGTTATGTCAGATGGCTTCCCTCAAGTCAGAAGTGACGTCTTCTTGGATATGAAACAGTATCTCATGTCTATCAATAGGATGGTTTCCCAAAATATCCATGATTTGTAGACATAAGGCTTGGGTGACTTTTCAAATTCCAGATATTATCATTCTTTTGAATTTTTATTTTTTTAATTTTCTTGACCTTCTAGTTGTATTTAGGTGTAGATGCTACTAAATCGGCCACACGGTGGGCACTAAAAACTGTTAGTGAGAAAAAATTGTGAGTGGACAAATTTGTGGGTTTCCTTCCAAAGCTCTAAGAATCAAAGTACCTCTACTTAAATAGTGAAACTTTCATGTTTACAATGCATGAAAAAGGTGTATTTTCCTGGTGGTCTTACAATTGGGGATCCAACAGGGGAACTCCACTGACCCTACGAAAAATATAGCAATTTCTTGCTAGAGAGTACTTTGCAAGAGAAAGGAAAGGGAGTGAAAAAAATAAAGGAGGGGATCAATGCCTTGGGTAGAAAATTAGATTTCCACACCCATTAATCAATAATTTTAAACATGCATTAAATTTAAGAAGAAACAACCCTAGAAATGGCAACAAGACCAATTAGGAATTATGATCACAAAGAATCAATAAATCCCTATGTCAAAAAATGATATAAAATCCTTATTCTTATATTGATGCTCGAGAATAAATTATACATGGCAATAATAAAGGAATGCAAGAGTGGGAAAATAGAATAATTTCCGCTATCTCTTTGTTCCTTTAGACGAATCATTCTCTCATGAGATTACAAGTTGACAACCAACTAAGAAGAAGCCGAAATGAGGGGCTCATTATAATTTATAGAAGAGAGATACATCTTCATCTTCCTAATCACACTTCATATTCCTTTTTCTAACTTTCAACTCTTTATATTCCTAAGAAAATATTAAGTCCCTTTTATATAAAATGCTTATTTCACTAAATCGGGACATATTCTAGTGAATTGAGACTCCAGTATTTCAAGTATAGGAAGAAATCCATCTCCATTTTTGCATATATTGGATTCCATTTTTTTCCATTTGGATTCCATTATAGCAATATTGGATTCCATTAGTAACAATATTGGATTCCAATATTTTCATTATTAGAATTATTTGATTTCCAATTTCATTATTATTGGATTCCAATTTTGCTATTACTAGATTCCAATAATGCTATTATTGGATTCCACTTTTGCCACTATTAGAATCCAATTACTAAATCCCAATTTTTGGACTTCAGTTTCATTATTTTAGGATGTTAGTATCACTATTATAGGTTTTTCTAACTTACATAACCCAAATAGTTGCAAACTTACATAAGCCAAGGTTGTTAAATTACATAACCGCTAATTACATAAACCAAGTGGCCGCTAACTTACATAAGCCAAGAAACCATTAACTTCAAGATAATGCATAAGTGATTGCTTTCATTTATACCACTTATCAATCTTAATATCATCATACATACACCACTTATTCATGCATACCTTATTCAAATCAATAAACATTGACATTGAAAATCCCTTCCCTAAACATCCTTGAATGGTGTTAAATTTGACAGTTATTCAGATTTTTTTCATGAGTTTAGATGTAACATAATTTCAAATATTTTATAGAAGTGACACATGTGAATCACATGTTTAAAAGGTGACCATTAATATTTATATAAAAAAATTTATTCGTATATATTAAGCATAGTTAAAAAATCTGGAATTGTCATTTATAAATTTTGTAAGTAGTGTATAAGTGCTAGTGATCGCACTTACAAGCGTGATTAGTCACACATCTAAGTGCAAGCCTCGGGTCATATATCTCTTGACTTGAAATTTAATTATGAGTCTCGACTAGAAATTCTAAGTGCGAGTATTGAATCACACTTCTAAGTTCCAGTCTTAAATCATACTTCTAAGTGTCAGTCTCGACTCACACTTCTAAGTGCAAGTCTTGATTCACACTGCTAAGTGCGATAACTCACCTCTAAAAAAGCAATTGGCTAACAATAAATTTTCAACACTGCGCTTCATAAATACAAAACAATGTTTGTTTATACTAATTTTTTGGTATAAATTTCATTATTTTTAATATATATTTATGTAAATTTTTATAATTTATATATAAATCTATATTAATAATTGAGGGTTAAAAATTAAATACGAAATTCGCATGTGACATTTACTACAAATTTTTGCAAGTATTTTATGGCTAAAATAAACACAAACATCTAAATGGGAATCAAGATTCACTTGTCAAAGTGCAAGCACAAGAATTAAGGGCTTTATTTTTTACCCAAACTATATAAGGTATTTTATTTATAGTATAAAAATTATAATATTAAATTCTTACATTAATTTTTTACAATACCAAGTGCAGTATTAATGATAACCATTTTGTAAGGAAAAATGCTAATTAATGTTGTGGTTTCCTCAACATTAATTAGCCATTAATTTGATCTATGTAAAATTCACAATTTAAAAGTACATGTGCCATTCAAAATATGTGCACCTTTTGGAGCATGTAACTTGTTGTTCACCATAATTAGCCATTTAAAAAGAAAATGTAAAATCATACACGTGCCCTCTGAATTTTGTGCACCAACAAAATTGGTGGTTAGATTTTTCAGTTACATATCACTATAAGTAGACAGTTTTTGAGTTTATATTTTTAACATTTTCCTTTTTATTCTCTTTGTCAATGCGTAAGCTTATTCATCAATAGAAAAATCTCACCAGCACAAGCGTCAAAAATTTTGTGCTCAAGTTCTGGAAACATTTTGATTTCCTCTCCATGCCAAAAATTGGTATGCATTCTCACCTTTAGTCCCTCCAAAATTATGAAATTTTTCTAATGTAAAATTTTCCATAGCTGATTAGGGCTTATATGCATGTAGGGATTTTGTAGATAATTAGATGAAAGCAAATTTGTTATTCAATCTTTTGTAAAAGGTAGTTTTTTTATCAAATAAATAATTTGTAATATAGTAAAAATTTGTTAGAGAAGTGAAATAGGATGGAATGGAGCACATCTTCATAGAGAAACAATGTAGCTTAATACGTAATAACATAAGAGGAAGATTTACAGAATTTAAAAAAACCCAAAACACCTTCCAAGAACTTATTTTGTTGAGTCTTGAAAAAGAAACCTAGTGGTATGGATGGTGGCTCAATTTTCACAGGTAAAAAAGTGAATATCAGAATTGCTTTATGATCATGGTGGTGCATAGGAATAGAAGAGCAGATGTATTTTATAAAATTGATATTATTTTGTTTTCCTTATTGTTGTCTGCAAATAGTCCTCCACCATACATACTCAACAAAATTCAATGGCTACGACATCATTGACATTGCCAATAAAAATATTTTATAATATATTCATGTTAAGAATGAGTTTCCATTAAATGTGTTGGTGATGGACTACAGTGACCAATTTTCAAAAAAATATGGTAATGCAAGATTGGGAGAACCAAACAAATTTTGGAGAAAAAAAGAATGAATACTGATTTTTGAAAGTAGAATTTGATGAATAAGGAAACTCTAAGATGTTGCTACTATGGAAGCAACAGTTATCCTCAAAACATTTCAAAAAATGTAATTTTTCTCTATTTGCATCATGGCTATGTGGATTTTTTTCATTTTATTCCTAAGGGATTTCTCTCTTTTATGCTTCAATGTCATATTTTTCCTTAAGGACCTTTTTATAAAAGGATGCGGGTCCTTTAAAACTCCCATATTAAGTCTTATACAAGATAATGGACATCATTTTGTACATCGAAATATGTTGTTGTGGCATAACCTAGCATATTCTATGAGGAAAACCTGGAAAGAAGGCCATGTTCAGTTCAATAACTTCTCCTTCACCATTACCCCCAAGCTTATTGCCAAAGTTATGGGTTTAGCTTTGGAAGGAAGATGTATATACAAACCTAAGTTGGACTATAGCGTGGAGATTGAATGCTTTATGCAAGGTAAGGGGGTGCCTGTCTCTCTCTATAATGGTTATTCTCGGGGAAATTCATCCCCTCCTTTTGAAGAAATTACTCAGTTGATTATGTCCTACATTACCTTAGAAGGGCAATACAAACTTTGATATATGGATTTTATTATTTCTCTATGTTGATACCATGTCCATAACATTTAAGGTAATTTCACAAATGTTTCTTACAATGTCTAGTATGGAGGTAGAACTACAAAATCTATTACATACAAGAAAATATATTGAGGTTGAGAAAGGTACCAAGGTGTCCTTACCACATTTTGTCGTAAATGAGCCCCTCCTTACAATCCCTTATCAGGTTGGGAGAATGAGAGAAGGGGGAAAAAATGATGAAATTTGCTTCAACCACCTGTTGAATGTTCAAGCCCAAGGATCTTCTGCATACAATTATGGGTTCCACTCTGATACCTACAACCTATGGAAAAAATAATGAGTTCTAGCCTAATTGGAGTCAAGAAGCTAAATAGGGTGGATGAGACCAAATACAGTTGAAAATTTGGTAGGTAATATCTTAAACATTCCTGGGAACCAAAATGGAAACCTGAAAATTTCCTCATTCCAGTAAGGATAAAGAAGCCACTTAGGGGAAAAAATGATGAGATTTCCAAAAAGTCGGATACTTCACACAGGGCTAAGTCACATTCAAAACTAAAAGGAGGCCATGATGAAAGTCTAATGTCAATCTAAAATTGCCCAAATGGAGTAGTTAATCTAACCCAAAGACTCTACAGTTACATCACACCTTCATGAGAATTTGAAATTGCATACTTCGATACTTAGGGGAAACTTAATGGTTCCCAAGATTTTCATATGTCATAAACTTGAATTTGTGAATCCTACTGAAAATGTTGAAAAAATTCCAAAATTCAAACTTTGGGTTTCAAGCTTGGAAAATGGTGATTTGCATGCAATAGAAGCTTTAGATGTTCTGAAAATTGAAATGCATGAAGATGAAAGAAATCAGGTTCTACAAATTTGTGTTGTCCACCTTCTGAGTTTAAGGGTTTGTGCCAAAAGTTTCACCATCCAGGAGTTCAAATTCTTAGCAAAAATTTTTTCATTCTATGGAATGCACGCAAAAATTTGAAACTGACTCAAAAGGCCCTAAAGCGGATGAATTCCTAGGACTACAAGTTTTTTTAATTACGCCTCCCTTATCATTGGAACTGTTCATGAATTACTGAGTGGGTGAGACTTAAAATAATAAAAGAAAATGGGATAATTTAATAAGAGTTTTTCAGAGTTACCTAATCCCTTTTTTGTTGCTAGTTCTTCATTCTCACTGTAATTAGAAATTTCACTTCTTAGATAATACCTCTGAGTTGTTTCTCTCCACCTTTGAAGTCCAAATTTTGGATTTTGTTGGGATTCAATGGTAACATTCCTGAACGCCTCTTTTGTAATGATCTCGGTACAAATAATTTTTACTTGGGTAGGGTCCCCTCAACCCAAAATATGACCTCCAAAAAAAAATTCGATCCTTACTTTATTTGTCCATTCAGGTCATGATCCTCTAATTCCAACTACTATGGTGTTGCATAAGATAGCAAGACTGCTACTATGGAATAAATAATATTCTATTGTTAAAATGCTAGTATTCAAAAGCTCAAAATTTTCATATTATGGAAGTATTTTTGTGAATGTACTGTTCCAAGGGATATATTCTTGTAACATTCAATGTGCATATTCTTGTAAGGACCTTTTTGTAATAGGATGCGGGTCCTTTTAAAACCCATATTAGGGAAACCCTTATACAAAAAAAAGGTTAATAGTTTTTGTGCATCGAAATATGTTGTTTGGCATAAACAACTACGTAGACTATTATGGATGAAAATATTAGGAGATATTTTGTTAATTCCTATCGATCGATGATATCCAATTAATATGTAGTTTGTCCACCTAAGTTAGCGGACACTAAGCATTAAAAATAAATCATTGTAATTGATATCCCGAATGAATTCTAAATTATCTTATCCATTATTAGCTCATTGTTTATATCTCATATTATTGTGAAGTTTTAGGTTACCTTAGCGGGCACTAAGCTCAAAACATCTTACTTAAAATTTCTCCTCAATCCACCAATCAAATAAAAGAATTCTTTAAATTTTCAACTTTCTAATGTTTGTAAATTTTTAAACTACAAAACTTATTTATATTTTTCTTTATTTCCTAGTTAGTATTTATTTGAAAAATATGAGACCTTGTTGCAAAATTGATTTATTCTATTTAATAAAAATCATAATTCTATGAAAACAATCACACATCTAACACAATCTCACAACTAGCACATCTCCCATCCGTGAGGCATGAACTTACTGCTATGTCTTGTTTAATTTAAAATAGTGCTAATAAAATTAATATTAACAAGGTTTATTAAATATACATGAACATAATGATTGGCTACTTTATACAGGGATTAAGGAACCCAGAAACCTTACAATAGAATGCATCATGAGCATCACCAAGAGTGAAAAAAAAAGAAATAGGACAAAAAGGGCTAAATTTTTTTATCCCAAACTACATTCCAATAGATCAATATAAGGAAAAATCACAAAACATGGAGGGGAAACATCCCAAATGATACAGTCCACACACAGTCAAAAAAATATCCAAGAGCCAATAGACTAGTTAGTCTTCAAACATTTCATATTATCATCTTGCTCACTCATGATAGCGATGTCGTCTTTAACCTTCTATTCCTCATCAAAAAAATTGAGGTGGAGATTATACCTGTGAAATTTGTGTCCCTGCTCCATCTTGACCACATGCCCTTGCAACTCCAAAACCAAAATTTTGATCTCTACCATATCGGCCCTGATAGATTTTTGGGTGATGCAAATTTTCTTAGAGGCATCGATGTAATGCATGACATTGTTTCCCATATCTATTCCAACTTCATCTAAGGCCTCCATATCTATTTCCACCTGACTCACCCTCAGATAATTTTTATCAAAATCCACATTCCAACCAAGCTCCTCTCTCTCTTTCCCTTTAGATGAAATCCCTTTCATATCAATTAGAGAAGTTGTAACCCCAGTACCAATATTTCCATTCACCTGAGGTTCCTTACTATTATTTATCCTTAGTTTTTTCATATGGTTTGCAAGAGTACTATTTTCATCTGAATCCCTATATTCGGGCTCTAATTCCTTTTCCACCACTAGTTTACCATTCTTAAAAAGAAAAATAATTAGTCCATGGTGTATCGGGGTATCAATATTTCCCTATTGAAAATCATGTACCGATGCAAAGAGTGACATAAACAAGAAAAAGGGAAGGCTGATAGAAATCTTATGCCTAAGCATATTAAGCATAGTAAGATGATGAGTAAATATACTTTTATAATTCAATTTAAGAGTAATGTACCTCATAAGGTGGAGGAATACCGTATTCCAAATATCAGGGATGCAAAATCTAGCTATACCATATACCAGCAAGTAAACCATTTATTTACCACGAAAGAAAGTCTCAATTTCACATTTACATTTGGTGTGGTCTTTGATTATCTTTAAGCCCTATGTCTCCATTCTAGTTGCCTACACTATCGAATCCTCTGAATCCTAAATTTCCATGCCGCAGATCACCATGCTGCCATTTTTCCATTCCTGACCAAACTAAAATGCAAGATAAGGATCAAACCTCATGATTTTTGAGATGAAATTCCTAAACCCCTCAATTTTCAAAATGCGCCACAAGGAGGGGTTGTCCTTCAGGGCACCATAGCTTGTGGGATTAGTTCTTGAATGACCACCTCCCATGGTTTTAATTAACTAAGATTTTAAATTGAAGAAACAATGACCAAAATGAATCGTAAGAGAAAAATTAATACAAATCTTGCCATATATCCTTGCATATGTGAAGGGTCCTACTAACCATAAGTACAAGGATGACATCCCAATGAGGGAAAAAATACCACTTAATGTTATTAATGATAAGTACAAGGATGACACATCAATCATTACTTAATGTTCTTAATGATATTAATAACATTGGTGATATCATCTCCCCTCTCACACACTTTAAAATTACTACCTTTAGCCCCCAATTTGGCAAGATAATCCACACATTTATTACCCTTTCTAGGGGTATGAATAATTACATTTATCAAACTCTTTCAAAAAAATTTATATAATATCTTTACAGATATTTCTTATGGTCCAATTAGTAATTGTATCCTTTCTCACATTGCAAAGGGTTAAAATCTTGTTTTGTATAGCTAACAAGAAAAACATGTTGACATTGGTGAGTAAATTCCTAATCAAAATTTTCCTCTATAAATCCTTTTCAAGAAAACATATTCTCAAAAAATGAATATGTTTGGTCCAAGAACTGATATTTTAGGTATTATAATTTAGCATTATATTAATTGATCTCCATAAACGTATGTAGGAAAAGCATTTATGTGAAAACAATTGATCTAGGATGTTTAAAAGACATCAAATTATTTTAGAAACATGTTCAATATTTTTCATTCAAACAACATATTATAAGTACAACATAAAATGTATTTTGTAGTAAGTAGAAAATCTTTCAAATAAATCCAATTTTTGTCCTCTAATCTTTAAAATTCAATTCTAGTCAAGGTAGACAATCTTTATGTTGTTGACCTTAGGGAGTAAATCCCTAGTCTAACTTTTCCTACATAAATCCTTTGCAAGAAAACATATGTTTTGACAATGTATATGTTTGGTCTAATAATTAATATGTCACATGTTATAATTAAGCATTTTAGTCATTGATCTCCATCAATGCATGTAAGAAAATTTTTTTTTGTGAAAACAATTGATCTAGGACATTTAAAAGACATCAAACTCTTTTAGAAACATGTTCAATATTTTTTCATTCAAAAAACAACATATTATAAGTACAACATGAAAGGCATTTTGTAGTAATCAAAATAACTTTAACATCCAAAATAGTAGTCATACTTTTTATTAAGTAGTAACAAATTTTAAAAATAGGTTACAAATATCACTTCAATCCCAAACGACTGTACCTTTTTTATTATATCAATTCAATCCTCCAACGAGGTGGAAGTTCATTACGAGATTAACAATGGAGATACTATCATAAAATAAACTTAGTATGTATTTCTTTAGCTTTTTAAATTATAGTGACTCTTTAGCTCGAAATATTATACTCTTCAAATACATTCAGCTGCTAAGCTCAAACTAGGTTGATTTAATTTGTTAAATCCTAGTGACCACTAAAATTAAAATAATATCTCACTTTCTTTTGTCAAAAATATGAGACAAAAAAGATCCAAATATTACGTTGTGTTATAAGCTAGTAGACTCTAAGTTCAAAATATCATTCAATAACTTGTTAAATGAAAGTGACCACTACACTCGAAGTAATATAAACAACCAACTGTTGATTGTACCTACAACAAAACAATATTGATTCAAGTTAATATATATACCCACACCAGTCTGAAGTCACATAAGGGTTCAATATAAGAAGAAATTTTAACATCCATGAGGCTAGTTAAAAGATGAAAAATCATATTATTCTTGTCACGTACCTATAATTCTACCTCTAATTGTGAATGTAATTGTACCTGTAAGAGAACACAAACCCAATAAGCATATTATTCTTTCCATGTACATGTAATTGTATCTACATTTAAATTTATCTTGGTATAACTAAACACATGCTGCTCTCTGTTGAAAAAATTAGACCCGGGATGGAGAGGACTCGTGGGGATGCATTTTTTTGATACAACACCATCCTTGTCTTATTCAAGTCAAACAGTGTTTTGTGAAATCACCTCACCAAATATCACAAAGAAATTCCCATCACAAGTGCTCCCTGTAACATCTCTTGTGCTTACCCACTTCATTTCCATGTGTAGAATGAACAAGCTTGGAGAACCTAAATGTAACAAATAGATGTGTCAATAAAGAAATTCTAATAAGATATTGCTTTATGATTTGTTGTCTAATAATCTATACCAGTATGAAATCATGTCTAGAAATGTTAGTTATTTCACCTTGCTTCATTTTGTTTGCAGATTCTTCCTTTATAATATATATTAACTAAATACATCTAATATCGCTAACATTCAAACCTTCAACCTCCACTAAATGCAGTAATTATAAGAATATTAACTAATTAATGTTGTGGTTGGTTGAACATTAACTAACATTAAAAGGTTGTTACATTATGTTGAGGCATAACCTCTTTTGGCAGTGGCAATAGGATACGACATTTTTTGATTTTTTGGGAATTTATGGCATTCATATATTGCATTCATGTGATGGGAAGGACGAATTAATAACTATTAATAATTACTTAAGATTTCAATTAGAAATCTTGTAGACACGTGTTGAAGATTGGAATGAAGGTGCTCGACATCTCTATTTCAGCATCGTCTATATCAGGCCTTTGGCAATCACTATCAGAATATCCATGTTCACTATGGGTGGTACCGTCAAACGCATTGATCCTTCTTCCTATGAAGACTTAAAGGCCGAATCAGTAGTATGGAATATTTTTCATGATGGTGGTGTTACGTCGTTTATGGAAAGATTTTCTGGTCACTCTGTGTAAGTGACCAATAGTGTGCTGGTAACCTGGAAGAAAGGAAGAGTCAAAGTGGGCAAGATGAATTTTTTTATTTTGAAAAATTTCATTCCAGCTGCAATGGGGCTCTTAATGGAGGGAGAAATTTATTTTAAATTCTCACTTCAGGAGGAGATGGATGATTTCCTATATCCTAGTGAAAATATGACAATGTATCACTCGGGCTATGAACAGGACTCACTTCCACAACCTTGGGATAGGGTTGGTGAGAAATTGAGGAGGTACTTCACACTGTAGTGATGCTACAAAGTGATCTATGGACCTTATGATTTTCTTCTTACGCATCTTCAACATGATCGGAAGGTAAAATTTGTAGATTTTATGTTTCAATCATTTGAGAGGTCCCTTAAACTGGCTAGAGAAGATGAAGGTCCTTTCCTACACCAAGGCCTTTTATATTTTCTCTTTAAAATGTGAAGCTTCCAAAAAGAAATAACATGCTTCTCCTCTAAGCCAGGTGAGAAGCATCATGTCCCCCTCCTCTTCTCACAACCAGCTCCCTCTTTCCATCGTCAATCACCGCCACCTTCGTCTTCTTCCAACTCTGATTAGGACATCATGATCATTATCCAGTAGCGATCTTTTCTCCTTAGGTTCCCTTTAACTCTTGTCACTCCCTTATCTTCTCTAAAAAAACATAAACCTTCAGACCACTCATAGCACTCTGAAAAGATCTCTAAACTACTTTCAGACCTAGAATTTACTTCCTCTCCACCTGTTTACTAATGTTTCTTGGCTTCTCTGGCTTCTTCTCTCATCTCCACTGACATTGTAATGGCTACAACAAACTCAACTCACCTGATCACAGAAGCATGTTTGGCTTCCCTCCCACCTTTTTGTGTGGAAGTTAGCACAGACTTGGAAATTCTATATGTGTTGCAGGATCTCTCCTCAGTTTAACCTAAATCTCCTTTTTCAAAGAAAATGGGCTTCCCCACTATAGCTTCAAAACACAAGGATCATTTAGAGAAGATCTCTCCTAATCTGCATGATGCCATTGAAGATTATGTTACACTCAGTATATGTTATCAAGGAATGCAAAATTCACATGGACATGACCTAGATGAAAGTCAATGAAGACTTCATAGAAAAAATTAAGTTAATGGATGTTCTAGTTCAAGGAAGCCCTACTACTGATGCTAAGGATGAAGCAACTACTCTCATGAATATCCATAAAATGTAATTTGGCATTGTCTAGTTTGGGACTTTTTGGTTTGTTATTTTTTGTTGCATATGAGATTTTTCTCTTCTTGTTTCACTGTAATACCTGGCCACGAGGGATTTTTTGTGCAAGTATGTGGGTCATTTGGGAAAACCCACTTTTACTCTAATTCCAAGTAGTTTTATGTTTTGGCATATCATAGTCGTGGCTTAGCTCCTAATATCTTAATGCTTTTTCTTACATCCTTAAGATCTGTTATGCTCCAAATTTTATGTCTTGGTATAACCTAGTGGCTTCTCATATGAGTAGTCTCCTACTTTATTTTGATAAAACCTAGTGACCACCAAGCTCCAAAAGATTATGGTGTGGTATAACTTACCATTGTATAATATCAAAATATAATTCTCTTACTAGTTAGGTGCTAGCAAAAAGTAAACTCGGAATATTATATTATGGGTTTAGCACTGGGAAAAGTTATGAATATCTACCTCTTATTTGCTAGATGTTGTAAAATATCTTAATTATAAATTATTAAACCCTAGTGATGAAATGAAAAAATAACATGTTGTGACAAAACCTAGTAGCCGTGAAGATCAAAATAATATATATTTTAAGTACCTAACGGCTACTAAGCTCAAACTATTGTTTAAGTACATAACTGACCTTTTTTAGCACCTTAACTTATATATCTCCAATATCCTTTTCTCACTTGGAAAACTACATCGCTAGAGTATTAATCATGTTTATAGGGAGGCAAATCATATTATCGATCATCTAGCTAATGAGGAAATTGATGACCCTATAGTTGAATTGATTTCTAATAATATCAAAGATTTACATGACTTGGAAGATATTATTGTTCATGATGGGTGGCATAGACAAAGCTTGAGGAATTAACGGTGGCACATTTCACCCTTTATTTTTTTTGGTCACTCACATTTATCTCTCCCTAATTTTGTTTGTTCATGTCTTTGGGATGACGAGAGAATAATTTTTTCTAGATTTCCTTTCATTTCTCTACACAAGGAGAGAAGGGAAATGGCCTCTACTTTGGACATTTCCCATAGGTGGCTTTAAGAGGTGTTTTGCTATAATTTAGTGCTCGAGGCTAAGGCCATTGAGCAGGTGATAGGAAATTCCTACAAGTAGGAATCTCACAGGGCCATAGTCAACTCTTAACTCACTATGACATTAATTTCTAATTTCCTCTTTCTCCATCCAGTTAAGATGGATTTCGTGGTTGTCATGGATTTCTTTATTTATCACATTCATTGAGTTGGTTTGTATAAAGAAATGGAAATGTTCTACATCCCAGACTCTCTTCTATGGGTGGAGGTGGACACTCAAGTGAAATACATCAGACGTGGGGAATATTCACTCGGTAAGTGGTATAGGGAGATACTCCTCTACACAGAGGTTGTTCACATTCTATTTTGGCATGGTGGTCCAGACCCTAGTAGACTGCCACCTCTAGATCTCACCAATTCTCACTCACCTATCGACTCAGCCATTCACCACCTAATTGAGTTTTGGGAAAATTCCATAGAGAAATTTCTTCTTCTACTAGGTAAGGCCAAGTAGATGGAAGGCACGGTTTCTGGTAGTGGTGGTCATGGAGAGGTGAAGGAAGGGTAGAGCGATAGATGTTGTGCTCGGTGTAGAGAATGGGGTAGGAAGTGGGTCTCTAGAGCCAAAGGTGGTGGCTATATCAGATGAGGATTAATACTCTTTTCTAGCATGTTTTATTTTGTTTTGTGACCATTTGTATTCAACGTTTTAAACCCAATTCTATTAGTTCATATGGTGTTTCTCTCTTCTCCATGCAGGACATTCAGTGAGGCCTTGCGTTGTTGGTTTTGGTTTAGATATTGTTTGACTTATACATGTAAGGGTGGGGTTCCTTAACCCTCTAGTTCATATCTCTAGTAAAAAAGTGTTTAAACATCAAAATATATATATTATGTTGTGTCATAATCTAGCGGACACTAAGATCAAAATATCATTCAATAACATGTTAAATGATATCAACCACTATGCTCAAAATAATATATTATGGAAGTACCTACTCTCTGCATAGTTCAAAGTATGCTAATTTAATTTATTCAATCATATTAACTATAACCTCCATATAGTATGTCATTTTTTAAACTAGCATCAGCTAAGTTCAAAATATCTTCCTGTAATTTGTTAACTAGTGTAAAATATCGTAACTATGAATTATTGAACCCTAACGAATTTAATCTCCAAATAATATGTTGTGGTAAAGGCTACTGACTGCTAAGCTCAAATTATTTAAAACCACCAGTAGTATCAAAATATAATGTGGTAGCATAGCCTAGCAAGCACTAAGCTCGAAATATCTTAATTCCAACTCTTAAATGCATACAAAAAATTCAACTAATTTATATTGGTCTTGATTGCTATAAGGATATCCAAAGTCAATGTATTTCTTTTGTTTGTTAAATACTACTTTTTTAGCTCAAAATATTTATATTATTAAATTCTTACTTTGTTTTGTTGAAACCTAGAGACTGTTGAGATCTTAATATTATGTTGTGGCATAACCTAGTGGCCACTCTGTTAAAAATATATTAATTTAATTTATCAGATCCTAACCACCGATAGGCTACAAAGATTGTGTGGATGCATAAACTAGTGGGTGCTATGATCAAAATATATTAATTTGAAATCTTAAAATCATATAATAAAGTCAACTTATTTATATAGATCTTCATTACTATACATTTCTCCAAAGTTAATGTGGTTGATTAAATTAGAGGTCGATACGCTCAAAACAACTTACTTTAATTTTTCAAAACATAGCGACTTATAAGATTTTAATAAAAATTGTTATATTATTCTGAGGGCTAACCTTTTTTTATGACAACAAGAGGATATGGCATCTTCGGATTTAATGGTCATTTATGACATCGATAGATTACATTCATGTGATCGACAATTTTGATAAAGGTTTATATGCGCGCAACATGTAAGATGGCATTGGGAATTTAAGAGTCTAAGTGGGAAGTGTGATATTTATGATGACGATATCTAAGTGATGATCTTAGGTAATTTCACACTTACTTATTTTCGTGTATTGTGCGTTAGTGGATTTATATCTCTAGGCCAGATGGACCTTTCACTACCACTTTCCTCTTTTTGTCATTTGTTGTTGTGCTTCATGTTTCCCTATGATAGTGACAGGGGTGTTAGTGTTTTCTTGGGTAGCATGGAGTGCAGTCCTAGCAAGAAGAGGTGGAGAGTTATGATAGGAAAGGATGTCAGAGAATCATTTACTTCTTTGATGGATAGGAAAATTCATAATACAGCTATGTGGAATTGGCTTGAGAAGGTCTAGTCAGTCACGAAGTGATCAAAAGAAGAAGATGACAATACTTATTTCACTAAATTGGGACTTATTCTAGTCCTAAAAACTAAAAAATATAGCCAATATCAGAATCCAAAATTGCTACTTTTGGATTCCAAAATGTCAAATATTGGAATTATCTACACTCCAAAATCACACATATTGGATTCCAAAATTGCATATATCAGAATCCAGAATCACATATATTGGAGTACAAAATTACCTATATTGGAATTATATACACTCCAAAGTCCCATATATTGGAATTCATAAAATCAAATATTTGAATCCATTATACGGGCTAGCATCCGCCAAGAATTATTTATGATTTGTTATGTACAGAACATGCTTTTGTTTTATAAGGGCTATTAGCCACTGTTCATTATTTATCTTGTGTTATAAGGTATAACGGCCACCTGCCATTATTTATGCTATGGTATAAGGGTTAGCGGCCACCATCCATTATGTATTCTATGTTATTTATGTTATCCTATACAATCTAACTGACGTTAGGCATTATTTATGACATGTTATGTAGATAAAATGTTTCTAATTTATATGGGATAGTGAACATATTCTCTAGTCCATCAATGGTTGTAAAAAATGCCACAATGTGGTGTTAAATTTGAGACCCGTTTATATGTCTTTTATCATTTTTATATAGGCTAGCGGCTGCTAGGCTAATGAATTTCAAGATATGTGAGACACTTCCAAGTTCATTTATTATGATGGGATTAAACATCACTATAACTAGAAAATGACTGAAGATATTCTGAAGAAACTAGCAGAGGGAATCAATAGAATATAACTAAATGTAATCCATCTTCTGATGTGCATGGTAGTGGTGTGAACTACTATCTTCTTTGTCCATCCCAATGATATTTGGTAGTGGAAGGAAAAATTCAAGATCTTAATTATCCTCCTATTCAAGCTCCCTACAAAATTTGGGTCACACTCCCCTTGGTCCCCTTTAATTAATTAACATAATGCATTTAACTAACCATGACCCCTTTACCCCATATTAATATTCATCCTCACGTTATTAATTAATTTAATTAATTTAATTAAGTTAATTTAATCCTCACACATCCACCTCATCATGACACCTCACCCTGGACCCATTCAAGGGGAATTTAACTCAAGTGACCAAGTCATCACTCTCAGCACTAAGTCATCACTCCCAGTGTTGAGTCACTACTTGACCTAACTAACTAAGAATTATTCTTAAACCTAAGTGGACTTCTTCTAAGATCTTCCTACATTCTCTCACTTGAAATCTACTTCCCTAAGTGGACCCAACAAGGAAAGCATGCTAAATCTGGGAAGATCTACCTATTTTTGGAAAATAGGAATATTTCACCATAACCAACGTTGGTTTATCCTCGGATGACGTCGGTCACATAAAACATCATTGGTTTCTTTATATGAATTTTAACAACTCTTTACATGGGTAGGTCATTTAGTTTTGGGAATTCTATTACAATCAAGTGGTGAGTCTCAAATCCATTCATGCATCCAAATGACAATGACACACCACAAGAGTGTAACACAAACAACAGGTTCTCTTCCAGAGCATTGGAGTATTCATGGAACACACAGGCTATGCGGCACTGAACTAACCATGTGGTATCAATCACCAACCACCTTCATTCATGATATATTCATAGAAATAAGTAAGTAAAGTGGTTTTCATCATTTTTGCTTACTTTATTATAGATCTTTTACTTCTTTCAGTATTTCCATTTCTGTTATTACTTAGATATCTCCATCTTCCCACCAATCCACCTACTCAACCATTTCAATCCTTTCCACCTTTCTTAACATCTTCCTATGCATTCTTGAGTCTTCTCAGCCATACTGTAAGACCAACCACACCTTCCTCACTCTCTGTGTAATCGCAAAGAGACTAAAAATCCATATTTATTAATTTATCACCCATTGCCCCTACCAACACTGGTTTACCTTACCGCCATTGGTTTCATCCCTATACCGACATTGGTGGCCCAACAGATACCAATATTTGTGCTATTTTATATTCTTAGACTAGCAAGCCTTCTATTAACCAAAACCAACCCATACCTCACCTAATCAGTCCCAGACCTTTACCATACCTCTAAAAAACCTACCTAGCCCAAACAAACCTTTGGTTTCATTAGATTTAGTTATACATTTGGTATTTAACATTAAATCTAGCATATTTTTTGTATTGAGAAACCTAAATCATTGCATTACTATAGAACCTTTTTATTTTAGTTTCTTATTTAAGTTAAATTAAACAGAGGATTGAAAACCTCTCTAGGAAGCATCATGCTTCCTAGATCTAACATACGCTAGGTAGTGCATTGTCATATGCTATTTAATGCTCTTTTATGGCCTTGTTTTGTATTTACAGGAAGTCCTTCCTAGACAGAAAGGAGTTCTCTATGATCAACTTGGATAATGTCAACAATGTGTGCATTCTACCTTCCACCTTTGATTTTATAGGTATACCTCCTAACCTCTTACCTTATCTATTTTACTTAACTTATTGGTGAAACATTTTGGCATGCCCGGTGGGACCCATTTTGGTTCTTTGCATTGTTCATTCTTAGGGAATCATTTTGTGTTTATTTATTTTTGAAATAGAGTTCACATTAAATATTCTCCCTTGGAATCATTCTTCTTCTCCTACTTGTCTTAGTGAAATTTTTAGTTTGGATTAAAAATAACACTTCTTTTTATTCTATATGACATTAGTGAAAGACATAATCTTTCCTATTCATTATTTCTCTTATTTAATTTCATTGTGGATTTAGGTTTAAAATATTTGCATCTCATTTTTGTATGTTGCATTGTAGCTCATTTAAATCATGGGCAACCTATATGTTGGAAGTCATGACCAAATGATGGTTGAAAAATTGAACTGTAGCTCACATTTTACACACACTCTCTCTATACCAAACCACTATAAAAAAACTACGCATTTCTTAAACAACATCTTTCTTGGAAGAAGATGTCAATGATCACACAATTAAAGGGTTGAAAGAGGGCTCTGTCTAGTGTTTTGGCCAGCCATCATATCAAATTAGGACCTCATGTACTAAAAAGTATATATTGGGGATACCACACCAAAATTTACCTAAAACCAGCCATATTTTTCAGTTTTCGTAGGGAACCTTTCGTAACCAAAAACTCTATTCTATTCAAAATTTAGTGCTAAATGGAATAAGCCATAACATAAAATCCACATCATAAGATTTTTATTTGCTATATTTTACTTTATTTTTGTTTTGAGGTGTGAGTTTGTTTTCTCCATTTTTCTCTCCCTACATACTCCACAATTGTAGTTGATGTATTCCAATTGTTTCTAAGTTTGTTGGGATTAATCATTTCCATACTTAGCTTCTGAATTGGTCCTTTTATTTGATCTAAATCACCAAAATTCACTTTTCCCATATTTTCACAAATTTCACAGTAACCGGTATTGGTCCAGCAACTGCCATCGGTTATATCATCTCACCACCATCGATTAACTAACTGCTATCTATTTTATGTTGTTTTGGTCATTTCTGCCAAAGTATCATTCAATCGACATTTATTTTCTTTCTATTACTTTTACTATTACCTTTTCATCTTTTTTGTGTTCTATTATCACCTATAGAGTTTAGATACATCTTATTCATACCTTTTCATATCCATATTTTAATCTGTTATTCATTCATAATAACGAGTATCGGTTTAGTGACCGCCATCAGTTTACTGATCGCTGTCGGTTTAGAATTATTTTGGTCATTTTCCCAAAAAGTGTTTCGTTCACATCTATCACTTCTATGACTTCCTCTATCACTTCAATATAATTTTGAGTCTTTTATATCACCTTCAAAATCCAATTTCACTTCATTTTCATCATTTATTACCATATTTGGAAACTTTGCATTTCTCCCTAGTAACCGACATTGGTCTAGTGACTGGCGGTGGTTACCCTCTCATATTGTCACTGATCACCCAACTGGCATCAATCTCTGTGTTCTAATTTTTCAATCAAAACAACAATCAAATCCCACCTTCTAGATCCATTTTTCTCCACTTTTCTATGTTTTTGCATCATCAACAAAACTCAGATCACCAATTCTGTTGTCAAACACATGGTTTTGACTCATAAACAAGACAAAGCTCTCATCTTTCATGCTAGCCACCAACCTATTACACTTAGCCCATCGCCCCCTTCCATCTTATCACTTATGGACCCCAATCAGTCTCTTACCATACCCACTAGTGATGAGGAGTTTACAAGAATCCTTGATCACAACCCTACTGCTCTACAGTATTACCTTGCTCACTCACCTAATCATGATTCATTAGGGCAAATTGTATATGGTATTCATGTTTTCATTCATCCTACTCTCACACCCACTTCTACATCAGCTACTACCAGTTTAGCCTTAGCCTCTTCCACCTTACCACCTGTGGTTTCCCAGCTTGACCTTACACCATCAATATTTGTTTCCTTCATCAATGTCTACCATGCATTCATCAACCATCCTTATTATAGGTCTATCTATGTCCTCCACTTCTCATATACATAATTCATCTTAGCCACCACTGGTGTCGGCATCCCACACTCCCTTCCAAAACCTTGTCATCTCCATCTCGTAGTATCTTCCTCGAATTGCTACAAGATTCTTTACGTCCACCCCATCTACTTACACCTATCACCAAAAACCCCATATGTCATCTACCACTTATCTAAGTTACTTTCACTCCACATCTATTCCATCCTATGTTCCTTCATCATAATTTTTGTACTTGGTACCACCACATACTAGAATTTCATCCACATCATAACCACCTCATCTACCCCCTTATACTGCAGGGGGTGCTCCATCATCACAACCTATAAATTATTTTATCAAGATGATGATGGACAAGATGCAGACATTAGAAGCATATGTATCTGACTCACGTAACTATTTGACATACGATGAGATTTGTAATGATCCCATTCACCTGTCCATTCTGATTCATCCATACCTTGCACATTGGGAAATGCCTAAATTCAACTAATTCAACAACAAAGAAGACCCACAAAAACACTTGCGGTCTTTTAAACATGTGTGTTATCTAATCACTCATGATTATGTAGTGCTCCTATAAACATTTCCAATGTCATTGGCGGGACCTTGTTTTAGATTTGTATAGTGCTCTACCTAGGCACTCTATCTTGTCATTCAATCAGATATATCAAGATTTTCTAGACCACTTTTCTATCAACATTGTCAAGAAGGTCACCATGACTGACTTGTCTCCAATATGAAGATGAATCTATCACAAAATTTGTAACTCGTTGGGCAGAGCCTGATCAACCAACTCACATTCCAATTACCTCATATGGAGTTAATAGAGGTGTTCAAAAAATCTTGTGTTAGACATAACTTGCCAAATATCTAAGTCCAAACCTTCTACACATTTGACGAGGCATTCACCATGGCATAGAAACTTGAAATTTGTGCCATTGAAGATAAAAAGATATAATTTCTTAACAAGAATGTTGCATTTAAATCAAATGATACCTATTCTTCTTCCAAACCATAAAATAATTATTCTAAAGAAAAAGGATCTGCCAACACAGTGGTTTTAAAAGCCGACCCATATCATCCATCTAACCAATCAAAACCTTCTTCCAACCTTTCTCCTCTTAAGGAAGTTTTGTTCAAGCGGGAGAAACGAAAGTAAACTCCCATAGGAGAACCCTCTTCTTCAGTTTTAGAAAAAATTCTAAAATTGGAGCAATCACCCTTCCACCCATCAAATCACATACTAGTTTTGACCCTTCTCATCTTGTTCCTGCATGGTACAAAGACAATGATTATTGCAACTATCATCACATTAGAGGTCATAGCGACGGTAATTGTATAACTTTCAAAAACATCATCCAAGAAATGTTAGATAATGGAGATCTCGTCTTTGATAACCCCAATGCACCGGCTAACCAAAATCTTCACATTTTCAAGAAGTTGTTCCCAAATCACACCCCATCATCTAAATAAAACAAAAAACCCTTGGCCAATGATAGTAACATTCGTGAGGTTCATGTCATCTTTGATATCATACCAGCTCCTTCTACTCAGTTTCCTCCCATCCCATCTATCAAGGAAATTATTGCATAAGCTCCTTCATCCACGGAGGGACCTATTTCATCTGCTCCTCTACCCATAGAGGATTCTCCCTTATCTTCTCCTCCACCCATGGAGGAGTCCACCATACATGTCGATGCACTTTCCCCACTCACCTCTCAACCTGATGAACAACCTACAGTACTTACTCTTCTACCCATAGAAGAGTCATGCTTACCTTCTTCTTCACCAAAAGAAGAACCTACCTCATCCACCTTTCCTTCTCCCCTACCCACAGAGGATCCATTAGTAGCATCCCTTCCTATTGGTGACAATTATCCACTAATTTTTAAGGACCCTTTTGATATGCTCTCATCTCTTCTACCCACAGAATCAGAAGCCAACCATTTCCCTATCTCATAGACACCAGATTTATTTATAGGGATCACTACTAAATCGACATCAGCCCCTTCCACTTCTACGCCATTCTCACGTTTGGCTGACCACTTGGACTATGTTGACTATTCCATGCTTTGGGGGTGCCTTCGACTTCCTGTCTCAACTCAAATGCAAATTTCATCCATAGACACTTCCACTATTTATCCCAAAGTGTTTAAGATGATTAAATCCATCGCACCTGAGTCAGTTATAGTAACCTCTCCTACATCATCTTCACCTACACTTGTACCTCTACCATTACTCCAGTGACCACTTGCACCCAAACCACCTACACCTTCACCAGCACCCAAATCTACCGCTACATTAGGGGCCATGCTAACACAAAGCCTAGTCCATCCTCCTGTTAAACTTGATTTAGCTACCTCTTCCCAAGCCATCACTAAAACCACTCCCCCATCTAAGAGGAAGACCCAACCTCTCAGACCGCATAAACTGGATTTTCCCACTACTCCTTTTTCACCTTCACCACTTCCATCTATCTTAGGTCTACACCCATCAACCTTGGTCAAACATCCTCCTACCCAGGGTAAACCAAAAACACAGTAGCCCACATCCTCATCATGATCTTCTATTTCTCCTAAATTACCTACATGACCTATGCCTTTGTAGTTACCTACATCCTTTCCACCTCCCATATCTACACCATTTTCAGTATCCTCATCATTACCCATACCATTCCCTTCTCTTCAGCCAACCCCTTCCACATTTCCTTCCACTACTATTTTTACTGCACCTCCATTATCACCTTGGCTAACCCATCCCCTTCCACCATTTTCCTTCCCTTCTACATCACACACTTATTCTACACCTTTACCCAAGAAGGTGCAAACCAATCCCAATGCCCCACTACCTTCCAAAAAGGTAGTTAAACCTACACCACCCCTAATAACCAGATCACCAGCTACACCTTTACCCAAGAAGGTGCAACCCAAACCCAAAACCGTACTATCTACCAAACAGGTAGTCAAACTCACTCAACCTCTAATGCCACCTCCCGTGATGCCTCTCCCACAAAAATCACCCAAACTTTCATCCAGACCCACACTCACTTCACATTGTGATCCATTGGCAGGGTCTTATGCCAACATCCTAGCTAACCTTTTGGAAACCTTTATCATCACATTGCCATTTCTTAGACCTTATGACCCACTCAAACCTCAACCAGAAGGGTTTGATGATTCCAAAATTTGTGCTTACCATCGTGTGTCAGGGCATGATGTAGAAAACTGTAAGGCTCTTAAGATTGTTCTTCTCCACCTGTGTCCTCTTGAAGAAAACTTTGATAATGATGATCTTTTAGATGAGGACCCCATTCCACCTTCACCTATCACCACATAACCTCACCCCATACCTATTCGGTGACCTCCATCTCCACCTCCACAACCCTTTTACCCTCCTCCAACATTTGAGATCAACATGGTCCACATTAGAGAACTAGCCAAAACTCCTCCAAAATGCTAGTGTGCCCTACTCCTTTCACAAGACTTTGTTCCTTCACCACTTTTTTTCCCATCCTGTCATTACACCTTTCACGACACACCTTCTTCATCTCCCTCTCTTCCTCATATTAACATGATTCAAGTTGCCACTCACCCACAAAAGGACAAAGGAAAGGAGAAGATAGAAAAACCATCCACTACACCTTTAACCAATATTCCATCTATACCTACACCCAAAATCACCATCTGTGGACCGACATACCCCATTTATGATGGAGTTTCTCATCGCACCATGCTTAAACAACTTCACCAATCACCCCTGAAAATGTCCCTATATGACCTTATCCAAACCTCTGATTCTCATCGTCAGGCCCTCATTGAGGTCCTGCAATCCATTGAGGTTCCACCTAATGACCCTATGCCATGTTGCCTCCATTATCACTCCTCATCATGTTGCCTCTCTCACCACTTCACCCCCTTCCTCTACTCCCACTACCACTCATCAAGTAGCCACTCTCAGTTTCTCTGATGATGAGATTGTACCTCTCCAATTGGATGATCCTAACCCCACCCTATTCATCTCCATTTATATCAAGAATACACATGTCTGACATGTTATGATTGATGGGGGTGCTAGTATCAACATCATCTCCTCCCATGCGTATCAAAAAATGTGCATCCCTTCCAATTACATGCACAATAACCCAGTTATGTTGCATTCATTTAACGATGCCATAACTTCCACCCTTAGCACTATCATTCTCCACATCTGTGTGGGCCCCATACTATTCCTGAATTATTCTACGTATTGGAGGGGGAATTCCAATATAACCTCCTGCTTGGCCAACCTTGGATTCGTGCCATGGGTTGTGTTCCTTCCACCTTACATTGATGCTTAAAATTTGAACATGAAGGACACAACTACACCATCTTAGCCGATCCTTCACCATTTAAAACATGTAACATGCTCTACCAACCTAACAATGTCCTTATCCTAGTTAAGGCATCTACCACCACTAGCACTTCTTATTCAGCTGGTATCCCATCTACCGCCACTGACGCCTCTTCTTCAGCTGCTACCTCATCCACCACTTCTGCCACTACATCTTCCATAACCAAACTCTATTATTCCCATAGTTGTTGCAACTTTTGTAGCTGGTCCATCAGCCAACCCATTTACTTTGCCAACAACTGATGTTTCTTCTTCCCAGGATTCTGGTGATTCTTCCATTTCCGCTACCCAAATTCCAACTTTTGATCCCTTAGTAGGTGTTTTTCAATGCCTCACTTTGGGGGAATACCACCTCTATAGTGTAAATGATTTCCTTACCCCTCAAGAATATGGAAGCCTCCATCAACATCCTCATTACAACCATCAGGTAGGTGAGGTATTTCCATACGGTCCACCTCATCTTCACACTAATTTGACGTATGGGGGACTCAATATTTCTTCACATACTCTGGAACCACCTACCCAAACTAGTCCATTCTCATCTGATTTCCAATACCTAACCAATATCCACTTTTGCCCACACATTTCTCCATTGTTGTGCATGGAAAGGTTTTGGATTTGGTTTTTACAAACAAGGTCATCACACAGTCATTTCTTGCACCACCCAGAAACACAAAGATCACCATGGTATTGGATTTTTTGAAGAGCCTTCTTCTATGAAAACTTGTATCATCCTTGTAGAGGAAGATACACCTTCTCCACCTCATTCACCTACCCCACCACCTTCACCTATGGAGTCTATGGATCCAGAATCCATTCCTCCTAACTTTTTTTTCATAAACATTGTTTCCTTAGGACCTCTGACCTATCAATGTGATAGGGAGGCTCCTTCTTCTCTTCCTTTCCTCTATCTTGACCTGATTGATGATGACAATACTTCTATAAACATCATTCAATGTCAAGATGATGATTCCATTCTCACCTATTTAGGTGCAGAGGATTCTTATATCCACCAGTCGTTACCTTCTGAGATGCAAACCATGTTGAATGAATCGACCATAGAGATCAACATTCACACTCATGACAACCCTCACATTCTAAAGATAGGCCAATCTTTAGATTCCATTGAACATGAAGCATTCACTTCTTTCCTCTGAGACTATAGCAGCGCTTTCACTTGGTCTTATGATGATATGACCGGTATTAACCAAAATATCATGGTTCACAATATCATAACTATTCCTAATGCCAAACCTGTGAAACAGAAGCTACAAAAAATGCATCCACGCATTTCCCTTCTTGTAAAAGAAGAACTCCAGTGCCTCCTTTATGTTTCTTTTATTCTACCCATTGATTATCCCCAATGGATTTCTAACATCGTTCTTGTCACCAAAGTGATAGGGGGACTCTGCATATGCATGGATTTCCATGACCTCAACCTAGCTTGCCCCCAAAGATGATTTTCCTCTACCTAGCATTGACCAACTAGTTGATCTCACCGTTGACCATGAGATTCTATCACTCATGGATGGTTTCTCGGGTTATAACCAAATATTACTCACACTAGAAGATCAACACAAAACTTCCTTCATCACCCCTTGGGGGACCTTTTTCTATCGTGTTATGCCTTTTGGCCTTAAAAATGCTGGTGCTATATACCAGCGGGTTATGACCTATATCTTCCATGACATTATGCATAACATATTGGAAGATTATGTTGATGACCTTCTTGCTAAATCTAAAAAAAGGGCTGAGCATCTTGCCATTCTTAAGGTCATATTTGATTATCTCATCAAATATTGCATCTGTCTTCAACCTAAGAAGTACATCTTCACCATTCTCTTGGGTAAGCTTCTTGGTTTCATCATCTCTTTACATGGCATTGAGGTCGACCCTACTAAAATCAAGTCAATTCTTGAGATGCCACCACCTACTAACCTGTGCCAACTTCGTAGTTTGCAAGGAAAGTTACAATCTATTCGTCACTTTATCTCCCAACTCTCTGACCGTTGTCAACCTTTTCATCATCTTCTTAAAAAGGATGTTTCCTTCAAATGGGATGATGAATGCCACAAAGCTTTTGAAGCATTAAAGGAATACCTCCTTTAACCACCTATGCTCATCCCACCAAAGGATGACACACCCTTTTACCTCTACATTTCTACCACATACCATTCATTGGGTGCCATGCTCACTCATCACAACGAGAAACATAGGGAGCAGACAATTTATTATATAATTCGTACTCTTCTAGATTATGAGACTAGATACACTCATGCCAAAAGATTTTCCTAGCCCTAGTCTTTGTCGCTACCAAACTTCACCATTACCTACTCAACCATAAAACCTTTTTCATCACCAACACTGACCCCTTGCATTACATGTATGTTAAACCCTACCAACACCAACGTGCCACATGTTGGCTCATGCTTCTTGTAGACCTCGATCTTGAATTCATCCATCAAAACTTTGTCAAAGGACAAACCATTGTTGACCAACTCACAGACAGGTGCACCTCTCTCCAGAAACCAATCTTCTAACTTTGACTTCCTTGATGAATCCATTGCTACCCTCTCCCTAGATGATACCGTTTACCAGATGACCTTATTCTTTTATGGTTCCAAATGTCAAAATGGGGGTGGTGCATGAGTTCCATTATCTTTAAAACTAGATTTTGATTGTACTAACAACATCATCGAATACGAAGCACTCATGTTAGGTCTTCAAACTGCCATAGCCTTAGATGTTAAATCCATTAATATTTTTGGTGAATCTCAACTGGTTGTGAACCAAGTCAATGGTCTATATCAGTGTTGTAAAGAGATACTTCAAAAGTATAAACATCATGTTGACATGATTTTGACTACCTTTGACCATTATGAACTTCAAACCACCCCACGTTCCACTAAAAAATTTACAAACACCATGGCTTGTCTTACTTCCAAATACCCATTTCGCCTCCTGACTTGAAAATATTTTTCATAGTACAAAGGTTGCAATCACCCTCTTATCTATTCTGAGACATTAAATTTGTAGGAAAAATTGAAACTGACCCACGTGACATTTGGTATAAGTAGTTTGATGACTACCTTTCCCTTTCAATTCTACCTCCATATCTTACTCGACAATGGAAAATGAGCCTTCCTCAAAAGTGTCTCTCACTATTTCATCATGGGTGGTCTTCTCTATAAACCTGGCTTTGACAGTATCCTCTTACGATGCCTTACAAGTTTTGAAATCCCATACACCATCAAGGAAGTTCACTATGGGATTTGCGGAGGTCATTTCAGTGGCTTCGTTGTCACTAAGTGCATCCTTCACCTCGGCTATTCTTGGCCAACCTTAAACCAAGATGTTGTGACTATGTCAAGCATTGTGTGAAATTGTCAGCAACATCCTAATCTTCATCACGCCCCTAATCACTTCATAATATCTTAGTCATGCCTTACAGGTCGCAAGACCTTTGGCCTTTCTCTCAATGGGGTTTGGATCTCGTTGGAGATATTAACCCTCATTCTTCCCAACGTCATCAATGGATTATTACCACTACTGAATATTACACTAAATGGGTGGAAACTGTACCTCTCATTTCTACAAAAGACAAGAAAATTTGTGAATTCATCAACCATCACATCATTTTTTGCTTTGGTGTTCCTCATCGCCTCATCACTGATAATGGAAAACAATTCAAAAACAAAACCCTACGTAAGCTCTGTGACGCCTTTGGCATTCAACTCAGTTTTTCTTCACCTTATTATCCTCAAACAAATGGCCAAGTTGAATCAACTAAAAAACCATAAATAAAATTCTTATGAAAGTAGTTGATGATATTGGTAAGGATTAGCACACACACATTCCTTTTGCCTTATGGGCTTATCGCACTAGTATTCACACCTCAACCGATGCCTTTCTCTTTGGTCTATGGTACAGAGGTCATCTTGCCTCTCGAAGTCCAAATTCCATCTCTTCGTATCTCACTCAAAGATATGCTCAATGATGATGATTTTCACCAAGACCATTTGGCACAGCTTGAGTTATTAGATGAATGTCGTCTAAATTCTCTCGATCACCTTCAAATCTTCCAAAAATGTATCAAAAGTGCCTACGACAAATATTCCTACAACAAACGTGCCTACAAAAAATGTGTCCTAGAATGAACCTTCAAGATCGGTGACCTTGTCCTGAAGGAAAATCAACATGTAACAAAAGTGGAGAAAAGTAAACAAGGAAAATTTACTCCTAATTGGCTTGGACCCTATATCATTACTCATGGCTATGGATCAGGTGTTTATCATTTATCTTCCATCAAAGGTAAACCTGAACCTGAGCCCCTCAATGCCTTACATCTTTGACCATTATATTGTTGAATCAAGTAATATATCACCTTTTGTCTATTACACACTCATCCCTTGAGTACCCATTCCTTTCATCTACCTCTTTTAAGGACCAATGACTAAACAAGAATTGTGTGATTATTTGTCACCTTTAAGACTTATCTTAAATATGAGTACCACGGCTCTACTCATGACATGATTCTCATGGATACTTTTCATTCTTTTCAGGATGGAATCCCATGGTCGTTCGTCACTTAAAACCTCTCTTGCATAGTTAACTTTACTTATGGTTTTGCCTTCATGCGCCTATACTCCTCTGCCCATGACCTAAAAGTCCAAAGTAATTATGGGTCAACTCCTTGAGTCAAAAGTAACTAGATGACTCCCTCAAAATATCTATCTCTTTATCCTGCTATAAATAGACTGCTCCCTTGAAGGACAACTATAAAAAGTTAGCCCTATATACATACCTATCAAAAAAGAAGTCCAAATAAAAAATAAAATATTAAGCTTTCCGCAAGATCAACTTCATATGACCTCAAGGAGTCATTCTAAATCCCGCATAGAACAAATCAATCTATAGGAAAAGTAAAAAATAAAAAAGAAAATCAAGAGAAGTACAAATTTTTCATCATGGACTTGCCTATTTCATTTTTGGGTATCTTGTGAAAGAGGCATGTTGTCTCACAACAAGGTTACACTAAACAACCCATTTCACCTCATCTTACTTTCTTTCTTATCTTCTACCTACTCAAGGGACGTGCTGCAAATGCAACATTTCATGATCATGTAACTTTTTTCACCCTTAGAACATCTAATCATGTACTGCCTTGCAGGGTTTAAGTTCATCAACCTGTCCTCGGTATGCTCATTATGGTCCTTGCCACTTCTGAAGCATTCCACCTCTTTTACTGTTCATCTCTTTTCTTACTTATTGATTCTACTACATAGGACTAGACCTTCGACACCTACATTATGGGATTTCTTCTCCTTTGACCATGCCTATTCAACCTAAAATCAACCATGCCTAAACAACCTACACTCAACCATGCCTAAATGACATAGAATCCATCATGCCTAAAACCTATTGACACATTCATCTAACCCATCATATTTATCCCTATTTTATGGGAGAACTACATCGGCTTGAGGCCCATTTTTATCGAGGCTATGTAGGTAACACTCAGAGGGCATGGGGCCCTTGGAGGTTAGCTCGACCACTTTTACCCCTAAAAAAATTTCCCCTTTACATTCACATTCAAACCTAGTTAGTTTCCATTTACACAATAACTTGGAGATTAATATATCACAAAAACATACATCATTTCATCATACCTACCATTTTATAACATCAACCATATCATACCTAAATCATTTAACATTTCCATGATATCAATTACTTGGAAATTTAAACACAACATACATACAACACATCATTTCCATAAAATCAGTAACTTGGAAATTTTCAACTCCATCATGCCTACACCTAGACTCAACCATGCCTACACCTGACTCCATCATGCCTACACCTAGAATCATCCATTCCTATACCTGACTCAACCGTGGCCATACCTGACTCCACCATGCTTATACCTAACTCAACCATGCCTAAATGACCTAAATTCAACCATGCCTAACTCACCTAGTTTCCATAATATAACAATAACAATGGAAATGAAACCTAGTACATCATCAGTCCAATAATCATCATAAACTATAAAAAAGGGAGTGTCTATCTATCAATACATATATACACATAGATAAATAATCAAAGTATCTCAAAAAATATCATGTACAATCTCATAATCTTTGGCACGTGGGCTGATATATATATCAAAACCAAAATACAATGCTACATCTCATAAATATCTCGTCCCCATCCGAGGCCCTCCTCTCCGCTCTCACTTGTCTGCTCCTCTCACCCTGTCAACCACCTTGCCATAATCTCTCCACCCTCGTCTTTATCTTATACTGGTATGTGTCCACCCACCATCTCCCCATCCCTACCCTCATCTGGGCCCAGTCTACAAAGCTGGTAACCTCACCCTAGCCATGTCTCTAGGGCTGATGACCCCCTATGCTACCTAGTTGTGAGTCATGGACCTGTTCCTCTCACTGGCTGCCTGTTGGGCCTTGTGCTGAGCATATGATGGGACATCAATACTAGTTGCAGTTAGCTTATCCTAGTAATAACAAGCCTCATTCAGGGTATCCCTGAACCTAGCCATAGATACGGTCTGGGGTGGCGTCATCGGCCTAGCTCTAACCTGTGAACCCTACCCCAAAAATAGTGGCCCCTATCCTCCTGCATGTACTAAGGGACCATGTCTTGGTGTTGGTGCCTGTAAAATGGGACCCAATCTTGGTGCTCGTGCCAGTACCTGTGCGGCTACTTGGGCCTGTAAGGCAACAACTTGTGCTTGAGTGGCTGCCAACTGACCACGTCAACTAGTGACATGTGCCTGTAGAGTCGTTACTTATGCTCGATCCCCTACGGGATCCTATGCAGGAACTTGTTCCTGTGCAGGAGCAACTGTTAGTTGACCTTGTAAAGTAGTCACCTTCCCTGTCAAGGTGGCCACCCACACCTGTGTTGTTGTTAATTGTACACCTAGAGAAGTCACCTGTCCCTATAAGGCGTCCCCTTGTACCATCATCATGGCTAAATCTTGTTGACCTGCCATTGTAGCGGTGCTACCTGTAACTCTGCTACCCACCACTGTCTATATGCCACAGTGGTCCCTGCGTCATCCATCCTGATATCAACTAACACCTTCTCCTATCCTATGGGATCTGTCGGATGAGGTGGAGACAATGGTCTCTCCACATCATCTCTGCAGTACTGTGGGAATGGTGGCAACACATCCTAATTTAGTATAAACTAGTGTCAAAATTTGTCAACTGGAATCATATCATGCTCGCCAGTATGTCTGCCATGTATCCACCTTAGTAGTTGTAGCCCTTGTAACTCCTGGGCCATCCCTCTAAAGGTAGGAAAACCAACATAAGGTCATCATATTATGTCCATGGCGTACAAACCCTCCAACTGTCATCTATAGTACACTATGTCGTGTTTTACCTCCTCTATTCGTGGATTTCCACCTACAACCACTCATCTCCTATATTTATCCCTCTATCAACTACGGTTTCAATCTGCTATTGGTAGTCCCCGTGGCCACACAATCACTATGTGCTTGTACACCCAACAATGCAGTAGGAATGTATAATAGATGTTGTATTGCCACATCCTTTGGTAGGCCCAAAGCTCCCTATATAGATACACCAAATATGTCGGTGCTCATGCAAAATAGACACGATCCTCAACCATATCTTGTATAAATCCCATCAATCCCCTGGGAAATCGACCACCCTCTAAGTCGGGGAGTGCATAACATCCCACTGCTACCATCATCAGTACTGTTAACTGAGTCTCCTGTGGGTGCACAGCACACAAAGCCCCATACACAAGACTAACACTATGCTCAATCAAGTTGCTCGCCATCTGCCCAAATACTATAATCATTGCCTCAAAATCCCCATATGTTGACACTGAGTAAACAGGCTCATCAACAATCAGTAGCCACAAAATCCTATATACATCCTCCAGTGTGATCATCATCTTGCCAATGAGTAGATGGAAGGTATTGGTCGCTGCATCCCATCTATCGATGAGAGCAACCATGAGACCATGATCCCATCGGATCTGCCTGTACCGCATGATCTCAACCAATCCAACCTCTCACATGTGATTCCACTCATCCTCAGTGACGTTGGGTCTCATCTCCACTAATAATGGTGGGACTATTCCCCACATCGTCAACTGATGTCGTGCATGCATCCATGAAACTCAACAATGTCAAGTATTTACCTACTTTACTCATTTCTTGACCCATGTCTACCCCCATCTCACATTTCTCTACCTACCTATCCATTTCCTAATCATTTCGCTAACCTATCATCCATTTTATCTAGCCTAACCAAGTCCTCATGTTGTATTTCATCACTTTCTCTCCTTCGATATTTGACCTAACCCATACCTATCTATTCCTAGCTATATATAGCTTAAACCCACCTACTTCTATTCTACTTTTCCTCCCATCTCTCTAAATTTAACTACCTATTTATTTTATAAATCCATTGTTCCCTATAACTTATCCTTTTAGAGGCTAGGTCACTTTTCACAGTGACTGGTATCAGTCACCTTAAACCGGCACTGGTCAGTCCAATCGGTACCAGTAAGCTATCTCAACCACTGATGCCGGTATGCCAAATCGACATCGATCGATGCCTAACCGGTGTCAGTCTTTGGTTCAGCCCTAAGGACAAACCCCCACACCCCCAATTTTGAAAAAATTGAAAAAGTAACCTAAAATCTACCCAAATTCAACCTAATCCCCACCCCAATTCATTTACTCACCTAATTAATCTACATTGCACCCTCCCAATACCCAATTTCATTCATTTTTAACCCCATTTCAAAATTTCAATTTCCCACCCCATTTGTTCATTTTACCACAAATTTCAATTAAAAATACACAATATGGATTGATTCCTACTTAAACACGTTGCCTCCTCCTCTTTGGCACCTTCAGTATCTGAACTGGTGGACCTCCAGTGCCTCCTCCTGCTACAACCATGCCTCCAATCAAACTCTCGGTCCTCTGACAAATAAAATAAGTCCGAATGATCTCATGGACCCATCTACCTAGCTCTTCCAGCCACTTGAATACCTCCAACTCATCTTGGTATAGTGCCTCATACTTTTCTCCAATGAAAACACTAAAAGCTCTTCTCTTTGTCATTTTCTATAAGTGGAAAGGTTAAAATGAATTCATAACATACGGATTTTTTACTTTTTACCCTACTCCTGACCTGACCGATGTTGGTTTAGCTTGACCGGTATCAGTCATGTGCCTTAGTGTACCATGGTCAATTACTCTTGACTGACATTGGTTTTCCCTAACTGGTATCGGTTAGCCTGTTTGATTCCTTTACACTATTTATCTCCACATTCAATTACCCAAAACCCTTTTTGCACCTTACCCAAGTTTGAACCCAACCTTACCACTCAACCTAATGAGATTATTACCTACAACCCAACCTCACAACTAGATAGGGCATGTTTTTTCCCCTAATTTGGCCTTACCTTTAGCCTTTCCTAAATAACCCAACCCAACCTCACCCATTGTGACACTCGAATTCTCTTACTAGATATACCTTGTGATGATGCTACTCATTTTGTTCAGCCTAATTACATTACCTTGCCTAATGTCATGTTGTTTATCCAACCTATCCTTTTATGCCCTAGAAAAAACCTATTACCCATTCTTGCACCCTGCCTAGCTGTGTTTCAGCACCATATCCTATTCCTTGGATACCTGAACCACTTCAACCTTTTTTGGATAAAGCTATCAACCTTTAAAAAAGTATAATCTGTAAGCTCTTCAACCTGTTACCTTCTCATATTCTATACATGTGCTTGTGTTAGACTACCACTACCTATTACCTTATCCAAAATCACCCTTACCTATAACCCACCTACCTTGGTTTTGATATGTAAACTCTCTACTTTCGAATTATTCACATAATCACAATTAAACAATGTTGTTATAATTTCAATTAGAAAATGACACAGATAGCTAGTGAATGAATTTGATTATGCTTAGAATCAATAATTTTAGGAATGGAAAGAATATAAACTCATAAACACTAACATTTTTATCTTGGAAACTTCCAGAGAACAAAAAACTAGTTAGGAAGGGAAAATGCTCTTTCTTCCCACTTTTTTTTATCAGCCAATTCAAATAGGAAGTACATAATTTACAATAAGTATGAAAGAGAAGTAGATAATATCTCACACTTCCTCCCAATTACTTTCCTTCTTTTCCTCAACACTCCTTTCTTCTACAAAGATAATTCCATCACTAAGAATTCCTTACTTGCTTGCGTTCATGCTTCGATATTCAAATAATTTCCTTCGTACATGTATTTATATCCTTTCTCATGTCCTCTTATGCACTAAAGGATGGGAAAGGTCATGGAGGAGAAGAGACATGGAAAACCTTTCCAATTCTAGGACTATTTTTTTCAAATTTTATTTTTCTGTCTAAGAGTATCAGGACCGCAGCCCAGTGCATACCGTCGGTCACAGGACCGTCACCCTAGTTGGGTGGTGGCTACAGGACTACCACATAGGTTGTGTGGAAATTCTGTAAATGTCACTCTGTACATAGTGGTGGTTCTGTTAACATAAAGAAAGAACCTCTGTTTCTTCATTTTCCTTCTTTTTTGTTGATTGATCTAATGAAGTAGAGTCATTTTGGATCCCTATGGATCACACCTCCCCTGGTTAGGAGGATTTTGGTCCCACAAAATCTTAGTGGTGGAGTAGATAAGGAAATAATTCCCTCACTTTCTCCTTCGAGTACCACCGGACCTGTTTTGTGTCTTTCCTTTCAGTGTAACCTACCAAGACTCATGCAGACCTCTCCTATTCTCTCTAACCTTTTCTTGCAACACTACATCCTCCTCCAATTCACCTCATGAGTCCAAGATGCAATCCTCAATGTAAGGTAGTAACTTTAGTCCTTCATATTCATCTAGCATGGATGGCTCATATAGGTGCAAGTTCTCATAATTTACTACTGAGTACATCCTCATGAATGGTGACAATGTAGACACCAAATTTGTGTCTTACGACCCCTTGTAACCCGCATCTCATTTCGTAACCTAACCTCACCACCTAAACCTTACACAATTATTTATTAATTATCCTATAATTAATAAATCCACATCGCCTTACCTACTACCTCATTTTGCCACCTCATCATGACATAGGCCTAACCCTAAACTAATCTAATTAAGACCTATAACTTGGTCTACATCCACACCCATGACTAATGACCCCTTTCTCGCACCCAAAACCGACCTTCTAGTCACTTGACCAAGCCCGCAACTAATCCCTCGGGAGAAAAGGAGGGAAAGTTGGATATTTTACTAAAAATAGCCCACTTTGACCTGACCGATACCGGTTCCTACTCGACCGCCGTCAGTTACATAACCGCCATCGGTTCCCTATAAATGGGCTCCCATAACCAGAAACAAAGGTCAAAGGATTTTTGGATCAATCAGGATCATCAGAAGTGATAAAAAGAATCCGGATTTGCTGAGCCAAGCAAGAGACAAGTGAAGAGACAAGAAGAGTTTGCAGCAAAGGAGACCAAGCCCAAGACTGCAACTGAATAATCAGAGCCCTCTGATACTCAGCTGATCATCGGGAGGGAGGTATCTCATCTCCTAAGTGCCAGGCCATCCTACCTGAGTTCTACCTTTGTCATTACACTTCTCGGACCTACATCCTCATCAATAACCAGTAAGTAATATCTTGTATGTTCTCTTCGATAACATTTCTTAGACTTTTGAATCACAGCCGTTATAAATCTATTCCCAGATCTACCACCCAGCAACACATTATATCTAACTATCATTCATTTACCTCTCATCACCCCATTACCTAATCCCACTCATATACTAGCCTTACAAACAACACAACCACCCTACAACCTACCCTCACCAAAAGTCCCTAAAACATAGCCCCCACCGATATCGGTTAGCAGTAACCGGTATCAGTTATTGTGATTCAAAACTAGAAACTAGCCTTTCCCCCTACCTGTTTCAACGAAGTAGTTAAATTGTTATTTTACAATATTTCGTGTTAATTCATATTAGCAGGGGAACTGACCACCTTCGAAAGGAAGTGTTATATTTCCTGGGCCCAAGGCAGTTCCCTCATTTATTATCTAATCAAAATCTTGTGGTCTTGTATTCTTATTTACATGTAGTCCTTCCAAGGCAAAAAGGATTTCTTCGCAATCAACTTGATCTCTCTCTACGGTACGCGCACACCATCTCGAAATTCAACAGGTATTCTTCCTAGCCCTAACCCTTATCTGTTTCTAAAAGGAATGAAAGGATAGAAGCAACTCTATTCCCAAAAAGCTGAAACATTCCGCGCGAAACATTTTGGCACGCCCAGTGGGACCCATTTTGGGTTTCTGTTTCTCTTGTTTGCTTTCATTTAGGGAGCATACTTGCTGTTGCTGTTTTTGTTATATTTAGTAAAGGAATTTGTCTTGCTTTCCTAGTTTTGTATTAGTGAAAGTCATCTTATTTTCTTCATCGAATATCATTTTCGATTTGGGTTTAAAACACGTGCATTATATTCTTGCTTGTTGTTTTCAATTCTAGTGAACATAGACTAAGTAACAGGTTGTACACGTGGGGGTGATTTCCACAGTATTGACAAGAAATTAATCTTACTTTCACTGCAAAACACATACCGAATCACTTCATAATTAACACAACAGCTCAAAACATTCCCCCTTTTTCCGTGGTATTCCTCCGCCCGATTGAGGTAACCTTAAAAGCCAAAACAAACTTGACATTTCCTCTAAGTCTTCTTTTAGAATTCTGACATCATTCTACATCTAAAGGCATAAGCCCACGAAATTAAAATTAACCCTAGGGTTAGTCTCTGGATTTGCGTGTGCATCTTGCTTGTTTTTAGTTCTATTTTCTCTGTCATACTCGGTCTTCTGTGATCACCTCAGAACAATTTGATAAGTGTACTAAACATTATTAAAAATCAAGTCAGTAGCTTCTTATATTTTCTTATACTAGTCTTATTACACCGATATCGGTTAACTGACCTACGTCGGCTATAGTCTAACCGACATCGGTTATCAGACCGATATCGGTTACTGTCTTTTACAGTTTCTAAAAAACCAGCAACCTACCAATTTCACCATTCTGAGTCTGTTCCTGATAGATTGAAACCCTACCTGGTACTCCTGTCCATGGTTGTTATCACTCGGAAGCAAGCCGCCACCATGGTTTCACATGCGTGCTCTGTGCCTTTGCCTGAATCACCCCCTTCACATTCTATAGGGAACTTTACGGACACCAGTGAGATCCCCAAAATTCCTGTAGGAGATAAGGAATTTGCCAAATTTCTAGATGCTAATCCTAGCACTGTACAATACTATTTGTCTCATGCCCATGACTGTACGCCCGATGGTCAACTCCTTGTTGGCATGCCTATTAGTATAGCTACTCATTTAGCTCCCGCTCCGCCTAATAACACCGCCTTGCTTCCTGCATCTTTATCCCCGTCTCCCAATCCGACGGCTTCAGAGGTTCATACGACACAGATTGGATTTCCTTTGGTTAATCTTGGACCCCACATATCAATACCGCCGACTGCTCCTAACTCATCTCTCTTGCAGACTGCTTCGTTCATGACTTGCTCTCTGCCACCTATCCACACGAGCTTTCCTTCTCAAGCTCCGCCTACCTTTTCATTCATATACACGTATCCTGTGACCTCAACATCTTATATGGGACATCCCTATTCAGTCACCTCAACATATTCATCCTCCATACCTTATCAGCACTTAACCTCACCGTTGTCTAGCGGAGGCCCTTGGCCCAATTTGCCTCCGTTTATGGCAACCACACCATCATCTTATCCTACCATGGATTTCATCAAACAAATGATGGACAAAATGCAAAATATGGAGGCTTCTGTTTCGGGAAGTCGTAGTGCCTTGACATACGAGCAATTTTGTCAAGAGCCTATTCACCCTTCTATCCCCCTTCATTCATATCCTCCTCAATGGGAATTACCAAAATTTACCTGTTTTAATAGTAAGGAGGACCCTCAACAACACTTAAGATCATTTAGACATGCCTGCTATCTGATTGCTCACGATGACGCTTTACTACTTCACACCTTTCCCATGTCCTTATCAGGACCCGCCTTGGAGTGGTACAGTGCTTTAACCCGGAACTAAACCTTCTCTTTTAACTAGCTAGCCCAACCTTTCTTGGATCATTTCTCCATTAACATTGCCAAGAAAGTATCTATCACCGACCTCTATGCCATCCGACAATTTGAAGATGAATCTATCGCATATTTCGTTGGATGATGGCGAGGCCTTATCAACCAACTTACGTATGCCTTGCCTCAGACTGAACTTATCGAACTGTTTACGCGGGCCTGTGCTAAACACATCTCTCCTACCCTCCAAATTCAAACTTTCCGTAAATTTGACGAGGCGTTTACTATGGCTCGAAAACTAGAGATTCGAGCCTTAGAGGAAGAGAAATTGCGGTTGCGCAACAAAAACCCCACTTTTTGAACCCAAGATTCCACCAACAAACCTAACACCACCAATCCTCACCCATCGACCGCTTCAAAATCAAAAGGATCCATGCACGCGGTGATGGTCAAATCCCAACCACCGTCTAATACCCCGCCAAAAACCACCTATAAGTATAAAGAAAAGCCCATCAACTACACTCCCTTGGGAGAAACATATGGTGTAATATTGGAAAAATTGCTTAAAGCCGGAGCTATCACCTTGCCTCCTATTAAACCTCACTCCGGGTTTGACTCCACCCGCGCTATACCTTCTTGGTACAAATAAAATGACTTCTGTAACTTTCACCGCGTAAAGGGACATAGTCACGAAAACTAAAAGATGTTGAAAAACATAGTGCAGGAAATGGTTGATGCAGGGGATATAACCCTCGATAATCCTAATGCCCCTGCTAACCGAAATTTGAAAATCTTCAACAAACCATTCCCGAATCACTCTTCCAACAGTAACATAAACCAGGATATCTTAGCTGAGGAGAGTGTTCATGAGATCCATGCAGTCTTCGACTCCCAGCCAAAAGCCTCTATCGAGAAAATTTTGAATCAAGCCTCTTCACTGACCCAGGGGCCCGAACCTCCTTCACCACCATCAAGGCAAAGTGAAATCATTCCTTTACCAATAAAGGAGTTAACTGCCCAGAGTTCTCTTCTAATAGATGAGTCTTCTTACACCACATCCCTATAAGATTACGAGCAGATGTTATCTAACCTATCTATTTCCCAAACGTCCCCTTTTACCGCTCTTGCTGCACAAGAGGAAGGCTCGCCACTCCTTTTGTCATCCTTAGACGAGAAACCTCTTGCACCGACATCGCCAACTTCTTTAACCATGACGGATCCTCTCAAACATGCCCTCCTACCTATTAGTTCTTCATTGCCTAAATATTTTTAGCGACCGGTTGACCTCCTAACACCTATTGATACAGTGCATCATCTACCCTCTATATCACACCCACAATGGACCAGAATCACAACCCACCTTTCTTCCAAACAAAAATTCCAATTCACACCTGAAGACTATCATTCTCCAGAAGATAGACGAGTCCTATGGGAACGTTTGAGTACCCCCTATTCTACTCAAATGCAGATGACCGATCCAGACACCTCTATCATATACCCGAAATGTTTACAGAAAATCAAAATGCTTATTTCCTTACCTTCACCCCCCGCATCTCTTCCCAGTATCTCATCCACCTCTGTCAGCCTAACCAAATCTTCCCCTACACTTGGGACCTCACCAATACCCAGTCTAACACACCCACCTAAGTGACTAGATTTATCCAAAAATAAAGCCGCCCCTCCACTTAGGAGACAACCTCAATCTGTGCCTCTATCACAATTAAAACCATCATCATCACACCTACCTTCCATATTGGAACCTCATCCCTCCACCTTGCATCAATATATCATACCTCCTGCATTTTCTTTAAAACGACCTACGCTTTCTACACCCATACAGAGATCTAAGGGTATATCAACATTGTCACATCACGTATCCTGTCCACCCATCAACCCTAAAAAAATTTCATCATCAAAGGACTTGTTTGCCGTCACTCCTCTTTTTCCTCCATTGTTTCCAGATACTACGTTATCTGGAGCCTCACCATCTAACCAGCTAAACGTAGCTCCTGCACCAAAGAAACCACGTTTAGTTAAAACCATGTATCAATACCCCTTGGCTAAACCATCACCCGTACGAACCAACCATACCCAAACATTACCAAAACCCACCCAACCAATACCCTCATCCTCCTCCGATTTGGACCCACTCAAAGGATCTTACGCCAAAATCCTTGCTATGTTGGTGGACAATGCGACCATTTCTCTACCCCCACTTAGACCTTATGACCTGTCTAAACCTCGACCTATAGGTTATGATGAGTCTAAAATCTGCGCTTATCACTGCACACCAAGACATGATGCGGAGGGATGCAAAGCTTTAAAATCCATCCTTCGTCAGTCACCTCTCTCAGATAGAAAGGTTAAGAAAGACAACTTACGAAGGGAGAGACCTTTAGCTTCAATTCCCTCTCCTATACCACCTGTCCCTGCCTCACCAATATCTATCATTATTACAACCCCACCTCTCGAAGACCATGATTTATCCCGACCATCTTCATCTCAGGTCCATGAGATTAATATGATTAGTGTTGCTACTCAAGCGCAGAAAAACAACGAGAAAGCGAAAGAAAGCACACCTGCATCCTCTCTCCGTCCACCATCCCGATCACACCACCACCTAAAGTGGTTATTTGTGGACCCGCTTACCCCATCTCTAATGGAGTTGCCCATGGAGCCATGATCAAACAACTTCACCAATCACCTGTAAAGATGACACTGTATGATCTCATTCAGACTTCTGAATCTCATCGACAAGCTCTCGTTGAAATCCTTCAAGGGATCGAGGTCTTACCTAATGAAACCCTGCCTATTACCTCCATTCTAACACCCAATCACGTTGCTTCCCTCACCAAACAACCTACTGCCCCAACCACTTCTATCTCTGTACAACAAGCTGCTACAGTCAGTTTCTTCGAAGATGAAATTGTTGACTTTGGTACAGAAGATCCTAACCTTGCTCTTTTCATCTCAGCTTACGTCCGGGACATTCGGGTACGTCGTGTTATGATCGAAGGGGGTGCTAGCCTAAACATCATCTCTTCAAAAGCCTTCCAATAAATGAATATCCCTTCTAGCTACATGTGTGCCAACCCCATCATGTTGCGGTCGTTCAATGATGCTATTACCTCTACCTTAGGCACCGTGATCCTTAACATTTGTGTAGGACCACATACTTTACCCGAACTCTTCTATGTCCTTGAGGGAGAATTCTAATACAATATATTGCTAGGTCGCCCTTGGATCTAGGCTATGGGATGCGTTCCCTCAACCTTATATAGATGAATAAAATTTGAGTATGAGGGGAAGTCTTACATCGTAAAAGCTGATCCTCCCCCCTTCAAAACCTGTAATATGTTATATCACCCTAATGATGTGCTTGTACCAATCAAGACACCCAAACAAACAACAACCTAAACCATACCAAAACACTCAAACAATACCAAAACACCTCCACCACAACCCAAACAATACCACAACACCCCCACCACAACCCAAACCATACCAAAACACCTAAACAATACCAGAACACTCAAACAATACCAAAACACCCCCACCACAACCCAAACAATACCACAACACCCAAATGAACAACCCAAATAATACCAACACACCCAAACCATACCAACACACCCACACAATACCACAACACCCAAACAAACAACAACCTAAACCATACCAAAACACTCAAACAATACCAAAACACCTCCACCACAACCCAAACAATACCACAACACCCCCACCACAACCCAAACCATACCAAAACACCTAAAAAATACCAAAACACTCAAACAATACCAAAACACCCCCCACCACAACCCAAACCATACCACAACACCCAAACGAACAACCCAAATAATACCAAAACACCCAAACAACAACCAAAAATTCAAACCAACAACAAAACCCAAACCAACAAAAATAAAAATAACTAAGGACTGGTACCAGTCACTTATGACCGGCACCGGTCCTCTTCACCGACGCCGGTCGCTATACGACTGACACCGATCACTCACAAAACTCCGTCCACCGAAAATTTCATGACTGATGCCGGTCACTTAGCGACCGACATCGGTCACCCCCCCCAACCCAAATCCATTTTTTCCTATTTCTCCCTCTATACCCGCCCAAACACCCTAAAAACCTACCCACCCAGCCGCCTTGGCCTATTTAACCTATCTACCCTCTCCTTTTTTCAAATCATATCTATTTATTAATTATTTTATCAAAATCTAACATTCCTACCCCAAACCCAAATACAACATAATTTACTCAAATCCACACAATGAGGGGTTTCAAACCTACCGGTACGACGAAACGTTGTCATGGTGGGATGGGTGGTGGTGGTCCAGCTGGTCCAGCCCCTCCTGCTCCTCCTAGCTGTGCCATAGCTCCACCTCTCCTCTGCTGGGTCCTCCACCAATCAACTGCTACCTCCTACTCACTCGGGCCCACTAATCACTTACTCCTCCACTCAAATAGCGCCACCTCAACCAACAAATGCTCCAATCTCAATAATCCACCTCAGACAACTCAAATTGGTTTTCAAATTGCAAATGTGACAATGACAGGCCGTATTTTTCTTTTTATAGGTTTTTGACCTATAACCGATATCGGTTTTATTATGCCCTAAGGAACGGGTATCGGTTCCCTAACCGATATCGGTCATAGATAATCGACATCAGTTTTATTCCAACTTTTCCCCCAATTTCTGCCCCTATTTACTAATCGCCCTTTCTCACAAACATCGCCTATATCAACCTTTGCTGCAACCCCTTTGTTAACCCATTTGGCCTGACCCAAGGCCGTAACCAACCAATTTGGCCCGACCCAAGGCCTCACCCCAACCATTTTGGCCCGACCCAAGGTCGCAACCCAACAATTTAGCCCGACCCAAGGCCTCACCCAACCATTTTGGCCCAACCCAAGGCCGCAACCCAACAATTTGGCCTGACCCAAGGCCTCACCCCAACCATTTTGGCCTGACCCAAGGCCGTAACCCAACAATTTGGCCCAACCCAAGGCCTCACCCCAACCATTTTGGCCCGACCCACAGCCGCAACCCAACAATTTGGCCCGACCCAAGGCCTCACCCCAACCATTTGGCCCAACCCAAGGCCACAACCCAACAACTTGGCCTGACCCACGGCCCTCACTCATCAATCAGCCCGACCCAAGGCCGTACCACTTAAATACCTCGCCCAACATCAACAACATACACTTTTATCCACCCATCATGTAAATTTTGTTCACTCGAGGTCACCTGTTCATGTTTTAGCATGATTAGGGTCCTTGACTTGATCTGTCGACCAACTTTGCCTAGACTTAGACCGTGACGTTTATCTCAACCAAACCAACCATTTGGTACTGCCAAACATGCCCAAATGTTCCTGTACCTTACCCGTTATATACCCTGGAGCTACTTCCTATGCCTTGGATACCAGGATTATATCACCCTTGTTTGGATAAACTATCGACCTTTACCTATGCATTGCTGGTTTGCTCATCAAATCATGTACCCTAGTCGCACTAATGCATTTCCATGTGCGTCTACTTCTTTGGAGTTACCTCACCACCTCACCATCATCTCCACACCATTTACCCTTTATCAACCCTATCCCTGATTTCACGCTATCTCAATCTGTGATAGATTTGAGGGGGATTACCTATACCCTTAACAGGGGAAACCACTTCATATTATTGTCCATGCAGCTTTACAAAACAAACTACATGACAATAAGGGGCTAATGTAGACACCAAATTTGTGTCTTATGACCCCTTGTGACCCGCATCTCATTTCGTAACCTAACCTCACCACCTAAACCTTACAAAATTATTTATTAATTATCCTATAATTAATAAATCCACATCGCCTTACCTGCCACCTCATTTTGCCACCTCATCATGACCTAGGCCTAACCCTAAACTAATCTAATTAAGACCTATAACTTGGTCTACATCCACACCCATGACTAATGACCCCTTTCTCGCACCCAAAACTGACCTTCTAGTCACTTGACCAAGCCCGCAACTAATCCCTCTAGAGAAAAGGAGGGAAAGTAGGCTATTTTACTAAAAATAGCCCACTTTGACCTGACCGATACCAGTTCCTACTCGACCGACGTTGGTTACGTAACCACCATCGGTTCCCTGTAAATGGGCTCCCATAATCAGAAACAAAGGTCGAAGGATTTTTGGATCAATCAGGATCATCAGAAGTGATAAAAAGAATCTGGATTTGCTGAGCCAAGCAAGAGACAAGTGAAGAGACAAGTGAAGAGACAAGAAGAGTTTATAGCAAAGGAGACCAAGCCTAAGACTGCAACTGAATAATCAGAGCCCTCTGATACTCAGCTGATCATCGGGAGGGAGGTATCTCATCTCCTAAGTGCCAGGCCATCCTACCTGAGTTCTACCTTTGTCATTACACTTCTCGGACCTACATCCTCGTCAATAACCAGTAAGTAATATCTTGTATGTTCTCTTCGATAACATTTCTTAGACTTTTGAATCACATCCGTTATAAATCTATTCCCAGATCTACCACCCAGCAACACATTATATATAACTATCATTCATTTACCTCTCATCACCCCGTTACCTAATCCTGCTCATATACTAGCCTTACAAACAACACAACCACCCTACAACTGACCCTCACCAAAAGTCCCTAAAACATAGCCCCCACAGATATCGGTTAGCAGTAACCGGTATCGGTTATTGTGATTCAAAACCAGAAACCAGCCTTTCCCCCTACCTGTTTCAATGAAGCAGTTAAATTGTTATTTTACAATATTTCGTGTTAATTCATATTAGCAGGGGAACTGACCACCTTCGAAAGGAAGTATTATATTTGTTGGGCCCAAGGTAGTTCCCTCATTTATTGTCTAATCAAAATCTTGTGGTCTTGTATTCTTATTTACAGGTAGTCCTTCCAAGACAAAAAGGAGTTCTTTGCAACAACCTGATCTCTCTCTACGATACGCGCACACCATCTCGACATTCAACAGGTATTCCTCCTAGACCTAACCCTTATCTGTTTCTAAAAGGAATGAAAGGATAGAAGCAACTCTATTCCCAAAAAGTTGAAACATTCTGCGCGAAACATTTTGGCACGCCCGGTGGGACCCATTTCGGGTTTCTATTTCTCTTGTTTGCTTTCATTTAGGAAGCATACTTGTTGTTGCTGTTTTTGTTATATTTAGTAATGGAATTTGTCTTGCTTTCCTAGTTTTGCATTAGTGAAAGTCATCTTATTTGCTTCATCAAATATCTTTTTCGATTTGGGTTTAAAACACGTGCATTATATTCTTGCTTGTTGTTTTCAATTCTAGTGAACATAGACTAAGTAACAGGTTGTACACGTGGGGGTGATTTCCACGGTATTTGCAGGAAATTAATCTTACTTTCACTGCACAACACATACCAAATCACTTCATAATTAACACAACAGCTCAAAACATCCCCCCTTTTTCCGCGGTATTCCTCCACCCGATTGAGGTAACCTTATAAACCAAAACAAACTTGACATTTCCTCTAAGTCTTCTTTTAGGATTCTGGCATCATTCTACGTCTAAAGGCATAAGCCCACGAAATTAAAATTAACCCTAGGGTTAGTCTCTAGATTAACTTGTGCATCTTGCTTGTTTTCAGTTCTGTTTTCTCTATCATACTCGGTCTTCTGTGATCACCTCAGAACAATTTGATAAGTGTACTAAACATTATTAAAAATCAAGTCATTAGCTTCTTATATTTTCCTATACTAGTCTTATTACACCGATATCGGTTAACTGACTGACGTCGGCTATAGTCTAACCGACATCGGTTATCAGACCAATATCGGTTACTGTCTTTTACAATTTCTGACAAACCAGCAACCTACCAATTTCACCATTCTGAGTCTATTCCTGATAGATTGAAACCCTACTGGGTACTCCTGTCCATGGTTGTTATCACTCAGAAGTAAGCCGCCGCCATGGTTTCACATGCCTGCTCTGTGCCTTTGCCTGAATCACCCCCTTCACATTCTATAGGGAACCCTCCGGACACCAGTGAGATCCCCAAAATTCCTGTAGGAGATAAGGAATTTGAAAAATTTCTGGATGCTAATCCTAGCGCTGTACAATACTATTTGTCTCATGCCCCTGACCGTACACCCGATGGTAAACTCCTTGTTGGCATGCCTATTAGTATAGGTGCTCATTTAGCTCCCACTCCACCTGATAACACCACCTTGCTTCCTGTATCTTTAGCCCTATTTCCCAATCCGACGGCTTCAGAGGTTCATACGACACAGATTGGCTTTCCTTTGGTTAATCTTGGACCCCACATATCATTACCGTTGACTGCTCCTACCTCATCTCTCTTGCAGACTGCTCCGTTCATGACTTGCTCTCTGCCACCTATCCACACAAGCTTTCCTTCTCAAGCTCCACCTACCTTTTCATTCCCATACACGTATCCTGTGACCTCAACATCTTATATGGGACATCCCTATTCGGTTGCCTCAACATATGCATCCTCCATACCTTATCAGCACTTAACCTCACTGTTGTCTAGCGGAGGCCCTTGGCCCAATTTGCCTCCGTTTACCACAACCACACCATCATCTCATCCAACCATGGATTTCATCAAACAAATGATGGACAAAATGTAAAATCTGGAGGCTTCTATTTCGGGAAGTCGTAGTGCCTTGACATACGAGTAAGTTTGTCAGGAGCCTATTCACCCTTCTATCCCCCTTCATTGATATCCTCCTTAATGGGAATTACAAAAATTTACCCGTTTTAATAGTAAGGAGGACCCTCAACAACACTTATGATCATTTAGACATGCCTGCTATCTGATTGTTCACAACGACGCTTTACTACTTCGCACCTTTCCCATGTCCTTATCAGGACCCGCCTTGGAGTGGTACAGTGCTTTAACCCAACACTCAATCTTCTCTTTTAACTAGCTAGCCCAATCTTTCTTGGATCATTTCTCCATTAACATTGCCAAGAAAGTATCTATCACTGACCTCTATGCCATTCGACAATTTAAAGACGAATCTATCGCAGATTTCTTTGGACGATGGCGAGGCCTTATCAACCAACTTACGTATGCCTTGCCTCAGACCAAACTTATCGAACTTTTTATGCGGACCTGCGCTAAACACATCTCTCCTACCCTCCAAATTCAAACTTTTCGTAAATTTGACGAGGCCTTTACTATGGCTCGAAAACTAGAGATTCGAGCCATAGAGGAAGAGAAATTGCGGTTGCGCAACAAAAACCCCACTTTTCGAAACCAAGATTCCACCAAAAAACCTAACACCACCCATCCTCACCCATCGACTGCTTCAAAATCAAAAGGAGCCATGCACGCGGTGATGGTCAAATCCCAACCACCATCTAATACCCTGCCAAAAACCACCTATAAGTATAAAGTAGAGCCCATCAACTACACTCCCTTGGGAGAAACATATGGTGTAATATTGGAAAAATTGCTTAAAGCCGGAGCTATCACCTTGCCTCCTATTAAACCTCACTCCGGGTTTGACTCCACCCATGCTATACCTTCTTGGTACAAAGAAAATGACTTCTGTAACTTTCACCACATAAAGGGACATAGTCACGAAAACTGCAAGATGTTGAAAAACATAGTGCAGGAAATGGTTGATGCAGGGGATATAACCCTCGATAATCCTAATGCCCCTACTAACCGAAATTTGAAAATCTTCAACAAACCATTCCCGAATCACTCTTCCAACAATAACATAAACCAGGGTATCTTAGCCGAGGAGATTGTTCATGAGATCCATGCAGTCTTTGACTCCCAGCCAAAAGCCTCTATCGAGAAAATTTTGAATCAAGCCTCTTCACTGACCCAGGGGCCCGAACCTCCTTCATCACCATCAAGGCAAAGTGAAATCATTCCTTTACCCATAAAGGAGTTAACTACCCAGAGTTCTCTTCTAATAGATGAGTCTTCTTACACCACATCCCTACAAGATTGTGAGCAGATGTTATCTAACCTATCTATTTCCCAAACGTCCCCTTTTACCGCTCTTGCTGCACAAGAGGAAGGCTCGCCACTCCTTTTGTCATCCTTAGACGAGAAACCTCTTGCACCGACATCACCAACTTCTTTAACCATGACGGATCCTCTCAAACATGCCCTCCTACCTATTAGTTCTTCATCGCCTAAATCTTTTCAGCGACCGGTTGACCTCCTAACACCTATTGATACAGTTCCTAATCTACCCCCTATATCACACCCACAGTGGACCGGAATCACAACCCACCTTTCTTCCAAACAAAAATTCCAATTCACACCTGAAGACTGTCATTCTCCAAAAGATAGATGAGTCCTATGGGAATGTTTGAGTACCCCCTATTCTACTCAAATGTAGATGAACGATCCAGAAACCTGTATCATATACTTGAAATGTTTACAGAAACTCAAAATGCCTATGTCCTTACCTTCACCCCCCGCATCTCTACCCAGTATCTCATCCACCTCTGTCAGCCTAACCAAATCTTCCCCTACACTTGGGACCTCACCAATACCCAGTCTAACACACCCGCCTAAGAGACTAGATTTATCCAAAAATAAAGCCGCCCCTCCACTTAGGAGACAACCTCAATCCGTGCCTCTATCACAATTAAAACCATCATCATCACACCTACCTTCCATATTGGGACCTCATCCCTCCACCTTGCATCAATATATCATACCTCCTGCATTTTCTTTAAAACGACCTACGCCTTCTACACCCATACAGAGATCTAAGGGTATATCAACATTGTCACATCACGTATCTTGTCCACCCATCAACCCTAAACAAATTTCATCATCAAAGGACTTGTTTGCCGTCACTCCTGTTTTGCCTCCTTTGTTTCCGGATACCATGTTATCTGGAGCCTCACCATCTAACCAGCTAAATGTAGCTCCTGCACCAAAGAAAGCATGTTTAGTTAAAACCACGTATCAATACCCCTTGGCTAAACCACCACCCGTACTCAAGAAAATCCAAACTCTATATCAAACATGAAGCTTATGTTCTATCATGTGTTGATAATGCCTAGCCTTGTACTTGTCTTGAGATTTTTCTTAGTGTTCTTTGAATTCAAAATGGATTCATTAGATCCTCTCAATAAATTTGTTTTCTCTAGTCACCTCTATGTCTCATGTCTCCTCCTCATTCTTCTGCCCAACTACTATGTCCAGTAGATTTTTAGGTAGATATCCCAAACATGCTTCAAATGGTGACTTCATAGTGGATGTGTGTACTACCTAGTTATAGGAATGTTGAATGTAGGATAAGGACTCATCCCAATTCCTTGTGTATTTGTTATTATACCATCTAATAAATTGTACCAAAGTCTTTTTCAACACCTCTATCTATCCATCTATCTATGGATGGAAATTCATGCTCCTCTATAACATGGTATCCATGTTGTCCCACAAAGTAGTCAAAAACTTCCCCAAGAACCTGGAATCCCTATCAGAAATAATAGAATTTGATAAACCAAAATGTACCCATATATTATAAAAGAAAATATATGCTACCTCATGTGCTTTTACTTTCTTTTTACATATTGTAAGAATACACATCTTACTTAATCTATCAACAATAAAATAGAGATAGTCATAGCCATGTTTAGAAATAGTTAATCCTCCTATAAATTCCATAGAAATGTCCTCCCATGTATGAGTAGGTATTGAAAAAGGCATTTATAAACCCTCCATCCTAGTCTTAGGCTTGCTGGTATAACAAAGTTTACATCCACATATAAATTTGGATACTTCTTCTTGCATATTGGGCCAATACACATACCTTTGCAAGTGGGCTAGGGTTTTACCAACACTGAAATGTCTTTTTAATTTTGAGGTATGTGCTTCCCTCATCAATAGAATTCTTTCTTCTTTAGCCACACAAAGCTTTCCCCATCGGTAGAGTAGCTCGTCCTTGAAATAAAAATATTCAATCCCCATACTTTCAGGCCCTTGGCACTTTAACTTCTCAAATTTCACCCCAAAGTCTTTGTCCTGGGTATATGCCTCTCCATAAGATTCCTTCGTGAAGGGCTCGATCTAAGAGATAGTGGCCAAGCAGGACAACTTATCTTATATGGGTGGCCTTGATAACATGTCTACCACCATGTTTATACTACCCTTATTTTATTTGATCACAAGATGGAATTTCTGAAGGGAACCCCATCCATTTGTAGTGCCTTGCGTCCTGCAATTTAGACTGTGCTTACAAATACTAGAGAGGTTTGTGGTTAGTGTGCACAATAGTTTCTTTACCCACCAAATAATGATTCCATTTTTTAATTTTCTGAACTACTGCATACATTTCCTTATCATATAATGAATATCCTTTAACTATTGAAGTAAAATTTTTAGAATGATAGCATACAGGTTTACCTCCCTAAAGCAAAACTGTGCCCATAGTGTAATCACTGACATATGTCTCTACTTTAAAGGGATGCTAAAAATTAGGAAGAACAAGTAATTGAGCACAAATAATCTTGTATTTCAATAATTCAAAGTATTTGTCTTATTCCTAACCCCAGTCAAAATCCTTACTCTTTGTGGCCACTATGTGTAGAGGTGCTGCAATCATAGAGAAGCCCATAATGAACTTCCACATGTACTATAATACTTCCACAAAACTCCTATTCTTTGTTGCTCTTGTTGGTGTTGGCCAACTAGAGATGGCTTCCACCTTCTTTGGATACACTGTTAGCTCTCCCTCTCCAACCACATGTCCAAGATAGACAAGTGACTATTTGGAAAATTCACATTTCTTCATATTATATTGAATTTATTTCTCCCTGAGAACTTGCAAGACTTATTGCAAATGAGTTAGATGTTCCTCCCATGTGGCACTAAAAATAAATACATAATCTATATAAACAATGACACATGAATCTATTAAATCCCACAATACATCATTCATCAGTCTCATAAATGTAGTGGGTGCATTGCATAAACAAAATGGAAGTACTAACCACTCATACAAACCTTGTTTTGTCTTGAAGATAGTCTTCCATATATCCTCCTCCTTCATTCTAACTTGGTGACAACCTGACTTGAGATACAACTTTGTGAATAATTTGGCATACTAAAGTTAGTCCAAGAGATCATCTATGCAGGGAAGTGGATATCTTTTCTTTATGGTGATCTTGTTCAAAGTGCAGTAGTCAATGTGGATTCTCCAAGAACCATCCTTCTTCAGCACCATCACAATAGAAGAAACACATGGGGAGGTGCTTAGACATATCACACCCTAGTCTAGTAGTTCCTAGATTTATTTCTTTACTTCAGTATTCTTCAGTAAGGATTGCTTATACAACTCGATATTCAGTAGAGGGGACCCTAGAAATAGCTGAATCTCATGCTCTACTTCCCATTTTTGTGGTAACCCACTAGGAGCTTGAAAATATTCCTGAAAAGACTGAATAAAACTATCCAAATCCTATTTTACCTGCTTATAAATTTGTGAAACTTCTACCCCATCTTGTTTATTCTTTAACAAAAGTAAACAAAACTGATTATGATTTTCTTGAATAAGTCATTTTGCTTGGTTAACACTCACCATAGTAACCCATGTCTTACGCTGGTGTTCCCAGATGTTGTAATTGATACCATCCTTGACCCATCTGTATTAGTTTTCCCTTCTAGTAAATATAGCATCCTTGATATACAAGTAAAGACTCTCGAAAACAACATCAAAAGCATTAACTGGAATAAAATCAGCTTGCAATACATCAATATACTGGGAATTTATCCCAAACTTGACCTTACATCTTTTTTTACCTGAATTTCAACACCCTGCTTCACCCAACCCAAAGGATAAGGGATTGGATGCTCGTAAGTCTCAAGACCAAGCTTATTTACAACTGCTTTAGAAATCAAGATAGAATGAGATCCTATATCAACCAAATCTTTACCTTATTTATCTTGATCTAGAATAGTCTACTCATCTCCTTTCTTAGCTTTCCATGGTGGTGGTCATGCATCCAATCCTCTTGTCTACATCAGATTCATATTTTATTTCCACCTCCCCTTCTGACTTTACACCTTTCATGGACTTCTTTGAGTCCTTGATTCGGTTCTTCAGATGTAACTCTAGATGTAACTTCTAACATGTAGTTTTAGTATGACCATTGATATCACAGTTATTGCAAAAATTCTTGGGATCTTTACGAGTATTTAAAGTAGTGGTATCTTGTTTACCTTTCCCTTTCCACTTACCTTTGTTACTTGTTTTCCCATGTTCTTTCTTCTATTGATTTGTTGACTAGTTTTCCCTTGTCTCTACTTCTCATGTCTTCTTTTCATAATCTATGTATTATTCCTACACACACACACCTCATTGATATCTTTTGGCTTCATGGAGATGATTTTTATTCAAAGGTGAATGTGAATTCCTCCCAAGTACTTAATCATAATATACTCATCCTCCAAGTCCATGTTTAACAACATGGCCTGCCTCCAAAAATCCATAGTATAGTCTTGCACACTTTGACCACTGCTTTGTCTAAAATATTGCCCTTTAATCATTTGGTTAGTCTTGTGGCTAATAGGATAGAAGTTAGCTCCAACCCTTAAAATTCTTGTCAAGATTTCACAATAGGACATTTCTTCTTTTCACAAGTGGCTAGATAGGTTTCCCACCAAACCAGAGGGTTTCCCTCCATTTTAAGACATGCAAAGGTGATCCTTTGTGCCTCAGTGACATTATGGATGCTAAAATATAATTCTAATTGTTTTAGCCATTTATCAAGAAACTCTACATCTACTTTTCCTTCAAAGCTTTTGATTTTAACTTTCTTCTCAACTTTAAAAGGAGTGTGATCAGATTTTACCTTTTCTTTTGCATTTGAAGTCTCTTATTCACATTCTTCCCCATAATATAGCTCATGGTGGCTCCTCCCTATACCAAACATTTCATCTAAGCCTCGAACCACTGATTCCATAGATTATTTCTTAACAAAAGTCATCTTTTACAAATCTACAAGTTCTTCTTATCTTCTAAACATCATATCCATCATGGTCTCCAACATCTTGATTCTATGGACCAAGTTTTCTTCTTCCATTTGTCCCTGAATTCTCTATTTCCACTTCCTTGTAGAAATATCTGGATCGAAAAGTAAAGCCTCTTCACCTTTAGATCTCATCATTGTCATATAAATCCAAGAACAAATACCACAGTCATGGATACTTTTTATCTCTGATACCAAAATGATCTATAAACTCTCTACTTTGGAATTGTTCACAGAATCACAATTAAATACTATTGTTCTACTTTAAATTAGAAAATTATAGAGATAGCTAGTGAATTAATTTTCTTATGCTTAGAATCAATAATTATAAGAAAGGAAAGAATATAAACTCATGAACACCAATAATTTTTATCCTTGAAACCTCTAGAGGAGGGAAAACTAGTTGGGAAGGGAAAATGCTCTTTCTTCCCACTTTTTTTATTGGCTAATTCAATAATAAGTAAATTTTTTATAAGTTTGAAAGAGAAGTAGATAATATCTCACACTTCCTCACAATTACTTGTTTACTCTACCTCAACACTCCTTTCTGCTACAAACACAATTCCAACATTAATAATTCCTTTCTCACTTGATTTCATGCTTTGATAATAAAATACTATCCTTCCTACATGCATTTATAGCCTTTATCATGTCCTCCCATGCACTTGAGGATGGGAAAGGTCATAGAGGAGAAGAGACACATACAACCTTTCCAATTCTGAGACTGTTCGTTTCAAATTTTATTTTTCTATCCAAGAGTGTCAGGACCACCACACGGTGCAAACCAGTGGTCACATGACCACCACCCTGGTTGGGTGGAAGTTACAGGACTGCTGTCTAGGTTGGTTGGTGGTTCTGTAACCACCGCTCTATACAGATTTGAGATTCTGTTGACATAAAGAAAAAACCTATGTTTCTTCATTTTCATTCTTTGTTGTTTGTTGATCTGATGAAGTAGAGACATTTTGGATCCTTATAAATCAGGTTTTCATCACTTACCCATTTATCAAACCACTCACCAAATCCATTTAAAACCTCATCAGTTCTTGGTTTTAGGGGTATCACCTCCATTCATACTTATGGAAACCAAAGCTTCACCCATACTTGGGGAAACCTAATATTCACTCATACCTGGGGCACCAAATTCCTTTTTTGGTTAGCGTCACTTATCAATAAAAGCTACGTGACAAAAAGGGGACAATGTAGACACCAAATTTGGGTCACATTCCCCTTTGTCCCCTTAAATTAATTAACGTAACACATTTAAATAATCATAACCCCTTTACCCCATATTAATATACATCCTCATGTTATTAATTATTTTAATTACGTTAATTTTATCCTCACACCTCCACCTCATCATGACACCTCACTCTGGACCCATTCTAGGGGAATTTAACTCATAGTGACCAAGTCATCACTCTCAACACTGAGTCATCATTCCCAGTGCTAAGTCACTACTTTACCTAACTAACTAAGACTTCTTCCTAAACCTAACTGGACTTCTTCTAAGATATTTCTACCTTCTCTCACATTAACTATAATTCCCTAAGTGGACCCAACAAGAAAATCATGCCAAATCTAGGAATATCTACCTATCTTTGGTAAATAGGAATATTTCACCATAATTGATGCTAGTTTATCCCCAACTAACATCGGTCACCTAAACCACCATCAACTCCTTTATATATAATTTTATAACTCTTTACATGGGTTGGTCATTCATTTTTGGGAATTATATTTCAATCAAGAGTGAGTCTCAAATCCATTCCTACATCCAAATGACAACGAAACACCACAAGAGTGTAACAAAAGCAACATGTTCTCGTCCAAAGCATTAGAGTATCTACATGAACACACAAGTTGCACTGCCGCAGAACTAAACCAGCCATCACCTTGCCAACCAATCACCAGCCACCTTCATTCTCAAGATATTCATAGCAACAAGTAAGTAGCATGATTTTCATCATCTACGCTTACCTTATTGTAGATCATTTACTTCTTTCAGTATATACATTTCTTCTATTACCTAGATATCTCCATCTTCCCTCCAATTCATGTACCAAACCATTTCAATAATTTCCACCTTTCTTAACCTCTTCCTCTACATTCCTGAGTATTCGAAGTTATATTATGAGTCTAACCACACCTTCCTCATTCTCTGTGTAATCACAGAGAGGCTAAAAATCAATTTTTATTAATTTATCACCCATTTCCCCTACCGACGTTAGTTTATCTTACCACCATTAGTTTCATCCCCATACGCATTGGTCACTTGACTGATAATGGCCTCTATGTTATTTTACACTCTCAGACTAGAAGGCCTTTTATTCAACCCAAAACGAACCCAGACCAAACCTAATCAGTCTTAGGACTTTACCAAACCTTTGACAAACCTTCCTAGCCTAAAAAAACCTAAATAGTTTCATTAGATTTAGTGATACATTTTGAATTTAACATTAAATCTAATATATTATTTTGTATTGAGAAACCTAAATCATTGCATTACAATAGGACCCTTTTATTTCAGTTTCTTACATTAAATTAAACACTGGATTGAAATCCTCTCTAGAAATAATCACGCTTCCCAGATCTAACATACATTATGAATTCCACTTTCATATTATAGACACCAAATTTGTGTCTTACGACCCCCCGTGACCCGCATCTTATTTCGCAACCTAGCCTCATCACCTAAACCTTACACAATTATTTATTAATTACCTTATAATTAATAAATCCACATCTCCAAACCTGCCACCTCATTTCTCCATCTCATCATGACCTATTCCTATTCCTAAATTAACCTAATTAAGACCTATAACTTGGTCTACATCCACACCCATGACTATTTACTCCTCACCCGCACTAAAATCAACCTAATAATGACTTGACCAAGCCCACAACTAATTCCTTGGGAGAAAAGGAGGGAAAGTTGGCTATTTTACTAAAAATAGCCCACTTTGACTTAACCGATATTGGTTCCTACTCGACTACCATCGGTTACGTAATCGCCATCAGTTCCCTGTAAATGACCTCCCCCAACCAAAAACAAAGGGTTGGATTTTCATTGATCGGAACCAGGGAGTTGATTGGAAGGATCAGGAATTCACTTGGCCGAGCAGAGACAAGTGAAGGAAAGAGAAGAGTTTGCAGAGGAGGACATCAAGCCCAAGACTGCAACTAAGTAACCAGAGTCCAGTGACACTCATCTCAGCATTGGGAGAGAAGATAGCTCATCTTTGATTGTCTGATCATCCTACCTGAGCCCTGCCTTCGTTACCATAGTCCTTGAACCTGTATCTTCATCAAGAACTAGTAAGTAGTGTCTTACATGTTCTTTTAATAGCATTTCTTGGATTTCTGAATCACAGTAATTACAAGTCTATTCCTAGATCTACTACCCAGGAACACCCTCCATCTAACTGCCATTCCTCTACCCCTACATTACCCCCAAGAACAGTCCCCATACTCTTTGAGTCTTCTCCATCATCCCATCACCTATCCCCAATCATTTACCAGCCTTATAAACACCATAGCCACCTTATTTCCAACCTTCACTAAAAGCCCCTAAAACCACTACCCCTACAAATATCGGTTAGCAGAAACTGGTACCGGTGACAGTGACTGGCATCCGTCACTGTGACTCAAAACCAAAACTAGCCCTTTCCTCTATTGTTTTAACAAGGCAATTAAATTATAATTTGGCAATAGCTTCTTTGTTAGAATTTGTGTTAATTCATATTAATAGGGGAACTAACCACCTTCGAAAGGAAGTTTAATACTTCCTGGGCCTAAGGCAGCTCCCTCATTTATTGTCTAATTAGAATCTAGTGGTCTTGTATTCTTACTTGCAGGTAGTCCTTCCCAGACAAAAAGGAGTTCTTTGCAATCGATCTGATCTCTCTCTACGGTACGCGCACACCCTCTCAACATTCAACAGGTATTCCTCCTAGCCCTAACCCTTATCTGTTTCTCAAAGGAATGAAAGGATAGAAGCAACTCTATTCTAGGAATGGAAGCATTTCTGTGCAAAACATTTTGGCATTCCCGGTGGGACCATTTTGGGTTTCTTTCTTTCTTGCTTGCTTTCATATAGGGAGCATACTTGCCTTTTTTCTTCTTCTAAAATATTCACAAGATATTTTGTTATCTTTTGGTAAAAGAATTTGTCTTGCTTTCACATCTTTGCATTAGTGAAAGTCATCTTCTTTGCTTCATTGAATATCATTTTCGATTTGGGTTTAAAACACTTGCATCACATTCTTGTTTGTTGTTTTCAATTCTAGTGAATGTAGATTAAGTAACAGGTCATACACATGGGGGTGATATCCACGGTATTGACAAGAAATTAATCTTACTTTCACTGCACAACACATACCGAATCACTTCATAATTAACACAACAGCTCAAAACATCCCCCCTTTTCCAAGGTATTCCTCCTCCCGATTGAGGTAACCTTATAAGCCAAAACAAACTTGACATTTCCCCTAAATCTTCTATTTAGGATTGACATCATCTTGCGTCTAAGGCATAAGCCCAAAGTGATTAAAAATAATCCTAGGGTTAGTCTGTTAATTTGTTTGTGCATCTTGCTTGTTTGTGGTTATATTTTTCTGTCATACACTATTTTCTGTGATCACTTCAGAACAGTTTGGTAGGCATACTAAGCACTGTTAACCCCAAATCAGCAACTTCCTACAGATTCTTACACCAGTCCTATTCTACCAACATCGGTTAACCTACCGACGTTGGTTGTAGTATAACTGACATCGGTTACCTGACCGATATCAGTCACTGTCTTTCACACTTCCTAAAACCAACAACCCACCAATTCCAACATTTTGTTGCTGCTTCTGTTCCTGATAGATTGCATCCCTACTATGTACTCTTGTCCATGGTTGTTATCACTCGGAAACAAGTCGCAGCCATGGTTTCACATGCCTACTCCGTGCCTTTTCCTGAATCACCCCCTTCACATCCTGTGGGGAATCCTACGGACACCAGTGAGGTTCCCAAAATCCCTGTGGGAGATAAGGAATTTGCAAAATTTTTGGACGCTAATCCTGGCGCTTTACAATACTATTTTTCTCATGCCCCTGACCGTACACCCGATGGTCAACTCCTTGTTGGTATGCCTATTAGTATAGCTACTCATTTAGCTCCTTCTCGACCTGATAACTCCACCTTTCCTTCTTCATCCTTAGCCTCGTCTCCCAACTCAGTGGCTTCGGGGGTGCATACCAAATAGATTTTCTTTCCTTTGGTTAATCTGAGACCCAACATATCATTACCGCCGACTGATCCTACCTCATCTCTCTTGCAGACTGCTCCTTTCATAACTTGCTCTCTGCCACCTATTCACACAAGCTTTCCTTCTCAAGCTCCGCCCACCTTTTCATTTCCACTCATGTATCTGGTGAATTCAACATCTTACATAGGACATCCCTATTTGGTCAACTCAACATATTCGTCCTCAATACCTTATCGACATTTAACCCCACCATTGTCTAGTGGTGGCCCTTGGCCCAATCTGCCTCCGTTTACCACAACCGCACCATCATCTCATCCAACTACTAATTTAATCAAACAAATGATGGACAAGATGTAAAATCTGGAGGCTTCTGTTTTAGGAAACCGTAGCACCCTGACATAAGAGCAAGTTTGTCAAGAGCCTATCCACCCTTCTGTCCCCCTTCATTCATATCCTCCTCAATGGAAATTACCAAAATTCACTCGTTCTAATAGTAAGGTGGATCCTCAACAACACTTGTGATCATTTAGACATGCCTGCTATTTGATTGCTCATGATGATGCCTTACTACTCCGCACCTTTCCCATGTCCTTATCAGAACCCACCTTGGAGTGGTACAGTGCTTTAACCCAGCACTCAATATTCTCTTTTAACCAATTAGCCCAATCTTTCTTGGATCATTTCTCCATTAACATTTCCAAGAAAGTATCTATCACCGACCTCTATGCCATCCGACAATTTGAAGACGAATCTATCATAGATTTCGTTGGACGATGGTGGGGCCTTATCAACCAACTTACTTATGCCTTGCCTCAATCCAAACTTATCGAACTCTTTACGTGGGCCTGCGCTAAGCACATTTCTCCTACCCTCAACATTTAAACTTTCCACACATTTGACGAGGCCTTTACTATGGCTCGAAAACTAGAGATTCGAGCCTTAGAGGAAGAGAAATTGCGGTTGCACAACAAAAACCCCAATTTCCAAACCCAAGACTCCACCAAAAAATCTAACACCACCAATTCTCATGCATCGACTGCTTAGAAATCAAAAGGAGCTATCCACGCAGTGATGGTCAAATCCCAACCACCGTCTAATACCCTGCCAAAAACCACCTATAAGTATAAAGCCGAGCCCATCAATTATACTCCCTTGGGAGAAACTTATGGTGTGATATTGGAAAAATTGCTCAAGGCAGGAGCTATTACCTTACCTCCTATTAAACCTCACTCTGAGTTTGATTCCACCCACGCTATACCTTCTTGGTACAAAGAAAATGACTTCTGTAACTTCCACCGCATAAAGGGAGACATTCATGAAAACTGTAAGATGTTGAAAAACATAGTGCAGGAAATGGTTGACGAAGGGGATATAGCCCTCGATAATCCTAATGCCCCTGCTAACCGAAATTTGAAAATTTTCAACAAACCATTCCCAAACCACTCTTCTAACAGTAACATAAACCAAGATATCTTAGCTGAGGAGAGTGTTCATGAAATCCATGCAGTCTTTAACTCCCAGCCAAAGGCTTCTATCGAGGAAATTCTAAATCAAGCCTCTTCACTAACATAGGAACCCAAACCCCCTTCACCACCATCAAGACAAGACGAAATCCTTGTTGTTCCTTTACCCATAAAGGAATTAACCGCCCAGAGTTCTCTTCTCACATATGAGCCTTCTTACACCACATCCTTGCAAGACTGTGAGCGGATGTTATCTAACTTATCTATTTCCCAAACATCTCCTTCTACCACTCTTGTTGTACAAGAGGAAGGCTCGCCACTTCTTTTTTCATCCTTAGACGAGAAACCCCTTGAACTGACATCATCAAATTCTTTAATCATGACGGATCCTCTCAAACATGCCTTCCTACCTATTAGTTCTTCATCACCTAAATCTTTTCAGTGACCGGTTGACCTCTTAACACCCATTGATACAGTACCTCATTTATCCCCTGTATCACACCCACAGTAGACCGGAATCACAACCCACCTTTCTTCCATACAAAAGTTCCTATTTACATGTGAGGATTGTCATCCTTTAGAAGATAGACGAGTCCTATGGGAACGTTTGAGTACACCATATTCTACTCAAATGCAGATGACCGATCCAGATGCCTCTACCATATACCCGAAGTGTTTACAAAGGCTCAAAATGCCTATGTCCTCATCTTCACCCCCCTCATCTCTACCAAATAACTCATCCACCTCTATTGACCTAACCAAACCTTCTCCTACACTTGGGACCTCACCAATACCCAGTCTAACACACCCACCTAAACGGTTAGATTTATCCAAAATTAAAGCCGTCCATCCACTTAGGAGACAGACCCAATCTCCTCAAGTCCAATCTATGCCTTTGTCACAACTAAAACTCTCACCGTCACACCTACCTTCTATATTGGGACCTCATCCCTCCACCTTACATCAATACATCATACCTCCTACGTTTTCTTTAAAATGACCTACCCCTTCTACACCCATACAAAGATCCAAGGGTATATCAACACCGTCACCCCAAGTATCCTTTCTACCTATCAACCCTAAACAAACTCCATCATCAAAGGATTTGTTTGCTGTCACTCCTCTTTCTCCGTGGTTGTTTTCTGCTACCAAGTCATCTGACCAGGTAAACATAACTTCTGCGCCAAAGAAGTCACGTGTAGTTAAATCCAATTACCAAAACCCCTTGGCTAAGCCGTCACCCATCCGTATCAACCATACCCAGTCATTACCAAAACCTACCCAGTCAATAGCCTCATCTTCCTCTGACTTTGACCCACTCAAAGGGTCTTACACCAAAATCCTTGCTATGTTGGTGGAGAATGTGAACATTTCCCTACGCCCACTTAGACCCTATGATCCCTCTAAACCTCGAACTATAGGTTATGATGAGTCTAAAATCTGCACTTACCACCGCACACCAGGACATGAGGTAGAGGGATGCAAAGCTTTGAAAGCCATACTTCTTCAGTCACCTCTCTCGAATAAAAAGGTTAAGAAAGACAACTTATGAAGAGAAAAACCTTTAGCTTCAATTCCCTCTCCTATACCACATGTCCCCACCTTACCAAGATCTATCATTATTACAACCCCACCTCTCGAAGACCATGACTTATTCCTACCATCTTGCTCCTCTCGTTTTCACGAGATTAACATGATTAGTGTTACTACTCGAGGGTAGAAAAACAATGGGAAAGCTAGAGAAAGCACACCTGCGGCCTCTCTTTCTCCATCCATCATCCCGATCGCACCACCACCTAAAGTGGTTATTCGTGGTCCTGCCTATCCTGTCTCTAATGGAGTTTCCCACCAAACCATGATCAAACAGCTTCACCAATCACCTGTAAAAATGACACTATATGATCTCATTCAGACCTCTGAATCTCATCGACAAGCTCTCGTTGAAATCCTTCAAGGGATAGAAGTCTTACCTAACGAAACCTTACCCATTGCCTCCATTTTAACACCCAATCACATTGCTTCACTCACTAAACAACCTATCTCCCCAACCACTTCTATCTCTGTATAGCAAGCCGCTGCTGTTAGTTTCTCTGAAAATGAAATTGTCGACTTTGGTGTAGAAGATCCTAACCCCACTTTGTTCATCTCAGCTTATATCCAGGACATTCAGGTGCATCGTGTTATGATTGATGAGGGTGCTAGCCTAAACATCATCTCTTCAAATGCCTTTCAACAAATGAATATCCCTTCTAGATTCATGTGTGCCAACCCCATCATGTTGCGGTCATTCAATGATGCTATTACTTCTACCTTAGGCACCGTGATCCTTAACATTCATGTTGGGCCACATACCTTACTTGAACTCTTCTATGTCCTTGAGGGAGAATTCTAATACATGTTGTTAGGCCGCCCTTAGATCCGGGCTATGGGATGCGTTCCCTCCACCTTACATAGATGCATAAAATTTGAGTACGAGGGGAAATCCTACACCGTAAAAGCTGATCCTCCCCCCTTCAAAACCTGCAATATGTTATATCACCCTAATGATGTGCTTGTACCAGTCAAGATGCCCATTCATCCAACCCAACCATCCACTTCAACCACACCTCAACCATCCACCTCAACCGCACCTACACCTTCAACCAATGAAAATGCCATCACAAATACCACTTCCTTTCTCGCGGACAACATCCCAACCTCAGACCCCTTAGTAGATATTTTTCAATGCCTTACGCTGGGGGAGTATCACCTATATAACGTTAGCTCTTTCCATACCCCACAGGAGTATGGATAGTTACATGCGCATCCTACCTACGATCGTCATGTGGGGGAGGTAATCTCCTACGGACCACCTAATTACCGCACCAACCTAACATATGGGGGTGTCGACGCATCCTCCGTTACCCTTGAACCTCCCCTTGGTGTGGTTCCCTTCCAATCCAATTTTCAATACCTGACAAATCATCGTTTCGCTCTCACCTTCGTAACGCGCTGTGCTTGGAAAGGTTTTGGTTTTGGTCTTTATGAACAAGGCCGACATACAATCATTCCCGTGACTACACACAAACAAAAAGATCGTAGTGGTCTTGGATTTCCTGAAACACTTACACTAAAGAAATCTCATGTCAGTTGTATCTAGGAAGATGACGAAGTCACCCCTTCCAAACCATCATCACCCATTTTGCCATCATCACCCACGGAGTCGATAGACCCTGAATCTATCCCTCCTAACTTTTTTTTTTCATAAACGGTATCTTCCTGGGTCCTCTCACTTATCAACGCAATAATGAGGACCCATCTTCTCTTCCCCTTCTGTATATAGACATGATCGAAGAGGATTCACCTTCCATTAATGTTGTTGAGTGCCAGGATGACGACTCCATCCTCACTTACCTTGGTGAGGACGACTCTTATATTCAACGTGCCTTACCTTCTGAAACTCAAACCATGTTGAATGAGTCGACTATAGAAATCAACATCCACATAGAGGATGATCCTCACATTGTGAAGATCAGACAATCTCTTAATGCATCAGAACAAGAACAAGCCGGCTTTACTACCTTTGTCCGTGCCCGCAACCAAACTTTTGCTTGGTCCTATGCTGACGTGCCAGGAATTGATCCTGACATTGCTGTCCATAACATTACCCTGAAACCCGATTCTAAACCAGTTAAACAGAAACTAAGAAAAATGCATCCACGCATTGCCCTCTTGGTCAAAGAAGATCTTCAATGACTCCTTTCTGTTTCTTTCATCTTGCCTATTGACTATCCTCGATGGATTTCTAACATCGTACCTGTCACTAAAGCGACGGGGGAACTTCGGATATGCATGGATTTCTGGGACCTTAACCTCGCTTGCCCGAAGGATGACTTCCCCCTCCCAAGTATTGATCAACTTGTTGATCTCACTGCGGGCCATGAGATGCTTTCTCTCATGGATGGCTTCTCGGGATACAATCAAATTTTGGTAGCCCCAGCCGATCAACATAAAACTACCTTCATAACTCCTTGGGGAACCTTCTGTTATCGTGTCATGCCATTTAGCCTTAAGAATGCTGGTGCGACCTACCAACGGGCTATGATTTACATATTTCATGAAATTATGCACACTATCCTTGAGGATTATGTCGATGATCTTCTTGGAAAATCTAAACATCACAGTACACATCTCGATGTTTTAACCATTATTTTCGATCACCTGTTACAATATTGTGTTCATCTTCAACCCAAGAAATGTGTCTTTGGTGTCCTTTCGGGAAAACTTCTTGGTTTTATTGTCTCTTTACGTGGCATCGAGGTCGATCCAGCTAAAGTCAAAGCTATCCTAGAAATGCCCCCACCTACTAACCTCAAACAATTGTATAGTTTGCAAGGTAAACTCCAATCTATCTGGAATTTCATCTCCCAACTTTTAGATTGATGTCAACCTTTCCATCATCTCCTTAAAAAAGACATTGTCTTTCAATGGAGTGAAGAGTGCCACCAAGCCTTTGAAGCTCTTAAATCCTATCTCTTGCAGCCACATGTGCTTATCCCACCTCAGGACGATCACCCTTTTTACCTTTACCTTTCTGCCACTGACCATGTTGTAGGAGCCGCGCTCGCACATCATGACTCTGAGCATCGAGAACAATCCATTTATTACATAAGTTGTACTCTCATGGATTACGAGACCAGGTATATAAATGTAGAAAAGTTGTGCCTAGCCTTATCATTCATAGCCACCAAACTCCGACACTACCTCCTGAATCACAAAACTTTTGTCATCACCAACGCGGACCCCATTTAGTATATGTATGCCAAACCTCATCTAAACCAACACATCACCCAATGGCTTATGCTCCTCGCTGACCTCGACCTTGAATTTGTACACCAGAAGTCAATCAAAGGACAAACCATTGAAGACCAACTCGCGGAAGCCCCTTTACCTGGGGAGTAATTTACCAATTTTAATTTCCTTGACGAACTCATCTCCACTCTTTCACTCAGTAAGGAGTCGTATCCAATGACCCTCTTCTTCGATGGATCCAAATGCCAGCACGGCGGAGGAGCCAGCGTTGTTCTCATTCCTCTTGACACTGAGCCTATGCCTCTTTCATTCCGGCTCAATTTCCCCTGCACTAATAATACAACGGAATACGAGACCCTTGTTTTGGGTCTCCAGGTTGCGTTACACTTAGGTGTAAAATCTATCAATATTTTTGGCGACTCTTAATTAGTATTCAATCAAGTTCTGGGCATTTACCAATGTAAAAATGAGGAACTTCAAAAGTACAAACATTATGTGGATTCACTTTTGACCTCATTTACTCATTATTCTATCCAAACAATTCCCCGCTCCACTAAAAAATTTGCGGATACTATGGCTTGCTTAGCCTTGCAAATTCCTACCTCACCAATTAACTCTGACATATTCGTCTTGGTCCAACAACTCTTTGCCCCATCTTCCTCAGCCCTGGTTGTTTGTATGATAAATAATGTGTCTGCTAATTCGCAAGATATCTGGTATCACCACTTTCACAACTACCTTAAAAACCTCTGTTCTCCCACCTTACCTTACTAGTAACAGCAAACGCACTTTTCTTAAAAGTGTTTCTCGTTATGTTGTCATGGGGAGACTCCTCTATAGACATGGCTTTGATGGCATCCTCCTTTGATGTCTAACCGGTGCAGAAGTCACCTATACCATCGAACAAGTCCACGACGGTATTTGTGGTGGACATTTTAGTGGCCTGGCCATGGCCAAATGAACCCTTCACCTAGGCTATTATTGGCCTACTCTTAATAACGACTGCTACAAATATGTTAAGCGTTGTGTTATGTGTCAACAACATGCCAACATTCAACATACTCCTAGCCATCCGCTACAGGTCACACGAGATCTTTGGCCTTTCTCACAATGGGGTTTAGACCTTATTGGTGAGGTTCACCCGCCCTCTTCACAGCATCACCGTTGGATAATCACAACAACCGAATATTACACTAAATGGGTGGAAGCCATTCCACTCATTTCAACCAAAAAAGAAAAAATTTTTGAATTCATTAACCATTACATTATCTGTCGTTTTAGCATTCCTCATCACCTGATAACAGATAATGGCAAATCCTTCAAAAATAAGTTGTTACAAGACCTTTGTGACAACTTTTGTATCAAACTTAGCTTCTCATCACCTTACTATCCACAAGAAAATGGTCAAGCCAAATCTTCTAATAAAACCCTAAACAAAATCCTCATGAAAGTTGTTAAAGATTCTGGAAGCAATTGGCCTGATCACATCCCCTTTGCCCTTTGGGCTTATCGGACTAGCATTCGCACCTCCACTAATGCCACCTCATTCTCTTTGGTATATGGTACCGAGGCTGTCTTGCCTCTCAAAATACAAATACCTTCCCTAAGAATATCTCTTCAGGATATTCTCACCAATGATGATTTCTGCCAAGAGCAGTTAGCCCAATTGGAGCTTCTTGATGAGCGTCATCTTATAGCTCTTGACCACCTTCAAATATATCAAAAACGCATCAAGCATGCTTATGATAAATGACTTCATGAGTGTACCTTTAAGGTTGGTGATCTTGTCCTCAAAGAGAATCAACATGTAACCAAACTAGAAAAGAGCAAACATGGAAAATGTGCTCCTAATTGGATTGGGCCCTACATTATCACTCATACTTATGGATCAGGAACTTACCATTGAGCTTCGCTTAATGGTAAACCTGAGCCTGAACCCATTAATGCCTTGCATATCCGACCATTCTACTATTGAATTTAGTGTTACATCACTTCTTATCTACCTTGCACTCGTCCCTTGAGCTCATTTACCACCTCATACATTTTTGTTCCATACATCTCAAAATAGAATCAAGCTCACGTGGTTTGGTCATTACCTCCTCTTAAAGATGCCTTCCCCTTTTTAGTCTGGTCCATGACTTAAAAGTATCAAAATAACATGTTCTCAATTGTACACTTATGGGATATTCTTGAGTCAAAATTCCTACAAAACTAGATGCTTCATGCCAAACGGACATCTAGACCTCTAAAGTTATAAATAGACTGCTCCCTCAAAGGACAGCTATGTGCAAAGCCAATTCTACTATTATAAATAGACTGCTCCCTCGAAGGACAGCTATACATAAAAACCACATCTACTACTATAAATAGATTGCTCCCTTGAATGAAAACTATACCAAGTCAGCTTTTATCAGAAGCTTCTCGCATTGATCTGCTTCGTGAAGACCTCAAGAACAACAAAATACATATCCCCTATAGACTTCCCGCATTGATCAATCTATATCTAGAAAAATAAAAGTAGTATTCCACAGCACTTTTGAGTCATGGACTTGTCTATTTAGGTTTGGTTTTCTTTCGTTAGAATAATCACCTTATAATAAGCTCTCTGCACCCCAGCTATACCATCCACCTCGCCTCACCATTCGTCTACGCAAGAAAACTCAAGGGATGTGACGTATATCCAATATATTGTGATTATACGACTCTTTTCACCTATCGACTTCTCGCCTATGCAAGGCACCTAGGGATTCAAGCCCGTCCTATGTTAATATGTGGTTTGTTTAGCTCTTCTCAACTACGGGACAATTTTGCCTCTTCTACTCGACTCTAGGATTGTGTGTTGACCTTAATTAGGACACGATTCCCTACTACTTGGGTAACCTAACTTTTGTTTCACCTATACCTACACCAACATCGCCAGTCCCTTACCAACACCAACAATGTTACCCCACCAATATCAATATTTTTACCAGCCAATCGATTGCCTAACTATAACCATGTTGCCTGAATTCACCTCTCCCTGGTCCTAAGGGAGAACTACATTGGTCTTAGGCCCCTCTTTGCTTTGTGCAGTGGGCTATGTAGGCAGCACTTCAGAGACATGGGGTCTTCCAAGGTTAGCTTGACCATCCCCTACCATAACCTATCGTGTGTTGTAAATATAAATATTTTTGTGTATTTCTATTTTGACAACATTCATCTTTATCCTTTTTTCAAAACAACATAAAGCATTCAAAACAAAACCATTCTTATTATTATAATAACTCGAATCAACATACATATTTAGTATTATTTAGATGTTAAACAAATACATCTTCTCTATCATCGACGCGCAGGTCGGCATCCTTATTTATTCTTATACTCTTATGAAATTCACTTAGACCCTTGCTCCTCCTCCCAAATCACGTGGTGATCATGATCATCGATGCCACTCACTTGGCCTCTCCATCCTCAAAGGTGCCACTACTATTGGTTCCTCCCACTGATCCGCCAACATTTCCTGTAACATACGAATACGTCCTCTTGCATGGAGGAATCTTGCCTCTAGGCTCTCCACTCATGACTCTACAACCGCTAATAATCCCGTTGTCTCATTCACCCACGTTTGGAGCTGATGAACTAAACCCTACAGATGATCTCTCTCTGCTGTAATCACAACTATGTTAGGATGATCACGTACACCTCGCAGCTCTGCTACCCACCATAATCTATAGGTCTCTATCGCTCCTGCATCCATTACCCTACGATCGACTGCTATCTCTTCTGGCCCTTCTGGAGGTGTTAGCCGGGGAGGTGAGAATGTTGCCTCAGCGTCAATCCTCATGTATGGTCTATAAGTCATAGGTATATCTTGAACAAATCCAAATTGTTGCCACACGCAATCTAGAGGAATCCTCTCGTACTCACCTAACCTATGCCCTGCGATCCACCTCAATCGCTCTACACCCCTCAACTCCTCAGCTATGTGCTCCATCACCATATAGTTCCCGTAAGGTTTCCAACAAATATCCATAATTGTCACCATCTCCCATACCTGCCTATAATACTCGATGTCATCTATCACAGCCTGGGATCTCGCCTCTTTTTCTGTCTGGACCCATCGTCTGAATCCCAACCTCTGCATGCTTGTCTCTCCCGACTGGATGGGTAGGCCTATCGGTCGCACATAAACAATGTGCTCATAGGCCCAACAATGTAATAGGTATGAACAATCTAGTGTCATCCTGTGTTTTCACCTGCAGGCCCATAAACCCCTGTATAACTCCGCCAGATATGCAGGTGCCCATGTGAAAGTCACGCTCCTTTCTATCATTTCCCAAATAACACTCATCAATGCTTTTGGAAATCTTCCCCCCTCTGCCCTTGGTAATGCATAATACCCCACCGCTATCATTAATACCACTGCCAACCTTGTTTCCTCAGGGTGTGTTGTATACATTGTACCATAAGTGAATGTCAAACCTCGCTGTGTCAAATCTTGTGCAGCTGAACCAAATACCGCTATTATCACTCCCCGCCCCATGCTAGGCAATGCCTGATACACTGGTCTTCCTGTAATTGGGAGCCTCAAAATTCTAAACACATCTTCCAACGTCACTGTCATCTCCCCTGTTGGCAGATAGAAGGTATTCTTATCCAGATTCCACCTCTCAATCAATGCCTGCAACATAGCATGATTGTGTGTGATTCGTGAATAATAGCAGATCCCACTTAACCCCACACGGTTTATCAATGCCCATTCAGCTGGTGTTACATCCGCTCGGATTCATGACAACAAATTTGGCACACTATCATTCATCCTCAACCCTACCTCTACCTGCATGCATCAAAATGACACACAACCATTCAATAAATTAAATCCCCAAGTGTTTTTTCTCACATTCTGGAAATTCCTACAGTAACCGGTATCGGTTATAGATAACCGATACCAGTTTACTAACCGATACTGGTTATCTCTAAACGATATCGGTCACTGTCAATCCTATACAGCCTTCTTAAAACCACCACCTAAGATAATATTTTTGCTCGTTACTCCTCTCTATACCTATAAACATACATGAACAACCTGCTTACCTACCCCATAACATTTACTCTATCCCAAACCCTTGCCTATCACCTTTTATTTCTCATCTCTACCCTCTTACCTTCTCTCAGCCTATTCATCAAACCATGCAAGAATTAAAATACAACCAAATAGTTTACCTCTCGGGATGCAACAGCTTGGGGTGGAACTTGTCTTCCCTCTCGTCCCTTCCTGTTGGATGTTTCTCCTTGTCTAGCCATGTTCATCACCCTCTTCAAATATAACTTTCCTTTCTACCTTCTTAATCTCAGCCCACACTCACTTTACCTGTCTCTTTCCTCCTTATCACTCAATTCTTTCATGCAATTACCTATATAAGTCATCAAACAATGTTGCATTCATGTATTTAACTTGTTGCATGACTCTAAAAATAAGAACTCTAAAAATAAGACCTTAAGTTGCCACCCAAGCTTTTCTATTTTTAGAAAAGCTCATTTTGGCATAACCGGTATCGGTTACCTAACCGATATCGGTCCACAATCTACCGACATCGGTTAGCTAACCGATATCGGTCACATGCCTCTTTTTCTTAAACCTAGGCCTTTTCTTTATTTTTTACAAATTTTTGTGGTGCCCGCCTCTTTTTCCTACAAAACGACAGCATTATCAATATTTGTCATCAAAATCACATCAATATATCATCACAATTTCATCAACATCATCTATCTACAATAAAACAAACATCAACAAAATGTGTACGACATTGCAATATCTACATCAAACCCATCAGTATATACACCATTTGGATCTAACTCATCATCTATACACTTTAAATTTAAAAAACCATTGACAAAACACATAAAACACTTTATACACAGCATGTGGATCAAAATCATCATCTCTATATACATCAATATTTCAAATATACAACTTTCCCTGCATGGTGGCCTCTGTGATCTCAAAATAATACAAAGCCGGCATGCAGGCCGCAATCACTGTCAAAATATCAACTCGGTTCATAGGCCGGTCTCTCATGTCAAAAATATACTTGGCTCGCAGGCCGGTATCAACTATACAACCTATACTCGGCTCGCAGGCCGGTATATACAACAAGAATAAATAAATGAATCATATGTGAGCACGTAGGCCTCTATATACATACCCAGTTTGCAGATCGGTGTCTATATCTAAAATCCAAAAACCCCTCTTTGCTCCAGGAATATCTCAACTCTCCCCAGCACCCTCCGCCCCTCTCCCTGCTGGTCCCTGTGCTGGCTCTCGCCGCCTCCCTGTCACCGACCCACCGGCTGTGGCTGCGCCCCCCTGGGATCTCTGGCTCCGAGAGGTCTCAGCTCGATGTGCCACATATGGCTGATAGTCAGCCCCAGTACCATCAAGGACATCCTGATAATACTGGGCCTCTGCTCTCTCCTCCATATAACAGGCCTGTGCCACCATGGCTGCTGGGGCTAGTCCCCTGACTCCTAATAACAATGGCCCCTACCCTGTCGGTACACCCTGTGCCTGTGGTGGCCCCTGCCCTGCCAGTACACCCTGTATCAGTGGTGGCCCCTGCCCTGCCGGTACACCCTGTACCTGTGGTGGCACCTGTACCTATGCCTGTCTCTGTGCCTGTGTAGGTGCTTGTGCCAATACGTGTGGCTGTGCTGGTGCCTGTGGCTATACTAGTGCCTGGGGCTATGCTTGAGCCTGTGCCTAGGCTAACTACCCCTGTAATACCCCGATCTGTGCCTGTGCATCAGTAAGCTACCCCTGTAATAACTGCACCTATCCTAGGAGGCAGTCCCTCTCTGCTGTAACAGCCGCCAAATCTGGCTATGTGGGCTATGCTATCCTAGCTGCTCTCTGACCTTCCCACCAAGCCAAAAATGAACCTATACACCCGGTGTCATCCACTGTATCATCTGCTAGCCTCTCTGCTACCCAATCTAGGTCAACAGGCTATGGAGTAGGCAGTGGGGCCTCTACATCATCCCTCCGGTACTGAGGGAAGGGAGGCAGCTCATCCTGTCGCAGCCCCAACTGTCGTCGAACCCTCTCTAGGGGTATCCGCTCATGCTCTCCCATCCTCTTTCCTGATATCCAGAAAGTATACTAGATCCAGTGCATCTGTGCTCGGGCTCCTCCTCGGGGTTGATGGCCTCTATAGGGCCTCCATACAATGTCTAGCACAGTCAAGCCCTCTAACATATGTCAGTAGTAGGCTACGTCCCGTCCTGCGAGCACTGCTCGTGGCTGGCCCAAGACCCCCAACCACCTCTAAAATCCATATCTGTATATAACCTGTGGCCTTGGCTGCTGGGGCAGCCCTACTAGTCGTATACATATGATGTGCTCGTATGCCCAGCAGTGTAACAAAAATGTGGAGCAAATCCCAAATCACCTCATCTGGTGATAACCCCACAGCTCCCTGTATAGTTGCACCAGATATACTGGTGCCCAAGCATAACACGTATGCTCCTCTACCATCTCGTGCAATACTCCCATCAAAGTTCGTGGGAAGCATCCTCCCTCTAAGTCCGGAAGGGCGAAGCAAGTGATACCTATCATCATCAGTACGGAAAGCCATGTCTCATATCTGTGGGCACAATACATGTCCCCATAGGCAATGTTCGCACTGTGATAAGTGAATAACGCGGCTGCATCCCCAAATACCTGTAGAATGCTGTCCATAGTCGTCTCCATATCTACCTAGAATACTACCTCCCCTACGATCGGCAGTCTCAGGATGTGATACACATCCTCCAGGGTAATAGTCATCTCTCTAGTCGGGAGATGGAAAATGTTGGTTGCCGGATCCCATCTCTCGATGAGGGCAACCATAAGGCTATGGTCCCTCTCCACAGCCCTATACTTCTGGACTCTTCCAAGTCCCACCTCATGCATAATGGCCCAATGTGCTACAGACACATGTGGTCGCATCCGTCTCAATAGCGGGGGCTTCCGATCCCGCATCGTCAGCTGTTGACGTGCCTGTAAAACCAACCCACTTCATTAGACCTACCCTTTACAAAAACAACTACTTTAACCCTCTATACCCCCTTTTACCCGCCCGACCACACCCTGACTCTATAACACACATCTACACCCACCTATCTTACCCTAAAATGTCTACAATATCCCCTTTCCTATCAACCCTACCCCCTCCCTCTTCACCCCAACCAACAACCACACAACCAAACAACAAAACAAAAACCAAACAACAAAACAACAACCAACAACAACAACAACCAAACAAAAAAACAACAACCAAACAACAAAACAACAACCAACAACAACAACAACCAAACAACAAAACAACCACCCAAACAACAACAAACAAACAAATGACCGGTACCAGTCACCCTTGACCGCCACCGGTCCCCTATAGCACATGCTATACACCGGCACTGGTCGACATACGACCGACGCTGGTCTACCAACAACCCACTATGCCCGAAAATTTTGTGACCAAGGCCGGTCGCCTAGTGACCGACATTGGTCACTGTCCATGGCCAGAGCCAAACCCGACGCACCCCTCCAAACCCATTTTTGACTATTTCTACCCTTATACCCACTGGAAAACCCTACAAACCTACCCACCCTACCGTTTTAGCCTAACTAACCCACCTACCCTCTCCATTTTTCAAACAACTTCAATTTATTCATTATTTTATTAAAAACTTGGATTCCTACCCAAAACCCAAATCTAGCTTAAAAACATTAAATTCACATAATTAGAGGTTTAGAGCCTACCGGTATGACGTCTTCGTGGTGGGATATGTGGTGGTGGTCCAGCTAGTCTAGCACCTCCTGCTCCTCCTGGCTGTGCCATGGCTCCAAATCTCCTCAGCTGGGTTCTCCACCAATCAAATTCTGCCTCCTACTCGATGGGGTCTACCAATCACTCACTTCTCCACTCAAATAATGCCACCTCAGCTGAAAAACTCACCAATATCACTAAAAAACCTCAGACAACTAAAATTGGTTTTCAAATTGATAATGTGACAATGACAGGCCATATTTTTCTTTTTATAGGTTTTTGACCTATAACCGATATCAGTTATATTGTGCCCTAAACCACCGGTATTGGTCATCTAACCGATACCGGTCATAGCTAACCGATATCGGTTTAATACCTTTTTCACCACAATTTCTGCCCTTATTCACCAATCTCCCTTTCTCATCACATCGCCTAAACCCTCCTTTGCTACATAGTTTTTTTTGACTTCATTGGCCACATTCATGGCCGCAACCAACCATTTGGCCCGACCCAAGGCCGCAACCAATCAATTTGGCCCGACCCAAGGCCGCAACCAACCATTTGGCCCGACCCAAGGTTGCAACCAACCATTTGGCCCAACCCAAGGCCACCACCAACCAATCAGGCCCGACCCAAGGCCGCAATCAACCAATCAGGCCCGACCCAAGGCCACAACCAACCAATCAGGCCCGACCCAAGGCCGCAACTAACCATTTGGCCCGACCCAAGGCTGCCACCAACCAATCAGGCCCGACCCAAGGCCGTAACCAACGAATCGGGCCTGACCCAAGGCCGCAACCACCCATTTGGCCTGACCCAAGGCCGCAACCAACCATTTGGCCCGACCCAAGGCCGTAACTAACCAATCAGGCCCGACCTAAAGCCGCACCACTTAACTACCTCAGCCAAAACCCACAAATTATAATTTTATCCACCCATCATGTAGCTTTTTGTTCAATCGAGCTCACCTGTTTGTGTTTTAGCATGATTAGGGTACTTGATTTGATCAGTCAACTAACTTTGCCTAGACCGAGACCGTGATGTTTTTCTCAACCAAACCAACCATTTGGTACTGCCGAACATTCCTTAAACATTCCTGTACCTTACCCGTTATATCCCCTGGAGCTACTTCCTATGCCTTGGATACCAAGATTATATCACCCTTGTTTGGATAAACTATTAACCTTTGCCTATGAATTGCTTGTTTGCTCTTCAAATCATGTACCCTGGTCGCACTACTGCATTTCAACGTGCGTCTACTTCCTTGGACCTACCCCACCATCTTACCATCATCTCAACACCATTTACCCTTTATCAACCCTATCGCTGATTTCATGCTACCTCAATCTGTGATAGATTTGAGGGGGATTACCTATACCCTTAACAGGAGTAACCACTTCTTATTATTATCAGTGTAGCTTTACAAGACAAGCTACATGACAACAAGGGGCTAATGTAGACACCAAATTTGTGTCTTACGACCCCCCGTGCCCCGCATCTTATTTCGCAACCTAGCCTCATCACCTAAACCTTACACAATTATTTATTAATTACCTTATAATTAATAAATCCACATCTCCAAACCTACCACCTCATTTTTCCACCTCATCATGACCTAGTCCTATTCCTAAACTAACCTAATTAAGACCTATAACTTGGTCTACATCCACACCCACGACTATTTACTCCTCACCCACACTAAAATCAACCTAATAATGACTTGACCAAGCCCACAACTAATTCCTCAGGAGAAAAGGAGTGAAAGTTGGCTATTTTACTAAAAATAGCCCACTTTGACTTAACCAATATTGGTTCCTACTCGACCACCGTCAGTTACGTAATTGCCATCAATTCCCTGTAAATGACCTCCCCCAACCAAAAAAAAAGGGTTCGATTTTCATTGATCGAAACCGGGGAGTTGATTGGAAGGATCGGGAATTCACTTGGCCAAGTAGAGACAAGTGAAGGAAAGAGAAGAGTTTGCAGAGGAGGACATCAAGCCCAAGACTGTAACTAAGTAACCAGAGCCCAGTGACACTCATCTCAGCATTGGGAGAGAAGATAGCTCATCTTTGATTGTCTGATCATCCTACCTAAGCCCTGCCTTCGTTACCACAGTCCTTGAACCTGTATCTTCATCAGGAACTAGTAAGTAGTGTCTTACATGTTCTTTTAATAGCATTTCTTGGATTTTTTAATCATAGTAATTACAAGTCTATTTCTAGATCTACTACCTGGGAACACCCTCCATCTAACTACCATTCCTCTACCCCTACATTACCCCCAAGAACAATCCCCATACTCTCTGAGTCTTCTCCATCATCCCATCACCTATCCCCAATCATTTACCAGCCTTATAAACACCATAGCCACCTTATTGCCAACCTTCACTAAAATCCCCTAAAACCACTTCCCCTACCGATATCGGTTAGCAGAAACTAGTACCAGTGGCAGTGACCGGCATCAATCACTATGACTCAAAACGAAAACTAGCCCTTTCCTCTATTTTTTTAACAAGGCAATTAAATTGTAATTTGGCAATAGCTTCTTTGTTAGAATTTGTGTTAATTCATATTAGTAGGGGAACTGACCACCTTCGAAAGGAAGTTTAATACTTCTTGGGCCCAAGGCAGTTCCCTCATTTATTATCTAATTAGAATCTGGTGGTCTTGTATTCTTACTTGCAGGTAGTCCTTCCCAGACAAAAAGGAGTTCTTTGCAATCGATCTGATCTCTCTCTACGGTACGCGCACACTCTCTCAACATTCAACAGGTATTCCTCCTAGCCCTAACCCTTATCTATTTCTCAAAGGAATGAAAGGATAGAAGCAACTCTATTCTAGGAATGGAAGCATTTCTGTGTGAAACACATATGTTATTTAATGCTCTTTTGTGGTGTTTTTTTGTATTTACAAGTAGTCCTTCCCAAACAAAAAGGATTTCTCTACGATCATCTTGGATTATGTCAATAACGCATGCATTCTACCTTCCACCTTCAATTTTACTGGTATTTCTCCTAACTTGTTACCTTATCTGATTTACTCAACTTATTGTTGAAACACATTCAAGCGAAACACAACTTATCCTATCAACACTAAAATCCCTACAAAACCTTAACCGAAAATAAGTAAAAGGCTCCATAGAAAGATCTTCGACAATATTCTTCAACCAAACTGATGATATTCGATGGTGGGAGAAGAAATTTTATATCTTCATTACCCTCCCAACATCTCACTCTGTCTGAAGCCATCACTGTCATACCTAGCTCAAAAAAAGGGCAAAGTAATGAAATCCTCACGCGTTTGGAGAAACCTTATCACTGGTTATTGTAGTAAAACCCTACAAATAAAAATAAACATACTTATGCTCATGTAAAATTCTTGTCAAGGTTTTTGATTTAATATATTTTAGGGTTTGAGGGGTTTGAGGGATTCCTATTCTCTCTACCACAAATATTAAGCAATTTAGGGTTACCGCCCCATCGACTCTTCATATATTATTTAAATTTAAGTTAATTTAAATAGTAATTACTATTACAATCCCATTCAGTCGAGCACCTCCATAGCCTCAGATTTACCATCATTGAGATCCCAAGGATCAATGTGAACCAAATCTTCCCCATATTCCTATTAATAGTCAAGTTATCATGAAGAAAAACTCTCTGTTCAATTCGACACAAACCTGACCATACAACTGCATTCCAATACACCAAGTATTACAAGAACATTAACATCCCTTTAATAGTTATTAACCTTGATGAAACTTGCATTATAAGAACATTAACATCCCCTTAAGAGTTATAATCTCTGACGGCGCTCACATTACAAGAACATTAAAATCCCCTAAACCTAAATTCCAATAAAGGAGTAAACCCAAATTACAAGAACATTAACATCCGTTTAATATTAATAAATGTGTGATGTTATTCATCATTAACCCCCTACGTCATCTTCTTTAATCCTTGTGAAACTTGAAAGAAGGGACATGAAATCACTGCGGAAATTTTCCTCACATTCTTGATAATTAAAATTCTCCTACTCCCCTTGTCAGGAGGATATATTTTGGTAATTAAATATAATTTGAAATAAATTAAAAATCCTTTTCTAAATGTAGAATTATGGTAACTCATTTTAAGAAGAATTTAAATTTCGTTGTAATACTATTTGTCACACTGGAATCCTAAATTCATAGAATAATTCATTGAAAATTAAAATTATTATCATGATATGTATGAAAAAATTTATTGTTGAAGTGCCTAACAATTTTTAAATTATTTATACACCTTAAACTGATGTGAACAATTTTTTCAGTGGGAAGTTTGAAGTCAAGAGGATAATATGACCTTAAAAAAATAAAATAAAGAGAGTTAATACTTAATGTTTGCTAGGTAATACTAGTGTATCTTATCGAGTTAAATTAACATTAATCAAATAAGAATTCACCAGAAATAAAAATGTTGTGTACACTTTTATATATATATTAAGATATATATTATCGTTTAAATCCTTTACTATATTATAAATTTCCTAAATAAAATCACACATATTATACATATAAACATTATTAAGATAGTTAGGCACATTATAAAGAAAATTGTTGTCAAATAAATTTAGGATAAAATTACATAATTTTATTTTTTAGATATTTAAATGCTTTTGACCAGAGCTATGAACCAGAGAGTTTATGGGTCCCCACCTTACACTTATCCCACATTTTGATCAATGAAAGGATACATGCAAAAAATAAAAAATGAGTACGAAAGATAACAAGGCCAACATGTAACATGAATAATCAGGCTTGCAAAAAGCATAGAGCCGTGAATACAAAAAATAGAGTGGGAATGATAGATAAGATCTAGGGTTCCACTTAGCCAAACGTTGCAATCAACTTGAGAAATGAAAAGGATGTTCCAAAAATAGAATTCAAGTACACCACGTGATCAGGAAGGGACGGGATTGGTTTTACGAGTGCGACTTGGTCCAGGGATGCCATGTTGGAGATAGATGCCCTATAGGATAGACATATTCTTTGAACATTGTTAGAAAATTGAAGTAGGACCCAAAATTTCAATTTGAGGGTATAAAAAATCCTACTATCAATCTAAAAAGGTGATGGAAAAGGAAGGAATACTTCTTCCAGAGCTTTGACCAAACCCACCTGATGATCTGGGTAAATTAAATGGGACACGACTGCCGTGAACACTACTTTATCTACACATAATACCATGAAATTAAAAACAAAGATTCCTGCATTATCAAATTTTACACAAGCTCTCCTAGTTCTCTAGATATAATCCTCACCCGGGACATTCATAATCAAAGTCATAACATATGCGGAGTCTATGTGAAAGAAATTATGAAGAGGACTATAAAATAGAAGAGATGAAAGTTGTTTCCTGCTTATTACTGTGTAAGAGGATGAATGGAACATAGGTAGATGCCATGAGAGGGAAGGGTAAATCAACAGACAAAAATGTGAGAAAATTAGAGAGGATAGGTGAAAGCACAACCCAATAATTAAATACTCCCATTACTCATGTGAGGAAGTTAGACGCAATAAAAAATGGATGGCGTCATCAACTTTTTCCCATGCATTTGATGAAAAGGATCTTATATAATATTAAATGCAACATGATACAAGATTCTCTCAACAAAATAATTGGGTGGTATGAGAGAAATCTCCAAAGCCACAAGCATACTAGGACAAGCCTAAGAAAACAAAAAAGCAACAATTATAAGGGAGTTTGAGGAACACCAAAAACAAAGGCTAGTTTATGAATAAAGGTTACTCCTAATTGATAAAAACAAACTATAAAAAATCACATTACTAGAGACAATCACACAAATTATATAGAAATGTGTTATCAATTAAATATACCACACCACTTTTGGAGCTATCCAAGTTAGACAACGTATCTCCACCATATTTTGAATCATCGGCCTTGGATCACACTAGGCGGGGAAACTGTAGTAGGATTTCTTCTAAGGGGATGACTATAAATTTCACTAAGGGTTCTTGGTTGGAAGCAATGTTGATCTTACACCACTTTTAGTGCTAGAGATCATGTTTGTTAAGGTGCACTTTGGCCACTTTGTGGATACATGTCATAGTGGTGTTAACCACCTTCTAGCTGTGCTCGTTGAAATTTTATTCCAGATCTTCCTCAAGTCATTTTCATCTAGCTTAATGATACTCAGAGGTGGCTGATGAAAATACAGGTCTTTGTTATCCTCCTCTTTCAGCTCCCCCATCACACTCTATCGGACGCTGTTGATGTTTCTGTTTTATACTTGCTAGCGACCTCTAGGCTCTATTTATTGCCTTGGAATAACATTTATAACGATTTTAAAATTTCATTAACATTATGTTTTAAAATGTATAACCCGTTTCTTGTAAAGGGTACAACATGTAACACTTTTCTCATTCTTGTTAATCACTCAAATCACTAGTTATCGTAGTAAAACCCTAAAAATAAAAATAAGAATACTTATGCTCATGTAAAATTCTTGTCAAGGTTTTTGAGTTAATATTTTTTTAGGGTTTGAGGGGACTGAGGGCTCCATATTCTCTTTTCCACAAATCTTGAAAAATTTAGGGTTACGGTCTCATCGACTCTTTATACTTTAATTATATTTAACTGAATTTAACTAGTAAATTACTACTACAAATAAAATTTAAAAAATGTGTTCGTTAAAGGGGATACCTGTTAAACATAATCAATAGAAGATAACCTTATTTGTGAGTGATGAAATATTACATTGCAGGGGCAGTCGATCTCTCTTCGCATGTTAGAAAGACACTCTCTTAGGAGAACATGTTTCTTATAAGAAAAAAAACATACTCAAATCCATTGTATCATCATTTCCATTAAAGTCAGTGGAAGACATCAAACAGTACAAAACTTCAAGATCTTGAAATTTCTTAAGGGGTAAAAAAGAAAAATATAAATCATCTAGAAAAATACCATAAGAGTGGCCCATTCGACTCTAAGAATATGATTATCATAACCACAACCATTGAGCTTATTGATATCTCTCTTTGCATCCTCCCTGTTAATGAAATTGACAAAACCAAACCCCCTATTAACCCATGTCTTCTAATCCATGCCCATGAAGACATGCATGACGTGTCCAGATAGCTTGAAAATATCATGAAGATCAACATTCATTATGTCCTTGAATAGAATTTTCATCATTTTTGTGGCACATTGTGTCACATGAGTGGTCCATGACACTACTGACACATGGAGGGAAGTAGGTTTATCACCTAGCAATATAAGTGGTAGTGCTGCCAGCACTAATTCCACTTTTGATGAGGCCCTCGGTGGCCTTATCCATTGCTAAGGTGTTTGTGGCACCAATGGGGGAAATATCCTTGTAAGTCCATTTTTATGTCTAGTGATCACCCTTCTTACCACATATTTGGAAAACCATGAGAACTGAACCACCCTTGGAACTAGTTAGAGTGGACAACACATCTCCACCATATTTTTAATCATCAACATTAGATCCCACTAGGCAGTGCCGTTGCAACAAGATTTCTTCTGAGGAGATTCCTGTAAAGTTCATTGAGGGTTCTTAGTTAGAAGCAGTGCTAAACTTGTGCCACTCATGGTGTAAGAGATTGCACTTATTAAGGCATGCTTTGACCACTTTACGGATGCACATCATAGTAGAGTGAACCACCTTCTAGATATGCTCATTGAACTTGTATTCCATAATCTTATTCATGCCATTTTCATTTGGCCTAATGATATTCGACAGTGGCTAATGAATATACAAGTCTTCGTTATCCTCATCTTTAATCTCTCCCCATCACACTCTGTCAGATGCCATCAATTTTTCCATTTTATACTAGCTAGAGGAAGATAGGATCTATTTGTTGCCTTGGAATAACCTTTATAATAATTTTAAAATGGCATTAATATTATGTTTTAAAATGTATAAACCATTCCTATAAAGGGTGGAATATGTAACATTTGTCTCCTTCTCCTTAATCAAAATCTAGAATGTGTGCGGGGCATGTGTATGTATCATTATCCCCCTATTCAAGCTTCCCACATCTCACTCTATCACACAAAATCATTTTCATCCCTAGCTAAAGAAAAGGGAAAACCAATGAAATCCTCATGTGTTCATGGAAAAGTTATCATTGGTTTGCAGACACTCAAATCACTGGTTATCATAGTAAAACCCTACAAATAAAAATAATAATATTTATGCTCACGTAAAAAATTTGTCTAGGGCAGACAAATCATCTCCACCAGATTTAAGCTTAAAGTCTTTTTAACAATAAAAAATAAATGTTTTTTAATTTGGTTTAATCCCCACAGATCTTCCAAATCATCTAGTACTAAACAACATAGAATAACACTTGATAACATAAGTTACTATCTTAGGAGAACATGTTTCTTATAAGAACAAAGAAACCAACTCAAATTATTTCTATCATCATTTACAATAAATTTGGTGGAAGACATCAAACAATATGGAACTTCAACATCTTGCATTGTCTTAAGGGGTAAAAAAAGTAGAATACAAATCATCTAGAAAAATACCACATGAGTGGCCCATTCGACTCTGAGAATAAGATTATCATAACTATAACCATTGAGCTTATTGATATCTCTCTGTGCATCCTCACTTTTGAAAAAATTAACAAAACCAAACCCCCTGTTAATCGTCATCTTCTAATCCATGACCACGCATGATCGGTAAACTTCTACTTTTGAACTCTACAAAATCAAACAATTATGTTGTTCTACTTTCAAATTTGGAAAATGACAGAATGATTGAAGATTAGAGCTTTAGTGATTGATTATCTAGTGATATAGAAAGGAAATTACATAGAATAGGAAATAATTTAAACTCCAAACACCACTAATTTTATCTTGGAAACCCCTAATGGAGGAAAAGTAATCAGGAAGGAAAAAACACTCTTTCTTCCCACTTTTATTAGTCAATAATAGACACTTAAAAATTATAAGAAGTAGAAAATGGAGACAACAATGTAAACATCTCCCTTCCTATGCTTGCTTGCTCTGTTTCTACACATTGTTCCTACAATTCCACTCCAACACTAAAGATCTTTCTCACTAGCTCTCATATAATTAATACTTTGCTTCTTGATCTCTTTGGATCTTCGAATGCCCAATTATCTTGCTCCTCCTTATATTTATATTCTTCTCCTGTGTCCTCCCATGCACTAGAGAATGGGAAATGTTAAGGAAGAGACACAGTTGGGTGCTTCAAATTTGCATCCATTTGTGCTCCATTCTTGTTTTTTATTTCAAAGTTTCAAGACCACCGCCCTTAGAAGACTGGCGGTTTCAGGACCACCGCCCCAGTTGGCCAGTGGTTATAGGACCGACTCCCTATAGGGCAGTGGTTCTATAACCACCACTCTTCATAGAGTGGATGTTTTTTCTAGAACCTCTATTTTCTCATTTCTCTTCATTTTCTTCAGTTCTCCTTTTTGGTGCTGAGGGAAATAATGAAGTGGTGTGTTTTTATGGATCCCTATGGATCATACCTTCCCTTTTTTGGAGGATTTTAGTCCTAAAAAATATTAGTGGGGGAGTGGTAGAGGAATTAACTCCCTCTCTTACTCCTTAGAGTACCACTGGGTGTTCCTTGGTTTCTTCTCTCATCCAACCTGCCAAGACTTCTGTGGATATCTGGTTCACTACTCTAGTGTTGCATCCTCCTCTGAGTTTCCTCAAGTACAATACTATTTGAAAGGCAACTTTTATATGTTTCCTTATTTTTCATGCATAGATGGAATTAGTAGGTGCAAGATCTTATAACTTTATATCACGTGCATCTGCATGAAGTATGTCTTGAAGATTTCTTTTGCAACCTGCTCAAGTACGAAAAAGGTCCCATACTATAGTGTTTAGTCCTTCTTGCTTTTCTTTATCTCTTGAGATGGATTGGTTGAATCCTCTCCATGTACTTTGATGTTATAGTCACCATTGTTCCTTGTATCTCCTCTTCTCCTTACTACCCCATGGCTAGGTCTAGTGAATCTATAGGTACATACGGTGACTGTATAGAGGAAGTTTGTATTTCTCCTTAATTGATAAGTTCTTGCGGTGGATTCTTCTACAAAAAATAGCAAGTTCTATCAAAATTCTCCATCCTTGGGTTAGAAATATTCGTGCTCGCCATGTCCATTTCGGTTATCTTCCAATGAAAGGAAACAAAACTAATGATGTTCCTGAATAAGTCTTGGTATTTGGTTGACACTTATCATAGCCTCCTTTGATTTTCTCTAGTGTGCCTAGATGTTGAAACTGAATTTTTCTTCGATTCATTTGTATCATTTCTCCCTCCTTGCAAACACAACATCTGTAACATATAAGTAAGGACTTCCAAAGACAATGTCAAAAGCATCAAGTTGAATAATATCAGCTTCTATTACATCTATGTATTGGGTATTTATCCCAAATTTAAACTTACACTTTTTGTAACTTTTATTTCTACAACCCTCTTCACCCATCCCAATGGGTATGCATGTGGATGTGTGTAAGCCTCTAGGCCAAGATTTTCTACAACTACATTAGAAATCAGATTTGACTGAGAACCATAATCTACTAAAGAATTTACCTTAGTATTATTGATTTGGATTTTGATTTGAAAAATCTTACTCATCTCTTTTTCTTCTACTCCCCCATACATGTTAGTGGCTGTGCATCCCAGCCTTTTTTCGACATTTGAATCATCCCCAATCTCCAATTTTGCTTATGTTTTCATGGTGGCCATGGATTTCTTGGAATCCTTAGTTCAGTGTTTTGGTGTAATTCCGGATGCAACTTCCAACATGTGGCATTAGTATTTCCATTTATATCACAATTATTACATAGATTCTTAGTATCTTTACAAGTATGCAAAGTAGTAACGGCATGTTTACCTTTCCATTTACCTCTGATACTTGTCTTCCGTTATTCTTTTTCCTGCTGATTTGTTGACTGATATTTCTTTTCCTTTGTTTCTCCTTAATTCTTCTCGTCATTAATTTAGTATACTTGTATACAATCTTCATTGAGATTCTTGGGCTTCATGGAGATAACCTTCCTCTGAAGGTGAGTGTGAATTCCTCCCAATTACTTGGTCATAATGTCCTCATCCTCCAAGTCCATATTAAAAAAACATGGCTTGTCTCCAAAATTGCGAAGTATAGTCTTGCATGCTTTGATGACTGCCCTACCTAAAGTAGTACCACATAATCATCATGTGATTCTTATGGCTAATAGGATAAAATTTATCTATAAGTAATTCTTTAAAACCTTTCCAAGTATTGACAATAGGATGTTTCTTCCTTACACGAGTGGTTAAGTGGGTTTTCCACAAAACCAGAGCATGACCTTCCATTTTGGGATGTGAAAAGGTAATCCTTTGTGCCTCAGTAACATTCTACACGCTAAAATAGACTTATAATTGTTTTAGCCACGTATCAAGAAATTATCCATCCACTTATCCTTCAAATTTCTTTATTTCCACTTTTGTTTCAACTTTAAAAGGTTTATGAGCAGATTTTACCTTCTCGATTACAATTGGTGTCTCTTCTTCACACTCTTCCCATTCTTCCTCTTAATGGCCCTTTCTAATACAATTTTTTTTTCCAGTGCTCAAACCACTGAGCCCATGGAATATTTCTTGAGAGAATACATATTTTACAAATATGAAATCTCGTCTTGTTTTCTATGCAACCTATCTATCATGATCTATATCATTTCAACTCTACGAACCAGGTTATCTTCTTCCATTTGATCTCAAATTATTTGTTTCCACTTCTTCATAGAAATATCTAGCTCATAAGGTAAGAATTATTATCCTTTGGACCTTGTTACTATTATTCAAATCACAAGAAAGAATTGAATTCCATAGTCATGGATATATAATCAGATCTGATACCAAAATGATCTGTAAACTTCTACTTTGGAACTCTACAAAATCACACAATTATATTGTTCTACTTTCAACTTTGGAAAATGACAGATTGATTGAAGATTAGAGATTTAGTGACTGATTATATAATGCTATAGAAAGTAAATTTCATAGAATAGGAAATAATTCAAACTCCAAACGCAACCAATTTTATCCTGAAACCCTCAATGGAGGAAAACCAGTCAGAAAGGAAAAAAACTCTTTCTTCCTAGTTTTATTGGTTAATTATAGAAAATTACAGATTACAAGAAGCATAAAATGGAGACAAAAATGTAAACCTCTCCCTTCATATGCTTTTTTTTTCTACACCTTGCTCCTACAATTCCACTCCAGCACTAAATATCTTGCTCAATAGCTTTCATATAACTAATAATTTTCTTCTTGATCTATCTAGATCTTTGAATACCCAATTCTCTTGATCATCCTTATATTTATATCCTTCCTCCATTTCCTCACATGCATTGGAGAATGGGAAAGTTCACAGAGGGAAGAGAAACAGTCGGGTTCTTCAAATTCACGTCCATTCGTGCTTCATTCTTGTTTTCTATTGGAAAGTGTCAGGACCGATCCCCTAAGCAGACCAATGGTTTCCAAACCGCTGCTCTAGTTTGGCAGAGATTACACCACCACTTCCATGCAGGGAGGTAATTTTGTAACCTCATGTAGACACCAAATTTAGGTCACACTCCCCCTATACCCCATATGTATATTAATTAATTTCATATAATTAAATTAATGCACATTCTCACAATATTCATTATTTAATTACCTTAATTAAACTAATTTCCACATTACCCCACCACATCACCTAGACACCTCATCATAAACCTATTCTTAGTAAGTTTCCTTTTTTACTTGGACTCAATATCCACTTACCATAACTCTTATTCCTACCTATGTTAATTAACTAAGAATTAGATCAACCCTAAAATCACATGCATATTCTTCCTCTAACCACATGACCACTTATCTAAGCCGAATATTCCATTTTGATCTGCAACAATGGACAAAGTTGGCAAAAAATATGGCCAAGATCTATCATTTTAGTAAACCTAGGATTTCCAGCCTTAAGCGACACCGGTCAACCCGAAACTGACACCGATCACCCTAAACCTTCGTCGATCACCATATATTCACTTTGGTAACCTTGTTTAAGGGGTTGGAAGAATTATAAAAGTTTTGAAGAAGAGATATCTGCATGCAAGAACGCGTGAGAGCATTCCTACATAGCTAGACATCCTGAACCAACACCAAGCACTGATATGAAAGGTAAGAATTCACGGTAATGTTCTAGGAAGCATATCCGCGGCACTGACCACTAGTTCTATAGATCAACCATTACCTCCATCCAACCACCAGGTATATAATTACAAGTAAGTACATTTAGGTCTATATCTTTCCATACTTAGTTAGATCAGTTTCTTTATCTATGTTAGGAGTCCTTGTCTCCTTTGCATCTCATCACATCTCACCTTCCTGCCACTCCCTCCACCTAATCACCTATAACCTCTCAGCCTCCATACTTCATCCTAGAGATCTCTGAGTATTCTCAGCACTGTCATCAGCCTCACCATCCTCTATCCATTCTTTGTGCAATCATAGAGAATCTCCAAAATAAAACCTTATTGAGTTTCTATCAGCCCGAACCTACAATGGAGGTAAACCTAAACCATCGTTAGTTTCCCCTCAACCAGCATCGGCTATACCAAACCAACGTTGATCTCTGTATCTAGTAAATCTTCCTATAACATAAACCCCATAACATTTACCTAAATGAACAAAATCACCTAAATCTTGACCTTGACCTATCCCAACCACATTATTTACCTATCTGACTTCCAAATTTAATCATGACCTAGCCTATTAGATTACATTTACTTATTGTACTTGAATGAGACACCTAAATCATATCACCTACAATAATACGTTATTGGTTTACATCATTTCTTACATTAATTTGTTTCAAATAATGGATTGAAAGCCATCTAGGAAGTCTCACACTTCCCAGATCGAGCATATGCTAGGTAGTCCACTGACATATATTGTTTAATATTCCTATTGTGGTCTTATTTTGTATTCGTAGGTGGTTCCTCCTAGAAAAAGGAAGTTCTCGCAATCAACATTGGATTGTAAAATCAGAACATGCACACTCTACCTTCCACCTTCATTCACAGGTATTCCTCTTCATGCTTACCTTATTTTTTCCCCTTACGTATGCAACGATATGGCGAAACATTTTGGCATGCTCGGTGAGACCCTCTCTTGGGTTCATTGCATTTTCTTCATATAGGGAAACTTTTTGTGTGTTTCTTTCCTTTTGAAAAATACACATTTAATCTTCTCCCTGGTAATATTCTTTTCTTCTAATTGTCTAAACGACATTTATCATTTGGTGCTTAAAACGAACCAATACTTCCTTCTTGCATTTTCATAGTAGTGAAAAAGAACGTTCTTGAACTATTCATCATTCACTTCATCGAATATAATTTTCGATTTGGGTTATTAAATTTGTTTCATTTCATCCTTGTATGATGCATTATTATCTCACATTTAAAAATGAGGGCAACCTATATGCTGGAAGTCATGCCTAGTTGATGGTTGACACAATTAAACCATAGAAAGCACATTTAGCTCTTCTCTCTCTTTTCCAAACTACACAAACTTGAATTTACACATCTTCTTAAAGAACATTCCACCCATAATAAATTTTCAATGATCACATGATCATAGGATTGATAGTGGGCACCCAGCTGGTTATCTATATCCATTCATCACCTTAGAGAAAGGACTGCCCCTACCATAACATAACCTAAAACCTCACCTTTGAATTTCCTTCTTCGTAGGATGCCTTACCAGCCAAAAAATCTATTCAAAATTCACAAGTTATTCTTAATAACATAATCTAAAACAAACATAAATTCACTTTTAGGATGACGTGTTTTTATTAGCTTTGTTCTTGACTTGTGTTTTGAGGTGTGAGTTACGATTCTCCATTTTTCTTCTTCCTTTCACACTCCCCATCATAGTTGGAGTTTTATGGCTATTTCTGAGTGTGTGAGGACCTCATCTTATCATTCTCATATTTTTGGGTTGATCCTTCATCTAGTTTAATTCACCAAATCCATTTTTTCTTCATTTATTCTAATTTCACAATAACTAGCGTCAATCTAGCGACTGTCATCAGTTTACATCTGAGCATCATTAGTTTACCTAACTAGTGTCATCTTCTAGATCTTTTGGTTATTTTACCTGAAATGACCTTCATCACCTATTCTTTTCTATTTATGGTCCTCAAGATACCAGTATATCCCCAACATTCTAATATATCTGAGAAATACATTTTCCCCATTACACATTCATTGATTCTGTTTCATTTGCTGAAACTGGTATCTCCCATAGTGACCAGCATTGGTTATTGTAACTATCATTGGTTCCGCTGTAGCCATCATCATTCGTACTGACCTTGATTGCTTTCTGTGTTTGATTTTTAATCAAAACACTGACCATATTTACCCCCTGAACTTAATCCTTCTCTAATTCTTCTAGTTTCTATGTCATTTATAGAATACAGTATCACCAGGTCAACACTAATTCACATGGTGTTGAATCGTAACAAAACTAATGCCCTTTTATTTCATGCCATCCGTCAACCAATCCCACCTAGTCCATCACTACCATCCATCCTTTCACATATGGATCCAACTCAACTTATCCCCACTACTACCAGTGAAGAGAAGTTCGCAAGACTCTTGATTAGAATCATGCTTCCCTACAATACTATATTTCCCATTCATCTACTTGGGATCCGTTAGGATAGTTAATATATGGCATGCCTATATTTATCCCTCCTACCCTCACACCCACTTCCATGTCAGCTACCACTAGCTCAGTGCTTCCCTCATCCACATTACCCCTTGTGGTCTTTGAGTTAGGTTCCATCTCTTCCATAACCGCTACCCTAATGACATTTATTACACCTATGCTAGCAATCATTCCTTCACCAATTGCCTTGAGCATAGCCCCATCTCCCCCCTTTTCCTCGTAAATACCAGTTGTGTCACAACCACCTCCATTATCGGTAACCCATACCCCTTTCCAAAACTTGGTTCTATCTATCCCTCAATCTTTACTACCCATTACCACAAGAGTCATTTTGAAAACCCCACCTAATTACACACATCACTAGCAGCCCCTAATATCATATATCACTTATTCAGGGTACATTCCACCTGTATCTATTCCCCCTTTGCATTTTTCATATTCAAAACCTCCATGTACTAGGATGTCATTCACATCATACACCCATCATCAACCTCCCTTTACTACAGGAGGCACCCATTCCTCAAAAACCACCAATGACCTCATTAGGATGATTATGGAAAATATGTAGACATTAGAAGCATCCATTTTCAGCTCTCGTAACTCTGTGATCTATGATGAAATAATAATGAGACTATTCATCCATCCATTCCTATTCACCCATATCATGTGCATTGGGAAATGCCCAAGTTCAACTATTTCAACAGTAAAGAGGACATGCAAAATTACTTGCGGTCATTCAAGCATGGGTGATAGTTAATTTCCCATGATGATGCTTTTCTCTTACTAATATTTCCCATGTCCATAACATGACCTACCTTATATTGGTATATAAGTTTACCTAGACATTCCATCTACTCCTTCAACCAAGTGGCTCAAGAATTCCTTGACCACTTCTCGATCAATGTAGTAAAAATCGTCACCATGACCGACCTATATTTGAAACAACAATATGAATACAAATCTATCACAGATTATTTTTCTCGCTGGAAGAGTCTTATCAACTAATTAACGTTCTAGTTTCCTCAAACTAAACTTATTGAGTTGTTCACTATAGCTTGTGCCAGACACATCTCACCAACTCTAGAAGTACAAACCTTCTGAACCTTCGAAAAAGTGTTCACCATGGCATGAAAGCTAGAAATTCATGCCATTGAAGAAAATAAAATTCAATTGCAAAATAAAAACACCCCATTCAAACCAAACAATTCTTCTTCATCTTCAAAACCCAAAAATAATTATTCAAAAGCTAAAGGATCAGCCAACGCAGTCGTTCTAAAATTGGGTCCATCTCATCCCTCTAATCAAGCCCAACCTTCTTCCAATCTTTCCCATGTTTAGACATTTCAATTCTAATGGGAGCATTGGAAGTAACTTCAATCAGAGAGCCCTATTCTTTAGTCTTGGAAAATTTTCTTAAAGATGGAGCCATTACAGTTCCTCCCATAAAACCTCATACTGGTTTCAATCCCACTTGTCCTATGCCTACATGGTATAAGGAACATGACTACCATAATTATCATCATGTCAAAATCCATAGCGACGGTAACTACATCACTTTTAATAACATTGTCCAAGAGATGATAGATAATGGAGACCTCATTGTGGACAAACCGAATGCACTGGAAAATAAAAATTTTCACATATTTAAAAATTTGTTCCCTAACCATAAACCATCATCTTGTAGACACCAAATTTGTGTCTTACGACCCCTTGTGCCCCGCATCTCATTTCGCAACCTAACCTCATCACCTAAACCTTACACAATTATTTATTAATTACCTTATAATTAATAAATCCACATCGCCATACCTGCCACCCTCATTTCGCCACCTCATCATGACCTAGTCTTAACCCTGAACTAACCTAATTAAGACCTATAACTTGGTCCACATCCACACCCATGACTAATTACTCCTCACCCGCACCTAAAACTAACCTCATAATGACTTGACCAAGCCTGCGACTAATCCCTTGGGAGAAAAGGAGGGAAAGCTGGCCATTTTACCAAAAATAGCCCGCTTTGACCTGACCGATACCGGTTCCTACTCGACTGCCTTCGGTTGCGTAACCACCATCGGTTCCCTGTAAATGACCACTCCCAACCAAAAACAAAGGGTTGGATTTTCGTGGATCAAAAATCAGAAGTCATTGGAAGGATCCGTATTTTTACTTGGCTGAACAGAGACAAGTGAAAAAAGAAACAAGAAGAGTTTGTAGAGAATGACATCAAGTCCAAAAACTACAACTGAGTAACCAGAGCCTTGTGATACTCATCTGTTCATCGGGAGGGAAGATAGCTCATCTCTTGATTGTTAGGTCATCCTACCTAAGTTCTACCGTCATCATCACAGTTCTTGGACCTACATCGTCATCAATAATCAGTAAGTAATATCTTGTATGTCCTTTTAATAACATTTCTTGAACTTTTGAATCACAGCCATCATAAGTCTATTCCTAGATCTACTACCCAGCAACACACTACATCTAACTGTCATTCCTCCACACTTACGTTACCCCAAGAACACCCCCCGTATTCTCTGAGTCCTTCTCATCACCCCATTACCTAACCCCACCCATTTACCAGCCTTATAAAAAAACACAACCACCTTACAACCAACCTTCACCAAAAGCCCCTAAAACATTGCCCCTATCGATATCAGTTACGAGAAACCAGTACCGGTTACAATGACCGCCATCAGTCACCGTGATTTTAAACCAAGACCCGCCCTTTCTCTATTGTTCTAACAAGGTAAACAAATTTTAATTGGACAATATCTTATTTGTTAGAATTTGTGTTAATTCATATTAGCAAGGGAACTGACCACCTTCGAAAGGAAGTTTTATATTTTCTGGGCCCAAGGCAGTTCCCTCATTTATTGTCTAATTAAAATCTCGTGGTCTTGTATTCTTACTTGCAGGTAGTCCTTCCCAAACAAAAAGGAGTTCTTCGCAGTCGATCTGATCTTTCTCTAGGGTACGTGCACACCCTCTTGACATTCAACAGGTATTCCTCCTAGCCATAACACTTATCTGTTTCTCAAAGGAATGAAAGGATAGAAGCAACTCTATTCCAAAAAGATGAAACATTCTGTGTGAAACATTTGTGTCTGACGACCCCCTGTGCCCCGCAGCTCATTTCGCAACCTAACCTCATCACCTAAACCTTACACAATTATTTATTAATCACCTTATAATTAATAAATCCACATCGCCATACCTGCCACCTCATTTTTCCACCTCATCATCACCTAGTCTTAACCCTAAACTAACCTAATTAAGACCTATAAGTTGGTCCACATCCACACCCATGACTAATTACTCCTCACCCACACCTAAAACTAACCTCATAATGACTTGACCAAGCCCACGACTAATCCCTCAGGAGAAAAGGAGGGAAAGCTGGCCATTTTACCAAAAATAGCCCGCTTTGACCTGACCAATACCGGTTCCTACTCGACCACAGTTGGTTGTGTAACCACCATCGGTTCCCTATAAATGACCACTCCCAACCAAAAAAAAAGGGTTGGATTTTCGTGGATCAAAAATCAGAAGTCATTGGAAGGATCCAGATTTTTACTTGGCTGAACAGAGACAAGTGAAAAAAGAAACAAGAAGAGTTTGCAGAGAAGGACATCAAGTCCAAAAACTGCAACTGAGTAACCAGAGCCTTGTGATACTCATCTGTTTGTCGGGAGGGAAGATAGCTCATCTCTTGATTGTCAGGTCATCCTACCTAAGTTCTACCATCGTCATCACAGTTCTTGGACCTGCATCCTCATCAATAATCAGTAAGTAATATCTTGTAATTCCTTTTAATAACATTTCTTGAACTTTTGAATCACAACCATCATAAGTCTATTCCTAGATCTACTACCCAACAACACACTACATCTAACTGTCATTCCTCCACACTTACGTTACCCCAAGAACACCCCCTGTATTCTCTAAGTCCTTCTCATCACCCCATTACCTAACCCCACCCATTTATCAGCCTTATAAAACAACACAACCACCTTATAACCAACCTTCACCAAAACCCCTTAAAACATTGCCCCTACCGATATTGGTTACCAACAACCGGTACTGGTTACAGTGACCGGCATCGGTCATCGTGATTCTAAACCAAGACCCGCCCTTTCTCTATTGTTCTAACAAGATAAACAAATTATAATTGGACAATAGCTTATTTGTTATAATTTGTGTTAATTCATATTAGCAGGGGAACTGACCACCTTCGAAAGGAAGTTTTATATTTCCTGGGCCCAAGGCAGTTCCCTCATTTATTGTCTAATTAAAATCTGGTGGTCTTGTATTCTTACTTGCAGGTAGTCCTTCCCATACAAAAAGGATTTCTTTGCAGTTGATCTGATCTTTCTCTACGGTACGCGCACACCCTCTCGACATTCAACAGGTATTCCTCCTAGCCCTAACCCTTATCTGTTTCTCAAAGGAATGAAAGGATAGAAGCAACTCTATTCCCCAAAAGCTGAAACGTTCTGTGCAAAACATGTCTAATCAAAATAGTGAACCTTTATGCATTGAAAACAATGTATATGAATTCCACATGGTTTTGATATTGTACTGGTCATTCCTCAAATTCCACCTATTTCATCTATTGAAGAAATTCTGGCATAAGCTCCTCTACCCACAGAAGAGCATACCACTTCTACTCCTTCACACACAGAGGAGTCCCCTTCATCTCCACCTACTCCCATGGAGGAACCCATGATTTATGTTAATGTCATTTCACTATCTACCTCATAACCTACTAAACAGTCAACAATATTAACTCTCTCATCCACAAAAGAATCGTCATAGTCTTCTCCTCCAAAAATTGAGAAGTATAACTCACCCCACCTACCATCTCTCCTACCCATGGGAGATTATTCAGAAATACCTCTACCTTTTGGTGGTAATTATCCCTCAGCATTTGAAGACCCCATTGACATGATCTCGACTCTTTTACCTATAGCGTATAAGGTTATCCAATTCCCTGTCTCGGAAACATATTTTATAGGGATTACCACCAAACAAAATCCATAATTAGTGATTGTGATCCTTTGTACACTTCCCACTTTTGGACTACCATACAACATGCCCTCAGGATGAATATCAATTTCAGCACAACATATCACCCTGATATAGAGGGACACACTGAGCGGGTGAATCAGATTTTAGAGGACATTCTCAAGATGTATGTGATTGATTAGCAGTCTAGATGGGAGGAATACATGTACTCAGTGGAGGTTTCCTACAATAATAGTTTTTAGAGTTCTATAGGCATGGTTCCTTTTTAGGATTTATACGATAGAGAGTGTAGGATACATCTTAGCTAGGATAGGCTAGAGGACAAGGTTTCTATTAGACCAACTTTGTTGCAGGACATGGAGAAGTAGGTGGTTTTGATCAGAAAGAGACTACAAGAGGCATAAGAAAGATAAAATAAGTATGTAAATTAGCATAGGACCGATAGTAGTTTTGATGTGGGCGTGAATGTGTTTCTTCATCTCAAGCCACATAAGATCCCTATCCATTATGGAAAAGGTTCTAAGTTAGCTCCTAGATTCATGGGTCCTTTTGAGATCTTGGAGCGTATTTTCCCTTTGGCCTACCATCTAGCATTGTCTCCCAGCTTGTCTCGTATACATGATGTGTTTCATGTTTCAGTTCTTAGGATATATGTTGCAGATCCTTCTCATGTGTTAGATTGGACATCATAACAGGTGTAGGATCAGGGGCAGGTGATGGTGGAGCCTATTTACATCCTATATTACAGGACCCTATGCCTTCGAGGTAGAGAGGTTGATCAGGTTTGGGTGTAGTGGGATAGATATGATGAGACTGTAGCTACATGGGAGGATGTTACTTCATTACAAGTTCAGTTTCCACATTTGTTCCAGTGACTTCTAAGAGGAAGTTGAGTCTAAGGGGATGGGGATGTAGTGCCCACTTCCCTTTGACACCTTTTTATACTGATCATGACACTGTCGACTATATTATGGACATTATAATAGTTTTGATTTAGTATGATGTTAGATATTGGATCATGGATTATTGTTGAATTTGATTCTTATATGATGCATGGTGATTATTAGAGACACTTTATATATTGATGGTGTTATATTGTTGGACATGGTTATTGTTGTTGCAAATCAGTAATACCCCCTGGATGTTGGTCAGATTTCTAGTTTGATCATACTAGCATCCAGTGTGATTGCACAACATTGAATCCTCTTCCCAAGTGTGGGACTTGCAAAAATGGAAGAGAAATCTCTAGATTAGAGGCTGGTTCCTCAACTCCTCTGATCAGCTATTTTACTTGCACAATTGCAGAGGTTTAAACTCCTAAATCTACTCTAAATTTCAAAGGGACAAGGATAGAAAATGAAAAAAGAAAGAACTAAAACTAATGCTAATAGGTGATGCACCAAAGGAGTGGTGAGCATCTTTTACTTCTGCAAATTGACACAGTTCATAAAATGCAACAAAAACAACATACACAAACTGATAGCTGTAATGAAGTGTTAGAAATTGGGCAAACAACACCAGCAGAGGATAAAAACTAATCACAGGGCCTGTATTGTTATTTTAACATCAAAATCACTTGCATTCAAACACCTGAAAGGCAAAAATACAATTATAGTTTCTAGAAAAGGTCTGTTATTCCACTAAATCAATTCCAAGGTGAAAAAGGGAGCTTGCCATACACAAAAAATGTTCAACCCTTTGAAAAATGAACCAAATCTGGCTTTTACAGTGCAAGGGACGATCCCAGGAGAGAGAAACGTGGGAAAACGTGGAAGGGATTCAACCATTGACCAAAATGCCATCAAAATAGCATGGGCGACCTAACAGACCCATTCCCTGACATTTTTAACCACGCTGGGAGAGAATGCAAGCCATTCTTCATTAAAATTGGTGGTTGAAATGTCATTTCTATTCATGACCACGTGCCAGAAGCATTTTTTGATTTTCTCTCTCCAAACTCTTCCAAAATGCAAAATTGACCCTGGAATCTTGTAGAGAATTTCACCAGCTTTCCATTGATATAAAAACCGAGCTCTAGATCGAAAGATATGGTGATTTGAAGTTTTAGGGCAAAACAGGGCCAAATCGGGTCGCTTTGATATTTTTGGCCTGGACACGTGGTGAGTTCTGATTGGCTGTGGGCCTTCTAGGGGAAATTTTCCCACAAAAACTCTGTGGAGCCATAACTTGAAACATACATGAGTTAGGAGGAAAACTTTACCTTTTTTTATTGCTAAGATTGACCTCCCATGTCTCCATGCGTTGCCATTTCCAGAAGGTTGTTGGGTGTCATCTGAAAACCTACACTCTATGCTAGACTTAGCCAACTAGACCTTGATTCAATTAATATGCATGATGATTATTAGAGACATTTTATATATGAGTATGATGCATATACTATTTGATAATGGTTATATTATGGATGTTGTTCAGACATGGGATATTTGGATATTTTGAGTAGACCTAGAAATGTAAAATTATTAGATGACGATATAGTTGTTGATAAAAATCTAAATGATATTGTTAGATTGCTTTGATGTTTTTGTGATTCATATATCTAGATGATTTTGGAATTTTAATTATATTTATATTATTTTGGATCTTCTGATATGGCCACGAGACCGAAGGAGGTATTTGTGTTTTGTAGGTTAAAAAAATCACAACAAACATCGGGGGATTGGAGACCAAACACATTGGAATTATAGATGAATTCAACAAGGTCACCATGGCAACTAGTATTAATTTTTGTGTGTGTTTGATTTAGTGTTAGGGATTCCCATGGGGGGGATTACCTTTACATGTGACCAAGGAGATTTTATGTTATTCTTTTATTTTGTCCCTGTTTGTTTAATGTTTTCATGTGTTTATTTTTGTGGTACATTTACCCCATTCATTATTTAATTAAATGGTGGTATTAATATTGTGAGTAATCATGTTATTAAGTTAATTAATTAAAAGATGTCATAATAATTTAATTAATAGAGTTGTTGGCTCTTGGATTAAGTGTTGTAAGAATGTGTAAGGAATGTGTAAGTGATGTGTAAGTTAACTTTTGAGTGTGAAACACTCCAATTTCTTGGAAATTCGAATTTATCCTTGGAGGATGATTTTGAAGGCTTGTGGGACAAGTTAAACTTGTCCCATACCTCTTAAATTCATTTAGCAGACCAACTTTACCTATGGTTTGGAGGGTTAAAATTAGACTTTTATAATGCATTTTGGGAAGACATAGTTGATATGTATGTAATTGCTACTTTTCTTACATGGTTTAATTTAAGTCCGTATATGGGATGTGGGTTAGATTTGAGTGTGTAAGTAGATGTCATATTATTCACTCACCTAGTTATTATGCATTGGAGAATTAAGTTGACTTTTCGTGTTGGGGTTGAGGATGAATGCGATGTGGCATCCTACATGGATCCACATCACCCTCTTCGCATACCTCTTCTATAAAATTTGAATTACTTGTCTTGTTTTGGGTTGCATCACCTTTTGGGGATACTTCATCTTTGGGAGAATTATTCTGTACTGTCTTGGAGAACTCCTGCTTTGGATAAGTTTTTTGAAGATTATTGGATGCTTTTTTCTTGGTTGATTTTTGGATTTCTAGCATTGGATTAGGAGCTTGTTGTTTTGGAACTTGGAACAAACTCCGTCATGGAGAGGTAGGATCTTGGCTCTTGGAAACGCTCTCTCTTTCTTTTTATGTAATATGTTTTTGTTGTGAATTTTTGGTATGTTTGGGGGATATTGGGTAGATGGCCTAGGAGTGGTGTAGGAGAAGACTATGGGGTTTAATTTATGGGAGGCATAAGTGTTTATTGGGTAGGTATAAGTGTGGAGGGAGTTGGGATTTGGGTTTCACCTTATAAAGAAAATTTAGCTTGCATTTCTTTACTCGTTATGGGGTTGCTATAAGAGGTTAGGGAAGCATAAGGAAATGTGATGAATAAGGGTTACTTGAGGGAGGCATAAGGGCATGTTAGAGATTTGATATACTATATTTTGGTGGTTTGTAATTAGGTGATGATACCCATTTCCCCTTTAGGAGGCATAAGAAGCATCCCCCATAGTTTCTTGCTCCTTTGGCTTGCTTGATGAAGCCTGAAGTTTTGTTTGTCATGATCTTTAATGTGGTTGTAAAACTACGTTTTTGTTTTGGACTGTGTTTTTAATGTTAAATGTGCATGTTGAAAGATTGCATTGTGATGTGGAATCCTGTTATTTCCATGAGTTAAAATATATTTCTTATTGCATTGTGGTTGGGGCTCGGGGGCCAATGAAGAAGGATGGGTTCTCCTTTCATTGGATGTCTTGGATGGTTGGAGAGCATTGCCTTTCCCCTGCCTTTGTTGTGATAAAAATTGGAAGAATGAGAAGAATGTATGTTGCTGTTCTAGAACTAAGGAAAGACAATTTGACAGTCCCTTGTGAAATAAAATTTCATTATAACCTTCCAACTTGAAGTGGATGATTTTGTAAATGTTGTAATGGAAAGATGTTGTACTGATTACAAGAGGAAATTAGAAATGTAAATGAGTTATACTTTTGTATTATGTTTAGGAAGAATGTGAAAGAATGATACGTGTTTGGTATACTGCATTTTGTAATCAAATGGAAAGGAAGTTCTAAGAGTTCATTTGAATTAATGGAAATGGTTTGTCTTGTCCATATGATGTTATTCCATTAGAAGTCTGTGTTTTTCATACTCTATAAAATCTCTGTTTGAAAAATGGTAAAGTGGAACACGTGAAAAGAAAATGTAATATTCTGCCTTGTGTTCAATAAATGATTTTGGAAGGAATAAAAGAAAGAAGTGTAGAATTTCCTTTGGAATTCAATAAATGAATGATTTTTTTTTCCAAATTACATTTTTAGATTGAACCCGATCATATCAATGTATTGAAATCTCTATTTGAAAGGAAGAAATGCATGTGAGAAAAATGTAGCATGTTGTCTCTTTGAAATGTGAAAAAAAAATTTGGAAATTGGTATTGCATTTTGGTCTTAAATGGTTTGTTTTGAATCAACTAAAATAATTTAGATTGGAATTAGAATGTATCCAAAATACTTGGAAGAAGAAAGTGGCAAATAAACACATTAAGATTTGATCCCTGTTATTTGTAATTTAAAAACTGGCAATTAAATAAACCAAAAATGCACAGTTCAAACTTGCAACAATAAAATGAAAAATTAAATGATTTAATTGAAGTAGTAGGCCATGAATGAGTTCAAATAGACTAAAACACTTAGGAAATATTTCTAAACTTAGCAAAATTGGGCTCAAACCATTTTGTAGTCGTTTTCTATCAAGAAATGAAAATGCTCGAATTTACAAGTCGAACAGACAAATTGAACCTTGAATTCTTCCTTAAATCCATTTAGGAACAATCCTCCATGTCTTCAACATTTTGAGAGAGGAGAAAGATCAATTTGAGTAAATCTAACAAGTTAAAATTTACCATTTTGCACTGTATAGGCCAACAGGCCATTTTCTTAAAATTGACCCCTTAAACTTTATCAAAACCTAAAATTAACAATATCTGTGGAAATAGGAAGTTTATATCTTTCCAGAAATCCCTCATTTTACCAAAACCATGATCTCTATCAAAAGTTATGGCCTTCTGAAGTTTTCTTCACTTGGCGTTAAAATTTTGGGAAAAATTTCCTTGGCAAGCCCACAGCCCGAATTTTTCCATCAGCACTTAGGAAATTTTTTGGGAAATTTTAATAAATTTTCCCCACCACCCCACCAACCCGCAACCAATCATAGGGTGCCACATGGCACTATGATGTGTCAGCGAAGGGGTGGATCCCCTTTTTAACTTAGCACTTTCAAAAAAAATTTAGAAAATTTTCTAAATTTTCCTCGCCAGCCCGCAACCAATTAGGTGATGCCATGTGGCATGAAGAGGCATCGGTGGAGGAGCAGGTCCCTTTTTATCTTTTGTGACTAATAAATTTTTTTGGAAGATTTTCCAAGTTCCCTCCGCTGTCCCACCGGCCCACAACTAATCAAGGGCTGCCACGTGGCATCGGGAGGTGTCAGTGGAGGCGTGGGTCTATGTTCCCTCTTAGCCCTTTAGGGCATAAAGTCAATATTATCCCCACAACCTTGATTTATTTTCATTGTCTTAGGTGATTCCACGTGTACCTTTGTGGTCTCACGGGAGTGCGGATGCAAAGATAAATTTTCACCCTGCGCGGGAGAATTTGAAAATGTCTCTCACCACCCTTCCTTTTCCCACTCTTCCCCTCACTACCTTAGGGATCGCCACATGTTCCTTATGGACTTGGGGACCTGCGGGAGTGCATGAAAAAATGTGATTTTTTGCCATGCGCAGTATAAATTTTCTAAATGTTTGCCTGTGGCCCGCCAAGCCACCCTTTGGAAACTTTTCACCCCTGGGCCCACAGACCCACTCTTGGGGGAAAATTTTCACCCCAACACCCACCGGCCCATAACTTGAAAAATATAAAGAGTTAGGAGGAATTTTTATATCAATGGAAAGGTGAGGAAATTTCCTATCAAATGGGAGTGAATTAGGGAAATTTTAATGTGTTAAGTGTGAGAAAAATTAAGTGGAAAATTTAATCCTGTTAGAGAGAGGGTATGGTGAGGAATTTTCCCTCTGAACCTAACTAAAACTTCTAACCCTAAATTTTGGACCTTTTGACCTCTATTAATTATCAATAAAAGAAAATTATTTTCCTACTAGACTAGAATTTTTCCAGAACTTGTTAGTGATAACAGTTGTCTTGTAACTTGGTTGTAGATTCTTTTAATAAAAAAAATTTATTCCATAATTTTCCCTAACTAACCCTAGGTTGTTTCTTGGGTCTCAAGTGGGTTGTTTTAGTGTGTGTTACACTTGGTATCAGAGCATTGGTTCAAAATCTTGGACCTTTGTGCACACTAGAAAACTTGAGACATGAAACTTAAACCTAGCACACTTTTAAATCTAGAAAACAACTTAGTTTAGAAATTACATATTTTATTAAACATGGAAATCGATAAAACATTGAAAAATGAAATAAATCTCACCTTGGTCTGTGCAAGATGCGTAGAAGGGACAAGGGGACTTTTCCCATAGACCAGACTTACCATCACTAGATCATGTTGTAGCAGTCATCCTACCCCAAATTTTGTAGACTCTTGAGGATGTTAATGTCACTCTACGCGGAGGATCAGTAGGAGGACATGCAACCAGACATGACAGAGTCCCTTCTATTGAGGGTCAGGTGTCTCCTCGACCTAGCGAGGAACATGGAGGAGAGAACTCCCATGTAGAGTCAACCAGGGTAGAGTCATCCCATAGGGGACAGGATGACCAAGTTTCAGGACATAGAGAGAGGTCTCGAAGCCCTAGGCTTAACGATGAACATGTAGAGGGACCTAGAGGACGTCAGACCACAATTGTAAATCATATCAAGGAGATCCTGAAGCTTTGAACATCACATTATTCTGGTGACATAGGTGGATTTCAGGAAGAGGCCTGGTTGGTGAGCTTGAGCTCCTGCTTCAAGCTCTGTCCTTGTTCTAGCAACACAAAATCTCATGTTGCAATCCATCTACTGAGTGATGGAGCTAGGGTCTTTTGGCAGATAGAGGAGCAGAAGCTCCATGTTGATTCAAAGACAGTTACCTGGGAGCTCTTTGAGGAGCATTTCCGTAGAATATATTTGTCATGAAGGTTCATACAGGAGAAAATAGATGAGTTTCATGACCTCTAACAGGCATCTCTTATAGTGGCTGAGTATGAGAGTAGATTTCTGGATCTACTGCAATATGTTGATTACATGCAGGATGAGTAGGTGCAGATCCACATAATGATCCAGGGCCTGAATCTAGATATCGGAGGTGTAGTGTGGATCCATTGTCCACAGAAATTAGTTGAGGCTGTCAAGAAGGCCTATATAGAAGAGGATACTCGAGGAAAGACCTAGTATGCTAGAGAACGAGTTCGGAGCCGCATACAGAGGATGTAGTATATTAGATCGAGGGGATTAGTACCTCTTCCTCATGGTGGATAGGGTTCAGCATAGTCATCTTTTAGACCCCAATAGCAGTAGCAGCAGCAGTCTCACCCACCTTATAGACCTCCAAATAGATTTGATGCATAGAGAGATTAGAGTATGTGGCCTCCTCCTAGGGGTCCCATAAGGCATAGGGTGCCCAGAGAGCTCACTCAGCAGGAGCTAATCAGTAGAGACCTTAACAGACTACAGCTGGATCATTAGGATCCACACCATAGATCTCCAAAGTACTGACTGGACCTGCTACATAGGGGAGAGGATCAGGAGGATGTTTTGGTTTAGATGTTACTGGACATTTTTGGAGAGATGGCCCACATAACCCTAACAACAAAGGTAAGACACAGAGCACAGAGCCTACTGATGGTGATATGGGGTGCAGTCATAGGATGTATGTAGTGGTTGAGAACCATTAGGCAGAGCATCAGAGTATAGTTATTGAGACTATAGGTAGCATTGGTGGTATTCCTACCTCCATCTTTTTTTATTCTAGTTCTTCAGATTTGTTCATTGCACCATCTTTAGTAGAGCGATGCAGGCTGGTGGCAGTTAGGTAAGGTCATAGTTGGGATGTTGAGATGGCTTCTGGAGCCAATATCTCTGTAGAATCCTTAGTTAAGGAGTGTGTGATGTATTTGGTACCATTCACCACTACCTCAGATCTTTGTATCCTTCCTTTGGGCTCTTATGGAGTAATCTTGGCTATGGATTGGTTAACTACACATAAGGCGAGAGTGGATTGTTACCACAAGATTATATCTTGTGTAGATGACTTGGGAGTTAAGTCGGTGATTTCAGGAGTCAGGAGACCCATTTCTATTCACTCCATCTCCGCTATATAGCTTAAGTGGTGTGTGTGAAAGGTTTACCAGATGTATGTTGTTACAGTCAGTGATAGATCAAAGGATGGGTCTAGTGGACCATTGCTAGATGATCACCCCATTTTGAGAGAGTTTGTAGATATATTTCCGAGGGACCTACCGGGGTTACCACCCCCACATATGATTGATTTCCATATAGATCTAGTTCTAGGAGTAGAGCCTATCTCATGAGCACCTTATCATATAACCACCCCAGAGCTCTGTGAGCTCAAGTTGCAGCTTGAGGGCCTGTTATCACCGAATCACAGCACCCCTGGATGTTGATCAGATTTCTAGTTTGATCACTCTAAGCATCCAGTGTGATTTGGATAACATGGGTACTATCTCCAAGTTGTGGGACTTTTTACTTGAGACAGACCTCCAGAGAAAGCTGGTTCTTGCTCCTAAACTACCTGCCACAATCTACTCTAATGCAGGGTAAGCTAACCGTTCTAATCTAAATTTCCAAGGGACCAGGGAGAGAGAATGCATAAAATGAAAACCTACACTAAAGCGGTGATACACTAGAAAAGGAGGGTGTGAGAGTAATCTCCAAATGTGTGAAATACAGAGGCAAAGTGCACACTAGAAGAGGTGATGACAGTTCACCATAATCTAACAAAATGCATTCACAACAATATTCCAAGCATACACAATGTTAATGAATCCCTGCAAGAACATAATAAATAGACACAATATTCTTATAGAAAGATCAAAGGGGAAAGAATAATGCAAGAAAACACAGCAGGGGAAGATACATCCACAAACTGATATTTTATTGCTTCATGATATGCACAGTTCAATCTATTACAAGATAAGGGCCTGGATCACCATGCAAGGAGTCCACTACAAGGGCCTGCAACACACTGGCTTCACAAAGCAATTTTCGCAGAGCTTTGTTACCAAAAACTCTCTCTCTTTACAATGAGCCCAACACTCCAATTTATAGAAAATGAGAAGGAAAAGAGAAGGGAAAATGGAAATCCCGAAATCTGTCCTTCAACCACCTGTAAGAGGCATTAAATTGAGTGAAATGATTGTATATTACTTGAAAAAGGATCCCCATACTGTCCCATGTGCTGCAACAGAGAAAGAATGATGACCATGCCTCTTAATTGCACTCCCAGCTACCAAATAAAACACTGTTCTGAATCCAGACACATTTTCTTAAAAAACTCAATCAATTTCTAATCAAATCTGGAATTTATTGATTACTGTGCATCAGGCTCGGAGCCACAATTCCAAAGGTACCAATTTTGTGTGATTTCGTTGAGAAATGCAAAAGTTATGGCCTACTGAGTGCGGGCAGCTATTTTGGGTCTGGCAGGCGTTTTCTGTCATTTGACGGGAATGAGCATTAACTGACTAGAGCCGAACACGTTTCCTTTATTTAAATATATCTACCCTCATTAAAAATAAGAAATCTAGTTTTTGTGGCATAGAGGAGTCCAATTTGTCGTGCTCATTCCAGAAAGTCCAATTTTGTGAAAATCGGATCTCGGAGTCAAAAGTTATGGCCGTTTGAAGTTCCACGGGCCAAACGTTGACTTTTCTTCTCTGCCTTCGGCCGCTTCGGATTTTCGCGTCCCACGCATCCCTTTGTCCCAAATGTCCCAGTGCTGCATGGGACAAATTCTTCCGAACCGCCCGAAATGGGCTTCCATGTCCCTTTTCTGCCGGTGACACGTGGCGTGGTTTGATTGGCTTTCGGCTCCTTCGGCTATTCGCGTCCCGGGCATCCCTTTGTCCCTTTTCTCCCAGTGCTGAAGTTCCCTGTTTCAGCTGAATCGGCAGGGTTCGCGTCCTCCATGCACTTTTGTCCCAACTGTCCCGGACTGTTTCGGGCTGCCTTGACTCATTTCGGCCGATCCGGCCGGTTCGCGTACTTTTGTCCCGATTGTCCCAAGGACCGCCTGGACTAGGACTTAGCCATTTTTCGTGATTTTCCTGGCCCGAGCTTGTTTTTTGCAATTTTTACATTTTCTCAGAACTTGCTCTCTTCTCGTTGGACAGGGGAGTTAGAAAAAATATGAGGGGACCCTAGAAACATGACTTTTTGTCCAATATAATTGGTTGGGACTCAATATAATTGGTTGGGACTAAAGAATTTGATGCATGTTATCAAAATTACCTTGAGGGGTGAATTTTGGATAACAGGGCCTTTTAGAGAAAGGGCTTATTGGTCTTAGTGTATCCCCTTGGGGTGTGCACCGGTGATCTTTGTGAAGAAAAGGGATGGATCCTTGCACTTGTGTATTGATTACCGCCAGCTGAAGAAAGTAACGATCAAGAATTGTTATCCCCTTCCACGCATTGATGATTTGTTTGATCAGATGAAGGGAGCCACGGTTTTCTCAAAGATTGATCTTAAGTTAGGTTACCATCAGCTGAGGATTTCAGAGGTGGACATTCATAACACCTCCTTCTGTATGAGATATGGCCACTATGAGTTCACAGTGGTTCCTTTTGGTTTGACTAATGCCCCCGCAATATTTATGAGTTTGATGAATGAGGTATTCATGACCTTCATAGATCGCTTCGTGCTCATCTTCCTTGATGAAATTTTGATTTACTCACGTATGCATGAAGAGCATGAGGTGAACCTTCACTAGGTTCTTTAGTGTCTTTAGGAGCAGCAACTTTATAGGAACTTGGAGAAGTGTGTATTCTTTTAGATGAGGTGCAGTATTTGGGTCACATCATTTCTGTAGAAGGTATTGCCATCGATCCTTCCAAGATTAGAGATATTATGGATTGACCATCACCCACTATTGTTACTGAGGTGCACAACTTCATGTGATTAGCAATATACTACTGAAGATTTGGTTTGACTAATGCCCCCTCAGTAATTATGAGTTTGATGAATGAGGTATTCAGGACCTTCTTAGATCGCTTCGTGCTCATCTTCCTTGATGACATTTTGATTTACTCACGTACACGTGAGGAGCACGAGGTGAACGTTCGCCAGGTTCTTTAGTGTCTTTGGGAGAAGAAACTTTACGAGAACTTGGAGAAGTGTGGATTCTTTCAAACAGAGGTGCAGTATTTCGGTCATATCATTTCTAGAGAAGGTATTTCCATCGATCCTTCCAAGATTAGAGATATTATGGATTGGCCAGCACCCACTACTGTTATTGAGGTGTACAACTTCATGGGATTAGCAGTATACTACCAGAGATTTGTTTAGGACTTCTCTCGGATTGCACACCCCATCACTTCCCTTCAGAAGAAAGGGAAGAAGTCCTTCAGTATACTGAATGAATGCCTCACTGAAACACCTATTCTTGTAGTGTTGGATCCTCAAGGTGTGTTTTTCATTTACACGGATGCTTCTTTAGTAGGGCTTGGAGGTGTGTTGATGCAGGAGTGCATAGTAGTAGCTTTTGAGTCTCACGAACTCAAGGATTGTGAGCTCAATTATCTGACTAATGATCTTGAGCTTGCGGTAGTTATGCACACCTTGGTTTGATGGAGGCATTTTCTGTTTGGTCAGAGATTCACACTTAGGATAGATCACTTGAGTCTTCACTACCTCTTCACGCAACCCAATCTCAACGCTCATCAGTGGCGTTGGATGGAGTTTCTATGTGAGTATGATATGGAGATAGAGAATGTGAAAGGGAAGGAGAATGTGGTGGCAGACACTCTCAGCAGATGGAGACATGTGGCTATGGCCACCTCAGTGAGAATAGATTTGCGGAGCAAGATTCTTTAGCAAATTCTTCTTGACAACTTCTACATTGCAGTTCGAGTAGAGATCAACTCTCAGATACCCCTCGAGGGGAAGTTTGATGGCTTTTCCTTAGAGGCATATGGCCTTCTCAGGCACAGAGGCTAGATTTATGTTCCCAGAGAGGGAGGATTGAGGTAGGAAATCTTCACAGAGACACATCGTGTACCCTATTCAACCCATCCCAGAGTGAAGAAGATGCACACCACCTTGAGACACTTATATCATTAGAGAGGACTTCATAGAGATATGGCCTAGTTTGTGTCACGATGTTTAGAGTGCCAGAAAGTGAAGGTTGAGCATCAACATCTAGCTGGCCTTCTTTTCCCTCATGATATACCAGAGTGGAAATGGGACACTATTTCCATGGACTTCACTGTTGGGCTATGGATGTCAAGATATTACCACAACACCATCATGGTCACGGTTGATAAATTGACAAAAGTGGCTCACTCTTCTTTGATGAAGACCACTTATACATCTATTGTAGTGGCACGAGTGTATTTGGATGAGATTATCAGGTTGCATGGGATCCCACAGAATATCATTAATGAACACGATCCTTTCTACAGTTCCCATTTTTGTGACTACCATGCAGCATGCCCTTGGGACAAAAGATCAATTTCAGGATAGCATATCAACCTGAAACAGATGGAAAAACTAAGCGGGTGAATACAATTTTAGAGGACATGCTCAGTATGTATGTGACTGGATCAACATTATAAATGGGAGGAGTACCTGTACTTAGTGGTATTTGCCTACAATAATAGTTTTCAGAGTTCTATATGCATGGCTCCTTTTTAGGCTTTATATGGTAGAGAGTGCAAGACACCTCTTAGCTAGGAAAGGCTAGAGGACAGGGTCTCTCTTGGACCAAATTTCTTGCAGGACATGGAGTAGCAGGTGGTATTGATCAGACAGAGGCTACAAGAGGCACTAGATAGACAAAATAAGTATGCAGATCAACATAGGATCGACCGTAGTTTTGATGTGGGCATGATGATGTTCCTTAGTGTCAGGCCACATAAGAGCCCTATCCGTTATGGAAAAGGTTCTAAGTTAGATCCTAGATTTGTGGGTCCTTTTGAGATCTTGGAGCATATCGGCCCTTAGGCCTACCATCTAGCATTTTCACCTAGTTTGTCTCGCATACATGATGTTTTTCATGTTTCAGTTCTTAGGAGATATGTTGCAGATCCTTCTCATGTGTTAGATTAGACATCATTGTAGGTGCAAGATTAATAGCAGGTGATGTTGTAGCCCATTCCCATCCTATATCATAGGACCCTCGGCCTTTGAGGCACCCATATACATCATAGTCTCTAATAATTCTAAGTCAAGTTCTCTATCATCCATATATGGCTTAGCTACTTGATATGTAAAGTTATCGTTGCCTAATTTCTTCGGGTCTACTTGCTACTTGATATCTTGGAGTATATCGGCCCTTTGGCATACCGTCTAGCATTGCCACCTAGCTTTTCTCGCATACCTGATGTTTTTTATGTTTCAGTTCTTAGGAGATATGTTACAAATCCTTCTCATGTGTTAGATTGGACATCATTGCAGGTGCAGGATCAAGGGCAGGTGATGGTGGAGCCCGTTCACATCCTATATCGTAGGACCCTGGGCCTTTGAGGAAGAGAGGTTGATCAAGTTCAGGTGCAGTGGGACACATACGATGAGATTGCAGCTACATGGGAGGATGCTACTTCGTTATGATTTCAGTTTCCACATTTGTTCCAGTGACTTCCACGAGGAAATCGAGTCTAAGGGGAGGGGGATGTAGTGCTCACTTCCCTTTGACACCTTTTGATATTGATCATGACACTTTCGACTATATTATGGACATTATTATAGTTTTTGTTTAGTATGATGTTAGATATTTGATATGGAAATTTAATTATAATGATATTGTTAGAATTGCTTTTTGTTGTGATTCATATATCTAGATGATTTTTGAAATTTAATTATATATATATTATTTTAGATGTTCTGATATGGCCATGAGGCCGAAGGAGATATTTTTGCTTTGCAGGTTAAAATATCACAACAAACATGGGGGATTGGAGACTGACCACATTGGAATTCTAGATGAATTCAACAGGGTAACCATGGCAACTAGTTTTGTTTGTGTGTTGTGTTTGTTAGTTTTAGGGATTCCCATGGGGGGGATCACCTTTAAATGTGACCAAGGGATTTTATGTCTCTTTAATTTGGTCCGTTTTGTTTAAATTTTGCATGTGTTTTCTGTGGTGCACTTACCCTTTGTTATTTATTTAATGTGTTGTTAATATTGTGAGTAATCATATTGTTTAGTTAATTAATTAAAGGGTGTCATAAGAATGTAGTTAATAGAGTTCTTGGCCATGTTTTAAAGTGTTGTAAGAATATGTAAGTGATGTGTAAGTTAACTTTTGAGTGTGAAACACTCCACCTTCTTGGAAATTCGAATTTGTCCTTGGAGGATGATTTTCCAGGCTTGTGGGACAAGTTAAAATTGTCCCATGCCTATTAAATTTACATACCAACCTTGCCAATGGTTGGAGGGTTAAATTTAGACCTTTTTATGCATCTTTACAAGTCAAGTTGAATTTATTAATTTCACTTTTCTTACATAATTTAATTTCATTCCTTATAGGGTGTGGGTTGGATTATAGTGTGTAAGTAAACTGTCATATTATTCATCCACTTATTTATTATGCATTGGAGAATGAAGTTGACTTTGTGTTTGGGGTTGAGGATGTGTGATGTGGCATCCTACATGGATCCACCTCATCCTCTTCTCTTCCCTCTTCTATAAAATTCAAATTTCTTGCCTTGTTTTGGGTTGCTCCAATTTTGGGAGACTTCATTTTGGGTGATTTTTTTTGTTCTTTTGGGAGATCTTTCTTGGAGAAGTTTTTGGAAGATTGTTGCATGCTTGTGTTGGGTTGATTTTTAGATTGCTTGCATTGGAAGGAGCTTGTTATTTTAAACTTGTAACAAACTCCTTCAAGCATAGGTAAGATCTTGGATCTTGGAAATAACTAGTATGTTTGTTATTGTTGTGGGTTGTGGGTAAATGGCCTATGAATGGTGTAGGAGAAAACTATGGGGTTTATTTTGTGGGAGGCACAAGTTTTTTTTAGGGAGGTATAAGGGTGGAGGGAGTTGGGATTTGGGTTCTACCTTACAAGGAAATACCTTGTATTTATTTACTCATTATGGGGTACCATAAGAGGTTGGGGAGGCATAAGGAAATATGAGGAATAAGTGGTACTTGGGTTAGGCACAAGGAATGTCAAGGTTTTGATATACTAATTTTGGTGGTTTGTAACTCTGGTGGTGATACCCATTTCCCCTTTGGGAGGCATCAGAAGCATCCCCCATAGTTATTGCTCCTTTTGCTTGAATGGTGAAGCCTGAGTTTTGTGTGATGTATTTCATGTGGTTGTAAAAATGTGGTTTTGTTTTAGATTGTGTTTTTAATTTGAAATGTGCATGTTGAAATATTGCATTGTGACGTGGAACCCTGTTGTTGCCATGAGTTGAAATACATTTCTTATTACATTGTGGTTAGGGATCGGGGGACAATGAATAAGGATGGCTTATCCTTTCATTGGATGTCTTGGTTGGGTGGAGAGCATTGCCTTTCCCCTGCCTTTGTTGTGATCAAAATTGGAAGAATGAGAAGAATGTATAATGTTGTTCTGGATTTGAGGAAAGATAGTTTGACAGTCCCCTGTGAAATAAAATTTCATTATAACCTTCCCACTTGAAGTGGATGATCTTGTAAATGTTGTAATGGAAAGATGTTGTACTGATTGCAAGTGGAAATTAGAATTGTAAATGGGTTATACTCTGTATTCTATTTAGGAGAATGTGAAAGAATGATACGTGTTTAGTATACTACATTTTGTAATCAAATGGAAAGGAAGTTGTAAGAGTTTATTTGAATTAGTGGAAATGGTTTGTCTTCTCCATATGATGTTATTCTATTGGAAGTTTTTTTTTTGCATAATCTGTGAAATCTCAATTTAAAAAATGGTAAAGTGGAACACGTGAAAAGAAAACATAATATTCTGCCCTGTGTTCAATAAATGTGTGAGAAAAATACAACCTGTTCTCTTTAAAATGTGAAAAAAAATTTGGAAATCAGTATTGCATTTTGTTCTTGATTGCTTTTTTTTAATCAACTAAAATATGTTAGCTTGGAATTAGAATGTATCCTAAATACTTCAAGTATAAAGTGGCAAATAGACACATTAAGATTTGATCCCTGTTATTTGTAATTTAAAAACTGGCAATTAATTAAACCAAAAATGCCCAGTTCGAACCTACAACAATAAAATGAAAAATTAAATGATTGAATTGAAGTATTAGGACATGAATGATTTCAAATAGACTAAAACACTTAAGGAAATATTTTGAAACTTAGCAAAATTGGGCTCAAACTATTTTGCAGTCATTTTCTATAGAGAAACGAAAATGCTCAAATTTGTAGGTGAAATAGACAAATTGAGCCTATAATCCTTCCTTAAATCCATTTAGGAACAATCCTCCATGACTATTTGATGTGTTGAGAGAGGAGGAATATCAAATTGAATAAATCTAACAAGTTAAAATTTACCAGTTCGCATTGTATAGTCCTACAGGCCATTTTCTTAAAATTGACCTCTTAAACTTTATCAAAACCTAAAATTAACAATTTATTTGCTAAAAGGACTGAGATATTTCCAGAAATTCCTTGTTTTCCCAAACTGAGCTCTCTATCAAAATTTATGGCCTTCTAAAGTTTTCTTCACTTGGCGTTAAAATTTTTGGAAAAATTTCATTGGCGGGCCCACGGCCCGAATTTTTCCCTTAGCACTTAGGAATAGAAAAAATTTCTAAATCCCCCCCACCAGACCATATCCAATCAGAGGTTGCCATGTGGCACCATGAGGTGTCAACGAAGGGGCAGATCCCCTGTTTAACATAGCACTTTTGAAAAAAAATTGAAAAAAATTCCAAATTTTCTCTGCCAGCCCGCAACCAATCAGGTGATGCCATGTGGCATCACGAGGCATCGGTAGAGGAGTGGGTTCCTTTTTATCTTTCACGACTTAGAAATTTTTTTGGAAAATTTTCCAAGTTTCCCCTATTGTGCCATAGCCCACAACCAATCAGGGGCTTCCACATGACATCGCGAGGTACCGGCGAAGGCACGGGTCTATGTTACCTCTTAGCCCTTTGGGGCATTAAGTCAAAATTTTCCCCACTACCCCACTTTCCCCACATTATCTTAGGTGATGCCACGTGTCCCCTATGGACTCACGGGAGTGCGGGCACAAAATATACTTTTCACCCCACGTGGGAGAATTTGCAAATGTCTCCCACCCTCCCACCGTTCCCCACTTTTCCCCGCACTGGCTTAGGGAGCGCCATGTGTCCCTTATGGACTTGTGGACCCGTGGGAGCATGGGTGCAACTATGATTTTTTCCCCATGTAGAAATGTTTTTTTTTTCCAAAGGTCTCCCTGCGGCCCGCCAACCCGCCCTTTGGGCAAATTTTCAGCCTAAGGCCCATCGGCCCATAACTTGAAAAATATAAAGAGTTAGGAGGAATTATTTATATCATTGGAAAGGTAAGGAAATTTTCTATCCAATGGGAGTAATTTAGGAAAAATTTGAATCCATTAAGGGTGAGAATCATTTAGTTGAAACTTTAATCCTACTAGAGAGTGTGTATGGTGAGGAATTTCCCTTTGAACCTAATTGAAACTTCTAACCCTAAACTTTGGATCGTATGACCTCTAATAATTATTAATAAAAGAAAAGTATACTCTATTAGATTAGAATTATTTCAAGACTTGTTAGTGATAGTTGTTGTCTTGTAACATGGTTGTAGATTCTTTTAATAAAAAAATTATTCCATAATTTTTGTAACTAATCCTAGGTTTTTCTTGGATCTCAAGTGGGTTGTTTTAATGGGTGTTACACACGGTTGGCTGATCACTTGTATTACTTTGGTAATTCCATGCTCTGGGGATGTCTTCGAATCCTATTTTTGACTCAAATTTCAAATGTTACCTAAAGATACTTCTGTGATCTACCTAAATTTATTTCCAACAACTAGATCGACCCTGACCATGCCTATCGAAATGGATTCTTCCTCATCCTATCTACCTACATCTGAAAATTTACCCATGACTAAAACCATTACATTACTTAAGAACCTACCCACGCCTATATCTTCATTTGTATCTAGATGCATCACTACCTTGGGTTTCATGCCGACGTCAAGTCTTACCCATCCACCTATCAAATTGGATTGAGCCATGTCTTCCCAAACCCACACTAACATTATTCCTCCACCTAAGAGGAATACCCAAAATTATAGGCCATATATTCCAATATCACCTACCACACCTTTATCACCTTCACCCCTTTCGTCCATCTTAGGACCTCACCCATCAACCTTGGCCAAACAATCTCCTACCCAAAGCCAGTAAAAAGTTAAGAAACCTACAGCTTCATCACGAGCCTTCGTTACACCTCATTTACCTACATGGGAAACACCCTCTCCATCACCCATGCACTTCTTACCACTTATACCTCCACCAGTTACTATAACCCCAAATTTTCCTATATGACTTCAACCCACATCATCCACCCAACCTCTACTAACCACTTCCACCACAACTCGGTTGTCCCCATGAGTAACTCATCCTCTTCCCCTATCTGTTTTCCCTTTTGTATCATGTACTCCCACCTCACCTTTATCCAAGAAGGTGCAACCCAAAGATAAGAACCCACTACCCTCTAATAAGGTATTTAAACTAACAAAACCTTCTACCGCTATTTTTTCTACCACACCTTTACCCAAGTAGATGCCATAAAAACCTAAGACAATAGATTCCCAAACCAATGGGCCAACACATTCCCCCTCCTATAAAGCATCTTCCCTCATGACCATCCACACTCAAACCCAAACTCACACTCACTTCCCATTCTGATCCATTGGCATGGTCCTACATCAACATTCTAACAAACCTCTTAGATACTTCTGTCATCACAATACCACCACTTTGACCCTACGATCCTCTCAAACCCAAACCAAAAGGGTTTGATGAAACCAAGACTTTTTCCTATCATCGTGTGTTAGGACATTATGTAGAAAATTATAAGGCTCTAAACATCATTCTTCTCCAACTTTCTCTTGCTGAACAAAATTTTGATGATGATGACCTTCTTGACGAGGAATATGTTTCTCCTTCACCAGTCACCACACATCATCATCCCTCGCTTCTTCAATGCCTACATCTCCACCCCCACAACCTTTTTTTGCACCTCCAAAATTTGAGATCAACATGGTCTATATCAAAGAGTTGGCCTAATCACCACCCAAATTCCACTGTGTCATACTAACTTCACAACACTTTTCCCCCCATTAGGTTTTTTCCCATTATGTCATTACACTAATCATCCTACACCTTCTCCATTTACCACCTTCCCTTAGATTAACATGATCCAAGTTGCCACCCGTGCCGAGAAGGACAAAGGAAAAGTAAAAGCAACTAGCCCATCAACCAATCTTGTGCCCAATATACCATCTACACCCACACCTAAAATCATCATTCGAGGACCCGCTTACCCTATCTCTGATGGGGTCACCCATCGCACAATGATAAAAATATTACATCAATGTCTTAGAAAGATGTCTTTGTACAATCTCGTCCAAACTTCTTAAATTCATAGAAAAGCCCTTATGGAGGTTTTGCAATCCATCGAAGTTTTTCCCAATGACACCACACTAGTAGCCTCTATTATCACCTATCACCATATGGTCATGCTTACCAAATCATCTCCTTCTTCTACCCCAATTCCCACTCCTCAAGTCATCACACTTATTTTATCTTATTAGGAGATTGTACCTCTCTAGTCAAATGATCTTGATCTTGCCCTTTTCATTTCTATTTATATCGATAACATACATGTATGACCCATCATGATTTATGGTTGTGCTAGCATTAACATCATATCCTCCCATGCGTATAATAAAATATGCATCCCTTCCAATTGTATGCATAATAACCTAGTTATGATGTGCTCCTTCAACAACACCATCACCTCCACCCTTGGCACCATTATTCTCCACATTCGTGTGGGTCCTCACACTGTCCTAGAATTATTGTACATATTGGAGGGAGAGTTCCAGTATAACCTATTACTCGGCAGAGCTTGGATTCACATCTTGGTTTGTGTCCCTTCAAATTTACACTAATGTATAAAACTCGAACATAAAGGGCATAACTACACCATCCCCGCTGACCCGTCACCATTCAAAACTTGTAGCATGTTGTACCAACCTAATGATTTTATTGTACCAGTCAAGGTATTTGTCACTACCCCCACTTCTCCTTCACCCATGATCTAATCCACCAATGGAATTGCCACCTCTCCCACACCTAACTCTTATAATCCTATTGTGGCTGCAACATCTATAGCTGACCCATCTACTTCCCAACCAAACGATACCTCTCCTCCCCAATCATCTAGTGAATCATTTATCACCGCTACCCACATATCTACTACTAATCCCTTAGAAGGTGTTTTTCAACACCTCACTCTGGGGGAGTACCCCATATGCAACATTAACACATTCCTCACTCCATAAGAGTATGGAAACCTGTGCCAGCATCCTCGTTATGAATATTGCATAAGAGAGGTTTTACCTTAAGGTCCTCCCCACCTTCTCACCAACCTAACATATGGGTAACTTGATACTGGAACTTATTCACCCAAACTGCCATCCCAAACATGACCATTTCCATCTAACCTCCAATCTCTCACTAACCACCACTTTTCCCACACTTTCTTTCACCACTGCACATGGAAAGGATTTGGCTTCAGTTTTTATTTACACAATTGTCATATCATCATTCCATGTACCAACCGTAAACATAAATATCGTAGTGGCATTCTCTTTTCCTCACCTTCTTCCAAGAAGGCTCGCATCAACCTTATTGAGGATGAAAAACCTTCTCCACCCCATTCACCAATGTCACCACCTTCACGCATGGAGTCCATAGATCTGTAATCTATTCCTCCTAACTCTTTTTTTTGTGAACATGATTTCCCTGGTACCTATGACTTATCAACATGATGGAGAGGCTCCCTCTTCTTTTCCATTTTTCTATCCTAATATGATTGATTAGGATACACCTTCTATTAACAACATTCAATGTTAGGATGATGAGTTTATCCTCACCTACCTTTGTGTGAAATATTTTTATATTCACTGATTATTACCTTATGAGAGGTAAACCATGTTGAATGAATTGACCATTGAAATCAACATTAACACTCAGGATGACTTGCACATTCTAAAGATAGGCCAATATTTAGATGCTACTAAACAAAAATCTTTTACTGCTTTCCTCCGAGACCATAACAGTGCTTTTGCTTGGTACTATGATGATATGCCTGGTATTGACCCAAACATTTTGGTCCATAATATCGTAATCATTCCTGATGCCAAACCTATAAAGCAGAAGTTGTGGAAAATGCATCCTTGTATTGCTCTTCTTGTCAAAGAAGAACTCTAGCACCTTATCTTGGTTTCCTTCATCATACCCATTGAATATCCCCAATGGATTTCTAAAATTGTTCCTGTCACAAAAGTCATAGGGGACTTTGCATTTTCATCAACTTCCATGACCTCAACTTAGCTTTCCCTAAAGATGATTTTCCTTTATCATGAATTGACCAGTTGGTTGATCTCACCACTAGCCATGAGATGATATCACTCATGGAAGGTATTTTGGGTTATAATCAAATATTACTCACTCCATAAGATAAAAAAAAATTCATTCATCACTCCTTAAGGGACCTTCTACTATCGAGTCATGCCTTTTGGCCTTAAAAAATCTAGTGCTACATATCAGCGAGTCATGACTTATATATTCCATTACATCATGCATCACATATTGGAAGATTACGTAGATGAACTTCTTCCCAAATCCAAACATCGGTCCAAACACCTGACATTCCTTAAGGTCATCTTTGAATGCTTCAAGTATTGTGTTCACCTTCAACCTAAGAAGTGTGCCTTCGTGGTGCTTTTAGGAAAACTCCTTAGTTTCATTATTTCATTGCAGGGCATAAAAGTCGATCTTGCTAAAGTAAACACTATTCTTGAAATTCCTCTACTTACTAATCTCTGTCAACTTTGGATTTTGTAAGTTAACTTGAAATCCATCCATTGGTTCTTTTCACAACTTTCTGACCATTGTCAACCATTTCATCATCTCCTCAAAAAGGATGTATCATTCAAATGGGATGATGAATGCCATAAAGCCTTTGATTCCTTAAAATAATATCTTCTTCAACCACCGGTGCTCATTCCTCCTAAGGATGACCAGTCCTTTGACCTATACATTTCTGCTATTGACCATTCCTTTGGTGCCATGCTTGATCATTGCGACAAGCAACACAAGGAGAAAGAGGTTTATTACATAAGCCATACACTTCTAGACTATGAAACTAGGTACATCCATACTGAAAAACTTTTCTTAGCCTTTGTTTTTGTCACTACTAAACTTCGTCACTACCTAATCAAACAAAAAACATTTGTTGTCACTAACACTAATCCCCTACATTACATGTATGCTAAACCCTTCTAGCATCAGCATGTTGCACATTGGCTCATGCTTCTTGTAGACCTTAACATTGAATTCATCCACCAAAAATCTATTAAGGGCCAAGACATCCCTGACCAACTAACAGACGCACCTTTTTCTGGAGATCAACCCTCTAACTTCAATTTCCCATACAAATCTATTGCTACCGTCTCTTTGGATGATACCACTTACGAGATGACCTTATTCTTTGATGGTTCCAAATTTCAGCGTGGAGGTGGTGCAAGTTTTATCCTCATTCCTCTTTATGGTTAACCTATGCCTTTATCTTTCATACTAGATTTTGATTTCACTAACAACATCACTGAATATGAAGAACTCATATTACGCCTTAAAACCATCATTTCCCTAGATGTTAAATCAATTAATATCTTTGGTGATTCCCAACTGGTTGTAAACCAATTCAATGGTGTATACCAATGTCATAACGAAATACTCCAAAAGTAAAAATGTCACATTGACATACTTTTGAATACCTAAATGACCGTTACAAACTTTAAACCACCCCATGTTATACCAATAAATTTTCAGATACCATGTCCTTCCTAGCTTCTCAGATAGTCGCTTCACCTTTCAAATCCAAAATATTTGTCACAATATAAAGGTTGCAATCACCCTATTATTTATCTCATGAGGTTAACTTCATTAGAAGTGTTACACCTGACCCACATGACCTTTTGTATAAGTAGTTTGCATACTACCTTTCTCTTTCCATTTTACCTCCCGATCTCACTCGTAATGGACAATGTTCCTTTCTTAAAGGTGTCTCTTAATATGTCATCATGGGTGGTCTCCTTTATAAGTGCAGCTTCAATGGTATCCTCTTACGATGCCTTACAAGTTATGAAATTCCTTACACCATCAAGGAAGTTCACGATAAAATTTGTGGAGGACACTTTAGTGGCTTAGCTATCACTAAACACATTCTTTTCCTAGGCTATTATTGGCCACCCCTAAACCATGATTGTTGTGACTATGTCAAATGTTGTGTGAAATTCCAGCAACATGCTAATCTTCATCACACACCTATTCATGTCTTACAAGTCACACGAGACCTTTGGCCTTTCTCTCAATTGGGTTTGGATCTTGTTGGAGAGATCAATATTCATTCTTCACAACACCATGAATGGATTATAACCACTATTGAATACTACACTAAATGGGTAGAATCCATTCCCCTCATTTCTACAAAATCTGATAAAGTATGTGAATTCATCAACCATCACATAATTTTTCACTTTGGTGTCCCTCATCATCTCATCACTGATAAAAAAAAGAAATTCAAAAATAAAACCCTACAAAGCTTTGTGAAATTGTTGGCATTCAAATCAGTTTCTTATCACCCTATTACCCATAAAAAAATGGCCAAGTGGAATCAACCAATAAAATCTTGAATAATTTTTTTACGAAAGTAGTTGACGATACTGGGAAGGATTGGCATATGCACATTCCTTTCACCTTGTGGGCTTATAGCACTAGTATTCACACTTTGAATGTAGCCACACCTTTCTCTCTAGTCCATGGTACTGAGGTTGTCTTGCCTCATGAAGTCTAGATTCATCTCTCCTCATCTCACTCCAAGAAATTCTCAATGATGATGTTTTTCATCAGGACCGTTTGGCACAACTTGAGTTATTAGATGAGTGTCGTCTCAATGCTCTTAATCATCTCCAAATCTACCTAAAATGTAGCAAATGTGCCTATGAAAAACATGTCCACAAAAGAACCTTCCAGGTCGGTAACCTCATCCTGAAGGAAAATCAATATGTAAATAAAGAAGAGAAAAGTAAACAGGGAAAATTTTCTCCTAATTGGATTCAAGCCTATATCATTACTCATGCCTATGGATCAGATGCTTATCATTTTTCTTCACTTGAAGGTAAACCCAAACCTAAGCACCTCAATGCCTTGCATCTTATACCATTTTATTGTTGAAATCAAGTCCTATATTTACTTCTGTCTATTGACCACTCGTCCCTTGAGTGCAATTCACCTTCCATATTACCTGTTTTAAGGATCAACAACTAAATAAGAATCATATGATTACCTGTCACCTTTCAGCCTTATCTTTAATATGAGTATTACGGCTCTACTCATGGCATGATTCTCATGGATTTTTTTTGTTATTTTCAAAGATGGAACCCCATGGTCGTTCATCATTTGAAACCATCCCTTTCATAAGTTAGCCTCTATGTGCTATGGTTTTGTCTTCTAAACAAGAACCTAATTTTCTTCCATAGTCTTTTCCATGACTTAAACATCCAAAAGAAAAATGGGATTCAACTCCTTGAGTCAAAATTCTAGCAAAAAGATGACTCCCTCAAAAGGGACATCTTTTCTCTCTATCTCACCACTATAAATAGACTTCTCCCTCGAATGATAGCTATATAAATTCATTGAAAAAATACAATAACATATTCAGAAGCTTCCCACATTGATCAGATTCATGAAGACCTCAAGGAGATAATAAACTCATCCCATATAGACTTCACACATTGATCAGTCTATCAAAAACAAAAAAAAATGAATAAAATGATAACTTTTGTCATGGACTTGCCTATTTTTTATCATGGGTTTCTTTCTAGGTAAGTATGTTGTCATACACTAAGTTACACTAAACCACCCATTTTCACCTCATTACCTTTTCACCCTAATTTCCTATCTGCTCAAGGTACTTGTTGTAATAGCGACATTTCGTGATCATGTGACTTTCTTCACCCTGATAATAGTCCATTATGCAATGCCTTTAGGGTCTTATGTTCATAAGCCCATCTTTGGTATGTTAGACTCATTAGGTTTATTATCAATTAAGTGGTTCTTTTACCACCTCTTACCATTCACCTTCTTCATTACTTATTGATTACCCTATACAAGACTAGATAATCAAAAATGACATTTTAAAATATTCCCTCTATCACCTAGGAGTCCATCATGCTTAAAATGACCTAAATCCATCATGCTTATACCGAATTGACTCCACCATGCCTAAACTGACATGAATCCACCATGCCTAAACTGACATAGCTCCATCATGCCTAAACTGACCTGACTCCACCATCCCTAAACTGACCTGACTCCATCATGCTTATACCTGACTTGACCGTGCCTAAACTAACTTGACCCCATCATGCCTAAACAAACCTAACACCATCATTCCTAAACCAACATGACTCTGCCATGCCTAATCCACCTAGTTTCCACCCATATACATATAACAATGGAAATTTTACAACACATGTACATCATCCATCCAATAAACATCATCAACTATATAAGTAGGATAGTATTTGTATCAATACATATATATACAGATACAAATAAATACCAGTATCTTAATAAATGTCATATACAACCTCACCATCTTCAGTACGTAGCCTGATATATGATCAACAATCTCAAAAACTCTCATGTATAGCCTCACTATCATTAGCATGTAGGTCAGTATATATCAAAAAATAATAATCAAAATGATGACATCAATCGTCAGCCCATCTGATGTCCGTGTAAGTCTCATCTTTCTCCTCTCCTCCATCCTGGGGCCCTACCATCATCTCTTCACCCTCTATGGGTTTATCCCTCACCACCGCCTAGCCTATAGTTGGGTTAGGCCACTGTGAACTAGTGGCCTCCCCATGACACTGTCTCTGGGCTCAAAATCCCCTTGTACTCTCTGCACTATGTGTGTGAGATCTCATCCTCTCACTCTAGGCCTGTTATACCTTGTACTCTGCATAGGAAGGGACATCTATCCTGACAGCTATCAAATGATCCTAGTAGTATCTAGCCTCATTAAGGGAATCCCTCAATCTAGCCATCGACATTGTCTGTGGAGGTATCATAGGTCTCACAGTAACCTGTGAGCTCTATCCTGCTACTTGTGGTCTCAACCTCAGTACCTATGACCCATGCCCTCCTCCCTATACCGTATGACCCTGTCTCGCTGCTTCCTATAAAATGGGACCCTATCCCTGGGCTTGTGAGGGTGCCTGTGCTGTGACCTAGGCCTGTATGGCCATAATCTAAGCCTATGTAGTGTCCAACTGGCCCTACAAACCTACTACATGTGCCTGTAAGGTGGCTACCTATCCCCCATCTCCATCTCCACCCTATACAGATGCATGTCCCTATGTAACCTGGGCCTGAAGGGATACTATCTATTCCTGTAATGTGGTAACTTATGCCTTACAGTTTGTTAGCCACCCCTGCACTACTCCCAGTTGAGTCAAAAGGGTAGCCACTTACCCCTGTAATGTGGCCCTCTAAACCATAATTATGGCTAGGTCAGGCTTCCCTGGCCTCAGTGGTGCTTCTCGTAGTTGTGTTGCCCACTAATGCTTATATTTTTCTATAACTCCAGTGTCATCAATCTGCCAATCCACCACCTACTCCTCCTACCCTATCGACATTGTCAGCTATGGTAGAGACAGGTCTCTCCACGTCATCTCTTCTGTAATGAGGGAATGGTGGAGGCACATCCTAAGGCGGCCCAAACTATCATTTGGCCTTATCCACGGTTATCATTGTGTGCTCTCTAGAATGGAATCCCTCCATCCATATGAGAAAATATAGCTCATCTAACTCTACTACCATCTTCTTATATGAGTGGAAGCCAACAAATGACCTCCAAATGAGGTCCACTCTGGAAAACCCCTCTAGTATTTGTCTGTAGTATGCTACATCATGTGTAGCTCTGACATCCCCGTGCTCTCCAATAATAGGCACCCAATACATGTAGCTAACTAAAAGCTAGCCCACCTTGAATGCATCAGGTCATGGCATACCAACTGGATGCACAAATATTATGTGCTCATATGCTCAGTAGTGAAGAAGAAAGGTACAACACAAACTAAACATTTGTAGCCTCCCATAGGCCCATAGCTCTCTGTATAGCTACACCAAGAATGTTGGTGCCCAAGAAAAATGGGTCCTATCCTCCATCATTTCATGGATAACCCCCATTAGCACCCGTGGGAATCTCCCACTCTCTGTAGCTAGCAGTGTAAAACAACACATTACCTCCATAATCAAGACAACCAACCGCATCTCCTGAGGATGGGCCATGTACATGTTTCCATAGCTCAGGCTCAGTCTATGGAACCTCATCTCTGCCAACCCCTCTTTGAACACAGCCAACATCAACTCCTCTGATTCCTATGAGGAAATAAAATAAACCTTCTCTCCCACTATAGGTAGCTGTAAGATCCTGTATACGTCCTCTATGGTGATTGTGATCTCACCCGTCAGAAAACAAAATGTGTTTGTCATTGAATCCCATCTATCAATGAGTGCAACCATCAAGATCAACTCCTAAATAATATGCATGTAGCATTGGACCCAAATCAGGATGACATCCATCAAGTGCATCCACTCCTCTATGGCCACGCTTGACCATACCACTAACAACAAAGGAGATACTTTGTCTTTCATCTGTAGCTGGTCCCTAGCGTGCATCCAACGAACCACAACATTATTAAACCTTGATCATAGCCAACATAACTTTTAACTAACTAGCCTATTCCCAAGACCCCAACCCTAAAGACCACCCTATAACCACACCCTAACCCTAAAGACTACCCCATTTCCCCCATCACAATTTTTTATCCCTCAACTTGTACATATTTGAACATATTACCCTACCCATTCTCACTAAACCTACCTCTATATGGCCTTTCCTATCTTTCCCTCCCACCCTATCTCATTTGCTGACCTATTTTCCCCTCGAGCCAACTGACATTAGTCACTTTCGACTGGCGTCTATCCATCATAACTAACATCAGTCACCTAATACTTGACTGATGCTAGGCAAGGCCAACTGAAATTGGCCACCCCCTAACCATCGTTAGTCACTTTCATGGCATCAAAATCTGCAAACCCCTCCCCTTTGTTCAAAAAATGCACAACTAAATAAATACCTACTCTAACCCACCCAAACCTATCCTAGCTTCATTCCCAATCCTATTTAACCTACATTAAACCTTCCCACCCCTCATTTACTTCATTTTTTACCCAAAAATTTACAAAATTAAAATTACACCCAAATTTTCAACAAAACCAATTTCAACAACAAATGATGGATCAGGATAGAATCTTACCTCATCTCGGTGCTGTTGGCATGGCGGTACATCTAGCTACCACACTAGTAACCCACTCGATCCCTCTCCTACCTCTGTCATCAACAAATCAACTATCCACCTTCCCAATAAGTCAAATTAGTCAACCCAATCTCATGGACCCACCTACTGAATTCCAATCACTTGCTACAAGGCTCACCAACTCATCTCTCCATCTCATTCTATCGCTTTCCAAATTTCCACCTCTCTTGTATCATTTTCTACAATCATCAAATGAAAAATGATTCCATAGAAAGAATTTTCCTTTTTTAACCCCAATTCTATATGACTAACATCGATCATTTTGTGCCCTAGCCAATTGACGTTAGTTACCATATAACCGACATTAGTCAACCCTTATAGTTTTTTGTTAAGGCTAGGCTTCTTTTTCCTACAACCATTATTTCTCAAACACCTTTATCATTACAGACACCTATTGAACCATACCTATAGGTCTAAACTACCCCTAAATTTCCTTATTTGCATATTGGAATTTGTTATTTTACTTATACCTTGGCCTTACCCATGCCATGACCTATTTGCCTTAACCTGACCTACTTGGTATGACCATTGATTTTATGTACTCGTTATACCTTGCAATGTTATTACATATGTTGTTTTATCCTAACAACTATACCTTACCTATTGAATTTCCATTTATCCTGACAAAACCTTTGGTGTACCAAAACATACCTAAACATTCCTGCACCTGACCTATGTTGTTTTTCTGGACCATATCCTATACCTTGGATACCTGAATCACTTCACCCTTTTTTGGATAAACCCATCAACCTTGGATGATGTAGATTTTACAAGCTCTTCATCCTGGTACCGTGTTGTAATCTATACATGTGCATGCGTTTGATTATCATTATCCAATACCTGATTTTGATCCTAAACTATTACCTATTACCCGAGTTGACCACTACCCTTCCTCACCTACCTTCACCTCTAACACCTACCCATTTATCAACCCACTCATCGTTTCCATATAACATCTCATCAGTTCCTAGTTTGAGGGGGATCACCTTCACCCACACATTGGGCAATCACTTCCTATTTTTTGTAAACATCTCTTACTAATATAATCTACATGTGTGCATGTATTTTTTCTTAAGAGAAGTTAGATGAATAAGAACTACCACCTAAATAGTTCTATAACAAAGCTAAGTCAAAATCTAGGCACCATCAAGATGAGACCTAAACAAGATTAACACTAAGCATGATGCATTAACTTTTAACCAAGATCAAATTAACATGCTAAAGTATTCAAACCTCTACTTCTCTAGATTACCAACAAAAACAAATGGACCTATGTAGACTCCATGGCAATCAAATTGATTATTTTGATCCTCAAGAACCTAGGAATGGGACCTCATCAAAGCTTGGCTACAAGACCCTTTGACTATCCCCATATGACCCAAGCACTTGGCTATAAAATGCGAGAAATGAGGCTTAGCTCTTCAAATGGTGAATTTCTCAAGAATAAAAAAGGAAAGCTTATAGTCTATTTGTTATGTGCTTTTCTTTTTCCTTCTCAAGGAATTTAGGTGTAAGTGTAAAGGTAGGAGGAGGGCTCTTTATATATCCCAATGGATAATGGATTCACTACATCCCTTTTCATGTGGGCTAATAGATATGTTGAGTTAGTTGTGGATAAGGGGGGTTTAGATAGGGTTGAGTTAACTTTAGGAGAGTTTACCTTTTCCTTTAATGACTCATGTGGATAAAGGGGGTTTATTAATTCATCAAGATGATTAATTAATAGATGTGCAAACTTATAGAAGATTTTAGAGGAATATTAGCATGATTTAGACTATAAAAGGGGATTAAATCAATTAAATATTGATTTATTGGTTTAATGAAAAGGGAAGCTAATTATTTAATTATAATTAATTAGTCTAGATAGAAGGGAGGATTTATTAATGGAAGGTCATTAATTAGGGTATTTTTTTGGATATGTGACTTAATTAATTAACATAGTGTAATTAATTAATAATGATAGGAGAGAAGATGAGTGCCTTTGACGATATGTTGTCAATTTACAGGAAAGGAGATAATTAGTGCAATTTAAGTATTTAAATTTCTCAGGCGTAATTATAGCTGTCTACATTTTCCCCTCTTTAAGGTGGCGTAAGTGATGCCACTTCAAATATAGTAGACGAATGAAATTTTGAAGGGGTAGAAGAAAAATTAGTAGAAGTGAGAGATTCCCCCTTGAGAGTCGATGGGGTGATGAAGGAAGACAATCGACGATCAAAAAAGGTGAGAAATAGATAGAAGAATGGGGGTGATAGGAAAGTGATTGAGAAGGAATTAGCCTCTAGCCTTTGTAGTGGAACAACTTCAGTGTCATCATATTGCCAAAAGATCTATGTCATCGGTCCTTATTAAATTTAGAATGAAAAAAAGTTTAGTATGACATGAAAATCCATATACGAACAAATGTTCATTGCTAAAAACACCAACTCCATAAAACATATAAATTGCAATGCAATATGAGAAAGTAAACAAGCTAAACTAACAGAGAAACATAATATAATGTTTTTATTATCAAACTTTAGTTCTGACTTGTGTGAATTAGTGACAAGGGTTGATGATGGTGCCCCAAGAAAGTATACATGTGAGGGGAATAAAAGAGGACACTTAGGTCTAATGAAAAAGCAATGTGCACTACGAAATAGTACCAGTGAACTCGTTGTGCCCCAGAGTACATATGAAGTAAGTAGCCTAGCTTTTTTTGATGGAGGTAGATCAAGATGATCCACAATTCGCACATGAATAAGTGAGAACCAAAGAGAGATGTTTTGTAGGATTATTTTCAATTTTTAGAAGTTTTTTAAAACATATTTCAATTTTTTTGATGATTTTTTTAACATATTTGAATGCTTTATATTTTTGAATTTTTTTCTAAAACTATGTACATAAAGATGAGGAAGCGTGGATGCCCCCAGTGATATATGGGATGTACAAGGGCATAAGGCCACGTGCGTATGAGAAAGGTGAAGATGAAAAAATTCCCCAGTGATTAGGTGGGAGTATTAAAAGGAAAACTCTTCACGTGCAAATGTGGGACCCAAGGACATTATGGATAGGTTCAACATGATGATGAATGTAAACCAATGAAGTGTTGGGAAGAATTCCCCCAACATAAGTTTGCCTATAAGCACATGATAGAAAGGAAGGAGTAGATTATTTTTGTGAAAGGAGACAAGGGTGTTTGAAAACATGGCAAAAAATCAATCTTATACACATGGATATTTTGAACAAAGTAGAAGAACAATGTGAATGATATGAATGTATTCTAGAAGCCTCACGATGAAGAAGTTATTAGCCAAATGCACAAATCGTGAGATGAGATAAGGACTAAAGTAAGAGTTTAAACAAGGTCCAAAAAAGACACTTGGTAACATACTAATCATGCCTACTCATAGAGATCCAATGTGTACACATGGAATTTAATTACCTCCTAAAGGGAATATTTAATAGACAAGCAAGTGAGGACACCCTAGCCAATGTGTAGGAATGATATAGTTTGATAGGATATTTTATGAATGGATGGTGGAAGGATAGTCAGACATTGCCCCGCTTCCAGCCAGGTGTCCATATCCCTGATGGAGATGCATTTGATTCTAATCACAACATTTCTCTAATGCCATTCAAGTGTCTATAGCACTGATAGAGATTATTGGAAATACCCCAAGAGAGAGTAATATGTAAATTTTCTTTTTCTTTTTAGCTTTTAGCTTTTGATTTTTGATTGATTTTGATTCTTTTTCTTTCTGAAAACTTATTTCAGATCTCTTGTTTGACAAGGGGTTAAGAACCACGTATGGCTTAATGGAAGGATGTGGAAGTGATTACAATGATGACATTGGCTAGTGTCAAAAAATATGTATAAAATTTCTTTGCAACAATTTTATTAGATGTTTGAATGTGATAGGATCTCCATGAGGTCAGTCGTTCTGTAATCTACTAAGGTGATAAAAGACTAGGGTCAAACATATACCATAGAGATAAATGTCACAGAATGCATGCATATAGGCTAACAAAAATATCACCGAAGGGATGAAAATGGTAGGAAGACTTGCAAAGGAATGATAAGAAAGGGAAGAGAGAAACATCCGTGTGTACGCAATACCTGATTGCAATGTTTGATCTTTGTACATTTGATTTTTGTTGTGTTTTCGCATCTTTTTGTATTTTTGCATTGTTTCAATTTTTATATTTTTGATATTTTTAAAAGGTTGGGACTAACAAATTCACTCTATGTGGTAAGATCCAACAACAATGTTTGTGACTTCCTTGATAAGGGAGACTAGGCGTGTTTGTTTATCGAGAGTGATATTATCCCCGATCTTGATGATAGAGGTGAGTTCACACTTAACAAATGACTTTGATTTGTTTTGAAACATGGGTTTCATATGTGGGAGTTTGAGTTACCTATCCATTGGTTTTTGCACTTTAAGCCATACTTGATGGGTACATTGGTGTGCATTTTGGAATCATGTTTGATTTTGGATTTTACGATCATTGGAAGTGTTGGGAGCTTTGGAGATATTTGGAGTTTTGATCTTAGCTTGATAATGAACCTGTTTGGGTTTCTTATAAGTTGATGTGTGACTTGTCTGATCCTGAGAAGGAGAAGAAATCAAATGTGGACATTCAGAACTAATGTGAGAAATGATCGTAGGCTTGCCACACCCACTGATAGATGAAATATATGATGGATGAAAAGGATACGGTCCAAGAATTGAAGAGGAAGAGCTTCTAGGAGGTGAGCCATAGATAGAAGATGAAGGGCTTCTAGGATGTGGCCCAATAATAGAAGAAGAAGGGCTACTAGGATATGATCCATAGATGTAAGATGATGGGCTACTAGGATGTGGCCCAAGAATAGAAGATGATGGACTACCCAAGGGTGATCCATACTTAGAAGACAAGGGGCTAGTTGGGCATGCCCCAAGAATAGAAGATAGTGGAATATTTGAAAATGTCCCACAAAAAGTAGAGGAAGGGATACTAGAAGGTGACCCACACCTATATGAAGATGACAGGATACTTAGCATTGACCCCATAAGAGATTTTGATTGAGGAATTATGATAGACAAATAGTTATTGGTTGATGAGAAGATAGGACATGGATCATTGCAAGACCAAGGAATTTCATCACATAATGAAGAATATGAAGATGGAAGAATACGAGGAGGATCAAGTTGCATGATCTGAGGCTCTTCCTCCATTTTATGATGAAATGAATCAACCTTTTCCTCATAATACGCAGATGCATCAAAGTCTAAAGAGAATCCTTTCTCGTAATCTTCTAAAGGAATATCTTCATACGCCCCTATGCCTTGATTGTTTCTTCATTTTGAAATAGATCAATTGGCATGAGTTATTGATTGATCACTAGGGATTGATTAGAAGAAATAGGTTCACTTGGTGTGAAATAATTAGAATATGTTTAAGGATTATTGATAGAAGAAAATGATGTGGGGGATGAAGAATATGTGTAGCTAGATGTCTCAAGAGTAGAAGAAGGTGGTGTGGATGTAGCTATATGATGGTATATCATCTATAAACTAGTAGGATTAAGTCTAAAGTCTGTACATTGTGATGCATGGGTCGATTTAAACATTTGACTTGAAGGAATTTGAGTCACATGAATCTTCAAAGAAGGAATACTTATTGGGGGAGATTAATGAAGAAGGTCCTGTGAAGAAGGGGAGGACCGTGATTCAAGAATTACATCGGATGAATAATAAAAAGGGTCCTGTAAAGAAAGAGAGGACCGTGATTCAAGAATTGTATTAGATGCTTGATTGGAGGGTATTGGAGTCACATGTATCTTTAAAGGAAGAAGACATCGTTGAGGTGACTGATAAAAAGGGATCCTATGAAGAAATGGAGGACCGTGACGTAGGAGTCATATTAAATGTATGAGGAAGAGGTTCCTATAAAGATAGGGAGGACCATGACATAGGAGTCACATTAGATGACTTAGGAATTGAATTAGATGAATCCAAATAGTAGTTTGGATCCAAATAATAGTTTAGATTTGAATATTAGTTTGAATCTGAATCATTAGAAGATTCATAGGAAATATTTGGATTGGAATCCTCAGAAGAAGAGGAAATGTTTGGATTAGAATTAGAAGAAGAGTGGGGGGAATTAGAATAATAATTTGGATCAGAATCATGCAAATCATACCACCAACTATGAGATGAAGGTGGGGAATGAGTTACCCATATGGGTTCTCTAGCATGAAAAACCAAATGAGGTTTAGTTGTAACAGGAATATTATTATTTGAATTACTAAACCTAGGTTCCGTATTTTTGTATGTATGGGGAACTGCTTGATAGTAAGTCATTGTTGGCATTGTTTAAGCACAAATGTCTAGATATAGATGGTGTGATGGAACTCCTTCAAAGGGAAGGAAGTGAAATGTTGATTCAGGGAAACACAATGAAAACCAACTAGACATTTCATAAGTATGGAGATGCATGCATGATTTTCTGAAGAATCTCTAAGGAAAAAATACATCGTTATGACGCAATCTCAATGAGATAAAAAATGATTGTCCTAGAAAATAAGTTTTCTGGGTGAATAATCATAAGGAACAATAATGCAAGTGTGGAACACAAATCCAATCAACAAGGAAATACACCATATGAAAATGTGTGTGCAAATTGATAGTTCGATGCAAAGGTGATCAACACAATGTTAATATTTACGTCAAGCTCAAAATGAACAAGGTGTAAATATTAACAAAGGGTAGATGTGACTCCCAATCAAAGGGTACCATGACAAGCTCAACAAGAAACAAGGCCCAAATGTTAAAAGGTGAGGTTTACAAATGTAAGCCACATAACTACACCAATTGGACATGTCTATCAAGCTTTGTGGAGAAGTGAGATATTAGTGTCAGAGTGGTATCAAAACAACACAAAAAATGTAAGTGAAACCTTTCAATATTTGGGATGATGTTTGAAATAAAACTAAGTCAAAGTATAATAAGGATGTGTTAAAACATGGGTAGCGTAATGCCACAATGTGGACCCTTAGATCATGTTTACGAGAAACGTGACATAAGTATCTTAATTATGTCAAGACAATGCAAACAAGGTAACATGCCAAAGGGAGATAAAATGATTAATCAATCCTAACTATGATGATGATCCTAACTTGGGTATCAAGATCACAAAGGCTACCAATGATATAAATACATCTCCACACACTTTATATGTTTAACTAACCAAGCCGTAAACATGGATGGGCATAAATGGACAAAAAAGTGGTGAAACAATCAATTGATCACACAAAGGTAGTCACTCATCTTCTAATAAAAAAAGTGTCAAAATAAAGTGAAGGAAGTAGATCAAATGGGGGTAAAAAATATTGGCCTCACTTCGGCAGAGTTTTTCCTTACATTAGGGTAAGTGAAAAACTAAGTGAAAGTAATGCATCACATGTTTCGTGGTGAATAATCGCTCACAACATCAATACTATTTTGAACTGGTCAAAGTGGGTCCTGGCCAAATTATATCTTCCTAGGTGGTTCTCTCTTCCTAGGTGTTATAAAATCATCTAAGAGTGGGCACGATCTACCCAAAAAGTCATAATGACTAATTTGGGAGTATCCTTGATTTTCCTCCTTCAAGTATAGTGGGCACTAATTGCATCCATCATGTACTCTTCCCAGGGTCGTGATACAGACAACTTTATAACGTTAACTCACAAGGAAAAACTATTCAAGTAGGTAGTGCAGAGCACTTCCCGTTCGTCCACAAGGTTTTATCTTGCGTGGAATACTTTGGGGTTCCTGGTACCACCCCCATTATTGTAGCTTAAGAAATTATGCCAAAGGGGTTATGTTCTAGTTGAGTGAAGAGGAGTGAAGAGGGACGTACCCTTTTCTGAAACCTGCAATACAGTGTTTTGAATATGGTGTGTTTTTTATCTTTTTAATTTAAATGTGGTTTTAAGTGGCACGCCATTTGGCAACCTATAAGAAAAATGTGTATTAGAGGGTTTTGTGTTTTGTTTTTTTTATGTCTCCTTTCTTTGACAAGTGATTTTGGTCCTACATACCAAGGTTAGTAATTTTCCAAAACATCATATAAAGGAGATAAGATGTTGTTTTTGATTTCCCAAATCGTCTTAAGACGCAAGGATAAAGCATATGCAACAAGGTATCTCACTCAAATTTTTAATAAATGGAAAATTCCTAAGTAAAATGTGAAAATAAGTTCCTTTTAACCAACTTCAAAAGCTAATCAAACCATTTTGTAAGTATGAAGAAAGTGGTGAAATGTTTCTAATTCCTAAGATCACCTAGAAAGGTGCGAGGGAAGAGCATACGCATTTCAAACCTTCAAAAATAAAGATGCAAATGTTTTTTATTAAGTTAGTATAAAAAAATTAATGCAAAGGAAAACTGTAAACCATTGTTAGACCCCTGCAAGAGTTAGAAAACCAAGAAAATCAAAAAAAGCTAGAAATCCAATTTTTGCATTTTTTTAACAATTTTTAGTAATTTGCATTTTTAGAGGTCTGTGAGGCATTTTGGGAGTTTTGTGATAGAAATAAGTATACCAAATATATCTTACTTTTTGAAGTTCCCTTGCAAAGTAAACTTCATTATATTTCTAACGCCTATTCAAAATCTGAAAATGGGTTAATGAGTCAAAAGTTATGATCAAAACAAGGAGCACGAAAAATATTGTAACCAAAAATGGATTAAACAGTTATACTTGCGCCCCATTTTATGAGTGTGTGCCCCCCTACAAAGAAATTTTCACCTGGGTTTAGGAATGTGTGCTCGGGTTAGGTTAGATGTGCCCCTCTATGTTTTTCAGACTTATAGTGCACCTATACCACTAGAAAGGCATCTGCACCAGGATCAAGGTGTGTGCGCCACAGCAAATAAAATGTAGCACTAGATTCTAATAGAGTGACTGCACCACCAGAAAGGTGTATGCACCATAGTAGATAAAAATCATTATCAAATGCTGATAGATCACCTGCGCCACCAGATAAGTTCCTGCGCCAGGGTTAGGGCATGTGTGCCAAAGCAGTATCAAGTTCTGAGAGAGCGCATGTTCCATAAGAGATATGCCTATGCCTGGGTTAGTGTGTATGCACTGGCTTGACTGGTTTTCCCCTGTCATGAAGCTACAATAAAAAATAGTGTCTATGCTCAGGTTAGTGAACCTACACCCTGATCAGGGTATGTGCACCGGGTTAGTGCATGTGCGCTAGGGTTGGAAAACAAATATTCAAGCTTTGACAGTGCGCTTGCACCACCCAAGAGGTGCCTGCACTAGAATAAGTGTGCCTGCATGCCTGTTAGTGTGCTTGTGCCACTCCTGCAACCAAAGTATGAAAAAAAACACAAGAAATCTCACAATACTTCAAATTTTAGCAAGTTAGCTTGAAATTGGCAATAACCCATTAAAATGATAGCTATAAATGGAAACCTACACATATAATACTAGCAAAAATACCAAGAATTTGAACATTATTTACTATATGTGCATACGAAAGGTTAGCCAAAAACAATAAAATTCAAGCTAAAAATGGTAAGGGAGTAAGGATCTGGTCCTATCGGGCATGCCATATGTGTGCATGTATTATTTCTTAAGCTAAGTTAAATGAATAAGAACTATTACCTAAATAGTTCTATAACAAAGCTAAGTCAAAATCTAGGCATCATCAAGTTGAGATCTAAACAAGATTAACACTAATTATGATGCATTAACTTTGAACCAAGATCAAATTACTATGCTAAAGTATTCAAACCTTTACTTCTCTAGATTACCAACAAAAGCAAATGGACCTATGTAGACTCCATGGCAATCAAATTTATTGTTTTGATACTCAAGAACCTAGGAATGGGAGCTCATCAAAGCTTAGCTATAAGACCCTTTGACTATCCCCATATGACCTAAACACTTGGCTAGAAAATACAAGAAAGGATACTTAGCTCTTCAAATGGCGAATTTCTCAAGAATAACAAAGGAAATCTTATAGTCTATTTGTTACGTGCTTTGATTTTTCCTTCTCAAGGAATTTAGGTGTAAGTGTAGAGGTAGGAGGATGGCTCTTTATATAGCCCAATGGGTAGACGAATCACTACATCCCTTTGCATCTGGGATAATAGAGATGCTGAGTTATTTGTGGTTAAGGGGGGTTTAGATAGGGTTGAGTTAACTTTAGGAGAGTTTAGATTTTCCTTTAGTGACTCATGTGGATAAAGGGGGTTTATTAATTGATCAAGATGATTAATTAATAGATGTGCAACCTTATAGAAGATTTTAGAGGAATATTAGCATGATTTAGACTATAGAAGGGGATTAAATAAATTAAATATTGATTTATTGGTTTAATGAAAGGGGAAGCTAATTAATTAATAATAATTAAGTAGTCTAGATAGAAGGGAGGATTTATTAACAGAAGGTTGTTAATTAGGGTATTTGTTGGATAGGGGACTTAATTAATTAGCATAGTGTAATTAATTGATGACAATATGAGATAAGATGAGTGCCTTTGACTATATGTCACCAATTTACAGGAAAGGAGATAATCAGCGCAATTTAAGTATTTAAATTGCTTAGGTGTAATTATAAGTGTCTACACTATGTAACAAAAAGGGGAAAAATGTAGACACCAAATTTAGGTCACACTCCCCCTTTACCCCACATGTATATTAATTTAATTACCTACAATTAAATTAGTGTACATTCTCACAATATTCATTATTTAATTACCTTAATTAAACTAATTTCAACCTTACCACACCACATCACCTAAATACCTCATCATAAACCTATTCTTAGCATGTTTCTTTTTTACTAGGACTCAATATCCACTTACCATAACTAACTAAGACTTGGTACTACCTACCTTAATTAACTAAGACTTAGCTCAACCCTAAAATCACATGCTTATTCTTCCTCTAACCACATGCCTGCTTATCTAAGTGTAAAATTATATTTTGATCCACGAAAATGGATAGAGCTAGCCAAAAATATGGCCAAGATCTATCATTTTAGTAAACCTAGGATTTCTCGCCTTAACCGACACTAGTCAACCCAAAACCAACGCCGGTCACCCTAAACCATCATCGGTCACCATATATTCACTTTGGTAGCCTTGTTTGAGGGGTTGGAAGAATTATTCAAGTTTTGGAGAAGAGAGATATGCATGCAAGTACACACCAAAGTATTCCTTCACATCTAGACATCCTGAAACCAACACCAAGCACTTATCTAAAAGGAAATCATTCATGGTAGCATTCCAGGAAGCACAACCGTAGCACTAACCACTAGTTCCATGGAATAACCACTACCTCCATCCAACCACTAGGTCTGCAAGTACAAGTAAGTACATTTAGATATGTATCTTACCATAGTTAGATCAGTTTCTTTATCTCTATTTAGGATTCCTAGTCTCCTTTGCATCTCATCACCTCTTACCTTTGTGCCACTCACTTTACCTAATCACCTACAATCTCTCAACCCTCCATACGTAATCCCAAACATCTCTGAGTATTCTCAGCACTGTCATCAACCTCACCATCCTCTGTCCATTCTTTGTGCAATCACAGAGAATCTCCAAAACCAAAACTTATTGAGTTTTTATCAACCCGACCCTCATCCTTAACCATAACCAAAATTCCGATCATCCTTAACCATCTTTAGTTTTCCCTCAACCAGCATCGGCTATACCAGAATGACGTCGGTATTTGTATCTAGTAAATCTTCCTATAACACCATCCCCATAACATTTACCTAAATGAACCAAATCAGCTAAAGCTTGATCCTGACCTGTCCCAACCACCTTATTTACCTGTTTGACTTCCAGATTTGATCATAACCTAGCCTGTTAGATTAGATTTACTTATTGTACTTGAATGAGACACCTAAATCATATGAACTACAATAGGAAATTATTGGTTTACATAATTTCTTACATTAATTTTTTTTAAACAATGGATTAACAACCATATAGGAAGTCTCACACTTCCTAGATCTAGCATACGCTAGGAAGTCTAATGACATATATTGTTTAATATTCATGTTGTGGTCTTATTTTGTATTTGCAGGTAGTTCCTCCTAACAAAAAGGAAGTTCTCGTAATTAGCATTGGATCAAAAAATTAGAACACACGCACTCTACCTTCCACCTTCATTCATAGGTATTACTCCTCACCCTTACCTTATCTATTTTTATCTTACGTAAAAAACTATTCAGAGAAACACCGCTACTCTACACAGAGTGGTGGTTCTATCTAGAACTTCTGTTTACCTCATTTCTCTTCATTTTCTTCAGTTCTCCTTCTTAGTGTTGATGGAACTAATGAAGTGGTGTGTTTTTTATCCCTATGGATTAATGTAGACATATGCGATCTGTCTAAATGGCTCGAAAAGATCATGCAGATCAGCATCCATCATTTCCTTGAATATATTAGTAACTCAAACAACATTTTCATCATTTTGGTGGTGCATGGTATCACCGGAGTAGTCCATGACACCCCTGAGACTTGGAGGGACATAGGTTGATCACTCAGCAATGGAATAAGTGGTAGTACCACCAACGCTACTTCTACCTATGGTGAAGCCCTCAATGGCCTTATCCATTGTTAAGGTGTTTGTGGCACTAGTGGGAGCAAGATCCTTGTAAGTCTATTTTGATGTCTATTGATCGCCCTTCCTACCACTGATACAAAAAACCATGAGCACTACACGACCCTTGGAGCCAGTTATGAAAAACAGTGTATCTCTACCATATTTTGAATCATCGGCCTTGGATCCCACCGGTTGAGGGTGCTATAGAAGGATTTATTCTAAGGAGATGTCTGTAAAGTTCATTGATGGTTATTTTTTGGCAGCAATGCTAAACTTGTGCCACTCACATCCTTAGATATTGTGCTTGTTAAGGCACACTTTTGCCACTTTTTGGATGCATATCATAGTGGTGTGAGCCACGTTCTAGCTATTCTCATTGAACTTTTATTCCATGATCTTCTTCATGCCATTTTTGTGTGGCCCAATAATATTTAATGATGGCTGCAGAAAATCCAGGTCTTTTCTATCCTCCTCTTTAATCTCCCCCATCACACTCTTCCAGATGCCATCACTTTTTCTATTTTATACTGTTAGCGGAAGCTAGGCTCTATTTTTTGTTTAGGAATAATGTTTTTAACAATTTTAAAATGTCATTCCAAACCTTGCTAATATTTTTGAGAATTTTTTTTCCATTCCTGGATTATTGATAAATAGTTCATTTGGTCACAATGCAATCTTCCTGTATGATCACTATGAAATATTCCCCACAACAATAAACAAAAATCTTTAAAATAATGATCTGCAAAACAATAAACATAAAAAATTTCAGTTCTAAACATGTTAGCGGCCGCTAGGCTTTATTTTTTCTTTAGAACAAGGTTTAATAATTTCAAATTGTCATTAAGATTAAAATATGAAGATCTGATAAAAAATCATTTTATTATTTTAGGGAATCCTCCATGGATATGCAAATCAATAAGCATAGGGAAGAGGGGCTATTAGTGGTACACCCTAAGTTAAGGGTTCCACACAATTAATTGTTTATCGCATGAGATTGTGATTTTTATACTAATATGTAGTTCAGATTTTTGTTAGCTTATATTTTTCTTTGGAATGTTCAATTAGAGAGAAAGCCATAGTTTGAATTGATTTAAAATAATAAATTTGAGTTACACTATAACCAAGGTGGAAACCAATACTAGAATATGAGTGAAAATTCTTGAACATTAAATTGTTTATACTTGTACATGGGTAAAAGGTCTTACATTTCATGATGTGATTAGCTACTCTACATAATTATTATATCAAAAAAAAATAACTACTAGATAGTACTATGAAAACTATTGGGTATTGTGTGATCAATATTCATGTCAACTCTTGGACAATGTTCATCTATTGGCCCCTCTACCCTAACAGTTTTCTGTTTATACGGTCTAAAGGCTGCTAGGAGTATTTATTGCTTACGAATAAGGTTCCTTTCAATTTTAAAATATCTTTAAGATTAAACCATGCATAACTAGGGGAAAAAATCTTATTTATTTCACAGAATCCAACATCGATGTGCAAAACAAAATTTTAACCTTTGTAGATCTGGTAAAACGCATTCTTTTATTAGTCCATGATCCATGATTGTCTCTTCACCCAAGTTAGAGAAAAAAAATCTTTCCCAAAAAAGAATAAGAAAAAATGATTGCGCACTATGAATCTTTAAAAACCTTAAGGTAGTTACTTTATTCCATAAAAATGTAGAATACATTGATGGATTTGGAAGCAAAGTATATAATTCAAATGCCAATTATGCGTTTAAATGTTTTCAATGATCTACACATGTTTTTGTTCTCTCCTACATGTTTCAACCATGTACATAATTTAGTATAGATTTTAAAATTATTCTTATATTTTCCATCAAATCTTCAGTATGTTGGGTTTTTTAGATTAATTTCCTCTTTGACCTTATGTGATAAGAATCTCATGTCATTGATCAAAAGTATATTGTTTTATCCATATACATTACCATAAATGTCTCCTATATTGTAGCTTGTATTTTTTTTGAACTTACATTATTGGCATCCCTAAATGAACATGAAGTGGGTTTCTCGCAGCCATCTAATTTTTTTGATGAACATGTATTGCACCATTATTGAATCCATAAATGAAGACTATTAGGCAGTGTCAAAATATTTTGATGTAGTAATTATCAACTCAACACTAAAATCTTGTTCAAATTATTCAATATTCTTGGATCTAAAATATGGAACCATATTATGAGGTATTTTGTCGCCAATACCAGAAATTCCAAACAAAAAACCTTCAACTCCTAAAACTATTAATTTTCAAGGCTTCCCAATAGGAAATATAAAAATAACTCAGAATCAATGTAAGCTTCCAAATGTGATTAAAAACAAGGCATCAAAGTATTTAATCACAACTCAAAAACAACTTATAAAACTATAATATCATCTCAATCATAGTGAAGATATAAATGCTACCTACTTTTAAATTTGTAATCTCAATATATAAAATAAAGATTGACCATATGACTGTATGAATGAATATCATTATAAAAAACATATTGAAATAATTAATAGCTATATATTTTCTATTTGTTGTAATTTTTGGATGCCCTCTGCAACACTCAAACCCTGACATAGTATCTCTATTATGTTTATGTACAAATCAGTCATCAACCACTTATCTTTGAAACAATTTTCTTCATTGGATTTCTTCCTCACCACAAAATTTTTTGGAGGATTTCCATTTGGGCCCATTGTAATACACAATGTGTTTCTAAGGCCGAAAATAATACCATCTCTACTCCAAATATTTTGGAGATCTTTTACTGCAATTTCATCTTCTACACAACAATGTTATTTACCCAATAAATATATGGTTTGAAATAAAATGTGATTTTTTTTCAAATCCTTAATCACTTTTTCAATTTTGGTGCAAGAGATATAGCTACACTAAAATCTCACTTCACATTTTGTTGCCAGTATCTTTAAAAATTCCTTGAGCCCACCTCGCAATTCGAGAGTATCCTTACCAAACTTGATTGTGAAATATTCATAGGATTGGTTTTTCTCATAGAGAAAACCCTTAAAATCTAAAATAATTAAATAATCCTCTTGGCCAACTGCACAAATGTATTTTTTCTCAATTGTTCACAATTTGATATCAACCAATTCAAATAATCAAAATTTTAGTATGTTAACACTTACTAATTGAGACTCCATCTTAGATTTCCTCACACTCCCCCTCTACAGGTTCTTGTGATGCTCATTCTATATAAAAAACAACAGTCAATTCAAAATAAATTTTAATTCGATGTAAAAAATACATGAAACAACTCACTTTTATACAATATTGCATAGATGTAGTTGTATATTAGTGACTCATAGGCGTAAAGCTATTAATGCTTAGAATATGTTTGGGTTGACAGTATTTGATGGGCTTAACAACCGCTAATAACCAACTGTACAAAAGTAAAAAAAAATCGATTATCTACAAACAAATACTAACCAATAAACCAAACATTTACACAATTCAAAATAAATCTAATTAAAAGATGCATGTTAACAACCACTAGGGTAATACATATTACAAATAAACTATTTCGATATAGGTTCTTTTAATTATGAGGGTCTTATAAATGGTTTTATTTATAATTGTACATGACTATCATACCATTTTCTATCTATGATTTCATGCATGGCATGCCAAGAACCTCCCCATTTGGCATCAAATCTGAAAAAAAATTGGTATTTATTATAAAAATTGTAAAAAATGACAATCAAAAACATCTTGTAGAGATAAATTTATAAAACGAGTATTTCCCACTCACATTTTATAGATTCATTAGATGGTTGGGCAACGACATATGGGGAAACAAGTTGAATTGGTTGTGACATACTAAGATCAACATCATATCCTCTATTTGTATGTGGAGAGAAAGAGACAGTGTCTTCCTCTATTGTTTGGGTTCCTGCATAAATATTGTATGTATTAGTTCAAATGCATTAAACTAATAGAATTTTTTTAAGTGATCTTAATAAACGTACCTTTTTTTAATGACAATAGTAATGTTGTAAACACATTTATTGATCATGTGATTCAATAATAAAAAATATAGATATACCTGAGTCAACCAAAGCCTGCACTACAACACTCCTTCCATACAACACTATGACCGGAGAATTATTGAAAGCGAGTCGAGTGAACATATGAGACCAAAAAAAAAAAAATATCTCTTAAAGAAAAGTATGTGTCTTTCCTCAGAGTCCAATTTCATTTGCAGTCACCATTTTTTGCGGAAGTTAATCCATCCAATCCATGGCAATTTTTGCTATATCCCTATCATCAACATCACAATTATGAACATTAGTTATTGTGTACATAAGACACAAGGTCTTAAATTTTCCACTATTTTCATAAAATCTATAACATCCTTCCACAACTGATTCCTCCTTGTTTTTGAATTTTTGCATGTATTGTTTTAATGTCTCTCTTAACATTTTTGAAGAAGAAATAGGTAAGAGCACAATATTTACACAATATAGCAAACTAGATGTAAAAACTGTGAGCAGGTCCATTATTATATTGGAAGTGAGTACACTAATAAAATTACAGAATTCAATGATCACACATTTTTCATTGAATGGATTAGTTGATGGAATAGAAGATATTGTTGACATGACTTGAAAGAGATATGCACATTGATAGGTAAAGTATTTGGTGTCTTCCATCCTTGATGGAATATTTCCTTCCATTACAATCAAGTAGTTGTTTAAAATTTCTTGAGCTTCCATTGGAAGAACCTCTGCCACTTAAGCATAAAATTTTCTTTTTGCCAATTTTTCACTTCCTCTAGAGCTAGCTTTTCTTTTTCCTTTAGTTTCATCTCCCAAGAGTACACACAACTGGTGGTAGTGACATGCATCCACACCATATTTTTCAATAATATTTTTTCAGTGCATTCTACTAATACATGATTACATGGATGTTTACTTTTCATATATTTTAGAAAAAAAATTCTCATCCTTCTTTCATCTTTTATTGTTTAGCAGTAAGTATCTAAAGTCTCCACTGTGACACTTGCTTCAATAGAGTGAATTAGCCATACTTCCCTATTTGCAATTTGTCTAGTAGAATTTATATCTCCTCATTGGTCATTCCTCTTGCAGACCTGAAGTAATTTACTATGAAACTTTCCAATGAATTTGGTTTAAATTTAGACTGGTTATCCTTAAAAGGAGAACAAGCCAACCCACCATATTTAAATAATGTAATGTTTGTGGTCAATTTTTTCAATATGCCCTCGGGTAAATATAGAAATGTAATTTTTTCATGGAGGTTATTTGTCTTAGATACTTTGATAATAGAAATACATTGCATCTCGAAACAATGCATTGAAAGATGAAATAGTATATTTATTTTATGCATATTAAAAAATTAAATTTTAAGAAAAAATGTGCTAAAATTAAGTTTCGTTACCTTCGAATTGGCTGAATTTGAGTTTCCCACTCTGGGGCTTTGAGCACATCCTAGGGATCTCCAAATCATTTTAGCCTTATAGAGTACATCAACAAAATTGGTATCAATCAATTTTTTTTATATCATTTTGCTGCTGGAAAATTTTAACAATGACTTTGCAAGGAGTGTGTGAAGACATAATGTGAGACTTTCTAAACTACATCTTAGTATGTGTTGGTCATTCAAACTTGTACCCGTTTCTTGGATCTGGAAGGATCAAGTCATTTGAGACAACAATGGAACCATCTCCAAGTTGTGGGACCTTGCGTGCTTTAGATGGATCTCCAGAGAAGGTGAGTTCCTCTATCTATTTCTACTTCTAATCCTACTTCTGAAAGGGAAAGCTAAGCTAGTAATTGCAAGGGAACAAGGATATAGGGATAACATGATAGGAAACTACACTAAAAGGTGATAACACTAGAAAAAGAGGGATGAACACTATCGATTCTAAGCAAAAATGAAGGGAAAGGCAAAAAATAAGGTTAGGCATGTGTAGCATAACTAAAACATATTTACCATATCAATTTCATGGAACACAACTAAAAAAGGAGTTGAGAGGGATGTAGAATGACATAACAAGCACATAATGCAAAATAAAAGGAAAGAATAAGGAATACAAACACACTAGGGAAGAGAATAGTCATAAAACAATACTTATATTACTTCCATAAATGGATAGAGCTGTTACAATGGTGAAAGAGGTTGATATCCACATGCACGAGCCATATCTAGAGGTCTACGACTCAAAATATAGAAAATATGAAGTCCTTAGCAAAGTGCGTAAGGATAAAAAAAATTCCATCATTAATAATGAGCCCATCTCTTACATTTATAGATAAATTAATGGAAGAAGAAGAGAAGATGGAGGGAAAATCTGAATTTGAAATGCAATCACCAACATGAAGCATTCAATGCCTACAAATCCACCTAAAAATATGTCAAATGTACTTCCACAATTCTATTTGGAATGTTAGAGAAGGAAAGAGGGTGGATCAGATCAAATAGGGTGGTTGGAACAATCAAATCTGCTCATTAATGCCCAGAAAGATGTTTTCCCATTTATCACCAACCAGATCTACCAAGAATTTGAATTTGAATGTCTATCACTATAGAATATATTAGTAGTTGTTGGTTGAGACTAAGCGCACATTGATCAAAGCTCTGTAGAAAAATATATGGCGATAAATAATTTGTCAAAGTTGTTTTCATACGCAAGACACATGACACCCGTGGATTGGCTAAAAGGATGGCCAGGTGTGTAAATGTTCTTGTCATCTCTGCCACATGTTACTCATTAATTTTTTGTAAGGATTTGGTTCCCTATTGGATCACTTTGACTAGTTACGTGTGGTATACTCAAGCATTTAAGAGATGGAAATGGCATGGAATGGCACAATGGAGGGTGCAAAGATATGTGTGCGGAAGAATGAGGTGCAGGAAGAAGGAAAAAGGAATATGTGTGCAACGTGCGTGGGGAAAATGCGGCAAACTGATGAGCAGAGAACATATGGTCAAGGCATAAATATTACAAGGTAATGTGCATCACATGTAAGAGGGCTAGGGACTAGCTGATTGAAGAAAGTGTAAGGCACACGCACAAAATGAGTAGTTGTTATGAAGAAGGTGAATGCACAAAAGATGTGTGTAAGGAAAGAGTGGAAGAAAGAGGAAAAGGAAAAAGGAAAAGGAATAAGGGGAAGTATGTAAGGGTGCGTGAGAAAATAATGACCAAGTGAATATGCTAGGGGGAAAAATAAGGTGTGTGCCACTTGTAATGAAGATCTCTGAGCCATAATATGTATGTAAGATGTCCAAATAACTAGAAGAGCTATTTGGATATAATTTTGGCAAAATTTGGGGCCATATTCCTGTTAGATGAAGGATATCAGTAGCCTAGAGCATCCATTGGGCATGGATTCTGTAATGTAATTATGAAATTATGATTTGTAGCTTTTAAGAACCACCCCTAAAGTCATTGGAAGGATCATTTCTTGACCCTACTCCACATCTTGCAAATTTCTAAAAGAAGAATGACATCCTGGAAGTAAAAGAAGAGCCCATGCAAGAAGTGCATGAGAAGAAATAAATATCTACAAACAAACAACTACACGTAGCGCACTTGGAGGAATTGAAACTACTCTAATATATACAAAACCATGTAGCAAACTCAATGAAAAGGTTTGAGATAGATCTCATTTACTAGGATTTACAACACGCCTCCATCAAGATGAGTTAACTCAAAATAGTTAGCCTCCTTCCACAAACTAATGATGTATGGGCCACTCCAAAGTGTATAAAACTTTGAGTGGCACCCTGGTTTAGCTCTATCAACATCCCATTTCAAGACCAAGTCCACAAATTTGAAAGCTTGAGGCTTGGCCCTTTTGTTGAACCATTTCTCTGTTGTTTTCTGATGTTGTTCTAGCTTTATCATGGCATAGTTCCTTGACTCTTCAAGATTAACCAATTTTACCATTCTGATTTCTCTCTGGTCTACGCCTTTGAGCTCCAGCTACTGGGAAAGTGCCAATGAGTTCAAATCCAACATCAAAGGAATGGTAACCTCTTTTCCATAGACAATCTTGTAATGAGAAGTTCACATTGCTTTCTTAACTGTGATTCTATCTATCGAGAGTGTGTGTGAGACATTTGTATTCCACTTTATCTAGCTCATGTTCATTTTTTGCTTCATGATCCTGATCAAGTTATTATTTTTTGACTCTTCCAAACCATTCCCTTTAGGGTAATAGTTGGAATAAGTCTTCATATAGATGCCTAGATTTAGAGCCCAATTAGTGATTTTAGTGTCAAGGAAGGATTTTTCATTATCAGAGATAATGGTTTGAGGAATGCCAAACCTTATAACTATACCCTCGAGAAAGTCAAGGATGACTGATTGTGTCAGATCCTTGAGTGTGAAAACTTCTATCAATCTAGTAAAGTAGTCTGTAGCTATCAACACCCATTTGTGTCCAGTGCTTGAAGGTGCATTGATAATGCCTTTTAAGTCAAGACCCCATTGCAGAAAAAACTGATCTTCTTGGATTGGTCAGAGGGGGAGTGCCACATATTTCTTCTTTTCCGTAAAGAAAGTTCATTCCTTTAATTTTTTGACCCACTTGTGTACATCTACAAAAAAATTAGGAAAAAAAAAACTTTCCATTATGATCTTCATTTCCGTAGTTTTGGTAGAGAAGTGTCCACAAGAGAATCCATCATGAAATTTTACTAACACATTTTCAGTTTGTGCATCATTGATACACCTTAACAGAACACCATCAAGATTCTTCTTGAAGATAATTCCATCAATCAAAACATAAGGGATTGATTGTGACCTCATAGTTCTTCTCTTTTCCTTGTTTAGTCCAGGAGGGTATGTACCATTGGAAATGAATGTGATCATGTCCTTCATCTAGTTGCACATGTCAGGATCTATATTTTTCTCAAGTTTTGTGCGGTGAAGATTTTTATCAAGAAATAATAAAGTCTCATATTCATTGTGTGCATCCTCAGCAACAGAGCATGCTACCCCTTACCAAATTTGTGGATTTGATAGTCACATCATATTCCTTGATTTTGGTCACCCATCGTGCTCTCTTTTCATCGATTTATTCTCCCATGATGAAGTCTCTCACATAATAGTTGGAGACTAACACCTTAATATGATATGTGGTGACCACACTTTTGAATTTCTTGAGCATGTGCTTGATGGCAAAGACCTACATCTTCATTTGAATACATATTTTAATTCATAATCCTTCAGCATTTGGATGAAGAAATCCATTGGTTTTTCCAACCTTTGTTCATTTTCTTGTGTTAGGACAACAACACTCGCATCAACACCATAAGCATAAAGGATAAAATCCTTTGAGTAATTTGGGTTGATGAGTGTTGGTGCATAAGAAATCTCTTACTTGATTTTTTTGAATCTTTCCTTTCCTTCTATTATCCATTTAAAATCTATGTCCTTCTTGAGCATTAGGGTGATTGGAATTACAAGTCCTATACAGTTAGGAATAAAATTCCTAACAAAATTGATCTTACCGAGGAAGTACAATGAGGCCTATTTGTGTGCCGGAAGGGAAAGAGCTAGGATGGTTGAAACACACTCAGATTAATTGTAATGCCATCATTTAAAACCACATGGCCTACAAGCTTTCCCTTCACCACAAAAAAATCACACTTCTTGGGGTTAAGAGATACCATGAACTTTCTACACGTCTCAAATACTTTCTCTAGGTGTTCCATATGATTTGTGCTCTACTTTGAGATGACTGTAATGTCATCAAGGTAAACCAAGATGAACTCATTGATGTAACCTTTGAAGGTAATGTTCATGTCACGTTGAAAAGTCACACCTACATTTGACAGACCAAAGGGCATCTTCTAATATGCATATGTTCCCCACTTGGTTGTAAATGTCATTTTGAATCGATCCTCTTCCTTAACCAAGATCTGATTGAATCCAGGGTATCCATCTAACATTGAGAATCATTTCACACCAGCCACAGTCTGTAGAATCTTCTCCATTGAATGCAAAGGATAATTATCCTTTAGAGATTCCTTTTTCAAATATTTGAAATAAACACAGAGTCTGATTTCACTATTCTTATTGCACGTTGGAACTAGATTCTGGCCCAAGTAGAGTACTTGATGAGAAAAATAATCTCTGCCTTAATGAGTTTGGATAATTCCTTTCTCATGAGGGGATCTATCTTTGGATTGACTAGTCACTTTTTTTGTTTGATAGGGTTGATACTAGGATCAAGGTCAATGGAGTGTTGAGAAACACTTGGATCAAAACCTTTGAGGTATTCATACTTTCGTGAGAAGATATCACTATATTTTTTATAGAGAGAGATGAAGGTCTGTTTTTCATCATATGCACAAGTTTTATTGAGAAATAACTCCTTTCCACATACAATAGTGATTGGGGATTAGTCTTCGTGCATGACGTGCATATACTTTTCTACACCCTTGAACTCATCATCAGAGATAAACATTTTCTCTAAGGTGACAAGACCTTTAGGAAACTTTTTTTCCTTCAACTGTATTACTTGGTCACCATAGTTTTCATGCAAGTTAGCTTGCATGATTGATGAGAAATCAACTTCATTCTGAATGAATTGGATGATCTATGCGTGTTAGGTTTCAGATTTTCACTTAGAATCAAACCATAGTAAGGGGACAAGAAAGTCCCTCCTCTTTAATGGGAGAGGTTTCCTTATTGAAAGGAGGGGCAAAACCTTTGTACAAATACACAATATTTCATTCAATGATGGTTTCCCAATATCTTGAAATGTGTTTTATGCATGGAAAGTTATCAATACATGAGGATAAAATACTTGAAGAGAGGATGGAGGTAGAAGAAGAAAATACTTCCATGGAAAAGAGATGGTAAACAAAACCCTTATATGTATTGAGAAAATGAGATATGGAGTAGAACCATTCACATTCATAATGGGCATAATCTGCAGAATCAAAGTTCTTGAGATTGTATAAAATAGAACAAAAAGTTTCTAAGAATGCAAGGATTAAATGATTCACAGATCAGAGTAAGAAGGAAAGAGAAAATAGAGGAAAAGGGGGAAAAACCCTTGTATTTATTTCTTCTTATTCGAAATTATAGTTCCAGAATATCAAAATTCCCAACCCTATACAATGGATTTGAAAGCCCCTGAAATAGCTCACAAGAGACAGTTACAACTTCCTTGAGCATGCAAGAAACACTTACAACTTGCTTGAGCAAGAAATAAAAAGTTAGAAATCATTCCAACCATTTGCACCCTTTCGAATTCTCGATTCGCAAAGAAACATTAATGGCGGAAATACCAGGTTTTCAAATATACAGTCATTATATTATTTTACTAGTTAATATATGGGCCATTCAATTTCCTTTTATAAATTTAAATTTGGGCCTCCCACATGGAAGAAATTGATTAGAGTGGGCCTGCAAATGCCTTTTGTATTTTTTCTGTTTGAAGTTGCACCAGGTTGACACGTAGAGAGCTCTACTGGTTATTTTATACTTAGTTGATTTAGGCCTATTTCCTTCTTGACTTATGTTGACCCCTACACACATGGAGAGCTGGTGCTCATTTGAATTTCCACTTTGGAAATGCCTCATGAAATTACATCGAGCTAACGCATGGCTCCTTCTGCCGGCCTTGGAATTTTAAATGGCTAACTCTATCTCTTTATTAACTGTGACCATGTGGCAAGCTAGCACCAATTTGGAGATTGGCCCTTTGTTTTCACTTCCAAAATTTTGTCCTTGAGGAACGTGGAGACTTCTACTGACCCACCCATACTTATTCAATTTTAGTGATCATCTCTTCCTCTTTTTTGGACCTGGGACACATGGAGGATTGGCTTAATTTTGAGAACTACCCCTAGATTTGACTCTTGAAGTTGTGTTAATGAGGCACGTGGCATTGTCCACTGAACCTTCCATACTTAGCTGATTTGGGCTTGTTTTTCCTTCATTTTCAACCTAGGACAAGTGGAAAGCCTACGCTTACTTGAGGACTATCCCCTGGGCCCTGCCCTTGGAGTTGTGCCATTTAGACACGTGGAGGTTTCCGTTATCACTTGAAATATGGCCATGCTGCATCCAATCAGAGATGTCCACGTACCATCCATGGATGTTGGGGAAAAAATTAATAGGGATGATACACCTTTCATTCTCAACTACGGGAAGAAATAAAAAGAAGGGAAAAACTTCACCATTACACCTGACTTTCAATTTTTTCTCCATGAAATGGGGAAGCTGTAAACAATTCCAAGCTCGACGTGATCCAATACTCTAAGGTACCAACTTAAAATTTTTGAAACTTGACTTCAAAAGAGGGGAATTTTGAGGGTGACAACAACTAGCTCTTTCTGGGGATGACTTGGCTTGGAACAAAGAAACAAGGAAATATCAAGAATTGTAGATAACTATAGGAAAGAGGATCAGTGCCTTATCCATTGGGAAAATGAGTTAAAATTAAAACCAATTCAAGGAAATACACACAAGAAGGGAAAATAAACAAGACAAACCAAAAGGGAAGACCCAAAACAAAACACACCACACAACAAAGAACAAGAAAGGGACACAATCCAAAAACCAAAAACCAAACGCCATGTACAAAAGGACTTCTTAGACACCTAGGACTTGAAAACCTTTAGGTACTACCCACTCTAAGGAAGTGAGAGAGGATATCCATCGATGTAATCTAGGTAAAAAGATTTATCTCTAGCAAAAAATTTGATTCTAAAAGGACCAAGCCAAAAAGAATCAAACTTACCATGGATTCCTCGTGGCTCATGTATTTTGTCCCAAAGCAGCACAATGTCTCCCACTTGGAAAACTCTAGGTTTGGATTTCTTGTCAAACAAAGCCTTCATTTTTGACTGATGAGTTGTTATCCTATCAACCACTTGCAATCTGTCCTCATCAAGCTTCTGAAGGTACAAAATTCTCTTGTCCAAAGAGCTACTGAAACTTGAATCTTCAATAGTTTTCTTTAGGTGTAAGGCTGGCAATTCCACCATGACTGGTAGTTGAGATTCCACACCATAAACCACTTGGAAAGGAGACATTCTAATTACTCTCTTGGGTGTAATTCTATTAACCCAAAGTGCATCATGTAGATTCTTATGCCAATTCCTCTGAGAATAATTCACAAGATTTCTAACTATGTTCACCAAGTTCTTGTTTGTTGATTCTTCCTGTCTTTTCCCTTGGGGATAGTAATTTGAAGAATGAGCAAGGGATATCCCATACCCATAGCAGAATTCCATCATCTCAGTAGAAGAAAAGTTGGAAGCATTGTCAGTCACAATTTTTTTTGGGGTCCCAAACCTGATCAATACGTTCTCCTTAATGAAGTTTCAAAATACCTAAGAAGTAGTGCTCTTGACTAGAATGGCTTCCACCCACTTGGTGAAGTAATCTATGGTAGTCAACACATGGGTATGTCCAGCACTGGAAGGTGGGTTAAGAGTTCCAATGAAGTCCAATCCCTACTATTGAAAGGGCTCATCAATCACTACTAGCTTTAGTGGCAAAGCAACCAACTTAGGTCTTCCAACAAACGTTTGGCATGCTTCACATTTACCAACCCATTTTGATTCTTCTCTTAATAGAGTGGGATAATAATAACTACCATGAAGTATTTTATGAGCTATTACAATAGAGGAGAAATGACCTCCACAAGCTTGGTCATGAAAAGAATAGAACAACTTCTTTTTATTCTCCTTGTCTACACACTTCAAAAACCTTCCATCTATGCCTTGTTTGAATAAAGCGTTCTCCCATAGCACATATTGTGTAGACCTCAGTTTGATGGCTCTCTTCTCTTTTGCACTCAAGTGCGATGGACACTCTCCATAGGTCATAAAGTGAGCAATGTCTATAACACCCTTGACAATTGATATATTCCTCCTTTGCATTTCAAGTGTTGACATGTGATTTTCTTGATAAAGATGTGTTCTTTTGACTACTAAAGATCATGCTTGATATGGATAAATCATTTCTTCTCTTTGATTGTAGGGTTGGTATGTTGTTGCTTGCAACAATCTATTTCACTTCTTATGAGTAAGTTGTAATCTGGTTTGAATGGTTGCAAACTTATCCTTTGCAATTGGACTCATCCTTGGATCAATTCCATTGATCCAAGGTATGTTTTAAAACTTCTTATCTAAACTGAATGAAAAAATGACATTTATTGATTAAGAAACTTAATGGACTGAATTTGTGTTTGTTGTAAATTATTTACTATCTCGAAAGACGATGTTTGCATTTTATTTTGTGTTGTGCTCGGCTCTTCTTGATTGAACCTTGTAGGGTGTTTAATGGTGTTAAGGGAAAGGGAAAATTGCTTCAGGATTCTTGAGAAAGAGATATTTTAATGTGTCATATATCTATAAGGTCTATTCTAATAGATTTAAGACTCAAGTAAATTCTGCCTAACTCTTCCTATGCCACTCTACATGGGATGACAACCTAATCTAAGTTGTAATACTAAGATAGCATGAGGGGAAATAACCTAAGGGATTCTAAGTTATTTCTAACCTATTGTATTTGGATAAACTAAAACCTAACCTAAGGTGACAATCTATTGTTTGAAGGTTATATCATAAGGTTATATATTGTAAATTAACCTAATATCTAACCTAAGCAAATTATATCTATCCTAAACTAATGGATATGAAAGGGACCTATGGGTTGATTAACAAGTGGGAGCTAAGCGGCAGTTCCTAAGATTTTAATGAGATTTGATTTTAATGAGATTTGGTTTTAATGCATGTAAGTACTGCTAGTTTGGCAGGGGCTAGTGAAATTTGGAGGAACCTACTTGGAGGTATCACTAAGTTTGGAAATGCATGTGGAAGTTAAATTTGGTCTCACCAACTTTGGATGGTGGTGGCAAGGAGAGATAGGTGGGAATATGAAATTTAATGGCATTAATTCACCTCGGTTTTGGTGGGCAAGATTTCTTGGAAGGCATGCTGGCGGATTTGTTTAGGGTTGGTTTGTTTTGCATGCATAGTGATTTTTGATCTGTATGGAGCTAGCTGATTTTTTGAACAAGCAGTTTGATATGCACTTAGTGGCTATTTTTTAATTCTTATATCTATTTTTGGTTCATGGAATGTATAAGAGGCATTGTGTAAAATGATTATGGTTGTTTGATCTTGCTTGGAGAAGGAGTATTTGAAACTTGGTTGGAAGTCTTCTTCAAATTGGCAGAGGCACTATCAGGCATGATAGGCTCTACCCATTAAGATTTCTTGATTACTTATATATGATTCATTAAAACAATTCTTCTCACTAGAAATTTATATTTTCATGATATATATGGTTATTTACTTGCATTTATTCATGAAATCTATGTGGGTTTTGGAATGTGAATCCTTTGATGTTATTGGTAGTTTTTGGGAACTTTATATGTACTGGTTATTATAGGTTTTCATGCGAATTGTATTGAAATGCTATAACTTGTACTTGAGGTTTGAATTTGTATTGAATCTTTATTTCTATAATTTTACACTAATGTTGATTGAACAGGCCTGTTGCTTGTTCGGTTTTGAATCTCTGTTTAGTCTTGTGTTTTGAGAGCTTGAAGTGGAGCTCCGTAGGGGTTCTAAACTTGTATTGAAGCTTGAAATTTGTTTTATCTTTATTCACACCTTGTGTTTGTTTTGGACTGTGTTGGAACTTATTGAGGTTTTGAACTTTGGTTGAATTTTCATATTCAACAATTGTACTTGTATACAGTTCTTATAAATACTAAAATTATTGTTAAGTTTTTGTGTTATTCCCTGTACTTAAGCTCTGAACTGAAGTTTTATTCTTCCTTGGGGAAACAGAAGGCTTGAACCCAAATAGAGTGTTGGTGTTTATTCTGATCTTTTATTAGGTCCATGGGTTTCATTATAAACTTGTATTTGAGCTTGTGTTGTTATAACTTATGTTCAAAGATCATATTTAACGCAGTGCAGGTATTCCATTATTGGTTGTTTTGATTTTGTATTTAGAATCGACATGTCGAATATTTAAAGGTATTCTAAGTTGGAGTTTAGGGTTATTATGGATTGTAAAAATTTAGTCTCATTTAATATTGTCTGATGGAATGGGTCTTGTGATTTTTGTTTTATCGGAGTAGACCATGTAACTTCTTTTGAGGTCTCCTTTGTTTTAATTTTGAGAAGGAATGGTTGTATTAATTCTACCTTTTGTACTACACTGTGTTCTCGAAATTGATGGGGGGTGTGAATTTAGGAGTGTATTCTATTCATTTTTGCTATGAGCGTACCCGTGTCTTGTGGAAAAACTTGACTTTTTTGTTCATAGAAATAAATGGAACTAGAACTACATTCTGTTATGGGACAGTCGTATAAGTTGTAGAGGTTTATGGAATGAATTACTTACTTCCTTTCTATCTTTGATGTTGATTAAATTCTTACCTGTCATAAGATTTTAATGGAACTTGTGAATCTTGTGGTGATTCTTTTTAGTCGTGTTGGAAGAAGTTGGGACAATATTTGTCTTTGACGAATTGTTTAGTTCCTTACTCTCTTCTGACATTTCATCTGATTCATGGGTTTCATCTGAATGTTGAATTTCAACCCTATATACTAGTGTAGTATGATGGGATACTGTATCCCTACTCAAAATTATTGGAAATTCAATCCTTGGGTCTGTGAGTTTTATTGACCCTTGTCTATCTTGCACTATTGTGTATTCCTCTTCCTTGTTGGGCTCTTTGAATGAACCTATGAGTTTTAGTCAGAGAAGTGAATAGGATCTCTTGGGGACAGTATGTTGTTTAGAGATAGTGCTGTGAATTTCATTTTGATAGTTGAATCTAAACTTGAGCTTGGTGAATGGAAATAGGTAATCAGTTTGTAAATTTTCATTGGAAATTGGAAGTATGCATGCTTTGACTGTGCATTCGGTTTTGAGTTATCTTTTGGGAACTATTTTAAGAATTTATAAGTTTGTATTAGATAATGGATTTCATTTCATAGTATAAATGAAATGAAATATGGTTTGGGTCCTTGTTGGTTTGAGATCCTTTTTCTGTTGACTGATAAGTTCATTGATTGAACTTCTCATTATTTGATTCTCTACTTTTTATGTATGGAAAGATGAAACATACTAATATGAGATATGTTGTAACTAACTCCTTTGTAGATTGGAAAAATTTAAATGTGTCTTTCTATCCTTATGAATTTATGAAATAATTTAATGACAAGACTTGTTGACTATTTAAAGTGATTGATAGGATGAATCAAGTCTTGTGATATAATTCTGATGTTGCAGATTATAATATGTTATTTTCTTAAAAGTAAATTCAGATCTTCTTAATTGTACTTATTTCTAGATGTTATTACTTATGATTATTTGTATGATGTTTATTAATTGTTTCATTAAAGTAAAGTTGTTTAATGAAAAAATTAGTGGAATGCACTTTACTTTAATGTTTAGTGCTTATCATGCTCAGTTCATTGAACTGACATGTGCTAGTAATTTTACAGATGGACATCGTAAGTGATTAAAGAAGACAATAACTTTCATGTTGTATTGGTCTTATTTAATTATGAACCCTATGTAAAGAGTTTCGATTCATTCTTGAATTATATTGAAAAAGAAAAGTTATATTCTTTTTCGAATGGAGGTTGTTTGTTATACAGCATGCCTGAAATACATAGTCTTGTAAATGAATAAGTTTATAATGATGAACTGAATGTTGAATATTTACTTGTATTGGTTGTGTAAATTATCTTGTATTTATGAAGAAGATGGAATTCCTATCTTGATGATATTATTCATATATGTTATATGCTTAATTCGGATAAACTTGATAATTTAGATAAAGGGAATTAGTTTAATCTCCCTTAATAAGTTATATCTTGTTAAGTTGGATAAGATAATGATTTTTATCTAAACAATTCTAACATAGTAATGGAATGTGTATTGAATATTGAGTAAAACTATAGATAATGTGAAAGATATGAAGGGTTTGATAAACCCTAACACATAATCATGTAGAGGAAGAATCTTCCTCGCTCAAAGGAATGTAATCTAAAGAATGGTGATATGATCATAAATCATTGGACTTCATTTCCCTATAAAGTCTACTATAGCTGAACCTATTTGGTTTCTACACCTTCTTTGAATGGTTAACTTACATTGAATGGAACTTATGATATTGCTGTCCTATTTTGGTTAACTGCTTGTTAAACTTAGTAAACAAACATTAAAAGAAGTAATAAGTTAAGGAAGTTCGTTAATGGCTAAATGAATCAAATTTATAAAATAACTTATGGAGTGTTGGATTAGGGTTTAGCAAGGTTGCTGCAATCAGTGTAATAATCCAAATTAATAATGTATTAATAACTTCCTTGGGGTATTTACATCTCAATGAGGCAGTTTCTGAAGGATGTTGCAACACGCCAACTATAGGGCTATACTTTCAAGAAGACTTGGGTCTTCTCAAGAATAAAGTGATGCATTTGACATGTGGCAACACCCTTCTACATTGATCATCTAGATCTACACATAAGTAATGACTTGAAATATGTTTCTCTCTAGGTCAAGTTAGTGGCATGTTTAGAATAGGTAGTAGCTTTCAATGGCTCAGGGTACCTTGGCACATCTGGTTGACTTAGGTCAACCGAGTATGCCCATATACCCTAAGTCATTGTGAGCGTCTTCCTATAATAAATTATGTTTCTAACTAGGGCTAGGGTTAAACCTAGGACAAGTAGACTAACGGTAGTTAGTAAAGACTATTCTTGATAACAGAGGAATGAGGTGAAGGATGTATTATGAAATGACAGGTATGTCGTATAGGAATAATGACATAAATAGTATGTTGAAAATCTTTGGCCAAAGTATCGCAAGCTACTAGTTGCGTTGACCTATGTCACCTAGTTTAAAGCAACGTGATATCAGATGAATATTGGTAACAAATATTCATATATGTTCTTTAAAAATATCACTCAATACCTAGTTTAGGGTAGGAAAACCAAGTATTCAAAGTCTATGATAAGTATTCAATACTTAAAGTTAACATAAATAGATCGGTAGATCACCGAGTTATGAAATAAATAGATTGGTAGATTACCAAGTTATGAAATAAATAGATCAGTAGATTATCAAGTTATGAATTGAATAGATCGGTGGATCACCAAGTCATTTACAAATTCATATGGTTATCTATTTGAGATTGATTGACATGGAATGTTTTTTCTAAATAATGCTTTATTTATATCAGAGAACATTATTTAAACAAAAATTCCTTATTTCTAAAGTCTTAAAATGGGAATGTTACATATTGGTATCAGAGCTGAAGGTTGTAGCTCTTAGACCTATTATGTCCATAATCTGATGAAATTTAAATTTTCTTGTAATAGAAAATGGTTAGAACAAGAGGAAATGTTGCAAATAACCCTTCTCCTGAGGAAGGAGTAGTAAGTACCTAGAAACTAGATGAGATCCTTGCTACCTTGTTGGACACAAGAGATCATTTGGATGTACTTGAACAACAAGTAATGGGAAATGAGGAGGAAGAAGATGCTGACAACAATAATCAGCCACCTCCTAGGGACAACACCAATGTAGGTGTTGATAATAACAATGTGAACATACATGTTCAGCCTGAGAATAAAAATGATAGACTAGTAGCTAAACTCACTAATGATATAAAAAGGATAAGTCCACCCACGTTTGATGGCACCACATTGGGAGATGGGGCTGAGAACTAGCTCAGGGAAATGGAGAAATACTTTGTAATAAGGAATTTCTCAGAAGAACAAAGGTGATATGGGGAACATATCAAATTTCTCATGAAGCATCTTCATGGTGGGACAGCCATAAGGTTGAGTTAAATATTGATGAAACTAATATCACATGGGATCAATTTAAAGGATAATTTAGGCAATGTTGGCTGGCACAACTTTATTATGATCAGAAAATGACTGAATTTCATAACTTAGCTCAAGGAAAGCTAACTATAACTGAGTACTGGGAGTGGTTTACAAAACTCCTTAAGTACGTACCTCAGTACCAAACTGATGAGAAGTTAAGGATATGGAAATTCATCATGGGAATGAATCCTGTTATAGGAGGAGAGGTGGATGTTCACAGCCCAACCACGATGGAAGGGGTTGTTAAAAAGGCCATAAGGCAGGAACATAAATTAAAGGCAATTTCTGCTCATAAGGAGGAAGTAAGGAAGAAAGTTCCCAACTCCTCTTCATCATCTCTTGCACCTAAGAAAGGACCATGGAGGAAATTTAGAATGAAAATTAAATTTTCATCTGATACTAATAAGAAAGCAGAAACAAACAAGTCTGTTGGTAATACAAGGAATAAATTTGCTAAGAATAATAATAACGGACAGAAGTCTTATGGGGGTAAGATCGATAAATCTAAGGTAGGAAATAAACCCAAGCCTAGGAAGGGACCTGTAGGAGGCTTTTATAATTATGGTAAAGATCATCACACAAATCAATGCCCTTTAAAAAAGGATGATTGTAATTAGTAGCACAAGATACACACTGCAGTAGCTGACAAGTAGACTGAGAAACAGGCCATGCCTATAGAAGTTCCAGGTAAGTTATTTGGTTTACCTATAACTATTATTTTTGATACTAGAGCTACTGAATGTTTTATTTCTAGTAAATTAGCATCAAAATTAAAAAGAAAATATGGAAACATGGATAAAACATGGAATTTAGAGTATGGAAACAATGTTGTTCATACAGTTAGTATGTGTCTTTTTGGAGCAATCCTTGATTTACCTAACTTTTCCACTGAAGTTGATCTTTACGTTTCACCTTTGGGGTCTTATGATGTAATCATAGGTGTTAATTGGTTAGCAAAACATAAGGCTAAAGTGGACTATTTTGAAAAACACATTAGTTGTTTAGATGACCTGTAGAAAACAACAGAGATTTAGGGAGTGAAACATGAGATTTTTGTTAGAAAATCGTTAGCTATGCAACTTAAAAAGGCCAAAAATAAATGTTTTACCTTATATGCAATGAAAATTACTGAAAAAATTTAAGAGAATAGCAATGTCATGGAATGATATCCAATGCTATGAGACTATCGTGACGTATTTTCGGAGGAATTGTCAGGTCTTCCACCTAGAAAGGAGTTTTATTTCATGATTGAGATCAAGCCTGGAAATGAATCTATTTCTAAAGCACCATATCGAATGACTACTATAGAATTATTAGATCTTAAGGCTCAGTTGCAAGAACTTTTTTCTAAAGTTTTGATTAGACCAAGTGTTTCACCTTGGGGAGCACCTGTAATTTTTGTGAAAAAGAAGGTTGGAACACTTAGATTATGCATTGACTACAGAATGTTAAACAAAGAAATAATCAAGAATAGATACCCACTCCCTAGGATTGATGATTTATTTTATCATATGCGTGGAGCATAGTATATTCTAAGATAGAGCTTCAAACTGGATATCATCAATTATAGATTAAGGATGAGGATATTCATAAAATAGATTTCAAAACAAGGTATGGACATTATGAGTTCACAGTTTTACCTTTTGGATTAACTAATGCACCTGTAGCATTTATGAATTTAATGAATAATATCTTTCAAGAATACTTAGAAAAATTTGTGTTCTTATTCTTGGAAAAAAATTTCAAATATTCTAAAAGTTTAGAGGAACACCATGAGCATTTGAAGATAGTTTTGGAAATATTAAGAAAGAGACGGTTATTTGGTAAGCTGTCTAAATGATATTTCTATAACACAGAAGTACACTATTTGGGACATGTGAATAAGTAAGAATGTAATTTTTGTAGATTGTTCAAAAATTGTATCTATAACTGAGTGGCCTACACCCAAGAATGTACATGAAGTTAGAAGCTTCATGGGACTTGCTGGGTACTATAGAAAATTTGTAAAAGATTTCTCTAAGGTGGCTACACCAATAACTTCTTTACAGAAGAAGGATAAAAAGTTTGTTTGGAATGAGAAATGTGAAATTGCATTCAAAACTTTGAAGGAACAGTTAACTTTAGCACCTATTCTTGAAGTACCAGATCCTAATGGAGATTTTATGGTGGAAGCTGATGCATCTGGTGAAGTTCTATGAGGTATTTTGTTACAAAATGGTCATGTCATAGCTTATGAAAGTAGAAAACAAAAGTTACATGAGTTGAATTATGCTCCACATGATTTAGAGATTTCCTGCCATTGTTCATGCACTACAAGTTTGGAGGCATTACCTTCTTGGTAAACCTTTTGAATTGAAAACTGATCATCTTAGCCTGAAGTATATCTTCACTTAGCCAAATCTTAATGCAAGACAACAAAGGTGGTTAGATTTTTTATATCAATATGATTTTGAAATAAATTATATCAAGGGTAAAGAAAATAGAGTGGTTGACGCTCTAATTCGTAGGAAGCATGTTTGTACTCTTATAACATTGAGAACTCAATTTAAGGATGAAGTAAAAAGTTTTATGGAATCTGATTCTTATTTTTTAGCAAGTAAAGACAACACTTGCTACAGATCCTAGTTATTTGAGGTATAAAGGTTTTCACTTTGATAACGAAAGAATCTTACGATTTGAAAACAGAGTCTATGTAACTTAGCTAAATGATTTGAGAAAGAAATTGTTAGTAGAATTTCACAATTCACCTTTTGTTGGACACCCTGGCATTATAAAAATTCTTGCTAATATAAAACAACAATATTTCTGGAAGGGAATGAAAAAGGATGTTATAGATTTTGTGACACATTTCCTTAAATGTCAATGTGTTAAAGTAGAACATATGCACCCAACCAGTTTAGTGTATCCTCATAGCATACCATAGTACAAATGGCAAGTGATAATCATGGAATTTATACAAGGGTTGTTTATGTCAAGAAATAAACATGATGTTATTTTAGTTGTTGTGGATAACCTAACAAATGTAGCACATTTTATTTTTGGTAATCTGAGGATAATTCTCCTGTGTTAGCTAAAAGATTCATACATGAAATTTTTAGATTACATGGAGTTCTTGAATTAATCATTTCAGATAGAGATCCTAGAATGATGTCAAGGTTTTGGCAAATGCTTAATGCAGCTCTAGGAACTAAGTTGAATTTCAGTTCTACGTATCATCTAGAAATAGATGGACAGACTGAAAGAGTTAATCAAGTTTTAGAGGATATGTTACGAATGTATTGTATGGATCAATAGTATAAGTGTGAAGAGTACCTTCCACTAGTTGAGTTTGCATATAATAATACATATCATACCTCTCTTAAGATGGCACCTTTTGAAGCATTATACGGAAGAAAATGTACAACCCTTGTTAGTTGGGACAACATGGAGGATAGAGAGGTAATTGGACCTAAAATTCTTACAGAAATGGAACAACAAGTTAAATTGATTCTTGAGCACTTGAAAGAATCATCAGATAGACAAAAGAGTTATGCTGATTTAAAGTGGGTAGACAAGAAATTTGAACTTGGTGAGAAAGTCTTTCTTCAGGTCAAAATGAAAAAGATCTCTATAAATTTTGGCAAGGCTGCCAAGTTATCACCACATTATGTGGGACCTTTTGAGATAGTTGAAGTAATCAACCCTGTAGCTTACCACTTAGCATTACCTCCTACTTTATCATGAATGCATGATGTTTTCCATATTTCTTTGCTTAAGAAATACATTTCAGATTTATCACATGTGTTAAATTGGAATTCCTTACAGGTCCAAGACCTAGGAATAATTGTGGTTAAACCCATATGAGTGATTGAAAATCGCTAGTTGCATTTGAGAAATCATGAGATAAGTTAATGCAAGGTCTAATGGGACCAGTTTAATGAAGAAAGCGCAACCTGGGAAAACTTGGACAATATGAAAACTACTTTTCCATATCTATTTGAACAGAATTGATTATGTTGATTGATAAAAAAAATTATGATTTTATCTTTATAATATAATAAGTATGCCAGTTTTGGGCAAAAAATTTTTTTTTGAATAAACAACTATGTAATGCTGATTTTTGAAACTTAAAATACGGATATTGTTGCAAACATATGTTAAGAAAGTGAATAAAAAAATTGATTATCCTGAATGTAATTATTAAAATGAGATAATAATTAGGACGATGATTCTTTTTAGGAGGGAAGCATGTAACACCCTTGACAATTTTTATATTCCTCCTTTACATTTCAAGTGTTGACATGTGATTTTCTTGATAAAGATGTGTTCTTTTGACTGCTGAAGATCATGCTTGATATGGATAAATCATTTTTACTCTTTGATTGTAGGGCTGGTATGTTGTTGCTTACAACTAATCTATTTCACTTCTTATGAGTAAGTTGTAATCTGGTTTGAATGGTTGCAAACTTATCCTTTGCAATTGGACTCATCCTTGGATCAATTCCATTGATCCAAGGTATGTTTTAAATCTTCTTATCTAAACTGAATGAAAAAATGACATTCATTGATTAAGAGACTTAACAGACTGAACTTGTGTTTTTTGCAAATTCTTTACTATCTCGAAAGACCGTGCCTACATTTTGTTTTGTGTTGTGCTCAGCTCTTCTTGATTGACCCTTACAGGGTGCTTAATGGCATTAAGGGAAAGGGAAACCTGCTTCAGGATTCTTGAGAAAGAGAGATTTTAATGTGTCCTATATCTATAAGGTCTATTCTAATAGATTCGAGACTCAGGTAAATTTTTCCTAACTCTTCCTACGCCACCCTATGTGGGATGGCAACCTAATCTAAGTTGTAATACTAAGATAGCATGAGGGGAAATAACCTAATGGATTTTAAGTTATTTCTAACCTATTGTTTTTGGATAAATTAAAACCTAACCTAAAGTGACAATCTATTATTTGATAGTTATATCCCAAGGTTATATATTGTAAATTAACCTAAGATCTAACCTAAGAAAATTCTATCTATCCTAAACTAATGGATATGAAAGGGAACCTATGGGTCAATTGGAAAGTGGAAGATAAGCGGTGGTTCCTAAGCTTTTAATGAGATTTGATTTTGATTTTGATTTGGTTTTAATGCATGTAAGTACTGCTAGTTTTGTAGGGGGTAGTGAAATTTGGAGGAACCTATGTGGAGGTATATCTAAGTTTGGAAATACAAGTGGAAGTTAAACTTAGTCTCGCCAAATTTGGATGGTGGTGGAAAGGAGAGATAGACGGGAATATGTAATTTAATGGAATTAATTTGCCTCGATTTTGGTGAGTAATTTGTCTTGGAAGGCATGTTGGCGGATTTGTTTGGGGTTGTTTTGTTTTGCATGCATCACAATTTTTTATCTACATGGAGCTAGATGGTTTTTTGAACCAACTGTTTGATCTACACTTAGTGGCTATTTTTGAATTCTTAGATCTATTTTTGGTTTGAGGAATGTATAAGAGGCATTGTGGAAAATGATTATGGTTGTTTGATATTTCTTGGAGAAAAAGGAGTGTTTGAAACTTGGCTGGAAGTATTCTTCGAATTAGCAGAGGAACTATCAGGTATGATAGGCTCTACCCATTAAGATTTCTTGCTTTCTTCTAAATGATTCATTAAAACAATTCTGCTCACTAGAAATTTATATTTTCATGATGTATCTGGTTATTTACTTGCATGTATTCATGAAATCTATGTGGGTTTTGGAATGTGAATCCTTTGTTGTTATTTGTAGTTTTTGGGAACTTTCTTTGTACTGGTTATTAGAGGTTTTCATGTGAATTGTATTGAAATTCTGTAACTTGTAATTGAAGTTTGAATTTTTATTGAAGATTTGTTTCTATCATTTTAGACTAATGTTGATTGAACAGGATTGTTTCTTGTTTGGTTATGAATCTCTATTTAGTCTTGTGTTTCAAGAGCTTGAAGTGGAGCTACGTAGTGGTTCTAAACTTGTATTAAAGCTCAAAATTTGTTTTAGCTTTATTCGGACCTTATGTTTGTTTTGGACTGTGTTGGAACTTATTGAAGTTTTGAACCTTGGTTGAATCTTTGTATTCAACAAATATACTTGCATACAATTCTTATGAATACTGAACTTGTTTTTGAGTTGTTGTGTTGTGCTCTGTACATAAGCTCTGAACTGAAGTTTTATTCTTCCTTAGATAAATGGAAGGCTTGAACCTGTAATAGAGTATTGGTGTTTATTATGAGATTTTATTAGGGCCATGGGTTTCATTATAAACTCGTATTTGAGCTTGTGTTGTTGGAACTTGTGTTTTAAGCTCGTATTTGACACAGTGTAGGTATTCCATCATTGGTTGTTTTGATTCTATATTTTGAATTGATGTGTTGAATATTTATAGTTATTTTGAGTTAGAGTTTAGGGGGTATTATGGATTGTAAAACTTCAGTCTCATTTAATACTATATGATGGAAGGGTTCTTGTGATTTTTGTTTGGTCAGAGTAGACCATGTAACTTATTTTTAGGTATCCTTTGTTTTGATTTTGAGAAGGAATGGTTGTATTAATTCTAAATTTTAGACTGCACTATTTTCTTGAACTTTATAGGGCATGTGAATTCAAGATTGTATTCTATTCATCTCTTCTCTGAGTGTACCCATGTCTTGTGGGAAAACTTGACTGTTTTGTTCATAGAGATAAAAGGAACTGGAGCTACATTCTGTTATGGGACAGTTGTATCAGTTGTAGAGGTTTATGGAATGAATTACTTACTTCCTTTATATCTTTGATGTTGAGAAAATTCTTACCTGTCATAATCTTTTAATGGAACTTGAGAATCTTGTGGTGATTCTGTTTAGTCGTGTTGGAAGAAGTTGGGACAGTATTTTTCTTTGACGGATTGCTTAGTTCCTTACTCTATTCTGGCCTTTCATCTGATTCATGGGTTTCATCTGAATGTTGAATTTAAACCCTGTATACTAGTTTAGTATGAAGGGATATTGTATCCCTATTTAGAATGCTTGGAAATTTAGTCCTTGGGTCTGTGATTTTTATTGACCCTTGTCTATCTTGCATTGTTGTGTATTTATGTTCCTTGTTGGGATCTTTGAATGAATCTCTAAGTTTTATTCAGAGAAGTGAATAGGATTTCTTAGGGACAGTATGTTGTTTAGAGATACTGTTGTGAATTTCATTTTGAGAATTGAATCTAAACTTGAGCTTGGTGAATGGAAATAGGTAATCAGTTTGTAAATTTTTAGTGGAAATTGGAAGTATGCATGCTTTGACTGTGCATTCGGTTTTGAGTTATCTTTTGGGAACTAGCTTAAGAATTTATAAGTTTGTATTAGATAATGGATTTCATTTCATAGTATAAATGAAATCAAATCTGGTTTGGGTCCTTTTTGGTCTGAGATCATTTTTCTATTGACTGATAAGTTCATTGAGGGAACTTCTTGTTATTTGATATTCTTCTTTGTCTGTATGGAAAGATGAAACATACTAATATGAGATATGTTGTAACTAACTCCTTTGCAGATTGGAAAAATTTAAATGTGTCTTTCTATCCTTATGAAATTATGAAATAATTGAATGAAAAGACTTGTTGACTGTTTAAAGTGATTGATAGGATCAATCAAGTCTTGTGATATAATTTTGATGTTGTAGATTATAATATGTTCTTTTCTTAAAATTAAATTCAGATCTTCTTAATTGTACTTATTTCTAGATGTTATTACTTATGATTATTTGTATGATGTTTTTTAATTGTTTCGGTAAAGCAGAGTTGTTTAATGAAACAATTAGTAGAATTTACTTTACTTTAATGCTTAGTGCTTATAATGCTCAGTTCATTGAAGTGACCCATGCTAGCAATTTTATAGATGGACATCATAAGTGATTAAAGAAGACAAGAAATTTCATGTTGTATTGGGATTATTTAATTATGAACCTTATGTAAAGATTTTTGATTCATTCTTGAATTTTATTAAAAAAGAAAAGTTTAATTCTTTTTGGAATGGAGGATGTTTGTTATAAAACATGCCTGAAATACATAATCTTGTAAATGAATAAGTTTATAATGATGAATTGAATGTTGGATATTCACTTGTATTGGCTGTGTAATTATCTTGTATTTATGAAGAAGATGGAATTCCTATCTTAATGATATTATTCATATTTTTATATGCTTAATTTAGATAAACTTGATAAGTTAGATAAAGGGAATTAGTTTAATCTCCCTTAATAATTTGCAGCTTGTTAAGTTGCATAAAATAATGATTTTTATCTAAACAATTCTAACATAGTAATGGGATATGTATTAAATATGTAGTAAAACTATAGAGAATGTGAACGATATGTAGGGTTTGAAAAACCCTAACACATAATCATATAGAGGAAGACTCTTCCTCGCTCAAAGGAATGTAATCTAAAGAATGGTGATATGATCGTAAATCATTAGACTTCATTTCCCTATAAAGTATACTATAGCTGAACCTATTTTTTTGCTACACCTTCTTTGAATGGTTAACTTACCTTGAATGGAACTTATGATAGTATTGTCTTGTTTTGGTTAACTGCTTGTTAAATTAATCAAACAAACACTAAAAGTAATCATAAGTTAAGGAAGTTCTCTAATGGCTAAGTGAATCAAATTTAGAAAATAACTTATGGAGTGTTGGATTAGGTTTTAGCAGGGTTGCAGCAATCGATGTAATAATCCAAATTAATAATGTATTAAGGGCCTTATTGGGGTATGTACATCTTGATGAGGCATTTTTTGTAGGACGTTGGCACACGCCAATTGCAAGACTATACTTTTGAGAAGACTTGGGTCTTCTTGAGAATACAACGATGCAGTTGACATGTGGCAACACCCTTCTGCATTGATCATCTAGACCTACACACAATTAAGGATTTGAACTTTGTTTCTATCTAGGTCAAGTAAGTGGCATGTTTAGAATAGGCAGTAGCTTTCAATGGCTCAGAGTACCTTGGCATATCCAGTTGACTTAGGTCAACCGAGTATGCCCATATACCCTAAGTCATTGTGAGCGTCTTCCTATGATAAATTATGTTTCTAACCAGGGCTAGGGTTAAACCTGGGACAAGTGGACTGATGGTAGTTAGTAAAGACCATTCTTGATAATAGAGGAGTGAGGTGAAGGACATATTCTGAAATGACGAGTATGTCGTATAGGAATAGTTACATAAACCATATGTTGAAAATATTTGGCCAAAGTATTACAAATTGCTGGTTGTGTTGTCCTATGTCACATAGTTTAAAGTAACGTGATATCAGATGAATATTGGTAACAAATATTTAGATATGTTCTTTAAACAGATCACTGAGTACCCGGTATAGGGTAGGGAGACCAAGTATATGATATGTATTCAATACTTAAAGTTAACATACATAGATTGGTAGATCACAGAGTTAGGAAATAAATAGATCAGTAGATTACTGAGTTATGAAATAAATAGATCAGTGGATGACCGAGTCATTTACAGCTGCATATGGTTATTTGTTTGAGATTGATTGGCATGGAATGTTTTTTCTACATTATGCTTTATTTAGAACAGAGAACATTATGTAAAAAAATTCCCTTGTTTGTAAATTCTTAAAATGGGAATGTTACAATGTCAGCATACCATACATCTGTCAAGATGAGGAACAGAACAACGGGGACATCAACTCCATATTTGGAAAACTCCTTGGTATCTCCCTCAACAATGAGTTCACATAGGCCTTTACCCCGAACCATATTTATTGGTCTGATGTCAAGTGTAACACCCTCGACAACTGATATATTCCTCTCTTGCATTCAAGTGTTGACATGTGATTTTCTTGAAAAAGATGTGTTCTTTTGACTGTTGAAGATCATTATTGATAATGATAAATATTTTCTATTCTTAAAATCATTAGAATAAAATTATATGATTGTCAAGAATTCATTTTAACTTTATAAGGAGGAGTTGTAATCTGGTTTTAAGAGTTGCAAACTCATTTCTTCTTCTAACTCATCCTTGGATCTATTTCAGTGTTCCAAGGGATGTTTCAAGTATTCTTCATAGAATACATGGTAAAATTGACATTCAGTAGTTTAAGGGACATAGAAGAATGAATTTTGTATGATACTAATTCTTGCTCTTGTTTCAACATGTTTTCATTCAATAGTATGTTTGTGCCCAGGTCTTTGGTGATTGATCTTGGTAGGACATTAAGGAAGTAAGAAAAATTCAGTTCTCTGAGGAGAAGTTCAGAGTCCTAAAAATCTGAGGACTATCCTAAGGGTAACCTAAGCTAGGTAAGAACAACTAAGTTCTAGCTATGTTCACTTAATGAAATTATTTTCTAACCTAAGCCTCTTGTTTTAATTTTGGTGTTGGCAACCTAACCTAAGCATTGTGATAAATGGATTAGGGAAGGGTTACTAAAGTGATACTAGGATATTTTAGCTATTACCTAATAACTAAAGGGTTATGAATTGAACATAACCTAAGGTGGGTATTCTAATGGCTAATTTTTTAAGACCTATGTCAGTAATTGTTAAACTAACCTGAGTTTATTTGAATCTAACCTAAACTAGTAAAGGAAACCTAAATGGGGTCACATGACATAAGGGTGATGGTTCCAATAACATTTAAATGATTTTAAAGGATTTTAAATGATAAGGTACTACTAGATTTGGTAGGGGGCAGTGGACTTGGTGGAGGCCTACGTGGAAGCTCCACTAACAGATGGAATTGTATTTTTAGTTTTTGTACTTTGATGTTGACACCCAAAACATGACCAAACACATATAAAATGACCAAACATGCATTTAGGAGGCAGGGTGGATTTTTAAAAAATTTAAGGAAATATTTAAGTCAAATTTTAAAATATTTATGGAATTTTATGATTGACCCAATGGAATTGTATGGAATTTATGAGCCTGGATTGAATGGCATTTATTCGCTATTAACGTGCAAACTTTCTTGGACACTTAGAAGGAGGGTTTGTAGGAGGTCATTTGGTTTTGCATGCATGGTGGATTTTTCTCTACATGGAGCTAACCGGTTCTTCAAACCAACAGTTTGACCTTCACTTCAAAGCTATTTTTGGTTTCTTCAGCCTATTTTTGATCTGAAGGAAAATATATGAGTTGTAGGAGGAAAAGAAATTTGATTGTTGATCTTTCATGGAGGACAAAAAGAGTTGGAAGCTCAGCTGGAAATCTCCTTTGATTTGGTGGAAGCACTATCAGGCATGATAGGCTCTAACTATTAAAATTCTTTGCATTCTTCTAAATGATTCATTAGAACAACTCTACTCTCATGAGATTCATGTTTTCTTTCCTGTCTGGTTATTTTTCTTGTTGGGTTTTATGGATCCTTGTGTGTTTGATTTGAATCCATGGAAAAATAGTATTGTTTTGGAAACTGGCTTTTTGTGCTAGTTTTATGACCTGCATGCAAGTAAAAATGGTATTAGAACTTGTTTTGTATCTCTGTTATGCTCTCTAGATCTTGTATTCGATGGTTATGTGCTTTGAATTGACTTTCATGACAATAAAAGCATATGAGCTTAGGGAAACTTGAGTTTTGTTTTATATTGCTTCTGGGTTGCATTCTTTGGATGCAGACTCGTGTTGGAACTTTGTGTTTTGTTTAAGCTTGTGTTGGAGCTTTGTTTGAATGGAACCACTGTTTTGGAAACTTATGTATTACTAAACTATTGCATGGAGTTCGTATTTATCACTGTACTAATATTATTTTTCTTGTGAAGTTCTGAATGTTGTGCGTGAAGCTTGGGTTCGACATTGAACTCTGATTTAACACTTGAGTGTTATGAGCTTATATTTTGATCGATATATTCAATTTTGTTCATGCATTTTTGTATTGGGTTATTCTTTTGTTAAAAGGCTTAGCTTATAACTCTTTATTTTTGTAACTCACTCACCAGGAGACTGGGTGAAAACTTGTTTGAGTTGTTTGAAATCTTTTGAGCTTTGGAACTGGAAACATCTTAAGGAATGTTGAACTTCTATTTTGTTTTTAACTGTATTGACTTCTCGAGATACTGTGAGAGTGGAAATTAGAGGAAGTGTTCTCTCCTTGCTATTTGGAAGAAACCCGCGTTCTGGGTTAACTGTATTAGTTTGTACTAAGGCACCACTGTTGTAATTTTGTGTTTGTGAAGTTCTGTTTTTATATTCTGTTCTTATTGGTTGGAATTTAAGACCGAGACAACTTCCGTATTGGTGCATTTTGGGTTCTAGCTCTCCCTCTCTTCTGTCTCTTTGAATGAATCAGGTCTTAGTGGAAGATTTGGGATATTACCTTGGACACTAAAATAATTAGGAAGGATTCCTTCTCTGTTCAGTTGTATTGAGTTTGATTCTTTTGAATTTCAAACTACTTACCTTTTGTATTCGTGTAGAGGCATTTGTAAGTCTCTAGTCTTGGGTTCATGGGTAATTCTGAACCTTATCATTTATTGTTTTGGGATGTTATTCTCGATTGAAAAAATGAATAAGACTTTGGTTTCTCTTCATGAAAGAAAATTTATATAAATATGTATTCTTTTGTGAATAGTATATTGGTTTGGGTCTACCGTATGCTTTCATCCTGAATTGGTTTGAAACTAGAACTTCTTGTTCAGTTGAATGAAACAATTTATCATTGTTTCTTTCCTTATTTGAGTTACCATTCCTCTGTCCTTGGATAGGCTCATTGTTTGAACTTTTCTGTACTTGATTCCATTTTGAGATAGTGGTTTCTCATGACCTTTTGGTCTACCTTGTTCAAATCATTGATTGAAATAATGTAGAGAACTAGTAGCCAAGAAGGTTCTGCTGTTAAGTAAATTGATACTTATGGGTTTGACTGTTGTTGACTAGTCTTGCCTAGTTTATATGGAAAGGAGTAGGTTTGTCTCTTGTACTCTTTATCCTTTGTGAAGAACTTGAGTAGAGATTAACTCCTCTTTGGGACTACTTTGTTTGTGAACATTGATTTCTGATATTTGATTGATAATTTCTAACATGTAGAGTTGGAATTGGAGTTGCAGTTGGACTATTCTATTTTTCCTTACCTTCTTGATTGGTTATGGAATTCTATTTGATGTATATCATAATGATTGAATGTGTAATATTGTTATTTTGGAAAGGAATAAGTAACTCCTGATACAAAATGGTTTGTTTTTCTGATGTTATAGGTTTGGGATGAGTCTATAATGGTTATTTTTATTCCTTACTTATGATTTAGATGAATCATCCTTAAAGGAACCTTGTTGTATACATTTATTTTGTCTCTTAGAAAAGATAAATGTGGTATTCTATTAGGATAGAATAATGAAATAATGGGATGGTAGGATTGATTGTTTGTTTACAAGCCATTGATAGTATTAATAGAACTTTAAGATCTTAGGTAGATATTGTTTATTATATTCTGCTTTTCTTTTTAAAGTTGATCTAGATTTATTAAGTACTTCCCTTCTATATGATATCACTTATGCTGATTTTATGATGTTTTAATTGTCTCATTAAAGTAATGTTGCTTTAATGAAACAATTAGTGGAATGCACTTTGTTTTAATGATTAGTGCTTATCATACTAAGTTCATTGAACTGGACTGTGCTAGCTATTTTTTCAGATGGATGACTGAAGTGGTAAAAGAAGGAAAAAAATTATATGAAGCATTGGCTAATATATGTCTAATTCTTAGTAAAGAATTTTGATTCATCCTTTTTTTGTATTGTAAAAGAAAAAGTTGTATACTTTATAAAATTTAGGTTGTTGTTATGCAGTATGCCTAAAGAGCATAGTCTTGTAAATTTTATAAGTTGTAATGATGAATTGTGAGTTGTGATTTATTTGTATTGGTTGTGTAAATTATCTTGTACTTTTATAAAGAAGATGAAAGTTCCATCTTGTTTATATTCTTTATATTAAGTTATGCTTATCTTGTTATCTTGATAAAATGGATAATGGGAATTAGTTCAATTTCCCCCTATAATGAAGCAACTTGTTGAGTTGCATAATATGATGTGTTTTATCTAAACAATTTAACATAATAATGTGATGTATAATGAACATGCATTAAGAAATATGGATATTGGGGATGATATACCCTAATACTTAATCATATAGAGAAAGACTCTTTCTCTCTCTCAAATGAATATAAACCTAAAAGGTTTGGAGGTATGATTACTATTTATTAGAATTCATTTAGTATGAAGTCTACTTTAATTGGATATACAGCGGTTGTTAAACCTTCCTGAAAGTTAAAGAACATTTAAAATGAAACTTATGATATCGTTGTCCTGTTTTGGTTAATTGTTAGTTTAACTGAAAAAACTAACATTAAAAGCAACCATAAGTTTAACAAAGTTCTTCATGGACTAAATGAAACAAATTTAGGAAAGAAATTATGGAGTGTTGGATTAGGGTTTAGCAGGGTTGGTGTAATCAAGACTTAATCCAAATTAATAAATTCATTAATTATCTCCTTGGGGTATGTACATCTCAATGAGGTAGTTTCTGTAGGATGTTGGCACATGCCAACTGCAGGGCTGTACTTTCAAGAAGACTTGGGTATTCTTGAGAATACAATGTTGTAGTTGACAACTGGCATCACCCTTCCACATTGATCATCCAGATCTACACACAATAAGAACTTGGACTTGAACTTAGTTTCTCTCTAGGTCAGGTTAGGAGCATATTTAGGATAGGAATTAGCTTCCAATGGCTCAGGGTACCTTGGCACATCCGGTTGACTTAGATCAACTGAGTATGCCCATTTACCCTAATCCATTGTGAGCATCTTCCTATAATAAGTTATGTTCCTAACTAGGCCTAGGGTTAAACTTGGGACAAGTGACTGATGGTAGATAGTAAAGACCAATCAGGATAATAGAGGAGTGAGGTGAAGGATGTATTCCAATATGACGAGTATGTTGTCTAGGAATAGTGACATACACAGTATGTTGTAAATATTTGGCCAAAGTATGCAAGTTACTAGTTGCATTGTCCTATGTCACCAAGTTTAAAACAACGTGATATCAGATGAATATTGGTAACAAATATTTAGATATGTTCTTTAAAAAGATCACTCAGTACCCGATGTAGGGTAGGAAAACCAAGTATACGAAGTATACAATATGTATTCAATACTTAAGATAACATAAATAGATTGGTAGCTTACCGAGTTATGGAATGAATAGATCGGTGGATCACTGAGTCATTACAACTGCATATGGTTATCTATTTGAATTCGATTGGCATGGAATGTTTGTTCTAAATAATGCTTTATTTAGAACAATGAACATTATATATTTTTTTTAAAAAATCCCTTATTTCTAAAGTCTTAAAATGTGAATGTTACATCAATATCATGCTCTTGCACCTTTGCTACCCAATTACCTCTCTTGGTTCCAAATTATTGTTGAGTAAGAATGGATTTGATTGTTGTATCAGGCACCAGCACCACAGAATGAGAATTAAGGATGTAAAACCTAAACTACTTGATAGCTTTGACAACTGCAAAAGCATGTTTCTCTATCATGGTGTACTTCAGCTCATGAGTTTTCAAGACATAACTCATGAATGAAATTAGGAGCTCATGATCTTCAACATTCTTCTGAGCTAACACAACAGCTAGGGTATTTTTAGTGGCATAACAATAGATAATGAAATCTTTTCTAAATTCAGGGCACACCAAGATTGGAGTCTTTGTAATAGTTTGTTTAATGTCAACAAATGATTTCTTCCCTTTAGAGGACAAACCAAAAATTTTCTTCCCTTGCATCATGTGAGAAATGCACATAGTAAGTTCTACAAAATTAGGGATGAATCTCCTTAGGAAATTGATCTTACCAAAGAAATAATGGACACCTTTCTTACTTGATGGAAGGGGAATTTACTGGATGGCATGAACTCTCTCTAAATCAATCTTGATCCCTTACTTTGAAATAATGCGTCCCAAAAAAATTTCTTTTGTGACACAAAACATATAATTCTTAGGATTTAAAGAAATTTCATGCTCTCTAAACTTCTATAATACTATTTCAATGTGTTAGAAGTGATCTATTCTTGCTTTAGAAAACACTGTCAATTCATCCAAATACACAACAATACATTTACCTTTCAAACTACTAAAATCCATGTCCATGGTGCTCTGGAAAGTAGTGCCAACATTGATGAGACCAAATGGAATACTCTTTTATGCAAAGGTGCCCCAAGGAGTAGTAAAGGCAGTCTTATGTTGATCTGCAGTATTCACCTCTACTTGATTGTACCCCGAGAATCCATATAACATAGATAGCATCTCTGAGCCTGTGACAGCTTGCAATACCTGGTCCATCATGGGGAGAGGGTAGTTTTCCTTCAAAGAACCTTGATTTAGATTTTTGAAGTCCACAATGATCCAGATCTCACCATTCTTCTTCCTAACATGCACTATATTAGCAATTCATGTTGAATGGTGAATGGGGAAGATGATCTTAGCCTTCAAAATCTTTTGTATTTCTTATAAAATTGTATTAGCTATCTTTGGATTATATTTATTTTTCTTCTTTTTGAAGGGTTCGATCCCAGGCTTAAGAGGAATGAAATGTTACATTTCTTTAGGATGAAAAATCCTTAAGATCATTATAAGAGTAAGCCATAACATCAACATACCTCTTCAACAATTTCACCACCTTATTTTTCTCTTCCTGAGTACAACATTTTCCAATGTTGACCATTTTGGGATCATCAAGACTCCCAATATTCACTTTCTCAGTCTTAACAGATTGCCAGGATTCCTGGGAAATTTTAGACTTCATATATCTATCTTGTTTATCAAAAAGATCCTCCAAAATCACCATCCCTTTAGGAATTTTTTTTTCATTTGGTTTGATGCATCCATGTTGATCCATCTCTTATTTAACACCCTCTTCATTTGATGACACACACTCTCTAAGCATATTGTCACTTCCTTCAAATTACAGTTGATCAAAGTTGTCTCTAAGCTCCAAGAAAGAAAGAAAATGCTGGTCATCATTGAAAAAATACCAATTATTTGTATTTTCAGGCACACTGGGTCTATGGATCAACTCAATGGTGAATTTCTCTTGAGGGAAATCAGGGTGAGGAATTAACAAGGGCCCCAAAATAGCTAGAGAGTCAGTCCTAGTGTTTCTTTCCCTTGGCATAACTTTAATGGAAAAATCATCAAGGAATTCAATGGAATCTTAGACCATATTCTTATAGTGCTTCAACCTTATGTTCTTTACTTGATAAAGGTCTCTAACTTGTTTTACAATTATCTTTGTATCTCCATGAGCAAGAAGTTTGTTCACTCCCATTTCCTTTGCCATGCTCAACCCAAGAATAAGGTCCTCATACTTGGTAGTATTGTTGGTATTTTCAAACTAAAATTTGAAGGAGAAATGATTAACCTTACCCCTAGGAGAAATGAGCACTACACCAGCTCCAAAACCAGCTAAAGAGAAGCTTTCATAAAACTCCAAAGTCCACATACCATTAGGATCAAGAAACACTCCCTTTATCTTACTTTTCTCCTCTTATGACATGATCATGTAGTTCCCATGCCTAATGTATTCATACAGTATTTGTGCTTTAGGATCATCTATCTCACAATATACTCTACTTGTCTCTCAGGCAGTAACTTCTTCATCTTCCCACTAATAGGGATCAAGGCATGTGACCAATCCATTTGGATCTCACCTCCAACATCTTTGCAAAATTTCCTACTTAGCAGCATGCCATAGGAAGGAGGGATATCAACAACCAAGATGGTAGCCAAGACCTTCTTCTCTGGTAAAGCAACAAAAGCTACTTGTCTATCCTTGATTCTCCCAACCAAAGACACTTCTCTACTTTCCATGGAATAGAAAGAGCCATAAGTGTGGGTTAGGGTTAGACCCAAAGCATGAGCCACTTTTCAGGAATTACCTTATTAGATGCACTAGAATCAATGACACAATTGCTAAGCTTGTGGCCAACTATGAGGAGAGTCACATAGAAGGGTTTTATCTTCTCATTACGTGAAGTGAATGCAGCCACAAGGCTGGGTTAAGGTGGAGTAGTGGGAAAAATGCCTTTAGAAGAATGGTCTAGGGTTTTAGATTTATAATTTACAAAGTTAACGATTTTGGCAAAGGCTTTAGGATGGGTTTGATTGAAATCTTCCTTAGAAATCTTAATCTTGGTCTTTTTAAGATGGTCTATAATGTCAAAAGATCCAAATGGGGATGGGGAATCAATACTAGGAGTAGGAGGAGCTTTTGATTTATCAGCGTTATCATTTTTTGGACAAGAATTCTCAGAAGCAGAAGTAGAGGGAGAAGGACTAGCAGAGATTACCTTTTGGGTGGAAGTAGTATGAATAGGAGATCCTCTTCTTGCAATCACCAGGATAGTGATGGGGTACTCCTTGGATTTCTTGTAGGTTACACCACTTTTTTCTTTTTATTGGTCTACTCCACGTTCATAACAGTATATGACTCACTATTCATCTCAACCACTACATCATTATAGTCATCTTCATCATCCACACCTATAATGGCGAGGAAATGAACTCGAGAACCACCAGGCTCCTCCAGTTCTTCATCAGCTTCCTCTTCTTGTTCATCATAGATCCCATTTTCTTCCTCATCATCAGGCTCAAGAACCTCACAAGTAGCATTGATAGGCACCTTGAGGGGTGGACAATGGCCAACCTGGTTTGAGAAGAGGGCATGCGGTTCCTATGATGAGAGTTCTTCCTTGGAAAATCTTGATATGGAGCATGCTAAGCCAATTGTTTCTTGATGGAAATGAGGCCATTAGCTAGATTTTGCACCAACTGATATGCATTACCTCCGGGAGGAGAGGAAGAAGAAGATGCTTTGGATTTTAAAAACTCCCTTTTTTAGCTTGCCAAACATGATCAAGTCATCTTCCACACTAACAACCAATATTTGATCAACATCCAAAGTTGCAAGATTTTCTCTCCTCAGGGCATAGCTTGCTTCTAAAAATTGAGCATTCAAGAAGAAACACTTCTGAATCTGATCAACAGGTCTAGTATTTAGTGGAATCTTGTTAATCAACCTTTTGAACTTGGCCACAAATTCTCTCATAGGATCATGTGGATCCTTCTTGATTTGATAAATCTTAGCTAAAAAAGCATGAACATCTTCAGCAGGTTTGAAATGCTACTCAAATTCAGTCCTCATAGTAGTCTAATCAGTGATGGTCCCAGAAAGAAGATGGTAAAACCAATCTGTAGCATTATCTTGTAAGGTCTCCAAAAAAACCCTAATAGAAACATCCTCATGTTCAACTCCAAGGACCCCACATGTAATAATGAAGGTTGAAATGTGTTCATCAGGGTGCACTTTTCTATCACCTCGAAACTTGGAAAAGCTATTCCTGTTACCCCTAGGTAACTTATGCAATGGTTGAGGAAGAGCCAGAGTCCCAACTCTTTATCCCCAAGGCCAAGGTGTTGCCATCCTTGGAAATATCGCTTGAAGTGAAACTGAGACACCAGTAAGGATTAGGGCGTGGAGATTAGGGCTAAGTTGTGCTTAAGGAATGCTAACCAGAAGCTTTGTCCTCAACATGAGGTGTGCTTTTGGAATGATCTCTTCTATTTCTTCTTGTTGGAGGAAGTTGGCAACCTTGTTGATGTAGGAGTTAAAATCAGGGATCTTCAATTCCAAGAGCCTTTCTACCACGAGTGTAGAGTAGAGTCACCAGATCAAGGAAATCATCAAATGAGTTGTTCTTTTTAGAAAGGAAATTTTTTGAACAAATCCCTAGTGGAGTCACCAAAAAATTTTGGGTTTCATATTTGCACTTAGAATGAAACCAAATTTAGGGGACAAACAAGTCCGTCCTCTTTAATTGGAGAGGTTCCCTTATTGAAAGGAGGGGAAAAACCTATGTACAAATACACAATATTTCATTCAATGGTGGTTTCCTGATACCTTGAAATGTGTTTTATGCATGGAAATTTATCAATACATGAGGATAGAAGACTTGAAGAGAGGAGGAAGGAAAAAGAAGAAAATACTTCCACCAAAAAGAGATGGTAGAGAAAACCCTCATATGTATTAAGAAATGAGATATGGAGTAGAACCATTCACGTTCATAACTGGCACAATCCGTGGACTTAAATTTCTTAAGATTGTATAAACTAGAACACAAAGTTTCTAAGCATGCAAGGATTAAATGATTCATAGAACAAAGTAAGAAGGAAAGAGAAGATAGAGGAAAAAGGGGAAAAACCCTTGTATTGATTTCTTCTGATTCAAAATTACAGTTCTAGAATATCAAAATTCCCAACCCTATATAATAGCTTTGAAATACCTTGAAATAGCTCGCAAGAGACGGTTACAACTTGCTCGAGAAAGAAAGAAACAATAACACCTTCCTTGAGAAAGCAAGAAATGGTTATAAATCATTCCAACCATTCGTGCCCTTTCGAATTCTTGATTCATAAAGAAATGTTAATGGCAGAAAAACTAGTTTTTTAAATATACGATCGTTACATTATTTCTCTAGTTAAAATATGGGCTATTTGATTTAATTTTACAACTTTAAATTTGGGCCACCCATGTGGAAGAAATTGATTGGATCGGGCCTGCGGAAACATTTTGCATTTTTTGCCTTTGAAGTTGTGCTAGGATGACACGTGGAGAGCTCTACCAGTTCTTTTATACTTAGCCGATTCGGGCCTATTTCCTACTTGACTAACGTTGACCCCTAGACATGTGGAGAGATGATGCTCATTTGAGTTTCCACTTTGGAAATGCCTCCTAAAATTACGTTGAGCTGACGTGTGGCTCCTTCTGCTAGTCTTGGATTTTTTAATGGCCAACCCCTCTATTGAATTTGAACATGTGGTGAGTTGGAACCTATTTGGAGATTGGCCCTTTGGTTTCACTTCAAAAATTTCACTATTGAGGCACGTGGAGACTTCCGCTGACCCACCCATACTTAGTCAATTTTAATGATTGTCTCTTTCTATTTTTTAGACCTGGGACATGTGGAGGACTGGCATAATTTTGAGAACTACCCCCGGATTTGACTCTTGAATTTGCATCGATGAGGCACATGGCGTTGTCTGCTGAACCTTCCATACATAGCCAATTTGGGCTTATTCTACCTTCATTTTGGACCTGGGACACATGGAAAGCCTGTACTTACTTGAGGACTATCCCATGGGCCCTACCCTTGGATTTTTGCCATTTGGACACGTGGAGGTTTCCACTGTCACTTGAAACATGGCCATGCCTCATCTAATTAGAGATGTCCACGTACTACCTCTGGATGCTAGGGAAAAAATTAATGGGGATGATATCTTTGTCATTCCCGACTGTGGGAAGAAATAAAAATACAGGAAAAAATTCACCGTTACGCTTGACTTTCAAATTTTTCTCCATGAAATGGGAAAATTGCAAACAATGCTAGGCTCAATGCAATCCAATACTCTAAGGTACCGACTCAAATTTTTTGAAACTTGACTTCAAAAGAGTGGAATTTTGAGGGCGACAACAATGCGTCACTGTAAAACACTTTCCAGCTAGTGTTATTATCTAGAATGGATGGTTTGATCAGCATCTTAATGTGTTGAGTGTTTCCTTTGAAAACTTCCTCAGCATGAGATATCTATGAACCAAACACAGCCAGTTGATTAGCTTCCCTATTCATTTTGTGTGACACCTCCTCCATATTTAGAGCATCAAAACTCTCAAGGAGGTCTCAAAATCTATTTTTATAAGATTTTAGAAGATTATTCTTTTCTTGGCACTTGTTAGTGACTTGGAGGATAACCAATTATGTATCCCCAAAGATATGCACCACCTTAATCTTCTTCTTTTCAACAATAATAATTCCATGCATTAGCACCTCATACTCTGCCACATTGTTAGAACATGTAAACTACAACTTGTGAGAAAAGAATAATTTCTCATCCCTAGGGTAAATGATAACCACTCCTGATCCTGCATCATTTATACTTTTGGATCCATCAAAGTACAAATTTCATAGACCAGGATTCTCTTCACTTTGCTTGAGTGCACCCAGTAGCACAACTTCTTCTTCAAGAATGCAGTAAGTACCAAGCCCAATTTCATAAGCTTCCAACTCTTTAGCATATGGGTCAAATTTATGGTGCCTCTCCACCCATTCATCAAGTAATAGATCAGTAATAGAATATGGAAGAGGCTGCTCTTCAGAATCTAAATCTTGTTCTTAATGGATTAAGTAGTTGGATTGGAGAGGGGAAAGGATATATGACTCTACATGATAGGAAAATATTGGTTCATCTTGTATGGTAAATTGGGTACCATACCTTGTCTTGAGTAACATATGAGACCAATCAGAAGACAAGTAACCACCCACTTTAGTAGTAAAATATCTTGACAAATATAAAGAAAATAGAGGGGGTAGATCAATGATTGAAACATATTTAGTTATTCTTAGACTTGGAAATGCATGGAGGGTTAGCTCAATATCCTTGATGATACCTATGGTAGTGACAGTTGAACCATCGAGTTACAAGACTCATTTTATCAGGGGGCTATACTTAAGTCCTAAGACATCAACAATCTTCTTAGGCATGACAGATGTACTGGAACCTAATTCAATCATATAGTTATGGACAAGACATTTTCCTATGATCAAAGACATATAGAAGGGTAAGGTTTTAACAAATTTATTTAATTTCTTCTCCTCTTTTTGGAAAATGTTGATAGAAGCATGTGACTTATGCATAGTTAGATCAGTGCACGGAAGTTAGGCCAGAGCTTCATGCAACAAGTCATTTTGGGATGGAATAGTCAGGGAATCCCATGTTGTAACATTCATGTTTGTCTTCTTTATCTAGTCCAAAATACTGAATGAAAAACCCATTCACTTGTGCATTTGAGGGAAAACAACATCCTTTCTTGGTTTCTTGGGTACAAAAGTAGGAACCTTAGCTAGTGTATAGGATTGACCTACTAAAGGAGGGATGCACACCACTTCCATAGGATCTTTTTACGGAGCCTCAGGTGTGGGAAATTGAGAGATTTTACTACTTGATGTCTTACCTACTTCCTTTTACTTTTGAGGTCCTTCTTGTGTTACTGGAATTGTGACCTGCATGCTAGACTTGAGAATCCTCTTCTTGTATCTTATGTTCTCCACAAGTTGGGTACACGGTCTACTTGTATCCTCCATAGCTTGGTTAATTACACAAAAGTCATCAGTGACAAAGAAAATCAAATTTTCTTCTAGAGGATCTTCTTTCCTTTCTTGGTTATCTACTTCCAGTGCACTTGTTAAAGGCTCAGACCTGGAAGCATCCTGAATCATTTAGGATTGCATGCACGCAATGTTAGCATAGTAATACTAGTTATGAGGAATATTACAAGGAAATCACCATTAAGACTCCTGTGCCATGTTGTTCTGGAATAGGAAAATTTCTTGACTTTTGTTGGGCACTGGAAGAGGTTGTGTAGGAGGAATAACTTGCAAAGGCAAGTACACATTAATATGTCATCTACCATTCTATTAGTTTTGTTTTTATCTTTGATTCCCATATTAATTCCATCAAGGTTGATTTCTATATCCTTATTCCTAATTGGAACTACCTTTGTAGGCTTGTGCCTACTTCTTCTTCAATTATACGACCTTGTTGGACAAGTTTCTAATTAGGGCCTTCAATTCATCATCTTCTTTTTGCTATGCAGGAGAGTGGGATGTAGATGTAACTGGTTACACACTCTGTATTGGAATGGGAGCAATAGAATTTTGGGGCATTGGAGATGTCTCTAGTAATAAGGGCTCAGGAGGCCTAAGTGCCAACTTACTAGCCTAAATGAGACTATTTTCTGCCCTTATTGCAATGTTGTATGTAACAGGTAAGGTTCTACCTCCCATGGATTGAATCATGATTGAAATTTCACTATTCAAAGCCCCTAGATAGTACAATAAATAATTTTGGGATATAGGCCTTAACACATGAGGAATTATGTCCCAAGTCTTCTAGAATTTGATATTGAAATCAACAATCTGTTTGTTGGGTGCACACTTTCTTGTAGTCAGCTAATTCACTAGTGATAAATGATCTGATTTATCTTCAAAGTAGTTGTAAAGAGTTGTTCCAAGATCATCCTAGGTAGCAATAGATTTAGGTCTTAGGCCACATTACCATTGGAGTGATTTACCCTTGAAAGAGGTTTCAATCAATGTGACAACAACATCATCATATGTAATAAGATAGACAGAGCATACATTGGCCGCATCTTGAATGTGTTCAATAGAGGTGACTTGATTTTCTCCCATGAAGTATGGAATACTTTTGAGTGTGGCCACTGCCATATCATGTTAAGAATTGATATTAAGAGGACTTCCACCAATGAAACATGTAAATTTCCTTAGAGGATGAGGAGGTTGAACCACCATGGCAACATGCGCTTGTCTATTTTAGGGAGGAGTAGAGTGTGTGAAATGCACTGGAGATGGGGATGTTTGCACAAAAGATCTGTTGTGTGTGTTTTTTAGTGAAAGATGGAGGTATTCAAAGGATCCTTCAGCTACACCAATTTGTCTAGTATGCACTCTTCTCATAAAAGGTGGTTAGGAATGTAAAATAGGAGCTCTGGAAATTTTGGGAGTCACCAAATGTGTTGAAATAAGCCTCCAAAGGCTGAAAATACTAAGTTAACACACCAGAAATTAGAAATAGGAAATTTAAGCTTTCACTTCTAGTCCCGCCGGGTGTGACAGAAACTGTTGGTCATTCAAACTTTCTCCCATGTGTCAGATCTAGAAGGATCAAGTCATTTAAGACAAAAATGGAACCGTCTCCAAGTTGTGGTGACTTGCACGCTTGAGAGGAATCTCTGGAGAAGGCCGATTCATATATCTATTTCTACTGCTACTACTACTCCTAGTGTTGAAAGGGAAAGCTAAGATAATAATGTCAAGGGACCAAGGATAGAAGGATAACATGAAAGGAAACTACACTAAAAGGAAATAAAACCACAAAAAAGGGATGAACACTATCTGTTGTGAGAGAAAATGAGGGAAAATGTGTGAAATAAGGCTAGACATGTGTAGAAAAACTAAAACATATTTACCATATTAGTTTCATGGAACACAACTATAAAAGGAGTTGCAAGGGATGTAGAATGACACAATGAGCATGTAATGAAAAAGAAAAGGAAAGAAGAAGGAATACAAACATGCTAGGACAGAGAATAGTCACTAAAAGATGTTTCCATTACTTCCAAAAATGCACAAAGCTATTACAATGGTGAAAGAGGCCGATATCCACATGCATTAGCCAGATCTAGAGGTCCGCGACTCAAAATATAGAAAATATAAAGTCATTAGCAAAGTGCATAAGGATCCAAAATGTCCAACATTAAAAATGATCCCAACTCTTACATTTATAGATAAATTCATGGAAGAAGAAGAGAAAGAGGTAAAATCTGAATTTGAAATGCAACCATTAACAAGAAGTATTTAATGGCTACAAATCCACCTGAAAATTTGTCAAATGTGCTTCCCCAAGTCTATTTGCTGTGTTAGAGAAGGAAAGAGGGTGGATCAAATAAAAAAAGGGTGGTTGGAGCAATCAAATCTTCTCATTAATTCCCAAAAATACATTTTCCAATTTCTCACCTACTAGATCTGCCAAGAATTTGAATTTCAATGTCTATAATTGTAGCCTATGTTAGAAACTATCATTTAAGAATAGGCGCATGCCGATCAGAGCTCTGTAGCAAAAGATATGGCCGTCATAAGTTTGTCAGATTCATCTACGTACGCAAGACACGTGGTGTGCATGGATTGGCTAAAAGGATGACCAATTGTGTAAATGATCTTGTCATCTCTTCCACGTGTCACTCATTGATTTGTTACAAGGATTCAATGCCCTATTGGCATGCTTTGAATGGTTACATGTGGCATACTCAAGCATGTTAGAGAATGATGTGGCACAACATGGCGTAGAGGAGGGTGCAAAGATATACATGTGGAAGAATGAGATAGATAATAAGGTAGAAGGATGGCACGGGAAACACGTGCGGGGAAAATGAGGTAAACTGATGAGTGTAGATGTAAAACCCTTGAGAGTTGTTATTTTCCTCCTTTGCATTCAAGTGTTGACATGTGATTTTCCTTATAAGGATATGTTCTTCTGATTATTGGAAATCATGCTTGATATGAATAAGTCTTTTCTACTCTTAAGATCCTTTGATTAAATTGGAATGGCTTCCTTGAATCCATTTTTCACTTCTGGTAGGTGATTTGCAATCTGGTTTAAGAGTTGTAAACTTATCTATTTATCTAACTCATCCTTAGATCAATTTCAGTGATCCAAGGAATGTTTTAAATCTGATCTATTGAACGAATGGTAAAATTGACATTCCATGAGTTAAGATACACATTGGACTGAACTTTGTTGTTGCAAGTTCTTTGATTTTTGTGTGAACGCACTTCCATTCAGTGGGTGACCTCGACCATGACAGGTCATTGCTGACGAAAATGGAAATGAAACCTATTCACGACATAAGAGAGATCCAAGATCCTATACAGGACTAACCTACGGGATCCTAAGCTAGGTAACAAAAAATATATTTCTACCTAAGCTATGTCACTTGATAGAATTTTGATTCTAACCTAAAACTCCTTATTCTGTTATGATTGGTTGATTTGTAACCTAACCTAAGCTTGGTGCTAATGGAATTGGAAAGGTTACTAGGTATTAAATTAACCTAGATCCTAATACTACAAGGTATTATTGTAATCTAACGTAATGGCTAAAACTATTATGTTTTGAATTAATTTGCCTATGTGGAAATTATCTAAACCTATTTGCTAAGGCCTATGGTGGGGGTTAGTTGCTAGTGTTATATCATATGGTATAAATTTTAATTCTACCTAAGATCTAACCTAAGCAATCTAATCTATCCTAAACTAATGGATATGAATGGGGACTTAAGTGGTCACATGCACTTGGACGATGGTTCCTAAGGCATTTATGTTATTGATAAGGTTGGTAAATGCATATGGACTACCAGTTTTGGCAGGGGCTAGATGACTTGGTGGAGGCTTAGGTGGAGGGCTTAGGTGGAAGTGTCACTAAAATGGAAATACATGTTATTTTTGACTTGGCATTCGCCAGACTTGGTAGGCGGTGGCAAGGAAGATTAGGCGAGAGATTTGGAATTAATGGAATTAATTGCTTTTGGTTTACGAGCCCAAACCGTCTTGGTAGGCATGCCAACACATTTTTATTAGGTTGTTTCACTTTGCATGTCCTCTGATTTTCATTCTGCATGCGCTCTGGTTTTTTGAACCAGCAGGTTGAATTGCACTTCATGGCTATTTTTGAGGTTTCGAATCTATTTTCGTTTCGTGGAATTTATAAGAGGCATTGTGGAAGAGGTATCTAGTTGTTTAACCTTTCATAGAGAAGAGGAGAAGAAGTGAGCTCGGTTGGAGGTCTTCTTCGATTTGACAGAGACACTATTAGGCATGATAGACTCTAAATGTTAAAATCTCTTGCTTTCCTCTAAGTGTTTTCATTAAAGCAACTCTTCTCTGTTGAGTTTTGTGCATTACATGCTCTATCTGGTTAATTGGTTGATGGGTTTAGTAAATCTTGCATTCTGGGTTTCGAATCCATGGTATATGTGATTATGTTGGGAACTTATGTTGTATTGTTTTAGCACAAAGAACTATGCATGCAAGAACAAAGTTGGTAACTCTGTTTGGCATTTTTTAGTTGTTGGAAATTGTTTGTTTTGGATCTGACTACTTTCGTTGCCAATAAATTATTAGCTGAGTTTTTATGGAAACTCTGAGTTCTGCACCTGTGTCTGTTGAGATTAGTGTTTTGTGAACTTGATGTATTTTGTGATCTCGAGCTGGTAAAGAACTCGTGTTCTTATGAAAACTTGTATGCAAGTTTGAGATTTCTGTTGGAAAATTGTTTTGGTAGGAGAGAACTGTTGTAGGAGATTCTCGGTTCTATGGTGCTTGCGTTTTATTTCATAGATAAATGGGACTATGGATAAAACCGTATATGGCTTGGTTCTTGTATTTCATCTTGCAAAAAAATTGACTATTGTTGAAACCCACATCTAACTTGGAACCTGTGTTTTATTATCTTGGATAAATTGGACTATTGATTGAAGCTTGCATATGGCATGGTGCTTGTGATTTATTGTCCTTATGACCATATAAACTATTATTGAAGGTTCTTTATGAACACGGCTTTCATGTTTTGTTTTCATCTGGTCTAAGCTCTGTTAAGCATCTTACATTCCGTTTGAGTTGGGAAACAGGGTTTGATAGGATGTTAACTGAAAATGGAAGCACTTTCTTATTTTGAACTATTTTTAAAGTAATTTCATTATATTCCTTCTAACATTACGATGCTAATATATAAATGAACTCATGATTGAGATATTGTGATGCAACACTATACAATCAATTTGTTACTTGTTTTTTTTTTAAAATTGTAACCTGAACGACGTATTGGTTCAGATCTTATAGTATTTTTTGGTTTATAAACTAAAAAGGGAGCATGTTGTTGCCTGGACTTGTTTATAATCACTTGAATGATCTGTATCCCTTGAGGGAGCTTATGCTTTACATTGTGCTCGGATTTGTAATTCGAGTCTTGGACAGAAATATTTTTAATATGTTGTTTTTGATCTTGTCATTTAAATTGATTTTATTACTAGATTGAATGCTTCTAAATTTAGAATTCTTTTGAAACAAACCACATGCGCAAGGAGAAAACTGGAAGCATGGTTTAGTAGGTTGTTGGGTAAACTCTTCGAGATCTTGATTGGAATTAACTTGTTGGTTTGTCATTTTATTGGAATCCCAATCTGTAGTTCTTATAGTGATGTGTTGAAATATTGTCAAGATAGTTCTGTCTTGACTGAACTATTGGGAAATTTTGAGTGTTAGCATCTACTAGGATTTCATACTTCTTGTTGGGTCCAATGAAAGAATGTTAAGTCTTTGAAAGATAAATTGTGATTCTTTAGTGTCTTTGGGCTGTGTATGAACTTCATTGTTATAATGTTCTAAATGGAAAGTGGAATTCATGCATTATAATGGGAAGATTTTGAAAGGAAGGTAGCATTAAGTTTTCTCATTCCTTGAAGTTGTTCTTGTTCTCTTTCTTGGGAACTCTTGCATGAACTTAAACTGTATGTATAAGAAAAGGTAAAATTGTTAATTAATTTGGAAGAAATGATTATAGATTTGGATCATATTCTGTTAGGACTCCTTTTCTAATGCAGTTGGGTTAAGTTCATTGGTTCGGAACCTTCTGTTAATTATTATTATGGGAAAAAGAGAATAATTACTTAATTAATCTTCTTATACTTGTCATTTGACTGGAATGAAGTAGAAAGATATTGAGGATTGGTTGGTAAAAAGGAAATGCAAATTTTTTTGTTTGACTGTTAATCCATCATTCCTTCTTGGATTTCATTTATGTGAATCTTTTCTAATGAATACCGTAAAATGTTGAATTTTAAAGTAGATGTCCTTTAAAGGAAACAATTTAAGTCATGATATGCACCTGTTTCTACTTTTCTGATGTTATGTACTTTGGCATAATGGAAATGGTTTCTCTTCTTCTTTACTTGAAAGTTAGATGAAACATCCTAGTGAGAATATGCTGTAGACACTTCCTGTATCTTATAGTAAAGATAAGTGTTCTATTATATTTTGGTAGGATTAAAAATAATGAGATGTTATGATTTTTTGTTTGGTAAAGATAATTGATAGGATCAATTATACTTTAATTTGTAAGACATATATTATAGATTATATTATGTTCTTCTTTTTGTGAATTCTGGTTCATTAATGCTCTTCTTTTTATTGTTATTACTTATGCTTAGAGTATGAAATAATAATTGTTCATTAAAGCATGGTTGTTTTTATTGGAACAATTAGTGGAATGCACTTCATTTTATGGCTTAGTGCTTATCATGCTCAGTTTATTGAACTGAACCCGTGCTAGCAATTTTTTGCAGATGGACTTCGTAAGTGATAAAAGAAGGCAAAAAACTTATATGATGCATTGGCTGATCTAAGTTTGATTCTTGTGAAGAGTTCTGATTCGTTCTTAAGTTGTATTGAAAAAGAAAAGTTATATTCTTTTGAATGAAGGTTGCTGTCATGTAGTATGCCTAAAATGCATAAGTTTGTTAATGTATAAGTTTTGAAAATGAATTGAAGGATGAGAATTTACTTGCATGGGTTGTGCAAATTATCTTGTACCTTTGTAAAAGAAATGGAATCATATCCTGTTGATATTCTTCATGTATTTTATATGTTTAAATGAGTATTCTTGGATAAGTAGGAACAAGGGAATTAGAGTAATTTCCCTAAATGAGATGCAGCTAAATAAGTTACAGAATTCAATGTTCTTATCTAAACGATTCATATTATTAAGGTAACATGTAATGAACTTACAATGAAAACAATAGAATTTGTAAAGGACATAAAGGGTGTGTTAAACCCTAGAACTTAACCATGAAGAGGGAGACTCTTCCTCTCTTATGAAAAAGTAAACAAAAAGGAAGATATGATTTATAATCATTAGACTTCATTTAATAAAGTCTATTAAGTTACAACCTAGGTGGTTATTACACTTCCTTGAATGGTTAAGTCACATTAAATGGAACTTATGAGATTGTTATCCTTTCTTCTTGGTAGCTGCTTGTTAAGCCAAAATTAATGAACATCGAAAGCAATCTTATGTTAAGGAAGTTCTTCAAGGATTAATGGAACCTTATTTGGAAAAGAACTTAGGGAGAGTTGGATTAGGGTTTAGGCAGGGTTGCTGAAATCTACTTTTAAGTATCTAAATTAATTAAATATTAATAATCTCCTAGGGGTATGTACATCGCAAGGATGTTCTGTAGGATGCTATATGCCAACTATAGGGTTGTACCTTTGAAGATTGGGATGTTCTCGAGGATACAACGTTGAAGTCGACATGTGGTAACACCCTTCTGTATTGATCGTCTAGATCTACACACTTATGGACTTGAACTTAGTTTTTCTCTAGGACTGGGTAGTAGCATAGTTACGATATGAAGTAGCCCTCTAGGACTCAGGGTACCTTGGCACACGGGGTTGACCTAGGTTGAACCAAGTATGCCAATCTATCCTAAGTCTTTTTGAGCTCCTTCTTATCATAACCTACGTCGTTAACCAGAACTAGGGTTAAACCTTGGGCAAGAGGACTAACGGAAGTTAGTAAAGGAAATTCTAGATAACAATAGAGTGGGGGTGAAGGATGTATTCCAGATTGATGAGTATGCCATCAAGGAATAAGTAATATGAATAGTATGTTAGAAATCTTTGGCCAAAGTATCGCAAGCTGCTGATTGCGTTGTCCTATGTCACCTATTCTAAGGATCATGATGCAGATGAATATTGGTAACAACTATTCAGTTAGGTTCCTTAGATAGATCACTCAATACCTAGAATAGGGTAAGAGAACCAAATATAGGTAGTATACATAAAAGTACTCAATACTTAGTGTTAAACATGAATAGATCGGTAGTTCACCGAGTCATGAAATGAATAGATCAGTAGCTTACCGATTCATAGATGCATATGGTTATATATTATAAGAATGTTTGCTATGGAATGTGTGTTCTAAATTACGTATTTAGAACAAAGAACATTACGTAAATAAAAAAATTTCCCTTATTTCTAAAGTCTTAAAATAGGAATGTTACAAGAGAACATATGGTCAAGGCACAACTATTACAATGTAATGTGTGGGCCACATGAGAGGGCTAGGGACTTAGCTGATTGAATCAAGTGCAAGGAACACATGCAGAATGAGTAGTTAATAGCAAGAAGGAGAATGTGAAGAAGATGCAAAAAAGTAAATATTGGAATAAAGAGGAAAAGGAAAAAGGGAAAGGAAGAAGGGGAAGCGTGCAAGGGCACTGGAGGAAACACTGACCAAGTGAATGTGCCAGGGGGATAACTAAGCTTCACACCACTTTTAATGAAGATCTCTGAGCCATAATATCTATGTAAGTTATCCAAATAACTAGAAGAGTTATTTTTATAATAGTATGTAATGACTTGTATTTGATTTCAGCCAAAAAAAATTGGGTACAAATGATATGTTGACCATCAAGAATGTAGAAGCACACTTCATCCCTTTTCAAGTCATCTATAACACCTTTGACAAATATTTATATTTCTCTTTTACATTACAATTGTAGGCATGTGATTTTCTTGAATGAGGTGTGTTTCCTTGATTGTTGAAAATCATGCTTGTTATGGATAAATCATTTTTTCTCTTAGATTCATTAGAATGAAATGATATGGCTTGCAAGAATCCATTTTCACTTCTTGTAGGTGAGTTGCAATATGGTTTTGAGAGTTGCAAACTTATCTCTTTTAACTAACTCATCCTTGGATCAATTCCAGTGATTCAAGGAATGTTTTAAATCTTCTTAATGAAATAAATGGTAAATTGACATTCATAAGCTTAAGAGACATAGTGGACTGAACTTTTGTATGTTACTAATTCTTTGGTCTTGTAAGAACATGCCTTCATTTGGTTGTATGATTGTGCTTGGATCTTTGGGATTGATCTCTTCAGGACATTTTATTGGTGTAAGCAAAATGAAGCCTACTTCAGAAATTTGAAGGGAATCTAAATCCTAAACCTAAAGGATTATCCTAATGGAATTCTAAACTAGGTAAATGCACCTACTTCCTAGCAATGTCTACTTATTAGGGTTACAATATAACCTAAGCTTCATATTCTATTTCATTTGGATGGAATCCTAACCTAACTTCTTGTGCAAAATGAATAAGGGAGAAATTACTAAGGTAATTCTTGGTTATTTTAACCTAATACCAAATGCTATATGGTTGTGAATTTGATCTAACCTGAGGTGGAAATTATTTATGAAATGATTTTGACTAAACCTAAGGTTATATAGCCTAAGTTTTGGGAAATCTATCCTAAACTATTAAAAGGGAACCTAGGGTCACATGGCATTATGGTGATGGTTCCAATGGCATTTATTTGATTTGATTTGGTTAAATGAATGACAGATATAACTAGTTTTGGCAAAGGAAAGTATACTTTAGTGGAAGAATACAGGGAGGATTCACTAAAGTTGGAAATGCATGCTGAAGTGGATATAGGTTTCGCTAGGTTTAGGAGGTGGTGGCATAGAGAGATAGGCAAGAATTTTGTAATTAATGACATTAATGGACCTCAGTTTTTGTGTGTAAACCATATTAGAAACAAGGAAGGTGGATTAGTGAGATTTTGTTTGGTCTTGCATGCCTCACGATTTTTTCTCTGCATGGATCTATTTGGTTCTTCGAACCAGTAGTTCAACTTTTAATTTGTGGCTATTTTTGTTTTCTCTAGCCTATTTTCAATTAAAGGAAAGTATATGAGGCACTAGAAGAAAATATGTTTGGTTGTTGATCCTTTGTGGAGGAGAAAAAGAGTTGGAAGGTCAGCTGGAAGTCTCCTTTGAATTGGCATAAGCACTATCAGGCATGATAAGCTATACCCATTAAGATTTCTTACTTTCTTCTAAATGATTCATTAAAACAATTATGTTCTTATGAGATAAATTTTTGCATGTTTTTTCTAGTTATTTACTTTCTTAGTTTTATGAATCTCTGTGGTTTTTGGATATAAATCCCTTGCTAAATAATGTTATCCTTTGGAAACTCTCTCTATGAAATTTCAGTGGTGACATGCATGTGAACTTGTATTCGAAGTTTTGCTTATCATTCTGAACATATGTTCGAGGATGGTGTTGTTCTGAAATGGTGTTTGATGCCTTATGTTTCATTCTAAACTTATATTGGAGCATTGTGTTTCATTTTGAACCTATATTGGAGCCTTGTGTTTCATTTTTAAATTATAATGGAGCCTTATGTTTCATTCTGAGCTTGTATTGGAGCTTTATGTTTTCCCTGAACTTGTGTTCGAAGATTCGTGTTTAACACTCAACTCGTATTCAATTCTTATGTGTTCTGAATTTGTATTTGAAGCATTGTGTTTGGTTATTTACTCATATTTTGAGCTTTGATTTTTACTTGTATTCAACATTTTGAGATGCTTATAAATTGTTTATGGGACTATCTTCTCGAAAAAGGCTTGAGAGAATAGTTTTGGTTTGAGTTTATTTGGTAATCTCTTTTGAGATCTTCTCCTTGTAGCTTCTTGAGTTGGAATGGTTTTGGAACTTTTGTTTGAGACTGTACTACCTTCTTTGAACTTGTAAGGGCATGTAAATATGGAGGATATTCTTCTCTCCTTTTCTCTGAGAAAACCCACGTCTTGTTGAAGGCTTGACTATTTTGTTTGAAGTTAATAGACTAAAACTGTAGCTTGTTGAGGGCTAGTTATTATACTATTAGTTACTCTATGGTTTGATATAGAGATTATTTGAAGCATTAATTATTAGTTTTAGAGGATTATAGAAATGCAGTATGCATACTCCTTATTGTGATTGATGTTTGAAACAAACACCTTCTATGTCGTAATCTTTATAGATGGAGCTATGCAAGTCTTTTTGTTGTGAATTTTGTTTCGATCAAGTTTGAGGTAACACTTGGAGCTTGCTGACTTATTATGTATTGGGTCTTCTTACTCTCTTCAGATCCTTGTAATTGATTTCTGGGTTTTAAATAAAAGATGAGTTGAATACCCTAGTGTACTGAATCTTGTTGGTAGGATTTATTACTTCTGGTTCGAGATTATTTCTTTAATTTGTTCTTATTTTGGATCACGAACTACTTACTCTTTTGTATTGAGCTGTTGAATCCCTTGTTATTGGGATTTCAGTTTCTATTGAGTTCATGAGTAATTTTGAACTTTTTTAGCTTATACTAATTTGGGTTTTGTATTTTTTTGTTAGATTCATTGAATGAATCTCTTAGTCTTTAAAAAGGAGAAAAGAATCGATTTCTCTTATGGACAATTTTTTTTTATCTTTAGCCTTGGGACTGTACTATGTACTCGTTTCTATTCAAACTTGTTCTTAAATAAAATGGATAAGATGAATCAGGTCAGTGTTGATTTTTTTTCCGATAAAGTTTGAGTCCTTAGGGGAAATTGGATGAGTTGCTATCTATAAATCATGGGTTTGGTTTTGTATTCTCTTTTGGGGTCTAGTAAAGAAATTCTGAGTTTGGAAATAGAAATGGAATTCATTTGATAGTATAAATGAAATGAATTCTTGATTGGACCTTTTTTATCTGAGATCCTTTAACTTTTGAAAAGATAAGTTCATTTTATCAAACTTCTTTGTATCTCGACTCTCTTCTTGGCTGTAGAGTGATTGTTCTCTTAGGCCTGCTCGACTTCTTGGGTTCAGATTTCTATCCTTCTGTCTTGTAGGAAATAGTGGGAAACCACTCTTCTGAGATGGAAAATTCCTTGTGGATTATTTTGCCTACTTTCTACTAATTCATCTGTTGTAATCATGTGGAAAGAGAATAGCTGAGTTGGTTCTGTTGAAGAGAAAATGTAAACATGTTTAGACAGACTGCTTTGTTTGAATGAGTTATACTTCATTTGGATTTGAGATTGGAAGGTTTACTCTTTTTGCACTCTATCTTATTATGAACCCTTCTTGGATGGACATGAGAAGCGATTAACCCTGTATGAGTTTAGCTTTGATTTGTCGAATGTCTAGTTTTAGATCTTTGAATGATATCTTCTAGCATGTAGAAGTTAGTTAAGACTTGCAGGTAGACTATATTTATTCTCTATTCCTTCTTGGATTGAGTTGGGATTCTTGTTTAGATGTTGTCTCTTTAATGTTGAATCCTTATATTGTTATCCTTGAACTGAAGTAGTTATGGGTGTTTTGAACCTGTTCTGTCTTTCAGATGATTAGTGTATAGGGAATAGTATGTATTGATTCTTCTTCTTTTTTCTTAAGTGGTAGGATGAATCATCCTAATATGAGCTATGTTGTAAATAACTTATTTTGGTACATAGTAATGATAAATGTTGTATTTCTATTATGATATAATTATGAAACAATTGGATGACAAGATCTATTGTTTGTTTAAAAGTAATTGATAGGATCAATTAAACTATATGTTATAATGCATTTGTTGCAGATTATATTATGCTTTTCTTAAAAGTGAATTCAGACTCATTATTGTACTTCTTATTTTATTGTTATTACTTGTGCTTATTTCTATGATATATTAATTGTTTCATTAAAGCAGAGTTGTTTTAATGGAATAAGTAGTGGAATGCACTTTGTTTTAATACTTAGTGCTTATTATGCTAAATTCATTGAACTGACCCATGTTTGAAATGTTTACAGATGGACATCGTAAGTAATAAAAGTAGGAATTTTTTTATGATGTATTGGCTTATTTAATTCTGGATCTTTTGTAAAGAATTTTGATTCATTCTTGAATTATATTGGAAAAGAGAAGTGACGTTCTTTTATAATCTTAATGATGATTGACATGCATTATGTCTAAAATACATAGTCTTGTAAATGTATATTTTATCATGATAAATTGAAAGGTTTGGTGACTCCAATTTGTGGTGTGAATTCTTTTGTACTTGTATGACAGAAATAGTAGTGATATATTGTCGATATTTCTTATATTTGTTTGTATACAATTGTTGTTATCAATTAATACGTTGGATTAAGGGGATAGTAAAATCTCCCTTACTATAATGAAACTTGTTAAATTGCAACAGATGTCATTCTATAACTACACAACTATAGTTTAATAATGAAATATGCATTGGTCATACAATTAAACTATATGAGTAAATAATGATAAAAAGGTTATGTTAACTCTAACATCTAACCATGTAGAGGAAGACTCTTCATCTCTCAGAAGAATGAAAAATAAATGGAATGGTGGTTATGATCTTTAATCCTTGTGCTTCGTTTATAAAAAGAAAACACTAGTTGTACCTAGGTGGATGACACATCTGCTTTGGATAGCTAGGTTACATTAAGAATTAAACATTTGATGTTTGTTTTCCTATTTTTTGGATAACCACTTGTTATGACACATTAATGAACATCAATGCAAACATGACTTTATTAAGTTCTCTATATTAAATCAGACTAATTATGGATAAAGAACTTAATGAATGTTGGAACTAGGGTTAGGCATAGTTTCTATAATCTGAATCTTAATCCAATTTAATTATGAATTAATGACCACTAAGGGGTATGTACATCATGATGAATCAGTTCTAATGGATGTTGGAACATGCCAATTGTAGGACTATACCTTCGAGAAGTCTAGGAACTTCATTACGATACAGTTTTGCAGTTGACATGTGGCAACACCCTTCCGTATTTGTTCATCTAGATCTACACACATCTGGAATTGAACTTAGTTTCATTGTAGGTCAAGTTAGTAGCATGTTTAGGATAGGGAGTAACTTCCTATGACTCAGGGTACCTTTGCACATTTGGTTGACTTAGGTTGGCCTAGTATACCCATATACCCTAAGTCATCGTGAGCGTCTTCCTATAACAAATTATTTTGCTAACATAGGCTAGGGTCAGACCTTGGGCAAGTGGACTGACAGAAGTTAGTAAACACCATTTTAGATAACAATAGAGTGAGGTGAAGGACATATTCCGAAATGACGAGTATACTGTCTAGTAATAGTAACATGAACAATATGTTGAAAATATTTGGCCAAAGTATCATAAGTTATTGGTTGCGTTGTCTTATGTCACCTAGTTTAAAGAAATGTGATGTCAGATGAATATTGGTAACAAATATTTAGATAGGTTCTTTAAACAGATCACTCAGTACCCAAAATAGGGTAGGAGAACCAATTATACATAGTATACATAAATTATTCTATACTTTAAGACAAAAATGAGAGATTGGTTGGTAACCGAGTCATGGAATGAGAGATCAGTAACTTACCAAGTCATTGCAGCTGCATATGGTTATCTATTATGAGATTGATTGGCATGGAATGTGTGTTCTAAATGATGTTTTATTTAGAATAGAGAACATTGTGTTTAAAAAAAAATCCCTTATTTCTAAAGTCTTAAAATGGAATGTTACATCTTGCTATCAGAGATGATCTCTTGGACATATTGTGTCCATAATATGATGAAACTTATATTTTCTTATTAACAGAAAATGGTTAGAACAAGAGGAAATGTTACAAATAATCCTCCACCTAAGGAAGGAGTAGCATTGCCCAAAAAACTTGATGAGATCATTTCTGCCTTGTTGGACGCAAGAGATCATTTGGCTATACTTGAACAACAAGTAATGGGAAATGAGGAGGAACAAGATGCTTGTAATAATAATCAGCCACCTCCTAAAGGAAAATGCTAATTTAGGTGTTGATAATAATAATTCAAACATACCTGATCAGCCTGAGAACAAAAAGTCTAGGCTAGCAGCTAAACTCACTAATGATATAAAAAGGATAAGTCCACCCAAGTTTGATGGCAACACATTAGGAGATGGAGCTGAGAATTGGCTTAGCAAAATGGAGAAGTACTTTACAATAAGGAATTTCTTAGAAGAAAAAAAGGCAATATGGGGAGCATATCAACTTTCCCACAAGGCATCTTCATGGTGGGACAACCATAAGGCCGAGTTAAATATTGATGAAACTAGTATCACATGGGATAAATTTAAAGGTTACTTTAGGAAACGTTGGTTTCCGCAACTTTATTATGATCAAAAAATGACTAAATTCCAGAACTTAGCTCAAGTAAAGCTAATTGTAACTAAGTATTGGGAGCAGTTTACTAAACTCCTTAAGTATGTACCTCAATATCAAATTGATGAGAAGTTTAGTATACATAAATTCATCATGAGATTAAATCCCATTATAGGAGGAGAGGTGGATGTTCACATCCCAACCACGATGGAAGGGGTTATTGAAAAATCCATAAGGTAGGAACAAAAATTGAAGGAAATTTCTACTCATAAGGAGGAAGTCAGGAAGAAAGTAGTTCCCAACTCCTCTTCATCATCTCTTACACCTAAGAAAGGACCATGGAAGAAATTCAGAATGAAAAGTAAGTTTTTTACTGATAATAATAAGAAAGAAACAACAAATAAGTCTATTGGTAATGCATGAAACAACTTTGTCAAGAATAATAATAATAGACAGAAGTCTTATGGAGGTCAGAATGATAACTCTAAGGCTGGAAATAAATCTGAGCCTAGAAAGGGACCTATAGGAGGCTATTATAACTGTGGCAAAGATCATTACGTAAATCAATGCCCTTTGAAAAAGGATGATCGTAATTAGCAGCACAAGATACACGGTGTAGTAGCTGATAAGTATGATGAAAAATAGGCCACGCCCATAGAGGTTCTGGGTAAGTTATTTTGCATACCTATAACTATTTTTTTGATACCGGAGCTACTGAATGTTTTATTTCTAGTAAACTAGCATCAAAATTAAAGATAAAATCTGGAAATATGGATAAAACATGGATTTTACATTATGGAAACAGTGATGTTCATAGAGTTAGTATGTATCTTTTTAGAGCAGTCCTTGACTTACCTAGATTTTCCATTAAAGTTGATCTTTATGTTGGGGTCTTATTATGTAAGAATAGGTGTTAATTGGTTATTTGAACATAACCCAAAGATGGACTATTTTGAAAAACATATTAGTTGTTTAGATGACCTGTAAAAAATAACAGAGATTCAAGGTGTAAAACGTAAGATTTCTGTTAGAAAACTATCAGCTATGTAACTTAAAAAGGTCAAAAATAAAGGCTATACCTTACATGCAGTAAAGATTGTAGAAACTACTAAAGGGAAAAAAGATGTCTTGGAATGATATCTATTGTTATGAAACTTTAGTGACGTGTTTCTGGAAGAGTTACCAGGTATTCTACTAAAAAGGGAATTTGAATTCACAATTGAAATCAAGCCTAGAACCGAGCCTATTTCTAAGGCACCATATCAAGTGACTACTATAGAATTAGTAGAGCTTAAGTCTCAATTGCAAGAACTTTTATCTAAAGGTTTTATTAGACTAAGTATTTCACCTTGGGGAGCACCAATAATTTTTGTGAAAAAGAAGGATCGAACACTTAGATTCTCCATTGACTACAGAATGTTAAACACAACAACAATCAATAATATATACCCATTCCCTAAAATAGATGATCTATTTGATCAAATGCATGGAGAATCAATATATTCTAAGATAGATCTTCAATCTGGATATCATCAATTACGGATTAAGGATGAGGAATTTCATAAGACAGCTTTCAGAACAAGGTATGGACATTATGTGTTCACGGTTTTACCTTTTGGATTAACAAATACACCTGGAGATTTTATGAATTTAATGAATAATATCTTTGAAGAATACTTGGAAAAATTTGTGCTTGTATTCTTGGAAGACATTCTCATATATTCTAAAATCATAGAGGAACATCATGAGCATTTGAAGATAGTTTTAGAAATTTTGAGAAAGAGAAGGTTATATGGTAAGCTATATAAATGTTCTTTCTATGACACAAAAGTGCACTATTTGGGACATGTAATAAGTAAGAATGGATTTTTTGTAGATCCTTCTAAAATTATACCTATAACCAAGTGGCCTGCACCAAAGAATGTACATGAAGTTAGAAGCTTCATGGGACTTGCTGGTTACTATAAAAAAAATTTGTAAAAGATTTTTCTAAAGTGGTTGCACCAATAACTTCATTATAGAAAAAGGATAAGAATTTTATTTGGAATGAGAAATGTGAATCTGTATTTAGAACTTTGAAGGAATAGTTAACTTCAACACCTATTCTAGATGTACTAGATCCTAATGGAGACTTCACGGTTGTAACAGATGCATCTGGGGAAGGTCTAGGAGGTATTTTGTTACAAAATGATCATGTCATAGCTTATGAAAGTAGAAAACTAAAGCTACATGAGTTGAATTATGCTTCACATGATTTAGAGCTTGCTTCCATTGTTCATGCAGTACAAGTTTGGAGGCATTACCTACTTGGTAAACCTTTTGAATTAAAAACTGGTCATCTTAGGCTAAAACATATTTTCACTCAGCCAAATCTAAATACAAGACAATGAAGATGGTTAGATTTTTTGTCCCAATAGTATTTTGACATCAATTACATCAAAGGTAAAGAAAACAGAGTGGCTGATGCTCTATGTCATAGGAAGCACATTTCTACTCTTATAAAATTGAGAAGTCAGTTTGAGGATGAAGTGAAAAGTGTTATGGAATCTAAATCTTGCTTTTAGCAAGTAAAAACAGTGCTTGTTGCAGATCCAAATGATGTGAAGTATAAAGGTTTTCACTTTAAAAATGAAGGAATATTAAGATATGAAAATAGAGTATACATACCTTCACTAAATGATTTAAGAAAGAAATTGTTAGTAGTATTTCATAATTTACCTTTTTCTAGACACCCTGTTATTACAAAGATGCTTGGTGATATAAAACAACAATATTTCTGGAAGGGGATGAAAAAGGACATTATTGATTTTATGACACATTTCTTAGAATGTCAATGTGTTAAAGCTAAATATAGGCACCTAGCCGGTTTATTGTATCCTCATAGCATACCACAGTACAAATGGAAAGTAATAAGCATGGATTTTGTACAAGGGTTGCCTATGTCAAGAAATAAACATGATGTTATTTTGGTAGTTATTGATAAACTAACAAAAGTAGCGCATTTTATTGTTGGTAATCTTAAGGATGATTCTCTTGTATTGGCTAAAAGATTTGTACATGAAATTTTCATATTACATGGAGTACCTGAATTAATCATATCTGATAGAGATCCTAGAAAGATGTCAAGGTTTTGGTAAACACTTAATGTAGCTCTAGGAACTAAGCTGAATTTTAGTTCTGCATATCATCTAGAAACGGATGGATAGACTAAAAGAGTTAATCAAGTTTTAGAGGATATGTTACGAATGTATTGTATGGATCAACAGTATAAGTGGGAAGAGTACCTTCCACTAGTTGAGTTTGCATATAATAACACATATCATGCCTCTCTTAAAAATGGCACCTTCCGAAGAACTGTACGGAAGAAAATGGAGAATCCCGTTAGTTGGGAAAACATTGAGGATAGAGAGGTAATTATACCTAATATCCTTATGGAAATGGAACAACAAGTTAAAATGATTCGTGAACGCTTGAAAGAAGCAGCAGATAGGCAAAAGAGTTATGTTGATTTAAAGCAGATTGACAAGAAATTTGAACTTGGTGAGAAGGTTTTTCTTCAGGTTAAACTGAAAAAGAGCTCTATAACTTTTGGCAAGGATGTGAAGTTATCACCTCATTATGTGGGACCTTTTGAGATAGTTGAAGTAATCAACCCTGTAGCTTACCGTTTAGCATTACCTCCTGCTTTGTCATGAATGTATGATGTTTTCCATATTTCTTTGCTTAAGAAATACATTTCATATTTATCACATGTGTTAAATTTGAATTCCATATTGGTCTAAGACCTAGGAATAATCATGGTTAAACACATATGAGTGCTAGAAACTCACCAGTTTCATTTAAGAAATCGTGAAATAAGTCCACGTAAGGTCTAGTGGGACTAGTTTAATGAAGAAAGTACAACCTGGAAAAATCTGGAAGATATAAAAACTACTTTTCCCTATTTATTTGATTAGAATCGACTACGATGAATGATAAAAATTTGTGATTTTATCTTTATATGTCAATAAGTATGCCAATTTTGGGCAGATAACTAATTATTTTTAAATAAACAACTATGTGAATTCTGATTTCTGGAACTTTAAATTCTGATATTGTTGCAAACATATGTTAAGTAAGTGAATAAATTGATTATCCTTAATGCAATGGAAAAACATAATACAATCATCGAGACAATGATAATTTTTAAGAGGGAAGTATGTAACACCTTTGACATATAGTTATATTTCTCTTTTGCATTACAAATGTAGGCATGTGATTTTCTTGAATGAGGTGTGTTTCCTTGATTGTTGAAAATCATGATTGTTATGGATAAACCATTTCTTCTCTTGGATTCATTATAATGAAATGATATGGCTTGTAAGAATAAATTTTCACTTCTTTTAGGTGAGTTTCAATCTGGTTTTGAGAGTTGCAAACATAACTCTTTTAACTGACCTATCCTTGGATCAATTCCAGTGATCCAAGGAATGTTTTAAATATCCTTAACAAACTGAATGGTAAATTAACATTCATAAGCTTAAGAGACATAACAGACTAAAATTTTTTATGTTACTAATTCTTTGGTCTTGTAAGAATGTGCCTTCATTCGGTTGTATGATTTTGCTTGGATCTTTGGGATTGATCTCTTCAGGAAATTTTAATGGTGTAAGAAAAATGAACCTTGATTCATGACTTTGAAGGGAATCTAAATCCTAAACCTAAAGTATTATCCTAATAGCATTCTAAACTAGGTAAATGCATCTACTTACTAGCTATGTCTACTTACTCAAGTTATAATCTAACCTAAGCTTCATATCATATTTCATTTGGATGGCGTCCTAACCTAAGTTCTTGTGTAAAATGAATAAGGGAGAAATTACTAAGATAATTATTGGCTATTTTAACCTAATACCTAATGCTATATGGTTGTGAATTTGATCTAACCTAAGGTGTAAATTACTTATGAAATGATTTTGACTAAACCTAAGGTTATAACCTAATTTTTTGGAAATCTATCCTAAACTATTAAAAGGGAACCTAGGGTCACATGGCATTATGGTGATGGTTCCAATGGAATTTATTTCATTTGATTTGGTTAAATGAATGAGAGGTATAGTAAGTTTTTGCAAAGGCGAGTAAACTTTAGTGGAAGCATAAGTGGAGGCTTCACTAAACTTGGAAATGCATGTTGAAGTGGCTATAGGTTTCACCAGTTTTAGGAGGCGGTGTCATGGAGAGATAGGAAAGAATTTTGTAATTAATGACATTAATGGACCTTAGTTTTTACGTGTAAACTATCTTGGAAACAAGGAAGGTGGATTTGTGAGACGTTGTTTGGTCTTACATGCCTCATGATTTTTTCTTTGTATGGAGCTATCTGGTTCTTCGAACCAGCACTTTGACTTTTACTTTGTTGCTATTTTTGGTTTCTCTAGCCTATTTTTGATTGAAGGAAAGTATATAAGGCATTGGAAGAAAATATGTTTGGTTGTTAATCTTTCATGGAGGAGAAAAAGAGTTGGAAGCTCAGTTGGAAGTCTCCTTCAAGTTGGTAGAAGCACTATCAGGCATGATAGGCTCTACCCATTAATATTTCTTTCTTTCTTCTAAATGATTCATTAAAACAATTTTGCTCTCATGAGATAAATGTTTGCATGTTTTGTCTAGTTATTTACTTTCTTGGTTTTATAAATCTTTGTATTTTTTGGATATAAATCCATTGCTAAATAATGTTAGCCTTTGGAAACTCTCTCTGTGCAATTTCAGTGGTGACATGTGTGTGAACTTGTATTCAAAGCTTTGTATTTCATTCTGAACTTGTGTTCAAGGATGGTGTTGTTCTGAACTGGTATTCAATGCCTTGTGTTTCATTCTGAACTTATATTGGAGCCTTGTGTTTCATTCTGAACCTATATTGGAGCCTTTTGTTTAATTTTGAACTTATAATGGAGCCTTTTGTTTCATTCTGAGCTTGTATTGATCTTTATGTTGTTATGAACTTGTGTTTGAAGCTTAGTGTTTAGCACTGAACTCGTATTCAATTCTTATGTGTTCTGAATTTGTATTCGAGGCATTGTGTTTGGTTCTGCACTTGTATTCCAAGCTTTGATTTTTACTTGTATTCAAGGTTTTGAGATGCTTAGAACTCATTTATGGGACATTCTACTTGAAAAAGGCTTGAGAGAATAGTTTTGGTTTGAGTTGATTTGGTAATCTCTTTTGAGATCTTCTCCTTGTAACTTCTTGAGTTGGAATGGTTTTGGTACTTATGTTTTGAGACTGTACCGCCTTTTTTTAACTTGTAAGGGCATGTAAATATGGAGGATATTCTACTCTCCTCTTCTCTGAGAAAACCCATGTCTTGTTGAAGGCTTGACTATTTTGTTTGAAGTTAATGGACTGGAACTGTAACTTGCTGAGGGACTAAGGAACCTCTAGTTAGTTATTGTACTATTATTTACTCTTTGGTTTGATATAGAGCTCATTTGAAGCAGTCATTCTCAGTTTTAGAGGATTATAGAAATGCAGTATGTATACTCCTTATTATGATCGATGTTTGAAACAAACACCTTCTCTGTCGTAATCTTTATAGATGGAGTTGTGCAAGTATTTTTGTTGTGAATTCTATTTCAATCAATTTCTAGGTAATGATTGGACCTTGCTAACTTATTATGTATTGGGTCTTCTTAGTCTCTTCAAATCCTTGTAATTGATTTCTAGGTTTTAAATGAAAGATGAGTTGAATACCCTAGTGTACTAAATCTTGTTGCTAGGATTTAGAACTTCTAGTTTGGGATTATTTATTTAATTTGTTATTATTTTGGATCATGAACTACTTGCTCTTTTGTATTGATCTGTTAAAGCCCTTGTTATTGGGATTTCAGTTTCTATTGAGTTCGTGAGTAATTTTGAACTTGTTTAGCTTATACTAATTTGGGTTTTGTATTCTTTGTTAGATTCATTTAATGAATCTCTTGGTCTTTAAAAAGGATAAAAGAATGGATTTCTCTTATGGACAATATTTGTTTTATCTTCAACCTTGGGACTATACTATGTACTCTTTTCTATTAAAACTTGTGCTTAAATAAAATGGATAAGATGAACCAAGTGAGTGTTGATTTGTTGTTTGATAAAGTTTTAGTCCTTAGGGGAAACTGGATGAGTTGTTGTATGTAAACCATGGGTTTGGTTTTTTATTCTCTTTTAGGATCTAGTAAAGAACTTCTAAGTTTGGAAAAAGAAATGGAATTAATTTGATAGTAGAAATGAAATGAATTCTTGATTGGACCTTTTCTATTTGAGATCCTTTAACTTTTGAAAAGATAAGTTCATTTGATTAAACTTCTCTATATATAGACTCTCTTCTTGGCTATAGAGTGATTGTTCTCTTAGGCCTGCTAGAATTCTTGGGTTTGGATTTCTATCCTTCTATCTTATAGGAAATAGTAGGAAACCACTCTTCTAAGATGGAAAATTCCTTGTGGATTTTTTTTTCTACTTTGTACTAAGTCATTTGTTGCAAAGATGTGGAAAGAGAATAGCTGAGTCAGTTATGTTGAAGGGAAAATGTAAACATGTTTAGACCAACTGCTTTGTTTGAATGAGTCATAGTTCATTTGGATTTCATATTGGAAGGTTTTCTCGTTTTGCACTCTATCTTTTTATGAACCCTTCTTGGATGGACACGAGAAGAGAATAACCCTGTGTGAGTCTAGCTTTGATTTTTGGAATGTTTGGTTTTAGATATTTGAATGATATCTTCAAACATGTAGAAGGTAGTTAAGACTTGTAGGTAGAATGTTTGATTCTCTATTCCTTCTTGGATTGATTTGGGAGTATTGTTTAGATGTTGTCTCTTTAATGTTGAATCCTTATATTGTTATCCTTGAACTGAAGTAGTTATGGGTGTTTTGAACCTATTCTGTCTTTCAGATTATTAGCGTATAGGGAATAATATGTATTGATTCTTCTTCTTTTTGCTTAAGTAGTAGGATGAATCATCCTAATATGAGCTATGTTGTAAATAACTTCTTTTGGTACATAGTAAAGATAAATGTTGTATTTATATTATGATAGAATTATGAAATAATTGGATGATAAGATCTGTTGTTTGTTTAAAAGTAATTGATAGGATCAATGAAACTATATGTTATAATGCATTTGTTGTGGATTATATTATTACTTTCTTAAAAGTGAATTCAGACTCATTATTGTACTTCTTATTTTATTGTTATTACTTGTGCTTATTTGTATGATATATTAATTGTTTCATTAAAGAAGAGTTGTTTTAATGGAACAATTAGTGGAAAGCACTTCGTTTTAATGCTTAGTGCTTATCATGTTAAATTCATTGAACTGACCTATGATAGAAATTTTTACAGATGGACATTGTAAGTAATAAAAGCAATATTTTTTTTTATGATGTATTGTCTTATTTAATTCTAGTTCTTTTGTACAGAATTTCGATTCATTCTTGAGTTGTATTGGAAAAGAGAAGTGATGTCATTTTATGATCTTAATGATGATTGACATGCATTATAAATGAAATGTATAGTCTTGTAAATGTACATTTTATAATGATAAATTGAAAGGTTTGGAGCTTGACTCTAATTTGTGGTGTGAATTTTTTTGTACTTGTATGATGGAAATAGTAGTGATATCTTATCGATATTCCTTATATCTGTTTGTATACAATTGTTGTTATCAATTAATACGTTGGATTAAGAGGATAGTACAATCTCCTTTACTATAATGAAACTTGTTAAATTGTAAAATATGTCATTCTCTAACTACACAACTATAGTTTAATAATGAAATATGCATAGGTCATACAATTAAACTATATGAGTAAAGAATGATAGAAAGGTTATGTTAACTCTAACATCTCACCATGTAGACGAATACTCTTCCTCTCTCAAAAGAATGAAAAATAAATGGAATTGTGGTTATGATCTTTAATCCTTGTGCTTCGTTTATAAAAAATTAAACACTAGCTATACCTAGATGGATGACACACCTACTTTGGATAGCTAGGTTACGTTAAGAATTAAATGTTTGATGTTTGCTGTCCTATTTTTGGGATAACTGCTTGTTATGGCATGTTAATGAACATCAATGAAAACATGAGTTAATGAAGTTTTCTATATTAAATCAGACTAATTATGGATAAAGAACTTAATGAATGTTGGAACTATGTTTAGGCATGGTTGATGTAATCTGAATCTTAGTATGATTTAATTATGAATTAATGACAACTAAGGGGTATGTACATCATGATGCATCAGTTCTGACAGATGTTAGAACATGCCAACTATTTGAATTTACCTTTGAGAAGTCCAAGGACTTCTCGAGGATAGAGTTTTATAGTTGACATATGGCAACACCCTTCCGTATTTGTTCATCTAGATCTACACACGTCTGGACTTGAACTTAGTTTCTCTCTAGGTCAATTTATTAGCATGTTTAGGATAGGGAGTGGCTTTCTATGACTCAAGGTACCTTGGTACATTTGGTTTACTTAGGTTGGACGAGTATGCCCATATACCCTAAGTCATCGTGAGAATATTTCTATAACAATCTATGTTGCTAACTTGGGCTAGGGTCAAACCTTGGGCAAGTGGATTGACAGAAGTCAGTAAATACCATTCTAGATAATAGTAGATTAAGGTGAAGGACGTATTCTGAAATGACAAGTATGTCATCTAGGAATAGTAACATGAACCGTATGTTGAAAATATTTGGCCAAAGTATCACAAGTTTCTTGTTACGTTGTCTTATGTCACCTAGTTTAAAGAAACGTGATGTCAGATGAATATTGGTAACAAATATTCAGATAGGTTCTTTAAAAAGATCACTCAGTACCTGAAAAGGGTAGGAGAACCAAATATATGTAGTATACATAAAGTATGCTATACTTTAAGAAAAACATGAGAGATCGGTTGGTAAGGGAATCATGGAATGAGAGATCGGTAACTTATCGAGTCATTACAACTGCATATGGTTATATGTTATGAGATTAATTTGCATGGAATTTGTGTTCTATATGATTTTTTATTTAGAATAGAGAACATAATGTTTGAAAAAAAAATCCATTGTTTCTAAAGTTTTAAAATGGGAATGTTACATCATCTAGATCCTTAAGTTGCAAAAGTTCCTTTGTAGAAGGTAAAAAGGGAAGAAGAAGTGCATCCCTTAGTGTAGGAGTAGCATTAATCAACATTGAATAAATAAGAAGGTCAACATTATCATCATGCACAACATGTAATTGATATTATCAAGGTGCCAAATGGCACCTAGAAACTTCAGTTGGAAAAGCATCACCATTTGAAGTTTCTATTTGTTTTCTTCAACAACAAATCTGATTTCTTATTATTTTTAAGCCCTTATAACTTTGAATTAGATGGATCTATCTCTAATTTAGACAAATAGTATCTCCTCAATGTTATAAATAAATTTGCATGTTTCGATGGAGAAAGCTTTTTTTTCTATTCATATAATGACAAATAGAAGAGGTATCCTCACTTCTATACAATTTTTTGAATACCAAATTCATGTTATTATGAAATTCAAGGGCATTTCCATAGCCTATTTTGTCTTACTACATGAAATTTCCCAAATTCCAACCATATTTAAGACAAGAGCATGCCTTATTTTCTCTAGAAGACTTCATTTCCAATTTCTTGAACAATGAAAATTCCAACTCCATGTCAAGAATAAGGCACTTATTCAGTTTGACGTCAATGCATTCAACTTGAATACACAATTTTTTATCATCAATAACTTTTGACTTTAGTACCATACTGAATTCTTTGATAACGTCCTCATGAACAAAAAAGTAACCACAGATCACTGTGATAATTTTATGGGGAATGTATTTCTACAAACCAGTCATCATCTCTTTTTTCCAATCCTCTGCTCCTTCAATCAAAGGAGTTTTCATGAATTGAGTGCAGCCAATGGAAGACATATTACTTGACAAAAGGAACTAAACAAATTAATATTTTTTTAGTAATTGGAAAGGAAAAATATTATTCTCAATAGTGCAATAACAACGAGATGTCGTATCTTAATGTCATTATTTTTATACAGTAAAAGTCAATAAGAATAAATATTTATAGCATAGTGGTTGCCAAGCATATTCCAACCCTCCTTTACTTATAAAAAACAAGAAATAATCAATAAATAAATTGTTATGCATTGCACTAAGAAATGTAAACAATTAATCGCTATTAAATTTGGTTTGTTTCAAGTAGTGAATGTTTTGTTAGAAGTGAAGGCTATATATTACCATCATTGTAAAAACATATTTTAGTTACATCAACATAAAAATAGTATGTTAGGCTAGGAATAACATGTAATAGACTTCAAATATTCTTGTGTTAATTACGTGTATTCATAAAAGTGGTAAATATTTTTAATTACATGTATTTAGGAAAATGCTAAATATCTTTCTTGTCTTTGAATATTATTTGTCTTCTCTTATCTTGGAACATCAAATAAATGAACATTCTTGGCAAGTGCCAAGGTATCAATGAAAAATTTATTTTCTAGATTATCGACAAATATAAGTGTTGGAGAAAAATAATAGAAGTGTACATTTTTAACCTAAAGACATATCCTATTCATCTTGGCCCTACATATTTTCATAAATTACACATTAAACAAAATAGTTCATAAAAATTTACTAAAAATCGAGGGATAATATGTACACGAACCATGATCAGGAATAAAGGATCATAGGCCGTGAAGAGAAATACTTGTTTTATGTTTACCAATTATTCATTGATGAGAAGGATAACGACCGATAGCCTCTACAATATCAGGGAATCCATTTTAATGATGCAAAAAACAATCTCAATAGATTTTTCATCATTTTTTGTTATTAGTTTATAGTAGTTGGACTATCCCTAGCAGTGCCAAGTCCTTAAATATATACCTTTGATAAGGATTACGCCTTATGTAGTTCTCATTTGATATTTTGTGCATAAAACATAATCCATAGATTTTCATATAAATCAAAATTATTTACAACATTTAAGTGTCATTAGTTAATGCAAGGTAAGCATCGTGAGTTAAGGATGGTAATAAATGTAAACACATAGTTAGGTAAGTTTATATCATAGTAGAGGAAATGAGCTAGTTATCGTGAATCCTAATGTAAGAGGTTGCTAGAGCCACTTAACAATCATAAATAAAAATAAAAAATACCCTTTAATAGTTCATGATTTATTTAATATGCAGATTTTATTTTAGATATTTAAATTATGTGGAGAACATATTTTTAAGGGATTCAAAATAAGAACTTTTGAGTACAAAGGAATTTAAGGAAACCCATTACTTTAGAATAAAATCACCTTTTATGGGTTCTCTATGTGGCACCATTTCATTGGATGATTTATTGATGAAACTTGAAGTGACTTACTTTATTGGCTAGTTTTTTATTTAATTTTTAACTTGAATTCAAGAAACTAATGGTAGATGAGAAAAAATAATGGGTGACTAATGACAAGAAATTTAGTAAAATTTTAAATGTATAAATCAGTAAGTTTAAGCGCTGGAATTTTATTTGTCCCTGGCTAATGACTCGAATAGTAATGAATTAATTATTGGAGCTGAACCCCATATTAAAACATCATCATTAAAATGCATACCTTGTCAGGGAAAATCAATCTTGTGTGATTAAAAATCCCTTTTTATGCTCTCATTAACTCCATATTGGACCTTAAATATTACCTATTAAGATAGCTACTAAATAGTCATATTTTGTGATAAAATTTGTAATAAATATCTTGATATGCCAGATTCATCATCTTTTCCAATAAACTTTGATATTAAATTCATTGGCAAGCTTGTATTATTTTCATGCATGAGATGGCATATTCACTCCATATATTTATCTTATTGCTCTAACTTATTTTCACACCTTTTAGGTTTCTTTCACGAGATTTCATTTATTCTCTCATGGTCAAACCAATGTTGCCTTTCATGCAATTTTATGTGGCTATGAGTGAAATGGGATTTTAAACCAAAATTTTGCATCACTGTTTGAAATCCATTTTTTGAATTGAAACAGAGCAAGACCTGGTTTCTATTGAGGTAGTTCAAAGAGATGATTATCTTTCTCAAGAGTGATGTTTAAGGGTAAATGTTGAAGTTTCTTCGACGTTCCTTTGTCATCTTATAATCATACACCCGATGAAGGGTTGGCATGGAAGTGGAAATGGAAAAAACCTTGAGTGCCTCATTGCCATTTATTTATGATGTTTGTTATAAACAGGAAGGTTTGGTGCACACAGATTTTTTTTAGAGTTTTTCAAATGATTTAATGTCCTAAATCATTTCTTGTTTGAAGTGGATAAATTGGTCGAGACAACAACAATGGTTGTTAGGTCACTCCACTTGCTTGACCTAGATGCTATGTCTTCTCCACTACAATAGGAACCAACACATTGGGTTATTCTTCGTCGGTAAGGTTGTGAGGTGTATGATTGGTTAAAGAGTCAGATTAGTGCTTGAAAAGAGCATTTTTTTTTAAACCACCTACAGAAACCATTTTTAGGCTCGTTCAGGTAGAGGTTAGGAATGGTCATCTGTTTCAAATAAATTTGTGCTTCTAAAATCTATCATTTTATATCTTTATTTTGGTTTTTGTATAGCATTTCCATTTCCATTGTTATCGAGTCATACTATCTGGCTTACTGATCTGGGTTTTTTTTAATTTCCAACCACTTCTTTTCTTGGCATTGGCCCTTGCATTTTTTCACAAAATTATTGTTGTATCATTTGGATTTTTAGAATGATCCTCTCGTTGCATCTATAATGTAAAGGAAAACATGCTCTTTAACCCTCATTTAATTATAAAATACAAGAAATCATAAGTAGAAGTATATGTTATGTACTACACTAAGAAATTTAAACAATCACTTGCTATTAAATTTGGTTTGTTTCAAGTTGTCAGTTTTTTGGTAGAAGTGAAGATTAGAGGCTACTAACATCTATATATTCTAGAATATATTTCCTTCAATGTAAAAAATCAATCTTTATAGCTTTAGGTTAGAGGGGCCTTAATCCAGAACAAGAATTATCCTAGAAGCCACTAATCTAATAACATATTGAACTCAACGGCTACTAATAGTTCCACCAATATTCTTGCCACCACGGCCATTGATGGTCCAGATGTCACATTATTTTTTTGCAATCCTAAATATTGGAATGGTCGGGTAGATATCATTTCACACAAAGGGAGGCACATAACTTACATCCATCATTAATGGTGGCTCATTCCTTTTCATTTTTAGCTGGTCATTGGCTCCTCTCTCCTCTCTCTTCTCTCTTCCAATTTTCAAGTAGGAGAATTATGGTTTTCCTAGGATTTCCTTTTATTTCTCTGTGGTGAGAGGTAAGACTCGGCATTCTCCTCATCCATCTCCCACATACATCTTTAGGATGTATTTCATTTTGAATTTGTTTGTGAAGCTGAAGTGATCAAATGTGTGGTGGGTGACTCATATATACAAGCTTCTAATAGGGTGCAAGATGCTTCTAATATAGCTGTGGATTTTGTTTCCAATTATTTTCTGCTTCACCTAGACAAGGTGGATGTTAAGGTTGTAGTAGAGTACTTCATTTACCCAGTTCACAATGGTGGATTCCATTATGAATTATCTTACTATTACATCTCGGACGCCTTGATTTTGATGGAAGAGGTTAACAAACAGGATATCAAGCTCAAGCGAAGAGTTCATTGGCTTCAGAAGCAATACCAAGAACTGATCATTTATGCTTAGAATGTGCATGCTTCCCCTTGGTACGATGGCCTAGATATCGATAGTCTACCACCTTAGATCTACATGCTTCCCATTTTCATATGATTTAGATATCAATCGCCTTAACAAGTTTCGTGTCCTCGATAGGGAGACATTTCTTCTCTTTCTTGGTAAGGCTTCTCATCGGGTAGGTGCAGCAGTGGGTGGTGTGGGCCAGACAGTGGTGGGTACTAGGGGGAAGAGGCAGTGGATGTTCTCAGTGAAATAGATGGATTTGCCCGCGTGTTCTATATTGGGTTGGTGGCTTCCCCAGTACCTGCTTGTGCCACTCTTTTGGCTCGTGTTCATGTTTGGTTATGGTGCTTCATGGTATATTTTGGTTCTTTAGTCTATTCTCTTGGTTTATCTCCCCTTGTGGTGTTCTTTGTTGTGGGGAATTAGGTTTTTTATGTCACTTGTTTTTCGTATTAGTTCTATATTTTATGGGTGGGATCCCGTAACCCCCCGATTCAAAGATCTAATCAAAAGCGTTTAAAAATAATTTTTAAAAAAGCATATTGAACTCAGTGGCTGCTAGGCTAATTTTTTTTTTGGAATATGTGTAATCATGAAATTTTATAAAATTTGTTATGTTACATGAAAGGATTATAATAATCTTCGATCTTAAGGGTTACGTGTAATCTGGAAAATCGTTAATATCTGTCCTGTCTTTGAATATTTTTTTATATGATTCAATGCTTTTAACAAGAGCTTAGAACCTAGGGATTGATGGGATCCCACCCAATTAAAAACATGAAATATAATCAATAAACAACATAATCCAGTAAAACAAAACCACCAAAACTAACTGGGATACAAGTTGAGAAAACCCAACATTGACAGAAAAAAAAAAACCCAACCATTGATAACCAAGGACAGGAACAAGAAATTACACCTGAGAGGCTGAGTTGATTAGCCATGGAGACATCCTCACACCCACTAATACATCAACATGATAAGTGTACAATAAGAAGTTATATGTAAATCCCAAGAAAATAAAACTTCTCTAGTCGAATGCCTTCACCAAGCCCCTCAGAACAAGCAACATGAATGCCTGAAGGAAACCACATAAAAACTGTGTTCCTAGAAGATAGCTCGACTATCACCCTCCTCACTTCCTCCATGGCCAGCCCCTCATGAATAATGTCATCATATTTTAACCCCTCCTAAAATCCTCCAACACTTTAACCAAGTTGACCAGCTACTAGGGTTTAATGAAGTGAAGGGAAATATCTCTCACCTCGTCAATATTCTACCTAGCCAAAAGAATTTGGGACACAATCCAAGAGGTGACTTATGAATTAGCTCAATCTATAGCTAACTCGCCCAAATATTCCTCCCCAAGAATCCTCATAATTGCCTTGTAAATAGAACATGATGCTGCCTTAAAGATAATCCTAATACGAGAATGAGAAATGCTCCCAAAAAATGCCATCTCATGCTTCACACCTTAGAGGAAAAGTAAAGGTAGAAAAGGGCACTCCATACTCATCTATCAGAACTCCACACCACCGCCAGCAACTATAAGAAAATGGAATAATGAAAATGAATCTAGGACACCAAAAATTAATAACACCTCCCTCCCCCTTCCTTAAATATGATATTTGGGAATGTGCTAGCTAGCCCTGATTTCATCGGGTCGTCTCGCTTAATGATGCCTTGGTTAGCCAAAAAATCAGTGGCACAATTTTATTTTCTATAATTATGGTTTAAAACCCACTTAGGGATTTTTCTCAACCAATGCAAAATGTTGGTGAGATAATAATCCAACTTCCAGGAAAAAAAAATTTTCTTTCAACCATCATTTATTACCACCTAGGAATCACCTACAATTTCCAAAGCTTCACAGCCAATGCTAACCACCAGATTGAGACGTATTAGAAAAACTTGAGCCTCTGCCTCATTACACATGTTGTCCTTTAAAGGAAAGGACCCGACTATTACTAAACTTCAATTTTCATCTCTAATTAAACACCTCGCTCTTGATAGGACAAGTTTTCCTTTCAAGGCTCTGTCAAAGGTAATTTATCCATAAGTGGTAGGGATGGAAAATTTTGGATGGTAAATTAAATGGAGTGGTGGAGGTTCACTTTCTCTAAGTGGGACGTGAGGGTGGGCTTAGGTCCTTAATGTTTGTTGAGCGATCCACATTTGAAGTGCCCCACTTTGTTCCACTTGGTTCATATGGAAAAGTTCAACCCCTACCTCAAGGTGTCCCCATGGCCACTTATTGAAAGCATATAATGAATTCAATGGGAATGGAACTTGTGTTTATGATTATAAACTACTTGTAAATTTAAAATGGTAAATTCTTTTCTTATGCTAGATCTATGAACTAGAGTGGTGGAGGAGCACTTTCTCTAAGTAGCACATGGAGGTGGGCTTGGGTCCTTAATGTCTGCAGAGTGACTTGAATTTGAAGCGCCCCTCTATGTTCCACTTGGTCCATATGGATAATTTATACCCCTACCTCAAGGTGTCTCCATGGCCACTTTTTAAAATCATCCAATGAACTCAATGGGCATAGAACTTAGGTTTATGATTGAAAACTACTTGTAACTCACCAATAGCTCAAGAACTTGAGTTCTTCCTATCTTCAAATATTTTTTGTTTAGTCATTTATTTGAATATCCATCAAGTCATTATTAATTGTCATGTATAAAAGAAAACAACTATCCTAATGGCCACTAACCTCAAGCCTCTATGATGTTGCAACAACGTTGATTCAAATAACATGTTGAACCAAGTAGCCACTAGGCTTAAAATTAAAGACAAAGACAACTAGGCTTAAATTTTATTTTGGAATTCATGCGATAGACTGTGAATATACTATTGAGTTTAATGACCACTAGGCTTAAATTTTCATTTGGAATTATGAGTATTCAGGGAAGAAATGTAGTGAGAAACCACCCTAGCAGACATCATTCAGTAAAAGTAGTCTTTTAAAATATAAATATAATTACAGGGAGCATTCGAAACATCTTGTTATGTTCTGCTTGGTCCATATGGAGAAGTTAGACCCCTACCTCAAGGTGTCCCCATGGCCACTTATTGAAATCTTGTAATGAACTCAATGGGAATGGAATTTCAGTTGATGATTACAAACTATTTGTAAATTTTGGATGGTAAATGCTTTTATTATACAAGATCTATGAACTGGAGTGGTGAAGGATCACTTTCTCTAAGCGGTGAATGGAGATGGGATTGGTTCCTTAATGTCCACCGAGTGATCCACATTCGAAGTGCCCTGTTATGTTCAACTTGGTCCATATGGAGAATTTTCACCCCTACCTCAAGGTGTCCCCATGGAAACTTATTGAAATCATCCAATGAACTCAATAGGAATGGAACTTGGGTTGATGATTACAAACTACTTGTAACTCACCAATAGCCCAAGAACTTGAGTTCATCCTGTCTTCGAATATTTTTTGTCTATTCATGTACTTTAATATCCATCAAGTCATTACTAATTGTCATGTATGCAAGACAACAACTATCCTAGTGACTGCTAATCTCAAGCCTCTGTGATGTTGCAAAAACATTTATTCAAATAACATATTGAACCAAATGGCCACTAGGCTTAAATTTAAACAAAATGAAAGCTAGGATTAAATATTTCTTTTGGAATTCATACGATAGACTTCGAATAAACTATCAAGCTTAGTGGCTACTAGGCTGAAATTTTCATTTGGAATCACGAGTATTTATCAAATAAATGTAGTGAGGAACAACCATAGCCCTTTCCTGTTATTAAAAATAGTTTTTTAAAATTGAAATATAATTATGGGGAGCATTTGAAGTGCTAAGTAATCTTTCGCTTGGTCCATATGGAGAAGTTTGACCCCTACCTCAAGGTGTCCCCATGGTCACTTATTGAAAGAATCTAGTGAACTCAATGGGAATGGAACTTGGGTTGATGATTACAAAATATTTGTAAATTTTAGATGGTAAATGCTTTTATTATAATAGATCTATGAACTAGAGTGGTGGAAGAGCACTTTCTCTGAGTGGGGCATGGATTTTGGCTTGGGTCCTTAATTTCCACTGAGTGATCTGCATTCAAAGAAATCCACTATCTTCCCCTTGGTCCATATGGATAAGTTCAACCCCTACCTTAAGGTGTCCCCATGGACACTTATTGAAAGCATCCAACAAACTCAATGCGAATGGAACTTGGGTGGATGATTACAAACTACTTATAACTCACCAATAGCCCAAGAACTTAAGTTCATATTGACTTTGAATATTTGTTGTCTAGTCATGTATTTTAATATCTGTCAATTCATTACTAATTTTTCTATATGTAAGAAAAAAACTATCCTATTGGCCACTACTCTCAAGCCTCTATGATATTGTAACAATTTTGATTCGAATAACATATTTAACCCATCGGACATTAGGCTTAAAATTGAAAACATTGGTCAGTAGGCTTAAATTTTCATTTTGAATTCATGTGATAGACTTATAATATACTATTGATCTTAGTGGCCACTAGACTTAAATTTGTGTTTGGAATCATGAGTATTTAGGAAATAAGTGTAATGAGGAACCACCCTAGCATTTGCTAGTCATTAAAAATAGTCTTTTAAAATTGAAATTTAATTGTGGGGAGCATTCAAAGTGCTCCACTATGGTTTTTTTGGTCCATATGGAGAAGTTCGACCCCTACCTCAAGGTGTCCCCATGGCCACTTATTGAAAGCATCTTGTGAATTCAATGGGAATGGAACTTCGGTTGATGATTACAAACTATTTGTAAATTTTGGATGGTAAATGATTTTATTATACTAGATCTATGAAATGGAGTGGTGGAGGAGAATTTTCTATAAGTGGGACATGGAGGTGGTATTGATTCCTTAATTTCTGTTGAGTGATCTGCATTCGAAGTGCCCTACTATGTTCTGTTTGGTCCATATGGAGAATTTTTACCCTTACCTCAATGTTTCCCCATGGCCACTTATTGAAAGCATCCAATGAAGGCAATAGGAATGGAACTTGGGTTGATTATTATAAACTACTTGTAACTCACCAATAGCCCAATCTTCAAATATTTTTTATGTAGTCATGTATTTTAATATCCTTCAAGTCATTACTAATTGTCATATATGCAAGATAAAAACTATCCTAGCAGCTGCTAACCTCAAGACTCTGTGGTGTTACAACAACGCTGATTTAAATAACATATTGAACCCAGAAGCCACTAGGCTTAAACTTGAACATAGCGGTCGTGAGAATTAAATTTTCATTTGGAATTCATGCGATATAATTTGAATATACTAGTGAGCTCAACAACCTCTAGGCTTAAATTTTTGTTTGGAATCACTAGTATTCATGAAATAAATCTAGTGATCAACCACCCTTGCAGTCGTCAATCATTACAAATAGTATTTTAAAATTGAAATATAATCACAAGGAATGTTCAAAGTGCCATGCTATGTTCTTTTTCATCCATATGGAGAAGTTTCACCCTTACCTCAAGGTGTCCCCATGGCCACTTATTGAAAGCATCCTATGAACTCAATGGGAATGGAACCTGGGTTAATGATTATAAACTACTTATAACTCCCCAATATCCCAAGAACTTGAGTTCATCATGTCTTCAAATAATTTTTATCTAATCATGTATTTTAATATCCGTCAAGTCATTACTAATTGTCAGGTATGCAAGAAAACAACTAGCCTAGCAGCAACTAACCTCGAGCCTCTGTGATGTTACAACAATGCTGATTTGAATAACATATTGAACCCACCAACCACTGGGCTTAAAGAGCACAATGACCACTAGGCTTAAATTTTCATTTGGAATTCATGTGATAGACTTATAATATACTATTGATCTCAGTGGCTGCTAGGCTTAAATTCATGTTTGGAATCATGAGTATTCAGGAAAGAAATGTAGTGAGCAACCACCCTAGTGGTTACTAGTTGTTAAAAATAGTCTTTTAAAATTAAAATATAATTATGTGGAACATTTGAAGTGCCCCCCTATGTTCCACTTGGTCCATATAGATAAGTTCAACCCCTACCTTAATGTGTTCCCATGTCCACTTATTGAAGTCATCTAGTGAAATCAATGGAAATAGAACTTGGGTTGATGATTAAAAACTACTTCCATTGTAGAGGATCTCCTCTAATACACATCATTGTATAATGTATAGTTTTTTATTTTTATTTTTTTGTGTTTTTTCTATTTTGGTTTGTCTTGGTCCTTGGTGATTGATTTTTGTTGGTTTCTCGGTTCATTCTTGGGAGGTTGGCTATTATTTATTTGTTTTGGAGTTTTGTTATTGACTTCGTTTCCCAATGGATTTTTGGCACATGGTCTACTATGTTATTCTTGCATAACTTGTTGGGAGTGCTCATCCTCGAGTCAGAGTTGATGTTGGTGTTCGATTCAATCTCACCCTATTTATTAAAAAAAAAATCAGTCTGCGTGGTTTGAAATATTTTTCTTCTCCGTATGTGGATGATTGAATTTTTATATTTATCAGGTTGTTGTCGTCAAATCACTTTCTATGGTCATGAAACGTGTTGAGCTTTGTGTTGTTTATAGTTTCTCTTTCCATGCAGACTAGTTTGTTATTTGGGTGTGAATGCTGGGATTTCCCCTTATTTTTATTTTTTTGCAGTCATGTTTTCCCTATAAAATTTTATCCCAACACCCACGGATATGTGGTATTCTTTGATTGGACACAGCATGATGGGTCTATTTGGTAAACTTATCACTTTTGCAAAAAATGTCAAGTTGGTCCCATGGTTTCGATGTTTTCTAATTGGATAGTCAAATCTATGAAGCGATGAAGAAAACTTCTTACTTTGACCCCAAAGATGTACATGTTTCATAAGACAAGAAGTTGCATGAAGGTGGGCCCTTTTGGAATTTGGAGGCATTATGGTGAAAGGTGTAAAAGTGTATAAGGAATTCTTAGAGCACGCAAATGGACACGTGGCTATTTTTTAAGTTAAAATTAGGGAGGCAGGTCGGCGAAGGACTTTGGAACTTTTAGCCTTGTTTAAAAAAAAGGAATAAGGCATAAAAGTGAAGTGCAACCCCACAAGTGCCCAGATAAAGCCATGTGTTGGGTCTGCATTAAAAGTGGAAAGGTGGGTTGATTGAGGTGTTTGGAACTTTTAGCTTTATTATGAAAAGGAATAAATTATAAAAGTGAAGTGCAGCCCCACTAATGCCCACATTGAAAGTTAAAAGCGGGGAGGTGGGTCGCTGGGGTATTTTGAGATTCTCATATTTGTTTTGAAAAAGAATGAAATTCATAAAGTAAGTCGTATCCCTTTCGACGCCTAGGAAAGACACATGTAAATCCTATATCAAAAGTGGATGGGTGGGCCAAATTGTCCAAAAATTCTTAATTTCTTTAAGTAATACAAAATGTGAAAAGCACCCCAATTTCTGCTTCAACTCAAATCTTTTCCACTTCGATGGCTCAAATTCAAAGTTGAGAAAAGCAGAATTAATGGTTGTAATACAAAACATTTATATTTGCCGCCATTAATGCTCCTATAAAAACAAAATACCTTGTGGGTTTCAAACACATTCATCTGTTATTGTTAATTTGATAATCTCTCATCAATTTTATAGCAAAGTGCAATCGAATCATTTAGGAACTTGATTTGTGAATTTGAGAAATGAAAAAGTTGAAGTTTTGAAACAGAGTTACTCGGGAACTTGTAGAAAATGGGTAAGAGTTTGAAACTCCTGTGTTTCGTGTATTTTCCATTGGCAAACTAGTTAAAGAAAAGTTATGGTTTTTGAGATGAAGACTATTCCATTTTATTCCTCTGGTATGTTGGGGGTCACAAGTAACCTTGACAAAATTACAAATACAGATTTGATGAGTTCTGACTTGAATGATTTCCATCAATAGTCAAGTATTTCCCATATTATTGAATCCTTGAAGGCAATTTGTGATATTCGTATTGAATCCTTGAAGGCCATCCCACCTTCTACTCAATGCCCTAAATTAGTATGGTATTGTGTAATGAATTATGAATCTGAGGAAGAGAGAAGTATTAGATAGAAGTGGAGGTGCAGTGTTGAATTTGACACCGATAGCTATCAGAGTGATTTTGAAGTTACCAATAATTATAGACCCCATTAATATTGGTATCGAATTAGCCTTGGAGGATTATGAAGTAAAGAATAAGGATTTTGTAAAGATGATAAACACAAAATGGCTCCTAACAGATAGAAAGGCGTATGCTAAAATCCCCAAGAGATTGGTTAGGGCTCAATTGGTTGAAGAGGTTGAGGACATCATTATGCTTATGAGTCAAATGGCTACTATGGAGACTACAAATGAATTTAAGGAGTGGATGACCACTTAAATATGGATTATTTCGGAGTGAAAGGGGAATATCTGTTGGGCCACTTTTGTTTCAGAGGTAATAGATTGTCATATGGCTACTCTAGCAGCAAGAATTGAGATGGGGGAAACTACAGATTTAGAGTTTTGTATGATGACATATCTAGTTTATAATTTTATAGCACATAGGGATTTCCCAGCTTTGTCACCATAGGCTGATGTTAAAAAGGGCCCAATGCATGAAAATTTCCCTTAACTGCAGTTAACCAACTTGAATGGAAATGTTAGATTGGTAAATGATGTTTTCCTTGCACCAATCATTTTCCTATTTAAACTAGAATGGGGGTAGTATAGAATTTCTAAGCATGCAAGGAAAGTAATCATGGAGTATGGGTGTTACTTCATTTAGTACAAGAATTTCACTTATATCAGAGTTAGTTGTTTTCAAGGAAAACCTTTTAAATTACCAAGGTATGTGGATGACAAGATTTGTTTATGTGAATTGGCAAGGTAATTGGTGCCTATGCACAAGTTGATTACTGGGAGGCACAAAACTAATGTCAAATTCCCTATCAGAATTGGAAGGTTTTCTTTCCCTTCTATTATAAAATCCAGATTGATTGAGGAAGAAATGAAAAGTTTGGCAATTGAGACATTTCAAGCTAGAGCCAATTATGACATTTAGTGGGTGTTTAACAATGTTGCTAACACTTTTGAGCATGATCCTAACTTTTAGGATTACTGGATGAATTGCAGAGATGAAGAAGAAGTCTGGTTGAGGGATTTTTGAAGAATGAATTTGTCACAAGTTATAGATTTCAAAGTTACAGACATTCTAGAAGGAGTGGTGAATGATTTAAACATGGTGAGTAAATTTTATATTGATCAGAAAGTAGAAGGTCAACCTATAGCTCCCATAAATTGGGATGAGGAATATTCTGATGATCTATACATAAAAATAACTTATTTCATTAGGAGAATGGTGGATTGGTTAGCCCAGATGAACATTGACCTATCAATACAAAACACAAATGTTCTAAATACATTCAAAAATATGGGGAACTTGGATGATGATATCCCACATTTGAAGGAGGGTGCTGATAAGATTGATCCATTAGGAGGAAGAGCTCTATTATTTCCCCCCATGATGCCTAATGATGGGCTCATTGATGAATGGACAACAACCACTAGTTAGACAGGTACTCCATGTCTGCACTTAGGTAGAAAAATAAAAAAATGCTCTTGAAGTCGATGGAAAATTCCTCAATTACTCCTGCAGTGCCATTCCAGGAAAAGGGAAAGGGTTTAGCTTCACATGTGGTCCTCCCAAATGTTGTGCTAGAGAAACATAGTACTGAAAATTTAATGAGTTTTGCCATTCCAAGTGGTCACATTCAATCCAGGTAGCATAAAGAGGAAAAGAGAGCACCACCAGAGTTGATGATGTTTGAGATGGCACACAAGAAACCCAAAATTGTTCACTAGTCAGTCATGGTAAGGGTAGGTGCCCATACACCAAAGAAATTCAAGAATAGAGATGGGGTAATTGATCCCCCAAAAATGGAAAGAACTGATAATGTCTTGAAGCAGTAAGTTGCATCATTTTCAGGTATAGGACAAACAACTCCTATGATTCCTCATTTGTTCTTCACGGAAAAAGAGGTGGAATGCATTTTGAGCTCTATTACTCAGGAGAAAACTATAGTTGATCTAGTGGACAACAAACTTCTTACTCAAGGTATGAACATTCCCGAGGCTCTACTTGTTAGAGATATAAACACACCACTAGTGGAAGCAGTGCATAATTCCGAAGGCATACAAACTAAGATAATTGATTTAGATGCTACTGAGGGATTTCCTATGTTGGATAAGATCAAGTTATCTATAGAGGAACAATTGTTGACACCAGTAAATAACATCCACATAGATAAGGAATCAAAAATATATCCTCATAAAATAACAACTAAAGTAAGGGATCAACAAAAAAATATGGTGGAAAAATATGTTGATGCTCAGTTAGTGATTCATGATGTTGTGCTCATTCCTGATGAGATTACTAGAATTGATGACCTTCTTCAAGAAGGAAATTTGTATTTTGAAGAAAGGTTTAAAATGGCACAAGATTTAATCAATGATTAGGTTATTAAGGTTGGTGAAGAACTATAAATTTTAATATAAAGTGTGAATCCACTTCTAGTAAAACCACCTACCATAACATTGCTTGAGGTATCACTTGGAAAAGAAGATAGTAGCTTAGTAACTCAGCCAGTCATGGGAGATAAGGAGCCCATTGCTCAAAATGTAATACAAAGGGGTGAAAGGGAAGAAATTCATGCCACTATGGTTTCAGTTGATGAAATAGAAGAAGAGCTTCCTTTGAAATTACATGTAGATTAGGTTAAGAATGATAAATCTGAAGTGCTATAACAAGAAAAGAAGCATCCAGAGGAATCAACAACCCAGATTGAGATAAGTTCTTCTGAAAAGATAGAATCGTTTGAAAAACAGGATCCAAAAATGTCCAAATAGAATGTAGTTGTCCCCGAAAAGCTCTAGGAGAGACTGCAAGAAACAAAGGTTGAAACAGGTTTGAAAAAGGGTTTGATTAGTGAATTTATGTCAAGTGAAGAAATGATCCTTCTTGTACAAGTATTTGAGCTTACTACTTTATCTTTTCCAAAGACTATGAGAGTCCCAAGGAAGGCCAGATCCATCACAAGAACTCTTACTAATGTATCTGGGCAAGAACTTTGGAAAAAGCTATTCCTTTTGAGGGGAAGATAAGGAAAGATATAACTAACAATGAAAATAGTATTTAGGTCATTCCCTTAGGTAAACCATTAAGGTATCAACTAAAGCAGGGAGTGTCTGAAGCTATGAGTGGTCTTCTACAAAATGTAGATGAATATGGAAAAAAAAAAGCAACTTAAAGATCAAGTTAGGGCCTTAAGTTTATGTTTGTAATAGCTAATAGGACAAACTGGTCAAGAGAAAGCAAGTGCCTCTGTGAACACCCTTGAGGGCATGGACAAAATAACTAATTTTTTTAAGAAGGTCCAAGTGGTAGATTCTTGGGTTGAGCAACTAATCGAGAAAGGAAAGGAAATCATTACTGAAGCAAGGATGAAATATGAAGATGTCAGAAGTTGCTTAAATGAAATTGATGGATTAATTAAAGATTGTGGTAATGAGATTCTTTATTTGGAAGGAACTCTCCCCAATATTGACCACATAACAAGGCTCAGTGATGAGATGGTTGAGTAGGTAGGTATTATACTAGCAGAGAACAAAGGGAGATAATACACCATTGAAGAATTGACAAAGATCAGATTGGACACCTTAAATGAAATCAAGAAAAGGATCGAGATCAAAAGGGATTGGGTTGATGATTTAATTGATGAATTTGATAGAAGGTTAGAGGACATGGTGGTGGATAAATTTAAAAAGAGATATGGATACCTAAAGATGGATATATTTCTCAATTCCTTTGAAATTAATATCCAGGAAGATGAATTTTCCTATGAAAATATTGAAACTATGATAAAAATTGAAAATAGGATTGAGGAATTGAAAGCCATGTCAATGGAGTATAAGCAAAAAATGGCTAAATGTTTGGATTTAATATCAAGACAAACATTAGTTTTCCAGCATCACCTTAGATGTGATGAAGATGAAGTGAATGAATTGTTCAGGTGATATGATTCTTATGTGGCTAGATTACCAGAGGAGATGGATGTAGAGGAAAAGAATGAAGAGAAGGAAGCTACAGGCTTGAAAGAGGATGGACAAGCTACTAGAGGAGATGACCAGATGCCCTGGTTAAAGTAATAGGTGGAAATAATAGAAAAGACTTATCTTTTATACACCTAGCATTTTTTGATGTAATATTTTGTAAATATAACTTTCTGGAACAATTTTTAACAAACAAATTATTCCTTGAATATTCTTCTTTTGGGGGAAAATCTTTGATGTAAAGTGAGTAATATAAAGGCATGAATTGGAGATGCTAAGGTAGAGGTTAAATTTTCTAAATTTTTTTGAGAGAGATTGATTTCTTGAGAAACCATCTAAGAAACCTATTAACTTCCTGTGTTTTTAGATTTAATCATGTCAAGATGGTTACAAGTGTATAGCCATTGACAAGCTCTAAGATTGTAAATGAAATTTTCCCCAACTGATAAATCTAATGAGCCTTGAATTAATTTGTGTTGATCATGAGCATAGTTGTGTCTGATTTTATTTCAAAATGTTTTTAAATATTTTTTCTTGTTCCTGTTGCAATCTTATGTTAAAATATCTCTGAGTCACACAAGATCTTATCTCTTTGATAGTATTGTGGCATTATCAATTTCAATATGAGAAGGTCTTTCACCTGGTAATGAAATAAACAATTTAAAATCACTTTCACTATGTTGAAAAAGATTGTTTGTAAGTCTATGAGTGTATCTTAGGCGTGATGAACTAGGGATTTCTAGCATTTAATTGAGTCTTTAACATGAGCCTTTGTGTTGAATTCTTGAAGAATTTGTGAAACCATGCATCTCTAGGCTTCCATTGATTAACATCTTCTATTTGAAGGAATATTTTGGTTCTTTGGAAGCATTCTTTTCTATGAGTTCCCAATTTATGTTAAAGGTTCTCAAAGATATGGTATAATAAACTTTATCTTGCTTAATTTCCCACCAAAAACTTCTCAAACAATGAATCCTACATGAACTACCCCTGTTTGTACTGTGTATCTACAAATGAACAAATTCCATTGCCAAAGATTACATAAATAATCAAGCTTCAATTATTGTCTTTAGTAACCTAAACCTTGTCCCAGAAATATCTCCATTATCTAGAGTGACAACTCGTGAGTGTTAGATTGTGTTGTATTGATCATATTTTCTCAAGTTTTTCCTCAAAGCTATGCAAATAAGTATCTATTGATATCATTCATCAATATAAATTACATAATGGGTCCTCTCACCCTAGTTGAAGGCATAGCCTAAATTAGTAAAGATATATCAAATCCTTTAATATGGTGTTATCCATATCTCCAACACCTGAGTGACAAAGAATCATCTAAATCCCCTCCCTGGCTAGAAAACTACTTATATTACGATTTTTCTATCTCAAAGCATCCTGTTGAATCCATGATGCTGCTCAGCACCCAAGGGAGAATCAATTTGGGTACCAACACTGATCTAGCATTGTTTTCAAGGAGTTATTTGCACAAATGCATACACAAACTGACCTTGGTAATGCTTCTTACATGATTTAAGTGTAAATATGTTGTTTAAACTTCATCCTTTGTTAATATTTGTAATAATTGTGTGATATCACAACTTCATTGTGTAATATTTCCAGTTTATAATGGTTATTGCACTAATTTTGTATCATCAAGTGATAAGGACGAGTAAAGGAAGGTTGGATCTGCTAAGCTTTGTGGGAGTTAAGTATTGATAGACATTTGAAAAGTTTCGTATAGTGAATTTGAACAACTAAGGTGAGAATCCTTAGTGGCGACTCTGTTTTGGTTTAAAATTTTGATAATTACCAGTTTCTTAACCCATGTCAAGTGAAATTTGTCTTTAATCTTTATAAATCTGGAGGGAAGAAGATATTTATTCACTAGGGACCCTACTAGGAAGTTATTTCTAGAGTTAGGAAAGACAAATTCAGAAGGTAGAAGAATTTGGAAAGCAATAGGAGATCACAAGTCAGGAAAGGAGATTCCAATTGTGGAAAGTGAAAAACCTGTAGTTGAAAATTACCATACATCTTCAAGTGACTCTGAACCAAGAAGTCCTCATGTAACTTTCAATTCTCCAACTAGAGAGGGCCCATCATTTGCGTCTGAAAAGTTTGCCTCTCAAGTTTTTCCTGTGTCCTCCAAGGTTGATAGGGTTTTCCATGAAGTTGATTCATTAGAGAAAATCTATTTTGAAAGCTATACTCCTATACTCCAAAGACCCCTCGTTCCCTATCATGTTTGATTCCCCTGTAAATTCACTGCCTCAAGTCAATGTGGCCCAACATCCACCTAGACCTCCTTTTGTTGTCAACACTTTTGGACCTATAGATTTCAGAGGTATGGATGGATATCCTAATATGGTGCCACAAGATGTTAGAAATAGGTTGCCAAAATTTCAAGGGAATAATTCCATCACTGGTGACCAACATTTAAAACTCTTTGTCAACATGATGGAAGATTTTTAAATTGAGTTTGAAGATGTGTACGAAAAGTTGTTTATTCATACTCTTGAGGAGGATGCACATGAATGGTAAAGTCTTTACCAGATAATTCGATAATTCATAGACTGAGATGAAAAATTCCTTTAGATTTCAATATGGGGACAAGACAGACCCGAGGTTCCTTTTATCTGATTTTGAAAATATAAAGAAAAATCCAAATGAATTTGTCCATGATTTCAATACTAGGTTCAATAAAACCTTGAAAATATACTCTATAATCTTAAGGCCAAGTGATGAATCTTATCTGATTAAGTATTCTAATGCTTTTGATAAAAAGGATGCTTATTACTTAAGAGATAAAATCCTAGGAACATTGAGGCAAGCCTTTACTATGGATTTACAAATTGAGAATAATATTAAGGTAGTTGGTAAGCCTCCTAAGAGGGAAGGTGTTAAGTTGATCAATCCTAAAAAGCATTAGTCAAGAAAGGTTGTGGATATGGAATAGGTTGTAAGAACTTTCACTGGAGTAGTTAAAGAGATATCCTATAAATTGACCAGAGTAGAAAAGGTGATAGGATAGAATTCCCAAGGTCAACATAAGCCACAAGGTCAAGAGAGATTTGGAAATCACCCCAGAGGTGATCATAGACCATATGACCAAAGGAAAGGGCCCATGGGGTCAGGAAATAGATAGCCTCAACCCTAGGAAAATAGATTGGTTCCTGATCCTTTAATTTCCAGGATATCTATTATGGAAGAGGCCCATGTTATGGAATGGTACGATAGGTGTTTCTTACCACATTCCCCATGTGATGTAAACAAGGAAATTGAGGAATTAGATGATGACGATGAAGCATATGGTGATGTGTACATGATGGAGTACCTTGTAAGCTCACAACAGGGGGCAACCTCAACTAAACTAATAAGTGTAAGAACTATCGAAGAATTATGGGATTATGTCCACCGAGTATTACCTCTTCCCCCCATTAATAATTTTTAAATTGATATGATACAATCATTTTATTTTCATAATCATGATTTTGAATACTTGAGGTCATTGATGATTAAAAAATATGATGGGGGTATTCCTTTAGAAGAATACAGGAAATTGTTGATGAATGCAGTAGTTTCTCAAGAGAAGGAATACAATACTAGAAGTAAATTTGTAAAAGGGGTAGGGCCAAAAGCCAAGCCAAAGAGTCCAATCCTTACCAATATCCTGAAAGAGACCCCTAAAAAGGATACATCTAGCAAAGGCCTAATTTCCCCAAATAGAACTTGTACTCCTCATTCTCAGACTGTCAAAACCCCCATACTATCAGATGAAGCTGTAAACCTTCCTCCTAATACTACCCAACCCAAATATATTCCTTGTGATATAGCTCAAATCTTAAGATAGATCAAGGTTACTTTCCCAATTTTTGAATTACTTAGGATCCCTGAGCATAGGAAAAGGGAATTTGAATATTTGGGATTCAAGGAAGAAAATATTACCCAGGGAAAAAGTGTTAATAATTTCGAGGCCCCTCCTATTATTGAAAAATTTGAAATACCTCAAGCATTAGAAGAATTGGGTGAATCACCTGAGGTGTATCTAGGAACTTCTTTGGATGAATCTCAACTAGATGTGGATCCATTTTATACCACTTTGATCATTAAAGATAGGCTGGTACATAATTATATGTTTGAATTAGGAGCCTCATGTAATGTAATTCCTTTAGAGGTGATGAATGAGTTAAATATCAAGGTGACAATGGATTTTGGAAAATGTACTCCTATGGATTCAAGAGAATTGCTAGCAATTGGATATGTCAAAGGATTAGTAGTGCAATTGACAGCTTATCTAGGAAAAAGCTTGACCATGAATGTAGTTATCATGGTCCTGCCAAGTGGAGAATGTTGTTATCCAAAAAATGGGTCAGCTAGTGTGGGTGGAAGCATGCAAATAGACATGTCATATGCCACCTTATGAATTGAGGTAAATCTTGTGAAGTTATATGGTGAGAAGAAAATGCTACATATGATTGAGGATCCTAATAATTCTTCTTATGAAGTATTGTATGAAGATGTTGATGCCGATAACTTCATGGGCTATGCTGATTGTAAGGAGCATAGAATTCAAGAGTACAAGTATCCTGAGAATCTAGGTTCTCCTTGGGCCTTGATGTTTAATGGGGCATGTTCTAGATTTGTAATGACGCTGATGTTGTTTTGATATCTCCAAGACAAGAAGTTTTTAAATTTTCTTTTAAACTCAATTTTGAGTGTACAAACAATATTGTAGAGTATGAAGCACTGTTATTGGGTTTAAGGATTGCTTGGAAATATGGTGTCAAGGATATTATTGTTAAAGGGGATTCAGAGCTGATAGTCAAGCAAGTTAGAAAAGTGTATGTAACAAAGAATCAAAGAACGAAACAATATAAGCATGTAGTTTGGGACTTCATTGAAATCTTTGATTCTTTCAATATAATACATCATGATAGGAGCTATAATACTATAGCAGACAAATTGGCAGTATTGGGATCTAGGTTTGAAAATTGTACAATGTCTCCCTATTGTGAATATGATATTGAAATATTGACTAGGCCATATGTCCTTGACAATATCAAGCATTGGTAGGTGTTTTAATATGATGCTTAGATTCAAAGGTTTCTATAAAATAAAGAGAATTTTCCAATCAAAGTATGGACTGGGAACCAATGGTTTGTGTAGGTGAAGGAAAAGAGACCTTATTTGGTAAGGACATTATCCAATTGAAAACTAATACTATTCCCAGAGGTTTGGTTACACTGGAATCAAATTTTGATAATGTTGACTACATTATTAATAGACACATGTCAGCCTTGAGGGATGTTGAGGAACATAACCTGGGCACAAAAGATAAACCTCAGAAAATATGGTTAGGCAGAAATTTGAATAAAGAAGAAAAGCAATCATATATCCAATTATTAAAAATGTACCAGGATTTCTTGGCATGGTCGTATTCAGAATTGAAGGCATATAGGGAAGACCTTTTTTAGCATGAAATACCCTTGGAAGCCAATGTCAAGCCATTTAGGTAGAAACAAAGACCAATTAATCCCCTCCTTTCCTCAAAAATGTAATAAGAGTTGAAAAAGTTAAGGGATGGAGGAATTATAAATCCTACAAGATATTCCTCATGGGTAGCAAACCCGGTACCTTTTCAAAATAAAAATGGGGATATAATATTGTGTGTTGACTTCAGAAACTTAAATAAGGCATCAATCAAGGACAACTATCCCTTGCCAAATATGGATAACATGTTGTAATTAGTTACTACTTATAATTTTTTTATCCACTTTGGATGGTTTCTCTGGGTATAACCAAGTGGTTGTGAAGTAGTCAGAGAGAATCAAAACCACTTTCACCACTCCATGGGGAACCTATGTGTATGCCAGAATGTCGTTTGGCCTGATGAATGCCAGAGCCACATTTCAAAGAGTAATGGATGTAGCATTCTTTGAATATATAAATGAATTCATTTTTGTGTATCAGGATGATGTGATAGTTTTTTCAAGGAAAAGAAGTGATCACCTGCAACATTTAGAAAAGATGTTGTTAAGATGCAGGGAATATGGTATATCACTGAATCCTAAGAAGTGCCATTTTGGGGTTCAAAAGGAAAAGCTACTTGGACATATTGTGTCAAAAGGAGGGGTCATGATTGATCTTGAGAGAGTGGAAGCCATTAGTAAAGTTCCTATTCCAAGAACCAAAAAGGGAATTCAGTCCTTTTTTGGGAAAATAAATTTTATTAGGAGATTTATTTCCAAATTTTCCGAATTGACTATCCCAATCACTAGTATGTTGAAGAAATATCAGAGTATCAGATGGGAAGAATTAGCTATTCAAGCCTTTACTGGGATTAAGGAAGCATTGAATAATGCCCCTGTTTTAGCAGCTCCTGATTATAAAATTTTTTTCCAAATGTTTTCCTTTGCTTCAGAGAATACTATTGCATCTGTGCTGTTACAAAAGGATGATGAAGGAGCTGAAAGACCAATTGCTTTCTTTAGTAAAGCATTACAAGGAGAAGAATTGAAGTATACTATCATGGAGAAACATGCCTTTTCTTTGGTCAGGGCCACAAAAATCTTTAGGCCATATATTTTGAGCTCTAAAGTTATAGCTTATGTTCCCCATACCATGGTTAAGGATATCCTATCAGAGATGGAAATTTCAAGTAAAAGATGTCGATGGGAAAATAAATTACAAGAATATGATATGGACATCCAAACTACAAAATTGGTCAGAGGATTGGGCCTAACAAAGCTAATGGTAGAAAACAACCTACAAATAGTTGAGATAAATGAGGTTGAAGAAGAAAGATTGAATATTCTTGAGAAAGTGACAAATTCTGAATGGTACAAGGATATTATTTTTTATCTCAAACATCTACAGTGCCTTGAGTATTTAAGCAAGAATCAAAAGAGGGCACTTAAGTTAGCCTCCCAAAAGTACATCATCACTGATTATGGGTTAGTTTGGAAGAACCCTGAGGGAGTTCTCTTAAGATGTATCATTGAGGATGAAGCCCCAAAAATAATTGATGATTTCCATGGAGGAGTTTGTGGAGGGCATTTTGCTGGAAGAGTCACAACCCATAAGATCTTAAGGGCTGGTTACTGGTGGCCAACTCTTTTTAAAGATACAACTTTGCTAGTAAGAAAGTGTGAGAGTTGTCAACATTTTTTAGGAATATTGAAAGCTTCAAGCTCCCTCCCTTTGTAACTTATATCAATTGAAGCCCCATTTAAGTAGTGGGGAATGGACTTCATTGGTGAGATTTCAAATTCTTCAAGTGTAGGCCACAAGTGGATATTAGTGGCCACTGATTACTTCACCAAGTGGGTGGAAGAAATCCCTACCAAGAAAGATACCCACCAAATTGTTATGGACTTCATTCTGAATCATATAATTTATAGGTTTAGAGTGCCTACTAAGATAGTTGCTGAAAATGCTATGAGTTTTTGAGCCAAACCTTTGGTAGCCATGTGTCATGAATATGGGATCAATTTATCATATGCTTCAAATTATAATCCCCAAGGTAATGGACAAGTAGAATCAAGCAACAAGAATTTTTTGAAGATAATCAGAAGGACCTTGGAAGTAAACAAACAGAAGTGGGGTGAGCAATTGAAGTTTGTTGTTTGGGCTGATATAATTACTGTCAAAAGAGCTACTGGAAAAATTCCATTTGAGTTGGTGTATGAAACTCAAGCTCTACTTCCCCTGCATATGCAATTATCTTCTTACCAATTTATCCAACAATTGGAGGACCAGGAGGTCAGTCCCTATGATGCTCGTATTAATCAAATTTTTGAATTAGATGAAGAGAGAAGAGAATCCCACCAAAGACATGTGAAGTTCAGGGAGAAATTGAAGAAATTATTTGATAAAAAGGTAACTCCAAGAGCTTTCAGTGTGGGAGATCTTGTGCTAGTGTGGGATAATAGACATGAGGATAAGGGAAAACATGGAAAGTTTGACACATTATGGATGGGCCCTTATTTTGTTTATATTAGGATTGGCGAGCACACCTTTTTCCTAAAAGACTTAGATGGGGAATTGCTTGAGTTTTCTATTAATGACAGGGACTTGAAACATTTCCATGACTAATTTCTCAGAATCAAGGTATGCATCATTGTACAGTGTATAGTATTTTTATTTTTGTTCTGTTTTCATGTTTTTTCTATTTTGGTTTATCCTGGTCCTTGGTGACTGGTTCTTATTGGTTTCTCAGTTCGATTCTTAGGAGGTTGGTTATTATTTCTTTGTTTTGGAGGAATGGTTCTTGACTCTTGGCCCAATGGATTTTTGGCACATGGTTTGCTATTTTTATTATGTTGTTCTTGCGGCACTCGTTGGGAGTGCCCATCCTTGGGTCGGAGCTGATGTTGGTGCTTGATTCAATCTCACCCTGTTTGTTCAAAACATTTTCAGTCTGTGTGGTTTGAAATATTTTTTATCTCCCTGTGTGGATGATTGAATTTTTATCTTTATCAGGTTTTTGTCATCAAATAACTTTCTATGGTCATGAAACACGTTGAGCTATGTGTTTTTTATAGTTTCTCTTTCCATGCATGGACTAGTTTGTTATTTGGTCATGAATGCTAGGGTTTCCTCTTATTTTATTTTCCATGGTCATGCCTTATTTGTTATTTTTGTCCCATCATCCATAGACTCGTGGTCGTCTTTAATTGGACGCAACACGGTGGGTCTATTTGGTGAACTTGTCACTTTTGTCACAATTATAAAAAATGCCAAATTGGTCCCGTGGCCCTGATAATTCCTAATTGGCTATTCAAAAATATGAAGTGGTGAAGCAAATTTATTACTTTGACCCCAAAGATGTACACGTGTCATAAGACAAGAGTGGTTGTGGGAAGGCGGGCCCTTTTGGAATTGTTGAGACATTATGATGAAAGGCGTAAAAGTGTAAAAGGAATGCCTAAAGCCCACAAATAGACATGTGGCCATTTTTTAAGTTAAAAGCCAAGAGGCAAGTCACCGGAGGACTTTGGAACTTTTAGCCTTGTTTTGAAAAAATGAGTAAGGTATAAAAGTGAAGCGCGACCCTGCAAGTGCCTAGATAAAGCCATGTTTTGGGTCTACATCAAATATGGAAAGGTGGGTCACCGGAGGTTTTTGGAACTTTTAGCTTTATTATGAAAAAGGAATAAAGTATAAAAGTGAAGCGCGGCCCCGCTAATGCCCACATCGAAAGTTTAAATTGGGGAGGTGGGTCACCAGGGTATTTTGAGATTCTTGACTTTATTTTGAAAAAGAATGAAAGCCATAAAGTAAGCCATAGCCCCATCAACGCCTAGGAAATCCACCTGTAAAACCTATATCAAAAGCAGATGGGCGGGCCAAATTGTCCAAAAATGCAAAATTTCTGTAAGTAATACAAAATGTGAAAAACACCCCCAAGCCCACCTCAACTCAAATCTTTTCCATGTGGATGACTCAAATTCGAAGTTGAGAAAAGAATAATTAATGATTGTAATACAAATCATTTATATCTACCACCATTAATGCTCCTATGCAAACAAAAGACCTTGTGGGTTTTGAACACATTCATCCTTTGTTGTTAATTTGATAATCTCTCGTCGTTTTTATCAAAAAAGTACAATCAAATTGTTGTTGAACTCTATTTGTGAATCTAAGAAGTGAAAAATTTGCATTTTAAAAACAGAGTTGCTCGGGCACCTACAGAAAATGGGTAAGAGTTTGAAACTCATGTTTTTCATGTCTTTTCCATTGGCAAACCAGTTAAAGAAAAGTTAGGGTTTTTGAGATGAAGACTATTCCATTTTATTCCTCTGGTATGCCGAGGGTCACAAGTAACCTCGACATAATTACAAATATACATTTGATTAGTACTGACTTGAATGGTTTCCATCAACGGATAAGTAGTGCCCATATGAGTGAATCCTTGAAGGAAATTTGTGATAGTCATATTGCCTCAACGGTGCCATCCCACCTTCTATTCAATGCCCTGAATTATTATGGTATTCTGCAATGAATTATGACTATGAGAAGAGAGAAGTATTAGACGGAAGTGGAGGTGTGGTGTTGACTTTGACACCGGAATCTATAAGAGTGATTTTGAAGTTACCCATAATTGCAAACCCCATTACTATTGGTATCAAATTATCCTTGGAAGATTATGAAGTAAAGAAGGAGTTTGCAAAGATGATAAACACAAAATGGATCCTTACAAATAGAAAGGCATCTACTAAAATCCCCAAGAGATTAGTTAGGGCTAAATTGGTTGAAGAGGTTGAGGACATCATTGTTCTTCTGAGTCAAATGGTCAGTTTGGAGACTACAAATGAATTTAAGGAGTGGATGGCCACTTATATATGGATTATTCTGGAGAGAAAGGGGAATATCTGTTGGGCCACTTTTGTTTCAGAGGAAATTCATGGTCATATGGCTACTCTGGCAGAGAGAATGTAGATGGGGGAAACTACAGATTTAGAGTTTTATATGATGACATATCTAGTTTATAATATTGCAGCACATAGGAATTTCCCAACTTTGTCACCACATGATGATGTTAAAAAGTGCCCAATGCATGAAATTTTCCCTTAATTACAGTTAACCAACTTGAGTGGAAATTTTAGATTGGTAGATGATGTTTTCATTACACTAATCATTTTCCTATTTAAACCAGAATGGGGGCAGTATAAAATTTTTGAGCATGCAAGGAAAGTAATCATGGAGTATGGGTGTTGCTTCATTCAGTACAAGAATTTCACTTATATCAGAGTTAGTGGTTTTCAAGGAAAACCTTTTAAATTACTAAGGTATGTGGATGAAAAGCTTTGTTTATGTGAATTGGCAAGGCAATTGGTGCCTGTGCACAAGTTGATTGCTGGGAGGCACAAAACTAATGTCAAATTCCCTATCAGAATTGGAAGGTTTTCATTCCCTTTGATTTTAAAATCTAGATTGATTGAGGAAGAAATGAAAAGTTTGGAAATGGAAACATTTAAATCTAGAGCCAATTATGACATTTAGTGGGTTTTTAACATTTTTTCTAACACTTTTGAGAAAGAGCCTCATTTTGAGGATTACTAGATGAATTGTAGAGATGAATAAGAAGTCCAGTTGAGGGATTTTTCAAGAATGACTTTGTCACAAGTTATATATTTCAAATTTGCAGTCATTCCAGAAGGAGTGGTGGATGATTTAAACACGGTGAGTAAATTTAAGATTGATCAGAAAGTAGAAGGTCAACCTATAGCTCCCCCAAATTGGGATGAGGAAGAGTTTGATGATCCATACATAATAATAATTGATGTCGTGAGGAGAAAGGTGGGTTAGTTGGCCCTCATGAACATTGACCTATCAATACAGAACACAAAAGTTCTAAATTAATTCAAAAATCTAGGGAACTTGGATGATGATCTCCCACCTCTGAAGGGGGGTGTTGATAAGATTTATCCATTAGGAGGAAGAGCTCCCTTATTTACCTCTAGGAGGCCTACTAATGGGCTCATTGATGAATGGACAACAACCACTAGTGAGACAAGTACTTCCATGTTTGCACTCAAGCAGAAAACTAAAAAACTACTCTTGAAGTCCATGGAAAAATTCCTAATCACTCCTACAGTTCCACTCTAAGAAAAGGGAAAGGGTTTAGCTTCACATGTGGTCCTCCCAAATGTTGTGCCAGAGCAACATAGTACTAAAAAGTTAATGAGTGTTGTCATTTCAAGTGGTCACATTCAGCCCAGGCAGCACAAAAAGGAAAAGAGAGCACCACCAAAGTTGATGATGTTTGAGAGGGTGCAAAAGAAACCCAAAATTTTTCACCAGCCAGTCCTGGTAAGGGTAGGTGCCCATACACCAAATAAATTCAAGCATAGAGATGGGGTAATTGATCCCCCAGAAATGGAAAGAACTAATAATGTCATGAAACAAGTTACATCATTGCTAGGTATGGGGTAAATAACTCGTATGATTCCTCATTCATTCTTCATGGAAAAAGAGGTGGAATGCACTCTAAGCTTAGTTACTCAAGGGAAAACTATAGTATATCCAATGGATAATATATTTCTTACTCTAGGTATGAACATTCCTAAGGCTCTACTTGTTAGAGATATCAACACACCTCTAGTGGAAGCAGTGCATAATTCTAAAGGTATGCAAACTGAGGTAATTTATTTAGATGCTACTGAAGGATTTTCTATGTTGGATAAGCTCAAGTTATGTATGGAGGAACCATTGTTGACACCAGTAACTAACATCCACATAGATCAGGAACCAAAAAGAGATCCTTATACAATAATAACTAAAGTAAGAGATTAGAAAACAAATTTGGTGGAAAAATATGTTGATGCTCAATTAGTGATTGATGATGTTGTGCCCATTCTTGTTGAGATTACTGGAAGCGATGACCTTCTTCAAGAAGGAAATTTCTCTTTTGAAGTGAGGTTATTAAGTTTGGTGAAGAACCACAACTTTATATAGGAAGTGTCAATCCACTTCTAGTAAAACAACCTACCATAACATTGCCTGAGGTATCACTTGGAAAAGAAGATAGTAGCTTAGTAACTCAGCTAGTCATGGGAGATAACGATCCCATTGCTCAAACTGTAATACAAGGGGAAGAAAGGGAAGATATTCATACCACTATGGTTTCAGATGATGAAACAGTTAAAGATATTCCTTTGAAATTAGATGCAGATCAGGTTAAGAATGATAAATCTGAAGTGCCAGAACAAGAAAAGAAGCATCCAAAGGAATCAATAGCCCAGATCGAGATAATTTCTTCTGAAAAGATAGAATCATTTGTAAAAAAGGAGCTAGAAATGTCCAAACAAATTTTACTTGTCCCCAAAAAGCTCTAGGAGAGATTGCAAGAAACAAAGGTTGAAATAGGTTTGGAAAAGGGTTTGATTAGTGAATTTATGTCAAGTGAAGAAATGACCCTTCCTATACAAGTAGTTGAGCTTACTAATTTATATTTTCCAAAGACTGTGAGAGCCCTAAAGAAGACCAGAACCATCACAAGAAATCTTATCGACGCATCTGGGGCAAGAACTTTGGAAATAACAGTTCCTTTTGAGGGGAAGATAATGAATCATATAACTAACAATGACTATAGTATTTAGGTCATTCCCTCAGGTAAACCATCAAGGGATCAACTAAAGCAAGGAGTGTATAAAGTTGTGAGTAGTATTCTATAAAAATTAGATGATGATGGAACAACAAAGAAGCAACTTAAGGATCAAGTTAGGGCCTTAAGTTCATATTTTCAAAAGCTAATAGGACAAACCAGTCAAGACCCAGTGAGTGCCTCTGTGAACACCCTTTAGGGTATGGAAAAAATAAATAATGTTGTTAAGAAGGTCCAAGTGGTAGATTTTTGGATTGAGCAGCTAAATGAGAAAGGTAAGGAAATCATTACCAAAGGAAGGATGAAATATGAAGATCTCAGAAGTCACTTAAATGAAATTTATGGATTAACTAAATATTGTGACAATGAGATTCTTTATTTGAAAGGAAATCTCCCCAAGCTTGACCGCATAACCACTCTTAGTGAGGATCTGGTTGAGGAGGAAGGTATTATACCAGGAAAGCACAAAGGGAGCCAGTACGCCCTTGAAGAATTGAAAAAGATCAGATTGGACACCTTAAATGAAATCAAGAAAAGGATCTAGATCAAAAGGGAGTGAGTTGATTATTTAATTGATGCCATTGATAGAAGGCTATGGAGACATGGGACATGGTGGTGGATAAATTTAAAAAGAGATATGGAGACCTAAAGCTAGATTTCTTTCTTGATTCCTTTGAAAGAAATATCCAGGCAGATGAATTTTCCTATGAAAATATGGAAAATATGATAAAAATTGAAAATAGGATTGAGGAATTGAAAGCCACGCCAATGGAGTATAAGCAAAAAAAGGCTCAATGTTTGGATTTAATATCAAGACAAAAATTAGTTTTCTAGTATCACCTTGGACCTGATGAAGATGAAGTGAATGAATTGTTCAGGTGATATGATTCTTATGTGGCTAGATTACCAGAGGAGATGGATGTAGAGGAAAATAATGAAGAGAAGGAAGCTACAGGCTTGAAAGAGGATGGACATGCTGCCAGAGGAGATGGACGGATGCCCCAGTTAAAGTAATAGGTGGAAATAATAGAAAAGAATTATCTTTTGTGCACCTGGCAGTTTTTGATGTAATATTTTGTAAATATCAATTTCTGGAACAATTTGTAACAAACAAAGTACTCCTCGAATATTATTATTTTGGGGGGAAAGCTTTGATGTAAAGTGAGTGATATAAAGGCATAAATTGGAGATGCCAAGGTAGAGGTTAATTTTGCTAAAAAAATTTGAGAGAGACCGATTTCTTCACAAACCCTTTGAGAAACCCATTAATTTCCATTGTTTTTAGATTTAATCATGTCAAGATGGTTACAAGTTTATAGCCATTCACAAGATCTGAGATTGTAAATGAAACTTTCCCCAACTAATAAATCTAATGAGCCTCAAATTAATTTGTGTTGATCATGAGCACAATTGTGTCGACTTTTATTTCAGAATGTTTTCAAATAGTTTTTCTTGTTCCTATTGCAATATTATATTAAAATATCTCTGAGTCACACAAGATCTTATCTCTTTGATAGTATTATGGCATTAGAAATTTCATTATGAAAAGATCTTTCATCTGGTAATGAAATAAACAATTTAAAATCACTTTAATTTCACTATGTTGACAAAGATTGTTTGTAAGTATATGAGTGTATCTTAGGCGTGATGAACTAGGGTTTTCTAATGTTTAATTGAGTCTTTAACATGAGCCTTTGTGTCGAATTCTTGAATAATGTGTGAAACCATGCATCTTTGGGCTTCCATTGATTCAAATTTTCTAGTTGAAGGAATGTTTTGGATGTTTTGAAGCATTTTTTTTTGTGAGTTCCCAATTTATGTTAAAGGTTCTCAAAGATTTGGTATAATCAACTTTATCTTGCTTAACTTCCCACAAAAAACTTCTCAAATGATGAATCCTGCAAGAACTACCCCTATTTGTACTGTGTATCCACAAATGAACAAATTCCATTGCCAAAATATGCCTGAGTGACAAAGAATCAGTTGAATCCCCTCCTTGGCTATAAAATGACTTATATTATGATTTATCTCTCTCAAAGCATCCTGCTGAATTCATGATGCTGCTCAGCACCCAAGGGAGAATCTATTTGGGTACCAACATGTCTTTGTGATAAAGATAAGATTTAGAGCATAATAATATAAGTACATATTTTGAACATGAAAATGTATCTTGATCATCTTTGCCCTGCATATTTCTAGAAATAACTGGTTAAACAAAATATTCCTAAACATTTTACTAAAAATTTAAGGCAAAGATGAACATAGGTCTTGCTCAAGAATGACTATTCTGAGTCCATGAAGAGCAATGCATGTTTTATGTTTGTCAATTATTCATTGATGAGAAGGCTATCGGCTGTTATCCTATATATTGTTGACAAATCTATTTTAACCATGCAAAAAACAATCTCAACAGGTTTGAAGTCAATATTTATAATTATATTATATTAAATGGATTATCCTTGAATACAAACCTTTGAGAAGGATGACTAATGACTAGAAATTTTGCGACCAATAAGCGTCATTAGTTAGTGAAAGGGAAGGCTTTAATATTGCTATGATCGACAATTTGTTATAATTAACATAGCCATGTAGTGTGGAAATATTAGATCATCGTAACAAATGTACATCAATTAAACTTGATGACATGTTCTATCCGTATTGGCCTTACATATTTTCTTAAAATCATCCTTCAAATAAAATATACCTAAAGGATCAACCACATATGCAGGGAAAAGGTGAACAATATTGTGGTGCAATAGTAAATGATAAACTTCTATTACATTGATCAAATATTTTTGATATAGTATTCTGAATAGTGTGTTTGATAAAATAAACATACTTTTGTGGGCCAAGGAAAATAAAAAATTGGGTCTAAGTGCTATATGAGCATGTCAAACTCTCTCTAATCCTCGAAGCTAGTTTGGCAAGATAGCCGCAAAAAAAAGGTGACCTTCTTCCAGATGCTAATCACATAAATAATAACATGACTAATGAATAGAATTTATATTAGAATGTGTTTTTTGGATTGATATAAGTTGATGATGTTGATTGATGTAAGAGAAGTGTGGTTATGAAGATATGTAAAAAATTTTAAGAAGTCATTTCACAAATGCGGAAGGTGTTATTACAGAGAATTTTGAAGAGGGTATTGAGAAAATAATGTTAGTGGAAAGAATTTTTTGTATAATTTGTGTGGAAGGAATTTTCATTAACCAACCCCGTCGATAAAATATTATATCGATCAATGCTTTTATAATATACTGGTTCATATTTTCTGGCTATATGATTTGTATCATGAAACAAGATGAACTATGGAATGTTTAGACTATTTTCATTAAATTTTAAGTAATGAGTTTTTTCTTGTTCAAGACCACGCCGATATTTTTTATTTCAAAGGAAAGTAATAAAAGGGAATTGTCTATTCTCGAGACTTGTTTAGATCTTGATGGAATGATCAAGGTCTGTGCACTACTGGTTAGTAATTCATATTTGACGCTTAAATTTTTTGTTTTTATGTCTTGTAATGTTTTGTAATTGGATGTACTACTAGGTTTTTTTCGTTCGTAGTTTGAACTCATGGCTTTGGGGCATACTTCTATACTACCAAATGTTTTGGTGAATATTCTTAAATCATTTTAATTTTTAATAGAATATAAGATGTTATTTATAAATAAAACACACCATCAACCCCAAATTACTAAATTAAAAGTAAATGTAAAAATTATTGAGATTACTTGAAGGATCCAATTATAGAATTTTTTATTTTTTAATGATTATTAATATTTTTAAGATTCAATTTTGCAGTATCATGATATTGATTATCTAGGTTGTCTCTAAATACAGATTACAGACCATGATCCCACCCAATGTGCTATGTACCTTAGAATATGATATTATAATGTATATGTATGGGTTCACATGGGACATAATATTCTAATGTATATGGGTTGATGGAGATGCTGACATGTGGCACACATCCCCTTAGTTAGTTATATGGGCTCGCATAGGATTAATTATATTAGGTAATGAGTCGACCTACATTGGGATTAGGTTTTACCCATCCTATTTAAAGGAAGTGAGTATCATTATGAGGAGGTCATGTATGTATGAGTTGAGTCTTCTACTTGGTAGAGGTATATTGGAGGTGTCCCCCTTGAAGTGGATTCCCATCTTGGGAGATTGTGGAGTTACCTCAAGGAACATTGTATGGTGTTGCCCTACCTTAAGGGTATTATTCTACATATATTGAATATTTGGGTATCTTTACCCCATCACATCTATTGTTTTTTGTTATATTCTATAAATTATTCATTTATTATATGCAAAGTTCTTATCAAGTGGTATCATAGCATCAATTTTGCAAAAAAATTGAGTCTAAACCCTAATTTTATTGATTCGGATATATTTTGGAAACGGATGTGAATATTTTCTTAATTTTTTTTACCATAGTTGCAGAAGGGTTTCATAAAGCTACAGTATAAATTTCATAAATTTCCAAGCTTTTTTGTTGAAGTTATTACATTATAACCTCACTCTGATACCACTTGATAAGAACTTTGCATATAATAAATGAATAATTTTTAGAATATAACATAAAATAATAGATGTGATGGGTGACAGATGCCCAAATATTCAATATATGTAGAATAATACCCTTAAGTTAGGGCAATACCATACAAGGCTCCTTAAGGAAGGAGTAATGTTATGTACCTTATAATATGATATTATAATATATATGGGTAGATGGAGATGTCGACATGTGGCAAAAATCCACTTAGTTATATGTATGGGTTTACATGGAACATAATATTATAATGTATATGGGTTGATGGAGATACCGACATGTGGCACACATCCCCTTAGTTAGTTATATCATGGGCTCACATAAGAATTAATTATATTGGGTAATGAGTCAGCCTACATTGGTATTAGGTGTTACCCATCCTATTTAAAGGATGTGAGTATCATTATGAGGAGGTCATGTATGTATGAGTTGATTCTTCTACTTAGTAGAGGTATATTAGAGGTGTCCCCCTCGAAGTGGATTCCCATCTTGGGAGATTGAGGAGTTACTCCTTCCTCATGGGGCATTGTATGGTGTTTCCCTACCTTAAGGGTATTATTATGCATATATTGAATATTTGGGCATCTTGGACCACCCATATATCTTATTTTGTGTTATCTTCTACAATTTATTGATTTATTATATGCAAAGTTCCTATCAAGTGGTATCAGAGCATCGATTTCGACAAACAAATTGGGTATAAACCCTAATTTTATTGATTCAGATATATTTTGTAAATGGATGAAAATATTTTCTCAATTTTTTTACCATAGTTGCAGAAGGGTTTCATAAAGATACATTCCAAATTTCATAAATTTTCAAGTTTTTGTGTTGAATTTATTACATTTTTAGGGTTTCACCTAAATTTTCTTCACAGGCCGCATTGTTTATAATTAATTTTAAAAATTTTTACCACTGTTTAAAATCCATTTTAAAAAGATATTGTAAAAATTTCAGAATTTTTGGATATATTTTGTTAGAGTTATCGCAGTTTTATTGTTTTTCACTATTTTGCTCCACATGCGGCAATTTGAAGATCTTTCTTGAGTTTCTTACATTTTTAGAAACCTCTCAAAAATTAAATTGAGGTTTTTTTTCTATGATTTCTGATTTTTTGCCAAATTTTAGCCGAAAAGGTTAGAAATTTTTTTGATCAAAAGGGTCTATTCCTAAAACCCTAGTTTTGTGGATCATGGGAATGGTAACTTTTTTTGGAGATGGCAGGATTGATGCTAGAGAATGGTGGAACAAATTTATGCATACATTATCTCAACCATCAAATATTTGGTTCTTCAAATTGTGGATTAGTGGCCCTGCACAGATTTGGTTTTCTAAGTTAGAAAAGAAAAAGTCTAATTGGTCCTTGGAGGAACTGGAACAAGTTTTCATGGATAGATGGGAAAAAAAAGAAGAATTTAATGATAATAGTGAGGAAGAGGAAATATAAGAAGAAGAAGAAGAAGAAGAAGAAGAAGAAGAAGTATACGAAGAAGCAAAAGAAGAAGAAGACGTAGAAAAAGAAGAAGAAGAAAATGTTGATGATGAATTTGTTACACATGATAATGAATCTCCGAAGAAGGAAGCTTCAATATTTCAGTTTGAAGGGTGTATTCAAAGGAAAAAGGTAATTGTTTCCATAAACCCTAGCAGCAAATATAACTGCATCAATATGGATGTAGCTCAAAATATACATGTATAAGCAAAACATATTAAGGAAGCTCAAGTGGATGGTAAGCATATTCAATTTTTTGAAGATTTAAAGCTCTCTATGGATAAATATGTTTTACATTCAGATTTTTATGCTTTAGATCGGATGGTATGGATATTATTCTTGGATATCCTTGGTTAGAAATCTTGGGAACAATTAGTATTAATGTGCAAAATAAATTCATGAAATTATGGTACAAGAGAAATAAAATTACATTGCAAGATATCACACTTAGCAAAGAAAAAAGTGATGTAAAATTGGATCATGAAGATGAATTTTAAGATGGTGAAGAAGGGAAAAGGATGAATCAGAAGGAGAGGATGAATAACATAAAGCCACAAATAATTTCTTTACTCAAGAGGAAAAAGAAGTAACAAACAAGGTGGAAGAGGACAAGAAAGTTGAGGAAAAGGTTGATAAGGTTGAGTATACAAAGGTGGCACCATATCGACACCCACACCATCATGAGAGGAAAAAGTCATGGAGACATGTTAGGACACATGAGGATAGAAATCCATATGGATATACAGGGAATCACAGGAATACTTTTGTCTATACATTGAATCAATGGAACAATAATTATATGACATGGAATCACAAGAATAATAATTATGGATATGTATGGATGCCAAGAAAGAACACATATGGACCAGTATGGAACTACATGAGCACAATGGAATATGGAATTAGGTTTGGAGTAGTATCACCCACTAGGATTTCATATGGGTGGTTGGATGATCGAGCATGGCGACAAGTGTGCAATAATTTAAAGCACACTCATTATATGGCTTCTTATTATGTTTCGGGGAAGAAAAATTTCAAAGAGGAACGGAATGCTATGTACCTTAGAATATGATATTATAATGTATATGGGTTGATGGAGATGCCAACATGTGGCACACATACCCATAGTTATATGTATGGGTTCACAAGGGACATAATATTATAATGTATATGGGTTGATGGAGATGTCAACATGTGGCACACATCCCCTTAGTTAGTTATATGGGCTCACATAGGTATTAATTATATTGGGTAATGAGTCAGCCTACATTGGGATTAGATGTTACCCATCTTATTTAAAGGATGTGAGTATCATTATGAGGAGGTCATGTATGTATGATTTGAGTCTTATACTTGGTAGAGGTATATTGGAGGTGTCCCCCTTGAAGTGAATTCCCATCTTGGGAGATTGGGCAGTTACTCCTTCCTTAAGATGCCTTGTATGGTGTTGTCATACCTTAAGGGTATTATTCTACATATATTGAATATTTGGGCATCTTTTCCCCATCACATCTATTTTTTTTGTTATATTCTACAAATTATTCATTTATTATATGCAAAGTTCTTATCACAATGTAATTTAATAAATGTATAGATCAATAAATTAAGTGTTGGAACATTTTTGGTTTGTTGCTATTAAATTGAATAGTAATGATTTAATTATTGGAGGTGATTCTCATATTATTGCTAACTCTACCATCAAAAAACTTGTTTGAATAAAAATCCTTTTTTACTCTTTCATTATTTACATATTGGACCTTAAATGTTATATATGGGGAGGCTACTAAAAAGGAGGATTTTATAGAAAATTGTGTGATATAATTGGAAATAAATATGTTGATCTCCTGGAATCATCACATTTTCCAATAATGTTTGATATTAAAGCCCTTAGGAAGCTTGTATTAATTACAAGCATGTGATGGCATAGTCACTCCACATAATTACCAATCCTCTCCTCCTTATTTTCACACCTTTCGTCTTTATTTCTCTAGATTTCATTTCATTTTTCATGGCCTTTCCAATGTTTCCTTTCTTCAATTTTCAGATTCGGTGAGTAAAATGGCATTTAATACTAAAATTTTGGATCGTCGTTTGAAATCCATTTTTCAAATTGAAATAGAGCAGTACTTGTTTACTATTGAGGGAGTTCTTTGAGATGATTATCTTTCTCTAGAGGGACGTCCAATGGTAAATGTGGAAGTTACTTCAACATTCATTTTTCATCTTCTTATCATACACCTAGTGAAGGATTGGGATTTAAATATGGGTCGTCACTAGATCAAGACAGTGTATAGGGTTGGCATGTAAGTGGAAATGGACAAAACCATGAGGTTTTGTGTCCTTTACTATCTAAGGCTCGTTATAAATAGGAAGGTCTTCTAGACATGGCCATTTTTTAAGAGTTGTAAAAAATGGTTTGATGTCCTAATGTGATTTGTGTTTGGTGTGTCCAAATGGGGTGAGACACCGAGGGTGGGAGATAGTTCACTCCCCTTTCATAACCTGGATGATATGTTTTCTCTCATGCAAGAGGAACCGTCATGTTGGGATCTTATTCATCGGGAAGCTAGTGAGGCATATGATTGGTTAAAGATTTGGGATGCTGCTGGAAAAGAGCATTTTTTATGGAACCTCATGCAGAAAATGTTTACAGGCCCGTTAAGGTAGAGGTTATGGAGGTGTCATCTGATTCAAATAAATAATTATTTTTAAAATTTGTTAGGTTATAACTTTGTTGTTTTTGTTAAATAGCTTTTCTAGTTGTATTGTTACCAAATCATCATGTCTATCTTATAGGTTTGGGTTTTGTTTATTCCTGGTCACTTGGTGTTTTGGCATAGGCCCTTAAGTGTTTTTTCACCAAATTATTTCTCTATCTTTCAAATTTTTAAGGCTGATCCTCTCATTTTATCTATAATGTAAAGGGAAAGGGACCCTTCAACCCTCCTTCAGTTATAAAAATCAAGAAATCATTAATATATTTTTTATTGTACGTTGCACTATGTAATTTCAACAATTAATCGCTATTAAATTTGGTTTATTTGAAGATGTCAATTCATTTCTATAAGTGTAGATTGGCAAATGCTAGCATCAATATATTATAGAATATCTTTCTGTCAATGTAAAAAATAATTTGTACAGCTTTAGGATAGAGGAGCTAATAGTGGATTGATGGCTATATTCCCATCACTTTAAAAAAAATTGAGTTACACTACATCATTGTGGAAACCTGGAGGTCTTCACTTTGAAAATCTATGGAGGTCTTCAAGAAATGAACAAATTTAATTCTCTTACAATAATAATAGAAGATATTGTAAATGGATCTATTTAGTTTACAAAAACCTCTCCTACAACAATTTGTCTGTGGAAATTCCTATCATTAAAAACTTTTCATGTTTTTTTCCATACAGTTGTAGATATAAACAAAAAATTTCTCTGCATACCAATTCATTTTTGTTTCTTATGGTTTTTGGATATCACCAATTAATTGGTGTAATAAATAGTAGTTGTCTTTTAAATAGCTTGGGTTCCAGAGACATTCTTCAATTTTTATCGAAAATTTGGCAACCTAGGATATGTATGATGTTTTCTAACAAAATTGTGTCCCAATGCAATGAACAAAATCCATCTCAAAACCAACAATTGTTTACATCTATTAGGGTTTAGTACTACTATTATGCATAATTATAGCTTTGTATTGTTTAAATCATCCAAAGGTATTTACAAAAGGCTATGCAAACAACATAGAGCAAGGTGTTAAAACTAACATGGAAAGACATGATTTCATATTGTATAAATTATCAGATGAAAGATTAGAAAGCAATATAATATTACAATTTCTTTATTGACACATCTATTTGTTACATTTAGGCTCTCCAAGGTTGGTCATACTGCACATGAACATGGCTCTTTACATGTACGATGACATAGTGACAATCACAAAAAATCTTAAAGAGAAATATGTAATTGGCTATGGTGCTACAAGAAATATTTATAAATGTGATCTAAAGAATTCTAATCCAATTGCTATAAATATAATGTATAGTCACCACCCACTAAGCTTACTTGCATTTGAAACTGATGTGGAAATAGTTGGAAGCATCAAGCATCAGAATATTGAGAGTCTGTATGGATGTTTGCTTTATCCACTTGGAAACCTATTGTTTTATAATTACATGGTAAACAGAAGTCTGTGAGACATCCTACATGGTGAGTAAAATTATTATGTTATGAAGAAAAATGAATATGTACATTGTAGATTCAATTTTTGAAATAGAAGTGTCCAATCAACCTCTAACCTTTATTGTAAAATGGATATTTCGAAAATCTAACAAGTTTTTTATTAAAAAAAAATCACATAGGATCATTAAATAAGATTAAGCTAGACTGGAACGATCAGCTAAAGATTTCTTGTGGTGCTGAAGAAGGATAGCCATATCTTCATTATGACTGTAACCCACACATTTTTTACATGGATGTGAAGACTTCTAACATTCTTTTAGATTATAATTTTGACAATTATTTGGCAGAATTTGGCATTTCCTCAGCTAAACACCACACCTCTACCTATGTTATGTGTACCATTCGTTACATTGACCCAAAATATGCAAAAAAATCAAGGCTAAATAAGAAATTTGTAGTACACTCTTCTGTTGCTTCCTACACGTAAATATTTCTCTCTACTTTGATAGCACCTCCACTGCTACTTTACTCAACACTACTTGTATCCAAACTAGTAGTCCCATTCTATAGGAAATAAATGTATTCATGTTTTTTGCAAATAAAGTTGTCCATAAAAGGAAATGACTCCTCACATAAGATTTATAACTGTATATGTATGAATTTGTAATAAATTAAAAATGTGCAGATAGAACCTTTCAATGTAAAGATGATAATAGACCAGTTTTTATATTTTTTAACTGAGAAAAAATACAGTTATGACACAATGAGTGTTTTGATTGATGTAAACTATAAAATAATGGTTCAATGTATCTCCAAGGGCGCAAGATAGAATTTCTGACAAACATTTTACTTGCATTGTGTCAAGGATTATTTCATTTTATTGCTCACAGAAGTAACTCATTGTTTATATGGAGAATGGAACAGTTTACAAGCATTAATTCTACTATCTTTCAGAGTAATATAATTTTTGATATACATAAACTCCAAAATTTTCTATTTGATTTTAATGATTACTCACAAATATAGTTTATAATAATAAACACTAGTGAACTTATACAATCTAAAATACAATAATTGAGTTGTTAAAAGGTATATTTCGGGGTGACAATGTAATTTTATTGTGAGTTCCACCAAAATTCACAATAACACCATTAGAATTCATGGACCATGTCAAATTTAAGGATGTGTGCATACTAAACATTGAAAGTGCATGCCTCACACTTTCAAAGTTTGATATTCACACTTTGAAACAGTGAGTGCGAGACTTTATACTTTCAAGGTACAAATATCAAACTTTGAAAGTGTAGGTCTTGCACTTTCAAAGGGTGAGGTTCATGCTTTCAAAGTGTGAGGCTCAGATTATTTAGAGTGTGGGGATATCAATTAGAAAGTGCGAGGCTCTAACTTTCATAGTTTGGGGCTGACACTTAGAAAGTTGTAAGGCTATAAAATTTATAAAAGCGTGGGGCTCGCACTTTCAGAGTGCAAGGCTTACACTTAAATACAACAGGATCATGAATTATGATAGTTACCAGTAGCTAACCTTACATTAAGGATTTTTTAACTTTCATTTAATACAATGGGCTCATGAGTTATAAGTGTTAGTGATCACTCACCTTATATTGATTCTCATGACTTATAATATTTAGTGACCGATCACCTTACATCGAGGCTCATGACTTATAAGAGTTAGCAACCACTCACCTTACATTGAGGATCATGACATATAATAGTTAGTGACCACTCACCTTAATACAAAGGTCTCAACAAATAATAGTTAGCGTCTACTCATGACTTTGAACTAGATTTTGTAAGAACTATTGTTAATTTTGTATTTTTATTAATCTAATGGGCTTATGCCTTATAATAGTTAGTAGTTACTAGCCTTACTTACTCTCAACATTGAAAATATAAAAAATGGAAAAATTGGAATCTAATAATAGCCATATTGGAATCTAATAATAGCGATATTGGAATCAAATAATAGCAATATTGGAATCAAATAATAGTGAAATTGGAATATAATAATAGTTAAATTGGAACTAGAATAATTCCAATAATGACAATATTGGAATCCAATATTGATACTATTGGATTCCAATAATAGTAATAATGGAATCCAATATAGAGAAAAATGGAATCCAATATACACAAAAATGGAGATGGATTCCTTCCCATACTTGAAAAACTGGAGTCTCAATTCACCTGAATATGTCCCAGTTTAGTGAAATAAGCATTTGAGGGTTCTATTTGTGAGATCATGCATAAGATAATGCTTAACACAAACCATTCCAAAGGGTAAAGGAATGTTTTTGACATGTCTCAAGGGTTAAGTGAGAAACATATTATCCAACTCTTCGAGGTAGCTTATCTTGCATAAGGAGAATGCAAAGTTGGAAGAGCATCTAGTTAGCCTTCAGTATTATGTCCATGCCTTAACGTGGGGGATGCAGATGATTGTGCATGGTTTGGAGGCAGTTGCAAAAAATTAGGGTATAGAACTCCCTATTTGTTGATTAAAAAAATAATGAATTCCTAAATAGCCTAAGGGGATATCTAGGGTATTAATTTTAATCTAGTTAGGAGGAGTAAAACATTGTAAATGAACTAAAGAAGTATGAAATAAATGTAAATAAACTATTTTAGATGAAATGAAACCCTAATGTGTAAGAGAAAAGTAAGGAGAAGACTCAGATGATAATAGGATACTTTCACACAATGTCGTAGATCTGGAAATAGAATCTGGAAGTGTAGGAAAACCCTCAAGGACCCTCCAAAGGGAAGATTTGGACTGTCTGAGATTTATCCTAACAAGGCCAACTAAGAATAAGATAAGGATGCCCAACAGCTAGAAGTGACCCAAAAATAAGTGGAATATGTTGTGCATAGACTGAGGCACCTGGAATGGGACCAGGATGCTTCTGGGTGCCCTAGTATAGGTTGGGGTGCCTTGATTTCAGGCTAGAATGTCAGAAAGGTCATGAAATGGGGTGATAGGTATTAGGAAATATGTGGGAAAGATGAAATAAAATATAAGAAAAATGTCACCAAAAGGTGGGATTAATTAGTACTTTGTACAATTAAGAACCTTCTAAATACTAGTATAAGGTTAGGATAAATATTGTCTAATGTGAAATATTTGTGCCTACATTTTCCCCCACTTTATGTTAGTGAGCAGAAAGATCAGTAACATAAAGTAGATAGAGATATGTACTTGATAACCATGTAGAGTGTAGAAGAAGATGTGTCGATGGACTAGACTCAAGCATGGAATAATAAAAAGAAAAATGTGGAGGAGCGTTGATTCTAAAGATGAAAAATGTGTATAAAAAGTGATGAGAGTGAACCTAGGGTTGAACTAATGTGTAGTGTACCTAGATGGTTCATATGGAAAGTACCACCACGCAGTGTTTTCATTCATGTTTTTCCCCCAATTTGACTACTTATTTCTCGTATGGTAGACCTACAAGGAGAAAATGATCAAGTAGTCAAATATGTATGTATGTAAAAGAGTTGTGTAAAAATATGTAAATGTAAAATACACTAGGATAAAAAGTGTGGATGAAAAAATGGAACATGTGCACCTGATACATGTCGAGAAAAAGGGTTTAGAAGGATATCCTATAGTGTTGTGATTTTTTTGGGAGATCTCATGCCACCCTAGCTGAATAATTATAGGGAGGAACAATGTTGTATCCTCCAACATTTAACCTATTTTTCTAAAATGTTAGAAGATATATTTATATTTTCTTAGTTTTTTGGGTGATCCGACACCACTGGATGGAGAAGTGTAGAGAAGCACACCCACCATAACTCCTGAACCTGTAACTGCTCCACAAAATTTCCAAAGGACACCATTTCCTATTGAGGTTGCTGTGTATGGATTTCATAGACTCGTCTAAACTCACTCGATGTATGTGTACCGTTATAGATATGTTGTGTTAGTAGAAAACCATTAATGATTCCCCCTTCTTTTGGGGTGCATGCGATGACCCTATAAGGATAATGTGGACCCAAAAGAGGACCAACCACACTCTAACCTGTATAACTCTTCCCTATAGGGGGAAAGGGAAATTCTTGGTAGATACCAAGGAACACACAAAAGGGGATGTTTATCCAATACAAGTGTTAGTCTAAACACATGCATGCAAAATAAGACAAGTGTAAAATATGGAGACAATGTAAAAATAATAAGCAAAGAAGTGTAAACATGCAAGAAAACAAGTAGATCACACAAAGCATGTTTCAAACATGGGACATCACCCACAATGTTGCAAGACACACAAGGACATCATGGTCATAAACAATAGTCAAGTATGCACACAAGCAAAGGGAAAATCTTGCAAACAATGGAAAAAAACGTAGACAAGTAAAAAAAAATGTAGTCATGGAAACATGTAGTCCTATAAAACAAGTGCCACACATGGAACACCCATTAGCATGTTAGAGTGATAACCAATATGTCAAATAGTGTATGAACAAGTATTATAAAATGCTAAGTAAAAAATGAAACAATAACACCTGTATGAGACGAATGTGAATGCCCCCAATGACCAGTATAGTAAGGGTAGAAGGAGAGCATCCATGTCACATGTAAATGTATTGTATCTTCAGTCATACTAGATAAAGGCATGAATGTGCATGTGTGTATGGTAATGATATATAAGAAAAATCTAACAGGTGTAATAGAATGAGCATGGAAAACACTAGTAAGCAAGAGTAAATAATACCAAGACGATGTAGTATGACATGGATGGATGGAATCGAATGCAATATGGAATGATAGAAACAATGTGCCCCCGAGTGGATGGAATATGTATATAGTGAGGTTCATTTTGTTTTCCCCCTCATCATTCAAGAATGAACCATAAATGAGAGTGCGTCATATAGAAATGGTCGAGTAGTGTTGGGTGTATCTAACGCATTATGATGAGTATATGTATGGGATGGTTATGAAATGTTTCATGGGGAGAATATGTGTGTGAACCCTATAGCCAAATCACATATCATGATTTTATTGATTGGAGAAGTGATGTTTTAGCCCTAAGCATATATCACTATAGAATGAGTGTATGAGATTGAGATAAATGGAAATATGTGCATGGACCCTATATCCTAAGTGTATACCACGAATTGTTGAATGGGTGAGCGATGATTTATCCCTAAGCATATATCACTACATGATGGAAGAATAATGTGATGATTTAACCAATAACATATGTCACCACGAGATGGTTGATGAATTCGGATGAAGTGTAAATGAGTACGTAGTAGATAGTAGAATGTGGTTGTTTAGCACTAAGTGTGGATGACTATACGATGAATAATAATGAGGTCTTGATTTATCATAAATCATATACCATTAAGTGATGAGTAGGATAAATGATGAGGTGATATAATGACACAGAATAGGTTAGTAGAATGTGTGATGATAGGATGCAAGAGGATAAAGTAGAATGGATGAAGGGAATGGTGATTTAACCTAAGGTGTATACCACTATAGGATGATGGAAGGTGTGATAATGTAACCGAATAATTTTGAATTGAAAAAATGTAATAGGAGGAGATAATATCATATGATAGGACATAATAGGATGATGTAGGATTGATGAAAAGAGTGGTGATTTGACCTATGGTGTATACCACTAGAGTATCTGATGGATGATTGTAGGTTATGATATGGCCTAGAGCATAGGTCACTAGTCCACTGAATGTGGTATGATGACATGTCTCATATAGGTAAGGTCCATTTAATTGGTGAACCCTCGGCAGTCAAGTATGGACTGAGGAACTAAAGTGCATCATAGGGTGTTGAGTGTATCATATAAAAGAAAATGGAGTGTAAATGACCAAGGTATGTGAATGTGTATTACATGCCATGTAATATAGATTGTGTAATGGGTATGGAATGTAATGTAATAAATGTGTAGGTAGAAGGAGAATGTGTAATGATGATAGATAAAACTAGACCCAAGTATAAGGAAATCTAGTGTAGAATGTAGAATAGGTAAGATGTATGAACAAAATGTGGGTGTGTAGGATGTATGTGTAGCGCGAGGGATACAATGATAGGTTTAGGTATAATATATGATGATAAAATATAAATCTAGAATCATATACAACATGACCTAGCATAAATGTAGAATGAGAGGATGGAATGTAAAACTAGACTCATATACGATGATGACTAGTGTAGTGTACACTATGGAGATATAATTTAAGATGATGAAATGTAAATGTATAGGTCCTATAGTGTAGTGTGTGGGGTTTGGTGTAATTTTAATCCATCAACAGTATAGTGTGAACCGAATCACTAGGGTGCATCATCAGGTAACGATGGTGTGATAAGATGTGAAGGGATATGTGCATATGTGATGATGATAAGTGATAAATATGAAGTGTAGGATGTAAAATGGGTACAATTAGGAAAATTGAGGGGGGTATTATGGAATGTGATATTCCCCCTAGTAGTAGTGTGAGAAGAGGTTATGTGAATTCGTCAAGGAAATCTTCATCCTCTGGGTCAAAGTCAAATGGCTCAGGATTAGAAACATGGTAGGATCTAGTGTGAGGTTGATCATGTAATGAGATGGTCAGGCATAGACTATACATGCCCATATCTTATTCTTCATTATTGAAAGGGGGATGTGGGTAAACATGGGCATACCAGTAAGTATAGTTAGGTGAGTAGCCAAGGAAGGAACTATTATAGATTAGGACATGACTGAATGGCATAGTGAATGAAATGTTGGTGTGAATAGGGTCCATAATGCCACCAATGTAGGTAAGAAAAGAATATCCTAATGTGAGTGGAAAGGAAAAATGTGTACATGATAAGTAGATGAGGAGGGGGAAGACACGTAAGCCACAAGTAGTTATAACAGTGATAAATCCATAGTATAAATGTGGAGCATGAGTGGAAGGCTGAAGGTCCTCAAAAGTGAAACCAAGACAAGCGAGGACAGTAGGGGAACATATGGTTTCATCATGGGTGGGATCAAGTGGAACATGGTCCTAAAATGAGTCACGGATAAAGAATGTACATGTGAAGGGTGGGTGTGTGGTTGATAATGGTGAATATGGGATGATATCATTCATGGAGGGAGGGTTGATAGGGAGCTATGATGGTAGGAATATGTGATGGAGGGGGAATTTCATATAGTAAATAAATAGATCCCTCAAGTAGCAGTATATGTGGTTGATAATCCAAAGGTTGAGGTCCATCGGTAGTGTTAATGCGAGGAATAGGGATGCTAGTATGAGGATCATGGACACAATATTGGAATGGATCATGATCTCGGAATACAATATAATCAACATGCTCATGTAATAATTTTATGCAAAAATGGATGCTATAAGTAACAACTTGCATGGCATGGAGCCATGGTCTACCTAACAAGTAATTATACAAGACAGGGAAATCAATGACAAAGAAAATAGTAGGGAGGGTCTTAGGACCTACTGTTAAAGGCGAGGTAACATGGCCTAGACATGGGTGAAGAAAACCATCATATGCATGGAGTGAAATGGAAGAAGGGATAATGTCATGAGCACAAAACCTATGGCTTGGAGAAAGGATATAGGGTGCAGATTAAGCGCAGATCCATTATCAATAAGAGTACACTTGATAGTAACATTGTAGATGTGAGATATGATTTAAAGTGGTGGGTCATTATCAAAAGGGTGAATTTCAGTGGGAGGATTTCCCTAGAATGCTCTATGTTGAAAAAAGGCCTAATCAAATATGTCATAAAAGGAATCCGGATGCATGTTAGTAGAAACATTGGTAGTAATAAAGAGGGTTTTAACATGACGAAGCAAATCAGGGTGGGTAAGCAGGTATTCATTGATGGTGGAATGAAAAATCCCTAGAAGGTGGTATCACTGATTATTACACTACATTACGGACATTGATGTAGTTCTAGTGTGTGTGTGTGTGTGTGTGTGTGTGTGTGTGTGTGTTGTTCCCTAGGTGATCTCATTCCAGTCACACTTTGTGAAGTAGTGAGAAATAGTATCTATAGAAATGTAAGTAGCATGTGTGCATGGAATAGAATGGAATCCCTCCCCCTATGAAGTGTGTGTGATGCAGATCTCCTAGCTTGAATGCATGGCACTATGTGTATGACAGTGATGCAACCCTTGATGAACTAATTGTAGTGATAAGATGCAATGACCCTAGGACCCTCATTATGGTCTTATAACTTTATATTTATAGGTATCTCAAGCTTAATTTTGCAATTAATCATGATAAGGCTGACTGAGAAGAAGATAAGGATGACCAACAACTAGAACTAACCCAAAAATAAGTAGAAGAGGTTGTGCATAGACCGAGGCACCTCAGGATGCCCTAGCACAAGCTAGGGTGCCCTAATTTCAGGATATAATGTCGGAAAGATCATGAAATGGACTGATAGGTATTGGGAAATATGTAGTAAAGATGAAATAAAAGATGAGAAAAATGTCACCAAAAGGTGGGATTAATTAGTATTTTGTACACTTGAGAACCTTCTAAATAGTAGTATAAGGCTGAGATAAATATTGTCTAATGTGCAATATTTGTGTCTACACTTGCGCTAAAGTAAAAATGCAAGAATTATGTGTCGATTCATCATCCTCCTCTCATCAGAGTAAAGGGGACATGGACGTCAAGATCATTAATGAGATGGAGCCAAGAAGCTGAACAACCTAATCTTTCCTAGATGCATTTGTCTTTAGTTTTTTATTAAGGGCCAGAATGGTTGTCTGTATAGCGAAGTGTATATATATAGGAAGTATTTTTGGGTGAATTGAATTTTATTACAACTCTTCCCCATATTTTGGCATATATTTAGTAATATAAGTTACTTGTAATCATCACGAGATTCCACTATTGGAAGACTTATCATGGACTAGTTCCTCATGTACTTTTTTTTGAAGATTTATCATAAAAATATCCTAGTTTAAAATCATAGAATGAATTCATCTCATTTCTATATATCTTCTTTATGATACATATAATGTTTATTGATACATAAGCTAGTGAATTGAATACCCAAATACTATATTGTGGCATGACCTAGCAGCTGCTACGCTCTTAATACCTCAATTGAGTGTTTAAATCCTAACTACTGCTAGGTTCCAATGATTATATGGTAGCATAAAATAGCAGGCACTAAGCTCAAAATGTATTAGTTTAAAATAACATATCATGTTTTCGATACATAATCTAGATAATTGAATACCCAAATAATATGTTGTGGAATAACCTAGCGGGTGCTAATCTCTTTATACCAGTATTCACTAAGATCGTATTATTATGTTTTGACATAACATACCCACCACTATGCTTATAATATCTTACTTTATTTTACCAAAACCTATAGACTTATAAGATCCAAATATTATGTTGTGTCATAAGCTAGCAGATGCTAAGCTCAAAATATAATTAGGTAACTGGATAGATTATAGCACCCACTAAGATCGAAATATTAAACTTTGGATGTACCTAGCACCCACTTAGCTCAAACTATTTTAATTTAATTTGTTTAATCCAACCCACCATAAGGTCTTAATGATATATAACGTGATATAATCAATGAATCCTAGTGGTTACTAAGCTATTCTTATTCGTAAAAAATGACAAAATGTATTTAACATGAGATTAATAACAAAGCGATCGCTTGACCCAAAAAAGTGTGTTTCCTATACAAAAATCCACCTATCCTTGAGTCTGTAAAGGTAAACAAAGACTTCATCCAAATAATAATTGTATCCTAGTGGTTGCTAGAGTAGGCAACATGTTTCATTTAGATCGTATTCAAAAATTAGTTTATATAAATGGTTAAAAATAAATCTGGAATTTATATAATAGTATACATATAGACTTGGACTCATTGTACCCTAACAACCGCTAAGATATACTTAAAGGAAAATATATCATGTTTATAATGAATCTGTGTATGTTTAGAATCATGTTTTTCATTTGTTACACAACTATAAGTCTATAAATCTATATTTCTTATGATATTTTGGCAGAATATTTTTACATTTAGGACAAGAAAAGAAACTTGGACTAGCGATCAAGAAGTTATACTATAAGTTTTCAAATACAAATTGATCTACTCGTTGTACCCTAGCGGCTGCTAAGCTATTCCTAAAGGGAAATTTATCATGTTCATAATGAAGCTATGTTATAAATCTAAATTCTTAATATTTGCTAGAAATCATATTGAAAATCTATAAAAGATAACAAATAAATCTGGCATTTATATAATCGATACATAAATATACATGTAAAATTGTATCTTTAATATGTTATACAGGTAAATGTATAGTTTTATCTACTTCTTACAAGATTTTGGCAGAATTATTTTACAATTATGAATTAATATGGAAACTCGGAATTGAGTATGAGAATATATAAAATAAGATTTTACATACAACTCCATCTACTCGTTGCATCCTAGAGGCTGTTAATCTATTCTTAAAGGTAAATATATCATGTTCATAATGAAGTTTTATAAATCTAAATTGTTAATCTTTGTAAATATAACAACTGACAAAGAACAAAAGCAATCGCTAGGACCAAAAAACGTTGTGTTGCCTATATAAAAACAACTGATCTGTGAGGGGATAAGGAATACAAATGTTTTTTCCAAATTAGAATTATAGCCTAGCGAACATTAGAGTAGAAAAATTTTCCTATGGTAGAGTTTATTCGTAGAAAAAAAATCATAATGAAAAGATACAAACGATAAAAAATAAATTTTGAATCTATATAATGGATATATAAATATACGTGTAGAATCTTGTATGTAATTTGAAATAAAATTGGGGTTTTGTAAATAGGTTGTTGAAATAACCAATTATATCATGGAAGCCTCAAAGCTATGTTAATTTTTTGCATAGATCAGCGGGCTCAAAACAAAGAATATATTAATTATAAAATGCATATTGATTAAATATATATTTAATATTATTATTTCATATATAATTTTTATAAATTCCAATGTCCATACTATTAAAATGATGAAGATATTACATTTGGTTAATTCTACATGGAAACACGTATATAATTGGAAATACTTATCATCCAATTTAATTCTTAATATAGTTTTATAGTTTTGAATTAATTTTTTAACCTCATATATTTTCCTAAAATATCTAAGCAACAATCATGTAAAAAATGTAATATACATTAATTAGCAAGGTTTCTTTGCATCATCTTGATGAAAAACATTAAACTATGATTGATTCTCCTAACCAGAATAAAATTAAAAATAAGGTGAGTGTGCTAGAATCTATCATTATCCTAAAAAAACAATTGCAAGAATGAGAACAAAAAATTTGAAAAAAAACAACCAAACAGATACATATAATGGAGAAAATGGGAAAGCATTGAACAAAGATAAATAATAGATCAGAAAAGTGATTAAAATTTCTTTCACTAACACACAAAAAAGTGATTTTTCATGAAGAACAAGGCAGTTTGGCATAGAGATCAATAGAAACTAGAAAACAAGGCTTTCCTATGGAGCACAATTTAGTAGGACAAAGAAGGCTTGTGTGGATCACGATTTGACTGTCGTGTAAAACACAAGAACTAGTCAAATACAAATAAAATAATAGATCCTGTAGTAAAAAATGTACACCTTTACTATAACTACCTGGTTTAGTAATACATGGGATTATTTCATGCTTTATGATGTCTTTGAAACCTCCATCTGCTATCTCATTCAAACAATCATCGTGATTCTTTTTTGCAACCTCTATTGTTATCCTCTTTCATGTGCATACTTTATGTGTATCATTTCTGTTGTTATTTTGTGTGCCTTTCTCTATGAATAAGATTATAATTGCAATCTATGGTCAGCGCATATTTTTTTATTTTGAAGACATGCTTTTTTGTTTGACTAAAAAAATCTTAAACCCTACTCCATATTTCTCTGAGGTATTTAATAATTTGTTTAGCATACTCCACCAAATAAATTTCAAAAATAAAAAAAGAGCTGGATACAAAAAATTTGAAATTTTTACTTTCGCCCTCTAAAAGCAAAAGGGCATGCTACTGAAATTTCAAATATCCGAAAATGCAGGGGAATTCGAAGTTCCCTATTTTTATTTTTCCATGGTTTAAAAATTAAAAACTAAATATTTTTCATCATCTATAGTTTATAATAATATAAACATAATAACAAATATATTATACAACATATAATTGAACTAAGCATAGCAAAAAAATATATTAAAAAAAAATTGAAGAAATAAATCCTAAACATAGTTTTGAATATTATTAGAATAATATACAGACACACATTCCATTTTTTATCAAAATCGATTTCTACATCATTAGATATAGTGTGAGATAATTTAAATTAATTACCAATTAAAATGTGCCAAGTGGCAAGTTTGAACATGTTATTTCTATTACATAATAAGGCTCATGATCTAAGATTGTACAGTTAGTGTTACTGTATGACTATTTTCAAAATAAGAAACTTTTGAGCCTAGGTTATGATATGCCATTTCTGTCAATAAGTAAAGGAGCATAGCGGGCATTAAGAATTTTATTTGTTAATAAATAATGTGAAATATGTCTTGAAAACCATGTATCTTATGACAACTACATCCTAAGCCTAATGATCCACAACATTACAAATAATGTTTAAAATGAGAAGAGGTAAAGGTAGGATCCTAGTGGTTGCTAAGCTAAATCGTGATTTATTATTTTATGTCTACTTTCAAAATAAGAAAATTTTGAGCTTAGGGTATGATATATCATTTCTGTCAATAAGTAAAGGATCTTAGTGGAAACTAAGTATTTTATTTGATAAGAAATGATGTGAAGTATGAGTTGAAAACCATATATCTCATTGGAACTACATACCAAGACTAGGGATCCAAAACTGTAAAGATAGTTTTAAAAATGAGAAAAGGTAAAGGTAGAAGCCTAGTAGCCACTAAGTTATACCATGATTTTTTGTAATTTTATGGCTATTTTCAAAATAACAAACTTTTGAGACTAGGTTATGATATGCCTTTTATGTCAATAAGTAAAGGATCTTAATGGTCGCTAAGAATTTTATTTGATTGTAAATGATATAAATTATGAGTTAAAAACTTTGTATCTTATGGGAACTACATATTAAGGCTAGTGATCCAAAACTGTAAAGATAGTATTTATATTGATAAGAGGTAAAGGAAGGATCCTAATAGAAGTTAAGCTATACCATTCAATTCAATACATACAAAATCTTAGCATTCGTTAAGCATTTTATCTCGTTAACAATAGATGTGAATCCTATGTTACAAACAATAAGTATTGTGAGTACTACATAATAGATGAAAACACAAATGGAGAATCTAAGGTAAATCTGGGTATATCAAGAGTGGGGTACTTGATTAGAGATGTTGAAGGTAGGTTGATAATAGAAAGGTCTTTCCCTCTCGAAGTTGGTTCGTGTAATGTTTTAAAGGCCCAATACCTTCTCAAGGGACTAAATTTAGCAATCCAAACTGGTTGCAAAGTGTTAAAAATCATAGGGGAATCCCAAGTAGTGATCAATTCCATGAGAAAATGAAAGGTTATGTCTTGGAATTTGGATTATTTCATTAGAAATATTTTGTTTTGGTTAAATAAAATCCCAATTCAGAACATTAAGCATGTTTATAGGGAGATGAATGGTGTCGTTAATCTTCTGGCTAATCAGGGAATTATTAATAGAGTTGGCCCAATCATTTCTGATCATGTGAGTGATTGGGTGGATTTAGAGGAAATTATTTCTCGGGAAGGGAGTATCGAGGATCTTTAATTTGGGGCAGTGCAAGTTGTTTCCATCTCATTTTTTTGGTGGCCCATGACGGTGGAGGTTTCATTCCATTTTTCCATGGTAGTTCAGCCTCTATCATTATTGTTCTTACATGGAGAGAAGAGGGAGATGGATTTTCATAGGGAGGTTTTGCTGGCTCGCATGTAGATTGTTTTTTGGGCCAAGTATGATTTTGTTAGGGAAGCCATTACTCTCATTCTGGGGGCAGAATATCTAGTGGAGTCATCTCATTCTTGTGTTATCTCTAAGGTCGCTTCTTGGTTCATGTTGTGACTATTGTTATTGAGGTAGAATATTAAGGAGGTTAGGGTGATAGTAATTTATTTCATAAAACTCATGCATCAAGCTAACTATGTGGAAGTGCTAGAGGAATTTGGTAGAGCTCAGCCTTTTACTGACTCAATTCAGGATGCACAAGCTTTAGATGAGGCACGATAAGTGATAGCAAAGCTACCAGCTAGGATTTTGGTCTTGATGAAATTCGTTGAAGAGGTGCATGCTTCCTATGTGGAAGGGTTATCTGAAGGGAAAAGTCTTGAGAAATTAGATCTCCCAGGTCTCTTAGTGCTGGTCTTCATGGATTCTGTGGGCATCACGGGGCTTCGTCGCAAGCTTGGTTTTACCTACAACTTCCTCCATCTAACGACTCATGAAGGGGGGACTTTGGGAGGAAGGAAGGTGGTTGGTCCTCATCGATCTACTTATCTAGTTTAATTTTTCTTCTATATCTATTTTTGGTCTTAGGTTTTTGTTCTATTTGTCTTTGGTGTAGCATTTGGTCTTCTAGTCTCCCTACATGCTTATAGGTGTTATGTTCTTTCAGTTTGGGTTGAATGGTTTATGGTATCATCTATGTTATACTTGGGTGGGACCCCTCCAATCCCCAAGTAATGGGATCCTATCAAAAGAGTTTAAATATCTAAAAAAATAGATGAAAACATAGTAGCAACGCAAAGCTATATATGTATGGTATTTATAATTACTGGTAGTAATGGTAGGAGCCTAGTGACCTGTAAAATAGAGCATGATCTTTTGTTTTATAGTTTTTTTCAAATTATTAAACTGTTGAACCTAGAATCCATTATGCCCTTACTTTTGATAAGGAAAAAAAACTTAGCATGTTCACTAAAAAAAATTCTCCCACAAGATCTGGATGTGAATTATATGTTTCAAACAATATACCTTGTGGGAACTACGTAAGGATTGATCCCTCTATATGGTTTGTAGTGCAACTATTGTCTCCACGAGGTACATTCCATACCAGCATGATATAATTATAATCAATGAAAAACACTAGCAATCCAAAGTTGTAAAAATAGTGTTTATAATGACCATAATGGTAGGAGCCTCACAGTCACTCAACTAGGTCATGATTTATTATTTTACTGTAATTTCCAATAAAATAAGCTATTGAAACTACTAGTGTCTGTTGTGCCATTACTTTTGAGAAGTAATGAAACTAAGCGTTAGGTAAATAATTCTTTCTGATACATGATATTGTGAATTATATGTTACACAATATATTTTATCGACAATACATATGGTTTGATCCCTATTCAAGGATTTCTAGTGTAGCACTTGTTTACACCATGGATATGAGCCAAAAATGTACAAATAATAATTTTTTACAGTCTAAGAAGATTGACACTATAAATAAGTTAACATAAGTTCAAAAAATTTGGAATAAATTTGTTCGATTAGTATTGTAAATCTATCAGAGTAAGAGAGAATAGACCCTTTTTTTAGTGGTACTAAAAAACATTGTTAATAGTCAAATATTTTCTCAAATAGGTTTAACCCACCATGACCTTATAGAGAGCATTGTTTCCATGAAAATGACTATTGTGAATAGGGCCATACTTATACTTAGGAAAAGTACAATCCTTCTCGTTTGTTTTTGATATCTTGTTGTGGAATTTCCCACCAAGTTCTACGCTTAAAATATCATACTTAAAGTATTTATAGACATTTAGACATAATGAATAAAGTATGTCTGATATACATATATTTAAAATTTTCTTATATGACAAAAACTGATGAGCTATCACTAACTCTGTTAATGTGATTTGTTTCTCAAATACTCTCCTCAAAATACCAAACATTATATCTTCTGACCGTTATCCTTTAAACATTTTCATTAGTATTGTTACAGGCACTTAATCCTCACTACTACAGTATGACTGATATACACATAAGTCACATAGTCTTGTAAAACAAAAAATCCCAAGCTACCACAAAATATCTTTAAAATACCAAATATTTACATCTTAATGTCCTTTACAGTTTATCATTAAAGATGTGTAAATTGCTTAAAAATTGTTTTAGGATTTTCTTTTATGTTGACTAGAAATCTATCTACCACTAAAGTGTGTATTTTTTAACATTCCTATCATGCCATCTATATAATGTTATGGATTGTCTGACTCATATGTAATACTTTTAAATGGTGCAAATGGTTTTGTATATTTCAATGCATCATAATTTGATTTCAGAATTTGAGATTTTTTTTGTTATTATTGGTTTGATTGACAAAATATGAATTAATGTAACCAATTGAATAATGCATAAGATGTTTTATCAAAGCCTAGCGGTTGCTAACCATTAACTTAATTACTTTTTTTATGATACATAGTAAAGAAATCTATAGATTGGTGTCTGATAGGGTAGTATTTGAATTATTTAACATACAATGTCAGAAAAATAATTTAAATTTCAGAAATGACCTAATTATTAATGTATTTTACTTTAAATATAGGTTAAATGTATTTCATTGTCTGCGCTCCATTCAGAACAATTCCATTCATCACAGGCAGTATTTGTTGGAAGAAAAGAGATGTGGAATGGTTTGTGGAAATTAATTCCCTTGAAAACTACCACATCGACCTATGGTTGTTTTTTTATAGATGATAATCATGAGGAAGTTGGTATTTTTCTATGGTCAGAATTTATTGATTTGGTGAGATTGTGTGTCCAAGTGGAACACTTTGACTTTGAAAAAAATAAGTGCCTTATTCCAGATTTGGAGTTGGATGTTTCTTTGTTAAGAAAATAGGAAATGCATGCTTTCATAAACATCGGACCATATTCTTGTTCAAAATATGGTTGGAATTTTGGGGTTCTAGCAGATTTTTTTAAAAATGGTTGTTCAAATGTACAATTCATTCAAAATGGTATATTTACAGTATTTAGAAAATTGTATAGAAATGAGAAAACATATTTTGTTTTTCATTTCTTGCATAGAAAATGTTTTCTTTCATCTCCAAAACATACCAAGTTGTTTATTATGTTAAGGTGAAAATATTTAACTAAATTAGAGATATACCCATTTAAATAAAAATTGCATGGTTTGAAAAGGAAGACTAAATCAACTGGGTCTTTTGAGGCTAGTGTAATAGTAGATACATTTGATTCTTACTACCAGATAATAAAAGGAGACAACAAAAATGAGAACAAAATTTCTACATTATTTGAGAAATAAGCATCTAGATAATATTATATTGACATCTTGCAATGAATCCAATGTAATCAAAAATTTTAAATTGCATGAATCACAATACCACCAGTTGTTTGTACTGTTGAGTGAAGAGAGAAATGGAAAAATAAAATTGTATTCCCATATTGGGGAAAAAATGTCAAAACGAAAAAAATATCATTAGGTGGAATAAGTTCTTCCCGTAGCAACTCAGAAAATATTAGACAACTATGTGATGTCACTAGAAGGAAATATACCAACAAGGGTGAAATTCACAGACAATTTTTCTTATAAATGTGCATATCCATTCCATCTTTCATCAACTTTATCAGCTATTCCTTTGACTAATCCTTTCAATGTTGAATGTGTGATCACTGATTTTTATAATTTGGCCAGTGACATTTATTCCGATGTCATAATGGAGCTTCTAACAGTTATCGTAACTAGTGTGTTGGATTATATTATTATTGTTCTGATACTAACTAGTTATTCAAAAATGTTAAGTGACACAGTACAAAGATACATAGACAAGGTTAAAGACATTGGAGTATCAATTCTAGATGGATGCTACAGAATCTGTGATAGCAATGGGATATTAAATTTTTTTGTCTTATGTACACAATATCTTGTGTGCATAGCTGAGACAATAAAGATGATTATAGAGAAGAGGTCACTAAGGATTAGATGGAGAAACTTCTAAAAAAATTGGTAACCGCAAGTGAAATTGGACTACAAGGAAACATCCATCCTTTTCTTTGTAAAATAGCTTATGAGTTCGGGGCTGAGTTGTTCACTCGATGTTGTTCCATAAATTATCTAGTACTAGTGCTTTACAGCAGAAGTGTCGCACTCCGTGCATTGGTGGATTCAGAACTATCTGTTATTTTTATTATTGAGACACATAGTCAAGCGATGTTTATGAAACATTACTATTATCATATGAAGAAAGGTTTGTCTTTAAAAATAAATTCAACAAGTGATTTTTTTTAATGGATTTTAACCTAAATATGTTACTTATACAATTATGTTTATGCAGACAACCACAAAGCTATAAAATTTGATGTACAACCATTTCACTGTGACACTACACAACCAATTCAACATGGTGATTTACTTTCAATCATTTTATAAATATGTTTAATGAGCTCTATCTTCAATTGCCATGGTTTTCAATTTTTTTAACAAAGTTATGTTTTTTACAGTTTAGATGACAGATGTGGAGGACATGAGCACATCAGCCATGAATATGCCTTCAGATCTAGGTATGTTATTCATGTGAATTTAGAAACAAAACCACTAATAAGCCCCACAAATTTATAAGACAATAAATTATTATGCAGACAACCAATAAGGCCAACAAATTTATAGGAAATGATAACTAACAAACATTAGTTTATATGATTGGCTTAGGGTCAAAGAAAAAGTTTAAGGAAATCCATTTGTAAGTACGATAACAATTTAAAACGAACTACATAGAGCTTAGCGGACTCTAAGAATCCACGTTCAATATAGAAATGGTTTGACTAAAAAACATTACATTCATTAATATCTCGTTGATTTACAACTGCATATTGTCTACAATGTCTCACTGATTCACTACTGTATACTAACTACTTACATTGAATTAACATTGTTTTGGCTTCAAAATCATCATAAAAAGATCTACATATGGCTTGATCTAGTTCATTCATATGAAAATAAGCACTTGGATAGCATCATTAAAGGTTTTCTAGCTAATTTTAGTTCGGCCAATGATGTCATAGCCTAGCGGTCGCAAATCCTCATCAATAGTTAATGATTGTTCTCCACCAAAGGGTGGTTTGATGAATATAAGCGTACCTTAATGACTACTAACTTTGAATTAGAAGACAAAGAATAATTTATATTGTACTTACCATATCACCACAAAACCACTATGTTTATCCATTTAAGTTTTCCACAACATGAAATCAATTATGAATTGGTTAATGTTTATTTTGAATACATTATGCTCACATTTTCAATAGGAAGAAATACATTATGAATTGATGATTGTTTATTTGAAATAGATCTTGCATCAACAAATCCAGTAATGTGTAAAGGTGGTGTAATCTAAGCTACCATTTCAATCGGTAACTGTTAGTTGCAAGATAAAATGTTGTTAATTTCAATTGGTTGTAATTGATATGCAGCCGATGAAAATAAAGTTTTTTTACTTCCCTGTAGGTAGTGATAAGAGTTATTTAATTATTTTAGATATGGAATACCTCCTATATGGGATAAACAAAACATACAATAGGAAGATGACATTAAAGTTTGGTATGAAATTTGTCAACCTAAGAGGTTTCATGTCAGAATTTATAAAATTATTATCACCATACTATGAACTGATATTTTGGTCCTATAATCTCATTTTTGATGATGTTAAAAATATATCAACGGGCTTCAATAAAACAATATCGACCATATTGAATCCAAGACTCACTTGGGGAGAGGAAAATTATAATATAGTCAAGGTAATAACAATAAGAGACCTAGAAAAGGTTTGGAGTAGAAATGATTTTTCAAACAATTTAAAAAACACTTTACATGTTACATTAGGTACAAATGGAAACCCTCCCGAAAATTTTATGGTGGGTATGAAAATCAGATGCAAAGATTGTACAAAATATAAATGATTAATGGCCGATTTGTACAAAAAAATATCACAAATAGTGTCTCGGGAATTGAATGTGTTAGAGGGCATAAAATACTTGGAGCGATAAAATGATAAATAACTATTTATCTTTTCAGAATGTTGTTATGATTATACTACTTAACATTTCCAAAAATATATACATTCATATGTTATTATGATTGTATTGCGTAACTCTATTATATTATGTTGAGATTGTTGAAATATAAGTTGGACGGATTTAGATTTTCACTGATTATAAGATGACAGTGTGATTGAATAACTTCTATGGTGAATTATCAGAAAAAAATTTCCTTGAAAATTTATAAAATAGTATTTTTTACACTGTTCATAAAATAAATATAAAATTATACTATATATACTTAATAATTTTAAATATAATTTATATATATATATATATATATAATCTATAAAAAAATTAATGGTCATATTTAAAATATGCAAGTCATATGTGATGGTTATTTCAAATATTTGTAACTATTTTACAGATAAAAAACAATAAAAAAATGTCTAAATCGGCGTCAAATTTAACACCATGTTGTGGCCTTTGTTGCAACCATTGAAGGAAAAGAGAAGATCTTCGGGATGATATTCGATCAAAAAATGAATTCGAGGGAACTTTTTTTTGGAACTTCACTAAAAAAAAGCATAAATAATGCTTAGCATCCGCTAGCCCATTTAAAACATAACCATTTTCTGTATATAACATAGCATAAATAATGGTTAGTGGTTTCTAGCCCATACAAAACATAAACATGTTTCGTACATAACAAATCATAAATAATTCCTAGTGGCTGTCAGCACATATAATGGATTCCAATATTTGGTTTTCTGGATTCCAATATATGGGACTTTGGAGTACATATAATTCCAATATAGGTGATTTTGGATTCCAATATATGTGATTTTGGATTCCAATATATGCAATATTGGAATCCAATATGTGTGATTTTAGAATCTAATATGTGGAATGTTGGAATCCAATATGTGTGATTTTCGAGTGTAGATAATTCTAATATTTAACATTTTGGAATCCAAAAATGGCAATATTGGATTTCGATATTGGCTATATTTTTTAGTTGTTGGGACTAGAATAAGTCCCCATTTAGTGAAATAAGCGTTATAATCAAGGTGACTTAATTTACATCATGTTTCTAAAGTTGTTTTTTTGAATAACAAGTAAAGGAATATTAAAATGTGTAAACCCTGATGAAGGATTTGAACATTTAAAAAGAGAAAAAGTTGGGGGGAGGAAGAAAGGAGAGAGATAAGGAAGAATAAGGGGGGAAGAATGATGTTGATGATGAGAGACCCTTCTCTGATGAAGTTCACAGTTCCTTTCACATGGCTTGATGGAATGTCCCAATGTGATGATCTCTGAACCCATGAACTATTTGCATCTCGAGAAGCTCCTTTGGATGGTTCAAGAACCCCTTGAGTTAAGTGTTCAAAAACACTTGTTAAATGATTTCACTGATGACCATGAACAAAGAATCATAAAATCCCTTCCGAAGAGATAGGAATTCAGAACCAATCCTATCAAGTTGAATGGACTTATTTCACCGATGACTGCGACTGCCACCCCATACATGCTATACCTATGCCCCAAATGATGAAGTGAGTGTTGAAATACACTGTTAAGTTATCTCAAATGCCCAATGAGAAATGCCTATGATGATCTTGAATGATGATGTTGACCCAAATGATCATCCCTCTATCTCATTTTGCCAAAACTTACCTTTGAGTGTGACTTATCATTAATATCAAGTGTCTAGATGGGAGAATTACTATTTTAGGTAACAGGTGATTTTTACCTCTTCTTGACCATCTTGATGTGATGAACTTCTTCATTCACTCCTGTGCACACTACCTTCACCTTGACCACTTCTTGGGGTCACTTACTATTTTTAGTAAGCATTATTTTTCACTATTTTCTACTCTGGAAAATCATTCTGACTTCTAGGTTATCTTGGATGTAGATTGTCTTCGCCACAACTACTTTTGATGATGACTTTCCAAACATAACAAATAAGTATAAGAAAAATTACTATTTTTGGAAAGTGGATTTGTCGTGCTCGGTTTGCAATGGAACACATATGTTTGGACTTGGCTCATCATCAGGATCTTATCCTCTAAATTTCACTTGATTTTTCTTTCCAGAAAGCTGTAAAATAAGAAACAAAATTTTCACTTGGTAGTGGCTTCGGGCACAGAGCTATCATGGCTGCCATTAATGGAGCTCAAAATTTGCATATCTAGTTTTTTCCTCCAATCATGATGAAATTAACTCTAGTGTGATATGTTTATCATTTGGAGTATGTGTGCAATTTTTTAGTTCGATTCGATTGTCAAATTGGTGAAAACTCAAATGAATGAGAGCTAGGGCACAAAAATGAATTTTTGTTGTAAAAAATAATCTGGAGTATCATTTGACCCTTTGTCTATTTCATCGTGATTTCATTTGAAAATGAGGAGTTCTATAAATATTTTTATCTCAATCCATTGAATGACTCAAAAGATATTAATGAATCTTTGACTGGTGACTTCGGGGGTTTCTTCGAAGTAACTTCGTTTCTTCACCATTTTTCATTATTTATTTTTTCAATCCTTCATTTTACTAAGATATATATATATATATATATATATATATATATATATTATATGTGAGGTCACTTTCATGGAGCTAGTCAAGTGCAGAAATGGAGTTTGGAATGTCTGGAAGAAATTTGCCAAAGCTTTGACAGGGTATGGAGGTGTGGGGGGGGATGAAATGGAGTGAAAAATGACTAAGTTTGGTATATATTCATCCCAAATGAGAAAGCATGAGGGCTAGGTGAATTTTTTTTCCTTATGTCCCTTTTCCAAAGGGAAAAATGGGACACAAAATTCCCCATCATGCCTAATTGTGACACTTGGCGAGATTTGATTGGACGTGTACTTGAGTGAGGGAGATTTAATGAAGCACCTAGGGGCTGAGTTTAAGATGTATGAAGAACCAAAAGGAATAGGTGGTTCTAGGAAAAAAAATTTGTCCCTTATTTCTCTTTTCTAAAGGGATGAAAGGGACATCAATTTCCACTTTGTGCCTGGTTGCAACACTTGGCGATCATCAGTGCAGGGAGAGGTAAGGCTCAAACTAGCTCCTATGGTCTTAACTGGAAATGCAGGAGGTCATATTGATGTTCTAGGGGATAAAAAAAGGGATGGGAAAATTTTTGTATCCCTTTTCTAAAGGGATGAAATTGACATGAAATCCTACCAGGCTCTTGGTGCTGACACGTGTCCACTTGAAAAATGGCTAATTGCGAGAACGCTTACCTTAGGCCCAACTTGCAACGAAGATATCTTAGGCTCCCGAATGAATTTAGAGGTGAAATTGTATATAAATTTGACTTAAATCAACCCATTGAGTTTAATTATGATGGTTTTAATACTCAATTATAACTTCATCTCCTCCAAATTTTCCCTTATTTCTTGGGACCACTAATTGTGTGCTAGAAGAGTGAGTTGCCTATAGAAGTGCATGATGTTTCACGATGTCTCATTTTTTACACCATTTAGGTCATGGAAAATACCTTCCATAGGTACTTTTTTTCCTATTTAATATTCATGAATCTCCCAAAATATTTTCTTGAATTTCAGGAACTCCTTCGTGGTGTTTGTTCATTTAGGCCCGAAAACCCACTTTCGCTGAATCAGCTCCAGAAACTTTGGATCTTTCCAAAATCTCTCAAAACCTTTTGAAAGATGTTCTTAGAACTTGAATGAATCTCTAGGTTTAATTTTTATCTTTATTTCCACTCCATGGGATTGCATTAGTCCTGTGAAGGCCAGTGGTAGCCCTTCCCAAAACTGCTCAAATCTTGGCATTCTCTAAAAGCTCCTAAAATCGCCTAGGGGGACTAACTTTTCTTTCCTAAATCACCTAGGGGAATTGGATGAACATCCAATTAGGGAAAAATTTTGACTGAGTAAGTTTTTTTTTTAAAGAATGGATAGACCTGGGGTTTCTTGGAAATGTAAAACTTGAAAATTTTTAACACGGGGGGTATCATTGTCTTATTTTCTATTGAATTTTTCCCCTGCTAAAACCCAGGACAACAAATACCAAGAAACATGTAACTAAAACAATTTTTGTTCCTCCTAAATATAATATTACCCAAGGTTGAATTTATTCATAGTACTTGGTATTAAATCAGCATTTTTGTCATATTCATGAAGATTATGCTTTAGGTATAGGTCTGATACAGTGATTCCATGATGGCAAAAATAGAAGTTTGGAAGTGAAATGACTATTTTTGCATGCCTAGAATGTGGATGGTGGTGTTTTAGCTCACATAAATGTAAGATGATGAATTATTCATTATTTATTGGCATATGTAGATGGTTTATTTTTTTCCCAAGGGGAGTATTGTCTAAGAATGCTTGAAAATGGCCTAAAATCAGTTTTTATGAGGAAAATCAAGGTTGTGAGTTAAAATAAGACATTTGGTTGATGTTTCTAACAAAGAGGAAATCCTATGAAGTTGAAAAATATCAATAACATGTTGGTACAAGTATGCCTTTTTCATTAATGTAAAAAGGGTGAGAAGTTCAGGTGGTTTTCCATCAATGACAAAGGGGGAGATTGTTGCCATGTTGTTGTATAGGTGTTGTTATTGATGAAAAACCTCATTAATGAAAAATTGGGTGATGGAGTAGGGCCATAAAATGATGAGGATGATGATGAAATGATTATTAATAGGTATTCATGGTGATATCAACTGATTCAGTTAAGGTAACTTGTTCTTGCAAGGCCAATCAGGTGATCTAGCTTTCCTAGGTGATAGTGCATGGTGGTATGAGATTCTTAGTAGCTTAAGAATAATGTTGAAATGATGGAGATATTTTTTTGGGAGTTCTTGGGCACTCACACTATTTTTAGGGTGAAGATACAGGTTGGTGACCATGATTCAGGTGCTCATTTGGAGCAGGTATGGATGCTAGGGGGTATGAGGATGAGATATGGAGATATATTATCTCATGGATGCATGTATGTAGTTGTATAATAATGTATTAGGTATTTTAGGACCATTTTTAGTGCTTTCATGATGTGTTATGACATTCTTTTAGTTAACCCTAGCCTTTATAGTCCAAAACCGTAAGGGATAGCTATGAATGTCTCAATGTATGTAGTTTTTTGAGAGTTTCTTATGACATTCTGATGGTTTTAGATGTATTTAGGGTGTGTCTTTGTTTTGTGGTAAAATTTTCAGATTTCCATGATTATTATTTTGTATGTTATGTCAGTTTTGGTGAAACAAGGTAAAGAACAAGGCTATTTTTGGCTCGAATTGGCTCTTCTGATACTCGCCTTAAATTATGTGTTCTTCATGGGACATTATGGATTTTAGAAATTATTATATATTTAGTTTATAAGGTTTCAAAAAAATAACAAGGTCATTTCATTGTCAAATTTTTATGAACGAATGTTAAGAAGGTAAATAACTCATTATGTGTTTGAAACCCTAACATGAAAGTGATTTGAGATATTTACTTCATAAGTGGCAAATTTTTCTTGATAGTGATTTTATGATGACTGGAACATATATACGACTCCTTAATAGTTATAGAAAGGTATGATAGAGATTATATCGATGAGCGGACCCCACTTAAACAGGCCAGTTTCTAAATAATTTGAGTTTGGGACAAGGTTATCCAAATAAGATGCAAAATAAATGACCATTATATGATGTATGTGATTTTTCATTAATTTTCAAGATAGTTTTTGTTCAAGGTGTTGTTGATAAATTTTCAAGTATGCTTCATTCATGTTTACTGGTCAAAGGGAATTTTTGGGGTAGTTAGAAGTAGTCTTCAATAAAATTGACATTATAGGAGCTATTGGAGTAGTTAGGAGGTTATTCGATTTGTTTTGGAAGTATAATTAATATATATATTAATTGATAAATTTATTTTATCATGATGATGAGTTTTCATATCGTTTTTAAGTCAGTTTTTTGACAAGATAATGTTTACTGAAAGATGGAGTTGGTTAGTGCATGAAATTTATTGGGCATTGCTTGATATCACCTAGAATGTGAAGATCGATTAATTTTTCATCCATTCAATAAATTTTTAGGTATTAAAATTGTTAGGAAGGGTGTTAACTAATTGCATTTGTAAAACTACATTTTAAGTAGCTTGATATGGTGAAAGAAAAATTTGTTGTGGTTCAAACCAGTGGATGTTTCATGAGATATAAGTTGATTATAAATGATTTACAGGTCCTTGGGTTTGTATAGAATGGATAATTAGATTTTTGGTTTTGATAAGTAATATGAAAATTGATTTAAATTTTTGTAAGGACTGATTCACCCTCCCCTCGTCTTAGTTAACTATTCTTCCGACACTATATTGGTGATCTCTTGGGTAGTTCCAAACACCTATACCATCTCATCATCCTTGACATTATCTTTTCCCACCTTATTCAATACTTCCTCAGCCTTAACCCAGCTAAAAGCGTATTTGGTGTTCTCATTGGAAATATGTTTGGGTTTATGATATCTATCAGGGGAATTCAAGTAGACCTTGCCAAAATCAAATCCATCATCAAGATGCCTCCTCCTTCAAATATCTTATAACTAAGTAGTATTCAAGGAAAACTCCAATCATTTTTTTTCTTTATTTTTCAGCTTTCGGACCACTATCAATCTTTTCATCATATCCTCTAAAAGGATTTTATTTCAAGTGAGATGATAACTATCAAAAGGCATTTTAATAGCTCAAACAATATCACATATCACCACCCATTCTCACATCTCCACATGAGGGGGGATATTTTATTTGTATATATCTTCCACTGACCATGCCCTAGGAGCTATGATAGCACATCAAGATTAGCAGGGTAGAGATTAGGTCATATATAAGTTGTACCCTTTATGAGTATGAAACTCATTACATTGAAGCTGATAAGTTATGTTTTGTCTTTTACTTCGCAACTTCTAAGATTCGTCATTATCTCTTTAATCATAAGACTTATGTCATTAACCTTTTAAATCCTCTTAAATCTATGGATTATAAACCATATCATAGTGATCACATCACCCAATGACATATTCTTATAAATAAATTTCATCATTGACCAACTCATAGAAGCTCCCCTCCCTAATAATCAAGCACCTCATGAACAATTTCCTAATGAGTCTATCAATATTATAGATCAATAAGACACTCCCCTCAAAATGACACTCTTCTTTGATATTTATAAGTATCAATAGGGGGAGGTTCTTGTATCATCATCATATCTCCCTGGGGACCCCTATCCCTCTATATTTTAAATTAAATTTCATATGCACCAACAATATGACCTAGTATAAATCCCTCATTATGGGTCTCTAAATATTTTTTATGCTTTTTGTTCAAATCCATGACATCTAAGGGGACTCCCACATTATCATCAATTAAATAAAATGAACTTATCAATATAAGAATGAAATTTTCCAAAAAAATAAATAAAATGTTCACTACTTCTTAGAAGCCTTTAATCAATATACAATCCAAACCATTCCCGAATCATCCAATAAATTTTTGGACACCATGGATTCTCTTACATCACTTATCCCCTTATCAACTGAATATTCCAAGTTTTTCATTGTTGTGCATAAACTCTACCAACCATCTCATACCACCGAACTCCATTTTTTCAATCTTATCGGAAATAATCAATTAGATATCTGGTATACTCAATTCTATGGCTATATTTCTTAGTATAAAATATCATATGATCTATCTAAGAATGCTAAAAGGAATTTTATACAATGCACTAACCACTATGTTATCATAGGTGACATCCTTTACAAATGCAGTTTTGATGGTCTCATACTTTGATGCCTCAAATCTCATGAATTGACCAAATCTATCCAAGAAGTCAACAACGACATATGTGGTGAAAAATTCAATGGTTTAGATGTTTCTAAATGCATCATGTGGATGGGATATTACTATCCTACCCTTAATCAATATTATTGTGTGTATGTTAATAAATGCATCAAATTTAAACAACACTCCAGCCTCACTCACTTCTCGAGTTAGGATCTACAACTCACTCAAGATTTATGGCCTTTTTCACAATGGGAACTTGAAATCAATGGCCTCATCAACCCTCATTCATCACAATGACATCATTCTATCATCACCACTATTGAATAATTCACAAAATGGGTGGAAGTTATTCCCCTCATCTCCACTAAAGCTGATAAGATTGTTGACTTCATCCACCATCACATTATTTGTCATTTTGGCATTCCTCAAAAAATTATCACAAATAATGGAAAATATTTCAAAAACAAAAAGATTTAAAAACTTTGCAACACCTACAACATCAATATTATCTTTTCATCTCCTTATTATCCATGATAAAATTGTCAAGTAGAATCCTCTAATAAAATAATCAATAAAATCCTCATAAAAATTGTTTACCAAGTAGGCAGGAATTAACATCTTCAAATCTCGTTCTCTCTCTGGGCCTATCATAATAGCATTTGTACCCCTCTAGGTGCTACTCCATTTTATTTATCATATGGATCTAGGGTTGTTATCCCTCTTGAATTATAAATTACATCCCTCTACATGTCCCTTAGATATTTTACCTCTAACAAGGATTATCATTAGGAGCATTTAGCACAACTCAAATTGTTAGACAAATGCCTGTTAACAGATTTTGAACATCCTCATGTCTATCAAGAATGCATCAAAATAGAAGACAATAAACATGTCAAATAACATGACTTTAATATTGGTGATCTTCCCACCATGAAAATGCATGAAAGGCTATAAGCCCACTTCCACTAGCCAAACAACTTCTCATCAACAATTTGCGGATGATACAATCCTTCTTTTAATGGATTCTGTCCTTGAAGCCAAAGTTACAAAGTCTATTCTGAAACTTTATGAATCTACTTCTAGGAAAGAGATTAATTATGATAAAAGCTCCATTTTCTTTTTTAACACCCCTGATGAAAGACAGATTAAAATTGCAAAATTTTTGGGCTGTAAAATCAGTTCACTTCCTACTACTTATTTAGGGCTCCCCCTTGGTACTAAAAAATTTTCAACCAAATTTTGGAATGACCTATTGGAGATATTCTAAAAGAAAATGGCTAGCTGGAAAGGAGCCATTCTGTCTAGTGCTGGTAAGTGTCTACTCATAAAAATCACTCTTCAAAAGCTGCCTATTTATATTATGTCTCTCTATAAAATCCCTTCTTATTTCAAAGAAAAAATTGAGAGGATACAGAAAAAATTCTTATGGTAGGGCATGGAGGATAAATTTAAATATCACTTGGTAGCTTGGGATCAAGTTTGCACTCCCAAAAAAATTGGGGGCTTGGGTATAAAATACATAAAGAAAATAAATGAGGCTCTTATTGTGAAAATGGGATGGAGAATGCTCTCTGAGAAAAAAACCCTAGATTGAGATAATTAAGGCAAAATATCTTAATCAACAAGAATTTTTTTCTTTTCTTTAGGATGAGCATCTTCCTTATGGTTCCATTTTCTGGAATAATTTAGTTTAGATTAGAAATTTCATCAAACAAGGAAGCAAATGGAAAGTGGGGAATGGCAGAGATATAAAATTTTGGGGGGATAACTAGTTCAATTGCAGTCTTATTAATAGATTTGGTGCAGCTAAGGATAGCCTTGAAAGTAAGTATGGAAAAAGAATCATGGATTACATTGAAAGAGATGACAACTAAAATAAATGGAAAAAGCTTTCTGTGGATAGAGATGATCTGAATCAAATTATTTCATCTTTGCAAGATCAGTTGGACCTTACCCCCTTAAGTCAACTGGATGTTACGGATGAATTGGTCTGGAACAATTCTATTAATGGTGAGTATTCCATTAAAACTGGTTATAATTCTTTCTTTGAAACTATTCAAAGTGAGTTCAACTAGAGTAGGATTTGGATGACTGAGCTCACTCCCAAAATAATTTTTTTCTTTTGGATTTCTCTCAGGGGCAGAATTCTCACCACTGATAACCTGATAAGAAAAGGTTTTATAATACCAAATAGATGTCATCTGTATAAAAAAGAATCTAAGGATATTAGACATTTTTTTATCCATTGTGAGTATGCCATCAAAATCTGGAGTTTTGTCTTTTCTAATTTCAAAGTTTCCTAGACTGTTCCAAAAGATTTCATTTAGTTTTGGACCCAATGGAGTCCTCCCTTTAAGCATTGTGTTGTGAGAAGACTCTAGAAGTTGGTAATGCCACATACGATTTGGAGGATATGGAAAGAGAGAAACGATATCATCTTTAGAAATAGTAAACAACAGTGTAAGCTCAACATTGTTAAAATATCTAATGATGTTAAAGAGAACATTGTAAGATTTAAACCTCCTAAGAACAAGAGTTACCCTGAAAATGAAGAACATATCTTATCCCAATGGAAGATTGGAGCCGACAGTATTCAGAATAGAACCTGAGTAACATTGATAGGTCTTTGATATATTGGAATGCTCCTGATCTTAATTGGCATAAGCTAAAATTTGATGGGGCCTCTAAGGGAAATCCTGGGATAGCTACTGCGGGAAGAGTGATTCAAGATCACAGAGGTAGAATTATAGTTGCTTATGCTGGTAAAATGGGGATACAAACAAATCATTATGCTAAAGCATTGGCCGCTCTATGGGGTCTTAGAATTTCTCAGACTCATAATGTTCAAAATTTTATTCTGGAAGGAGACTCACTAAATATTATCAACCATCTAAATTAGTCTTCACTACTAAGCTGGAACATCAAGGATTTCATCATGGAATCCATAAGTATCTGCCAAACCTTCAATAATATCTGGATCAAGCATATATACAGTGAGGGAAACAAAGTGGCTGATGCATTAGCTAATTATGGCATAAATATTAATTTTATTATTTGGGATAATGGTAATTGCATCCCTGAGCAAGTTCAAAATAGCATTCATGTAGATAATTATAGACACTCAAGTATGGAGTAAGGATAATGATCATTTGGAATGGGTTTTTGTGGAGATTAAACTCACACATACGGGACATCTCATACATAAAGAAGCACTTAAGTGGATCTTTGAGGGCACTCAAGTACACAGTAAGGAAAATGATGACTTGAAGTGGGCTTTTGAGGAGTTAAAAGTTCACACATGTGGGAATTCACAGATACAAAACAACATTCATGCAGACACTTGTGGGAACTCCCATGTAAGTTACGAATGCATTAATTATCATTACTCCCAACATGTGAGAGGTATTCTTAAAAACAAAGAAAGATAGATTGTTAACTGCATTTCATCCAACAGTTCACAAAAGGGTTTTGAAGAAATTAGTTGCAAGCATTCCAGAAAGGATAAAATGGGAGGAGTGCCTTGTCAAATTGAGCCCAGTAGAGACCCAGAATTGAAGAGCAATAAGGTGCTTTGGAATATTCTTAAGCAGGGAGGAATCACAAACTTTATTGATAGGATCCAAGGGCACGATCATAACATATCTATTCAATTTGTGATGGAGTGGAAGGATCAAAAAGTAGAATATGGTGGGAAAAAAATATCTGTTAATGAAGAACTCATTGTTGAAGCTACAGACCTTGGGATGGATGGATACCATTTTTTCAACAAAAGGATAGATAAAGTGGCTGAGGAAAAGAATATTTTTTCTAAAAATGAGGAGCTGATCTTCGTTACTGCAAGTTTGAAGGTAAGCTCCATACCCTCGCCATTTGATGAAATCACTCGCATTATGGTTTGTTACATCTCTCTAGAGGGGAGATATGTCATAGTTCCCACAAAACATCTGGTTTTCCTCAACCATTTCTATAGGAATATCAAGGTATGTTTCCCACATTACCTTCTAACCTCTCTTGAACACTCCATTCTGGGGTTTTAGAAACATACCTGTGCGGTCCCCCTGCATCAAGGTCTAATTTTCTTATTGCACAAGCTTTGTGTCTCAAATTTTCCCAGCCTCCCATCTTCCCCTAGCTCTTCTGCATTATATCCCACCACCACTACCCCCACCCCCACTCCCATCCCTTCCATCACAACTCCCACCCCCATCACCTCTACCACAACGAAACCTAAAACTAGGTCTCAAAAGACACCCAAGCTAGACACCCTTGTTTGGAGGAGAATTCTTCGCAGCACTCAGGAGTTGGAGGATGTTCAAAACCTCCTTCATATTAGTAGTGTAGGCCATCAAGTGGCATTACACATAGAGAGTACTACCCTAAGGATAGAAGCCTTAGAAAAAGATATGTTCAATCTGAAAGAAGAAGTACAGAACTTGATTAAGCAAAAAGGCAAAAGGAAGAGGGAGGAGGATTTTGATCTTGGCAATAAAAAATTGAGGACATCTATAAAAAGTTAAACTCCCTGGACAACCATCCGGGGAAAGCTAAGGATTGTCATGATCACAACATGGCAATTTTTAATGCAATTGGTGACTTCCTTGAACAACATGTACACAGTGTCTCTGTTCTTAGTGAGATCCCAGAAACTATGTGGGCTACAGATAACGAAAGAAGTCAGACCATTAAAAAGCTAGATGCTAAGGAACCCACTCACATGATGGCATTGGCCTTTTTTACCTCTTTAAAAATTGTCAAATCTAGAATCAAAAGAGCCGCCAAGAAGTAAAGATGATATTCGTTGTAGATGCTAACTTCCATCATGTTTTTTTCTATTTTGTTTATTTTTTTTGGCTTCTTTGTTACAACGTGTGCTCTGTTTTTCTGTTATGATGTAACTCTTTTTTGTTTACATGTCAATTCAATGCCTATCCTAGATTCTAATCCTTCTTTTTTTTTTGGAGCTTCTTAGTATATTATCTGGCTTTTAGGCCATCGATGTAATCAAAGTATAGTCCCTTCAAAACTATTTACCAATAATAAAAAAATATTGGTGATCTTGTCCTCATAGAGAATAAAAATCACCGTACTTTGGAAAGGATTAAATGTGGGAATTTTTCTCCAAAATAGATTGGTACATATGTCATCACTCATAAATATAGGTCTACATCTTATTGCTTAGCCTTCCTTTATGGTAAACTTGAAAAAAAACACCCTAAATTTTCTTCACTTATGGAATTTCTATTGTTAACACATCAGCTTCAATAACATCAGTCACATCAAATATATCATTCCATCACCAACCTACCACTTAATTTTGTAATGATTTGGAATTATGTGGTCTTTCTTTATTATTTTATATTTGACAACCTCAAAGATGAGCACCAAAAATTTTATCATCACATTTTCTATGTGGAAATGTTCCTCCTCAGAAGCAATAACCCCTCTATCATTACTTCCATCTTCCCCTTATTTTACTAACTGAAAACACGGTAAGGGTACACATGTGTAGTTTTCATACATGCCATTTTCCCCTCCCCAAATGGTCTACTAGGCCTTCCCTCAGCTTAAAAAAAGTCAAAATTATATGTAATGATTCTTAACTATCAAATATATAAAGTGATCCCTAGAAGGACAACTATTAAGATAAAAAAAATATAGACAGATCACTCGAAGGAAAATTGCTAATAAAATATTACAACAAAAATGGCCATCTAAAAAAAATAGATTTCTCCTTTGAAGGATGGATACTCATTAATGGATACAAAATGCTTCCCACATCAATCAACCTTCACATCAAATTCAAAATAATCAAAATCATCCTAGGAAATATTCTCACATTGATCATCTTTCCCATCAAAAATAAAACTTCCCGCATTGATTAAGTTACACAAATATAGCTGGGGTACAAACCTATGAACCAATAAGGGAAAACCTACTTCCCCCATACAAATTACATATGAACCCTTCCCTTTTTGAAGGAAGGTATATAAGCCTACTTCATATCCATGATCCTACATGTGACTAATTATTTTTAGTTATATATTAACATTTGTTATAAGGCCTCAAGTTCATTTTCATAAATTTTAAATTTACCACCATATCATATATATATTAAATCCAATTCAAAATAAAACATCTCACATTTATTCTTTACCACGATAAAGTGCATTAAAACATATAAAAATCTCCATATTTAAGTTACATCACATCAACATCAAACATCATTTACATAAATATAATATTTCCAAACTTCTCAAAATCACATTAAAAACTCATATATAACATCAAATAATAATTAATCAACATCACATGAAGAAAAAAACATAATCATAGTCATATATATCTCATCAAAATTTTATATTAGATTCCCCAAAAGGTCTATATACATCCAAATCATATACAAAATTTGCATACTATGTGGTAAACTTAAAGTCAGAAAATCTATCACCACCTTGGCCCCCCTCTGGCCCTCCATCAATTCCCATATCTATTTTAAGATTTTACAACACTACCAATTATCACCGAGGTATCCTATCGAGATGATCTATGATCACTTGCTCTATTCTCCAAGTAGCGAGGTGTATCTGAGAGTCACACTATCATAAGCCACTCATAGTATTGCATCTCATATCCTAACACACGATACATCTCTATAGTCACAAAACCCAAAGGTCTCATCTGACCCCCAACCATTATCAGTACTCCTCCTATAGGAATTACAATGTTCCCCACAACCTTCTCTTCTCCTTTCCCTCCACTCCTTGAGGCCTATGATGGAGTGCATTTCTCCCCATACTTCACTTGTAGTGCCTCCCACTAATGGGGATATCTATCCCTCTGTTACTAAAAATTATCTATATTCCTTAGTTCTAAGACACCCACTATCCTCGTTGACACCTCATTTAGTTAGATATGAACACTCACCCGAAGCACACATAGTTACTAGGTCCCTACTTTATGATGTTTGACAAGAATTTTGCATGCATTTTCATCATAATAATAACCAATAAATCATTCATGCATAATTAATCATTACATCCATGTCACTTTGGAAACACATATGATAAGGAAAATAAATAGTATAAAAAAAACCAATATCAACTACACCATGATATTACCATATTAATACATATCAACAACTATTATCCTACCACAATTATTGATTATACCAAAATTAATTACACAATAAGAAGATGATACTTAGTTATTACATAAGTATTTAGGAAAATACGCACAATAATCAAACGGAACCAAAATAGTATATCTCTACTCATGCATACATCGTTGTCCCTAACCTGGATAAATCACACACACACAAACACACAGATATATATATATATATATATATATATATATATATATATATATATATATATATATATGGGTGGGGACTGTCCCTTCACCACTCATACACTCTCCTAAAAGTAGGCATGCTCACAAAAATATCATGCATGTTATCTTTCCTAAATATATCCATTTATATAAATCTTGCAAGCTTTTACAACTTCTACTAATAATATATTAATCCTAAAGATAATACTTTCTTTAATCCTATTATTAACCTCCTTCATGCATGTTCTGTATGTTCTTTTCCTGCTTTCTTGATCGGCACTTGAAGTCTATTTTTATCCCAATCTGAAAAATTAGATAAGTCCCTACTTTATTTCATGTGTGTGAAAAGTCCCTTGCACTACCCTACTCATCATATACACATTCCCTTCTATGTATTATCTATATTCCTCTAAGAATTCATGTTCCTGCATGTAATCCATTATGCTTCTTTAGTACTTATTCAATTTCTCCATCCAACATTACCCCACACTATGTATGTTGTCCGTCGTCGACAACATCACTCAAATATTATCACAAGATGAAAGAAAGAATAAAGAATGTGTATCCATAAATAATGATGGGCCTATAGGAAAATTAAAAAATAATATCCCATCTTATACTGATTTCTACTCCTCAATTAGATGCAACATTTTAGGGAACTCCTGATTAAGGATGCTCTCCAACTTATCCCATTTTATCATCCCCTTGGTATTTTTATCTGGTACCAATCCAACTACCTCCATCATCTGCTCAGTGGTCATGTCCTCTCCATTTTTTTTAGCCCCCTTATATCCCTGAATAGGATTGAGATCAATCCCTCCAAACCATCCATCCTCCATGTGATTAGGTATCCAAACACCTTAAGCCTTACCTCACAAGTGTCCCTAACAGTCTTCAGTTCATCCCACTAATACATCATATCTTTCAAAATTTCCTCACCCCCAATATTTCCTTCATTCTTTTCATTTTGAGTAACCCCCATCTCTGATTCCTCCTATGTAGTTGTATTAGAGAGTTTTTAGTTCCCTACTTTAAATTAATGAAGTGAAATAACAAAAACAAACTGACCTCAGAAGATGGAGAGGTGGACTGATAGCCATGAGATGAATGACATTGATTTTAATGGATAATTGAAGCTGTCAGGTCCAAATGAATGTGTGAGTCCTCTTGTTTTGAAAAGTGCGATGTGATTAAAGACACTAAACAAAAAATATTAAATAAATGGATAAATGAGTTGCTCAAAAAATATTGATTCTAGGAATCCAAAGGGAATTCCTTGTAGGATCTCAGCTCAAATTTAGAAAATGAAGTAGGTTGATAGAGATAACGATAAGGATATGAAATAGATAATGATAGATTAATAGTAGATGATAATCTCTAGAAATAAAGATCGAAATGAAATTCCTATGTGGCTTCAAAGGTGGCTTTGGAAAGGGTGGATGCAATATGTGTGGACTCAAAGTAATTGTACAAAAATTCCTTAGTCTTTTGTTTGATCTTGTGAAGGAATTTAAACTGATCTTCAATGTCTTCTTCATCAATAGTGAATCCGATTGCACACAAGGTCAACTCATGAAGGATGTTATATTATTCCTAGAAGAAGGGGTTATGAACTATAAGGAGATCATAAATGCTTGTAATTAGATGTGAATGGCTAGGATTTGTCATCTAATAGAGAGCCATGCTTGGAAATAATATGTTAAATGTAAGTATATTTTGATAAAATGATACTAAACTGATAAAAGGATAAAAAAGTGATATTTTGACATGGATCGCTGACTATTAATGTTTATTGCTTTTGATTCAGTGAATAACTAGTGATTTGTGTTAAAAAAATATCATTTTTTAAAAAATAATTGTGGAAGCTAAAAATTGGTATTTATGACTATTTTTGATGTTTTTTATGAATTTTAAATGATAAAAAGAGATGATGGAATACCTTTATATTCAAGAGGAGATAAAATATGCCTCAAATATTCAGTGGAATTGATAAAATTTTCTTTTTTGAGTGTTTTGTCTGCTGAGAGTTAGTGGGTGAAAAGGGATATGAAAACATTGTGTAAATGATTGCTGGAGATTGTTGTCATCTCTTGATGATCTCTAAAATGTATTTATTTCTCTAAAAAGTTGAAGAACTAAGTGTAAGCATGAGAAAATGAATTTTGAAGATCCTGGAGAGAGTGCACAAAATTTTTATTTATAATCTTTGGTGATTAGTTAGAATCACTAGTGATCAACTTTTTTTGGGGAAAACATTTGAGAAGTGGTTAAAACCACTTCTAAACAATTTTTTTAGGTTTTTAATGAAGGTAGATGGTTAAAGGGAAGTTACGAATGAGCTATAGAGGTTGGTATATGTTGATAAAATAGGATTTATATGGTTTTATAATGGCTAGGGTAGATTTAGAGTGGTTGGGTGGTTCGTAGGAGGGGTAAAGTAAGATTTTATAGCTGTTGAATGATGTTTATGGGTGTAAGATCAAGGAGTAAATATTGTGGAGGAAATTATAATAAGGATGAGTGGTACATGGATTAAATAATGTGATTAGGTGACTTATTTTGACTTGATGTTTTTGCAGGGGTAATGTATGCGGTCAGGGAAATTAGTGGTGCTAATTTTAGGTGTCTACATTTTTCATTTTTTTTTAGTAATTTAGTGTAGGAAAAGTGCTAGACAAAAATGATTTGCTAAATATTGATTTAATTTGTATGGTTGATCCCCCTCAAACTTGGGTTACTGCAACACAATGCAAGGAAAACTAGGTTGAATTTTGTTTTGGATAGGTTTGACACGTGTTTCGTTGGAAGTTTCCTTGAGATGGGGTATCGAAACAATAGGTGCTACCATGGAATAAAGTGATACAAGGAGATAAAGGGTTTGTTTCCTATGGACATATGATTCATAAGGGTAAGTGGCAAGGATGAGGAAGTCAAGTGATAGGGGAGCCAAAGGGTTCATGTCCTATAGACATATGACTTGCTTGTGCTAAGTTCATAGACTGGTCCTATAAGGGGATTACTATTGGGGGTCTCTAAATGATAAATTTTGTCAGAAAATGTGATTAAAAAATGTTGAATTTAAAGAAGGATAATTTTAGGGTAAACTGTAAAGAATCATTGATGATTTATAATGATTTTCGACAATTGGGGTAAATCATTAATAATTCATGCAAAAGTTTTGGGGGACTATAAATATTCCATTTTAATTGTGAATAATAGTTAATTTGTGTGATTTGTGATTACAAGTTTTGAGAGATTAATCAGGTGATAAAAAATGATTTGGGATTAATGGTGTCACGACGATCATTGAGCAAGAAATAAGAGGCCCACATAGATAGAGGTAATCCCTTTATCTTGCTAGTTTTTATTGTTTTTAGCTAGTTTTTAGTTTTTTTGCACCCATACGAAGGGCTTGTTTTTGGAATCGCCATTGATTAGGTAGGTTTAGTAACGACCTAGGGTAAATGGTTTACGATCAATGTTTTTGATATAGTTTTGATGAAAATTTGATTCTAACCTATATTTTTGTACTTTATGAATATAGGTGAAGGAAAAGTTGACCATCTGAGATAGGCTTCTAGTTATCCTTGCAGAGGTGAGAGAGGATATGTTAGATGAAAATTGGGCACATGTGGAGGAAGTGGGGTTTTTAGGGATGTGTGATTATATATGCATTCAAAGTCACCAGAGACTATTGTTGGAATTGATGGAAAGGTAGGATCCTGCTAATTATACTTTTTGGTTACCGATGGGTGAGATTACTATCACCCTATTAGATGTACATAGGATTAACAGGTTTCCAATTTGGGGGGGAATTTTTTTAATTGATGAGACCAAGAGAGAGGATTTTATGAGGATATTATATGGGAAGGATGTTACGGATGTGAGATATACATCAGGTTGATTTTATTATCGATATCTTTATTCAGTTGAGAGGGAGGGTTGTGTTAAGATGATGATGATGATGATGATGATGATGGGTATTTCATTTTTTTCTTTACCTGATTATGGTGGTGGTATATGATGGTGCATAAATTTACTTATTACATCATCCATATGACTATTTATTTTCTCCTAATTATGTTGATTAATGTATGGGGGATGTTCTAGATAGTTATATTCTTAGTAAGATTGATGCATTAATCTTGTTCTTGTCTCATATGAAATAATGACCATAAAAGTTCCCAGTAACTGATTTTATGAGTAATGTAATGAATATGTAGGTTGATAAATTTCATCCTTTTCCAATTTTGTGGAAGTAATAATCAAGAAGACAAAGTCTCTCTCCACCATGTCATTCTAAAGGACTTTCCTATAGCAGCCTACAAATGAGAGCCCTGTTTTTAGCTATATTACAGGGTGTCATTGAGATTTAATGAGGTTATCTAGTTGAATCCATGGACTATCATTGTGGCATTATCTATAACTAATTATTTCTATAAAGACACCTTCTTGAAACTGTTTCATAGTTGTTAGTTGATACAGTTTAGTACATTTCTATACCAGTTAGTAGTTATTACAATTTTATGATGAAATATGTTCTAAAATTTCTCGAATAAATATAATATATATGTTTTTTTGATAATTCATTGTTGCTAAAGTACCTAAATCCAAAAGGAGAGTAATGGACCACTCACCTAAGGATATTGGAGGGTTGATATTTTGTGCATGATCATTATTTCTGATAAGTTTCAGTTCTAACACATTGATTTGAATGGTTGTTCAAATGCAGTATTATGTTTCCTTGCTTTAGTAACTTTCCTTTCTTTCATTTTAATTCATGTGATAATTTCAATTCAAGTTTTTAATTCAATTCATTTAAGTATCTTCCTTTGAATCATTTTATCACAACAACATTGTTTCAGTAGATTAGATGTATTTCCTTGATTTTGTCGTTCATTTCAGTATCTTAGAGTTGCATTTACTTTTCGTAAATAGGAGAGAAACAAGAGAATGATAAAAACTAAAACCCCCCACAAGAGAATCACCACAACAATTGTGTTGCATCCAAATTCATTGGATATAGCCTAGGAAACAACCTTGGTTTGATAACGACACCAAAAATTGAATTTGTTAATTAAATGATTGGAAGTTACAATGACCCATCATTTTTAGTGTCATTGGCAAGGAAAACATAAGCATAACACGCCATTCTATACATATTATTTGTTATGGGTGTTATTGAATTTAAGGTATGTAACCAGTAAGAGTTCTAAGCCTTAATTACATAAGAAATATTGATGCACAAGCCATGAGATGGTCAAGGGAGATTTATACCTCATAATATTCAAAGAAAATATTCAACTTGAGCATAATTAGGGAACAATGAAAGTGATACTAAATCTAATATAATGCCGAGGAGTGATATTGAATAGTCTACATCATCTTATTTAGAACCTGAGAAAATTTCTGAGATGGGAGACAATGGAAATGAAGAGGACTAACCCTTGGGTAGGACCTTTACTTATTCCATTGACCTAAATGAGGATGAGGATGCACCTATGAAAATAATTTCTCACTCCATCCTCCCTATCTTTCGAGGAATTTCCATGGAAGATCCAGACTAATTTTTGTTTGAATTCAAAGTCCTTTACCAAAAACTCAAACTTTTTCCTTTCACCCTCAAAGACTCTGTCATGAGGTGGTTTATGGGATTTCCCTCTAACTCCATTCATTTATGGGAACAAATGGAGACTCCCTTATTAAATAAATATCAAGACTAATGCATGGGAAGATATAGGAGGGAATATTTCCTTCAGATAAAACAAAAAGAATATTAAAATTTGGAGGATTATCTTGAAAATTTTCTTTTTCTCCATAGAAGGAGTGGTTATGAGTTGAATGCAGAAATCACTAAGACAATTTTACTCAAAGGAATTAATGATGAAACCAAGGACTCCCTCCATCTCATGGGAGGAGGAGATATTTAAAAACTCACCATGGTACAAATTTTTGAGTTATGTAGGAGTTACTCTAGAACAAGAGGAGATATAAGATGAAGGAAAACATTAAAAAATGCCCTAGGTACCTTAGAACTTCTAAAAGAAATGGATAAAATGAAAAAATATATCTTGTCAAAGTTAAATTCAACCATAGATGGGATGAAAGTTAAGAAAAATGTTACAAAAGAACCTTTAGACATATACTATCCTAGGTGTGGGAAAAGGCATCCATTGAAAAAAATTCCTTTGGATATCACAGACATGTGCCTCATTTGTGATGTTCCTGACCATGATACTAACCGCTATACCCTCCTACCTCATCTCAAAGAGATATTGAATGCCATAATCCAATCAAATGAAAAGGTAAAATTTGTGTAGAGATCAAATAACAAGGTTTTTTATGCCCCTAGACCTCCTCAGAACCCCTGGATGGTGACATGGCTCAATCAGGATCCTCCACCAACTTGGGGACAACTTGACTAGACACCACCAAACTAGATGGCTTATCCATAGCCACCACCATGGGTACCTCCATACAACCAGCAAGGTTGGGCACCACCAGCCAATACACCACCATGGAAAAATCAATAATGGGCATCTCTATAGAATTATAATCAACTAGGGAGGTTTACACAACAACAACAAGCTTTAATTCCTCCACCACAAAAAAATTATCAGCAAGGGAAAGTAGAAAAAACTCAACTCCCATCCCAGCCTATCTCAAACCCAAAAAATCATAAAAAAACTTCAATTAATGTAGGACAGGGAAAGACAATGCACGTGAATTCTATTAATAACATACAATAGAGGTCTGGAAGGATAGTAAACAATCCTCCCATAGTTATCACAAAAATACCTGAGGAACATGAGAGGATACATAAGGAAAGTGAGAGGGTACCTGAGGAGAATGAGGAAACTAGACATATCCTACAAACATGAGCCACTAAAGGCAATCCGTAAAAAGATATGAATATTCATGTTGCTCCTTTTCTAGAAAGATTGAAAGAAGTATAGAATGAGGAAGAAACAAAACTTTTTTAGGAGTTGAAAAATATGAACATTGATGTCCCACTTTTGAGAGAAATAAGATACATTCCCAAACTATACCAGACCACTAAAAACCATTTCATAAAGACACTAGGAATGAAGAAAAAATACCCAAAAATAGTCAAAGTAGAAGGTAATATAGCTGATCTTGTAGCTGGAAAACTTCTGTCACAAAAATATAGGGATCCTGGGATTCCATTCATTACTATTTGTGTAAATTGTCAATCAATATCTAACATTTTGGTGGATCTTGGTGCTGCCATCAATTTCATGATAACATATATGTTCAATTTTTTGTCTTTGACAGGATTAAAACCAATCAATATTGTCCTCCAATTGAAAGATCAATATATTATTATACCAAATGGAGTAATTGAGGATGTTTTTGTCATAATTGAATCTTGGGAGTACCCTATAGATTTCATGGTATTATAACCTAAAGATATAAAGTTAGGATACCCATTCATCTTACGAAGAACTTGGTTATCTATTGTTGTTGCATACATTGACTATAGGTAAGGAAAAATGACTATTTAAAATGGTAAAAAATGTAAAGAATAATTCCCATTATCCTCCTGCCTAGCCTCATGTGGATGTTCTTGAACATGTGTGGGTAGATTTTTTAGATACTAATAACATCATTTCTTCTTATCTTTCCACCATTGCATTGAAAAATCATCTAGAAGAAATTGTGGATCCAAACTCAATGTCTGATGGAGATGATATTGTGGCTATGGAAACAAGAACTGTAGCTATGGAAATCCAAACCATGGCTATAGAAATAACTGTTTAAAACTTAGCGGGTAACATCACCTTGGTAAGTGACATTCCCATTTAAAATTTTGAAGAGATTTATGGTTACGATGAGGAACATATAGCCACTAACTTCCATTTCCCTCTAGCCAAGGTTATATCCCTTAAAAACATGAATATTCTTCACATGCTACAACGTCATGCTTTTCCCTTGAACTTTTTGATTTCTGACACATAACTTGATATTCTGAGAGATACTAAACAAGTAAATGTTGAGGTAGGAAAGGAAATCACCATTAGAAACAATTTAGAGGACAACTAAGAGGCTAGGGTCATAGATATCCTGAGGAATCTATATGTACCAAAAAATGTAGGTACTGTACTACTGGAAAGAGGTTATGGAAATCCCAATGATGATTCAGGTCTCTTCACAAGGTGTTTGGAATCTAGAAAATCACACCAAGTATATGTTTGCATCCCATATGCTTTATACAAGCTTCATGTACTTTGTTATGTCCTCTACCCCCTTTTTCTTTACATTTTGGTCTTAAGTGATAGGACTGCTACCTTGCCTGGGCAACAGTCTCATGACAAGCATCTAGGATAGGGTGGCGGTCCTGTAACTACCACCCTGCATAGGGCCATGGTCTTGTGCGTGTTTTCCAAAATGTTCTGATGATTACGTCAAACATAAAAATTCAACATTCACCCGCATTCTTCAACGACTTTGGCTTGCATTTATTTTTTGGCTGCCTACTAAATAGTGTTTTCCCTTTTTTTATAGTAAAAGAGATCAATTTGGATTTACCCTCTGGTAAATGCAAATGCGATAAATAGCCAGATTGTTTTCAAATAAAATTCCCCTCTCCTTCAGTGTTTGATTATTCAGTTTTCTTGAAGTTCTTGCATAATTTTCAATGGTTTCATATTTTACATGAGTTATCAGTCTCTCATTTCTGTATTAGAGATCATTTGATGTTATTGCTTTCATCTTACTTCATTGTTGTCACATATAATCAGTTTAGCATAAGATAGTTTCATTTTTAGATTATAATCCATTTAGAGTTGCAGGTTTTGTTTGTCACAAGAGATAGTTTCCAGAATTCTCGGTGTATTTACGTTGTATTCTCATAATAAATCTTTCTAGTAATTGCATAGTCAAGCTCTGTTCACTTGCACTATCCCTCTCTTACTTGCATTGTATTTGGTTTATATCCAAAGTTGTCATTGTTTGAGTATCTTCTTCTGCTGATGCTGTCATATACACACTTTTCTAGATTCAAGAGAACAAGAAGGAATGAGGAGATCACACTAAGGGGATAAAGTCACACACAACTGGATTTACCACTACTATGTAAACTCTAGGTTTGAGCTATCAAAGTTATAGTTACAACATATCAAATAAAGTAGTAAGTTATTTCATTTCAGTTAAAATTTCACTTTTAATATTGCTAAGGAAGCTGTGGGGAATGATAGCTTCTGAGAATTTTTTATTTATTCATCACTTCTGAGGTAAGATTGGAGGTCTTTCAATTAAGCTAGTTATTTATTTAAATATTTAAGATAAACTCACAACTGCATAGGAAAATAGCTATACCAAACTACCTTACTTGTTTTGATTCTATTATTAGATTAATTGTCCATTTCTTAAATATATTAGAATAGCTGATCTTTTAATTTCGTTAAAATACTTCATCGAAAATATAAAAAGAAAAGAATATATGCATAGTGTAGATATATCTTTCATAATTAGTTTATTAATTTCAATTAAAGTTGAATCATCTTTACATGACAATCACAGGACCTAGAGAGCCCAGGGATTACATTTTCAAACCGGTGGTACCTGAACCAAATCTCTCCACAACACTAGCTGATATAGATCAAGACCTTAGGATTCAAGTTTTTTGAATGAAAATAAACCTATGAGCAATTAGTGAACAATTGAGAGGGTTAAATATTGAAGATGACAAGGCATACACATTCTAGTCAAATCAACCCAACTATAGACTGCCTTGATAGGATATCCGCATGACCATACAAGAACTTGAAAGAGAACAAATATTTGGTTATGATCCTTTAGTTCCATAGCCTAACATAGGATACCTTCTCATCAATGTAGATACCGGTTTATGTATTCAAGTTTCTAGAACACCCGTAAGGTATTCTGAGAAAATCATACAACTTCTAGTTCTAAACATAGAAGATGAAAAGGCTTATGATTATTGGATAGTTGGAAGAAGAGATTGACTCCTCATATGACCATAGGAGGTCCGCCACAACCATAAACTTATGGTTGTGATCCATAGGCCCCACAACCCAACAAGCCTATCGATCAATCAGACATTGACGTTTGTTTATACACACTAATATTTAGATCCTCACCACTTCCACCAGACATCATTACATAATTCTCCGTATTAAACATAACATCCAATCAAGCTAGGGATTTCTTGAGTAGACCAAAGAATCATCCGTAAAACTCCAGAGGATCCACTACATCACCATTTTCCATGACCTTATCTGTAAATATACACAAAGAACCTACAGGTCATTTTCCATGTATCCAATAACCAATAAATATGATCTCGATAGAGCTCGACATTGATTGGAGCCTCCGAGAAGCTATTATATATGAATGATCAATTACACCAATTTAGGTTAGGAGTGCCTTCTTTTCCTTAGATTCATAGATTCCATTATTGTGTGTTGAGGATATAAGATTGCCTAACTAGTTTATCTGTATCCACATACATTCCATTCTCACCAACTATCTTGACATGACCTCGGGAGGTCAGGTAAAAAGAAGAGCTACTTCTAGATTATCATGCTCGCATGTCACTTTTCTATCGTACAAAATTGGTGAACCCGACGTGAAACAAACAACTATTCTCCTTTTATTTTCATTTCTTTCATCCACCTTCGCTCTTTCCCATTATTCTATGGGTATTCATATAGCCCTCGAATATGTCAAGATACGATTCATATGGTAGACCTCTCTCAAGTCTTGAAGAAAACTATGGTCAAACAAATAGACAACTGTCACCCTCGCTTTCTGTATGGGCTGACAATTATTAAATTAATTACTTGTCATCAAAAACTCCTCCTCAAATAACTATCTCTAGAATGGAGGATCAGCTTACACAAATGCAACTAGAGCCTTCATGCTCTAACAATATGACGTTTACTAGAGAATCCACTTCATCTCCTTGGGATTTTTTCAAACCACAAATCAGTAGACAGTCAGATCCACTTCCATTTTTGGATGACGAGTATTTAGCAAGCTATGCTCAAAACAAACAACGCTTCCAAAACATGTACCCACCCATAGGAAGTTTGTAAATACAACCCAATACCCTACTCCAAGAAAACACCCCCATTCCTCCACCTATGGGAAATACTCTCAGTGAAACTTGGCAGGGTAATGATCAATTCATAGTAGGGTATCATACCCCTTTACAAATTCAAGGTGTACAATAAACGCCGTTAAGGTAAAACACTATGTCTTCACCAATCAAGGTCATCTCATCCTTAGTTGAGAAAGTTAGAGGATTGGAACTTTCTCAAGAAAATAAAAATTCATATTTTGGGCAAGCAGGAATGCCCAACCCTCCACATCATCCTAGCCAAGTTGAACTCCTTACAGGAACAAGCACGTTAGGCCTGCCTCCTCAACTTTCGTATAACTATCAGCAGCAAACACCAACTAGAACTACATTTTCAAATGCTGCTCCAGTTGAAAATATGATACCTCCTGGATTAGCACCTAATAACCCATACCAGAGAAATGCTTCTCCCTGCTTAAACATCTATTCAAAATCACCATAGGGAGACATGTTCTTCTCTCCTAGGATATTTTCTCAATCACGGGGATTTCCTTATGTCCCTATAAATACATATGCTATGCCATATCAACAACCCATGCCACCCCCACCCCTACCCCCTCAGCAGGAACCATCAATGGTTGAAGCCTATGCAGTAGGAACTTACTTAGAATATTTGAAAGATCCCCTAGACTTCACCATACAAAGTGTCATGATTCTAAGACCTCTTCCTAATTTTTCCAAATATAAAGGGGAGGGAGATCCAAATGTGCATATCGAGGCCTATGCCACAGCCATTTGAGAACTACTCCCTTGGGATGGGGTTGATGCTAAGATATTCCCTAAAACCTTAGAGGGTATTTCCCTTGATTGGTATTATAGATACCTAAAGCCTTGGTACACTCATTCAAACAAATTGCATCATATTTTATCAAAGATTTTGATATGAACAAATTGTTAAGAACATGAATAAGGGAATTCTTGCATATTAAACAAGAGCATAATGAATCCATTGCTCATTTTATTCAAACATGGTGTATGGTTCTCTACTCATCAGCAAGTGCTCCAAACATGGATCAGATGGAACTATAAGATTTATTCCTCCATTCCCTCAATAGAGAGATAAAGGAAGAAGTCAAAAAGTTCCCACTAAGAACTTATGATGAAGTACTTGAGAGTGCTCTGTGAATAGATCAAGTAGCAATGTATAGTGGTCGTAAGACATACAAAACAAACGGGAAATTAATCACTCCCAATCAAAACACTACGAACTATCATAATGCCAGGAATACCAATCAAGGATCTAAAATCCTTAACAAAAATTGTGGGGTTACAACAGACGAAGTAACAGAACAAGTTAAAAGAGTGAATGTTGTAAACATTTCGCCACCTGTTAACAATCAAGGAAATAACAACTTTACTCCAACAGTCAACGTGGTTGATTTTAATCGTCCACCATGACAACAACAGAAAATCCAAACACAAGGTCCAAATTAAAACCCAACTGGATATCAGATTCAAAACCAAAGGCAATAGCCTCAAAATTTTAACTCTAACAACCAACAACCTTATTATAAATTCAGACTGTCGACACTAAAATTTTCCTCTGTAATTTCTATTTCATTAATGTATGTATTAGGAATAGGATGTTGTTAAGTATAATTAGTAGTAGCATCTGATAGAAGATAACGGCGATGCTGGTATGACACCACCAATAATGTATAGTACGGTAATAGTCAAAAGTACAATAGGAATGTTGTGGTAAAAAGTAAATATTTGTCGTAAGTAGTCCGGTAATGTTAAAATGTCAAAGTTAGGGTAAGTAAAGAAGTAGGGTCTACATGATTAGGAATTAGAAATATTATATTGGTAATAGGGACAAAGAGTGAGGTCATAAATATTATGTGTATTTTATTTGTAAAAAGTCTAGAAATGTGGGACCCATGTGAAATGATAAGGTTTATCTTATCTTAAAAGATAAGCTTACATGTACAGATAAGAGTTAAGGTATGGAATATGATTTGTCAGAGTAGATTTTTTATCCTATCTTAGAGATAAGATGGATAATCCTGGAAGTTCTATAAATAGAGAGGCCATCCCCCTCATTTAGCATAGAAGGAAGTAGTGAGAAATATTGTATGAGTAAGTGTGTAAAGGAAGCCATCATTTTGAAGGTGTGTTAAAGAAGCCATTAAGAGGTGTAATTGTGAAGTTTCTCTCATAGTTATGGTTGGAAGGCAAGTGAAGTCAGTAACACTTGAAGTACCTCATGGGTGAGATTGTAACAATTTCATGTTGATATTATAATTTACACTTATATTTCAAATTTATCATCATTTATTCTTATCATAGTATATGGTATTCTTGTGTTATGTTTATTGTTGTGCTTCCATATTACATCCACCAAAGTAAAAGTTATGCATTAGTAAATAATCATAGCACGAGGAGTTCCCAGTGAAGAATTATCATAGTGCCATATTGGTGATGACATTTTGGTTCCGCTGTCGGGACCATTCCTCATTGGTGGATTTTCTAGAGAGATATTCCTACTTAGTCAGAAAACATTTGGAGGGTAACCTTGTTTTTACTGTGCATAGTAGTTACCATGGTAAAGTCACTTTTTACCATGAATATTATTTACCGTAGTAAAGTCACTTTTTATTGTGAATAGTATTTACCGCAGTAACTTCACCTTTTACCTTGAATAGTGTTTGCCATAGTAAAGTCATTTTTTACCGCAGTAAGTCAAGTTTTACCATAGTTTACCGTGGTCATTTCTATTTTATCGTAGAAAGGTGTAAATTCACTTTCTAGTATAGTGATTCCAATTATTTGTGCACATAAGTCTTGTTGATTGCACTTGTGGGTTGGTATTTCACTGTGGTTACTATTGAAAATGGGAAAGATTCCTATTTTTTCAGCCCAATCTAATGAAGATGCTTTCTCTTTCATTCAAGAGTTTAAATGATCTTACATTTGTAATGGCCTCATAAGAAGGGAACAATGGACTAAATTTTTTCCTACCTTTTTGGATGGTTTAGCCCTTAGGTGGTTTGAAACACTAGGTGATAATGTGAAAAATTCATGGGATTTATTAACTGAAAGTTTTCTTGAAGAATTTAGTGAACAATAGAAATATGCAGATCTCATGATCGATATCACAAAGCTATCCCAATGAGAGAAGGAGAAGATAAGGGATTATCATGCTCGTGTTCTAGAGATAAGGAGGAAGCTCGATGCCCAGATCTGGAAGGAAGGATTAGTGGATGGGTTGATGAATGGCATGGATAATCTCCTCTGTAAGCACTTCATTCTTGGGATGAAGCTAAAGATTAGACAACAAGTGAAGTATGACCACCCAGCTACCATTGAACAAGAAAAGGAGATTGCAAGAAGGCAAGAAGAAAGCATGGAAGAGGAGCCCAAAGAAATTGTTGCTAAAGTAGAGCCTACACCAGCACCTTTGGTCTAGAATCCACAACCACTCTTGGTGAGCACAAATATATCTCCTAGTACATCTATTGAGTATAAATATCTACTCAGGGAGATGGGCTAGTTAACTATTAATATTCTTCAAGGAAAGGAATTTAGTTCTCAGGGAAAAGATAGAGGTACAAAAAGAAATATTTCTGAAGTTGTATGTTACGATTGTCATAAAAAGGGTCATTATAAGTATAATTGTCCAGATAGAGCTTCTACATCTGGTAAAAGAGATAATGATAAAGGAAAAGCACCTATGAATTCTCTTGATGTAGTAGATAAGAGCATAAATAATGAAGCATATGTGTTTGTAAAAAAGAAAGAAAGAAAAAGATAACCAAGATGGAAATGATCCTAAGAAGATGAAAGGAGAAACTAGTAAGAAACATAGGAGAAGAAAGTTGGGTGTGCAAGATTTTCTGATTTCTTAGGGATAAGGACCATACTCCATCTTAGAAGATCTGTCCAAATGGCTTGCAAATATTACATATGGTCAACTCTTTGCTATGTCTTCTGAGAAGATGCAGGAGCTACGAAGTGGACTCAATGCTCGACGAAGGAAAGAGGTTGAGGTCCCTATTTTGGAGGCAGAGGCAGAGCCCTACGCTCCACAAGCTGAGGTATTATGTAATGGTATTTTAATTCATGATGTTTTAGTTGATGGAGGTGCTACAGCTAATGTAATGACCGAGTCTGTAATGAATATTTTGGGTTTAAAAATTGATTGCCCCTCAACACTTATGTTAAGGTCATTAAATAAGGGAAAAAATAAACTAGGTGTTGTTTTAAATGTGGCAATATATGTTATGGGTGTTGTATGGGTGGTAGACTTTCAGGTTATGAAAAATGGTACTATTGCGTACCCAATGTTGTTGGGAAGACCATGCCTAAGGATAGTTCATGCAATAAACTACTGGAATGAAGGATTCATGACACTTGGATGTGGTAGAGAGAGGGTGAAGATAAATGTGATCCCTCGGCATCATAAGACTGAACCTGTGGATTCAAGTGATAAAATTGATGATTGGACATCCTCTGATTACTTTAGTACTAGTGAAGTGGACACAGAAGATGAAGAAAGTGAGGTTGATGTTTCGGTCATGGATATCCTTCTAGTCACACTGACTCATGAACCCATAAAATTATTTGAAGAAGAACTTGATGATCATCTCCAACAAATAAAGATTGGTGATGTTGTGATGGAGAGTGAGAAGGAATCCTACCTCTATCTCTTTCAAAGGTACATACACCTATTCAATTTTGATTACAAGGAACTCTGTCAAGTAATTTTGGTAGAACATTCTATTGAGGTAGTAGATGGTGCTAATCCCTGTTATCAAAATTTCACGCCCCCTGGGTAAATTTCGATAACATGCATCAGATTCTCAGGTCCCAGAAAAATTGATTGATTCAGGGCCAAAATTCATGTTTCCAGGGTCCCCTCAGATTTTTTCTAACTCCCCTGGTCGAAGTTGGAAGGAGAAAGCTCTAAGAAAGTGCGGAGAAGGTTGCAGAAAGCAAGTAGTTCGGGCCAGGAAAATTTGTGAAAATCGGCTAAGTCCCAGTCCAGCACAAGTTGGGACAAATGGGACAAAAGTACGCGAACAGCCCGAACCACCTGAAATGAGTCCAGCCAGCCCACAAAGCATTTGGGACAAGTGGGACGAAAGTACGTGGCGGGCACGAAATGCCGGTTCGACCGAAAAAAAAATAAAATTGGCTAACTGCTGAGAGGGGCGCAAATGGGACAGTCGGGCCAAAAAGACGCGAACCGGCCGAACCAGCCGAAAACGGTCAAGTCAGTCTGAAGCAAAGTGGGACAAGCGGGCCAGAAATACCCGAACCGGTCGAATCAGCTGAAATTGTCCCAAAAGGTCCAAAATCAAAATAGGACGTCCGGGACAAAAAGACCCGAAATACGCGAAGAAGCCGAAAGCCAATCAAAAGGTGCCACGTGTCTTTGGCCAAATGAGGGACAAGGAAGCCCATTTTAGGTGGATCAGAGGTTTTTGTCCCAAGTAGCACTGGGACGTCCGGGACGGATGGACGCGAAGTACGCGGAAGACCCGGCAGGCCCGAGAACCATTGAGAAATTGCCACGTGTCATCAAGAGAAGCCAAAAGGTCAAAGGGCAAGGTTTGAAGCGCTGGCCCGAGCCAATAGAAATTGGACACGTGTCTAATGGAGCATAGAAGTGCAGAGCTCGGGGAGGAGTTGGAAAGTTTGGCCAAATCTAAGCCAAAAAGGGTAAAAGTGAAGGAAGACCCGGCAGGTTCGTCAACCAACCAATGCATGCCACGTATCCCTAGTGGTGGGGCATGGGAAAAAATCTGGAAAATGTTCCAAGAGCACCAAAAGTCAAAATTCAAGAGACAGCCTGCCAAAAAGTAGAGGAGAGAGAATTATTCAGCAAATCAGCAGGTGCCACGTGGCATCCAAGTGGCAGTACGCGCGAAAATATTTTAAAATTCGTTTTGATCTGTTCCGTGCCCTAAATCTTCAGATTGCCATATCTTTTGATCCAGAGCTCAGATTTCCACGTTCTTTATATCAACGGAAAGCTGTTGAGATGCTCTACATGATTCTAGGATCAATCTCAAGTTTTGGTGTAGTCTGAAGAGAGAAAATTGAGAAACGGCTCTGACGTGTGGTAATGGCCAGAAGCGACCTTTCAACAACCTGTTTTAATGCTAATATGTCACATTCTTCTTATGCACGGCCAGAAGTGACATTTTAGCGGCCAGATTAATGCAAATGGGTCACATTCTCCTCCAAATCAGTCAAAGTGATAGGGTATGGGTTTGTAAGATCCTCCATGCTGATTTAATGCATCTGCAGTCAATGAGGAATGGGCTTGCACGTTTTCCCACATTTTCTGTCCCCTGGGCTCGACCCATGTAATGAAAAAGCCAGATTTGGCTCATTTTTAAAAAAAGTTGTTCATTCTTTCTGCTCGGCCCTCCCTTCTTTTCTTCTCTAGGGTTGAAAATGGAGTTCGAACCTCCTCCCTTTCTCTGTAATGGCGTTCTTGCCTTTTACCATTAATGGAATGATGTTCTGTGCAAACCTCTGGAGCAACAAAACGTGTTCTGTGATGCATTTGTCCATCCTCTCTCATTTTTGCTTGTCTTCTTCTTGCCTCTCTTCATTGCAGGTGTCTGTGCATGTTTGAATGTTCATTGCAGGTCTGGACCTATGTTCATGGAGTTTTGGGACATTTTCTGTGTGAAATCTATCCTTGGGGTTGTGATGCTTCTGTCCATCCTTCCCAATGGCTCACCTCTCTTTGTCCCATGGCAATTTTGATAGATGTTCAACATTCTCCTTCTCTGGTGTATCACCGTTTTAGTGTAGGCTTTTGCTGTTCTTCCCCTCTCTCTCTCTCTCTCTCTCTGTCTCCTTGGCATGGTTAGATTAGGATTAGATTAGCTTTCCTACACTGGAATAGCTTGTGGCAGGTAGTTTAGGAGCAGGAACCAGCATTCTCTGGAGATTCCTCTCTTGGTTTTACAAGTCCCACGCTTGGAGAGAGGTTTCCATGTTGTGCAATCACACTGGATGCCTGAACATCAACCTAGAAGCCTGATGTGTGTCCAGGGGTGCTGTGATTTTGCACTAACAGTTTTGGCACGCCCGGTGGGACCTTAGAGGTCTTTCACTTCATCTTTTGTAGGTTGATGTGTTCCTATGAATATTTCAGCCTTTGGAGGCACTTGCAAACACATCTAGTGACTCCATCTGATCAGCAACCCATTTCTCTGAGCTTGCAGACCCGTTTCCATACATTTTCATCCATCTTTCTTTCCATCCCTTTCATTCTTTTCCATTCCATGAAGTTGTGCAATCATGACTTCATTTCCATCATGGATTTCACATCAACAACAACAGTATATTCCACCTCCAACACGTTTTACAAATCCTCCAGATCAGCATGCATACTCATATGAACAGCAGTGCCAAAGTCAGTTTGGCTATGGAGCTTTCCAAGAGCAAGGGTGTGCATACAATGAAGACCATCAGATCCAAGATGCTGGTCTGTTGGAGAAAATCCAAAAGATGGAGGAGGGGATGGTGCAGTCCAGGGCTCAGGCACAGATGAGAGCATTTGGAATCGGTTGTGAAGCACCCTGTCCATGGGTGGGACCTTTTCCAAGTCATTACAGCCCTCAGGAGAAGCTTGACTTCATGATTGCAACGCTTCCTTTGCTTGCAAAGTGGATTGAAGAAATAGAAGTGTATGAGAGAAGTATTCAGCAACCTTGTCAACAGGTAAACACACCATCTCATGCCTTTTCTTTTCCTCTTTCCCAATCTGTTTTAGTTCAGCAGTGTCAAGTTTCAAACTCTCCATCTGCTGTCCCAAATGTTGAATCCATTTCTCCACCTCTCAGTCTTCCACCACACCTCGATTCTTCTTTCCTTTTCCCTTCCAAACAGTCACCCCCTCCACAAGAGCTAAAAGAAATACCCCCTCCTCCAAAGAAACAAGAGGTTTCACTGCCTCCACCACCACAAAAAATTGTAAAATCAGCTGAGTTTCAACCTATCCCTCCTTTTGCATTCCCAATTCCATGTGGGAAAGAAGAAATTGTAAAAATCAGTCATCAAGGACAGCAGGAGGAAGAGCCAAACAGAAAAGAAATGACAGACAGCTTGAAGGTTTGGGCTGCCAAATTTGGGATGACAAGGATCCCCTTGATGGTCAAGCCTACAAAAGAAGCTAGGGTTGGAGAACAAATGGTGGTCAGGACTGATTTTGTTGCAGCAGAAGAAGAAGATCTTGCAGCCCCAACTTGTCCTCTAGAGCAGCAGATTGAAGAGTTTGACTTGACAAACTTCATGCTGGAGAAGGAGTTCAATCAAGAGCAAGATTGCCTTCAAACATTGGAGGAAGGAGAAGCTGCTCCAAATCCAAAAGAAGAGGAGCACAATCTAGCTATGGAGGAGAAAAACACAGATCCAAGGGCTTTGAGCACAAAGCAGGTTACAGAAGAACCTTCAGTTCTTCTTTCCACTTCATCTCTCTCAAGTTCTAGCACTGAAGAGGAGTTTGATCTCTCAAACTCAATATTGGAGAGTGAAGGAAACCATCGTGGTCAAGTTGCAGACCAAGAGAACACCATGGAGGAAGTTGAACAAGAACAACGGGACAACAATGAGGCAGTTTACCTGTCAGTTTTGGAGGACTATTTTGATGAAGAAGAGCCGGTTGAGTTTTCACCATTCTCTCTTTCATCATCCACATTCCAAACACCAGAGCCTTCTGCCATGAAGGAGAGCTTTCATTTGTAGCAGCCTGCATCTTACAACAGCCCTTTGGAATCAAAATTGGAAGATTTAAATCTTCCATGTTCTTCATCGGAGGAAGAGAAAGGGCAGAAGGGTCCTACCATTTCTTCCACGTCATCCATTCAAGAGGGTCTACAAGAAGACTCCATTCTTGGAGTTGAAAATCACAGCAATGGGCATATCAAATGGATCAGACCTTGCCCAATCAGGTACTTGGCTTCATTGGAGCCAAGGGAGAAGCCAAAACCAGTCATGCTTGCTTCTGAGCATGAGGACGAGCTACAAAGTACCAAGGATCAGCTGCTATACCTCTTCAATCCAAATGCAGAGCAACTAAAAGAGGTATTGGATTTTTCAGTTGATACCTTGATGATTTGGATAGAAGACCAGCTTCTTGTTGATTTTCCATCCATCCAAACAGCCATGATCAGTGCCAAATCAATTCCATGGCTGCCAATTTTGAAGAAAGGAAGCTATTTCTCACAACCAGTTGCAGGGTTTGTTTAGCTTGCCTTTGCTTCTAGTTAGAGTAGAGTAGATAGGTTTTCTTTCAGTAGAAGAAGTGCTCGTGCGCACTCTGCATGTTCCATTTGGAGCATGTATGATTTCCAGTTCTGTACATAGTTTTGGTGTTGCTGGTTTTGCTCTTGCACAGTTCATTTTAGTGGCATCTTGGTGAAGACACTCCAGGTTCAATGGGTTTCCAAGTGGCTCAGAGGGAGGTTTTCAAAGTTCAGATCAGTTGCAGGTTGCAACTCATGACTCCATGCCCAATGGATGTTTCAGGCTACTGATCATTCATCTAGTAGGTAGATGCCCCCACTGAGTCGCCAAACTGTTATCAAAATTTCACCCCCCTGGGTAAATTTCGATAACATGCATCAGATTCTCAGGTCCCAGAAAAATTGATTGATTCGGGGCCAAAATTCATGTTTCCAGGGTCCCCTCAGATTTTTTCTAACTCCCCTGGTTGAAGTTGGAAGGAGAAAGCTCTGAGAAAGTGCGGAGAAGGTTGCAGAAAGCAAGTAGTTCAGGCCAGGAAAATTTGTGAAAATTGGCTAAGTCCCAGTCCTGCACAAGTTGGGATAAATGGGACAAAAGTACGCGAACCACCTGAACCGGCCGAAATGAGTCCAGTCGACCCACAAAGCATTTGGGACAAGTGGGACGAAAGTACGCGGTGGGCGCGAAATGCCAGTTCGACTGAAAAAAAAATAAAAATTGGCTAACTGCTGAGAGGGACGCAAATGGGACAATCGGGCCAAAAAGACGCGAACCGGCCGAACCGGCTGAAAACGGTCAAGTCAGTCTGAAGCAAAGTGGGACAAGCGGGCCAAAAATACCCGGACCGACTGAATCGGCTGAAATTGTCCCAAAAGGTCCAAAATCAAAATAGGACGTCCGGGACAAAAAGACCCGAAATACGCGAAGAAGCCGAAGGAGCCGAAAGCCAATCAAAAGGTGCCACGTGTCTTTGGCCAAATGAGGGACAAGGAAGCCCATTTCGGGCGGATCAGAGGTTTTTGTCCCAAGCAGCACTGGGACGTCCGGGACGGATGGACGCGAAGTACACAGAAGACCCGGCAAGCCCGAGAACCATTGAGAAATTGCCACGTGTCATCAAGAGAAGCCAAAAGGTCAAAGGGCAAGGTTTGAAGCGCTGGCCCGAGCCAATAGAAATTGGACACGTGTCCAATGGAGCATAGAAGTGTGGATCTCGGGGAGGAGTTGGAAAGTTTGGCCAAATCTAAGCCAAAAAGGGTAAAAGTGAAGGAAGACCCGGCAGGTTCGTCAACCAACCAATGCATGCCACGTATCCCTAGTGGCGGGGCGTGGGAAAAAATGTGGAAAATGTTCCAAGAGCACCAAAAGTCAAAATTCAAGAGACAGCCCGCTGAAAAGTAGAGGAGAGAGAATTATTCAGCGAATCAGCAGGTGCCACGTGGCATCCAAGTGGCAGTACGCGGGAAAATATTTTAAAATTTGTTTTGATCTGTTCCGTGCCCTAAATCTTCAGATCGCCATATCTTTTGATCCAGAGCTCGGATTTCCACGTTCTTTATATCAACGGAAAGCTGTTGAGATGCTCTACATGATTCTGGGATCAATCTCAAGTTTTGGTGTAGTCTGAAGAGAGAAAATCGAGAAACGGCTCTGAGCTGTGGTAATGGCCAGAAGCGACCTTTCAACAACCTGTTTTAATGCTAATAGGTCGCATTCTTCTTCTGCACAGCCAGAAATGACATTTTAGCGGCCAGATTAATGCAAATGGGTCGCATTCTCCTCCAAATCAGTCAAAGTGATAGGGTATGGGTTTGTAAGATCCTCCATGCTTATTGAATGCATCTGCAGTGAATGAGGAATGGGCTTGCACGTTTTCCCACGTTTTCTGTCCCCTGGGCTCGACCCATGCAATGAAAAAGCCAGATTTGGATCATTTTTTAAAAAAGTTGTTCATTCTTTCTTCTCGGCCCTCCCTTCTTTTCTTCTCTAGGGTTGAAAATGGAGTTCGAACCTCCTCCCTTTCTCTGTAATGGCGTTCCTGCCTTTTACCATTAATGGAATGATGTTCTGTGCAAACCTCTGGAGCAACAAAACGTGTTCTGTGATGCATTTGTCCATCCTCTCTTGTTTTTGCTTGTCTTCTTCTTGCCTCTCTTCATTACAGGTGTCTGTGCATGTTTGAATGTTCATTGCAGGTCTGGAGTTATGTTCATGGAGTTTTGGGACATTTTCTGTGTGAAATCTATCCTTGGGGTTGTGATGCTTCTGTCCATCCTTCCCAATGGCTCACCTCTCTTTGTCCCATGGTAGTTTTGATAGATGTTCAACATTCTCCTTCTCTGGTGTATCACCATTTTAGTGTAGGCTTTTTCTGTTCTTCCCCTCTCTCTCTCTCTGTCTCCTTGGCATGGTTAGATTAGGATTAGATTAGCTTGCCTGCACTGGAATAGCTTGTGGCAGGTAGTTTAGGAGCAGGAACCAGCCTTCTCTGGAGATTCCTCTCTCGGTTTTACAAGTCCCACGCTTGGAGAGAGGTTTCCATGTTGTGCAATCACACTGGATGCCTGAACATCAACCTAGAAGCCTGATGTGCGTCCAGGGGTGCTGTGATTTTGCACTAACAATCCCATAAAGAAAATTCCATATAGAATGAATCCTAATTTTTCCCAGACTGTAAAAGAAGAAATAGATAAGTTACTTAATGCAAGATTCATATTTAATGTGGAGAATTCAGAATGAGTTTCTCCCATTGTGATCTCAATAAAAAATAATGGGAAGCTACGCATTTGTGTTGATTATAGGAAGCTCAATAAGGCAACAAAGAAGTATCATTACCCTCTTCCATTCTCAGATCAGATCTTGGACAAAGTAGCTGGCTAAGAGTGTTATAGTTTTGTTGATGGATATAGTGGATACAACCAAGCTTTTTATAGCAGAGATTAGCTGAAGACCACGTTTACCACTCCTTGGGGAATGTTTGCTTATAGAGTTATGCCTTTTGGGTTGTTTAATGCTCCAGCAATGTTCCATTGTTTGATGAATATGGTGTTTAAACCCTATATTGGGAACTTCATCAGAGTATTTCTGGATGATTTTTACATCTATGGGACTAAGATGGACCACCTGCACCAGATGGAGACAACATTTCAAAGGCTAGATGAAGCACAATCCTGACTAAACCCTACAAAGTGTGTCTTTGGATGTTCTAAAGGAATTTTGGTAGGGCATGTTGTATCCAGAGATGGTATTGGTACTAATCCTGATAAAGTTTCGAAAATCAAAGAGTTACCATTTCCTATGAATAGAAGTAAGTTGAGATCATTTTTAGGCCATGTGGGTTACTATAGAAGGTTCATCAAGAATTTCTCAAAGATTGCACAGCCATTAACGCAGTTCTTGAAGAAGGATGTTACTTATGAACCAGGAAATAAGGTGCATGAAGATTTTGAACAACTGAAGGAAGCCCTAGTGTCTTCACCTATTTTAAAGAATCTAGATTGAAGCAAGCCATTCTTTGTGTATACTGATGCCTCAGATGTAGCACTAGGAAGTACTATGAGCCAAAAGGATGAAAATGGGAATGATCATCTAGTTTACTTTGGGAGCAGACAAATGAGTAATTCTTAGGTAACTTATATTGTAACTGAAAAAGAGGCTCTAGCTATCATTTTTGCTGTAAAGAAGTTTAGAAATTACTTGTTAGGTCAGAAATTTATAGTTGTAACAGATCATCAGGCTCTAAAATATATTGTAAATAACCCTAACCCATCAGGGAGGATAGCAAGATGGATAATTTTGCTACAAGAATTTGAATTTTATATTATAGATAGGATAGGAAAGAAGCATGTCAATGCAGATGCACTCTCTTGAGTCTATGATGGTTTAGGTTCATCTTGTGATGATGATGATTTCCCAGATGTAGCATTGTTATCCCTTGACACAATCCCTAGTGAATACATAGATATTTGGAATTATCTGAATGAATTCAAGTTTCCTGATGGTGCCAATGCAAAGACTAAGAGGAAGATTACTCAAGCCAATCATCCATATTTTATTCTGCATGGAGTATTATTTCAAATAGGACCTGATGGATAGTACAAGAGGGCAGTTGGACATGATCAAGGGAAGGAGTTGATAGAAGAATTCCACAATGGTACATGTGGAAGACACTTCTCTGGACAAATTATAGCAAGAAGGATCTTGGATGTAGGTTATCACTGGCCCACTCTTTTTAGAGATTGTTATAATTAATGTAAGACATGTGATATTTATCAAACACATGGTAACTGTAAGACTTCATCAGCTCCATTATGCCCTATTCTTCCACTTGGTCCCTTTGAAAAGTGGGGAGTATAAATTGTAGGTCCACTTCCAACTACCCCACGCCAAAATAAGTATATTGTAGTTGCCACATATTATTTAACCAAATGGGTTAAAGCTAGGCCATTAAAAACAACTTCCATGGATGAAGTGGCAAGGTTCATATATGAACACATTGTCACCAGATTTGGTTGTCCATTAGAAATTGTAACAGATCAAGGAAGCCACTTCATTAATGAGGTAGTAGAAGCCCTAGTCAATAAGTTTTCTATTAAGCACAGGAAGGAAATAACATACAAGCCAAGCACAAATGGACAGGTGGAATGAACAAATTTTGTGTTGTCTCAAATTCTAGCAAAAGATATAGCCTTGCAGGTACATAAGTGGGATAAAAAGATTTATGCAACATTGTGGGCATATAGGGGAACATCAAAGTCCACAACAGGATACTCCCCATTTCAGTTGGCTTATGACATTGATCCAGTTCTTCCTATTGAGTTTGATATTCCCACTATGAGAGTTATGAAAATTGAAAGGATGGATGAAAGTGAATCAGTAAAAGAAAGGTTGGTACATCTTCATTTACTAGAGTAAATGAGGGAAATAGTGAAGGATACAAGCTATAATAAGAAAATGAAGCAGAAGGAATACTTTGATCAAAAGATCCATTGGTCTGCATTTCATGTGAATGACTTGATTCTAGTATACGATTCCAGATACAAAAAAAGAAGACAGAGAAAATTTCTTCCAAAATGGATGGGACCCTACAAAATAGTAGTTGTGCATGAAAATGGGACATACCGACTGGAGGAATTGGATGGCACCCCCATTACGAAATGGGTCAACCACGACAAGTTATAGATTTTCCAAGCACCGGAATAGTCTACTCTGAGGACGGAGTAAAATCTAGGAAGGGGGAAGATGTTGACACTAAAATTTTCCTCCATACTTTCTATTTCATTAATGTATGTATTAGGAATAGGATGTTGTTAAGTATAATTAGTAGTAACGTCTGATAGAAGATAACAGAACTGCCGATATGATGCTGCCAATAATTTATAGTACGGTAATAGTCAAAAGTATAATAGGAACGTTGTGGTAAAAAGTAAATATTTGTCGTAAGTGGTCCGGTAATGTTAAAATGTCAAAGTTAGGGTAAGTAGAGAAGTAGGGTCTACATGATTAGGAATTATAAATATTATATTGGTAATAAGGACAAGGAGTGAGGTCATAAATATTTTGTGTATTTTATTTGTAAAAAGTCTAAAAATGTGGAACCCATGTGAAATGATAAGGTTTATCTTATCTTAAAAGATAATATTACATGTACAGATAAGAGTTAAGGTATGGAATATGATTTGTCAAAGTAGATTTCTTATCCTATCTTAGAGATAAGATGGATGATCCTGGAAGTTCTATAAATAGAGAGGCCACCCCCCTCATTTAGCATAGAAGGAATTAGTGAGAAATATTGTATGAGTAAGTGTGTAAAGGAAGCCATCATTTTGAAGGTGTGTTAAAGAAGCCATTAAGAGGTGTAATTATGAATTTTCTCCCATAGTTATGGTTGGAAGGCAAGTGAAGTTAGTAAAACTTGAAGTACCTCATGGGTGAGATTGTAACAATTTCATGTTGATATTATAATTTACACTTATATTTCAGATTTATCATCATTCCTTCTTATCATAGTCTATGGTATTCTTGTGTTATGTTTGTTGTTGTGTTTCCAGATTACATCCACCAAAATAAAAGTTTTGCATTAGTAAATAATCATAGCACGAGGAGTTCCCGGTGAAGAAATATCATAGTGCCAGATTGGTGATGACAGGACCACAACAGGTTTCAAATCAATAACCTTGAAACTATAATCCCACTTTGTATTGTGGTTTCCACAAGATTCAAGGCCATGATACTAAGAATTTCCATGACTACAATAAATTCATGCAACATTTGCAAGAATACCAAAGACAACTCTTCATAGATATGTTCTTAAAAAAAATTGTAATACCCATGCCAAACACTTACACAGGGTAAGTTTCCCCTCAAAATTCACCCCTCAATATCTTTAACGATCCGCTCCCAAATCATTCTAATAATAATAGGTTAGATCCAAGTGGAATGAATAAGGTTGTTATGACAGGAAATAATGATCATGAAGCCTTAACTTCATTAAATCCACCGGTCACACCCCAATTAGGAACTCGACCGCAAACCAAGATAGTTGGCCTGGTAGAGTTAGACACCGAGCTACACGTATAAACCATAACAAGAACACGTGATTATTATTTTTAACTAGTTCCAAGTTATCCATTAGAACCAAACAACATTCAACAAACATTGGTAAAACCCATAGGCGCTTATGATTTAATTAATTACTTAATGAAGACCTTCTCTCATATTTCCTTCTTGGATTTGTTGAAGAACTCTCCTGCCCATAGGGCTGCTCTTATAGAAGCATTAGGCCTTGGTCATTTAATTAACATCACTCCTCTGAAAACACAATTAAACCATGTAGACTTTGATGTCTACCCTCTAGGGCATCCAGATAGGGATACTGAGTTTATATTTCATATAAGCAAAATGCCAATAGACACTGAAACTACACGTAGAGGCAACCCAACCTTGCATCTACAGGTAAGGGTTTACAATAACTATGTTAAACACACAATGATTGACGATGGGGCAGTAGCTAACATAGTCCCCTTCACTTTCCTTCAAAAGCTAGGATATGGAGAAACAAATTGTTCCACAACATGAAACACGCTAAGAGGTTATGATAGCCTCAAGGCCACTTCAATTGGAACCATAATTTTACCAGTCACCTTAGGACCCAAGACAATCCTCACCAAATTTTATATTATAGATCAGGAAACCAACTATAATATGATCATTTTCCGACCATGGATACACCACATGAAGGCAATCCCTTCCACGTTATTCCAGGAAATAAGATTTTTGCACTTAGGAAAAATATTTATGGCACAAGGTAATCTAAAACCCTTTGATATACACCTAGATGAATTAAAGAAAAGACCAGGCATTCACTCCGAGTTTGAACTCCCAATGAATCAACCTAGCAAACCAATTAATTCAAAACCAAAAGAGAAGTTGATACCTACCACAGAATTGGAAATTACAAATCTAGTTGAGGGAATTCCATTACTCAAAAATGAGGCTAACATCATAGAAACGGTGTCATTAGGGACTACCACAAAAATTATAGAATTACTAGAGAAATATCTACCCATTCTCCTACCATTTGATTCTATGGGTATGGGATACACCCTAGGAATTGGTTCCCTTCCATTAGATGAAGTTTGTATGGTAGAAGTAACCGAGGTAGAAGAAGTAGACACGATGAATATCCCAACATCCATTTTTCCAAGAAAAATTGGACTCTCCACTTCAATGGAGCTAGATGTCACTTTGGAGCTAGGGAAGGTGTGATCTTTACTTCTCCTGAGGGAAAGATCCTACCTTTTTCCTTTAAATTAAACTTTGTATAAACAAGGAGGTTGAGTACAAATCTCTCCTCTTTTGCCTCATCATATCCAAAATAATGGGTGTCTATAACATTAGCTTGCTAGGAGACTTGCAATTAGTTGCAAACCAAGTCTTTGAGGTATATGAGACTAGAGTTAAACATTTACAACTCTTAAAAATGGTGGTATTAGATCTAAACAAAGGATTCAACTTCATATCAATTAAATCAATCCCACGAGAGAAGAACATTCTCACAGATTTAATAACAACCTCAGCTTCCCATTTTACTCCAAACAGTGAATTGGAAAACACAAGTTTCATGGTATCACTTCTTACTAAACCATTGGTGCTTAAAATACCCAAAAACCCGCTCCTGACTCATATAGAAGCTGAGAATGAGTTTTTTTATCCTAGATCACTTTGACAGTGATAGAGTCCCTCTCGAATATCTAGATGCGTATGCAGAGTTACATCTCACTCATCACATAGTGGATCTTTCCCTAATACAACATTCCTCTTCTTATTTTGGAAATCCCATGATAAAGTCTCCTCCGTAAAAGGATCTCGATATCTATGAGGTAGAGAATGGAGAAATTTTTGAACTACCTTTAGCCCTGCCTGAATTTGAAGAAGGAAATGCTTCCTTAATCGAAGAAACAATTGCCATAAACATTAGAACAGAGGAAGAACCAAAAATTCTGAAATTAGGATCCTCGTTAACTCTAGAGGAGATATAAATACACACCTAAGTCCTCAAATAACATCAAAATGATTTCACGTTTAACTACAAAGAAATGACAAGAATTACACCACATATCACGGTACATAATCTTGTCACCAAACTAGATGCAAATCCAATTAAACAAAATTCAAGACCAATGAATCCAAAAGTGGCTCTCATGGTGAAAGAAGAAGTAATGAAACTTCTCCAAGTGGGATTCATCAAACCAATTGACTATTCACAATGGGTATCCAATATTGTCCCTATTCTCAAAAAGAATGGGAAGATATGCATTTACATAGACTTTCAGGATATTAACAAAGCTTGTCCCAAAGATGACTTCCCATTACCATCCATTGATGTCTTTGTTGATGCAACTAGATTTGAACTGTTGTCCCTCATGGATGGGTTCTCAGGGTATAATCAGATTAAAATATCTTAACAGGATCAAGCCAAGACCATGTTTCTAACTCCTTGGGGAACTTATTGTTACGTTGTCATGTCGTTCGGTCTTAAGAATGATGGTTCTACGTACCAGTGGGCAATGCCATACATATTCCATGACTTTATTCATAAAATTGTGGAATCCTATGTGGATGACTTGCTGGTTAAGGCCAAGAAGTGCTGTGATCACCTAGAATTACTCTGTATCATCCTCTCACAATTGATTGAATATGGTGTCACATTGAACCCAGAGAAATGTGTTTTGGTGTGACAAGAGGAAAAATTCTAGGTTACATTATATCCTCATGAGGGATTGATGTTGATCTAGCCAAAATCCATCCTTTTCTTGAAATGATTCCACCATCAGACGAGTTCAGTATTAGATCATTTCTTGGGAAACTCGGTGCAATCCAAAGGTTCATTCTGGATTTAAGTTTTTCTATTAATCCAATCAACAATCTATTAGAGAAATATTATAGCATTGATTATACAGAAGAATGCAATGAGGCCTTCGAAGTGGTTAAATGCTTCTTGTTGTCTCCTCCCATGCTAATACCTCCCAGACCAAATCATCCTTTGATCCTTTACTCATGGGCTATTGATGTCTCGCTAGCTTGCATGCTAGCTCAAGAAGACAATGATAAATGAGAACATGTAGTCTATTTCATTAGCCGAACGTTTCTTGATTATGAAACACATTATACATAGATAGAGAGAGAATACCTTGCCATGGTCTTTATAATGAAACGTTTAAGACATTACATGTTAAATCAAGAAACAAAGGTCATTGTAAAGACAGATCATTTACAAATATTCCTCATGCAAGGGTCTTTATCTAAAACAGATGGACATTTCATAACCTTAATGGGTGAATTTGAATTAACATTTGTAAACTAGAAATCCATTTAGGGACAAATCATTGTAGACTAGTTAGCTAACAATCCGTTAGATGGAGGAGATCTAGTAAATCTGGACTTTCCCAATGAATGCATATACTTTATCGAAACTAGGCCTCTCAACTCTACATGTCCTTGGTACATTGACATAATCAATTTTATCATGGACCACAAATACCCAGAAGATGCAACATCATAAAAAAAAAGGTGGTTAAACATTATTGATGCTAAATATGTTATCTTAGAACAAGTACTCTATCATAAAGCTTTCAATGGAATGCTTTTAAGATGCATTGACACTGAAGAATCCAAAAAGATTCTTTATGAATCGCACAGAGGGATATGTGGAGGTCACTTTAGTGGTCATGCCACTTCCCACAAAATACATCAGATGGGCTATTTATGGCCCACTCTATAACATTATTCAGTAGAGTTTGTGAGTAAATTCCATAAATGCCAAGAATTTTCTCACGAGATTCGCATGCCAGCATAGGATCTATAACCAATAGCAACCCTGTGGCCTTTCTCCACACGGGGCCTAGATTTGATAAGGAAGTTCTTTCCCTTGTCAACAGATGGCCACAACTTTATAATCACGGCCACAAAATATTTTACCAAATGGGTAGAGGTCATGCCTGTCACCACCGTGCCAGTTTTTGTAATCGCTAAGTTTATTTTGAATCAAATAATTTGTAGGTACGGTGTCCTGCAAGTCATTATCTCAAATAATGGTACATCCTTTAAGAATGATGAGGTTCATTAATTATGTAGTAAATTCAAGATAAATCATCATACGGTTTCTCTTTACTACCCTCAAGCCAATGGACAAGCCAAAGCAACAAACAAAACATTAAAAGCTATTCTCCTCCAAACAATTAAGGAGAACAAACAAGAATGGAATTTAAAATTATACCCATCCTTGTGGGCCCATCAAACCTCAATAAGAACACCAACAGGAGCAACCCATTTCTCATTAGTATTTGGGGTAGAGGCAGTTCTCTCGCTTGGGGTCGAAATACCTAGTCTCTGCATCTCATTACAAGGGATTCTGGGAGAAGAAACCTATAGAGAGGCACACCTCTCTCAACTAGAAAGCCTTGATGAGGTCAGGCTTAACTCTAAACAATGGCACAGAGCCTATGGTAACCAGATGTGCCGGGAATATAACAAAAAGGTATACAAATGAGAAATATACAAGGGAGATCTATTTTTAAGACTAGACAACTGGATTGATAAGAAAATCGGTGAAGGAAGGAAATTCCAGCCCAAGTGCTTACCTCTTGTGTACATAGAAGGAGAGGAATTCAATGAAACAGTCAATTCCTTGTATCTTAAACGGTTTTATGCATAGGGCATCAACATCACCATTTGTATACTATATCTACCTACATTGCATTAATCACTTAGTTGTTTCATTTTGTTCACTCGTTTCATAAAAATTGTAGTCAAGGAACTTACTCTTAAGCAATCTATTATAAATTTCTGAAAATATTGGAAAAAGCATTCAAATCACATCTCTTCAAACATCATCAAATAGTTTCAAAATCTTTTCATCAAAATCGACAGCCAAATATTGACAAAAACCATACCAAGGCCTGCATACTTGGTTTTGCTCTTTCTTTCTACTAGGTGAAGTTTTTCTTACCTACGGTCTATTCTAGAAGCTTCTTGTGTCACATCTATCCCTCTTACATCTCTTTGAAACAAGGATATTCCAAAATCAAATAGAATCAAAAATACCAAGCAAACGGAATATTTTATTTTACACACTTCTTTTCCCCACCAAAATTTGGTGATAAGCCTGCATCTCTTACTTGTGGTGCAAGCTTGGGAAAGGAAATAAGTTCCCTTACTCACCTATATCCTTCCTTTGGTGAAAAACCCATGCTTCTTACTAGTGGCATGGGGCAGGGTGTGGGGGGTCCATTCACACAAATTAACAAATCTTGGTATTTTAGAAATACAAATCAAATTATATTAAGTGAAAATAAGTGTCCAAATTCCAAAGAGATCAAATCCTCAAAACCATATTTTGTCAACTAGGTTTCCATTTATAGATCTAAGTCTAGATAAACTAGAAAGTAAGTTTCCTTCTAAGCTTGGTGGCAGTTTTGAGTAGGGTAAGTGTGTAGGTCTAAGTTTGGTTTTTGTCACTGGTTTTTCTATCTCTCATCATTCCATTCAATCAAACTCATATAATTTGCACCCTTCCCAACTCTTGGTGTTAATCCCTCACATCTTACTAGTTGTATGGAGTTAGGAGTGGGGCAAGTTCATCTCTCTCATCACTGCATGGTCATCACTTTTTGCCAAAATAAGAAGAAACAACAGACATTTCCCAAAGAAGCCAAAAGTTCAGTACTACAATTTGTTATACATCATCATGTATCAGCATTAAAAAATCAAATAAAATTAAAACATTATGTTCAGTATTTGTTACCATTTTTCATCCATTGCATACATTTTGAAAAGCATATAAAAATAAATACTGTAAAATAGCTAGTGTACACATGGGAAACAAATCACAAAAATTTTGGATACAAGAAGGTCTAGATCCAAAAAGATATATATATATATATATATATATATAAATGGTGTTCTATATACAATTCCATCATGCACTAAGCATGGTCAAAATGCTCAATGAGCCTGGAAAATACAAAAACACTTGTATAAACATTTGACCAAAAAACACTGCAAAGAGACACCGTGATCTCTCAATCCCTATGGGATCCCTCAGATGGTGCACGACCACGTGTACGAATACTACTACAAGAAGACTCTGAATGAACTAAGGGCTCATGATCATGGCCAATAGCTATGGTCTCACTGTGAGAATGACACCTCCTCATCAAACGTTTGGTAGTCCTATATCTAGCAAACTCAGTACAAAGGGAGGTCATGATCTTTTCTGCCTTCCAAACAGGGGAAAAGACATCAGTATGTCAGCCAGCTACTGAGGCCTCTCCAATGTCCTCAGTAAGCTTGGCCTGAGTACACTCTGAAGGGAGCAATAGGGTGTCCATGCACACCTGGTGAATCAAGTCTCACCATCCCTCAATAGTTACTACAAATAAAAAAGGAGAAATAAACAAGTTAGAAAGTTGTCCAAGATAAGATAAAAAAAAATGAAACAAAACAAGGGAACTATCAACTAAACAATTATAACTAAAACAAAATTGAGAAAAGAGTACAACTCACTTGGATCTCCATGCCTCTAGGTGGGATCTCTAAGATCTGCGCCTACCACTTATGTTGCCATTGACTATGGAACCTCCCCTAAATCTAGAAAGAAGTGATGTCCTGCTATGGACTTGTCATCTCCCCCAATGTCCCAAGAAGGCAACTCCTATGAGATGAGATTCACCTTCTCTACACTCTCCTCCACCCTCTCGACCCTTAGGATACTCTGAGTGTCATGCCACTTAGAGTCACTATCATCCCCGGCCGTCCCACTTGTCCCACCTATCTCACCTCCTTCTGTCTCCTCTCATGTGAACTCCTTGGAGTCTAAGTCCACATCAATGGGCTCATCACTCTCTCCACTATGAGAAAGATTGGCTCTGATCTGAAGTAAAGGTGCTCGAGGAGAACTAGCTACCCCTCTGGCACAAACCACCTAGCTAGCTATAATGGGAACTCCAGGAGTGAGCATAGTCCAACCTCGGCCTCTAGGACCTCCCCTAATCTCACGAACAGATCGGTACACTGGCCCCACTAGAGGAAACATATCAATGAAGGGGAGGCCAAACTACTGAGGTACTCTATCAAAGGGGTGGACCTCCAACTTCCCCATCCTATCTACAAACTGACCTGTGGAAGAGTAGGCAATTAGTGTGTGTGTCTCCTCTCCCCATAATCCTTCCATGTCCTAATAAGAGGTGGCCTCTATGTATGCAATAGTCAGGGAAGCCACTGGCTAGTGTGGCATCCTAATTATAGTCATCCATGTCCATCTTTCTTCCCTAACATCCCCTGGATCCTCTACCTATATACCTCTCCCATAAGGAATGATGTGCTCATACACCCAACTCATAACTAGAGTAGGGTGACTTAGTGATTGTCCCTGTTATCTAACCACCCTATATAAATTTTGGTAATTGGTCCCAAGAATGTCTACTCCCTAAGTGTAAATATGGCCATGGGCCTCAATCTATGCAATGATAGGAGCCCAATAGTATAAGAGAGTATCCCCTCCCTTGTCCCCAATCAACTGCAAGGCAAGGATGCCCATAATAGCCTTGCAGAGCACATGGATGTCAGAATCAACAATAGAACAGACCTTCACCCCCTTCTTCAACCCCATGGAAATAACAACATCTCGCATATATGTGGCCCACTAAACCATCTGAGATCTGGACACTGCTGTCTTAAGAGACAACTACCTCCCAAGAATTGGGACCCCTAATATATGGTAGACATCCTCAAGGGTGATAGTCCACTCACCCTTAGCACCGGGTAACTAGAAGGTATTCCGGTCAGCATCCTAATATGAGAATAAGTCACATAGTATGTGACTGGAAGGAGCAACATGAGGAAACTAAGAGATCCACAAGATGTCAGCCCGCTGTAAAGTGTCTCTCTCAGCTTGGGTTAATGCATCCAACACTGCTGGGAGCCAATCACACTCCCTCTATCTGGTTCTTCTAATACACTCCTTATTCTTCTACATCCACCCAAAACACAGAAAAGGAGTAAGCTAGTAACACAATCCAACTGGAAAAATCATCAGGAGCATATAAAAATGCCAAAAATGTAAAAAAATCAAGTAATACATCTCTTTTTGCATTTTGTTTGAGAACGCCACCCTGTGCAGAGTGGCGGTTTTGTAACCACCACCTTCTATGGTGGTGGTACTGTAACCGCCACCTTCATAGGGTGGCAGTCCCATGACCACCACCCTGTGTAGGGCAGTGGTCCTGTCCTAAATCGCCAAACTACTCGGAAGCCCTAAAACACTTTAAAAATGCAAAAAATACATCATTTTTGATGAAATAAAGACCTACCCTATGAGTGCCACCCCCTAAAGACTCATTTAAGACTAACATTTTTGAAAATAATCCCCCCAAGACCAAGATTTCTACATTTCTATATTTTAGGTTTAAAAATGATAAATTGAGAAGAACTAACATGAGACTTCGCGGGTGGATGTCCTACCCTTGGAGGTATGATCACGACCTTGCAACATATGTTTTAACTATACTCTTGTCAAAAATGGTCACCATGGGTTCCATAGCTCAAAAACGGCCAAATCAACACGTGTAAATGAATAGTAAAATGAGCTCATTTTAAATATATATAGTATACTAATTTGGTTTTGAATGTTTTTTTTTAGAATTAGAGCATCAACGGAGGTAAGTTCTAATCCCCACACAAATGGTAAGTCCTCATTTCATTTTAATTTAGTTTTATTTTTCGATTTATTTTATCTATATGCACTTGATTCCTCTTTTCATTTTACAGGTAGCAGGAATTTGGATGGTGACATTTCGACACACAAACGTGTCAGGTATAAATTTTGACTCCCCATTTTAGGACCGCCATACTTGGACCCATCATTTTATGCCTCTTAAATGGTTATAATGATTCTCTGAGGTGACAATATGTACATACCAAAAAATGTAGGTACTGTAATGCCAGAAAGAGGTTATGGAAACCCCATAGATGATTCAGGTCTCTTCGCAAGGTGTTTGGAATCCAAAAAATCTTGCCAAGTATATGTGGAATCCAAAAAAGCTCGCCAATTATATGTTTGCATCCCATATGCTTTATCCAAGCTCCGTGTGATTTGTTCTATCCTCTGCCCCCCTTTTCTTTGTATTTTGGTCTTAAGTGACAGGACTACCACCCTTCCTAGGTGGTGGTCTCGTGACCACCACCCAGGACAGGGTGGCAGTCCTGTAACCACCGCCCTGCACAAGGTGGTGGTCCTATGCACTTTTTCCATAATGTTCTGGCGATCATGTCAAACGTAAAAATTCAACTTTCACCTACATTCTTTAACCACTTTGGGTTGCATTTATGTTTTGGCCGCCTGGTAAATAATGTTTTCCCTTTATTTATAGTAAAAGAGATCAATTTAGATTTACCCTTTGGTAAATGCAAATGCTATAAATAGCTAGCTTGTTTTCAAACAAAAGGCCCCTCGCCTTCTATGTTTGATTATTCAGTTTGCTTGAAGTTCTTGCATAAGTTTCATTGGTTTCATATTTTACATGAGTTATCAGTCTCTCATTTCTGTATTAGAGATCATTTGATCTTCTTTCTTTCATCTTACTTCATTTTTGTCCCATATAATCAGTTTAGCATAAGATAGTTTCATTTTTATATTAGAATCCATTTAGAGTTACAGGTTTTGTTTGTCACAAGAGATAGTTTCCAGAATTCTTGGTGTATTTACATTGTATTCTTGCAATAAATCTTGCTAGGAATTACATATTCAAGCTCTGTTCACTTGCACTATCCCTCTCTTACTTTCATTATATTCGATTTATATCCAAAGCTACCATTATTTGAGTATCTTCTTTTACTGACGCTATCATAGACACACTTTTCTAGATTCACAAGAACATGAAGGAACAAGGAGATCACACTAAGGGGACAAAGTCACACAATACTAGATTTACCACTGCTCTGTAAACTCCAAGTTTGAGCCATCAAAGTTCTAGTTACAACATATCAAATAAAGTAGTAAGTTATTTCATTTCAGTTAAAATTTCACTTTCAATATTTCTAGGGAAGCTGTGGGGATTGATAGCTTCTGAGACGTTGTGTGATTTATTCCCCACTTCTGTGGTAATATTGGAGGTCTTTCAGTTAATCTAGTTAGTTATTTAAATATTTAGGATAAAATCACAACTACACAGGAAAATAGCTATACCAAGCTACCTTACTTGTTTTGATTCTGTTATTAGATTAATTGTCGATTTCCTAAATATATTAAAATAGCTACTCTTTTAATTTAATTAAAATACTTCATCAAAAATATAAAAATAAAAGAATATATGCATAGTGTAGATATATCTTTCATAATTAGTTTATTAATTTCAATTAAAGTTGAATCATTTTTGCATGACAATCACGAAACCTAGAGATCCTAGGGATTACATTTTCAAATCAGTGGTAGCTCAACCAAATCTCTCCACAACACTAGCTGATATAGATAAAGACCTTAGGATTTAGGTTTTTTAAACAACAATAAACCTACAAGTAATTAGTAAACAATTGAGAGGGTTGAATATTGACTACAACAAGGCATACTCATTCTGGTTAGATCAACCCAACTATAGAATGCCTTGATAGGATATCCGCATGACCATACAAGAACTCGAAAGAGAACAAATATTTGGTTACGATCCTTTAGTTCCACTACCCATACAGGAGACCTTCTCATCGACATAGATACTGGCTTACATTTTCAAGTTTCTAGAACACCCGTAAGGTATTCTAAGAAAATCATACAACTTATAGTTATAAACATAGAAGCTGAAAAGGCTTATGACTATTGGATAGTTGGAAGAAGAGATTGACTCCTCATATGACCATAGGAGTTATGCCACAACCACGAACTTACGGTTGTTATCCATAGGTCCCACAACCCAATGGGCCTACTGATCAATCAAACATTGACGCTGGTTTACACACACTAATATTCAGATCCTCACCACTTCCTCTAGACATCATTACATAATTCTATGTATTAAACGTAACATCCAATTAGGCTAGGGATTTCTGGACTAGACCAGAGAATCATCTGTGAAACTCTGGAGGATATACTACATCACCATTTTCCATGACCTTGTCTGGAAATATAAACAAAGCACCTACAGGTCATTTTCCACATATCACACAGCCAATAAATAGGATCTCAGTAGATCTTGACATTGATTGGAGCCTCTGAGCAACTATTATATCCAAATGATCAATTACACCAATTCAGGTTAGGAGGGCCTTTTTTGCCTTAGATTCACAGATTCCTTTATTGCGTGTTGAGGATATAAAATTTCCCAACTAGTTTTTCTGTATCCACATACATTCTATTCTCATCGGCTATCTCCACATAACCTTGGGAGGTCGGGTATGAAGAAGAGATGCTTGTAGATTCTCATGCTCGCATGTCACTTTTCTATCATACAAAATCATTTTAGATATTTTTCTTGGGATTACACTAACATGAAAGGGATTCATCCAAGCATCTAAACTCACTATATTTACACTGAGGATGTTAAACTAGTCAGATAGCCATAAAGAATAATTAATCCAACACTTAGAGACATTATTAAGAATGAAATAGAAAATTTTTTGAGGGTAAGATTCATCTATCAAATATTTGATAGTCAGTGGGTATTACCGTTAGTTATATTTTCCAAGAAAAATGGTAAATGAATAATTTTTATTTATTGTAAGGAGCTTAATAAATCCACTAAGAAAGATTTCTTTCCCCTTCCCTTTATTGATTAGGTTTTGGACAATCTAGCAAGAAAGAAATACTTTTCTTTCTTATATGGTTTCAGTGGATATAACCAAATCAGTATAGCACCTGCTGATCAAGATAAGACCACCTTCACTTGTCCCTAGGGCACATTTTCATATAGAGTTCTACCATTTGGGATTTGTAATACACCTGCAACCTTCTAGAGAGAATATTTAGCTATTTTTAAAACCTCGCCAATGACTGTGTTAAAGTTTATATGGATTATTTTAGCATCCATGGGTTTACTTTTGAGTAATATTTGAATAATCTGGAAAAAATGTTAACCAGATGTGAGCAACACTAGATTTCCTTAAGTCATGAAATTTTTTTTATTATGTTTTATCAAGGAATTGTCTTAGGTCTTCATATTTCTGCTAAGGGAATCCAAGTTGATCCCAAGAAGATAGAATTCATTACTAAATTTCATACACCAACAAATCCAACTGATATAAAGATTTTCCTTGGAAATGCAGGCTATTATATATGATTTATCCAAGATTTTCATAAAATAGTTACACCAATTTTTTCACTTCTTTCCAAGGACTATGTTTTTGAATGGAATCCTCAATGTCAAGAAACTTTTGAAATTATCAAGGTAAAATCAACCACTGCCCCAGTTTTGAGAGGACCCAATTAGGGATAGCCTTTTCATATTCACACTGATTCTTCTAACACAAAAATGAGAGTTGTTCTTGGAAAAAAGGATGAGGAATACCATATGTATGCCATCTATTTTATAAGAAAAAACTTGACCCCCATAGAGAATAACTACACCACTATAGAAAAGGAATTTCTAGTTATTGTTTACTCTCTGAATAAATTCAGACACAACATTATTGGATATACAATATTTTTGTATACTGATCATTCAACCATAAGATATTTGATGAATAAACCAGTAGTAGGGGAAAAACTATCAGGTAGTTACTTAATTTGCAATAATTAAACATGACTATTATTGATAAACCTTGAAAGGAAAAAAAAATTATTGACTTCCTTTCAAGATTAAATGTTTCAAGAGAAGAGGAGGTTGTCCAAGATCAATTTCCAGATGAGAAATTTTTTTCATTCTCATCACAACCTCCATGTTTTGTTGATCTTTCTAACTATCTCACTACAGGGAGTTTCCATCTTACTTTACCAACAAATAACGTAAAATATTAGTAAAAAATAGTGCTTTAAATAAATGGTGTGATGGAATCCTATTTAAATGTTGTCCTGACATGGTTCTTCATAGGTGTGTTCAAGAAGATGAGGTGTATTATATACAGCAAGCTTGTCATGGTGAGCCTGGAGGAGGACATTACTCAGTGAAGAGGAAAATTCACAAGGTCCTTAAAGATGGGTATTACTAGCCTTCTCTCAACAAATCTTTCAAAAAGTACGTATGGAAATGTAATGTATGTCAGTGAATGGGTAAGACTACGTTTTCCGTTGAAATTCCCCTCAATCCTCAGCTGGTCTTAGAGCCATTTAAGAAGTGAGGAATTAATTTTGTTCGACCTTTTGATTTCCCATCTTTTAGAAAAGATTACTTGATGGTGTGCACTAACTATGTTACAAAGTGGGCCGAAGTTAAATCATTGGCATCTTCCATTGAGGATGGTGTAGCTGATTTCTTATACAACCAGATCATGATAAGTTTTGGAGCTCCTAGAGCCACTATATCTGATCAAGGCCCTCAATTCGTATATAACATGATTGATGCCTTCCTGAAGATCTACCAAATCAAGCATCGGATGTCATCACCATACCACCCCCAATCCAATGGGTAGGTGGAAGTCACAAACAGAGAGCTGGATAACATCTTAACTAAAGTTGTCAATGCAGACAAGAAGAATTGGGTGCCAAGGTTGGATGAGGAATTTTGGGAATACAACACCACCTAGAAAACCACCACTAGTTTTTCCCCATATGAATTGGTATACAGAAAGACACCACTTCTTCTTGTGGAATTTGAGTTGCAAAATTAGAGAAAAAAACAAAATATTGGAATTGAACTGGATGAATCTCAATGTGACAGAGTATTGCAATTGAATGAACTCAATGAAATGAAAAAGGAGGCAAAAAAACAAACTAAAATTCTCCAACACCAGAAAAAAGCTTGGCATAATGCTTGTATTAAGAATAGGAAGTTCAATGAAGGATAATGGGTCTTACTGTTTGACTCAAAGTATCAATAATTCAAAGGAAAGTTGAGAAAAATATGGTTGGGACCTATCATATTGAAATTTTTTATGATAAAGGATATGTGAGACTGTTACCTATTAATGGTGATAGTAGAACCTTTCTGGTGAATGACCATTGACTAATAATATATAAACTACCCTAGGATAAGAATAATTTTACTAAAGACATACTATTGTGCAAAGAAATTGATTTAGTGGAAGACTGTAGCTCTTCCCACCATAAATAGTTTGTTTTGAATTCAAATAAAGGAATAATATCATTGTCTCAATCCTATTCCCCTTAGATTATAGTTTGTATTGGTTTATTTCATGCTTTCAATAAATTTTAGGCATGAAAATTATTAAAATGTGTATTAATCACAATTATTATTTGAACGCAAGACATGGAGCACCAATGGTCAGTGGGGAGCTGAGATGGAAAGGTGAAGTTCATTCACCCCTTTCTATAGATATTTAATTTTTAGAACCTCCCATTGAATTTATTTAAAAATGAAAAAATTGTTGTTCCATTTCCAATGCACTCATTTTTGAATATCAAATCAAATCTAATGACATGGAGTGGTAGATAATGAGTATTAGTGGTAATTTAAACAACATGTGTCACATTATTCTAACAAGGACAACTGACATATGAATTCATGATGATTAGACGAGAGTCATGAGAAGAATTGAACCCTTTTGTCTCAATTAATTACTATCACACTTTTTTGCCACCATTTTTACATTGAATCAATGCTATTTGGATCTCAAAGTATATTTCAAACTTCCATTACCATTTTTGCATGCAATTTCTCTATTTTATTTAAACAAAAATTATCCATTTTGTTGTAATTCCATCCAGACTTGTCTAAGAAATGGGATAGAAAAAGAAGTCAGAACCAGAGTCTCCAGATCCTCTTCTACAAAACTTTGTTATCTTGCAAGTATTCCTCAACTCAGGTTGTTTAGATTTTATGCAAAAATTTGAGGGTTTTGACAAATATTTAGTTGATGAAATCCTGATAAATTTTGAGCACACCTGCTTTCGAGTACGAGGTAAGAGAATTGACATAAAAAGACACATTATGTCTACCATATCTAGCCTCTTATATTTTGGGCTCAAATTTGTGACTAATTCCCCACTTAAGGATTTAATACCAATTTTTCATGATGAAGGGGAAGTTCTTCCAGAGATAATCCTTACTTCCTATGGTACTCAAAAAGGTATTAATTAGGAAATTTTACTTGGTAACTGGAAGGAAGTTTCCACATGGGTTAACAGATATTTTATCTATGATGGCCCGTCATTAGTGCTTGGAGGAAACACATTAAAAATTCTTACTCATTTGAAGAAGGTTCATACAAACCCTAAGACAAAGATAAATATTCCATAATATCTTATGGATGTTGTCATAAAAGTGGGTCAAAAATACAAGAATGGAGGTGGTAGAGCTTCCTTGAATCACCCAAGTCTCATCCAGTTAATATGTGCACATTAGGATTTTCACAAGACGAAGAGGAAGATAGAACAAATTAGTACATGGGAGTGTTCACAAAAAATATAAAACTGAGAATTAACCTTCTCCCAGTGTTTGGTCAAGCTCAAGTAAACTTCTTAGCCTTCAAATGAAGCCATGGAAGAATCAGTGTGTAAGTAGAACTAGCCTTCTGTGCCACAAGATTCCAAGGGGAAGAATACTCTACCATCTCATGTTGTTATGTCATTAATACTAAGAAGTTATTGTAATTCAAGGATACCTAAATTTTCTCGGCCTACATTATTTAATGAGGGTTCCTCCCCCATTTTGGAAGAGATTGATGAGGCTGGAACTTTGTCTATTCTTGGTGAAAAATTGAAGGATGACGAATTCATGACAACCATTCCTGAAGAACAGTTCCCTGAAAATGATATATTATACATTAATAAAGCTCTAAAAATTGTGTCTGTAGCTCTATAAATATCTGTAGCACCGGAAACCCAGATTGGAGCTCCAGAAACCACTCCAATAGAGGTCGATATTTTTGCACCAGAGATTGGTCACTTGGAATCACATGAGGATGCAGTACTGAAAGAATATATAGATTAAATTTATACTTTGAAGAATAAATTAAAAGGTATGGAAGATACTCAATTGTCTATGAAAAATTAATTTTTTCAATGAATGGTGGAAAAATTTAGAGAAATAACTTTCTTGAAAATAGATGATAGTTTAAAAAGACTAAAGAATATTGGATTACAAGCCTAGAATGATTTATCTACTCATTTTGACCAATTGTCTCTTTGAAAGTAGGAATTAGTCCAAGAAACTAAGAAACTTAAGAAAAAAAATTAGTCATGATCAAACACTAAAAATAAATTGGAATCATTTTTGGAGTTTGTTTGTCCTCTAGCTTGTAAGAAACCTTCTTCTATTTACAATCTATTTCTTCAAGAATAGTTTTATGCATGGAAATTGTAAAGAGTGTGCTGTGGAGAGCCCCATGAGGCTCCAAATGGAATTTTTTTTGTAGAAATCTATTAAAAGATTACTCCAAAAATACAGAATCTATTGTTTGAATGTTATCTTCATAACATTTTTGTTACCAATGTCCCTAACTTCTTCATCAATTTTTCTGTGGGAGAATTTAAATTAAAGGATTTTCATTGACTGGTTAGGAACCAAATTGTATGGGATGAGCAAACAAATATTTTTAATCAAACAACCTGAACCATTGGTTTCTATATCAGGCCTACCCACCACAACGATGTTTCAATGAAAAAGGATTTCAGGTCTCTGTATTATCAGGTTGGCATTGGAAAGAATACTTTTGATATTTTAGCCAAATGTGTTCATGATTTTGAGATTTATTATCAACATAATTTTTGTGAAGCTCTTAAGGATTGTGAAAAAATATGGGATACTTTGAGCTTACCATTAAAGAGAAGGGAAGTGATCTCTCCACAAAACCTCAGTTGGAGTATCAGGAGGGGAGATGCACATGATGTAATCATTAGGCAGTTAGTAGAGAAAGCTACAAAATAATACAATAACAAATGGTTGGTATCCATTTTTGTGTATTTTTTCATTGATGTAAAAGGTACAAAATTAGTGTTGATATAAATATTGAGGTTTGAATATTATCTTAATATTCAATTTTACAACATTAGTGTTCGTAAAATATTTATCCATGTCAAAATTAGTGTGATGTCAAAATTTGAATATTTTAATATTCAACATCACAAAGAAATCCTATGTCACATGGTGGGATTTGTAATGGATCATTTTTTTAATGAGGTACATTTAAAATGAAGGTTACTTAATGCATGATAAATGTTTGAATTAAAAACTGGAGTTACGTTTGCATTAGTGATGAGTTATGACATGGAGGAGTTACAAATTGATTCTAAAATCATGGAGGAGTTACAAAATTGAAGTAAAAAAGAGAATATATCCTTATGGGGCGAATTTTTTCATTTATGGAACATTAAGGACGTGTAAGGGAAGTTGGTCATGCGTATTTATTGAAAAATATGATTTACACTTGACCATGAAAAAGAATATTGCTATTTAGAGAAAATATTCATTAGTGTTGTAATCGCCAAGTGATGTGGCTTCCTCATTCCAAATATGGCACATTTTTTTAAGTAAATTTTCCCATGGTATGGGCACATGGTTTTAGGGAAACCAAAAGTGGTTTTTCTTCTCCTTCTTCCTATATAAACAAGTGTTGTGTGCACATTTTGATGCGTGAAAAAGAAAGAGCATTTTTTTAGAGTGATATGTATGTGAAGTTATTCTTGTAAATATCTTAAGTGAGTATGAGTATGTGAGAGAGAATATAAAGAAGGATAAATATTATTTATTTGTATTGCATATTTTCTAAAGTGGGTGCTTTGGATTGGGGATTGATGTCTCCAGAAGTTGGTGCTTCGAATCAGAGATTGCAAAGTCAATGATGTTTTCATTCAAGGGTTGAATTGGTGTTCGACTCAAATATTGGTGTCTTCTGTGAGTGGGTGCTCATACTTTGTAAACACTATTTTATTTTGGCTAGATTTGGACATTAGATCCAAGCAGTCTCCTTTTGGTGGATGTAGCCCACACTAGGTGAACCACGGTATATCTAGTGTTATGTGCATTTGATTTCTTTGTGTGCTCTCATTTATTTTCAGATTTGAATATCTTATTAAGTGTAAAAAAATTATTAAGTTGGATAAAATTTTAAATTTTGGAATACTTATTCACCCCCCCTCTCAGTATTTTAATGCTTCTAATAATTGGTATCAGATCAGGTTCCTTCTATGTAGATTAACATCTAGAAGGTAGATCAAAAAGCACGATGGCAGCTCAGGAAGGATTCTTCACAAACAAAGATCCACTATTTGATGGATCAAACTATGAATTTTGGATCATAAGGATGCAGACCTACTTGAATTCTCTTGGACACGATATTTAGTAATCAGTTGAGAATGGCTATACGGTACCAACAACCCCACCTACAGATCAGGCTGGTAAGAGGCAATGTGAAAATAATACTAAAGCTATGAATTCTATTTTGTGTGGTGTAACAGATTTAGAGTTTATAAATATTATGATTTGCAAAACTTCCAAGGAGATGTGGGATAAGCTCAACAGTTTATAAGAAGGAGATTTAAAAGTAGAGATGACAAATCTTCAAACACACAGAAGAAATTTTGAGAGTCTAAAGATGAAGGAGGAAGAGAACATTGCAACATATTTACTCCATGTGGATGAGACCGTAAACATGAAGAAAGTCTTAGGTGAAGAGATGGAAGACCCAGTAATAGTACAAAAGGTATTAAGATCTCTACTTCCTAGATTTGATGCTAAAGTTTCAGCTATTGAAGAACTTAAGGATCTAGATAAAATGAAAATAGATGAGTTATATGGAATACTCATAGCTTATGAGATGAGAACAGAACCAAATAAGAAAAGAAAAATAGAATCTACTTTCAAAGCTTCAAAAGGAAAAGAGAAGAAGGTTGAATCGGATGATGAATCCAATGAGGAAGAAGAATCTCTATTTGTGAAAAATATGAAAAGAGGATCTGACAAGTACAAAGGTAAACTTCCTTTTAAATTTTTTAACTGTGGTGAGATTGGACATTTTGTAGCTAAGTTTTTGCATGCAAAAAATGAAAGTGATGATGAAGATCCTGTCAAAAAAATAAAGGGAAGCCTTTCTACAAAAATAATTTCAAACAAAGGAATTTTGAAAAGAAGAACTGGAACCAAAGCAAGAAGGGTCTATGCACCAGAAAAGATGATAGCTCAGCAGAAGATTGTCTAGAAGGTGACATTGAAGAACTTTTATTTATGGTCCTTGAAGATGGAAAAGTGGACTTTTTGGAGATACAGTTGACAAAGAAGGTGAGGTAAACTTGGAAGAAGAACTCATTTGTGCCTTGGGTGAGATCAAGAGACTCAAAAAGAAGACCCTGAAGCAAAAACTGTAACTTTAAGAGTATGAAGAAGCAAAGAAAAATCTAGATGCTAACAAATAACGTGAAGATACTATTGTTGATCTAAATATTCAAGTTGAAGAGGCAAAGAGAATAGAGGAAGTGATTAGAAAATAACTGAAATAAAAATAAGAAGAATGCAAAAGATTAGAGTCAGAGATTGTCACACTTAGAATGGAAACTGAAAAGTTAAACAAAAGACTCAAATTTGAAAAGAGTTCTGAGGTGTTGAGTAAAATTCTTGATAAATAGAAACCAAAATCATCCAAAGGTGGTATTAGATTCATTGAAGCAGAAAAGAAAGAGACCAAAGAACCAGAGAAGAAATCTAGCTATGCAGATATCCTAAAAATCTCTAGTAAAGGAGAAAGCAACAAGAAACAACAAGATCATCCTCCACAAAACAACAAAAAAGAAGAAAACAAATTGAAGAAGGTTCTAATAATAAGTTTTAGAAACTCATCTTATCAAAGGCAGCCCTACATGACTAGGTATTCTTTTCATGATTATTGTTTTTCCTGTCACAATTATGGTCATAAGATGATGAACTCTAGATCAAAGGTTCAGAGTTGGAATCAGAACTTTTATGCTAGAAACTACAACTCTTTTGCTGCGTTGTCAAATTTGAATGAGCATGAGATTACATGTTACGAATTCAACCAAGTTGGCCACATAACAAGATTTTGTAGGAGTAAGATTAACAAAAATCCAAAGCAAGAGAAATAGGGAAAACCGATCATACAAAAAGCCAACAATAAGAAAGTTTGGCAACAGAAAAAGGAGGGAGAAAAGGAAGAGGCTATGTTGGTACAAATGGTGCTTCATACACAAGATGAAGAACAACCTTGGTACATTGATAGTGGATATTCCATCCATATGATGGGTGATAGAAGAAAGTTCTTGAAGCTGAAAAAGGATAATAGAGGTACATTAAAGTTTGGAGATAACACTACAGCCAAGATCACAGGAAGAGGTAACATAAAATTAAATGATCAAGATAAAGTTGAAAATGTTTTACTTGTTGAAGGACTGAAAAATAATCTTTTGAGTGTCAGTAAAACATGTGCTCAATTTTATACACTCATATTTCATGCTGAGGGTTGTGAAATTTGAAAGAAGGATACAGGTAAATGGGTTGTAGATGCAAATAGAACAAGGAACAACCTATACATGTTGAGTGATTGTAAGGGAGAAATTTTTTGCATGAGTCAGATTGATGAAAGTTTGTTATGGCATAAGATATTGGGTCACATTAATTTTGACAACATGTTGAAAATAAGCTCAAAACAAGAAGTGAGAGATTTACCCAAGATCACAAAACCATAAAGTACTATCTACAGACAGTGTTAACATGGGAAGCATACAAGGGTAAGATTTAGGACAAATGATTACTCTACAGCAAAGCCATTAGAGATAATTCATACTAATATCTGTGGGCTAAAAAGAAAAGAAAGCTTATAAGGTGATTCTTATTTTATGTTATTAATTAATGACCTTACTAGAATGACATGGTTTGCATTTCTAAAATAAAAATTAGAAGCTTTTGACCAATTCAAAAATTTTAAAGCTTTGATTGAGAATGAGACAAAATATAAGATCAAGTGCTTGTGATCAGACAGAGGAGGTGAATTTATGTCTAATGAATTTGATGAGTTTTGTGAAGAGAATAGAATCAAAAGACAATTTCTGCAACAAGAACACCGCAACAGAATGGTGTAGTTGAATAGAAAAATAGAACAGTGCAAGAAATGATAAGGATAATGCTAAATGAGTCTAAGTTACTAGATTTTTTTGGAGAGAGGAAGTGTACATAGTAGTTTATATTCTTAATAGAGAAAAAAATTGAGTAAATATAGAAAAGATGCCATATGAGTTATGGACGGGAAGATCATCTTCCGTGAAACACTTCAAAGTGTTTGGAAGTAAGTGCTACATTAAGAGATATGATGAAGATGAGCTTGGAAAATTTGATTCCAGAGTAGATGAGGGCATATTACTTGGTTATTCATCATGAAGAAATTCCTACAGGTGCTATAACAAGAGACTTTAGAAAGTAATGGAAAGTATAAATGTGAAATTTGACGACTGGAAACCGAAGAAGAAAATAGGACACTCAGCGGTGCATAAAGAGGATGAAGAAATAAAATTTGAGAAAGAGGAAGAAGAAGAAGAAGAAGAATCTGAATGAGAAGACACAAAGACACCATCCAAATCTATTCAGAAGAATCATCCATAAAATCAAATCATTGAAAACAAAGATATTGGAGTGCAAACAAGGAGGAGACTAGAAAGTGCACCACAAGAGGTAAACTTTTCTTTGTTGTCTAAGGTTGAACCAAGTAATGTTGATGAAGCCAGTAAGGATAATTTTTGGATAAAATCCATAGAAGAGGAACTTAATCAGATAGAAAAAAATGAAACATGGGAGTTAGTTCCAAAACCAAAGGACAAGAACATTATTGGTACCAAGTGGGTATTTAGAAATAAGATGAATGAAGAAGGAGAAGTTGTCAGAAACAAGGCTAGATTAGTGTGAAAAGGATACTCACAAGTTGAAGGAATTGATTTCAAGGACATATTTGCACCTGTTACTCACATGGAGGCGGTAAGAATGTTTTTAGAATTTATTTGTTTCAAGAATTTTAAATTTTATCAAATGGATGTAAAATCAGCTTTCTTAAATGGAAACTTAGAGGAAGAATTTTATATAGAGAAACTAGAAGGTTTTATTCTATTAGAAAATATAGATTTTGTATTCAAGTTAAAAAAGGATCATTATCATTTGAAACAAGCTCCTAGAGCTTGGTACTCTAGAATAGACAAGTACTTGTAGGAACAAGGATTCAGAAAAGGAATTGTGGATAGCAAATTGTACATCAAGATAGAGAACATCAGGTGATAGTTGTGGTTTATGTGGATGACATTATTTTTGGAAGTAGTAGGAGATTATGCAAAGAATTTGTAGAGGAGATGCAGAAGGAATTTGAGATGTCTATGCTTGGTGAGTTGTCTTACTTTCTTGGTTTACAAATTTAACAGTCTAGTTAAGGAATTTTTATTTCACAAACCAATGATATAAAGGAGATGTTGAAAAAGTTTAGAATGGAATATTACAATCTGGTTAGTACACCCATGATTACAGGTTGCAAGTTGAGTAAGAATGATGAGTCTCTTGATGTTAATCAAACCTTGTATAGGTCCATGATGGGAATATTGTTATATAGTACAACATCTAGACCAGATATTATGCAGGTTGTTGGATTAGTTACACGGTTTCAGGTTGCACCAAAGGAAACTCATGTAGCAGCAATGAAAATAATTTTTAAATATTTGAAAGTTACGTTGGATTATGGTTTACGGTATCAAAAGAGTGATGATTTCACTCTTACAGCTTTCACAGATGCAGATTGGTTAGGAAGTGTTGATGATAGGAAAATTACAAGTGGGGGAGCTTTTTATCTTTGTGATAAATTAGTGTCATGGTTCAGTAACAAACAAGCCTCAATTTCATTATCTATAGCAGAAGCAGAGTATATTGCAGTAGTGTCATGTTGTACACAGGTGATTTGGATGAAGCAAACATTGAAGGACATAAAGGTAGAGTATGAGCATCATATTTCCATTTTTTGTGACAATATGAGTGTTATTAACATCTCGAAAAATCTAGTCATGCATTCTAGGAAAAAGCACATTCCCATTAAGTATCACTTCTTGAGAGAGAAAGTTGCAGGTCAGTAGGTGAAATTGGAATATGTTGGAACTAAGGATCAGATTGCTGATATATTTACAAAACCCCTACCAAAGGAATCTTTTGAGTCATTCAGAAAAAAGTTAGGAGTGATTCCTATAACTCTTCCTCATTAACTATTGCATGGGGAGTATGGACATAGGGGCAGCTACACATTGCATTATCTTTAGCTCCAAGTACAGGTTAAGGTAATTGGTTTAGTTATCCCTTTTCCATTGATGTCAAAGGGGGTGAATTACAGCATGGGGGAGAGTTGCATAGAACAAGTACAGTGCATCAGTACAACAAGAGCTCAGAGGTAGAAAGTTGGATTTCATAACAGACAAGGTCTCACGAATAATTTTAGCAGAGGTTTTCCATCAATGAAATAGGGGGAGTTTGTTGAGTATTTTTTTGATGTCAAAGGTATAACATTAGTGTTGATATAAATATTGAGGTTTGAATATTATCTTAATATTCAATTTTACAACATTAGTGTTCGTAAAATATTTATCCATGTCAAAATTAGTGTGATGTCAAAATTTGAATATTTTAATATTCAACATTACAAAGGAATCATATGACACATGGTGGGATGTGTAGTGGATCATTTTTTTTATAAGTTACATTTAAAATTAAGGTTACTTAATGCATGATAAATGTTTGAATTAAAAACGGGAGTTACATTTGCAGTAGTGATGAGTTATGACATGGAGGAGTTACAAAATTGAAGTAAAAAAGAGAATATATCCTTATGCAAAAGATTTTGTCACTTATGGAACATTAAGGACGTGTAATGGAAGTTGGTCATGCGTATTTATTGAAAAATATGAGTTACACTTGACCATGAAAAAGAATATTGCCATTTAGAGAAAATATTCATTATTTTTGTAACCGCCAAGTGATGTGGCTTCCTAATTCCAAATATGGCACATTTTTCAAAGTAAATTTTCCCATGGTATGGGCACATGGTTTTAGGGAAACCACAAGTGGTTTTTCCTCTCCTTCTTCCTATATAAACAAGTGTTGTGTGCACATTTTGATGTGTGAAAAAGAAAGCATTTTTTTAGACTGATATGTTGTGAAGTTATTATTGTAAATCTCTTAAGTGAGTATGAGTATGCGAGAGAGAATATAAAGAAGGAGAAATATTTTTCATTTGTATTACAGATTTTCTGAAGTGGTTTCTTCAAATTGGGGATTGGTGTCTCCAGAAGTTGGTGCTTTGAATCAGAGATTGCAAAGTCAATGGTGTTTGCATTCAAGGGCTGAATTGGTGTTTGGCTTGAATATTGGTGTCTTTTGTGAGTGGGTGCTCATACTTTGTAAAAACTATTTTATTTCGGCTGGATTTGGACAATAGATCTAAGCAGTCTCCTTTTGGTGGATGTAGACCACACTGGGTGAACCACAGTATATCTGGTGTTATGTGCATTTTATTTGTGTGTGTTCTCATTTATTTGCAGATTTGAATATCTTATTAAGTGTAAAAAAATTTTATTAAGTTGCAGAAAATTTTAAATTGTGGAATATTGATTTACCCCCCCTCTCAGTATTTGTGTGCTTCTAACATGCAAGTGAGACCTCGCCATGTTCTTAGTCCTATGACTACTTAGCAGAATAATTTTTCCTAATCTCATGACTTTTTAAAAGTATGGGAAGATGTTGTCCAAGAAACTCAGAGGTGTAAGGGGATAAAAAAAACAATATGCAGACAAATTCAAGGAGTACGATATGGCACAACAGCTTGTACAAAGAGCAGCACAGAGATGAGTTTCCATGAGGAAATACAAAAGGTAAAGTGTAGGGGAGATGATGAGTACATAAATTGACTTATTATATCATCCATATGACTATTGATTTGCTCTTAATTATGTTAATTAATGTATGGGGGATGTTCTAGATAGTTATATTCTTAGTAAGATTGATGCATTTCTCTTGTTCTTGTCTCATATGAACTAATGACCATAGAAGTTCCCACTAACTATTTTTATGAGTAATGTGATGAATGTGTGGGTTGATAAATCACATCCTTTACTAATTTTGTGGAAGTAACATGTTATCTAATTTCCTCCACCGATCCCTGAAACTAGATAACAAGTAGATTCCTATTGGATTAATCAAATTAGTCCCAAGAATCATGAAATGATACAAAAGAGTCAAGCTTCAAGAATAGGGGGGAAGAAAATTAGCCAAATCACGATGAAAAGCAAAGACTAAAATGATTCAGCTCAAAGCAAAGTAACAGACTCGCGGAAAGTGCCATGTGTCATTTCGGTACACTTTCAAAAGGTGCAAGAAAATTAGATACCCTAGAGATGTGCTTGGCCTCCATGTGGAGCTCAGAATAGATAGGCTCTAAACCCAAAGTAGGTTGTAAAATATTGGTGGTAGGTCAATTCAATGTAGGATTAATCATGAAACCCACTAGGAATTTTGAATTCTTAGATATTTTAAAAGATTGTGAGAGCCCATGTGGAACGCCTGACCGCGAAGTTCAAACGGGCATAACATTTCACCCAGAACTTTGATTTTCAAAAAATTGGACTTTTCGGAAATCTCTCGACATCCTCTATGCCAAGAAAAGTGGATTTTTTATTTTTAGTAAGGGTAGGTGGGTGAAAATAAAATAAACATCTCCAGCTCTAATAAAATGAGCATGATGCACAACAATCAATAAATGTAGAAATTAGTGAAGCATTGATGGTGATTTTTAAGGAAAAGAGAACACTTCAAAGAGACGGTTGGAAAGTGGTTGGGAATGCATTTAATGAGCATGGCCATCATTCTTTCACTACTATAGTCCACAGGCCAGAAGGAGGTTTTTTTACAAGAAATTTTCCTTTGATTGCACTCATTTATTGCATCTTACAAGTGGTTGGAGAAACAATTTTGGGATGGGACTCTTTTGTCTTTCTCATTCTATATATTGTAATCTGGGTCTCATAAAAAATAGGAGGGGAGTTAGTCAGTTTTATTCTCTATCATAGTCCCTCTTCTGTAAAAGGAAGAGGCCTGGAGATCTAGCCTTCTTCATGGATTTTGTAATAGCAATCTTTCCTCTTTTCTATTATAATATTGTGCACAATTTTTGGAGTAATATTATATGCCCTGTGGTTCATTTTTTCCATCCTTCACATATTTTGGTTGTCTCTGATCACCTTTATTTTTCACATAGTAATTGTGCATCTCTTAATGTTATTACTATCTTTGAATTTGTTCTTAAGTAGTTTGAGGTAGTTTTCTGTGTGATCTTCTCTGGTCTATGGTGTAGTTTCATCCACCCTTTTCAGTCATTCATCGTTTCCCTTCTTCAGAAAGTTGCATTCTTGATTGCTTTCTTAAGAGTCTTTTTCAGCGCATTGCCCCCTATTTAACTTTTTATGTTTTGTTTCACTTTTTTAACCCTCATCGCACGTTACAGAGAAGAGACAACTTCTTTAAAATTTGGAGGTCTCTTTAGGGCATACGTCCCACTAACCTAAGGATTCCCATGACTCTGACAGTCCAATCTGCCAAAGATCACCATCAACAATTTTCCTAGCATGCCCAGTGGGATAGTTAAAAGTGTACTATCTTTTCATTTCATCAATTTGGTGTGTTCTTTGTGAGATTCAGCCTATGGAGGTACACACAAAGTGCATCTGGAAACTCTGCATGGTCCAAATAGCCCATTCTAAAAATTTGTAAAGGTTTATTTCATCCATCTCCATTCATCTTTCTTTCATCATCTCCCATTTCTTTTTGTTATATGAAGTTGTGCAGCCATGAATTCATTCCCACGGTGGAATTTACACTTTCAATAGTATAATCATCCTCTAATGAGCTTCACATCTCCTCCAAATCAACATTATAACTAGATTCAGAACCACTATGCTTACCCATATGAGAAATTTCAAAACTAGTTTGGATATGGAACCTATCAAGAACATGGGTATGCATATGATGACATCAATCAAATGAAGAATCCTGGCCTACTAGAGAAGATCCAAGGAATGGAGGTTGGTATGGTTCAAACTCAGGATTTGGCACAAATGAAAGCATACAGGATTGGTTACATGACACCTTGTCCATGGGAAGGCCCTTTTCCAAGACACTATGGCCCACAAGAAAATCTTGATTTCTTGGATGAAATGTTTCCCTAACTTACAAAGTGGATCGAGGGTATTGAAACATATGAGAAAAGTACGATACAACCTTATCAATGGTTAAGTCAATCACTAGTTATTTGTTCTTCTTTCTCTCCTTCTCAAGCTTTACCATTTCAGTGTTTTAGGATTCAAGCCCATTATATGTTGTTCCAAATGTTGAGTTCCCTTCTCCATCTCCTTGTCTTCCATCCCATGTTGATTCTTCTACCCTTTTCCCTTCCCAATAGTCATCCCCTCCTAACAAAGGAGTTCCACTTCCTTCTCCACCACAAATGGTTACAAAACCTATTGTAACCCAACCCAACCCTCCTCTTATTATCTCAAGTTTATCTTGGGAAGAAAACAATACTGAAACTAGTGAAGGAAAACCAAAATAAGATTCCAGTCAAGAAGAAATAGCTGAAGATTGGAAAAGATGGGCTCATAGTTTTAGGATTGATAATATCCCCTTACTAGTTAAACCTAAGAAAGAGGCAACCCCAAGCCCACAAGAAGAGGAGCATATGCAAACAAAAGAGGAAAATCTTCCTAAAATGTAGGAGGTTTCAATGGAATGTAATGAATCTCATTGTCCTTCATGCTTAGAGCTTACTTCATTGTTGAAAGGTTGTATTGAGCCACCACAATCATTATCATCAGCTACAACCAGCTAGGGAGAACTTCATGATGTGGAGGAGAATAAATCATATTTTGGATCCTTGGATGAAGCAGAGATCATAGGAAGCTTATTAATCTCTTTTGATGATAAATTTTTAGATTCTTATTCTATCACATCTTTGCAAGAATATGATTTTGTGGAGTATTTTGATCTCTTAAACTTTATGTTTGAGGAGGAAGAGGAAGACGATGACAATAAGATCAAATCAGTCATCATGGAAAGGGAATTTTTGGAAGAAGCAAGATTTTTTATAGAGGAGAAGCATAAAAAAGATCATCCTATAAGCAATCACCTTATTCTAGAAAGTATACAAAATATCCCCATTCATAAGGATAAGATTCAAAGGAATGGGAAAATCAAAAGGATCAACACATTGGTTCCTAGGGCCCCATGCCCAATCAAAAATATAGTAGCATGGGAACCAATGGAGAAGCCAACGTTTTTCATGCTCACTTTAGAGCATGAGGATGATATTCAATACACCAAGGGTCAGCCAAAACACCTCCAATCAAAAGATGAACATCTTGAGGAGGTATTCCTTTTGTTTATTGATACCTTGGATAGAAGGGTAGAAGGTAATTGTTCACTCTTGTTACATGTCATAACTGTTGTTAAATTGATTACATGGCCACACTTTTTAAAGAAGGGAAGCTATTTCTCCCTCCCTGTAGCAATATTTGTTTAGATTTTCTTTGTTTTCGTTAGTGTAGGAGTATGAGTAGATTTTCTTTCAACAGAAGAAGTGATTTTTCCCACTCTTCATGTCTTACTTGAGGCATGTATGGTTTAATAATTTTATATAGATTTTTTCGTTTTGCTCAGGAGGTACAATGCACCAGGACCTTTAGTATTTACTACAAGGAGACCCGCAATTTCCAGTAACAGTTTCAAAATTCAAATCAAACAAATGTAGAGCAACTAAAATTAGCTACAGAAGGAAATAATGACACTTCAAAACTCGAGAATCAAGGTTCATATCAACTCATGATGATAATGCAGACTCCATGCCTAATAAATGGATATAGGTAGAAAGTTTGTTCCATTTAGCAGGCTAATGGTCCCCCATGAGTCACCAGAACTGTTATCTAATTTCTTCCACTGACCTCTAAAACTAGATAACAAGTAGATTCCTGTTAGATTAATCAAATTAGTCCCAAGAATCTCAAACCAATACATTAAAGGGTCAAGCTTCCATAAATAGGTGGAAGAAACTTAGCAAGATCATGATGAAAATAAGAGACTAGAATGATTTAGCTTGAAGCAAAGCACTAGACTTGCAGAAAGCACCAAGTGTCATCTCGACAGACTTTCAAAAGGTACAAGAAAATCAGAGACCCTAGAGATGCGCTTGGCCTCCACATGGAGCTCCAAACCCAAAGCATGTTGCAAAATATTGGTGGCAAGTCAATTCAATGTAGGATTAATCATGAAACCCACTAGGAATTTTAAATGCTCATATCTTTTAAAAGATTCTGAGAGCCCACGTCGAACGCCTGACCTCAAAGTTCAAATGAGCATAAATTTTGACCCAGAACTCTGATTTTCACAAAATTGGACTTTTCATAAAGCTCTTGACATCCTCTATGCCAAGAAAAGTGGATTTTGTATTTTTAGTAAGGGTAGGTGGGTAAAATTAAAATAAACATCTCCATCTCTAATAAACTGAGCACAACACACAACAATCAATAAATGTAGAAATTAATGAAGCATTGATGGTGATTTTCAAGGAAAATATCCCACTTCAAAGAGATGGTTGGAAAGTGGGTGGGAATGAATTTAATGAGCATGACCATCATTCTTTCACTACTGTAAGTCATAGGCCAGAAGGAGGATTATTTTACAAGCAAGGTTCAATTGATTGCACTCATTTATTGCATCTTACAAGTGTTTGGAGAAATTTTTTTGGGATGGGGCTCTTCTCTCTTTCTCATTCTATATATTGTAATTTGGGTCTCATAAAAAAAGGAGGGGATTTAGTCATTTTTCTTCTCTATCTCAGTCCCTCTTATGTAAAAGGTAGAGGCCTAGAGCTCTAGCCTTCTTCCTAGGTTTTGTAATAGTAATCTTGCCTCTTTTCTATTATAATACTATGCATAATTTTTGGAGTAATATTATATGCCCTGTGGTGCATTTTTTCCATCCTTCACATATCTTGGTTGTCTCTGATCACCTTTATTTTCACATAGAAACTTTGCATCTCTTAATGTTATTGCTATCTTTGAAGTTGTGCTTAAGTAGTTTGAGGTAGTGTGTTGTGTGATCTTCTCTAGTCTATGGTGCATTTTTCGTCCACCCTTTTTAGTCGTTCATCATTTCGCTTCTTCAAAAATTTGCATTCTCGATTGATTTCTTAAGAGGATTGTTTGGTGCATCACCCCCCATTTAAATTTTTATGTTTTTTTTCACCTTTCTAACCCTCATCTCACGTTACAAAGAAGATCCAACTTTTTTAAAATCTAGAGGTATCCTTAGGGTGCATGTCCCACTAACCTAAGGATTCCCACGACTCTGATGGTCTAATCTGCCAAGGATAACCATCAACATAATAGTAAAAAAGACCGAGTCTCTTGCCACCATGTCATTCTAAAGGATTTTCCTATAGCATTCTACAAACAAGGATCTTGTTTTTAGCTATATTACAGGGTGTCATTGATATTTAATTAGGTTTTTATTTAGTTGAATCCATGGCCTATCATTGTGGCATGATCTATAACTAATTGTGTCTATAATGAAACCTTATTAAAAGTGTTTGATAGTTGTTAGTTGATACACTTCATTACATTTCTATACTAGCTAGTAGTTATTATAGTTTTATGAAGAAATATGTTCTGAAATTTCTTGAATCAATATAATATATATGTTGTTTTTAGTATTCATTGGTTTTGAAGTACCTAAATCCCAAAGGAGAGTAAGGGCACACTCACCTGAGGATATCGAAGGGTTGATATTTCATGCATGATCATTATTTTTGATAAGTTTCAGTTCCAGCACTTTGATTTGAATGATTTTTTGAATGTATTATAATGTTTCCTTGCTTTAGTAACTTTCCTTTCTGTCATTTTAATACATGTGATCATTTCAATTCAGGTGTGCAATTAAATTTAGTTAAGTAGTTTCCTTTGAAGAATTTTACTACAAATACGTTATTTCATTAGATGTATTTTCTAGATTCTATCTTTCATTTCAGTAGCTTAGAGTTGCATTTAATTTTGGTAGTATAGGAGAGAAACAAGGTAATGATAACAATTGAAACCCCCATAAAGATAATCACCACAACAATTTTTTTGCATCCAAATTCATTGTATACATCCTAGAACAAAACCATGGTTTAAGAATGACACCAAAAATTTAATATGTTGGTTAAATGATTGGAAGTTATAATGAACCATCAATATATTTCTATGGATGATGACTTGGGTTGTTGTGGATATATTGGAGCATATTACAATTTTTTCATGGGCCCCTGCGTCACTAGTATAGACTTACAGGGAGTTATGGGCTTAGAGGGTTCATAAGAGGTTCAGGATTGATATCACATTCCTATTACAATGTTGGGTATTTGAGCACATTGCGGTGGCTTATCCTTAGGGTTTTTCATGGGGAGGATGTTATATGGTTGAGATATTGGCTGGTTTTATGTGATAGCGATCAGATGCAGGGTGACCTAGCGGAGTGCAGAGTGAGGATTTTTTATAGATATCTCCTTACTTTCCGATAAGATGGAGATGTATTTTAGAGGCCATATGTATATTTTACAGTGTGGTTGGGACATGATATGGAGTTCAACACTACTCAACAGGACTTTTGGGTCTAGGGGAGGAGAGGAGGAGAGTGGGAGTTAGTTAGATTCAATCACATTAGGTTAAAGTTTTGTTTGAAACATGATACACCTAGGAATCCATTCTTGTATAGGTGAGATGAGGGGGTGTAGATAACCCCAAGGAAGTGGTGGATATTCTATTTTTTGTACTTAAGAAGGAGGGAGTGATGGGTTTATATGAGCATGATGATAGGGTGTCGATGGATGATGCTGGAGTAACTGCGGGTTTTACGACATGGTAGACTAGTGCCTATGTGGAGTTTGAGAGGGCATGTTTAGTTTGGAGAGGTAGGAGGGTGTGAGCTCGAGTAGAGGAGGTGCACAATGTAGTTGATGTTAGTGATGAATAAGAGGATGGAGATAGGGTATCCCTAGAGGATACATTTGATAGATGAGAAGGCCATGGTAGAGACTGATAGAGATATTTTATGGGTGGAGTGTGATGACTTAGTGGTGGAGAGAGACATCTTGAGGACTGAGCAGGATAGTCTCAAGAACTAGCTAGCACAGGTAATATCCAATTGAGATAGCTACAAATAGCACCGAGACACCCTAAAATGGGTTCATGACATTACAGTGTCATGAGTATCAGGTTTTGAGTAGGTAGTTTGATCCCAATCCAATAGTTAGGTGGGTATACTAGGCATGGTCAGCTATGCGCATTATCAGTCAGTTTGAGAGGAGTTGGCATACTAAGAGGAATTAGTGATACGGGGCTTGCTTACCACATATCACTATGTGGATCATGTAGTTCATCAAGGGGAGGCTCCTAGTGTTATTGCAGCGAGTGTGAGCTAGCCACCTTGAGGTCTAGATGAAGGAGATAGTGGTGCATAGGGTAGTGATGGGAGTGTTTTTTGTGTTAGTGAGTTCCTAAGTGGTGACTATTTTACTGTATAGTTATGATATGTTTTGTGTTTGATATGTATACCTATCTTTATGAAGCCTTGATGTATAGATTTTAATACACATAGTGTATGGACTCTTGATGATGTATTGGGACTTTGATTATGATTATATATATGATGGAATATATTTACTTATGACTCGTGTGTGGATTGTGATGTGATTGATGGATGTCTATGTTTGTTTAATGTTTTTTTTAATTTTGGGTTTACATGATTTGAATTCCTTAGGTGTCGATGTATTGATATCATTGTGAATTTGACATGATCCAAATTTATCAAAATGTGTTTTAACTTTAGGTAAGGAATAAAAATGAAGTAATTGCTTTGATACTATATTTGATACACATGTGATGGGTATAAAGATGGTAAAGACACTTTCACTTTTGGCCTTAACAATAAGTGTTAACATGGTACTATCAATGGGTAGTTACATGTGATATCTTACATATAGAGATTAAGTGAGAAGATTTACCTTCCTAAGACACGAAAAATGGGGTTAAAATATGTAGTTATGTGAGGGAAGAGTGTTCTCCTTTATACAATTTTATAGAGAGATGCCCCAGCTATATATTTACTTTTATGATGCAAATTGATCGATGCGAGAAACCTTTTTACACAGGTAGCCATCCTTTGAGGGAGTGGTCTACATTTTGAAATTTTGATATTTATTTTTATAGATAGTCATCCTTTAAGAAATTGGTCTATTATTTTGATGGGTAGCTATCCTTCAAGGGATCAATTTAATTTTCTTTTTGATAGTATGATTTTGATTTTTTAATAGACATCCTTCCAGGTATCAATCTATTATTACTTTTAAGATGCATCCATGAATATTTTGGAATTTATTTTTTATCAAATGGAAAAATCCTAATAGACTATTTCAGGGAGGGGGAAACGATGAGTACAGAGGCTACATGTTTTCCACATAGCATGTCTTTGGTTGATAAAAATGGTTAGTGGATGTAATGATTATAGGGTTCCCAAAATAGGGGAACTCGTCCAATTGAAAGATACGATGAACACACCAATGGTGCTCATCTTTAAGGTCTTCAAGGATGGTGATGGAGAAAAATGCATGCTTTAAAATCATTACAATGATAAGATGATTGATTAGTGATGAAAAGAGATCTTAGATGTAACAACTTTCCTAATGGTTAATAATTTAACACTCAAAAGGCTACAAGTTCAAGGCATTCAGTGGTTCAGTTTACGGTGTACCTATTAGTACCCAAATCAGTTCTCCCTTTGAAGCCAAACATAATCAAAAGGCTGAGAAAGATGCTTAGAGACAGATAGATCATAATTTTAGTCATTTTGTAGCCAGGGAATGGTATAACTGGCTCTTTATCACTTGATATTGGAGAAGTTGGATAAAATCATGCTAAGGGTTTGATCCACCCTACTACTTTAGGTTATGCCTTCAAACAGGGTGGGAGGACTTGTTTTATAACCTATATTTGTAAGGGAAATGAATGGATCAACAATATTTGACTTTCCTTTTTAGGGAATTTAAAAAATCACCTTGAGAAGACATGGTCAATGCAACATAATCTAACTCTCACGAGTTTTCACCCTAGAATATGCATATGCATCCTAGAAAAGGTTTAGGTTACTAGAGACAACAATAACACCCGCTTGCTTTTACATATTTTTGTTAAATTCTAACACATGAGTATACATAGAACAAGCATGGGTAGTTCTTGTGGGGTTATCGGTTTTGGATGTAATTTTTTAGGGAATTAAGCCAGATAAAGTTAAATATACCAAATTAATGGGAAATTTTAATGAAGGATGGAAAATATACTAAATAAGATGATGAAAAACCTTTAAATAACCAACAATGAACCTTCAACCAGAATATATGCACACATGGAAGCCCAAAGATACACAATTTCACACATTATTTGATAATTTAAATATAAAATCTTGATATAGCATAAAATTCACCACAAATAACCCAAGGCACACTATAACATCACTCATCCTAAACTAAGCACTCACCCAAAGCATGTAAAGGTACCGTGTACCTCTTTAGAGTTGTTTTTCTAGAATGTGAGCATGATTGTGCATGTGTATGTTTCAATTCATAACAGATAATTAAGTAAACCACAATAGATGAACCAAATCTAGACATAAACCATATGAAAGATTGACTAAACAATGATCACAATAATATTTACCATGTAGGAACCATGGTCAGTCACATCTCACACCAATATCCAGCCAATATGTTCCATTATATTAAATATTGCAACACATAGAAGCTTCATACATTAAACATCCAATTTCCATGGTTATGCTCACTAACAAATTTGCAACATAAATCTACAATAATTGGTCTCTCCAAAGCGTGAGAATAAATACATATATATAGGGTTGTGGAATTTCCCTTCACTGCCCATGCACCTTCCAAAAATAGGTTGCATGCTAATAATAACCATGGTCCTTTACAAAGGAATACAAAAGCATGCAAGTAATCTAATAATAGATTTCCTATATTTTTTTTTTAATTATTGGCAAATAGTTTTTTGAAAGGGACTATACTCTTGTACAACAAGGCTCAGAAGATAGAATAGAAATAATAAGCACAAAGAAAGGGATCAATATCCAGATATAACAATAAGGACCAACTGCAGAACATCGTCTACAAAAAAGAAACAACCAACAACTTCAGTAGTAACTAAACAACTACTGAACAGCGAACACCCAGCAATAGTACACCGACACCATTAGAAAGAAAGCATGCTATAATTTGGCCACAAAAATGATAACCATGTACTCCGGCCGAACACAAACAAAGAAAATCATCCAGACGGATAGCCCTCCTTTAGGGTGAATTTTTTTTTCTTCTTGCTAACCGTAACCCAACCTGATGGAGTCTCCACTGTTAGAGGAGAAGTCAAAGGAGGGGTATTCTCCTTAGTCGCATTTGTCCCAATTGGGACAGCCACAACCTTAATCATATCCATGTTTCCCTCAACAACTTGAGCATTATTCATGCTGCTAATAGTTTGATTTTCAAATAGAGGGGTTTCAAGGGTAGATTTGGATTCAGTCACTGTTTCTACTTTTGATTCAAGATCCCTTTTAGCATCAAAAATTAGGTTCTCTGGGAGTGCATCTTTCCACCAATTTCTCTTTTCATTTTGACATTTTTCCATCTCACAAGCAGTAGAGGTGTGTCCTAAGCCAAAACATATTCTACAGTAGAAAGGTAGACCTTCATAATCAAGAGTTTGTGACCAAGTTCTATTTTTCACTCTAAGATCTATAGTAGCAGGAAGATTTTTATCAGTGTCTAGTTCCACAAGGATCCGGGCATAGGTAGTATGGGTCCAATTAGTGGTTTGAGAATCTATAAAGAGTGTAAATCCCAAGGTGTTGCCAATGGTTGCTAGACAGTCATGACTCCAGAATTGGATAGATAAGTGGGGTAGCCTGATCCAAACAGGTTTCCATGAGAAATATTTTGTGTGCGGGTTAAAGGATGGGAACCAAGGTTTCATGACCAAATATTTAGATTGACAAGTCCAAAGTTTAGAAGCAATGTTTTCTTTATCGGCTATTGAAGAGAAAGTCACAATGAAAATTCCCTTAGCACACATATGTAAGTCTATCTTACCAGTTGAAGTTGGAGACCAATGTTGAGAGATCCATGCATGAAGAGTAGGAAGGCTGGGCCACAGTCCCCCGAATCTACAAATCAAAGCATGCTCTTTGTAGTAAATCTAAGATGAAATAACATCTTCCCCAAATGTAATACAAGGGGTAATGTCTACAGGTTTCATGGAGGATTCCTTTCCCTTTAGAATGTCTTTGAAGGAGGATCCACATTTATTCTCTCTAGCCAATGGTGGAATAATAGGAAAAGTACCTTGTTCTAGCCCCCCACAAGAAGACCCTTTTAGCAAGGGTTTGAGAGGGCCATTATCTGGCATATGCACAAGAGCATCCCCAACTAGAGTTTGAAAATGGTTTGTGCCCCCCGTCCTCGGGGCCCCCCACATTTGTGAAGGCCAGATCGATCCATGAAATTGCACCTCCTTCATCCCTTACAATTGTCCGATCCTTGCATGGCAGGCACGCAGCTTTGCGTGGATCCAAGGCATTTTCAGTGATCTGTAGTTTGCCGCTGCCATGAGAAGCTCGATCCATTCCCCATTTAGGGTTCGTGGGGGGTCTATCGGAGTGCACGGATTTCAGGCCAAAATGGGTACGCGTAAAAACCATTGTTATTATTTCTCTTGATGTTAGAGAGCCACGGAGAGAGTAGCGGAGAGGGCGTGGACAGAGGCATGGGTAGAGGCATGTGCAGAGGCACGGGAAGAGGTGCGCGTAGAGGCATGGGCAGAGGCATGCGTAGGGATGCGGAGAAGGGCTTAACCTAAGTAGAAATCCTAGAGTTAACTATAGATTTCCTATAGTTAACTCTAAGTAGAAATCCTATTATTAGATTGAAACTATGCATAGCAATCAAACTTTTACACATCCCAAAATAGCCTTGTGTGATCTACAAGTCCCAACATTACTGTGTGCTCAACATGCTATCTCTAAAAATTATCTTAACAACAAAATAAATAAGTCATGATCCTAGGCACTTCAACCTTACTGTACTGCCACGTGATCTTTCCGCGCCCTACATATGCATGCCCAACACTTAGGCTATTTGTTTTAGCCCAAAATTACCCCACACTAAAATGGATTTCCTCCTTGGTAATGGGTAACCATCTTGTCACTTCAAATAATATAGAATAATGAATGAAAGAATAGATACGTGTATTCAAAGAACAATCCTTTTGGCACTAAGTCAGCCTACTTGGTATCCCTTTATTCTTCTGGTAGAATTAATTCTTGTTATTCACTCTTAATTCCTTCCTCAAATATGTTCAATTCATTTAGCACTTTATTTTTGTTGTCAGGGATATCTACCACTACGCCATCTAATTAGTCAAGAGTCATTTTTCCCCCCTCATTTTGCATAAACCATTAGATATTGGCCATACTGGAGACCATCCCCTCTATTACATCTATCTTCTTGGCTATAAGATTTCCAATGTCCTTTATTCGATCCATGTGCTTCTTCTTGAAAACATCAAGCATGCCACACTTATTTTTTACTAATGTAATCCAATTTTTACATCCGAGTGTTTTGTCCTTTGTTGCCTACAGAACTTCATTTTCTTCTTCCTTTGTTCTTGTTTACACCATGCTATCAGGCACCACACACATAGTCAAGATCACATATACCTTATGCATTTCATCCTCCAAGCCTTACATAATAGCCTGATATCTAGAAATTTTCCTTGTAACTTTAGCCTTCTTACTATCTGCTTGCTCTACAGTACTCTTTTGTCTCAAAAAGCACACTTTTCCTTCCTCCAAAAGTATTTTGACTATTGTGTGCATATAGTGAAGGGTAGAAGGGAAATCCCTTGGCACTTTTTCTTGATAATTAGGCCTTTTCTACATAATCTCGTCATCTATCTTTTTGGTCATCTTCTTAACATTCTGTGCCTTGACCACTACTTTATCTCACTCCTCAATAAGTCACTTGAATTCAGTGTCTTTATCCTTTTTTTCATCCAAGAGCACCCTGATAGTTGTCACCTTATCAATATTATGGCGTAATACCAATATGGACACCTTGACAAGTGCATTACTAACCTATTCATCCTAGAACTGGGTGGGTTTCATTGTTATATGGTGGGTATGAGGTGCCTTTCTTGCCTTCTTCAAACTACATGACTCTTCGTAGACATCAAAGTTAGGCTCATCCATATGAGTTTATAAATTTCATGATAACTACTTACGAGTGTGTGTATTCACCATGTCTGGGTCCATCAAATCCCAGTCATAAAACTACTTATTAGGAAGGGTACCTTGAAATCGGGTGTGAATAATTTTAGTTTGGTCATCCACGTAGCCCAAGTTTTGTGTCCTTACCAACTCATTTTCCTCATGCTGACATGGGTGCTCCCCAATGTTCTTCTGAACAGACACACCTTCTTCATGCTGACCTTCAACACTTGCATCCTATTGTGCCATGTCACCCACATTCCATCCTACTTCCTCATTCTCTCCTTCTCTAAGCATAGGTCGTTCTATGACCTCTGTGTCACCACTGGTGTTCCTTTCATCCCCACCCAAGCATTGTTCATGGGTACTTATACTTTGGTCAATGAAACCATAAAATACTTGGTCCCTAATGTCCTCATCATCTTGCATTTCAACACTTAGAGTGTCATTTTCTCATCTCTCTTCTATACTTTTAGTGGCCTCCTCATCCTATGTCTTTTGGTGTGGGGACTTCTCCACCTCACTATCCTTCACTGGAACATATCTTCTATGCTTCTTCCTTTGTTCTTCCTCATTCTTCACCAGAGTGACGTGAGGATATTTCCTATTTAGCTATAAATTCCCTACTCCAATGTCCATGGATGTGTGCCTCTTGCATAAGAATCTCCTTTTGTGATCCATTCCAGTGTTTTCTTCTTGTTCCTCATGCTCCAAGAAATTCTCTAAGCTCGTAGGCACTAGATCCTCTTAAGTGGGGGTTGCAGCTGCAACTGGCCTTGATTTCCCCATTGTCTTCCCTTCTTTAGAGGACCTAGAAGAGCCATATATTCACCTTTCACCACTTTACCATCCTTGAACCATGGCCTCAAGTATATGTATATGTGTATGGTTCAATCTTCCCAATGGCCAAGCTTTCTGGTGTATTATCAACATTGTCAGACTCCATTGTTTCTACATATGTCTTCTTACCTAGCCATACATAAGTCTTTCACAGAATGTGAAAATTTTCATCTACTTTGTTTGTTTCAAACTAAATATTGCACACATTGTGGAACATGTTCACCAAATCTCTGAAATATATCACAGTGAAAGAAAATTAAAACTTACAGCAACGGCTTATTTCACCCATCTTCATGTGGAAACATCCCAAGCTGAAATGATAGTAAACTGTGAATTTGGATTCTCCATCTAGTACTTTAGGAAGTTCACGTGGGATGCACCATTATCCTTCAAATGCCTTGTGCATCCTCCTAAACTATTTGTCTAGGTGCTCCTTATATGCATTGGAAATAGTTGCACGTAGATTATACTTCATAAATTTATTTGAAGGAGATTTTTTTTCCAAAGGGAACTCCTAGATGTTCTCCCTTGGTCCTTCAGGAACGTCAATTTCATTAAATACAATTATGAAAAGAATTGCACCACAAGTGATCTTCTCACCTTTATCCACCTAGACACACGCTTCTTTCACTATACTCTCTGTAATATGCCCATCAATGTTATAGTATGTTTTATTTGCCATCTTGTGCACTATGTGTAACTAGTACATATTCACCTCATTCCACCGCTTAGTGTCACCCAAATTGCTTCCCAATAGGCATGATACATCCCTTGTGGATTTGTCTTCAATATTGGTCACTTTAAATGCTCGGCCCCCCTTCTTATACTTATACAAGGTGGTCATTACATCAATGCCCTCATCATCTAATAGATCATCATAAATCTTCGAACTAGAGTCGTACAACCCTGTCACCTTCCCAATCAACTTGGCAGTGATGTATATCCTCCTACCCATAAAGTAGAATAAATCCTTGTGTACACGTAACATAAGCCATTGATATAACTGTTTGGGCTTCCCAAAGTAGGGTAATTTTAGGATCTGCATAACCCCCACCCTGTCGAGTAGCTTTTTCATAGAGGCATCCAAAACCCTAGTGCCATCTACCAACTGATAATTAATCTTCCTTTAGACCTTTGTTGTAATATTCTTCATGAATTTATCAGCTCAATGGCTGATTTCAAAAACCCTACACTGTGTTATTTTTTATTTCCATGGTCTTCCCTTGATCACTTCTTCTGAGTATTACATTTCTACCAACCATTCTTTTTTTGGGTCATTGACCTCTTTCTTCACAAATGGAGCCCTTCGTGGTGCCATATCTCCTATTAATTCTATAAGTGTGAATGAAACCCTAGTTGTTGTAAAACTTTCTCAAATCCTAGTTGTACACAACCCCTTTGCCACACACATGCACCACCACCCAAATCTTAATTTTGTGCCTGAATGCTCAACAATGTGCTTTGATTCCTAATAGGATTGGTTGATCTACAAAATGCTCATCATCTCTAGCTCTTCCTCACACTTATCACTTCTCTTCAAAATCACAAGGTACTAAATGAAATTTTAAACACCGGATTTATAAAAAAATTCAAACATCCCCTTCATTAATTTCTCCACCTGCTACCATACATGGCATTAATTCCACTTTTGCATGTTTTATGCTTCTTTGTTCCACGCCTCAAATTCTTGCACCTCAGTCATAAATTTCTGGCGCGCCTACTACCTTTCTATTATAGATATCTTCTATCAGTACTTCCTTGCACTAAAGTAATTATCCAATATGACTCATCCTACGTAGCCTCCAATTTTGCAGCCTCCTTAGTATTATACAAAGCACCCATCTCTTTTTGTGTCATCCCAATTTTGAGCAATCTTCTTGAAGATTTCTTATTTTGAAAGTATGTCCCTTTTATGGTCACCCGTGATTTTGTTTCTCTAATGTACTATTCAATCCTTCTTTATCCAACCCACAGTAAGGGTATATGTGGTCCTCTATGCATGTAAAATACTTTAATAGTAATCAACTTCAGGCATGCAAGTGTGCTTTTTACACAAAACACTGAACTAAATTGACAAAACATAGAAATGATTAAGGAAACACATATAAAGGAAATGAATTAAGGGAAACCTAAGATAAGTGGTAATATTACCTTATTACAAACACCAATAAGACTTATTTATAGTAGGTATTAAGCTTACTCCCATTAAAGTAACTGGGAAACTGTGTCCCATCTAGCACTCTAATTGGAAAGCACCTGAATCAAGTATATGAGTGATAACATATGGTCTCAACCAATGCACTTTCAACTTTCTAGGATGGCACATAAACTTTGAATCATACAGAAGCACCATTTTCCCAAACTTAATATTTTTATCTTTGATGTTCCTATCATGCCATGCCTTCTTCCTGGATTTTTCTTGCTTCTGAATCCATCATGCTATGGTGCACCTTTCATCTACCTCCATCAACTTGTCAATCTGTTCTTCTAGTGCCTTCTCGTTAGTTATAACTCCTGCACACATAATACACAAGGAAGGTAACATGAATTTCATGGGGAAAACTACTTCTACACCAAACACCAGATGAAATGGTTTTTATTTATTCAACCTCTTATAGGTTGTCTGGTATGCCCAAAGTACTGCAGAAACCTTGTCATCCCAATCTCTCCTTCCAACATCAAATTTTTTGTCAAAGTATGGCTCAATATCTTATTGAAGGCCTCAAAAATTCCATTTTCCTGAGGTTGATAATGGATTTTCCTATGGTGTGCAACCATGAATTCATCTAATAATATTATAATAATCTCATTAAGGAAATGAGTACCCCTATCACTTGTCAAAATTAAAGGGTGGCCATACCTACTAATAATATTTTCCAACAAAAACCTTATTGTTGTAGCTATTGTGTAATCCTTTGTAGGCATTGCTTCTACCCACCTTATAAGATAATCTATATAAGTTATAATATAATGTGATCTTTTCCTATGCATGGCTAGGGAAATAAGGCCAAAATAGTCAATTTCCCACTTCTCAAAAGGTTCTGCACTAGTAATAGGCCTCAAAGTAATTTAATCTCGTTTCCCAAGCTTTCTAAGGCTCTAAAAATGGTCGTACACCTTACAATATGCTTTACAATCCTTGTACAATGTTTTCCACCATAGACTAGCTAGTAGAATCTTATGCACGGTCGTATCCCTTGTATAGTCTCCACCTGCAATACCACCATGAACTTCTACCATAATTCTGTCGCACTCATTCTCAATCACACACCGACATAAAACTTCATCACAGCCTAATTATTACAAGTCTCCACTAATCAACATGTAAGGTGTGCGGATTGCAATTTGTTTCTTTTCTAAAGCCTTCATTCCTTCGGGTGCCACACCTGTGCATAAAAAGACAACAATATATTCCAAGTCTAAGAGTGCACAGTTTAACCTAAACAGTTGTGCATATGGCATTGTATCCTAAATTATTTGTGATTCCTCTCCTGATAAAATTCTTGATAAATGGTCTAGACTAGAAATGATCTTACCGGGCTTAATTACTATTGTTAAATTGAATTCCTCAAACAATAGTACCTAATGACATATACACCCCTCAAAAATAGGCTTGTTCACCAAGAATTTCAATTCCATGTGGTCTTTATAAAAGATGAAAGGTGTAGTCAGAAAATACTATTGAAACTTATGGAGTGCGTAGATCATAGACAAGGCTTTGGGTTCTGTTGTTTTATAATTTTATTTTGCTGGAGTTAACTTTCTACTAGTAAAACAAATAGGATGATCAACAATCCATTCTCCAAACTGAGCTAACATAACCAATGGCCCTGTTAGAGGAGTCTACATGAACATGAAAAGGCTAGACCATGAAGGAAAGTGTAAAATAGGTATTTTAGTAAGCCTTTCCTTTAGTTTTTCAAATGCGCCTTGTTGTGCCTCACCCCAATAAAACTTTCCTTTTCCCTTGAGTAATTCTTCTAAGGGCATGGAGATTTTATCATAACTTGTGATAAAAAAAATTTAATAACCTATGTTCCCCAAGAATAAACACACCTTGCTTTGGCTAGTAGGTTTCTCCAATCCCAAAATCATAACTACCTTAGTAGGATCCACTAGCAAGCCCTCTTTATAAATGATGTTCCCCAACAAAATACCAAAGGGGGTGGCAATATATACACTTCTTAATGTTTAGGGAGATTCTCAACTTCCTACATATCTCAAACATCAACCTCAAATTATCATAGTGATCTTTCATGAGCCCATAGATATTCCAATCATCTAGATACACTTGTAATAACTTATGAATAAAATCCTATAATGCTTGTACCACTATGCATGAAAATACTACAGGTGCATTCTTTAATCCAAAGGGCATAACTATGTATGAAAAATTTCCCCACTCGGTGGTGAAAGTTGTATTCTCTTGATCCTCAATAGCTATACTCACCTGATGATATCCAGAGAATCTATTAGTGAAGGATTATATTTTGTGCCCTGCAACGCCTTCCAATTTTTCCTCAATAAAGGGTGTGCAAAAGGAATCAATCACATATGCAACATTTAAATCCATGTAATCCACACAAGTCTTGATTCTACTATCTTTCTTGATGTTTATCACCATAGGGATTACCCATCCTGACTCCTCAATTGGCATAATAATTCTAGAAATTAACATTTTTTTCAATTTCATCCTTTACCTTGATGTAAAAATTCAGATGCATCTTGTAAGGCCTCTTCTGGACTAGGCATGCACCTTCTTTAAATTTTATCTTCATTTCTCCCAATGATTCATGTACGCCTTTCAATTCATGATATCCTCCAAGGAAAAAATCCTGGAAGTCACACAACAACTCAATTATTTTAGCAACCTCAAAGTTAGACCATTAATCTCCTATAATATCATCTTTAGGTTTAATATCCATTCTAATGTTCAATTTCTTAGTCTTCATAGGATCATGGTAGGTGTGTGCCTTCTCATCTGCACTGTCCCATTTTAATACTTTAGAAACAAGGGGAAAAAATTTCTTACATAATGTTCTCTATTCTAAATTAACATAATTTAGAACACACATTCCAAAGCCAATCCATCTCATAACAGAAAACCATATGCAGTTGTAAATGACTCGGTGAAACACTGATCTCTCATTTCATGACTCATAGTCATACCAATCTCTCATGTTAACTTTATAATGTGTATACCAAGTATAATTGGTTCTTATACCCTTTTAGGGGTATCAAGTATTTTGTTTAAGAGACCTATCTGAATATTTGTTACCGATACTCATCTGAAATCCCACTTCTTAAACTAGGTGACATATGACAATGCAATCGGCATCTTGCGATACTTTGGAAAAATATTTTAAACATAGAGTTCATGTTTATATTCCTATAATACATACTCATCAAATGGAATAAGTCCTTCACCATTCTTACTTTGTTATCTAGAATGGTATTCACTAACTTCTTTCAGTCCACTAGTTTAAAATTTAACCCTAGCCAAGGTTAGAAACATGGCCTAGTGTGGAGGACTGCTTATGGTAACTAAGGATACATAGACATACTCAATTGACTTATGTCAATTCGTCATGTCTATTTATCCTTAGTCAATGTGAGTTAACCCTGACACTAGATCATGCCCCTATCTCTACCTACGGAAGAACTTGTGATCAAGTTAGAATTATGTTAGTCCAATTGAATAAAATATGAAGGGTGTAGAGACGTGTCATTTGTAACTTAGTATCCTCGTAAATACCCTTGTCATCATGAAGGTACTATGGTGCAGTTGGCATGCATCAACATCTAATTGAGTTTTCCTCATCTGAATGAACATACCTCAGAAATAATTTTATATCTTATTAATTTCCTCGATAAATATTAATTATAACAACCCTACTTGATCAACTAGGTTCCTTAACCATTAGGGTTGTAATTTAAAACTGAATAGATGTAGATATGTAGATAAATATGATTCCTAACAAATTAACATGCTGTGATTTATTTATTAACATCCAGAATCATATTTTATATAAAATATCCAACACATGTGAAAGAGTTATTTGCTGACTCACTTATTATAGCCCTATCTTATATAAGTTCTGAGCAAGTCCTTTTTCATATTAAACTTCATTGAAATGAAGTCTAATTCCTTTCCTGACATCCCTATCTTGATTAAGGGAGTCTTCTTGAGAAATCACACCTTTTTTAACTATAGTTAAAAACCAGGGTTCATTTCCAACAAGTCTTAAGTTAGTACTATGAATTATTTCATGGGAGTTGTCTTTATTTCCCCTATTGAGGGTTAATGTCCAATTATCTGATTACACATTATAACTTATAATCAAATTGTAATTCTCACACAATCGTTTGATTTAAATATAGTCCTAATTATATGGTTGAACATCAATGTAAGAATGTCAACTTAATAAGTTGCATCATCACTAGAGAGGGTAGTACAACTATCACCTCATATCCCTATTTATTCCATTCCAATCCATAAAAGTATGTTACTAATTGCAAAATAGAGTATTACTTATCATTTCCACTCATTGTATACCAAAAGGAACTACATCAAGTACAAAAAATTTCACACATCTTTTATTCAGCAAGGAGAAGTTATACATTTGCAAGTCTAACATTTTAGATATTACAAAATATCAAAAAACCATAATTAATCAATTCAGATACAACTTTCTTTTCCATCAAGTACATTTCAGTAATGAAACCATATCTTGACAAAATAAAAATTCAGTCTCTTTGATAAACAAATGTAACTTTCTAAAGATATTTCTCCTTTCATCATTTACAAAGTCCATCTACAAAATTTATAGCACAGGTTAGTTCATTGAACTGAGCATGATAAAAACTAAATCATTAAAATGATTTTCTTTTAGCTAACTGTTTCATTAAAAGAACTATGTTGTTATGAAACAGTCCTATAGAAATTCAAAAAGAATCAGCCATAAAGGAGATAAAAACACTAATAAAAGATATAGAAAGAGAAAAACTTCAATCAAAAGAAGGATTATGACATAAAATCAACCACTTTATCCTATCATCCTATCTTTCATTTTATCAAAATAATTCAAATAGTAAGTTTAGATAAGTAACATTTCATCAGAATCTGACTAATAATTTTATACATTTTCATATTCCCAATCTCAGTTAAACATGTTTAACATAAGTAGGTAAATATCCTATTTATGTTTCAGGCATATCCCAATAGTAGATCACTACAAACATTACCTTCCATCTCAATATTACATCAAACTAAATTCATCCAAAAATATGAGTTGCCAACAATTGAACTTAAATATAATAAGAGATAACTTAGGATAACCCAAATCACTGTAACATTTAAGTGTCCTAGATTAGAGTGTCCTAATACTTAAAACTTAGAACTAGAAACCAATGCAAGTTAAAACCCCACAAGCTAAAGCATACCTCATAAAGAGGGAAGGTTACTTCTAAAAAGAAAAAGAGTTACACTCCAATCTCAAAAAGATACACCATTGCTATCATTACCTTAAGTGGTTAAAATGGAAAGTTTTATCACTCAAATCCAACTCAATAAACCATCTAAATATTTTCTACCAAGAACAATGATCTATTCGAATATTTCCAACCAAACACAATATCTCATCCAAATATTTTCAACTTCAGCTAAATTGTCATAACAACATTCTACATTCAATCTTATTAGATAGTTAAGAAGTTTCATGGCGAAATAGTCTAGAGACAAAACATCCAATTTACCAAGTCTGAAGAATAAAATAAGATTAAAGGAAAGAGAGATATTACTACCTCACAGTTCTAGCATGATTTAAAATATAGCACTATGAAACCAAGAACCTATATTGACAAGGTTGGTTTCCAATGTCACAAACCAAAATCCCAATCATAGAATACTCTGGGCTTAGATTATTTGAACACTCAAAAACTAGAAGAAAGGAAGGAAACAAAAAATAATAGCATTCCATTACCTTTCATCATTCAAGGTGTAGTGCATGTTTCAACAATCACTTGAGACCAAAGAAACAACCTAGGGTAAGCTAGAAAATTATGGGATAATTTTTTTCTGATTTGAAGTGTCTAAAACTAAATTAAAAGACATTATTTTTCACTAATAGGTTCCAGAAAAAAACTATTTTCTAATACACAAGTTTCCTTTATTAACTTATATCAAGTTCACAGGGTTCCAAAATTAGGGTTATTTGTTCTAGTTAAATTCAAAGAGTAATCTTACCCCATACCTGCTCTCTAACAGGCTCATAACCTCAACTAATTTTTTCTCATATTCAAAACTATAAAAATTTCCATAAACCATTTCCAATGGATATGAAATTTTCTCACCTTTTTGGTGATATAAATAAGTCCTCCTAATTTCTTACAGAACTCAATTTATGAGTGGGTGGATTCTTATGGTCAAATTTTCCTAGAGGGACACGTGGTAAGAGGAGGAGGGGTGCACCTTGAGCGGGTTGGCGGGTCGCGGGGCGGCATTGAGAAATTTTCCCAACACATGCTCAAAGAAAAAATGTGCTCCACACCCCCGTGGGTCCCCAGGGGACACGTGTCAAGTCTTGGTGCAAGGTGAAAAAGGGAAAAGCGAAGGGCAAGGCGGTAGACCGATTTAGTGCTTAGCTCCAGAGAGGAAAAAGGGAAGAAAGGACGCGCGGGTCCGCGTGCCCATGGGAGAAGGGAATGCATGGGATAAGGTGGAGTTACAGGCTACAAGAGGATTCTAGGAATTTTTCCCAAATGCCTAATAATGAAATTTATCCCAAACCTCTGCCACCACCCCCATGGTGCCATGAGGCACGCTTTCATTGGCTATGGGCCGGCGGGGTCAACATGGAAATTTTTCCCAAAAAATAAAATAAAATTAAAACCTAAGGGGTTTAAAATAACACATGCCTCCTCCGTAGCCACAAGGGGACATGTGGCACCCTCTGATTGGTTGCGAGCCGACGGAGGGGAAAGTGAAAATTTTCCCAAAAAATTTTAAAAAGTTTTAAGGTGTAAAAATTTTCCACACCTCCGCTTCAGCCCATGGAGGACACATGACAGCCTCTGATTGGCTGCGGGCCCGCAAAGGGAAAAGTGAAAATTTTCCTAAGCCCAAAATTTTGAAAAATTTTCTAACGACAATTTTGATGGAAAATGTTTGGGTTGCAGGTTCGCCAGGGAAAATTTTCCCAAATTTTCCCGCCAAGGCACAAAAACTTCAATATGTCATAACTTGAGCTAGAAAGCTCAATTTTGGGAAAAAAAGGACTTTTCAGAAATCTCTCAAATCCCTCCTTGCACAAGGAACATAAAATTTAATTTTTGATGAATTTTTAAGGGTCAATTTTGTAAAAATGATCTGCAGACCTTTATTTGGCAAACTAGCAATTTCCAACTTATGATTTTGATAAAATTAGAACTCCTCCTTTGCTCAACATGTCAAAAAAACATGGAGGATAAGTCTAGGGAGGTTTAGAGTGTTTTAGGGAAGTCAATTTATCCAAAAAAAATTGGGTTGCATTTTTCCAGCAATAGACGGAAAAAGGACTGTGCAAGCTCCGAATTGAAATTCATTAAGTTTTGGAGTTTCATTCTTTACTGTTACATTGATTTTGAGTTCCTTAGGTAGTACTAAGTATATTTTTCAATATTTCATCACTTATTGTTTAGTGCAAGTATGAAATGTTCATTTTTATTAAAATGTGAGTTGTAAGCATTAAGTATATTATAATGGACTGTTTCTTTAAATTGGAATCTCCATTTTGTCATTTAAATGTGCATGTGATTCCTAACTTAGTCATATACATTGCTTATTAAATCATCCATCCAATTCTAAATGAAACGACATCTCTGATTTTAGTTTGAATATACATTTTGCAAGGAAAATAACATTGACTTTCATTCCATATGCATTCTTCTTTCAACATTCCAAACAGAGGTTTCTCATTGCAAGTAAAACTCAGACTTCCAATGGAGAAGATAACATATGAACAAGGTAAAAAACTTTTGAGAAAGGGACAAAATCCTTCATTGATCATCAATACAATTTTGCTACTTTCCTTTCTATTTAATTTCAAACTACTGTACATACAATAACCACACTGGTACTTATTCCTTTTCAAAACAGAGATATCATTCTTGGACATCAAAATGATTCCAGTGTACAATTCAATTTTGAAACTACTTCAATATTCTATTCATGATTCAATAACACATTTACAACTGAACACTCTTCCAATTCGATTAAAAAAAAAATTACAATGCTTATAATATCCTTTACATTTCCTTTCCAAAAACAGAGAACAAGTATAAATCTTCATTACATTCCTCAATATAGCTAAAACTTCCATTAACAATGCAATGCTTAACATTACAACATTTACAAATTCATCCACTCAAAGTGGGAAAGGTTACATTGAATTTTCTCAAAATAAAATGACTGTCAAACTGTGAAATTCTTTCTCCAAACCGCAACATGCTTGTTTCTTTTTCTTTGCAACTTTTATCACAACAAGGAAGGGGGAAAGGAAACACTCTCCACCCAACCAAGAAATCTAATGAGAAAGGAGAAGCCATCCTTCCCCATTGGCCCTTGAGCCCCAACCATATTGAAATGGAGCATGAATATCAACACATGGCAACAAAGGCTTCTTTCACACACATGCAACATTCACATTGCATACAATCAATAAAATGCAAATTTCAAAACAAGACAGCAGTTCCCAACTACATTTTAAAACATACACACAATACATAGGCTTGATCAAACAATCCAAAAAATGCAAGACTTTGGGGATCTCCTTATCCCTCCCAATTTGGAATTGGGCATCCACCAAAATCCATACCACCAATAAACATACCAACCCCATAAACCTTATATCTCCCAACCCCTCCTTATGCCCCTCGAAGAGTAAGAAATGCAAGTAATTTCTTTTCCAAGGTGGATCCCAAACCAAAAATCCCTCCTCAATAAAACAATGCCATTGGCAATCCCTTATACCTCCCATATGAAATCCCCATAGCTTTCTCCAACACCATGCCCTAAGCATTCTACCTGACCAGCCAGGAATGCAAACACAAACACCATTTAACATGCATGCTCAAGATCCTACCTCTCCATATTGGAGTTTTTCCCAAGCTCACAAGATTTCCAAGATGCTAAATACAAGCTTTTCTAGATCATTCTTCCTCAACCCCAAGAGGAAATTCAACATCCTTCACCAAATCACAATAAATGAAATGACAAAAATGACTTACACACTCCAAAAATGCCCATTCTCTAAAAGGACTAAATTAAAAACATGCAAGGGAAGTGTAATTAAAACTTACATATTTTCACTTCAAAATGCATTATAAATGCCTACATTTAACCTCCAAACCATAGGCATGGTTGGTGGATCATTTTAATAGGTGTGGGGCAAGTTTAACTTGTCCCACAAGCCTCCAAATTTGGCCTCTAATGTCAAATTAGAATTTCATAAAAGATGGAGTGTTTAACATTCCAAAATCTGCCTTACAAGACTCTTACATCTTTCCTACACATTCTAACATATTAACTTACACACTCTTCCAACATTATTATTTAAACTCAACAACTTTATTAATTACATTCCATGTCCTAATTAAATTTAAATAAAATTTAACTATATGATCTCTCACATTAATCTATTACATTTAAATTAATTAAAAGAAGGAACACATTACAAATCAAGTACATACAACATTAATTCAAAAAGGAACACATAAAAAAATACACATATCCCATGGTCACATAAAATGGAAATCCCCCCATGGAAAATCCTAACATAACACAACACACAAACTCATAACACAGTTGCCATGGTGACCTTGTTGAATTCACCTGGAATTTTAATATGGTTAGTCTCCAGTCCCATGACATTGTTGTGATTTTTAACCTGCAAAATGCAAATACCTCCTTCGGCCTCATGGCCATATCAGAACATCCAAAATGATATAAACAATATCTCAAAATCATCCAAACACACATATCACAACAATATCAAAAGTTCAACATTATCATTTTTAATTAAATAAATCAACTATATCATCATCAAAATCTACCATACCAGATCTACGCAAAATATCCAATATCATAATTTCAAATCAACATCTATAATATATCCATGTCACAAAAGTATATCATCAACCACATATAGAAAATATCTCTAGTAACCATCATGCACAATAACTGAATCTAGATCAATAATAATCCATTGTCTAACATCTAACCATCATACTAAACAAAACATGATAGTGTCCATAATATGATCAATAGTATCAAAATCAGAAATCTAAAAGTGTCAAAGGGAAGTGGGCACTACATCCCCCTTACCTTAGACTCGACTTCTTCCTGGAAGTCACTGGAAAAAATGTGCAAACTACACTCGTAATACTATGGCATCCTCTCAAGTGGCTACAGTCTCATCATATCTATCCCACTACACCCATACCTAATCAATACCTTTACCTAGAAGGCCTAGGGTCCTATGATCTATGATACAAATGGGCTCCACCATCACCTACCCTTGATCCTGCATCTGTAATGATGTTCAGTCCAACACATGAGAAGGATCTATAATGTACCTCCTAAGGACAAAAACATGAAACACATCATGTATGCGAGACAAGATGGGTGGCAATGCTAGACAGTAAGCCAAAGGGTCGATATGGTCCAAGATCTCAAAAGGACCAACTAATCTAGGAGCTAACTTAGAACCTTTTCCATAATGGATAGGGCTCTTATGTGGTCTAACATGAAGGAACACCTTCATGCCCACATCAAAGCTAAGATCAATCCTATGCTAATCTGTATACTTCTTTGCATGTCCTGTGCCTCCTGTAATCTCTTCCTAATCAACACTACCTTCTGCTCCATGTTCTAGAAAAGATCTGGTCCAAGAGATACTCTGTTCTCTAACATGTCCCAGCTAAGGGATTTCCTACACTCTCTACCATATAATGCCTAAAAATGAGCCATGCCTATAGAACTCTGAAAACTATTATTGTAGGAAAAATCTACTAAGTATAGGTACTCCTCCCACTTATACTGTTGATCCATCACATACATCCTGAGAATATCCTCTAAAATATGATTTACTCACTCAGTCTATCCATCTATCTCAGGGTGATATGTTGTGTTGAAGTTGATCCTTGTCCCGAGGACATACTGCATGGTAGTATAGAAATGTGAAGTGTACAAAGGATCGTGGTCACAAATGATCTTCCACAGAATCCCATGTAACCTGAAAATCTCATCCAAACAAACTCGTGCCACTACTCTAGCTATATAAGTGGTCTTTACCAGAGAAAAGTGAGCCACTTTTGTCAATTTATCAACTGTGACCATAATGGCATTGTGGTGATATATCGACATAGGTATGCCAACAATGAAATCCATGGAAGTGGTGTCCCACTTCCATTCCGGTATGGCATGAGGATAAAGAAGACCTGTTGGATGTTGATGCTCAACCTTAGCCCTCTGGTACTCTAAATACCATGACACAAACTAAGCCATGTATCGATGAAGTCCTCTCTAGTGGTATAACCATCTCAAGGTAGTGTGCATTTTCTTCACCCTGGGATGGGCTAAATAGGGTGCACAATGTGCCTCTACCAAGATGTCCTGCCTCAAGCCTCCATCTTTGGGAACATATATCCTACCTCTGTGCCTGAGAAAACCATCTGTCTTTAAGGAAAATACATCAAACTTCCCCTCAAGGGGTCTCTATGACTTGATCTCTGCTCGTACTGCCATGTAGAAGACAAGAGGAAGTTATTGAAGAATCTTGTTCCGTAAATTTGTTCTCACTGAGGTGGCCATATCCACATGTCTTCATCTACTGAGAGCATCTACTACCACATTATCCTTCCCTTTCACATTCTCTATATCCATGTCATACTCATAAAGAAACTCCATGCAATGCCACTGACGAGCGTTAAGATTAGGCTATGTGAAGAGGTGGCAAAGACTCAAATGATCTGTCCTGAGTGTGAATCTCCAACCAAGAAGAAAATTCCTCCATATCACCAAATCATGCACAACTAACGCAATCTTAAGATCATGGGTAGGATAATTAAGCTCATGATCCTTGAGTTTGTGAGACTCAAAAGCGACAACTCTATCATCCTGCATCAACACACCTTCAAGCCCTGCTATAGAAGCATCTGTACAAACAAATAACTCACCCTATGGATCTGGTATTACAAGAATGGATGCTATAGTGAGGCACTCCTTTAGTGTCTTGAATGCCTGCTCACATCTATCCATCCAAACAAACTTCTTTCCTTTCCTCTGAAGGGAAGTGATAGGTTGTGCAATCTAAGAGAAGTCCTAAACAAATATTTGGTAGTATCCTGCTAATCCCATGAAGTTACGAACCTTGGTCACAGTAGTGGGTGCTAGCCAATCCATAATGGCTCTAATCTTGGAAGGATCGACTGTGAGACCTTCCCTAGAAATGATATGACCTAAATACTGCACCTCTATCTAAAAGAAAGCACACTTCTATAAGTTCTCATAAAGTTGCTACTCACGAAGAAATTGAAGGACCTGTCAAAGGTTCCCCTCATGCTCCTCACATGTACATGAGTATATCAAAATGTCATCTAGGAAGATGAGCATGCAGCGATCTAAAAAGGTTCTGAATACCCCATTCATCAAACTCATGAACATTGTGGGGGCATTCGTTAAACCAAAAGGCACCACTGTGAACTCATAGTGTCCATATCTCATGCGGAAGGTGGTCTTATGAATGTCTACCTCTGAAATCCTCAACTAATGGTATCCTAACTTGAGATCAATCTTAGAGAACACCGTGGCTCCCTTCATCTGATAAAACAAGTCATCAATATGAGGAAGAGGATAACGATTCTTGATCGTCACTTTTTTCAACTGGAGGTAATCAATACACAACCGCAATGATCCATCCTTCTTCTTCAATAAAATCACCAGTGCACCCCAAGGGGATACACTAGGATAGATAAGGCCCTTCTCCAAAAGGCCCTCAAGGTGTAACTTGAGCTCACAGAGCTCCGGGGTGCTCATCCAATAAGGTTCCCGTGAGATAGGTTCTAATCCAGGAACTAGATCTATATGAAAATAAATCTCATGTGGGGGTGGTAACCCCGGTAGCTCCCCTAGAAATACATTAAAAAATACTCTCAAGATGGGATGATCATCTAGCGATGGTCCACTAGACCCATCCTCTGATATGTCACTAATTGTACCAACATCCATCTGACAACCAAATCACACGCACCGCTTAAGCTGTATAACGGATATGGTGTAAATAGAAATAGGTCTTCTAAACCCTGAGATCATCAACTCAACTCCCAAATCATCTACACAAGCTATAGTCTTATGATATCCATCCTGGACCTATGTGCAGATATTCAATCCATACCTAAGATAACTCCATAGGAGCCCAAAGGAAGGATACGGAGATCTGAGGTGGTGGTGAAAGGTACCAGATCCACAACACACTCCTTAACTAAGGAGTCTACAGAGATCTTATCTCTAAAAGCCATCTCGACATCCCAACTAATACCCTACCTAACTACCACCAGCTTGCATCACTCTACTAAAGATGGTGCAATGAAATAATCAAAAAAACCGAAATCAAACAATACGGAGGTAGGAATACCACCAATGCTACTTGTGGTCTCAATGACTATGCTCTGGTGCTTTACCTGGTGGTTCTCAACCACTGCGTAGATCTTGTGGTTACGTCCCATGTCACCAACTGTCAGCTTAGAAACTAGTGCCTTACCATTGTTAGGGTTCTGAGGGAAATCTCTCTAAACATTTCCAGCTACTCCACATCAAAGCAACCACCTGATCCTTTCTAAGGGAAAACACCTCCAGTAGGTTCCCTAGAAGCCTATGGTGTGGATCCTGAAGATCTGGCTATGTTCTATTGTAGCCTCTACTAGTGAGCTCCAGCTGACTAAGCTCTAGGTCCACCCTATGTCCTGATGGGACCCCTAAGAGGAGGCCCCATGCTCTGACCTCTCTGTGCATTAGCTCTCTGTGGAGGTCTATGTGGTGGGTGGGACTTCTGCTGCTACTGTGGCCTAAAGGATGATTGTTCTGAATGTTGACCACCATGAGGAAGCAGTACTAAACCTCTTGATCTACCATTCTACATATGTTGAATGTGGCTCCTGAAGAGTTCTATATCCTGTTACGTTTTACCTTGAGTCTCCTCTACAATATAGGCCTTCTCAACGAACTCTACTAAAGTCTATGGATAGTGAATCTGCACTACACCTCCAATGTCCAAATTCAGACCTTGGATGAATTTGTGAATCCACACCTACTCATCCCACATATACTCTACATACTGGGGTAGATCTAGAAATTTACTCTCATACTCTACTACTGAAAGGGTAGCCTATCGGAGGTCATGGAACTCATCAATCCTCTACTGGATAAACCTCTGTGATAGGTACCTACTCTTGAATCTCTACTCAAACATCTGCCATGTCACTGTCTCTGAATCTACATGGAGCTTTTTCTCCTCTTTCCTCCACCATACTCCTGCTCCATCCATCAGTAGATGGATCGCAACATGAGATTTCATGTTGCTAGAACAAGGGAAAATATTGAAGCAACCACTCAAGCTCACTAGCCAGGCCTCTACCTGAAATCCACCTGTATCACTTGAGTAGTGTGCAGGCCTAACCTTCAAGATCTCCTTAATGTGATCCGCTACTGTGGTCTATCAGCCTCTAGGTCTCTCTGCATGCTCATCCCTAAGCCTAGGGCTCTGAGACCTTTCTCTATGCTCCGGAACTTTGTCAACCTATCTCCTAGCTGGTGACTCTACTCGTACTGACTCCACATGGGATTTCTCTCCTATATGCTCCTCACTTAGTTGAGGGGGTACCTGACCCTCGATAGAAGAAGCTCTATCATGACTAGTTGTCTTCCCTCCACCTAATCCTCTGCACGTAGAGCAACATTAACATCCTGAAGCATCTGTAGAATCTGAGGCAGAATGGCTGCTACACCCTGATCTAGTGGTGGTAGTGGTGAATCTGAGTCTCTGTGAAGGTTCCTCTCACTCTGTCTGAGCCTCCTGCATAGACCAAAGTTAGATTTAGTTCATTTTTCTAAGTTATACAACTTCCATGTTTACTAAAAATATACAAATCCTTACTAAGTTATTTTCTAAGTTTCAGTGTGCTAGGTTTAAGTTTTCATGTCTCAAGTTTTCTAGTGTGCCCAATGGTCCAATATTTTGAACCATTGCTCTGATACCAAAACTATAGTGCCCATTTCAACAACCACTTGAGACTAAAGAAACAACCTAGGGTTAGCTTAGAAAATTAAGGGATAATTTTTTTTTTGATTTGAAGTGTCTTCAACTAAGTTGTAAGACATAAATTTCACTAATAGGTTCTGGAACAAAACCTATTTACCAAATAACAAGTTTCCTTTATTAACTTATAACAAGTTTACGAGTTCAATTTTTAGAGTTACATGTTTTAGTTAGGTTCAAGGAGTAATCTTACCCCCATGCCTACTCTCTAACAAGCTCAGAGCTTCAATTTTATTTTCCTTATACTTAATTCTTCCAAAATTTCCCTAAACCATTCCCAATAGATAGGAAATTTTCTCACCTTTCCGGTGATATAAAGAAGTCCTCCTAACTCCTTTAGGAACTCAAGATATGGTCCGACAGAGTTTGGGGATCAAATTTTCCCAGAGGGACACATGGCAAGAGGAGGGGGAGTGCATCTTGGGTGGGTTGGCGGGTTATAGGGCAGCATTGGGAAATTTTCCCAATGCATGGCTCAAAGTCACAAAGTGTTCCGCACCTTCGCGGATCCCCAGGGGACACATGTCAGGTCCTGGAACCGAGTGGGAAAAAGGGGTGAGGAAGTTTGGTGGAGCGGGTAGGGTATTTTTGCACGTTGCGCTTGAGGGGAAAAAAGGGAAGAAAGGATGCATGGGTCCGTGTACCCATGGAAGAAGGGAATCTAAGGGAGAAGGCAAAGTTATGGGTCACGGGAGGAAAATTAAAAATTGTCCAAAGTCAAATCAATAAAACATAAAAGAAGATGGAAGGTCTGCCCTCCCACCTTTACCTCAAAGTGCCACATGGCACGCACCCATTGGCCGTGGGCCGGTGGCGGGGTCACAAGGATAATTTTTCCCAACAATTTTAAAATATTAAGTTCAAAGGAAAGCGCGCCTCCGTCATAGCCACAAGGGGACATGTGGTGCCCTCTGATTGGTTTGTGGGCCGGCGGGAGGAAAGATGAAAATTTTCCCGATGTCAAAATTTTAAAAGATAAGTTTAAATTTACAAAGAGTCCACCCATCCACTGTGCCACGTGGCAGCATGTGATTAGCTATGGGCCAGTGGGGTTGCGGGGTAAAATGGGAAAATTTTCCCAAGGCAAAAATTTTCAAAGGGGATAAGTTTAAAAAAAAATTTCCGCCCCTCCCAGAGTGCTATGTGGCAGGCCCCGATTGGTTACAGAATGGCGGGGCCGTAGAATTTTTTGGGAAATTTTCCCAAAGTCAAAATTTAAATTTTTCTATAGTTAAATTAAATTTTATTACATTTTGAATGCCAAATTGAAGTAAAACTTCAAATCACCATAACTTTTGATAGGAAACTCAGATTTGGGAAAACGAGGACTTTTCGGAAAGCTCTAGATGCCCTATTTGTACATGAGTCATCAATTTTAGAATTTTATGAAATTTAAGGATTCAATTTTATGAAATAAATCTGTAAGATTTTAATATGTGAACTGACAGTTTTCAACTTCACATTTTGGTTAAATTAGAACTCCTTCACTCAACATGTCAAAAAGACAAGGAGAATCAGTCTAGGGAGGGTTTAGAGTGTTTTAGGGAAGTCAATTTATCCAATTTGTTCAAGGTTGCATTTTTCTAGCAATAGACGGAAAAATGACTGTGCAAGCTCTGAATTGAAATTCATTAAGTTTTGGAGATTCATTCTTGACTGTTGTAGTGAATTTGATTTCCTTAGGTATTAATAAGTCTAAATTTCAATGTTTCATTACTAATTGTTTAGTGCAAGTATGAACTGTTCATTTTTATTAAAATATGAATTGTCAGGATGAAGTATATTATAGTGAACTGTTTATTTTAATTGGAAAATTGATTTTTCATTTAAATGTGCATATGATTCCTAACTTAGTCAAATAAATTTCTTATTAATTCATCCATCCAATTCTAAATGAAACTACATTTCTGATTTCAGTTTTAACATACATTTTGCAAGGGAAATAACATTGTCTTTCATTCCATATGCATTCTTCTTTCAACATTCCAAACAGAGGGTTCTCATTGCAAGTAAAACTCAGATTTCCAATGGATAAGATAGCATATAAACAAGGTAAAACACTTTTGAGAAAGGAATGCAATCCTTCATTGATCATCAATACAATTTTTACTACTTTCCTTTCTATTTCCTTTCAAACTACAGTTCACAAAATACATCATGGACAGCAAAACAATGCATGTAATATTATTTACATTTCTTTTCCAAAATCAAGAACACATATGAATCTCCTTCACATTTCTCAGTTCAAATTTATTCTTCCATCTACAATACAATGACTTCACATTATAATTACTATACATCTCATCCACTCAAGGTGGGAAAGGTTACATTGAATTTGCTTAAGAGAATGGAACTGTCAAAGTGTATTCTTCTTTCTTCAAAACAACAGCATGCTAGTTCTCCATCTTTTCATCTTTGATCACAACAAGGAAGGGGGAAAGGAAACACTCTCCACCTAACCAATACATCCAATGAGAAGGGAGAAGCCATCCTTCCTCATTGGCCCCTCAGCCCCAACCATATTGAAATAAAGAATGAGAGACAACTCATGGAAATAATGGCTTCTACCACAAACAAACAACATTATTTTCACATGCATAATACAATAAAATACATAGTCCAAACAAGACAACAATTCCTAACTACATTTGAAATTATCCATACAACACATTGGCTTGATCAAGCAAGCCAACAAGAGCAAGAACTCTAGGGAACTACTTATTCCTCCCAATTTGGAATTGGGCATCCACCAAAAATCATACCGCCATTAAACACATCAAATCCCATAAACCTTATATCTCCCAACCCCTCCTTATGCCCCCCCCAAAGTTTATCTCTTATGCCCCCCTAAGAGTAAGAAATGTAAGCAGTTTCTTTTCCAAGGTGGATCCCAATCCAAAACTCCCTCCACAATAGAACTAGTGCCATTGGCAATCCCTTATGCCCCCATATGAAATCCCCATAGTCTTCTCCTACACCATGCCCTAAGAAATCTACCCAACCAAGCCAAGAACACAAACACAACACCATATAAACATGTATGCAAGAGAAGGAAAACAATCAAAACACATCTCAAGATGCCTACCTCTCCATAATGGAGTTTGTTCCAAGATCCACAAGCTTTCTACTATCAAATTGTAGTCTAAAACCAGAAATGTCCAAGTATGCAATCACTCCAAACTTCCTCCACAAACAAGCTCCAAAAACAACAAGCAAAAATGTGCCCCCAAGAGGAATGAACAAAGTTCCAACAACCATAAACAAGCAAGGAGTTTCACTTTTATAGGAGAGGGAAGAGAAGAGGATGATGTGGATCCATATGGGATGCCACATCACTCTTCCTCAAAGAGGAAATTCAACATCCTTCACCAAATCACAATAAATAAAATGACAAAATGACTTACGCACTCCAAAATGGCCCATACTCCAAAAGGACTGAATTAAAAATATGTAAGGGAAGTGTAACTAAAACTTACAAATTGTCACTTCAAAATGCAATAAAAATGCCTAAATTCAACTCCCAAACTATAGGCATGGTTGGTGGATCATTTGAAGAGGTGTGGGTAAGCCTCCAAATTTGGCCTCCAAGGACAAATTTGAATTCCTAAGGAGATGGAGTGTTAAACCTTCCAAAATTTGTCTTACGTACTCTTACATATTTCTTACACATTAACTTACACACTTTTCCAACATTAATATATAAAGACAACAACTTTATTAATTGCATTCCACATCCCAATTTAATTTAAATAAAATTTAACTATATGACCTCTCTCATTAATCTACCACATTTAAATTAATTAAAAGAAAGAACACATTACTAATAAAATACATACAAACAATAAAAAAAAGTAACCACATTAATAAAATATACAAACCCATGGTCACATTTAAAGGTGATCCCCCCCATGGAAATCCCTAACCAAACAACACACACAAAACACGTTGCCATGGTGACCATGTTTAATTCACCTAGAATTCCATTTTGGTTGGTCTCTGATCCCACAATGTTTTGTTGTGATATATTTAACCTGCAAAATACAAATACCTCCTTCAGCCTCGTGGCCATATCAGAACATCCAAAATGAATATATAAAATAATCACAAAATCATCTAAGTATGTGAATCATAACAACATCAAGACAATTTAACAAAATCACTCACAATATATATCAGCAACATGAAAGTAACAACTATATCATTTGTAAATTTATTCATCAATTATATCATCATCAAATAATTTCCCTTTTCTACGTTTACTCATAATCTCTAAAAATCACTTGTCTGAATAACTTCCATTAAACATCCATGTCAATATTATATCATCATCCCCATATGAGTATCTCTAATAATCACCATGCATTATATATAATCAGATTCAACAATAATCCAGGATTTGACATCTAACACCATACTAAATAAAAACTATTAAAATGTTCATCATATAGTCTACAGTATCATGATCGGTAATAAAAGGTGCCAAAGGGAAGTGGGCACTACAACATTAAAACTCAAAATACTGCTACATACCTATATATTAACACTTCTTCCTTTCACAGTACTCTATCCAAGTAACTCCTACCACAGTACTCTATCCAAGTAACTCATACCTTGCAATTGGCATTTGAGCATTCTTCACACATCTTGACAGGCTTGCTAAAAAAATTTTCAAAAAATTTGGATTCTTTTGGACAGAGAAAACCATATGAGCACTTCTAACCGCCATAGATTCCTTTGGTATGACCCATGACACATACCTTTGACTAATTTCTGATATGGAATCATGACTAGAACAACCATTCCTTTTTGTTTAAACTCAGAACATCACTACAACATACCTTCAGCTGGAGTTATTTATATTCTCTATTTTCTAGGAACTATCCTTAACAATCTTTGCTACACAACCTTCATAATTACATATTCTCATTTTTATTATACCTTGAAATCGTCCTCTTCCATCCGAGTTCCATATTCACAAGCTCAGAATGTTGTTATAAGTCTTACTAAGTCATTCATGGATTAAGAAGCCCTGATTTCATAAGTTTAGTCACTTATTTATTCTCAAACATTGTAGCATTGTTCATTCAACCCTTAACATCTCAGGTTATGACAAAAAACCATCATATTACATACTTTCTAGCATGATTCATGGTAATACTCATCACCAAGGGCATTAATAACATAGTTATACATCATATATTCCTAATAATACATTTTATGTTGTTTAGAATTGTGGCATGCATGTAAACTAGCTTCATGGACCTCCACAATCTACTAGCTTAGTATCTTCACAGTTTTGATCACTATGATAGTGACACAACCACTCTATCCACTTCCAAATATTTTGGCTTGTCTTCAAGTTATAATTACCTCCTTGTATTGCCTTTGTCACTTCTTCAATCCTGAAGCTTACCTTCTCATTCCTCCAAGATCAACATACCCTCATAGCTCATCAATGAATTCCTGTAACAAGTTGTACCTCAAAAATTTTATAGAAGAAGCCACATATTGTGCTTCATGCCCATATTTTATTTGAAGTATTGTATTAAGACCATTGCAGGACCTTTGAGCCAAATAAGGCCTTTAATTTACTATGGAGATCAGTTTCTAGATCACTTAGAATAACATATTTGACTTTACACCTTTAATTATAGTCTTTATAGACATCTTGTACACTTTTTCAAATCACTCTTACTTAGTACTTATGCACATTCATATTGAGATCACTGTTCATACTTGAAAATCCATCTTAGAGATAAATCATCTTCAACTAATATCATTATACAGACCTCCATGACCCTTAAAGAAACATTCCCATATCTCATAAATTTGTACCTTACCCTAGGTCAAGGAAACCATGTAAAGACCATCTCAATGATTGTAACATCCTTCTACAGACCTTGTAGAGATCACATATATCATTTGAATGAATCCTCTTAACCTTGTCACTCTTAAGTCTCTTGACCTTATGATGAGATTCACTCTCTTCACATATCAAACACCTAACATACTATTCTTATGCATAATACTAATTGAAGACATTTGATATCATGTATAGTTCAGATATAGACTGAGTGCACATACTTACTTTAAAAATCAATGTACATGCTTGTAATGCATAGTCAAGATGTAACATCCTTACAAACTAAATTCATTCATCAACCTTAAATTGAAGTCCATTGATCTTCCACTGAATCAATAACTGAGAGAACAAAGTACAGTCTTCTTGATCAACATTTGAAGCAATAGAAAAACCCCATACTCCCATATACACTGTAGCAGATCATTATGAGTTATAATAGAGTTTCATGTTCAAACACTTGACCTGAAGCTTTAAATACAATGACATCATTAAAAAAATCTTTAGCCATAGTTCACTTACCATCTTTTGAGTAGACAGAAACACATTATTACTTGTGAAAGACATTATACTGATAACAATGACTCTTTCAACCAGCATACAAACCACATTGTCTCAAGAAACTGATCTTGAATATAAATCTAGGGTATCAATACCATTTTACTACCATTACTACACTATCATTACTACACCTTGAAAGTGAATTTTTTAATATTTACTTTGAAGTTATCCACTAGTTCATAACAATGTAATACCTCTTTGAAGCTTGCTTCAAGGCCTAGAGCACATATACTCAACCTTGAGAGATTCAACAAGAACACTGACACTCCTTAAGCTTCATCTTTACATGCTTCTTAGCTCCATGAATTATTTCACAAGACCTTGAAGATAATAAGACAAAATTATAAACCTACAATCAAAGAATATACAAAGAATACATGGTTCATCAACATTTACATCTATGAGAAACAAAACATCTTCACAAATGAGAAATATTCCTTCATTACTTAGTAGCATCAAAACCTTTAGTACTACTACTAAAACCTTTAGTACTAGCTTTTGCTTCCTCACTATCATTCTAAGTTTAGACACACTTCAATTTTCTTATGGTTTTCTCTGCAGACCTTATGACCTCCAAATTTCCACAGTCCTACATATTTTCTGCATGAGCTACATATTTTTGCATGAGCTACCTGATTTGACTAATCATGATATGACAAGATTTTTAAGGATATACACTCACATCCACATAATTTCACTTTTGACTCAGAGGAACAATACATCCTTGAAAAATAAGATACTTCTATGATACACCATTAGACATTCTTGGAAAACACAAATATGAATTTGAATGAAGCTAGGAGAATCAGAACAAGAATTCAAGATACATCATATGGATTGAAAATACTTTTTGAATTACAAATAACACTTCATGATGTGTCAAACTGACTTTCATGACTTAAGAGCACAGAACTACTCACAACACTATTATAAACATATTAACATAAGTGCAACATGATTGAGCTCAAAGAATTGACTTACTATGATATCTTCAAACTCGGATTGAACATGACAACTTGATGACCTACAATGACCTTATGATGATCTAGATAGTAATATACAACAAGAACTCACAAACATTCCTTTGAAATATGCACAATGATAGTTCAGACTCCTTAACAAACTAGATCATGACTTAGACTTAGATACCTTACATATGACAAGGACTCATATGACTAAATCTCATATTTTGAACACTTATACTCCTTCCACTTTTCAAATGACCTATGACCTCTTTGCTTGAACAAGAATAAACACTTATAACACACAAATACATACCTTTCATGATGAAATGGTAAATTTTTATCTTTAGGATCACTTAAGAATGTCTTTCCTTTCTTATCTTGCTTATCCATAGTGATTTGCTTCCCATGGCTTTTCATATAAGAATCATGGACTTCTCTTATTTCATCCTGTCTTGTGCTCAAGTAAAGAGAATCATAACTCATATGAACTTCTTCCATACCAGCTCATGGATAATCTTCATTCTCATCTTGTATAGCATATTTTCCTTCCTCTTTAGGGTTTTTATCTTCTTCATTTCCATCTTTAGGGAATATTTCCTTGCAATCAACATAAACTTGTTTTTCCTTATTCACAAGATCTACCATCACTTAAATTTTTAGGAGAAGGATTGCATACCTCATATATGGACTACCATATGTCAAACCCTACGGGTTTCAGAAAAAACCCTCATTCTGATCAATGGATTCATTTGACCATCTTCCACTTTGGGGAAATATTCTTCATGAGCATCATCATATTCTTCACATGAATTTCTCCTCAATTCTTCAAATATTTTTAGTTTTGCATTTGCATCCTCCAGCTCAATTAAAATACTCTTCACCTTTTCTCTTGTGGATCTAAACTCCTTTCTTTCACCTATATCCACTTGTGCTTCTATGATCTCCTTCAAGTGATGAAACTTTCTTCTCAAGGACCTGTTCTAAAACTAATTATTGGAAGCACAAGGACTGAGAGGGGGTGGTGAATCAGTCATACAACAATTATAACTTCATTTTCCATTTCTTAGATTCATCATTTAACTTAACCATTCAATTTCCATAAACCATGAAAACTTATTATGTGTGGAATAAATAATCACAATTGTGTAATAATCACATGTGTAATAATCAAAAGAGAGAACACAAGATACCAAATATAAGTGGGAAACCCTCGACCTCTGTTGAACAGGTACACTCTATCATGTTTTTGCTTAATTTTAATGGAACAATCCATCTCCTTTATACAAAATAAATTCACTACTTTGAATTTAGAAATTTAGTTTATGTTTTCATAAATTTTGTATTCAAAATAGCATTACCTTGGATCAATTCCATTAATCCAAGGTATGCTTTTAATTCATGACTTTGTGGTCATAATGACCAAGTTAGATAGATTAGGTGATCTTTGGATTCTAACTGTGCTAACTCATGAATAAACTCTTCATACCCCTACCTCTTATTTGAATTCCAATGATTAGTCTGGTTCTTCTTCTGTTCATAGAATGCAATACTTACTATGAAAGTGGAACCTAATAAAACTATGTTCTAAAATCAGTGACTATAGTCTTAAGTAAAATCTAACCTATGTCACTATGATCTTTTGTTAATTTGGGATGTTAATACTTAAAATAAATACTTACCTATGGACCTATGTAGGTTCCTAAATTAATGGTTAACCTAACTTAAGGTATGGCTAACCAAAAAAGGTCCTAAGGTATGACATGGTAAATGGGTTGTTCAATGACCTCGATTTCTAGATATTTATTGGGTATTAATGCAGTTTTATCCTTTGGTTCTGCCAACTTTGGCATGGGCATGAGGAAAAAAAGGGAAGGCTAAGTTGGCACCTTAGCTGAGTTTAGTTGCATGAAAAAAATGAATTTAGTCATTACTAAATATAGAGATGGCGGTGGCATGGGAATTGGAGGGAATGATAGTCCTATTTTACATTTACTATTTTTGAAAGCGGAAAAAACCAGCTAAGAAGGAGAAAGAGGGTGTTTTAGTTGTTTTGATCTTTTGTTCATTTTCGAGCCTAAGCTCTGCATGAGGTTGTTTCTACTCTTCAAACCTCTAGTTAGATTTTTACATGACTGTTATGCTTGCATGACTATTATTATTGCATGACTGTTATTCTTACATAACATGGAACTATTATAATGGGCACTGTGAAAACTATAAAAAGAATAGGAAAGTGTTGAAGGTTTTGTTGGTGTTTTGTGGGGAGGAAGAATTTATTAAAGTTTTTTTTAGAGATCTTCTGTGAAAAGTGAATACATGAGCTCTATTAGGCATAGATAGAGCTCCTGTCTTCAATTTTCATAAAATATTTCTAAACAAAACTTTGATAGCTTCTTCCTCCCCATGAAACACCAGTAGAACCTTCAACACTTTCCTATTCTTTTTATAGTTTTCACAGTTCCCATTCTAATAGTTCCATGTTATGCAAGAATAACGGTCATGAAAGAATAGTATTCATGAAATAATCAAACTGGATGTTCAAAGAGTAGAAATACCCTCATGCAGAACTCAAGCTCAAAAATGAACAAAAGATTAAAACAACCAAAACCCCCTCTTACTCCTTCCTCGGTAGTTTTTACCGCTTTCAAAAACATTAAATGTAAAAAAGTACTGTCATTCCCTCCAATTCCCATGCCACCGCCATCTCTATATTTAGTAATGAATAAATTCAAATTTTTCATGAAACTAAACTTGGTTGAGGTGCTAACTCAGCCTTCACTATTTTTCCTTATGCCTAAGCCAAAGTTGGCAACACCAAAGGATAAGACTACATTAATTCCCAATAAATATCTAGAAATTGATCCCACCGACCAACCCATTTACCATGTCATCCCTTAGGCCTCTTTTTGGCTAGCCATACCTTAATTTAGGTTAAACATTAATTTAGGAACCTACATAGGTCCATAGCTAATTCTTTATTTTAAGTCTTAACATCCCAAATTAACAAAAGGTCATAGTGACATAGGTTAGATTTAACTTAAGACTATAGTCATTGATTTTATAACATAGCTTTAATAGGTTCCATGTTCATAGTAATTAATACATTCTACAAACAAAAGAAGAACCAAACGAATCATTGGAATTCAAATATCAAGTAGGAGTCTGAAGAGTTTATTCATGACTTAGCAAAGTCAGAATCCGGAGATCACGTGATCTATATAAATTGGTCGTTATGACCATAAAGTCATGAATTAAAAGCATACCTTGGATCAATGGAATTAATCCAAGTTAATGCTATTCTGAATACAAAATTTATGAAAATGGAAATTAAATTTCTCCATTCAAATCAGTGAATTTATTTTGCATAAAGGAGATGAATTACTCCATTTAAATTAATCAAAAACATGAAAGAGCGTACATGTTCAATAAATGATTTGTTATCTACTAAAAACATGATGTCCTAAGTCATAAGAGTGCACCAGCTTAAGACAAAATCTTCAATCAATGTTTGAACCTTATAAATTAGAATTCATCATAGATACCAGTCATGTTAGAGGCGTTACATGGTCTGGGATGATTTATTCCACCCACCCCTTCAGAGTGTTGATAGCCACCCCCAACTACATGTAGAAAACCTCAAACTCATTCATCCATTTAATGATGGAGTCTCAGAGTTCATTTATTCTGAAGTCCATTTTCTCACACTTTGTCTTAATTTTCTTCTTCTAAGCCATGGTGTTAACGACCAACTATGCGTGCTCTTCCTTGTTGGTGGGGATGGTCTCCTACAAAACATTTAGGGATTCTTATTCCTGTATTATCCATGTGTCAATGATTGACTCACATTTTCTACATCTATTGAAGACCATATCTGCCAATATATTTTCCTCCTTGAGTTGGGAGATCAAGTCTTAAAAATCAGAGATCTAGGATTCAATGGCGACCTTGTTATCTTATTTTTCCTTTGCAAGCTCTATAGTTGTGGGCATCATGCCATCCTTGATCTTAATGAGTAACATCCATACGAGGTCCTCGAGGAACTCCATTTCATCCCTGTTATCAGCCCTAACCTAGCTCACCAATGCAGGATATTATCCCAGGATGCTCTTTACAAGGGCGCCAGCTCAGTCATATGGCTCCTTTCTTCATGCATACTCTCCCCTTAACCCTTGGTGCAATATATCTAATTCTTTCTCCTTGATTTTATTCTTTGCGATCAAGGTCCAAGTAGTGGCCCCTACATCTAAACTGTGTCAGATCACCTCTAAAGAAATATTTTGTAATGCATTGCATGCTTGTTTGTATGTTAGGTGGTTAGGATCCACCACTTTGTATAATTCTCCTCCTTTATTCTTAAAATTAATGGTCTTGATCACATGATTGTTGACCTCAAACATAGGCTCTTCGAAGTGGCATTGCATACTCCAACTAATAATTTTTTTGGTTACAGGAACACCCCCTTCTTAATCCATCAAATCCCATCCATAAAGTTTATTTAGTGGGAGGGTGGCCTGGAACCTCGCGCACAGGACCTTTGTGGGGTCATCCACAAAGTCCATATGTGGGGACAGAAGTGTCCACCTCTTCCTTGTAGATTTGAGCTTTGTCCTCTTTTCCTTCACCCCATGGGTGAATCCCTTATCCTACTTTATGGTAAAGGAGTCCCCTTTATGTCCCCTTGGGCTGGTGGTCTAAGGTATAGATGCCTTACACGCTGGAATCTTCTCCACATCTATATAATATTTCTCCCCTTCTTCTCATGCCTTTCTGAAATCTGTGGTCTCCACCTCATCTTCCTGCCCCTCTAGCTCCACTTCCAATTCTTCCTTTAAAGTGGTGGGGTCTTTTTCATCTCCTTCCTCTGAGCCTATTATGGGGCTTGATTCATCATGTGTCTTTTTTCTATTTACTTCAAGCTCTTCCACCTCTCTCTTTCTCCTTGGCAATGAGGCCTTGGCACCACCCTATACCAAAGTGTTGGCACCCTTGCTACCATTCCATCATGTGTGATACTTCCTCTTCCTAGAAGTATCTAACTTCCCTTCATCCTTATCTTCTTCTTCTTCTTCATGTATAGCTTTCATGGGTGGGATTAGCGTTCCCTGTGGCTTTGGAAAGGGGGATTTCGTAACCTCCACCTTAATTCCCTTGTGTTATTTGGGGCACAGCTGTACAAAAACCTGATGAACGTATCCATTGATGGTAACACTGACCTGGGGGTGTAAGTCCAGAAGGATTGGCTCGAAAACTTTGATATAGGCAAGTCTATGGCTAGACTTTTATGTAGCACACAATGTGTGGACATCATCATCCACCTTGTCTACATAAAAAATAAAATTTTACACGTCCTTTGATCCGGTTAATTACATACTTCATATATTTGGTCGTGAAAGTGAAGGGGATCTTGAACCATGGCCCCATCTCTCCCTTGGCCATCATAAAATTTTCTAGATAAAAATATTGTGTAACGGAAAATTTTACCTAGTCCCCAATAACCTATGGTAACTCATGGGGAATGTGCCACTCATTCTCAAAATCTCCACACAATCACTCAAACCACATGTTTATATGAGCCTTGTAAGCACTTGAGATGGTCCCATCACATGTGAACTTCATGAATTAGACTACAGGGGACACGTACATGGGTGGGTGAACATAAATGTTCCATCTTGTCTTTCTGGGACACTAATCTCCTTGAACATGATCAATATCAGGATGGATCCCCATGTGATCTTTGCTCCTACCTCATTTTTAATCTGTGCCTCTTCAATAATGCCATTTACAATAAATTAGGAAAAATTGTACTGTTCCCTCTTAGAAACCCTATAGGCCACGTATAGGAACCTTCAGCTAATGTTCGTGCACCTTTCTGACACACCTAATCTATAGATGATGAGCTGGGAGGTGACTCTTAATGTTGGGTCTGGAAGATTTGTAATTACATGTACCCTACCTCTCTTCTCATAGTTAAATTTCTTCCCCAGCTCCTCAATCTTGGTAGTGGAACATAAATCAAGTGCCATATCCTCTCCAGTGTTCCACAAGCCTATAACCATTTGAATCAAATGGCCTATGATCCTCATTTTTCTTCCCATGAAGTAGATTAATTCTTCACACACCTGTGACATTAACCACCTGAACATCAGGGCAGGTTTGGAAAATAAAAGAAGCTCCCATATCTACAAAACTCCAATCTTTTGCAAATCCTATTGCACCAATTCATCAACCTTAGGGTTTCCAAGCTCATCCATTATTGAAGTTTCTGATACTAGGTCTTCCCGCATAATCTTTTCATTATCAGATGTTTTGTGCTTCTATTCATTGATCTTGTATTTGTATAGCTTCAAGCTCCACTTTTCTTCCTTGATAACTCTAGGAGGGTACTGCATTTCTGAGTAAATTTCCATGGGGTCCTCTGTTTCCACCACCATTTTCTTTATTCGAGCCTTCTTCAGTGCCATATCCATCCTTTCCCTCATGCCCTATGTGTATTGATCCCATATTTTTTCTTCCCTAACTCAACAGATTCCCTGCTTATCTTTCACGTAACCTCATTCCTTCTCTGATGTCTTCTCTCCTCCTTGATATGCAAAAATATTACACTATAGATTGCACAAGTCCACTAGTTTTTTAATAGTGCTTTGTGTCAGTATTCTTCGTAAAACCCTCATCGCACTTCAATCTTGGGAGAACAAAAGTAATTATCTTAAAGAAAAGTAGTCGAAATGACTATTCTTACCTCTTATTTATGCTTTATCAATGCCTTCAAGTTCCTTGAACCACGTGTCCTGTTATTGAAAATTCACAGCACCCCCCATCGACCCTCAGATCTAGAAAAATTCCCAAAAATTCTTCATGCCCCGCTGATCTACTGACACGTGGTGCCATATGGTTCAGCTGCGGGCTCAAAATAACATTTTTCCTCTTTTCACAAAATTGGGAAATTTTCCCAAGATTCTCCGTGGGCTCAACTCCTGCTGACGATGTGGACACATGGCACCACCCTATTGGTTGATCGGACTTCGGGTTCAAGTTTTAATTTTTGCACTTTTGTGGTTTTGGTAAAAAATTGAAAATCCTTCCCTTCCCCCAACTCTCGCTAATGACATGGACACGTGGCATCTTTTTCTTAGCTTGTCAGGGGCCTTAACAAATTTTCTCCATTCTCCTCCACGGGCCCATGGGATGGTTTGTGACTTTGCACCTTTTAGCCAAAAGGGATAAGTGAAAAATTTCTCTCCACACCTCCACTTCATCTTGACATGTGGCACTTTCTAATTGGTTGTGGGGCTGCCTAGGGAAATTTTCCCATCCAAACTCTACCGAGCCATAACTCAAAAAATACGAGTTAGGAGGACTTCTTTACCTTTCTGGAAAGGGGAAAAAAATCCTATCTGATGAAGCAATACCAAAAAAAAAAAATTAAGTGCTTGAAATGTGTAAAAATGGAATTTGAAGCAAAAGGAAGGAAAGAATGAAGGTAAGTTAGCCAAAATAAGTAGGGGTTCATTTTAGATAACAGTTTTGGTGACTCAGAGGGGTCATCTACCTACTAGATAAATGATCAGTGGCCTTTGAAGCATACATTAGGCATGGAGTTAAGCTTGATATATTGATTCTGATCTGAACTATGAAAATATGACCTCTGAGCCACTTGGAACCCCACTAAAATTGAAACTGGTCTTCACCAAAATACCAATGAAATGGACTGTGCAAGAGCAAAAACCATCACTGCAAAAACTATGTACAAACATGAAAATAATACATACTCCAAATGGAACATGTAGAGTGTGCAAAAGAACTTATGCTGCTCAAAGCAAACCTACCTACTCTACTCTAACTGGAAGCAAAGGTGGGCTAAACAAACCCTACTTCCCTTCTTCAAAATTGGCAGCCATGCAATTGATTTGGAGCTGATCATGGCTGGTTGAATGAGTTGAAAATAAACAAGAATTTGTTCTTCGACACAACTCATCAAGGTTTAAATTGAAAAAAAATCAAATACCTCTTTTAGTTGCTCTACATTTGGACTGAAGAGGCATTGTAGTTGATCCTTGGTACTTTGATGCTCATCCTCATGCTTGGAAGTAAGCATGACTAGTTGTGGCTTCTCCTTTGGCTCCAATGAAGCCAAATACTTTATTTGGCAAGGTCTGATCCATTGAATGTACCCATAGCTTTGAGTTTCAACTCCAAAAATGGAGTCTTCTTGTGGACCTTCTTGAATGGATGGTGTGGAAGAAGTGGTGAAATCTCTTGCTCTTTCCCTTCCTCTTTCCATGAATAACATGGAATATTTAAATCTTCCAATCTTGGTTCCAATGAGTTATCAAAAAACACATGCTATTGTTCTTTAATGTTCTCCTTCGTAGCAGCAGGATCTTGATGTTGGAGAATGAATGGTGAAGAATAAAATGTTGTAATTTCAGCTAGCTCCTCATCCAAACATTCTTCTAAGTCTGATAAGAAATAAAACTCTTTAATGTCCTACTATAACAAGGTCTCTTCCTCTTGCATGGTGACTTTCAAATCTTCATTTTAAAACATGCAACTTGGCAGCTCGAACTCATCCAAAAGATCGGATTTTTGGAGAGATGGAGTGGGAGAGAAAAATGAAACTTCATGTGCCTCTTGTTCACAATTTGGACCTGTTTTCTTCACCTCCATAATGGCTTCGTTGATCAAATCATCCCCTTCAAATGAAAGAAAAAATGTATCAATAATGCTTCCTTCTTCTGTTGTTGTAAAAACTGACTTGATCTCATCCATTTGTTCCTCTTCAATGGGGTTTGGAGATGGTTTTCCTTCCTCAACTACTGTTAAAAAATCAGCCTTGTCCACCACTTGTTCTCTAACCCCAACTTCCTCTTTTGGCTTCACCATCAAGGGGATTTTTGTAATCCTAAATTTAAGAGCCCAAATATTCAGATTGTCTGTCATTTCTTTTCTGTTGGGCTCCTCTTCTTTCTTTTCTCCTTGACTACATTTCTGATTTTTATCTTCCCAACATGGATTTGGGAATGCAAGAGGAGGGGTGGGTTGTAACTCAATTGATTTTGCAATTTTTTGTGGTGATGGAGGAGGTAGAAACTCTTGTTTCTTTGGAGGGAATGGTTGTTTGGAATGGAAAAGAGTAGAGAGACTGAGGTAGGATGGCAGACTAGGAGATGGAGAAATGGAATTAACTTTGGGGACAATAAATGGGAAACTTGAAACTTGACACTACTGGGATAAAAAAGATTAGGAACGAGGAAAAGAAAAAGCATGAGATGGTGTGCTTACTCGTTGACAAGGTTTCTGAATACTCCTCTCATACACTTATATTCCTTCATTCCACTTTGCAAGCAATGGCAGCATTGCAAAAATGAATTTAAGTTTCTCTTGTAGGCTATAATGCCTTGGAAAAGGTCCCACCCATGGACAAGGTGCCCTAAAACTAATTCCAAATGCTTTCATTTGTGCTTGAGCCCTGGCTTACACCATGTTTGCCTCCATCTTTTGGATCTTCTCTAACAAATCTACATTTTCTTCTTGACTTCCCTCATAATCTACATACCCTTGTGCTTGACATGCTTCATAGCCAAACTGATTTTGGCATTACTCAGATGGATATGCATATTGGTTTTGAATTTGACCAAAATGCTTATTTAGAGGATTTGGAAAACATTTTGGAGGTGAGAAACATTGTTGCTATTGAAATTGTAGATTCCATGGGGGAAATTAAGTCATGATTGTAAAACTTCATGGAATGAAAGAGAATGAAGAGATGGAAGGAAAAATGGAATGAAAAAATGAAAGAAAATGATTGGAAAGAAGGTCTGCAACTTCAGAGATGGGTTGCTGATCAAATGGAGTTGCTAGATGTGCTTGTAAGTGCCTCCAAAGTCTAAAATTTTCATAGGAACACATCAACCTACAAAAAATGAAGTGGATGACCTCTTGGGTCTCACTGAGTGTGCCAAAACTATTAGTGAAAATTCACAGCATCCCCAAATCAACCCTCAAATCTGCTGTAGGCAAATGGCCAATTTGGTGTGAATGTACAACATTGAGTTTTCCCAAAGTGTGGGACCTTTGCAATTGGGGAAAAATCTCCAGATTGAAGTTGGTGCTTACCCCTATGTTTAGGTGTATACATGAAATTTTGTAGAGGTTTTGATTCAAAATTCCTACTCTAAAACTACCAAGGAGACAGGGTTGAGAGAAGCATGGAAAAGGGAAACAAAACTGAGCAAAAAAAATAAACAGTGATACACCAAAGGAGTGCTAAACTTCTTGCTTTGAAAAGTAGACACAGATCATGGAGATGCAACACCAAAACATGAACATATTACCAGAATGCAATAAACGATTAGAAGACAATAATAAATACATGAGAGGATTGAGAATCGATCACATAACATACATTATCATTTCCAAGTTTGATACAATACATTGCAATAACAAGGAGGGAAAAAAGTACTACAATATTCATGGGAGGTCTAAAAATCCTTCAAATCTACCTGCTAAGGAGAAAATAAGAGCTTGCAGAAGTAAGAACTTCCAACCATTGCAAAATGAGCCAAAATTGGCTTTTAACGATGAAGCAAAATGAAGAAAGGTGAAAAAATGTGGGCAAATTGATTCGACATCTCCAACCACCAAAAAGATTAATTTAAGTTCTACATCTATTGATGGGCTCGATGTAAAATCTCATATATCCATGCATCTACTTCGGAGACAAAATAAAATAACCCATACTTCATTAATTTTGGTGGTTGGGGTCATTTTTTGCAATTTTTCCATGCCAGAGATGTTTTTCCATTTTTCTCCTGTAAAAATCCATCAAAATTCAAAATTGAAGTGTCCATCATGTGGAGAATTTCACCATCTTTCCAATGATACAAAAATGTGAAAAACCAAGCTCTGGATCAAAATATATGCTCCTCTTAAGATTTAGCCCAAAACAGGAAAAATTAGGGTGAAATCAGGTTTGCGGGCCAAAATTTGAACTTTTTCCCTCTTTTTTCAAATTGGGAAAATTTCCCAAAAATTCTCCATGACCCACCACTCCATTAACACGTGGTACCCTCTGGTTCAGCCATGGGCTCAAAATAACATTTTGCCTCTTTTCACAAAATTGGGAAGTTTTCCCAAGATTCTCCATGGGCCCGACTCCCATTGACAACGTGGACATGTGGCATCACCCTATTGGTTGATGGGACCGTGGGTTCAAGTTTTCATTTTTATGCTTTTGCGGTTTTGGTAAAAAACCAAAAATCCTTCCCTTCCCCTTACTCCCATTGATGACATGGACACGTGGCATCTTTTGCTTAGTTTAGCGTGGGCCTTAACCAATTTTCTCCATTCTCCGCTGCGGGCCCGTGGGCCGGTTTGTGACTTTGCACCATTTAGCCAAAAGGGCTAAGTGCCAAATTTCTCTCCACGCCTCCACTCTTCCTTGACACATGGCACTTTCTAATTGGCTACAGGCCTGCCTAGGGAAAATTTCCCCTCCAAACTCCACTGACCCATAACTCAAAAAATACAAGGAGTTAGGAGGAATTCTTTTCCTTTCCACAAAGGGGAAAAAAATCCTATCTGATGAAGTAATACCCAAAAAAAATTGAGTACCTGAAATGTGTAAAAATTGAAGTTGAAGCACAAGGAAGGAAAGAATGAAGGCAAGTTAGTCTAAATAAGCAGGGGCTCATTTTGAATAACATGTCCTAGTGTCACTTTTTGAAAAATCACTTTATTTCACTTAAATTAACTTTCGTGACTTCCCCTCTCGCTTTGTAGATATAACCTTCTGGCACTCCAAGACCACTAAATTACCATAGACCTCCTTTACACATGTCACCATGCTGAAGTACATAACTTCTACACTATCTATTGAATAGTTCCTCATGGTGTTTCCTACCTTATGCTATACCATGCAATCCTTACCTTCTTATAGTCTTTGGACTTCTCTCAACCCACCTTCACAACCACACAAATTTACGCACCTTAGCCATCAGGTTTCTCGTTCTTCTATCTTTGTGTTAATTTTTCCCAATAGTAGACTATAAAATAAATTTATTATCAACCGTGTTCAATATATCTGCTACTTCACCTCACAAAAAAATGTGTGCATGGTCTCATGTGCACAGAACCTCTTACAATGTAATTATCCACCAACACACAAATGCACAAAACCCAACCGAAAACAACACCAAAGGAAACAACCAAAAGAAATAAAGTAAAATAAGGAAATATAATCTAATTGGCAATACTGCCTTATTTTTGAGAAACATATAAACCTTATTTATAGTATGGCTTCAGCCTACTCCCATTGGAGTAACCTGGTAACCTCGTTCCATCAAGTTCTAGGAACTGGTACGTGCTAGAATCAAGGATGTACGATATGATGTATGGTCCTAACCAAGGGCCTTTCAGTTTCCCAAGGTGGCGTAGAAATTTAGAGTCATAAAGGAAGACCATCTCCCTAACCTCAAACTATTTTTTTATATGACAATCATTCCATGATTTTTGTCACGCCTTCTCATTCTTTTGACTCCACCTAATAATTGAACACCTTTCGTCCAACTACATTAACTTCTCCTTGTGCTATTGTAGTGCTTACTTGTCAACTAATCCTCCTACGTGTTCTTATCGTGAAGATTGTAGCATAAATTCTATTAGTAAAATAACTTCCATGCCAAACACCAATTGAAATGGCATGGCCTTGTTAAATCTCTTATAGGTTATCCTATATGCCCATAGTACGGATGAGATTTTTTCATCCCGATCTTGTCTCCCCACATCACAAATTTTTGTCACCGTGTGACTCAGTATCTTGTTAAATTCCTCAGTGGTTCCATTAGCTTAAGGTTGATACTGGGTGGTCTTTTGATGGGCCACCATAAACTCTACAAACAAAATCTTGACCGTCTCATTCAAATAGTGTGTCCCTTTGTCACTAGTCAAGCTTAAAGGACACCCATACCTATTGATTATGTTTTCCCACAGGAATATGTCTGTTGTGGTCACTATGAAATCCTTTGTAGGAATTGCCTACACCCACCTTGTTAAGTAATCAATGCAAATAATGATATAGCATGAACCAATCCTTCATGCATCAGGTGAAATCGATAGTTCAAAATCAATCACCCACTTCTTAAATGGTTCTGCACTAGCTATCGGTCTCAAGGGAATTTCATCTCTTCTTCCTGGTTTTCCAAGGCACTGGTAATGGTCACAAGCCTTACAAAACTCAGTAAAATCTTGGTAGATTCTTTTCCATCAAAGCCTTGCTAGTAGAATCTACCGCATGGTGGAATTACCTGCATAGTGTTCTCATGTAATCCCATCGTGTGCTTCCTCCATGATTACAACACGCTCATGTTCTAACATGTACCGGTGTAGAATCTCATCATGGCCTAATTTGTATAAATCTCTGACTAATCTCAATATGGTAAGGCACTAACTATTGTTGTCAAGCCAATTTCATCTCTTATTTCCAAATTCTTTAATTCACTGGAAATGGTCACCATACTTATTTTGAGAAACATCATTACATATCCTGGTAGATGTTAGAGGGCATGCGTCACATCCTAAATAGTTGAATGCATCTACGTAATTGTATTCCCTGTAATACTGTCCTCATGTAATCCTCCCCTCATGTGCAATCCTCTGATAAATGGTCAGGTCCCAAGTTACTCTTATGTAGTTTTACATGCAACTGCATAGAATCTCATCATGACTTGAATTTTAATAAGATCACCGAATTCTACATATGGGCCCTTGTAAAATGGGCTTATTTACCAAGTACTTCAAGGCCATGTGGTATGTTTAGAATATAAAGGGTGTTGCCTCACGCTCGGTTGTATTATAGTTGTTCTCTACTGGTTACAACTTCCTACTTGCAAAAAGAGAGAGTGATAAACAATCCTTCACCAGGTTGTGCTAAAACTTCTCCAATGGCCATCCTTGAGGCATCAACATGAACATGGAAAGGATTATCCTGGGAAGGAAAGTGTAATATAGGAACAATGATAATCCTATTCTTTAATGTGTCAAACATCATCTATAGTGCCTCTCCCCAATGGAATGTACATGCGTGCTTTAGCAATCCCTTTCAAATGGTTTGGCACTAGAGATTGTTCTCAAGGGAATTTCACCCCATAATCCTTATTTCTCTAAGTACACTTGAAATGGTCCCAAGCCTTGTAATCCATGCACTACACTCCTGGCTAGATGTGTTCCTTCCAAATCCTTACAATTACAGAAACTTCCACGTAGTGGCATCCACCAGCATAGCCTTTCTTACATATGATATGCCCCAACAAGTGCTTCCAAATCCGTGATTGTAACGAAGAGACATTTTTTGATATTGCAGGGATATGTAGCAATCTCATCACGACCTAATCTCTATAAATCTTCATCAACTACATATGTATCGCAATGGTCACGTATATCCACTAGTTTTATGTATAATGTCTTCATTTCATCAAGGTATCAGACTTGATTTTTAGAAACTTATGGATGATAGTCCTCTAAAATTCAGAGGGTGCACCATCAATGTGCAAAAACACAATAGGTGCATCTAGAACTTTAGTCCTCAATAATGGGTGGCATCCTCCCCTAGGAATCAACATCCCCATAAATAGTCAGGTCCCAAGTTACTCTTTTCTTAGTGCTACAACAACTGCAATCTCTAATTCTTGATGATATCCTAAGAAGCCATCTATGATATGCACCCTAGTAATATCGTGCTCGTTTACTAAGCTACTTTAACACCATGTGGTTTGTGTAGAATATAAAGTGGGTTGCCAGCAGATACTTCCTGAATTTGTGCATCACATAGATCATTGATAATGGCTCACACTTGGTATTAGTATAGTTCTTCTTTATTCATGTCAACTTCCTAGTTACATGGTAATGACAAATTGGGCTTATCCATAGTCCCTTGACTAGGTCCTGCTAATAACTGCTCCAATGGCCATACACTGAAGTGATCATCATGCATCATGGAAAGGATCTCTTCCTTGAACTAGACGCATAGATATTGGCATTCAGTTCGGTAAGCCTATTCTTCGGAATCGGGTGCAAACTCCCTCCTTTAGTTTGATCCACATCTCCCCTAATAGAGTGGTGAACATCCATGCTTGAGAAATCCCTCCAGTGGTACAGAGATTTTGGCATACCCCCTAATAAATCTTTCAGTAGTACTCACATAATAGATCAAGGAATCCATTGAAACGATGCTCTAGCTAAAGAGCTTCTTGGAAACATCAAAAGGTAAGCAAGAACTTTGGCTAAGATCCTGATGAGCATGGACACTGTTGCATAAGATCTACCCCAACAAAGTTCTACTTTCATTAGATGACTAGACACTTCTTGAAATGCTAAGGGGTATGCAAGACTATGCAACATCTCTCAAGCATCTAACCAAGGTATTTATCGCAATGGTCCTTCACTAGGTCCATACATTATCCATGTCAACAAGGTAGACTTAATGCAACCTATAGATGACAGTCCCTGCAAATATCATGGGATTCACAATGCATGAAAAACCCAGCAGACTTGGCATTCTTTAGTCCAAAAGGTATGACCATGTAGTGAAAATCTTTCTCAGGCTAGTGGCAAAATTGCGCTCTTCATAGTACTCCTCTAAAAAATTAAGGTCAAGCTATGACTAAGAATCCATCCGTCAAGTGAATGAGGAGCTCATGCCCAGGTGTTGCTTCTAGGATCTGCTGAGTTGAATGTTGTTTGAAAGGCAGTCAATGTTGCATGTCACATTCAAATCGCTTGGGATGCAACCTAGTTCCTGGATCCTCCCATCCTTTTTACTGATAATGACCATTGGTCCTTATGCTCTTCATCGGATTCACTTGATAGGTTCAATGATACCTTTTGTTCTCATATTTTACTCTTGTATCTGGTTGTTGAGCCAGATGCACTTATTTCAAGGTCATTCAGTAAGGTCTCTTCTGAGTTTAGTTTTCCCTTGCTGCTATCTAGCTTTGATCTGAGCATCTCCCCTATACACATTGGTAGAAGTCCCTTCAAAATTATGGTACCAGCGTAGAAATAAATCTTGAAACTCATGGAATAGATCAATGATATTTGAAACCTCATTTTCTGACCAGTAATCCTCGATAGTAGCCTCCTTAGGTTCTATATCTAAGCCAATGTTAACCTTCTTCATTTTGAGAGGTTCATGGTAGGTGCACACTTTCTCATCAACACTATCTGTTACCTAGCATGTACCCATAGTATGGTTAGTATCCAAGTTCTCTAGTTCCTCACCATTTATCACATATACCAAATTTCCCTTCTCTTTCTCCATGTAGGAGCACTCAAGTTGTAGTTTCTATGGTTCCTCCACATAAAAAAGTGCCTCCAAATCAAGTTCTCCCAATAATTCTAAAATTCTATCCTCAATCATGGAACTGTCTCCCATAGTTAGGTGCTTAACAACCTACAACGCCTCATTCACCAATGACTTAATAATTTGATATTCAAAGGTTTGAATCAAGTCATCTGTTAACTCCCACCATTTCCCTATCTGACAACATAATTCCAAATGAATGTACCATGCGTAGGCACAATGTTGTAGTATGGAATAAAACTTGTGCACCCAAAGGGAAGGGGGTAATGTTTCCACGTCTCTCATCCATGTTCTCTCACATTCTTGAACATATTTTGAGGTGGGTGCCCCTCCATCATAGCCAAATATTTTAGTAGGCATGTTGCTCTGAAAGAATCTAATTGAGTGTGTTCCTCACCTCATGCCATTTTGGAAGATTGTCCTGGTGCATCACCCACCATTATGTTATGGTCCCACACAACATGTAGATAAGCATGCTTTACCTATCAATCTCACATATCTACTAGGCTTCTATGGCTCATAGGAAAACATTAGGGTTTCCTTCCTTAGTATAGCTCAGAAACTAATTTCCTCTTAAATTCCTAAGAGGGTGTGTCTTCATCACCCTTATAACAGAGACTCGCAATTATCACCCAATTAATTAATATTTCCCATGCACCCAAGTGTCATATGATACACTACTAATATCACTCATAGATGGAGTGTCTTCCTACTGAATAACTCCTTCCATAGTGTGTATCACATAAGGGTTCCTGATAGAATGCACATAGATTCTATCGAGGGATTCATCTCTTAAAGGCTCAATATAGGGTGCTGACTTCCCATTGGTCAAGGGCATGACAACTCATTCTTCCTTGTTCTCAAAACTTATGTGTCCCTTATTGAACCTTAGGTCCACATTATTCTTATAGAACCAAAAGTTCCCAAGTAATGCATGAAAGTTGTCCACCTTAGCTAGCGCCAAGACTTCGAAGTCTGGAGTGAAATTTTCCCCTTGGGTAGTGATATAAGTTTCCTTCAAGACACCAATGGGCATCACCTTTTTCTTGTTAGCCATATATAGCACATTTGAGGATGGTTGTAATGGGGGCCTTCCCATTTGATGCCATGTGTCTAGGGTAAGAAAATTAACCTCCGCACCCATGTTTATCAGAATATTTCCTAGTAGTCATCCATCGACTACTGCATTCAAGGTAATCTCCTTATCATATTCAATGGTGTTAGGGGGAAGGTTAGCATGAAATACTTGTCACTCATGCTATCCTCTGGCATGCAGTACTTTCTCTCGTAACCATTCCCCTAGCAAAGGAATGATATTCTCTGGCCTCAAAATTTTTCATACTTCCTTGAGTTCATCCAAATCCTTCTCTAACACCTCGACACATTTAATTTGCTCTAACTACAACGACTGCTCCTTTATGAACTAGATATCTCCTTGTAGGTGTCGAATCACATCCATTTTCTCCTGATAAACCTATTTTACATGAGAAGGATCTGGATACTTCTTGTGCACCACCTCTTCTCTTGTGACCAGTGGTCTTTGCTTTGGTTTTTCTATGGCATGTACAGCCTCAGCTGGTGTTGTCACCAGTATAGGTTCTAACTCTGACTCACACACCACCCTTGGCATCCATTTTGAGTTGGCCTTCTTCACTCTTACCATTCTGGTGCCTTTATCCTTCCATTGTTGTTGGCTCATGTGCTTAAATAACCCTAGGCACTCCTCATATTTGTGATTTTTTTCCACATTAAGAGCACTATAGTAGGTCAGGAAGCATTCACATTTGTAATGTTATGTGGACCCACAGTTATAACAGGTCCCACAAAGAAATTCACTTCTTCCCACCTCCACGATTTCTATGACCTTTAAATCCTCCATGTAGAATCCTCACCCACTGAGCTCCTCCATCCGCACGTGCTTTTCATAGGTGACAACCATCATCCTTGGCATTGTTTTGCAACACTGGTCGGGAACACACCAATATCAATGACATCATGTATCTAGTCAATCAATCTACAATCCTTAGTGTCATGAGTATTATAGGTGCAAATCTTTCAATAGTAAAGACACGTTCTTATGGATTGCATGCATTGTAGTCAGTGGACACATAATTGCACCATGATTAACATAGGAAAATATCACAATATACCATTATCACGCATGTACTGATTCTTCGAGGACAATTTTACTTTGTATGCCTCTCTACCCCATAATCCATGCACTATAGGCTACTGTGAGTCTCATGTGTCTGAGTTCACATAACATATTTTCTAGCTTATTTTCCATAGCAGCAACCTTAGCTTCAATAAAAATACTAATATTGGTATCCACGTTTCCCATAGCCTTAGCGCACATGGAAGCCTCCAATGACTCATGTGAATTGATAAAATTCTAATGTGAAAGCACTCTCCTAAAGGGCATTATTAGTCCTCCAACGAACCATTGAGCATGCTGAGAAGGATGAATATCATAATATTTTTTTGATAAGAGATTTTTAAAACATGCATCATACTACCACACACTCTCTTCCATACCTTGTTGAATCTCCTTTAGCACGCTAATGTTCTTCTGTTCAAACTCAAGAATATGGAATTTAGATAAAAAGGAATTACACAATAGGGTATAATCTACTATTATCTGGTGAGGATCATACTTCTGGTACCAACTATGCATGTTCCCTTACAATGTTATTGCAAGCTAACTTGCCTTTTATTATGGGGTAGTGATCCCCTTCGCATGCCATAGTACCTCATATTTGTGTATATATTTTGTAGCATCCTTAACACCTTTGTAATCTGGTAGATGCAAAGAGATTTCAAAAAATACTTGGTGAGGTAGTTGAGGCCCTTACCTACTTGATCCAAAACATTGATTCCCTCTAGTGTTGCCTCCACAACTAGATCCACTAGATCCACTAGTTCATGTCCCTCCTAACCCACCAAATCCTCTAGATCTATCAGGTCCACCATGTCTACTAGCTCCTACTCCACTTGACCCACCATATCCACCTCTCGTAGCTAGAAAGGGTCCTAAATTGTTTGCACCTTGTGTCCCCACTATCATGTAAAACACTTCTCCAATAGTTTGTGATATTGCACTGCTACCATATGTGTACCCCGTGCCACTTATAGATGTGATACCCAAAATTTGTGTACAATTACTTTTCCCAAATTTCATTCTAAATGATATACCTATTAACATACGAAATGATTGTGTAGCCATAGATTTTCCAAATGAAAATTTATACCTCTTAGGTGTTGATCGGTTACCTCCACCAATACAAACTAGGTTAGTAATACTTATCTCTAGATTTGGAAAAATAAGCACCAAGGGTTGGTCACCAAGTCAATTCAAATGTGAACCAACAACTCTTTTTCCTCAAAGTGACATGATCTCATCATAATTTGAAGGTGTTTCTCTCTCCCACTTTTTAAGATGGGGTAGCACGAAATTATCAGGCTCCACGTCCTCTACGTCAACCTCAATTTATTCCCGCAACATTTTCCTCCATAATTCCATCACTCCTGTAACTTTTCATTATTTTTTTAACTCCCTTTCACGAGCTTCATTTTACCTGAGCCATCTCTTTTCCCTCTCCATTTCAGTAGCTAGGTCTTCCATCTTCCTCCACTCTAGCTTCCTTTCCCAGTGCTCAGAAGAAGCTTAGTCAGCCATAAGAAATTCTTCTAAACTCAGTGCAATCATCAGGGTCTTTATAGCTAAAGAGATGACATGCAAGAATGAAATCTTGGATTCCTCAAGAACTCAAACTTAGTAATCTCTGGATAGGAATACATAGATATCACATACTCTAAGGTGTAACTCATCAACACTCTACTCCATCAGTGATCAACAACATGCATCCAATTCATATCAGCATTATGCATCCTGTGATACTCATCTTGGGTCCATATACAAGGAATATAGTACTAGCTTCATCTAAATGCATACGTTGAAAGCCATTAATACAAATCCACTAGAAAAAAAAAGAAGAAGGTCTCATACAGCTCATGATACAAATTTTCTTCTACCCATTTACGTGCATCAAACTCAGGTCTAGTACTAAATCTCTAAGAAAACTCATCCTTTGTGCTTTTAAACCATACTTCAAAATTTTCCAATGTAAAGTTCTCTATCATTATGTAAAATTTTCATAGAACCTTCAAAAAGAGGTCCCAGCAATAGAACTAAAATGTAGTCTCTAATCACTTCTTTCCTTAACAACTATTCCCAAACACGCCGGCATATCATCCATTTTAGCCTGGAATCTCACCCGAGGCACGCATAGGAGGCGAAACCATCCTTTATGCGAGCTTCATGAGAACATTATTTCTTAACATGAGGATGTAATACAACTAGAAAATAAGTGCATCCATTCATGGAGTTTGAGATGTAAGCATTAACTCCTAGCCTAATGCACCTGAGAATAGAACAACATGATCCACTTAATTAAAGTAGAATCAACCATGAAATAAAATCAATAAAACTCATAACACACATATGAACATAAGGAAAATGCACAAATCAAGATGCATCATATGATTTTTTTAGAATCACTTTATTATATTTATTAGCCAAAATATGGTAGCCAATATTACAACAAAAGAGTCCCATTCGTAGAAATGTTCACACTAGCAGAGATTTCCATTACACATTACATAATATCACTCTATCTCTCACTCCCCTATATGAAAATAATCCATTATTCCTTATCTCTCCTCTTTCTCTACTAAATCCATCCATTCTTCTAGAATAATCATGCTCCTTCCCTCTTAACTGCTCATCATTATCACTTGCAAAATCCTAAAGGAATCAGTTTATGATTTCTCTACCACTACCCATGAATCTATCAGGTGTCGCCATGTGTTTCCCTCAATCGAGTGCCTTTTAGCATGTATGTGTCAGCTAATCCATAACAACCTCAACTCCTTATCCTTTCATGATAACCATCTTAATTCCCTAGAATATCCTTTTACGCGTGTCTTTTCCTATTTTCCAAAACTTACTAAGACCCAAATCCATCCTTATTGGGTGTGAGCCTTTACACCTTTCTTCCATGCACCATGAGGCTTTTTGATAAGAGAATACTTGTTAGATATCACACAATAATTTTGCATGGGAGATAAGGTCAAGATCAAGGGCGTGAAGGGATAGGATGTAACCTAGAATTTACTAGATAACACACACATCACTCATCCTAGACTAAGCACTCACCTGAAGCATGCAAAGTTACTAGGTCCCTCTTTAGGGTTGGTGTAGCGGGATGTTAGCATGATGAAGGAAGAAACATATATATCCATAACTAATCCATCATTCTACAATGCATGCTATATTCAGATCTAGGAAGAAAAAGCTTAAACAATAATCATGGTTGAATCAAGAACATGCACTACTTAATTACACACAGGAATGACACTTATATTCAACCAATATCTTCCATCTATTAATAAACACAGAAGCTCCTTATAATAATGGTAATCTATATCAATGCACACATGGATGTGATATAGTAATCTATTCATATGCACATATCTCTTATGCTTACCTCTTACGCATGAATAGAATCTGTATGACAGCTTATATGAGATCTTTTTAATTATTTTTCTAGTAGAATTTTATGAGTGGCTGATTACTTATGCATCTAAGTAGAATTGGAGGTATCACGCACTTGTCTAGACATAGGAAGAATTTCAAGCCCTTTATGATGTTGATTTGATTTGGACTCAGGATGTGGATACGTGGTTTCATGGTGTTCTAAACAGTTATATTCTAGAATATTCAATTTCAACGTATTCTTTCCTGGAGGTAGCTGAATTGTAGTTTTTGTGATATCCAAGAGGAGCATATCTACAAGGTATTCCACTGGTGATCAAGATCTTTCTGGTAAATTTGAACCTGGAAAGTAAACCGATGGCTAACTAAATCTCACCACGTGCGAGGGAAAGAATAGGTTTGGTGAAAGATGGCAGACCTAGCAGAAGAAAGGCAGAGAGAGGAAAGGCGGCTTAAGTATAATGAGGTGTGCAAGAGGGAGATAGAGAAGAAACATTCCATTACATAAAGTATTGCATTGAGGAGAGAGATGGCTCATGAAGGATTTAAAGCTCACGTAGAAGACATGGAGCTAGAGCATTAAGAACTCCCCCATCTTGGAAAGCATGATAGAGATCCCCCCTTGGCTTCACACATAAGTATGCCAATAGAGACTACCTGGGCCATGGGCACGCATCTTAATTCACCTGGTGACCTAGCCCTTGTGCTTGGTTTTCCAGTATCTAGTATGACAAGTAATCAATAGGTGGATTTCTAAAACACGATAATTGGAGTAAGTCAGAAAACAAGTACATTAATGGTAGGACAAAGGATTTAATGTTATTTTGAGGAATATTTTTAGGTGCATCATCTACATAGAATTTAAGCATGTTGAATGTTGGATTCACCTCTAGAAGTGTAAATACCACATAGACTATAAGGGTGCAGTACAGTACCACTGTCAAAGCATAGGGGAGTACATCTACATGTCCTATTCTAGCTACAAGTGGAGGATCAAGAGGGATAGGTGGTTCTAGTTCTGGTGGATCTGGTGGTTTTGGATCAGGTGGGAAATGTCCACACCAACCCCAGAATATTTACATGGAGATGTATCTTCATCTTCCAGAGTATAGGGGCATAGAGGATGCTAATGAGCATGTGCACATTCTTGAAATATTGTGGCATATGAAAGGGATCACCACTTCTGAGCACAAGGCAAGTCAATTCACTACTACATTACAGGGATGTGCAAACAGCTGGTATAGGAAGTTTGACCCTGATCAAACTTGTGTGGATTATGCAGTGCTGAAGGATGCATTCTTGAAAGAGTTATATATCCCAGAATTTGAGTAGAAGAGTATAAGTGCACTCAATGATATTAAGTAAGGAACTACTGAGAGTGTACATGAGTATGATGCCCATTTTAAAACACTCCTATCTAAGCTTTCTTATTATATTCATGCAAACCAGCATGCACAATTGTTTGTTGGTAGATTTATTACACCATTTAGAACAACACTGTCACATAAGACATACACTAATCCATGTGAAGCACTGGAAGCAGCTTTGCATGTTGAGGTAGTTAGGAGCATTGACACTGATGTTAGTCCATTCTTAGAGGCATAGATTGTAGATATGGAAAAACATTTAGAGAAGCTATCAGCTAATTCATCCCATGAAAAGTGCTCAGGGATTTGGTATACAAATTGTGAAGTGGAAGGTCACACTAAGGATAGTTTTCTCTAACTATCGCAACTACTCCTTTAGACACTAGATCTCTCCTTGTATGCTTTGAATCACATTTATGGTCTCTTTATAAACCCCTTTTTGATGAGAAGGATCCAGATACTTCCCATACACCACCTCTTCTCTTGTGATAAGTGTTCTTTGCTTTCGTGTTTCCCTAGTGTGTGTAGCCTCATCTTGCATTGTCACTTGTACAGGTTCTAACTCTAACTCACGTACCACCCTTGGAATCCATTGCAAGTCAGCCTTCTTCGTGATTACCATTCTGGTACCCTTATCCTTCTATTGTTGTTTGCTCATGTGGTCAAATAACTCTACGCACTCCTCATACTTATGCTTCTTTCCACACCAAGAGCACTATAGTAGGTTAGGAAATTCACGTTTGTAATGTTTTGTAGATCCATTGTTATAACAGGTCCTTTGAGCAAATTCATTTCTTCTACCTCTATGAATTCCATAGCCTCTAAATCCTCCGTGAAAGCCTCGCACATGAGCTCCTTCATATGCATACTATTCAGTGACAACCATTTTCCATGGAATTTTTCACAACAATGGTCTGGCACACACCTATATCAATGACATCATGTATCTAGTCAATCAATCTACAATCCTTGGTATCATGAATAGTAGAGGTGAAAATCTTACAATAGCGAGACACATTCTTATAGATCATGCATTGTAGTAGAAGATTCCTACTTACATCATGATCCCCATGGGAAATATCATAGTCTACCATTATCACCCGTACCATTCTCTAAGGAAAACTTTCCTTTGTACGCCCCTCTACCCCACAATCCATGCACCATAGGCCAATGTGAGCCTCATGTGTTGAGTTCGCAAACATATTTTCTAGCTTCTTTGCCATAGAAGCAACCTTAGCCTCAATAAAAAATACTAATACTGGTATCCACGTTTCCCATAGCCTTAGTGCATAGGGAAGCCTCCAATGACTCACGTGAGTCGATAAAATTCTTATGTGAAAGTGCTCTCCTAAAGGGCATTATTAGTCCTCCAATGAACCATTGAGCATGATGAGAAGGATGAATATCATAAGATTGTTTTGACAAGAGAGTTTTAAAACATGCATCATACTACCACACACTCTCTTCCATACCTTGTTGAATCTCCTTTAGCATGCTAATGTTCTTCTTTTCAAACTCAAGAATATGGAATTTAGATAAAAAGGAATTACACAATAGGGTATAATCTACTATTATCTGGTGAGGATCATACTTCTAGTACCAACTATGCATGTGCTGTTGCAATGTTATTACAAGCTAACTTGCCTTCTATTATGGGGTAGTGATCCCCTTTGCATGCCATAGTACCTCATATTTGTGATATATTTTGTAGCATCCTTAACACCTTTGTAATCTGGTAGATGGAAAGAGATTTCAAAAAATACTTGGTGAGGTAGTTGAGGCCCTTACCTACTTGATCAAAAACATTGATTCCCTCTAGTGTTGCCTCCACCACTATATCCACTAGATCCACTAGTTCATGTCCCTCCTAACCCACCAAATCCTCTAGATCTACCAGGTCCACCATGCCTACTAGCTCCTACTCCACTTGACCCACCATATCCACCTCTTGTAGCTAGAAAGGGTCCTGAAGTGTTCACACCTTTTGTCCCCACTATCACATAAAACACTGCTCCAATATTTTGTGATATTGCACTACTACTATATGTGTACCCCGTGCCACTTGCAGATGTGATACCCAAAATTTGTGTACAATTACTTTCCCCAAATTTCATTCTAGATGATATACCTCTCAACATATGAAATGATTGTATAGCCAATGATTTTAAACCTATCATGTCAATTCAGATGTGCACCGATAACTCTTTTTTCTCAAAGTGACATGATCTGATCAGAATTTGAAGGTGTTTCTCTCTCTCACTTTCTAAGATGGGGTAGCACAGAATTCTCAGGCTCCACGTCCTCTACGTCAACCTCAATTTATTCCCGCAAATTTTCCTCCATAATTCCATCACTCCTATAACTTTACGTTATTTGTCTAACTCCCTTTCATGAGCTTCATTTTACTTGAGCCATCTCTTTTCCGTCTCCATTTCAGCAGCTAGGTCTACCATCTTCCTCCACTTTAGCTTCCTTTTCTAGTGCTCAGAAGAAGCTTAGTCAGCCATAAGAAATTCTTCCAAACTTAGTGCAATGATCAGGATCTTTATAGCTAAAGAGATGACATGCAAGAATGACCATCTTGGATTCCTCAAGAACTCAAACTCAGTAATCTCTGGATAGAAATACATAGAAATCACATTCTCTAAGGTGTAACTCATCAACACTCTACTCCATCAGTGATCAACAACATGCATCCAATTCATATCAGCATTATGCATCCTGTGATACTCATCTTGGGTCCATATACAAGGTCTATAGAACTAGCTTCATCTAAATGCATACGCTGAAAGCAATTCATACAACTCCACTAGAAAACAACAAAAGAAGGTCTCATACAGCTCATGATACAAATTTTCTTCTACCCATTTACGTGCATCAAACTCAGGTCTAGTACTAAATCTCTAAGAAAACTCATCCTTTGTGCTTTTAAACCATACTTCAAAATTTTCCAATGTAAAGTTCTCTATCATTATGTAAAATTTTCATAGAACCTTCGAAAATAGGTCCCAGCAATAGAACTAAAATGTAGTCTCTAATCACTGCTTTCGTCAACAACTATTCCCAAACACGCCGGCATATCATCCATTTTAGCCTGGAATCTCACCCGAGGCACGCATAGGAGGTGAAACCCTCATTTATGCGAGCTTCATGAGAACATTATTTCTTAACATAAGGATGTAATACAACAAGAAAATAAGTGCATCCATTCATGGAGTTTGAGATGTAAGCATTAACTTCTAGCCTAGTGCACCCGAGAATAGAACAACATGATCAACTTAATTAAAGTAGAATCAACCATGAAATAAAATCAATAAAACTCATAACACACATATGAACATAAGGAAAATGCACAAATCAAGATGCATCATATGATTGTTTTAGAATCACTTTATTATATTTATTAGCCAAAATATGGTAGCCAATATTACAACAAAAGAGTCCCATTCGTAGAAATGTTCACACTAGCAGAGATTTCCATTACACATTACATAATATGGCTCTATCTCTCACTCCCCTATATGAAAATAATCCATTCTTCCTTATCTCTCCTCTTTCTCTACTAAATCCATCCATTCTTCTAGAATAATCATGCTCCTTCCCTCTTAACCGCTCATCATTATCACTTGCAAAATCCTAAAGGAATCAGTTTATGATTTCTCTACCACTACCCATGAATCTACCAGGTGTCGCCATGTGTTTCCCTCAATCGAGTGCCTTTTAGCATGTATGTGTCAGCTAATCCATAACAACCTCAACTCCTTATCCTTTCATGATAACCATCTTAATGCCCTAGAATATCCTTTTACACGTGTCTTTTCCTATTTTCCAAAACTTACTAAGACCCAAATCCATCCTTATTGGGTGTGAGCCTTTGCACCTTTCTTCCATGCACCATGAGGCTTTTTTATAAGAGAATACTTGTTAGATATCACACAATAATTTTGCATGGGAGATAAGGTCAAGATCAAGGGCGTGAAGGGATAGGATGTAACCTAGAATTTACTAGATAACACACACATCACTCATCCTAGACTAAGCACTCACCTGAAGCATGCAAAGTTACTAGGTCCCTCTTTAGGGTTGGTGTAGAAGGATGTTAGCATGATGAAGGAAGAAACATGTATATCCATAACTAATCCATCATTCTACAATGATTGCCATATTCAGATCTAGGAAATAAAAAGCTTAAAAAATAATCATGATTGAATCAAGAGCATGCACTACTTAATTACACACAAGAATGACACTTATATTCAACCAATATCTTCCATCTATTAATAAACACCAAAGCTCCTCATAATAAAGGAAATCTATATCGATGTGCGAATGGATATGATACAGTAATCTAGTCATGAGAGGTCTATAAATAGCACACTTGCATGTGTGGCTATGCATGTAAATGGTGCGTGGCTATTAGTATCATGCGGCCTATTTTTGGAATAGATAAGTGGTGAAGGGAAAGTCCCCAGCCTATATATATATATATATATCATTTGAATCACATAGTACTTGAGATATATAGGTATATGTAGAGCATAAGAGGTAAGAATAAGAGATATGTGCATATGACTAGATTATTATATCAGATCCATGCACGCATCGGTATATATTGTGATTATTGTAAGAAGCTTCTATGTTTATTTATAGATGGAAGATATTGGCTAAATCTAAGTTTCATTCCTATGTGTAATTAAGTATTGCATGTTCTTGATTTAATCATGATTAATGTTTAATCTTGTTCTTTCCTAGATCTAAATATGGCATGCATTGTAGAATGATGAATTAGTCATGGATCTATATATTTATTTCTTCATCATGCTAACATTCTGATACGGTAACCCTAAAGAGGGACTTGGTACCTTTACACACTTCAAGTTAGTGCTTAGTCTAGGCTGAGTGATGTGCTAGTGCAACTAGGGTGTTATCTGGTAAATTCTAGGTTACATCATTGGTTCCATTGCTAGGACCTCTTTTTCAGTTGTTTTCAGGATGGTTCACAACGAAGATGTACCGTTTAACTCTCGAAAGTATTGAGGAGTGGATACACAATCTAGAGGAATAATATGCATGGTGGTTCAACATTGCATCTGAGTTTAATGCACGCACTTGGGTAGAACAGAATCTGTATGACAACTTATATGAGATCTTTTTCGTTATTTTTCTAGTAGAATTTTATGAGTGGCTATTTGCTTATGCATCTAAGTAGAATTGGAGGTATCATGCACTTGTCTAGACATAGGAAGAATTTCAAGCCCTTTATGATGTTGATCTAATTTGGAATCACGATGTGGATATGTGGTTTCATGGTGTTCTAAATAGTTATATTCTAGAATATTAAATTTCAACGTATTCTTTCCCGAAGGTAGCTGAATTGTAGTTTTTGTGATATCCAAGAGGAGCATATCTACAAGGTATTCCACTGGCGATCAAGATCTTTCTGGTAACTTTGAACCTGGAAAGTAAACCGATGGCTAACTAATGGCTAACTAAATCTCACCACACGTGAGGGAAAGAATAGGTTTGGTGAAATATGGTAGACCTAGCAGAAGAAAGGCAAAGAGAGGAAAGGTAAGGTGGCTTAAGTATAATGAGGTGTGCAAGAGGGAGATAGAGAAGCAACATTCCATTGCATAAAGTATGGCATTGAGGAGAGAGATGGCTCGTGAAGGATTTGAAGCTCACATAGAAGACATGGAGCTAGAGCATTAGGAACTCCCCCATCTTAGAAAGCATGATAGAGATCACCCCTTGGCTTCACAAAAAAGTGTGCCAATAGAGACTACCAGGCATGCATCTTAATTCACCTGGTGACCTAATCGTTGTGCTTGGTTTTCCAGTAACTAGTATGACAAGTAATCAACAAGTGGATTTAGGAAACAGGAGAATCGGAGTAAGTCAGAAAACAAGTACATTAATGGTAGGACAAATGGATTTAATGTTATTTTGAGGAATATTTTTTAGGTGCATCATCTACATAGAATATTAGCATGTCAAATGTTGGATTCACCTCTGGAAGTGTAAATACCACATAGACTATAGGGGTTCAATATAGTACCACTATCGAACCATAGGAGAGTACATCTACAGGTCCTATTCCAGATACAAGTGGAGGATCAGGAGAGATAGGTGGTTCTAGTTCTGGTGGATCTAGTGGTTCTAGATCAGGTGGGAAAGGTCCGCATCAACCCCAGAATATTTACATGGAGATGTATCTTCATCTTCCAGAGTATAGGGGCATAGAGGATGCTACTGAGCATGTGCACATGTGTGAAATATTCTGGTGCATGAAAGGGATCACGACTTCTAAGCACAATGCAATTTAATTCGCTACTACATTACAGGGATGTGTAAACAATTGGTATAGGAAGTTTTACCATGATCAAACTTGTGTGGATTATGTAGTATTGAAGGATGCATTCTTGAAAGAGTTATATATCCGAGAATTTGAGTAGAAGAGTATAAGTGCACTCAATGATATTAAGTAAGGCACTCCTGAGAGTGTACATGAGTATGATGCCCATTTTAAAACACTCCTATCTAAGCTTTCTTATGATATTCATGCAAGCCAACATGCACAATGGTTATTTTGTAGATTGATTACACCATTTAGAAGAGCACTGTCACATAAGACATACACTAATCCACGTGAAGCACTGGAAGCAGCTTTGCATGTTGAGGTAGTTAGGAGCATTGACATTGACATTAGTCCATTCTTAGAGGCACAGATTGTAGATATGGAAAAAAAGTTAGAGAAGCTATCAGCTAATTCATCCCATGAAAAGTGCTCAAGGATTTAGTGTACAAATTTTGAAGTGGAAGGTCACACTAAGGATAGTTTTCCTCACAAAACAGTATGCTCATTATTATTGGACTGTGAGATCTGTCATTTGAATCATGATGTTAGCCACTGTCCTTTGTTACAACATGTGATAAGGAAGAATGTATCTTGTTACTATAAAATTTTCTGGTCCATGACCCATGATACTGAAGATTTTTGGTTAATTGGTCAGATCCAGGATGCTATAGACGTTGGGGTATGATAGACAAGTGTGATGGATAATTCTAAGGGTAAAAATTAGCACCAAGATTGGCATCATAATCAAATGCGCTATGACAGGAATGATGGGTATTTTAAAGGAGGTCATGGAAGAGGACATGGATATCATGGTGGATATGGAGGATGAGGCCATGGTGGTGGGAGAAGTGAGTTCCCTCAGGGAACATGTTATAAATGTGGATCTCCTCGCCACTATAGGCATGAATGTCCTCAGAATATTGCATGTTATTTATGTGGGAAAAACCATATCTATGAAGAGTTCTCAGACTTATGTGAGCATCTGAGTAAGCAACATAAGAAAGAAAATAGAGGTGCTGGGATGGTTAGAATATAGTGCATGGTAGAAGATCAGTGGATGCCTAAGATAGCACAGGACCTGAGGCATTAATAGTGAAGATTACTACACAAGCTAAAGCGACACACGTAAGAGAGGCATTGCACTAGAAACCTATGATCACCAAGGAGGAGGTTTTGTATACATGGTACCAAAATCCTTCTCATCAAAAGGAAGTTTATCAGGATACCATGGAAGTGTTAAGGAATCTTTAGGGAGAGATACAGTACTTAAAGGAGCAGAAGAAAGCATCAAAGATAGTCTAAACTGATATTGATGATCTAAGAGAAGTGTGCAAAATTTTTCGCCAAGAGAACATCATTCCACTATTAGGAAGCTGGTTAAAAGGGGACACTCTGCACATAAGTATTGAGACCGAACGATAGATCATGCATGCAAATCGTCCCCTTGATAGCATTGACTATGACAAAGAAATTACTCTGAATGATGTTGTGGATAGATAGTTGTTGAGCAACATATTGATTGATATAGGTGCGGAAGTAAATGTTCTTACATTAGATTCATGGGTATAAATGGGGAGGCCCCTATTGTAGCCATCATCTAATGTGTTGTTTATGGAAAACTAAACTAAGGCCACTCCCATAGGAGTTTTGAAGGATGCATCTATAACCATATAAGGGGCCAAGTTCATTAGGGATTTTAAGGTATTAACACTTACAAAAGTAAAAATTTTTCCATCCTTTCTTGGATGCCCTTGGTGTTATGCAAATAATGCTAACTTGAAACTCAATAAGGGGTATATCAGCTTTGAGAACAAGGAGGAAAGGGTTGTGATACCTTTGACAGATGGGAAGTCTACACCATATGTTGAGCCTCTAAGTGAGGAGGACTTAAAAAGAATCTATGTACATGCTATTCAGGACCCTGTGGTCAATGAGCCATCAAAGGAAGGCATCCTACAGTGGGATAATTCTCATTCTACTACTGATACTACAAGTATTGCTTGTGAAAATTGGGCTCATGGTATATATGAACTAGTAGGGAGTAAGGTAAAAAAGTTTGATTGTTTGCAAGAATGGAATTCATTTTGTTCGTCAGATAGGTAGTGCAGTACCTTAGTATATAGGGGCAGAAGATCTTCCTATATTTTTTAAATCCATGGAAGCAGAGTGGATAGATAAAATTAAGAGAAGAGATATGTTAGTGTATACCTTGTGCAAGACAATAGCGCACTGGTGGGTAGTCCATAGAGCTAATATTATAGACTGGGAGGAGATTGGAATCACCCTATCTACTAGGTTTTTTAGGATCAATGCACCTATGCAGATCTACGCTTATAATGGTTATCAACCTATTAAACATCACACTCAACAGTGTGAGAGACTCTGGATAATGGGATAGAAAGCATTACCACCTTCACTCTAGGTGCATAGATTGTATTCTACTCTACAAGGATGCGCACGTGCCTGGTATGTATATGTAGAACTAATTTGAGAGGCTAGGAATTGGTAGAATTTAACTGCAAGAATGCTCTAGACCTTTGACTACTTCTCAACTAAACCTCCAATCGAAGAAGCATTAAGATTTTTCAAGCACTAAACTATGGAAGATAGTGCAAAGGTAGAAGAGCATATTAAGGAATTATTTGGTGAGACAAAGTCTAGAGCACATTTCGAAAAGGAAGAAGAAATGGAATCCATACTACTTGAATGTGCTTTCCTTGAGAAAGAGAAAGGGAAGATGGTTTACATTGTGGATGATAAGGAAGCTGAGAACTTGGATATTGAACATTCACAATGGGTGTGCAAGGTCTTGGATAGTGCAGACAAGGATATGCGCACCTACCACAAGCCCATGGAGATAAAGAAGGTGAATATAGGTTCGGATGCTAAGCCAAAGGAGATCATGATTGGAGACTATTGGTCAGAATCAGAAGTGGCAAAGATCATTGAGTTACTTAAGGATTATCATGACTTATTCCCTTGAGGGTATCATGAACTTAAAGGTGTGAGTGAATCACTTGGGGAAATGAAGATAAAGCTTAAGGATGGTGCACGCCTAGTTAGGAAGAGGCCTTACAGAATGAACCCCAATTTTTTCAAAATAGTCAAGAAAGATATTAATAACATGTTGAAATCTGGAATTATCAAGCTCCTTGATGAGTCAGAATGGGTTAGTCCAATGGTGATCAGTATCAAGAAGGATGGAAGGATTAGAATATGTGTGGACTACAGGGAGTTGAATGATGCATATGTAATAGATCCATGCCCTACACTATTTACTAAGGAAATAATAGGAGTTACAGGGCACGAGATATTTTCCTTCACATATGGGTTTTCTGGGTATCACCAGGTTAGGATTACTCTAGAGGATCAAGAAAAGACAACTTTTACTATTGAATGAGACAATTTTTCCTATATTGTGATTCCTTTTGGACTAAAAAATGTGCTTATTGTATTCTTGCAAATAGTTGTTGAGGCATTCAAATATTTTATTCGCAACTTTTTACAAGTTTATCTAGATGATTGGACAATATATGGGCTTGTGAAAGGTCATTATGACAATCTACGCTTAATGTTTGAATGATGTAGACAATTGAGTATCTCTTTGAACATCAAGAAGTGCATATTTTCTACACCTTTTGGAATATTGCTAGGACATATAATTTGTAAGGAAGGTTTGTTGTTCGATCTAGTTAAGGTTGCAGTCATTCTAGGCCTGGAAGCACCTACAAGTCAAAGTGAGGTGTGTAGATTTTTGGGTCACTCAGGTTACTATCGAAAGTTCATAAAAGGGTATGCCAAAGTTTTTGTACCCTTGGAAGAATTACTAAAAGGGAAAGGTACATTTTATTGGGGAGAACCACAACATCACACATTTGAGATATTAAAGGAGAAACTTACTACCATGCCCATTCTACATTTTCCCTCATGGGATAAACCATTTCATGTGCATGTGGACGCCTCTAGAAGGGCCATTGGTGTTTTGTTAGCTCAACCCGTTAAAGGTATTATCGATCATCCAATTTCTTTTGCTAGTAGGAAGCTGACTCCTGCTGAAAAAATTATACAACTAAAGAGCACGAAGCCTTGTCAATGATCTATGCATTACACAAGTTTCGACAGTACTTGTTAGCAACACCATTTTTGTTTTATACAGATCACATGGCATTGAAGCATTTGATGAACAAACCGTTCTTGCAAGGGTGCATATGTAGATGGGTACTCCTATTTTAATATTTTGACTTCATAGTTATGGTGAAGCCAGGGAAAAGTAACTCTAGACCAGACCACTTTTCCAGAATTCACTCAAGAGAAGAAGCACAAATAATTGAAGAAACCATGTCAAATACATAGTTATATAGGTTACAAAAAGTTTCATCAGAATTAGAATAAATTGTTTTATTTCTACAGACTGGTGTGGCACAGAAGGAATGAAGGCATTAGAAAAGAAACAACTTGTTATATGCATGGCACCATTTATGTTAATCAGTGGTGACCTCTAAAAGTTAGGTAGAGATGAAGTATTACGTTGTTGTGTATTATAGCATGAGTGTAAGGATATAATGGAGGATGCACATGGTGGTATTGCAAGAGGCCAATATGTAGGTGATGCAACTACTTGAAAGATCTTACTTACTGGATTATTATGGGAGACACTCTATAAATATTGTAAAGTGTATTACAAAGTGTGTGACCATTTCCAGTGTCTAGGTAAACTAAAATAGATGAGATACCTTTGAGACTAATTAATAGTTCCAAACCATTTCAGAAATGGGCCATCAACTTTGTAGGACCTATTTTGCTAGCTACACATAGGAATGGATTACGCTATATCAGTACTTGCATAGATTATCTCACATGGTGGGTAGAATAAGCACCTACAAAGGACTGTACAATAGCTATAACAACTAGGTTTCTATGGGAGAATATTCTTACAAAATATGGATGTCCTTTAAGCTTAACAAGTGATAGGGGTACACACTTTTTGAATGACACAATTAGGATCCTAATAGATGAGTTTATGGTTACACACCACAAGACTACACCCTATCATCCTCAGGAAAATGGAACTGCTAAGGCTTTCAACAAGATTTTGGGCCAGACATTGACAAAAAAAATTAATGTTGGAAGAAAGGATTGGGATGATAAAGTGTCAGCTATTTTTAGGGCATATAGAACAACTTATAAGATATTGAACAAAGCCACATAATTTTAGTTAGTGTTTGGCATAGAATCCGTTCTCCCTATAGAATTTATGTTAACTTCTTTGAGCATTGTGTGCACTGCAGGTCTCACTAATGAGTAGACTTTAGAAGAGAATCTTGAGAAGATGATTCAACTGGATGATCGATGAGCCATAACACGATGGAGTAAGAAGTGGGAAAAGGCCAGGCAGAAAGCATGGCATGACATAAACATAAGGTATAAGAATTTTGAGATTGGACAAATGGTACTTCTTTATGACTCTAAGTTCTTGCACCATCTAGGCAAGATCAAAGTACATTGGTTGGGGCCGTATATCATCACTTAGATACTTAAATTAGGTTTTTTCCAGTTAGAAGAACTTTATGGAACACAGATACCCGGTTACTTTAACGGGAGTAGGTTGAATCCCTACTATAAATAAGTCTTCTTGGTGTTTGTAATAAGGTAGTATTTCCATTTAGATTAGGTATTCAATTCTATATTTCCTTAATGTATTTCCTTCATTTTCGTTATGCTTTTTCAAATTAGTTGTTGTTATTGTGAAATAAGTGTGCTTGTGCACATGAAGCTAATTACTATATAAAGCATCTTTATGTGCAGAGGACTGCACATCCCTATTTAGTGTGGGGTGGTTGTTGATATCTAGGTACAAGATTGTGTGAATTGAAATATGAAAAGAATAAGATTTTATGGGTGTTTTCCAAAGTAAATACATTACTCCTCAAAAGTGACCAAGGATGCAGATGAATGAAGGAACAGTATAAAGTGAGGTAAGCAAAGGCCATGATACCGACCAGGATAAGGTATAGTGATGAAGTACTCGGGTGTAAGGATGTGTAATGAAGAGAAGTCTGTGACTAGAGGGTAGGAAGGTATGCTAGAAGGTTATAGCTGGGGCGTAAAGATGTACCGCATCGAGAAAATGAATTTGGTCGATGAATGAGATGATATTTGGTAGGTGAAGGAGCAATAAATGCATCAAAATTTGAAAAAATATATAAGGATGGGATGTGAATTCATTTTTACCATTGTGACAAAGAGTATTTGAGGAAATAGATACATGCAAAGAGTCGAGTGATCATGTTAATGTGTGAAGGGTGTGACACCAAGCATGACAAATAGATCTATGCAAAAAGAATCTTGTGTCACCGATGGTGAAGGGTTTGAGCAAAGCAAGGTGACAGAGAGAAGTAAGGGCATGAAATTTCCACCTAGGGCACAATTGAATCAAGCTAGGGTTTAATTCACAAACTATAGAGTTAAGAGGAGATGATTGCAAGGTAAAATGGCACCCTAGAAGGTAGCTACAGCAGGAGAAAAAGGAAAGAAGAAGGTGGTCATCGAGGAGGAATAGATGGCATCCGAAAGTGATTTTTCAAAAATGCAATATCCAGAAGGAGTCATCATTGGTCAGGAATGGGATTCACACATCAGAAAGATCAAAGTAAGCAAATACAATCACAAGACCTCAGAGAAAAATAAGGAGCTTGATTCCTTTCTCACTACGAGGATGAACAAACATATGGCAGATGACATCATGGTTTATGATGATGAGGATGAGAAGCTTCTGAAGAGAATTGGGGTCTACCAATTATATGATCTTCCATATTTCATAAATTATGAGCCCTTGTACCAGTGGCTGATGAGCAGAGTGCATGAGGACTTCTTCTACTTTAGAGGACATAGAGTTAGAATCTCATCCTCACTTATCTCAACTGTGATAGGTTTTAAGGCCACAAGAGAGGATATAAAGTATGATCTCATGGATAAAGTCGTGATCTTAAATACCAGACAGGAGTTGGGGTACTTGAAGGGTTTGTGTGGTATGTATATAGACAAGTTAAAGAATTGTTTGGTTGTGTAAGCAGTAGCACACCTTGTTACAAATTTGAACGATCAGGAATGGTGGTCACAGGTAAATATTATGTGGTTACATGTTGTGTGCAAGATGTCAAAAGGAGTAGTCTACAATATTGCAGGCTACATTACAGAGAAAATATTCAAGGAAGAATGCACGGGAGGGAAGATCAGCTTTGGCGCTGTTCTATTATCACTGGTAATCATGAAAATTGGAGTACCAGATGAACCAAAAGAAAAGATATGGCAATACCCCATGGAGAATAAGTCATCAACTAAAAGGTTTAGCAATTACCTATGTAAAGGGTCCATGATAGATGATGTCAAGAAAAGGGTGGAGAAATGGTATGATAAGCTCCACACGGAATTTGGAGAAGAGTGGTGCATCCCAAAGGACATACCCTCAATAGTGGGGAAACAAGTCCAGTTTTCTCTATATCAGCATTTCTGCATCATGTGCTTCCCAATGAGAGATGGATTCTGGAGCCCTTGGTGTAAATTTCCTTACGTATTCACTATAAGGTATTTCCAAGCATCTATTCACATATTCATAGACACGTGTCGACTGGTATTCAATGCAGATAAGGTAGAATGTGACTACCACACATTGAGGAAGAAGTATGTGTATTCAGGAAGAAGTTCCTATGTTGAGAAGCTCATTTTAGAGGTGTTCAATATTAAGCCAATAAGTCTGGTTGTAGCAGATATAGGGGAAGCATTAGTGTATCTTCAGCTGAATCCCAAGATGGAGAATAATAAGTATGTGGATATTGAATTCATGCTCCTAGGGCCACCGAAGGGTAATCACACAATGGAAAACATACCAGTGCAAATGCCCATAGAAACTATTGAAATAGAGGATGAAGAAGAGGAGCATGAAGATAGTGGAGGCTTGGAGCATAGAATAAAGCAACCATATGACAGAGAAGAGTCACAGTGCATGACCACTACACCTCAAGGATAGGATGAAGAGGAAGATACATAGGTTGAGAAGGGGGAGCACATATTTAAGAAAGTATTTAGATGCATGAAGAGTCAAGGTGGAACCCCACAAATGGTAAGGAAATCACCTCATCTCTCTCCACACAAGGATACCACTGAGCCAAAGTGTAGAAGAATGTTGAAGTTGGATGAAGAAGTAGAGGATTCAGGGGAGAGTGAGTGTGCATCTCCTACCCTACTCAAACAAGAAGATGAGCCACAAAATGAGTAAGACCAAAAATATGAAGAGATGAAGGAAAGAGAAGAAAGAGAGAAGGAAACCTTCGGATCCATACATATGACTGCTCAAGGTGTAATGGGATAGAATCCTAACCTTGAAGATACAATTCCTAAGGGTCTTAGATCGAAGAGGATGAGTGGGGAACATAGTGCACCACTCATGGGCTATGTAGAGGACACCAGTAAAATAATCCGCACGCGTTTCCAAAGCACTGTAGAACAAAAGGATTTATTTGGCTAGGAATTAATGGATGGGGATATGGCAACCATTTACACTAGAAAGAAACTCTCATGTTCAATGCACACCCAAATGGATGATCTTGATTTTGATGTATGTGAGGAGTCATGTGTGTTAAGAGGAATGAAGAAGACACATCAAGCTAGGCACATAATAGTTAAACCTATTGTTATCTCAGATGAACAGGTTAGCAATGTGTTAGTAAAGGTTTCTACTGAGGTTGCAGGAAGAAACATGGATAAGGCCGCAACAATCAGAGCACTGCATGAGGAGTTGAAGATGAAGGATGCAATGATAGTGTGCTTGACCCAAGAGAAGGACTTGGAGTATCAAAATAATAGTGCGATAATTGGCATGGCACATGCCATTGGAGATCATGTGATGAAAGTGCACCCACATCTTAAATCTAAGGTACTAGAATAATTCCCCTCGGCAATGCATTATGTTAGAGATTTGGTGGAATTGGTATTGGAAGAGGACATAATTAGAATGCCAAAACCAAAGAATCCTGAAGAAGAGGTGTAAAGGGCTGAGACTACAGTAGTTAGAAAGATTGCATTATATGAAGGCCTACTGCAAGTGCTCTAAGAAGAATTGAAAAAGGTGGATCATGTCTTAAATATATGCATAGAACTAGAGGTGTTGATCAAGGTAAAGGCTCTGGAAGAAGATAATGCAGTCTAGAAGGCTATGAAGGATGATACCTTGGACGACACAGAATGGTTAACACTCGTAAAGAAAAAGTGCAAGGCCCTAGCATCAGCACAAGAGCCGCATAAGGAAATATTATATGAGCTTGGAAAACTCATCACACTAAATATGGATGCGCTAGAAGGAAAACATACTGCAATGTCCAACATTATGTTGGTATTACAGAATGAACAAGGTGAAGCTACCCAAGATGAACTGGAGTCTATTATTGTGGATATACCAGAGTAGGTAGAAGAATCATTCACTAAGTGGCAGGCCTTGGAGGCAAAAATAAAGGAGTATCCATATTTGATCCTTCAAAGTGATACAGAGGAGGTTGCCTCATAAAACATTCTTTATTCATCTACATTCTTTCTTATTCTTTCCATTCAACATTATTTACTTTAGTTGTAGAGATAAAAATTTTCAAGAAGACAATGAGATTAGTGTGGAGTAATGTTGATCAGATAATACTTGTTAGAGATCACATAATAATTCCACGTGGGAGAGAAGGCCAGGATCAAGTGTGCGGAGGGACAAAAAAGAATCCGCTCGCGAAGGGAAATTTTCGCTTTCGGGACTTAGCCGATTTTGAGCATGAAGACCTATTTTTAGAAGATGGTGTACAGAGCACATAAATGAGGTAGAGATGTGTACACCATGCATTTTCTATCTTTAGAGGACTTGATTGAAGTGTTTTGCATGGAGACAAGTTAAGAATAGGATTCTCACTTCAGTTAACTGTAAGAGGTCTATAAATAGTACACATGCATGTGTGGATATTCCTATAAATGGCACATGGCTATTAGTAGCATACAACCTATTTTTTGAATAGATAAGTGGTGAAGGGAAAGTCCACACCCTATATATATGATGTGAATAACATAGTATTTGAGATATATAGGTATATACAGAGCATAAGAGGTAAGAATAAGATATATGTGCATATGACTGGATTATTGTATCAAATCCATGCATGCATTGATATTGATTTCAATTATTGTAAGGAGCTTCTATGTTTATTAATAGATGGAATATACTGGCTAAATCTAAGTGTTGTTCTTGTGTGTAATTAAGTAGTGCATGTTCTTGATTCAATCATGATTATTGTTTAAGCTTGTTCTTTCCTAGATCTGAATATGGCATGCATTATAGAATGGTGGATTAGTTATTGATCTATATATTTCTTCCTTCATCACACTGACATCCTACTACAGCAACCCTAAAGAGGGACCCGGTACCTTTGCGTGCTTCGGGTGAGTACTCAGTCTAGGCTGAGTGATGTGCCAGCATGACTAGGGTGTTATCTTATAAATTCTAGGTTGCATCAAGGCTTCTCACCTTAGGTACTTAGTTACTTTAGGGGCCCAACAACTACCATCATTAGTGTATCATATACATACTAGTACTCACACATACTCCCTATATTTCAAACTCACACTTTATATGCACTAGTAAAAACAAGGATGCATCACCTATATTTATACTCAGTGGGGACTTTCCCTTCACTACCTACATGCACCTTTCTAAAAATAGGTATGCTCACAAATAAATTTCATGTTTTAATAATTTTTTCTTTTCAAAATTTCAAGTTATAAATAGCTTTCTTTAATTCATATTATCATCCCATTCCATGTGTTGTATTTTACCTTTCTCTACATGTGCTTTCTTATCCTTTGCTTGGTTGCTAAGTCATCTTGATTTTTTCTCATTTTTGGATCTTTACTTGAGTGGCACTTCGACCCTTCTTTTCTATTTTTAGCCACATCTTTAAAATCAGCTAAGTCCTTGATCCTCTACATGCATGCATGAACCTTCATGTGTTGACCTTTTCTGCTTGTGTGCACCCCCTGGCACACCCCTTATTTTTGGTCCCTAACCTCTTCACATGACTAGTAGTTAACCATTTTCACCACTTAACAATGGTTGCGTAAAATCTTACGATAATCCATAGAAGAAATATACACAAGAAAACAAAGATGAAAAATAGATATGTATTAAAATAATATTAAAAACACCAATTATATGGAAAAAATGAGAATCAAAACATTGAGGGATGACAATCAAGATACCATGGCGATAACACCGAAAACTTGAAGTTGGGAAAAAATTTATTATCATTAAATTAATAAAATGACCATATCTTGAAATTGAATTTTATTTTTACAAAACAAAATAGGTATATTTTAATTTGATAAATTGAAAGAAAACACCTGAGGGATTTTTCTAAAAGTGTATATTTGTTTTATTATTCCCTAATTACTAATAATAGTAATTATGAATTTATGAAAAGTTTGCTTAAAATTAGGGACGATAAAAAGTGTTTTTCATTTAAAAAGTAAAATTTGAAAACAACCTCAAAGGATAATTAAAATAGATTCATTATGCTTGAGATATGAAACAAAAGGTGAATTGATAATTAGGAGAAATAGAAAGTGACCAAAAGAGTAGGACCAACCATGAAACCCTAGGATAATTTATACAAATTAGATTTATGAAAGATGATATATTAAAATCAGGAGTGGATTTGAAGATAAAATGTAGATATAAAATGTAAGATAACTAGGGCGTGGAGATTAGTAGGCATAATACACAAGAACCAATAAGATCCTAGATTAGGTTAAGGGTCTGATCAAAAGTGGATTAACCAAATGATTTAACCTAAATGGTTAAATTTATATGGGATAGTAACCGATGTTATATTATCATAATCAACTAGTTTCTAAATCTAGTTGTAGTAATATCAGGATAATACATGAACAAATTAAATAGTGATAGACAAATGAAAAAAAATACCAGCAATGAGAGGAGAATAAGAATAAGTTGATATTATAGATTGTGTTTTGATCTAGGCTAACCTAATGGATGGAAAGGGATGGAAATAGTCTGACATATATTTGTATCTAAAATTGTGTCCTACGGAGCTTCCTATATCAATGCGTATGGCATAATCTAAAACCTATAGCTATTATGGCCCTTTCTGTATGATCATTTCCCTTTGTACTTTCATCTCTTGAAAATTTATGGGTCTACACACTACTTCGTGATATTTTCCTATATTCAATAAGGACCTTCTACATTGTGTGATGTTCATTATGCAACTGATTGAGTCTTTAAAACCCTAGATGGTGAGGGAGTCCTACAAAAGAAAATTTAAATGAGTTGTGTGAAATCCTGTATACCATCGACATTGCCACTACTCTAAAGAGGGCTCAAACCACACGTCATTCTCACCTAGCATGTGATATCTATAATATATGTAACCAAATTGATAAGCATGACCTTATAACAATGTAATTGTACTTGAACATTTACCCTAGATTTACTTGTCTTTGATAATGTACCTTTTGTGCTTGCATATCTGAGTGGATAACTACCCTAAAATGAGTATGCATAGTATATGAAGCTCAAGAAGGTCTTGGATTATCTTTTATTATAATTTCTCTTATTATTTTCACATTCAATTACTAGATGTATAGTAAATGAATTTCCTATTTTAATGAGAGATGAATAACTTGCTTATCTATGGGTTCTAGATTTAGAAAACTCAGGTAAAATCGACTAGGATTGTAATAAAGAAATTCAAATTGATAAAAGTGACATTGGAGGGAAAGAAATGAAAGTTTCCATATTGGCCCATAGTGTACAAATTCTATAGTTTTGGATACATGTGTGGGTGATTTAAAAAATAGAATTGTAATATACGAGGGTATAACTTGATTGGATGAATTAATATGACAATTATGAAAAGATATAGGTTATTTGTCTAAGAAAGAATGAGAGCGATATAGATAGGGATGTCATAATTTATCAAATTGGTAAAATGTGGGCTAGTGTAAAAGTGTTGTAAAATTTGTATTGTTACAAGACATGAATTTCCAAAATGAGTGTCTACAGTGAGTTGTTTTAACAACTAAATAACTCACTTTATTACTTACATACATTAGTTCAATAATATATTTAACTAGTTACACCTGTACAAATATAAATCAACCCATGAAACATTAATCTAATGGTCATTATTCATAACATTCCCCTAGTGTCATATTGGTATAAAAACATTCACAATATCAACTACAATATGCCTAACGTTGGTGACATGATCGATTTTTGTGGCTTGTGATCTTGATTCAAAAAAATAGATCTCCTTAAATGGGTTTTTGTAGGTTTTCCAAAAACATGGACATGAATATGAACACACTTTAATATTCACCTCATATGGTTTTTATGATCACCACAAACCTTTTTAATATTTGTGATATGCATTACTTTTGAATACTAAAATGTAATATTAGACAGAAATGGATATAGTTCATGATTCCACAATCCTTTTGTATGTATATATTTAGTATAAGGTAAAATATAGAATGTATATTTTTTTGTGCATAGTAAGAGAATATGAAAAGCCTTTAAATATACAAGGAGATGAAAGGATTTGTAACTCAAAAATCATCTTATTTTTTATAAAACTATGTAATCCTATTTACAAAGGGTTGATCTTGGTGTCGATCTATTTTTTTTCCTTTTCAATTTAATGATCTAGTACAAAATAAAACTAAATAACTCAGAACATTGAGGGTTTATGGTACCTCAAATGTGTGATGGATGTGGGTGCAAAGTATAAGATGGATCCTCATTGCAAAATTGATGAACCTACAAAATAAGAAGAATTAAAAAGAAAATTGATTAGATGGTATATGTGGGGGTTACCTGAAAAACTCAGTTCTACAAAGTGTTACCTTCCTTTCACAGATATCAACCCCCATTCGATAAAATAAAATGATATAAATGAAAGATGACTAGATAGCATGCAGAAAATGATAAAGAATGAAATTTAAAAATGATAGAAATAGATGAGAAAGCAATAATTTGATCTAATTTAACTTAAAATAAAATTTTACTTGGATTGGTCAATAGTGACCCATACTGCAGAGAGGTAGGTGAATAGCGACCTGAGTCGATGAAGCTTGACAAAAAGATAAAATTGTAAAACTTGAAATATTTGAATGCAAAAAGTGGTCACAGAAACCTGAAGATACTAGAAGTGACCTGCAAAAAGGACCTAAGATAGAAGAAAAATATATATACATATAAAAATATATTTGGATGGATTGGTTGATGAACAGAACTCGGGTTGATAATTACCAAGTTATAGATAAAAACTTTGGTATAACAAGGAAGCAAGATGGAAGATCTGGAAACTGGAACTATAACAGAGCAATAGCAGACAATAGATAAGGATATAAAAATGAAAAGTATGTTGACAAAGGTTTGGTTCGATGGCGACCTAGACTAGGTGATGGAAACTTGAGAAGTGTGAAATAGAGCCGAAGGTAGATGGGTTGGATAAGTGACCTACAAATAGAAAAACTGGAAGAACATCCTAATATCGAAGCTCTAAAAAGTTAGGCCTGAAAAAATGTTAGATTCTACAAGATAATAATAAAAAAATGCATACAATAACATATATAAGCATGAAATTGAAATAAACCTCTCAAAGTCATGCAAGTGATGTGAAACAAGCTCCTATGGACTACAAGAGGGTTGACACAGCTGCTAGATTACTCAGATTCGAAGATAAGTTTATACAATGCAAGAAATCTCATGTCAAGTCTCACTTTTTAAGGGGGCTAGATCATATTTATAGGGTTGAATGTGACCTAGTTGGGTCACCTTCAATTGCGGGAAACCCTTCTTTAGATGGTAAAATCATTGATTTACTCAAGATATGGGCATTTAGGGGATTGAGATAAATGTTTTAAAGCATGTTGGCGGGTAAGGGTTGTTTAGGGAAGTGGCATGGGTAGATAGGTGATAAAGATGGGTAGGATTAAAGCTAGAAAAAGTGTATGGATGTGGATTTATGTGGTTAGGGATAAAAGCATCCCAAAGAAAGCTAATTAGAGGTAAATAGATAAGTAGGAGAGATAAAAGATAATTAGGGGTAATTAGCTAATTAGGGTCAATTAACGAGAATTAATTAATATTTAAAATTGATGGGATAATAGGTTTTCATTTAAATAAATTAATCAAATTAAATTAGATGTGTTTAGCTAATACCATGATGGAAAATGTGCACACAGGAAATCAAGGGTAGAGAAACTTAATTTTGGTGACTACATTTTCCCCTTTTTGTCACATGATTTGTATTGGATAGGTCATGAGACAAAAATGATGAGAGACAAAAAGTGGGATGAAGAATAATGTAAGATTGATGATGATATCCCCCTCAAATAATGGATCGATAACGCAAAGGGAAATCAATGACGAGTTTGAAAAATGTATATGTTAAAGGGAAGGTGGGAAAAGAAAGATGGGTAAAATGATAAAGGGAGGAAAGATGCCCTAAGAAAGAAGGATTTACACAATAATAAAACTTATGGTGATGATTCCAATATCACGTCGGTAGGGAACTAATAACAGTCTCAATGGAGATGGTGACAAAATTCTACGGACCAATGAGTGGGAAAAAATCATTACGAAATGGAGGGAATTCAATGGGAAACCTCTCAAATGGGTACAAGTTGTGAGGAACAATGGGTCATAGGAATACATCAAAATATACGCAAAAAAATAGGAAAATAATGCAAAATCCTTCATACATGAGGAATTGAATGAAAGGTATGCATATGTAAAGGATGAGGATGGAAATAATGGTGCCCCAGCAAGGGCACGAAAATAGCCAAAAAGGAAAAATATGAAAAATTGATGATATAAAATGCCCCACGTGGGAATAAATATGGCCACAAAGGTTGACTTTAAAATAGGATGAGTTGATGAGATGGTACCCTAGAAAAAGAGCATAAAATAGATAAGGAGATAAATAATGGTGCCTATATAAAGGGCATGATGATGACCTAGGAGGAAAAATATAATTAATGGCACCCTATAGGTAAAAAAAATATGGCCACAAAAGTGGACTTGAGATAAGACATGGATGATAAATATAATATTTAAATAAAATGCCCCAAGGGGAAATAAATGAGGCAATAAAAGTGGACTTTTGAGAAAAAAATAGATGAGGCCTTAGAAAAGGACACAAAAAAGGAGGAGGGACAGCCATAATAAGTGTTGTCAAGGCGAGTCGATGGAGAATAAGGCCAATCGACGATGACCCAAAAGGGTCAACGGAAACTTGGTGTCGGTGGCTATATAAGCCCAAAAATTGATTTGCAATGCTCATTTTGATGTGTGTAAATGGTGATTAAGATCAGAGAGATAAAAAATAATATTGAGAGATGGAGGCTAGAGGAGCATCTAGGAAATGCCAGAGGGTGTGCAAGATGGTGACTAGTAAAACCCACAATTTGTTTTTATTTACTTTATGTTTGATTTTTTTTTTATTTTTTTTTTTAGAAAAAAGGATGACATCAATGGCGGTTGGTGGCAACCTAACAAGTTCGACATCAAGTTGGCCCTAGGTGTGTCGATCAACCCCTATACTTGTCAACCCTAACTGGGTTAGCGTCGACCAGGGCTAGATTGGAAAAATTTTATAGATAGATGATAAAATGATGGAAAAAGCTAATGTTTTCATGTTATTTAGATGATTACAGGATAGGAAGACTTTATATCTAAGAGACAAAGTCTTGGCATTGTTAAAGTAGATTAGAGGATATGTTACCAAAGCTAAGTGGGATCACTTGATAGTTATGGGGTTAGGAGGCTTTAGACACTATTAGAGGATCCCACGGGATGTGGGGTTAATGATTGTATTGGTTGAGAGATGGAACATGTAAACCTAAAAATTTTGGCTTAGGACGGGTGAGATGACCATCACCTTAGAGGATGTGTATCATAACCTAATACTTCCTACTCAGGGGGAGCATATAGTCCCCATCACAATGGATAGAATATTGGTAGTAATGACATGGCTATTTAGAACTGTTGTGCCCCACATCAGATTCTCTTTAAAGTATTTTTCATATGAGCTAAGGTATGAGGCAATCGTACCAAAAATTTGCTATATTTTCTTGGTCATGATGGTCATTTTATATTATGTATTACCTAAATTGAAAGGAGTCAGGTTTTCATGGGCTCTGGAAGGTGTGGTAGCAAATATTAGTAAGCACCATATAGTTTTTTCATTCGGCACTCCCTTACTAGTACAGATGTACCATGAGCTAAATATGTGTAGAGTTGGGATGAGATTAGGTTAAGAGGTAGGATTCTTGTTACACTATTGGCCTTATGAGCATATTATAGTTATCTAGCCACTAGGGCTTACATCTGTTGCTTGGGACCACATAGAGTTTGTTGTAGGTTTTTTGAGATGGAGAGTTGATCAGGATCATGGAGAGAAGGGAGACAAGGGTGTAGATTTGTATGTGGATAGGTTTTAAAATTTTGATGGGGATTAGATCAAATGATGTCCCTACAAAGACTTCCCTACATGGGCTGGGGTAGATGTAGAGTTAGTTGGGATGAGGAGGAAGATATGGGTGCAAGGTAGGTGGATAGAGATGATCAAGGTCATTCATTTAGATAGATTTCAATGGTAGTTTTGAGTCATGAAGATAGTTCCTAGGGATCTTATCTCATATCGGAAAGAGGAGGTTTATAGGGAGATTTCATTTCCTTACATGGTAGATCCATCGGAGGAGGAAAAAGTGTCGTGGGATGACGATGACGATGTAGGAGTTAGAGAGGGATTTTATAATTGGATGACCACAGCTTGGGAAGCTCAGGTTGTTGGGGAGAGAGGAGATAGAGGTTTAGGTAGGGGAAGATTTATTAGGCATCAGAGATGGAGATAGAGTAGAGTCAGTAGATATGGCACAATTACATTTGGATATGAAGCAAATGCATGATGAGAGAGAAACTACAATCTAGTAGAGGAAAACAGTACCATTGGCAGAGGGAGCCTTATAGGATCCATTTTTGGGATCTCACTACCATTTTGGCTATTGAGGCTACATGTGGTGGACACGAAGAACCATAGGGAGGAGGAGAGATGGAACCTATTGGTATGATTTCAATAGATAGATATAGATATTTAGTCATAGAGGATAATTATTATTAGGGTATCGTGATTAAAAAAAATTCCAAAGACACTTCGATACTAAGAGCACCTACAGAGGAGAGCAGTATCCAGAGCTGGGCCTTATGGTAGCATAGTGAGTGTGGCTCATCTGCATTAAGGAGAGGGTCATGGCAGAGGTGAAGAGGTCGATAGACAAACAAAGGGACTTTCTTCTCAGGGGTAAGATTCGATACTTTCGAATGTGAACTTCGCTAGTTTTACTGATATCTCTAGTTTGAGAGAGGAATCTTAGAGGTCGATAATGTACTGATACACTTGATTTTAGTAATATATATGATGCATAATTTTTTCATGGTTTAGCATGTGTGTATTATGTGATGTTGATTATTTGATTCATGATGATGTAATTTCTTTTTTATTTATATTTGATGATGATGGTAAAATAATGTGAGTATGTTTTAAAATGATGATGTTAAATGATGATTATGATAATAATATGTTTTATATTAATGAGGGTGATTAAATATTCACTTTAAATTGGATTATGATGATGAATATATAATATGTGATGTTAAGAAAAAGAAATTTGAAAATAGGAATCATGAATGACAGGAATAGGTAAGGGTACGAAAGTTGATGTGATATCATATATGGGTAGCATAAATGGGATTTATATAAAGAAATATGCTCTTAATAATAAAACAAAGGAGAGATAAGAGATAGATGTGGAAAGGTCTAGAATAAACGTAACTTAATGATGGTGACCTATGGGTACAAACGATGATATGTCATATCAAGGAATTCACGATAAAATGATGCCTCCAATTGCATTAGAGGTAAACAAGAGGGACATCTAGGTATAATAAGGCACATGTGACCAAAGCATGATGTTAGCATATAACCAATGATATTTATTCATACCAAAGATCATGAGAGAAAGGTATGGAAATAACCTATAAACCTAATTTGAACACAATAAAGAGGTTTCTGATGTAACTTGTACATGGGAAGAAGGTTCTCCATGAGTGGTGCTACCTAAATTTATGCCCCAGCTATGGGTAGGGGAAAGAGCAAACTCAGTAATGTGGGAATTTTACTAGAAGAAAGATGATAAATATGGGAAGCGTTCTTAGGATGCTGATAAAATGGAAGGTTGATCAATACATGACACCTTCAATGCCATAATACAAAAGAGTAGCCATCCTTTGAGGGTATGGTTTACTTTATGCATATATGATATAAATGGAAATAACGATACACATGATAATCATCCTTTGATGGATCGGTCTATTTATTTTCTTTTCTTGTTTATTTTTATTTTTTGATATGAAAATTTTCCTTCAAGGGAGTAGACTGGTTTTGATAAATTTGAATTTTGATAATAAGAATCCATGAATTTTAATTTTTAACATGGGGAAGAGATGGGAATAGCTAGGCAGACCATTTAGGAGGGGATAATGAATATAAAAGAGACACCCTTGAACCCTCTACATGGTTTTAATAGGTAAATAAGAGAGTGATGGATGTAATGATCATGGAGTTCTCACCAAGAAGGGAGAACCTATCAATAAGGAAAATTCTATGGGAAGAGCCGTGGTGCCCATATTTAAGGTCACATCTAGGAAAGTGATAGTAGACCTCATAGTTCCAAATCATTATACTGATAGATGGAAGAGTCTAATGATGGAAGGATGATCTAAATATATGACTAAGTGTTCATTGGTAATGTGCTAACAATAGAATGGTCACAATTTCAATGTGTTAAGGGGTTCCACTTCCGATTTACCATCAAGGGAGGCCAAACGATAGGATCCTAACCCATAATTTTATGTGATAATGTATGGTCTAATCTAGTTGGGGGAAAAATTTCCATGTTGGATCCTTTCTAGAGTAGTAATGTTTTTATTTTAAGTGGTATTTGAGATAGGATAACAATTTTTGAAATACGGGATTCGATGAGATAGATGAGAGAAGATAAAAACTATGTGCTATCCTTAAGGAAGAGAAAAATATGTGTCCCTAATGAGATGAGTATATTGAAAGAGGGATATGTGAGAACCAATATCTAAATAATACACAACGATGAAGTTGCACTTTGATGGTAATGTCATAGCTCCAATGCAATAAGCAAGATTCAAACAATGGAAATAATATGCAAATAAGAAAATAGGTATGCTCATTCTCATAGATCGAAAAAGGAAGTACAAATAGGGGTGTTGTGTAACCCCCATGCCTAAATAAGTAAATTAACTCCTATTACGTCACTGATGCATATGAAGTGACTGACACATATGATGCCACTAAAGGAGGAGTTATAATTCCAAACAAGGAATGTAACTCCTATGACGCACTGACACAAATGATAATGAAAAATTCTATGATAGAATCTGACACTTGTCATTTGAATCCCTAATACCTATGACTCTCACAAGGTGAGATGACTCACCATGTGATGTGGATGATGGCTAGGAAGGTAACACAGAACCTATGCCCCCCCTTCATTGAAGCCAAGGTAGAGGTCATGGTAAGCTAAAACAGAAAATAAGACTCCACTAGACAACTAAGAAAGATGTGTCAATGGGGCCCGGAAACTAAAGGCTTGATAAGGTGAAAATATACAAAAAAAATCTTTCTAGAAGGAAGAAGAGGAGGAGAATAAATATATAGCTCGAAGAAGATGGGTTGCTACAACAGACCTCACCCCAAGAAGAAACCGCAAGTGAAGAAATTTCACGTTAGTGAAGGGATTGGTGAATATGTCTACAACTTGATCAACTGTCTGAACATATTGTATGTCGATGATTTTTTTATGTCTCAGATCCCATATGAAGTGCATGTGAATCTCAATGTGCTTCATCCACTGATGCTAAAATGGATTTCTAAAAATCGAGATAGTGCTCATATTGTCATAGTAGATAATGGTAGGCCACTAAAAGTGGATACCAAACTTTGTCAAGATACCCTCTAACCAAAAAAATTTTGTGAAGCGTTAACTGCTCCTCTATACTCTAATTCTTGCTAGACCAATTGACATGACCTAAACCAAGATTAAAATTGTATCCTGAGGTAGACTTCTAATTATCTAGAACATCGGCCCAATCTATGTCTTTAAATACAACCAAGTCAATCTCAGTCCCTCCTAAATAATGAATACCATTTGTGTGAGATCCATGAACATAGTCAAGGATCCACTTTACTACTTTTAAATGTAGCTCATGAGTCTCCTACATAAATCTAGACACAATCCCAATAGCATACAATAGATCTGGCTGAGTGTGAGTAAGGTAGATTAAGCTCCCCACAAACTGCCAATAAAGGGTACCATCAACCAAGGGGAAAGAGCAATCAGAAACCAACTTGACCCCAAAAAGAAAAGGAGTAGGTGAGGACTTGCAATCATACATGTGAAATCGAGCAAGAAAATCAAGAGAGTACTTAGGCTATGAGATCATAATTCCTGAGTCAAATTGTGAAATTTGGATCCCAAGAAAGTAATGAAGCAATCCTATGTCCAACATGGAGAACTTGTTGGCCAAGGATATCTTCACAGAATCAATGATAGAGGAAGAGCTACCCGTGATCAACAAGTCATCAACATATATAAAAATAACAAGCATGGAGTCATCTTGCCACAAAATATACACATTTGGGTCAAAGTGACACCAAGTGAACCCTGATGCAAGTAAAAAGGAGTCCACCTTGGCATACCAAGCCTGAGGGGCTTATTTAAGGCTATAGAGAGAATTCTTACACTTGCAAATGAGGGTGTATCAAGTAAATAACCCAAAGGTTGTTCCATGTTGTAGTCATATTTTATACCCTTAGACCAATGGTCTAATCCCATACACGCCGACCTATCACCCAGTGGGTGTTGGGCACTCACCTAAGGCACGCGCGAGTGCCGAGTCTCTCCTTTATGTGAGTCTTGTGAGAATGCATCATCTTATAACAGATAATCAAATTTAGAAGGACATAAAAGAACTATACAACATTCTAAGAACCTAGAATGAGTTGTCATCTCATTGCATCTAGAAAAGAGAAATAACAAGCAACATATGGAAATGGTTCATATAGAAATGAAGTGCATAGGTATTATACTCCTGAACACTTATATGATTCATAACAAAGCCTTATATTCATATTAACCGGTTTAATAACCATATTACATCCCTTGAGGTCACAACATACCCTCATATAACCATGCAGAGCCAAGTCATGCATCAGAACTACACTATGTTCATCACATTACAAAAATGAATGTAGACCCATCCCTCTAAATGTGCCATGATACCTATATTCTCCTAATCCCTAACCCTTGGAATCCTCCATTATATTTCTGCAGAGCTTCACCTCTATTAAACTCTTCTTAATTCTTCTTGACTCTCTCTAAATCTCCTTGATTCCCTCTGACTCTCCTTGACTCCTCTTTTTTCTTCTATCGTGTGCTTGTATTTATAACCTTAGCAACCACCGCCATGCTTTCTTGAAGTTATAGGTCAGTTGCCAAGTGTCGATGTGGTCCTACATGAGAGCATGCCTTCTCAGATCCGATCTCTCCATTCTTTGCAATGATGTCTTCTGGAACCTTCCATCGCATGCCTGGAACATTCCCTCTTTGATCCCATAGTCGCCAGGATGACACCTTATCAACAAGGGTTACACTTTTCTCATGTGCTACCTGGGATGCCGAATATGGATAAGCCCAAAATTTGTCCTGCCTTGCACTCGCACGCCATGTGTTCTACAAAAACCTTCTAGTACCCTTACTTGCACGCCTTCAACCCCGCGCACCTATGTGCCTTCTCATCCTTAGCCAATATTTCGGGGCCCAACATCACCACACACTACACTTGTTCTCCATTCTTAGAAACACTCTTCAAAGAATAAAGAATGGCAGATCCTCACAAATGGTTGGAATGGAAGAATAAAGGGACGAAGAAATGGGGAAAAGAATGAAAGAATGGGGAACTTGTTTAATTCTGAAGGAGGAGAGGGAAATTCTTCCCTAATTCTGCTTCTAACTTCCCCCAAGTGTTGACCTCATTCTAAGCTTATTTACAAATGTCACATACTAGGGTGATTACCTCCTCAAAGCTTAGCCCTTCTCCCTTGGCGCTTATTGTGTCCACGATCTCCTCTAGTTGTTTTCCAAAATCCTTGAGTGCGTCCATCCTCCGAGTGATTTGGGGGTATAATTCTTTCAGCCAGTCCTTGATTGAGCCCTACAAGGTCTCAATGGCTTCTAATTTCTTTCTACTTCAGCTAGGATTTTTTCTCACTCAGCCCTGTTCCCCTTATTCTTTTCTTGGAACTCCTTGAGTTCCGCTTCATGGGTAGAAACCAAGATACTTTCCACTCTATCCCTATCCATGCAGTTATCATAGATAGCCTCAACAACTTGCATGATAGATTTTACATCGGCGAGGATCTTATTGTACTAAGAAACAATTTTCACTACCTTCATCTTATTCTCTTTTTCTTGGCATGCCAATGCCTCTTTTGCAGATTCTAAGGAAAGTGGCTACCTCTCCATGGTGAGTATGCGGGTCAAGTCCTCTAGGCACTGTAAGGCTGATCAATATTTTTGCGTGGGTGGTGTTAAGTCTAGATGCTTCAAGACAATGACATCCATGATCATCTCTATTTTCTTGTATGCCTCGCGCACCCTTGCCTTCTTGTCTTTTAACTCACACCTTAACTGAGTACTGATTAGCTCCTCTTGCTTTAGGTTCTTGCTCTTCTTAAGTAGCTCCTCCTCCTTTTTCTCCAGCTCTACCTCTAGGAACTTCACCTTGTCATTTCTTCTGAAGAGTCTGGCTTTAACCTCAAGTGAAAATTTGTTGAGCGCGTTACAGATTTGATCATCTGATAATCTTTGAGCATTCACCAAGGGGTTTATCCCTTTTCTCTCTGGTACCTTCATCAATGCTCCTTGGTTTATTTAAAATTCGGGCTCATCAATGTGGGACTCAAATGCCCATGATAGCATTTTCCTCATCCAAGGGTATGCACCTTCCTCATCAAATGAAGCCATGGCCAAGAGTTGTTTCGTTGGTATGGTGCTCTGAAAGCGCATGCACAACACCTTGTTTAGATCATCGATGTAGCCTATTCCTTAGCCTTGTGCTGCTTCTATGCTCTTTCTCCCTGTGTGTGCAGCCCTTGGAAAGCTTACAGCCAAACTGGGATCTCCCCCCATGCTGCCATATTCTTTTCCTATGCTTTCCTTAACTTCCTTCAGCACCTCATCCGCACTGCATTCTACCTCTTTCTCCACCATCTTCTTGATAATTCCCGCCAACTCTTTCTCTGTAGTCTCTTTTATCTGTTCCTTTGTGAGGCTTGGGGTCCTTTGATCCTTTGTATTTACTTCTCTGCTCACCCCCTTGCCTTGAGCCTCAGTCTCTTATTCGTCATTCTTCTCCTCATCCCCTTCGTTATACTCCTCATGTCCTTCATCCTTAGAATCATGCACCTCATAGATGGGATGGTCTTTACCTCCTTCAAGTTCTTCATCATCATCCTTGTCGCTAATGTAGGCATCTAGACCCTCCGTCTCTTTAGAATCTGCCTCATTAGTCACCTTCTGATTCTTTCTTACTGGGGATTCTAGTATAGGAGATTCTTCCTTTTCTTTCTCTTTGACAGGTGATGTCCTCATTGGTGATTCCTCATGGGTGAGGTGCTCTTCATGCTTTGGCTCTCTTCTTCTGAGGTCTTTGCTTTGACAGGAGACTCATTTCTCCATGCGTAAGTACTAGGTTCAGCGCTTGCTTCCAGTGTGCTCACCGTTTGTGCGGTTTGAACACTTGGCGCCTTATCTTATACCTCTTCTCTTTCTCTCTTCCTTGGCGCGGCCTTCTTCCTTCCTGTAGGGTCTTCAAGAATGGAGGCATCATTCTCCAAGTAAGCACCCTTTTCAAATTTTGGCCTTATTCGAAGGTATATCCTTGCTGCAGCCCTTCCAACGATTGGCAGCATTATAGGTTTCATCATTTGAACTTCGTGGGAAACATACGTCTCCACGTAAGCACATTTTTTTGGATACACGAGCTTTCGGTGTAGCTCGCGGTGGTCTTATTCCACTTCACTAAGGTTGAACCTTAGTCTTTTGGATTACTTAAATCTATTGACCCCTGCCTGGAAGTATTGCGCGGTGAAGGAGAAGGGAAACTTGCACCATGGACCCTTAGTCCCATTTGTCAAGGTAAATATGCCAATGTAGAAATGTTGATACATTGCAAACTTTTCCTCTCCATCCACGAGCATTGGTAATTGCTATGGGATCCTCCATTCTGCTCCGAATGCATCACACATTTGCTTGTACCACTTTTCCAAGTGCACCTTGTGAGCGGCTGTCGTGGTTTCACAAGTGTATTTCACAAACCTTTTTTCAGGTGAGGGATCCTCTTTTGGATACTACCAAACAAATTTTTCTGGCCCATCAGACACTCCAATATCTAAAAATATAATGGTGAGCAGGACGTTACTGAAAAGTATCTTTTCTCCCTCCTACACACTGCTTATGATTTCATCTGGGATAAAAGCGGAAAATTTATAGATTGTTCCTTCTGATATCTTCTGACATCCATTTAGCCATGCCTTATTTACTTGTGTCCATCATTCCTGATCATTGAGCTTTGTCACCAAACGCTCGACTATCCTCATGATTGGGTCTAGAATTATGGTGATGTCAAAGAATCACGATCCCTTTTTGTAGTCATATATTGCTACAATGTCCTTGATAGCCTCCTTGTCACTCAGATCATCATCTATGCTATCTCCTTCACAAATGAGGCCCGTGAACTTGGATATCAGTTGAGGGGTTATGCACATCTTGCGTACCACAAAATAAAAGTGATCCTCATGCACGTGTGACATCAACCATTGATAAAGGTTCTTAGGATTTCCAAAGTAAGGAAACTCGTACAGTTTCAACAATCCAGCCTTCTCCAATTTGACCTTTACCTCATCGTTGTAAATGGGCATACTGTCTGACATCCTCTTGTTAGCTGGATGGACCAACTATAATGCCATTTCTTTCTCAGATGTGCTCGTGAGATGGTTATATTCGCTCACATCCATCTTTCTCAAGTGTGAATCCCATTCTTTTCCTAGTAATACCCCATCTAAGTATTGCATTTCCTCATACCATTCTTCATTGGAGCTCGCAATGTAAGCTATTTGTTTTCCCTTACCCTTTCCCTTTGTTTTCTTCGGTGAAACGGTTGGTTTCTTGGGTGCCATAGTTTTTGGTTGGGCTAAACGTAAAACTCCTTCCTTTTTCTCTGCTTTACTACACTTCTGAATCCCAAAGCTCATTCCAGATCTTCAACTCTTGGAATGAATCCTTCTTTCTCTGTGCCCTAGCTGCCAAACCCTAACCAGGAAAACCTTCCACAAGACGGTACTCTTCACAACCTTTCCTTACGCCTGTGTACTCCTTCCTTATGGTCTGTAGATCTACTCTAGTCACACACTCAAATTTCTCGGATTCTTCTTCCTTCGCACAAATTTATCTCTGAATGCACTAGTTCGAAAGAGCTTCTTTCACTTCATAATCACAAGGTAACAAATGACTTGCCCGATCTTGTATTTATAGCTTTTGCTTCCTTCCAATAATAAATGCTATGCCACCTACCAATGTACCTTAACATTAAATGTGGATTTTACCATTGATTTGACTATAAGTGCTCTTACCCATGCGCCTAATCCTACGTAAAAAACTTGACAAAATTCTTGTGCACAAAAAATCAAACGGTCTAAAGACTCTTACGCGCATGTTAACAACGTTGAAGGCACTTCTTCTGTCATTTACCTAATTTTTTTCCCTCTCCTACCTCATGTTGTTCCTACGCTCTTCATCCTTTGTACGTGGTCTCTGTTATAGCCTTGACACCATATTTATCATCCCCCATTTCCTTACATTCTTTCTCAACCTTATGTGCTTCCTTCTACTGGGCCATTTAACATGTATCACAGGCTTATACTTTGCATTAATCCACCCCACACTAAAATAGATGTGCAGTCCTCTACGCATACATAACCTTGGAAAAATAATGTGATTACCAGTGCATAAGGTACAAAATGAAACAAAAATAAAGGAACAAGTAATGAGAAAGGGAAACACAAGAAAAGAAAAAACATAAAGGAAATTATATACTAGTTGACAATATTTCCTTATTACAAACACCAAGAAGGATTATTTATAGTAGGGCTTTAGCCTACTCCCATTGAAATGATCTGGTAATCTCATCCCATCCAGCACTTATAACTGGCAAGTACCTAAATCAAGAATGTAAGAGATGATGTATTGTCCTAACCAATGGACTTTCAACTTCCCATGATGGAACAAATACTTGAAATCATACAACAACACCATTTTCCCAACCTTAAACTTCTTGTTCTTGATATGATGATCATGCCATGCTTTTTGTCCTTTTTTTTGTCTTCTAAATCCATCTAGCAAGTGATCGCCTTTTATCTAACTACATCAACTTATCAATTCTTTCTTCCAACTCTTTCTCATTAGCTAACCCTCCTTCGCATGCTATATGTAGAGATGGTAACATGAATTCAACTGGGAAAACATCATTCATGCAAAACACCAATTGAAATTGTGTGGCCTTGTATGCCCATAGATCGATTGATACTTTATCATCCCAATCTTGTCTTCCAATGTCACATATCTTAGTCAACATGTGACTTAGTATCTTGTCAAATGCCTCAATATTTTTGTTTTCTTACGGGTGATAAGGGGTAGTCTTGTGATGGGCCACCATAAGTTCTACTAATAGAATCCTGATTGTTTCATTGACAAATTGTTTATCTCTATCACTTGTTAAACTTAAAGGAAAACCATACCTACTGATTATGTTCTCCCATAAAAATATAGTTGTTGTCATTGTGGTACAATCCTTCATAGGTGTTGCCTCTGCCCAACATGTTAAGTAATCAGTGTAAGTAATGATATACCATGAACCAGTCCTTCACATGGCTAGCGAAATTGGCCCTATAAAGATTATTTCCCATTTTTCAAATGGTTCAGCACTAGCTATTGGTCGTAAGGGAATTTCATCTCTCTTTCTAGGTTTTCCAAGGTGTTGGCAATGGTCATAGGCCTTGCAAAATGCAATACAATCCTTGTAGATGGTTTCCCACCAAATTCATGCTAGTAAAATCTTCCACGTGGTAAAATTACCTACATAGTATCCTCCTGCAATCCCACCATGCATTTCCTCCATAATTTCCATGCATTCATGCTCCAATACACATTTGCGTAGAACCTCATCACGACCTAACTTATACATGTCTCTACTAATCAATATGTAGGGTGCGGCGTGTATTCCTAACTACTTTCTCTCCAAAGCCTTCATCCCTTCCGGCACCACACCTATTTTTAAGAACACCATGATATCTTCTAAGTATAGCAGTGCATGTCCCAACATAAATAGTTACATGTCTGGCATGGTATCCTCAATGCTTTGAGCGTCCTCCCCTGAGTTAATCCTAGATAAGTGGTTAGGTCTAGAATTGCTTTTTCCTAGTTTCACAACCACTATGAACTCAAACTCTTGAAATAATAGGACCCAATGACATATGTGCCCTTACATCACAAGCTTGTTAACTAAGTACTTGAATGCCATGTGGTCTGTATAGAATATAAATGGTATTTCCAACAGATATTGCCTAAACTTGTGTAGCGCATAGATCATAGACAATGCTTCGTGCTCAGTAGTTGTGTAATTTTGTTTTTCTAGTGTTAACTTTCTACTTACAAAGCACAAGGGATAATCAACAATTCCCTCACCAAGTTGTGTTGGTACTTCTCCCATAGTTGTTCCAAAGGAATCAACATGCACATGGAAAGGCTTATCCCAAGAGGGGAAACAAATTATGGGCTCTGTGATAAGCCTATCCTTCAAAGTGTCAAATTCCCTCTCCTACGCCTCTCCCAAATGGAAGGCACTCTTTTGTTTTAATAATTCCTCCAAGGATGTGGTGATCTTGGCATATCCCTTGATGAATTTCTTGGAGTACCACATATGCCCAAGGAATCCACACACTGTGCTTTGACTAGTAGGCTCCCTTAACCCCACAATAACTGCAACTTTGGTGGGATCCACTAGTAAACCTTCTTTGCCTATAATATGTCCTCACAGGGTTCCAAATGGAGTAGAAAAGACACATTTCTTAATGTTGAGGGATATCCTCAATTACCGACATCTCTCAAACATCAATCTTAAATTGTCACAATGGTCTCTCACCAACCCATACACGGTCTAGTCATCTAAGTAGACTTGAAGAAATTTATGGATAAAGTCCTGAAATGCTTGTACCACGATGCATGAGAACACATCAAGTGCATTCTTCAATCCAAAATGCATAACTGTGTAGGAAAAATTTCCCCATTCGGTGACAAAATTGTCTTTCTCTTGTCTTCCTTTGCTATCCTGACTTGGTGATACCTTGAGAACCCATCCGTGAAAGAGTAGACTTTTTGCCTAGCTACTCCCTCTAAAATTTATTCAGTAAAGGGGTTGGAAAAGGATCGATGACACATACTACATTTAGATCCCTATATTCAACACAGATTCTTATCCTTCCATCCTTCTTGATATTGATGACCATTAGGCTTATCCATTCTAATTCTTCCATTGCTTCAATGATACCCGATGTTATCATCTTTTCTATTTCTTCCTTGACCCATACATGTAAATTTTGATTCATCTGATAAGGCCTCTTCTGAATCGAGCATGCACCTTCCTTTAACTTGATCTTCATCTCCCCTAAGGAATGGTGGATGCATTTGAGTTCATGATACTCATGAGGGAAGAGATCCTATAACTTGCACAATAGATCAATGACCTTTGAAACTAATTTTGACTAATAGTCCCCAATGATAGCTTCTTTACGTTCCATCTTCATCCCAATGTTAACCTTTTTTGTTTTAAAGGGCTCATGGTAGGTGTGTGCTCGCTCATTAGTGCTATCTATGACTTCGTGTGTACCTTAAAAATGGATAACATTCAAAGTTTCCACCTCTTCACCGTCTACTACATAGACCATTTTTCCTTTTACTTTTACAATGCACATGCACTCAAGCTATACTTCCTCTAATTATTCTTCATTGAGGCGCATCTCCTAATATTTCTCACCCAACAACTCTAGTAGCCTATCCTCTACCATAGCACTATCTCCCATCATAAGGCACTTGATTACTTGTAACACCTTATCCACTGATGGATTTTTACTCCTATACTCGAAAGCTTGAATGAGATCAGTCTCCAACTCCTAACAATTACTTGTTTTACGACGCATCTCTGAATGAATATACCAAGTGTGCGCATAGCCTTGTAAGGTGGAATACAAATTATGTACCCATAACAAAGGCTGTAACACTTCTATACTTCCCATCCAAGCCTTCTCACATGTTTGGATATGAAATGAGGTGGTCTCTTTACCATGATAGTATTGTATGACCATGGGTGTGTTGCTCTTGGATAACCTTACATAAAATGTGATTCTTACCTCACACCACTCTAGGAGGTTTTCCCAATGTGTATCCCACTAGCACACTATAGTTCTAAGTAGGATGTAATTGAGCATTCCCCTTCCCTCAGCCTCATTCTTCCACTGAGCCTCCATTTCCTACAGGAAAAGTTTGGGGTATGCTCCTCTAGAGTAACTTGGCAACTTCTTTCCTCCTAGGCTCTTAACTAAGTGCACCTTTCTCACCCTTGTTACATATCCTCTCAACTATCACCCAATCAACTCATAAGTCCTTGCACCCAATTTTCACATGCCATACTAGTGGTATCACTCAAGGATTGAGCATCTTTAAATTGGATAACTCCCTCCGTGGGGTGAATTATCTTAGGATCTCTAATGGAATGCAAATAGATTCTGTTAAGGACTTCTTCTCCCAAGGGCTTACTATAGGGCACTCAATTACCATATGTCAAAGGGATGATCACCCTCTCTTCCTTGTTTTCAAAGCTGATATACCCTTTGTTAAACTACAGGTCAACATTTTTCTTGTAACACCATGGGTGTCAAAACAATGCTGAAAATTTGTCTGCCTTGGTGAGTGCCAAGACTTCAAAGTCTCTAGTGAACTTGGCCCCTTGGAAGGTGATAAATACATCCTTTAGGACTTAAATGGGCATTTTCTTAGTCCTGTTTTACATCTACAACACATTTAAAGATGGATATAATGTGGGCCTTCCCATTTGATGTCAAGCATCTAAGGTAAGAACATTGACCTTTGTTCCTGTGTCAATGAGGATATTACTCAGAATCCATCCATCAACAACCACATTCAAAGTAATCTACTTGTCATAATCAAGGTTATTAGGAGGAAGGTTTACATGTAAAACTTTCCTTTTGCACTCTTCTCTGGCACGTGGTACCTTCTCTCTCAACTATTCTCCTTAAAGGGGATAATATTCTCTTACCTTAACATCATGCCTTCTTCCTTTACCTCATCCAAGTCATCCTTTGGATCCTTGGCATTCTTCCTTCGCTCCAACTACCTTTATTACTCCTTGAGACATTGGATCTCCCCTTGCAAACTCCAAATCACGTCCATAGTCTTTAGATACACCTCCTTCTGATGAGTAGGGTACAGATAATTTACATGTACCTATTCCTCTCTTGAAACTAGTGTATGTTTCCTTAGTATTTCCCTAGCACACGGCCTCTTCTCATGTCATCACCAGTATAGGATCTAGCAATGACTCATGCGCCACTTGTAGCATCCACTATGAATCGGCCTTCTTGATGCTGACCATCCCAGTGATTTTTATCTTCTAGTGTTGCTGGTTCATATGCTCATAGAGCTCTAGAAATTATTCATAATTATGTTTCTTTCCACACCATGATCATTGTAAGAGATCAGGACACTCACGTTTGTAATGCTATGTACATCCACAATTATAACAAGTTCCTTGCGGGAATTCACTTTTTCCTCCCACGGTTACTGCAACCGTGAAATCCTTCATGAAAACCTCTTCCATGCCCTCCTCCATCTATGTGCCCTTCACAAAAATGATCATAGTCCTTGGAAATTCTTGCAAGGATAGTTTGGCGCACACCCAGATCAATAGCATCATGTATCTTATTAATCAGTCTGTAATCCTTGGTTTCATGGATTGTAGAGGTATAGATATTATAATAGAAAGAATCATTCTTTCAAGTTGCACACTGTAGAAGAGGGAACCTACTTGCATCATGATCCACATGGCAGATCTCATAGTTTACGGCCATAATGTATACTGTAACACCCTAATCTATTGTTACTTTCTCATTTGCATTCAAGCGTTGATATGTGATTTTCCCATATGAGGATATGTTCTTTTGGTTTTGGGAAGTCATGCTTGATTTGGTTGTCTTTTCTACTCTTAAGATCTTTGATTGAACTGGAATATGCTTGGATTCATTTTCTTTCATTTCTCGCATATGAGTGCAATCTGATTTCTGGGAGATTGTAGACTTATCTATCTCTATGACTCATCCTTGGATCAATTGCATTGATCCAAGGGATGTTTTAATTATATTCGGGATGAACAATTATGTATTGACATTTCGTGAATTATTAAGTCTAACTGAACTTAGAATATATAAGTTCTTTTAAACCTCCTTCATATGAAAATATTTCCGTAGTGGAAAGTTTTGTTAGATTCCGGAAATTAATCCTGGCAGGTCATTGCAATCAAAATTTGGTTTCAGTCATTTTGGCATCAGAAAGAACCTGGACCTTAAGCCAGGTAAGATATGTGAGTTTCCCATCTAAAGCTATTTTATTTGATGCAAATCTAGAATCTGATCTGGGAACGTTGTATTCTGTTTGAATTCTGAATGATGATTTTAGCCTATCTAAGTGGACCTAAGCTAGAATATGAAAGGTTATTAGTTTTTAAATCTAAACTATAACCTATTGTTGCAAAGGTTAGTTAATCTAACCTAGTCCTAAACTATGTACTTGATATTACCTAAGGGTTATCTAAACCTAATACTAAGGTGAGTGACTAATGTTATATCCTAAGGTGTTAAAATTAAATTTACCTATGATCTAACCTAAGTCACTAACCTATCCTAAACTAGTGCTATGAATGGGAACCTAAGGGGTTGCAAGTTTTGGGTGGTGGTTTCTATGGAATTTAAGGCAGGGATAAGGTTGAGAGGACAGGGAGTACTACCAAGGTTAGCGGAGGTTAATTTGGTAAGTGGGGGCTTACGTGGCAGCATCTCTAAAAATGGAAACTCTTGTTTATATTAACATGGAGCTTGCCAACTTTGGCGGGCGGTGGCAATGGAAAATAGGTGGGAGAAATGAATTTAATGCAATTAATTTACATGGGTCCTCGAGCCCAAACCACTTTGGGAGATATACAAAGGTAATTTTATTTGGTTGTTTCTTTTTTATGCTTGCCGTTTTTCACTCTGCATGAGCACTAGTTTTTTGAACCAGCAGTTTACTCTTCATTGCATGGAAATTTTGAAAGTTTCAAACCTACTGATGTGTCATGGGGAATATATAAGGCATGGAGGAAGCAATATTTTGTTGTTTAATCTTTCATGGAAAAGAAGAGAAAGGGCGAGCTCATCCAGAGGTCTTCTTCAACTTTTTAGCAACACTATCAGGCATGATAGGCCCTAACTGTTAAAATATTGCTTTCCTTTAAATGTTTTTATTAAAAGAACTATGTTCTGATGATATATGTGCATTTTTTCTTGACTGGTAAAAATGATTTGTGGGTTTCGTGTAAACTTGGGTTTTGGGTTGAACGTGGAAATTTTGGGTTATGAATGAAACTTGTTTTCATTGTTCTTTTGTTCCTTTGTTGTGGATTAATTTTGGAGTTTCTTAATCAATTTAGAACTGTCGCATTACCTTTCTTTGCTATGTATTTGTAACAAAGTAAACAATACCAGACTTCATAGGGTTTTCTTGGTGATTAAATTGGTGAATGTGTTCGATTTCTTAAGATCCTTATTGTTGTTAACGATCTGGTTGTATTTATCGATCTGGTTTTTTTTTTGTGAACAGTTGTGTTTTCATACCCATTTGGGTAAACCACTAGCGACTACTATAAGCTCTTTTCTGACTGATTTATTAGATTAAAAACTTGTTCCATGGAAGGAAATGTTTTAAAAGACTACATGTTTTTAATACTATGGTAATCTCTTATTTCTTTGGCTATGAATGGAGTAATGGATTGTTTGCTTCGCCATGAGAAAATTTGACTGTAACAAGTTCATGTTCAAGGAAATTGGTAAATGATTTTGTGGATGGGTTGTTGGTATACTCTGTGAAACTTGACTATTACAAGTTGCATGTTTTGGAATTATTGAATGATTTAAAATTGTATCTCCTCTGGAGAAGGGGTTTGATTGCTTTTTAAATTCACAGGTACTGTGAGTAATACAGTTTATGGTTTAGGTTTTTATTTTTAAGGTAACCATGAATGTTAGAAATATAGTTATATACTGAAAGATTAGTCATTGAATGGATTTCGTGATCTTCTTGTGAATTCTTGGTTGATCTCGCAAAAGTTGTAAAAGGAAATTGTGTTTATCAATTCTGGGTTTTTAAACATACATAAGAATGGACATTAGAGTTGAAATGGGTTGAAGCATATGGAAGACCTATTTTTAATCTGACTGTTATTATATAATTATTATAATGGTTTGAACATTTTGACCTTGGGTGTTTTTGAAAACAGGATTTGAATATGTTTATAAATACTGAATATTCAATCTTGTTTAGTGTATTATATTGAAATGGCACCAGATGATGAATCAGTCCAACTAGATTAGTATTGGATTACTTTTTAATCAAGGGAAAACGTTAAAATAACCTAACTTGATTTTAATCTGAAATGGTTTGAGCATATGAAGGAAAGTAGCCTATTTCCTTTGGATCAGGTTTATATTGAGTTCAATAGGTTGTAATGTTTTATGTTAAATGTTGATATTGGTTTCATTGGATGTATAGTGGTAGATCCTGTAGGGATCTAAGGGTAATTCAATATGGTGGCTCTACCTAAACTGAACTATTGAGTATACTTAAGTGCTAGAAACATATTCTTCTTCCTTGATTAGATTTATTAAATGGTTATTATTTCTTGGAAATTGGATTTAGTTCTAAAACTTGGTTACAATAGTGTTTTGGTCATCTCTGTTTTATCTCTGAGTTGAAAAGGAAGGTTGGGAAGGGTCTTTAAAAGAAATAAAGTTTTATTGATCTCTTCTTGAATGTTAATATACTCTTTCTTAGAATTATTAAGGAACTCAATCAGTAAAGTTATGGGATGGCAGATTATTATATTAAGATGAAAGAAACATTAGGATTAGGGATCCTAACCTGGAAGACTCCTTTCATTTTACAGCAGTGTTAAGATCTTGTTTTAAACTTACTTGTTTGTTATTTTATTTGCATAGTAATTCAGTATTTATTGCCTTGCATACTTGTCATTGATTGAAAATCAAGTATAATAAGATGAAGGATAGATTGGTAGGAGAACTTGCAGGTGGAAGTATTCCATTCCTTCTGTTTAAATTACTTTTGTATGAACCTATTGGGATGAATACTTCAAGTGGTTTAGTGTTAAATAAAAGGTGATCAAATCATGATATACATTGTTTCAGCTTTTTCAGATGATTAGGTGCATACTAAACAAGATGTTCCTTCTTACTTTCTTGCAAGAAATGAGATGAATCATCCGAAATAGATTAAGTTGAAATTACGTTTGTAACTTAAGTTATGATATGAAGTTGTATTATAATTGATAGGAGGAAAACTCAGAGTGTATTATGATTTTGGATTGTGAAGGTAATTGTTGGAATCAATTATACTTTAAATTTAGGGCAAGTAAAATAGAATATTCTTTCTGTCTTTTTTGTGTTAACAGTGTACTAGGACTCTTTATATTGACTTCACTTTAAGTTTAGAAAGTATGAAGTAATTGATGTCATTATAACAGGGTTGTTTAATTGAAACAATTAGTGGAATGCAATTGTTTTAAGGATTAGTGCTTATCATGCTCAGTTCATTGAACTGACCCGTGCTAGCAATTTTTGTAGATGGACTTCGTAAGTGGTAAAGGAAGGAAAAATCTGATATGATGCATTGACTGTTCTAAATTGGTTCTTATGAAGAATTCTTATTTGATTTCTAAATTGTATTGTGAAAAGAAAAGTTATCTCTTTTGTTTGAAGGCTATTGTCTTAAAGTATGCCGAAGTGCATAAGTTGTAATTGTATGGGTTTGGAAATGAATGAAATAGTGAGAAATTACTTATGTGGATTGTGTAACTTATCCTGTTGGGATGATCTTCTTATTATCAATATGAATGAGTTAACATTATTATTTTTATTATACAATGGAATATAGATGAATTTATTAAGTAATCCATAGCTAATTATGTGGCTAAATACTATATTCTTGATTAGTGATTCTTTATAACTTATGATCATGATTAAAAACTGTAAATAAGATCACTGCATTTATAGGGTACATTGAGAGTGGGTTAATCCCTAAAATACAAATATAAGAAGAAAAGGACTTCCCTCTCTGTAATGCACTAATTATAAAAGGAATATATGGTTATAAATCACTAAGACTTAACAATATTAAGGCTGATATGTACCATCCTATTAGGTTGATACATTTCCTTCGTTGGATAAGTTATTTAAAAATAACGAAACTTATATTGTTGTTGTCATATTTTTTTGGATAAAAGGTTGTTAGGTCCCAACCAACAACCAAGAAGCAACCTTAAGTTAATTAAGACCCTTTTGTAAAGCTGAACCCTAATTACAAAAAGGTAACTTAAAGAGTGTTGGACTCGATGTTAGGGAAGGCTACCAAAATATGTAGTTTTGTAACCCAAATATAATTTAACGTAAGTAAATTCTTAGAGGTATGTACATCTTTTCGAGGTTGTCCCATAGGATGTTAACACATGACAACTGCACGGTTGTACATTCGAGAAGATTAGGATCTTCTTGAGGATACAAAAATGTGAATGACATGTGGCAACACCCTTATGCATTGATCATTAAGATTTACACCTAGAATTTCATCAAGATTTCTCTCTGGGACTGGTTAGGACCATAATCAGGTTATGAGGAATCCCTTTGAGACTCAAGGTACCTTGGCACATGGGGTTAACTTCGGTTGACCTAGTATGCCAATTTACCCTTAGTATTTAAGAGCCTCTTCATATCATGGACTATGATGTTAATCTGAACTAGAGTGAAACCTTGGGACAAGGGGACTGACAGAAGTCAGTATAAGACGTTCTATATAACAATAGAGTGGGGTGAAGGAAGTATTTGGGATTGACGAGTATGCCATCAAGGATTGAGTAATATGAACAATATGTTATAAATCTTTGGCCAAAGTATTGTAAGCTGCTGATTGCATTGTCCTATGTCACCTAGTCTAAGGATCATGATGCCAATAAATATTGGTAACAATTATTCAGATAGGTTCCTTGGATAGATTACTCAGAACCTGGAATAGGGTAAGAGAACCATGAATATGAAGTATTCAGTAGAAAAATCCAAGCTCAATGTTACACATGAATAGATCAGTAGTTCACCGAGTCATGGAATGAATAGATCGATGGTACACCAAGTCATTACAACTGCATATGGTTATCTATTATAAGAATGATAGTTATGAGATGTGTGTTCTAAATTATGTATTTTTAGAACAGAGAACATTAATCATGCAAAAAAAAACTTTTTCCTTTTTTCTAAATTATTAAAATGGGAATATTACATCCTGGTATCAGAGCTGAAGGTTGCAGCTCTTGGACCTATTGTGCCCATAATCTGATAAAAACCTAGATTTTCTTGTTACAAAAAATGGTTAGAACAAGGGGAAACATTGCAAATAATGCTTCACCTGAGGAAGGAGCAACAACAACCCAAAAAATTGATGAGATCCTTACTGCCCTATTAGACACAAGAGATCATTTCACTGTACTTGAATAGAAAGTGATGGGAAATGAGGAGGAAGAAGAAGCTAGTAATAACAATCAGCCACCTCCTGAGGACAACCCCGATATGGGTGTTGGTAATAACAATGGAAATGTACATGCCCAACCAAAAAATATAAAGACTAGGTTGGCAGCGGAACTCACTAATGATATAAAAAGGATAAGTCCACCTAAATTTTATGGCACCACATTAGGAGATGGAGCTGAGAATTGGCTCAACAAAATGGAGAAGTATTTTGTAATAAGAAACTTCTCGGAGGAAACCAAAGCTATTTGGGGAGCATATCAGCTTTCCCATGAAGCATCTTCATGGTGGGACAACTGTAAGGCTGAGTTAAATATTGATGAAACTAACATCACTTGGGATCAATTTAAAGGTTATTTTAGGCAACATTGGCTGCCACAACTTTATTATGATAAAAAAATGATAGAATTTCAGAAATTATCTCAAGGAAAGCTAACTGTAACTGAGTATTGGGAGTGGTTTACGAAACTTCTCAAGTATGTACCACAGTATCAAACTGACGAGAAGTTTAGAATACAAAAATTCATCATGGGACTGAATCCCATGATTAGAGGAGAGGTTGATGTTCACATCCCAACCACTATGGAAGGGGTTGTTGAAAAAGCCATAAGGTAGGAACAGAAATTAAAAGCTATTTCTGCTCATAAAGAGGAAGTGTGGAAGACAATTCCAAACTCTTCTTCAGTTTCTCTTGCACCCAAGAAGGGGCCATGGAAAAATTTTGGTAAAAAAAATAAGTTTTCCACTGATAATAATAAGAAAACAGCAGCGAACAAGCCTGCTGGAAATGCAAGGAATAATTTTGTAAAGAATAATAATAATGGGCAGAAGTCCAATGGAGGTCAACATGATAATTTTAAGGTTGGAAATAATTCTGAGCCTAAAAAGGGACCTGTAGGAGGCTACTATAATTGTGGCAAAGATCATTACACAAATCAATGTCCTTTGAAGAAGGATGATCGTAATCAGTAGCATAAGATACATGCTGCAGTAGTAGACAAGCAAGCTGAAAAGCAAGTTACACCTATTGAAGTTCCTGATAAGTTATTTAGCATACCTGTAGCTGTTCTTTTTGATACGGGAGCTACTGAATGTTTTATTTCTAGTAAACTCACTTCGAAACTTAAAAGAAAAGATGGAAAAATGGATAAATCATGGACTGTACATTATGGTAATAATATTGTTCATATAGTTAGTATGTGTCTTTTTGGGGTAGTCCTTAACTTACCTAAATTTTCCACTGAATTTGATCTCTATGTTACACCGTTGGGATCTTATGACATTGTCATCGGCGTTAATTGGTTAGCTGAGCATAAAGTGAAAGTGGATTGTTTTGAAAAAAATATTAGTTGTTTGGATGATCTGCAGAAAACAACAGAGATTCAAGGTGTAAAACGAGAAATTTCAGTTAGAAAATTGTGGGCTATGCAACTTAAAAAGGCTAAAAATAAAGGTTGTACCTTGTATGCGGTAAAAAATATCTGAATCTATAGAATAAAACATCATTTACAAGGAACGTTACCCGTTGTTATAGAATTTCAGTGATGTATTTCTAGAAGAATTACCAGGTTTACCACCCAAAAGGGAATTTGACTTCACCATTGAAATCAAACTAGGTACGGAACCTATTTCTAAAGAACCTTATCGAATGACTACCACAGAGTTAGTTGAGCTTAAGGCTCAGTTGCAAGAAAATTTTTCTAAAGGCTTGATTAGACCAAGTGTTTCACCTTGGAGAGCACCAATGATATTTGTGAAAAAGAAAGATGGAACACTTAGATCATGTATTGATTATCAGATGTTAAACAAAGCAACAATCAAAAATAGATATCCACTTCCTAGAATTGATGATTTATTTGATCAAATGCGTAGAGCATCAATATATTCCAAGATAGATCTTTGATCCAGATATCATCAATTAAGAATTAAAGATGAAGATATTCATAAAACAACTTTCCGGACAAGGTATGGACATTATGATTTCACGGTTTTACCCTTTGGATTAACTAATGCACCTGCAACTTTTATGAACTTAATGAATAATATCTTTCAAGAATACTTGGACAAGTTTGTCCTTATATTCTTGGACGACATTCTCATATATTCTAAAAGTGTGAAGGAGCATAATGAGCATTTGAAAGTAGTCTTGGAAATTTTGAGAAAGAGAAGGTTATATGGTAAGTTATCTAAATTTTCTTTCTTTGATACCGAAGTTCATTATTTGGGTCATGTTATAAGTAAAGAAGGAATTACTATAGATCCTTCTAAAATAGTGGCTATAACCGAGTGGCCTGCACCAAAAAATGTATATGAAGTAAGAAGCTTCATGGGCCTTGCTGGTTATTATAGAAAATTTGTTAAAGATTTTTCTAAAGTGGCTGCACCGATAACTTCATTGCAGAAAAAGGATAAGAAATTTGTTTGGAATGATAAACGTAAATCTGCTTTTATAAATCTGAAAAGTCAGTTGACTTTAGAACCTATTTTGGCTGTACCTGATCCTAATGGAGACTTTACGATTGTAACAGATGCATCCGGGGAAGGCCTTGAAGGTATTTTGTCATAAAATGATCATGTCATAGCATATGAAAGTACAAAAATTAAGTTGCATGAGTTGAATTATGCTCCACATGATTTAGAGCTTGCTGTCATAGTACATGCACTTCATGTTTGGAGGCATTATTTACTTGGTAAACCTTTTGAGTTGAAAACTGATAATCTTGGGCTAAAATACATTTTCACTCAGCCTAATCTAAATGTAAGACAACAAAGGTGGTTAGAGTTTTTGTCTCAATAAGATTTTGATATATTACATCAAAGGAAAAGAGAATAGAGTAGCAGATGCTCTAAGTTGTAGGAAGCACATTTATGATCTTATAACATTAAGAACTCAGTTTAAAGATGAAGTAAAAAGTGCAATGGAATATGATTTGTACTTTCAACAAGTAAAAACAATGCTTGATGTAAATCTAAAAGATGAAAGGTATAAAGGTTTTCATTTCGACAATGAAGGAATCTTACGTTATGGAAATAGAGTATACATACCTTTGCTTAATGATTTGAGAAATAAATTGTTAGCTGAATTTCATAATTCACCCTTTTCTGGACACCTAGGTATTACTAAAATGTTTGCTGATATAAAACAGTAATATTTATTGAAAGGAATGAAAAAGGATGTTGTTAATTTTGTGACTCATTGTCTTGAATGTCAGTGGGTGAAAGTGGAACATATGCACCCAGCTAGTTTATTATATCCCCATAGCATACCACAATACAAATGGCAAGTAATAAGTATGGATTTTATACAAGGGCTACCTATGTCAAGAAATAAGCATGATGTTATTTTAGTAGTTGTTGATAAAATAACAAAAGTAGCTCATTTTATTGTTGGAAATCTAAAGGATGATTCTCCTGTTTTAGCTAAAAGATTTGTACATGAAATTTTTAGATTACATGGAGTACCTGAATTGATTATATCAGATAGGGATCCTAGAATGACGTCAAGATTTTGGTAAACGCTTAATGCAGCTCTTGGAACTAAACTGAACTTCAGTTCTGCGTATCATCTAGAAAAAAATGGACAGACTGAAAGAGTAAATTAAGTGTTAGAAGATATGTTACATATGTATTGTATGGACCAACAGTATAAATGGGAAGAGTATCTCCCATTAGTTGAATTTGCATACAACAAAACATATCACGCTTCTCTTAAGATGGCAACTTTCGAGGCAATTTATGGAAGAAAATGTAGAACCCCTGTTAGTTGGGATAGCATTGAGGATAGAGAGGTAATTGGGCCTAAAATCCTTATGGAAATGGAACAGCAAGTTAAAATGATTCGTGGATGCTTGAAAGAAGTAACAGATAGGTAGAAGAGTTATGCTAATTTAAAGCGGGTTGACCAGAAATTTGAACTTGGTGAAATGTTTTTCTTTGTGTTAAACCAAGAAAGAGTTCTATAACTTTTGGTAAGGCTACCAAGTTATCACCTCATTTTGTAGGACCTTTTGAAATTGTTGAAGTAATCAATCCCGTAGCTTATCGATTAGCATTACCACCTACGTTGTCACGAATGCATGATGTTTTCCATATTTATTTGCTTAAGAAATACGTTTTAGATTTGTCACATGTGTTAAATTAGAATTCCTTGTAGGTCCAAGACCCAGGAATAATTGTGGTTAAACCCACTCGAGTGCTAGAAACTCACCGGTTGCATTTGAGAAATCGTGAAATACGACAATGTAAGGTCCAATGGGACCAGTTTAACAAAGAAAGTGCAACTTGGGAAAATCTAGAAGATATGAGAACTGCTTTTCCCTTTCTTTTTGAATAGAACTAAATCTGTTGACTGATAAAAATTATGATTTTATCTTTTACATGACATTAAGTAAGCCAATTTTGGGGCAAACATTTATTCAGTTTGAATAAACAGTAACATAATACTAATTTTTTTTTACAACTATATAAAGTTTGAAATAGTTAATTTGATAATTAAGTAAAAGAATTGACTGACCATAAGTTAAATAAAAGTTGTAATCATCGAGATGATGATTCTTTTAGGAGGGAAGCATGTAACACCCTAATTTGTTGTTACTTTCTCCTTTGCATTCAAGTGTTGATATGTGATTTTCCCATATGAGGATATGTTCTTTTGGTTTCGGGAAGTCATGCTTGATTTTGTTGTGTCTTTTCTGCTCTTAAGATCTTTGATTGAACTGGAATATGCTTGGATTTATTTTCTTTCATTTCTCGCATATGAGTGCAATCTGATTTCTGGGAGATTGTAGACTTATCCATCTCTATGACTCATCCTTGGATCAATTGCATTGATTCAAGGGATGTTTTAATTATATTCGGGATGAATAATTATGTATCAACATTTCGTGAATTATTAAGTCTGACTGAACTTAAAATATATAATTTATTTTAAACCTCCTTCATATGAAAAATTTTCTGTAGTGGAAAGTTTTGTTGGATTCTGGAAATTAATCCTGGCAGGTCATTGCAATCAGAATTTGGTTTCATTCATTTTGGCATTGGAAAGAACTTGGGCCTTAAGCCAAGTAAGATATGTGAGGTTCCCATCTAAATCTATTTTATTTGATGCAAATCTAGAATCTGATTTGGGAACGTTGTATTCTGTTTGAATTCTGAATGATGATTTTAGCCTATCTAAGTGGACCTAATCTAGAATCAAAGGTTATTAGTTTTTAAATCTAAACTATAACCTATTGTTACAAAGGTTAGTTAATCTAACCTAGTCCTAAACTATGTACTTGATATTACCTAAGGGTTATCTAAACCTGATACTAAAGTGAGTGACTAATGTTATATCCTAAGGTGTTAAAATTAAATTTACCTATGATCTTAGCTAAGTCACTAACCTATCCTAAACTAGTGCTATGAATGGGAACCTAAGGGGTCACAAGTTTTGGGCAGTGGTTTCTATATCTTTTAAGGCAGGGATAAGGTTGAGAGGATAGGGAGTATTGCCAAGGTTAGCGGAGGTTAATTTAGTAAATGGGGGCTTATGTGGCAGCATCTCTAAAAATGGAAACTCTTATTTATATTAACATGGAGCTTTCCAACTTAGGTGGGTCATGGCAATGGAAAATAGGTGGGAGAAATGAATTTAATGCAATTAATTTGCATGGGTCCTCGAGCCCAGACCACTTTGGGAGACATGCAAAGGGAATTTTATTTGGTTGTTTCTTTTTTTATGCTTTCCATTTTTCACTCTGCATGAGCACTGGTTTTTCGAACCATTAGTTTACTCTTCATTGCATGGAACTTTTTAAAGTTTCAAAAATACTTCTGTGTTGTGGGGAATATATAAGGCATGGAGGAAGCAATATTTTGTTATTTAATCTTTTGTGGAAAAGAAGAGAAAGGGCGAGCTCATCTAGAGGACTTCTTTGATTTTTTAGCGACACTATCAGGCAGGATAGGCCCTAACTGTTAAAATATTGCTTTCCTTTAAATGTTTTTATTAAAATAACTCTATTCTGATGATATATGTGCATTTTTTCTTGACTGGTAAAAATGATTTGTGGGTTTTGTGTAAACTTTGGTTCTGAGTTGAACGTGGAAATTTTGGGTTCTGAATGAAACTTGTTTTCATTGTTCTTTTGTTCCTTTTTTGTGGATTAAAATTGGAGTTTCTTAATCCATTTGGAACTATCACATTACCTTTCTTCACTGTGTATTTGTAACTAAGTAAATAGTACCAGACTCCGTAGGGTTTTCTTGGTGATGAAATTGGTGAATGTGTTCGATTTCTTAAGATCCTTATTGTTGTTAATGATCTGGTTGTATTCATCGATCTGGGTTTTTTTTTTGTGAACAGTGGTGTTTTCATACCCATTTGGGTAAACCACTAGCAACTATTGTAATCTCTTATCTGACTGATTTATTAGATTAAAAACTTGTTCCATGGAAGGAAACGTTTTAAAAGACTACGTGTTTTTAATCCTATAGTAATATCTTATTGCTTCGGCTATGAATGGAGTAATGGATTGTTTACTTCACCGTGAGAAACTCTGACTATAAAAAAATCATGTTCAAGGAAATTGGTAAATGATTTCGTGGATGGGTTGCTGGTATACTCTGTGAAACTTGACTATTACAAGTTGCGTGTTTTGGAATTATTGAATGATTTAAAACAGTATCTCCTCTGGAGAAGGGGTTTGATTGCTTTTTAAATTCACAGGTACTACGAGTAATACAGGTTATGGTTTAGTTGTTTATTTTTAAGGTAACCATGAATGTTAGCAATATGGGTATATACTAAAATATTATTCGTTGAATGGATTTCGTGCTCTTCTTGTGAATTCTTGGTTGATCTTGGAAAAGTTGTAAAAATAAATTGTGTTTATCAATTCTTGGTTTTTAAACATACTTAGGAATTAACATTAGAGTTGAAATGGGTTGAAGCATATGGAAGACCTATTTTTAATCTGAATGTTATTATATAATTATTATAATGGTTTGAACATTTCGACCTTGGGTGTTTTTGAAAATAGGATTTAAATACATTTATAAATACTGAATATTTAATCTTGTTTAGCGTATTATATTAAAATGGCATTGGATGATGAATCGGTCCAACTAGATTAGTATTGGATTACTTTGTAATCAAGGGAAAATGTTAAGTTAACCTAGCTTGCCTTTAATCTTGAATGGTTTGAGCATATGAAGGAAAGTATCCTATTTCCTTTGGATCGGGTTTATATTGAGTTTGATAGGTTGTAATGTTTTATGTTAAGTGTTGATATTGGTTTTATTGGATGTATAGTGGTAGATCCTATAGGGATATAAGGGTAATTCAATATGGTGGCTCTACCTGAACCGAACTGTTGAGTATACTTAAGTGCTAGAAATAGATTCTTCTTCCTTGATTAGATTTATTAAATGGTTATTATTTCTTGGAAATTGGATTTAGTTCTAAAACTTTGTTACAACAGTGTTTTGGTAATCTCTGTTTTATCTCTGAGTTGAAAATGAAGGTTGGGAAGGGGATTTAAAAGAAAGAAAGTTTTATTGATCTCTTCTTGAATGTTAATATACTATTTCTTAGAATTATTAAGGAACTCAATCAGTAAAGTTATGGGATGGAAGATTATTATATTAATATGAAAGAAACATTAGGATTAGGGATCCTAACTTGGAAGACTCCTTTCATTTTATAGCAGTGTTAATATATTGTTTTAAACTTAATTTTTAATATTTTATTGGCATAGTAATTCAGTATTTATTGTCTTGCATACTTGTCATTGATTAAAAATCAAGTATAATAAGATGAAGGACAGATTGGTAGGAGAAGTTGCAGGTGGAAGTATTCCATTCCTTCTGTTTAAATTACTTTTTTATGAACCTATTGGGATGAATACTTCAAGTGGTTTATTGTTAAATAAAAGGTGATCAAATCATGATATATAGTGTTTCAGCTTTTTCAGATGATTAGGTGCATACTAAATAGATTGTTCCTTCTTACTTTCTTGTAAGAAATGAGATGAATCATCCGAAATAGATTAAGTTGAAATTACGTTTGTAACTTAAGTTATGATATGAAGTTGTATTATAATTGATAGGAGGAAAACTCATAGTGTATTATGATTTTGGATTGTGAAGGTAATTGTTGGAATCAATTATACTTTAAATTTAGGGCAAGTAAAATAGAATATTCTTTCTGTTCATTTTGTGTTAACAGTGTACTAGGAATCTTTATATTGACTTCACTTTAAGTTTAGAAAGTATGAAGTAATTGATGTCATTATAAAAGGGTTGTTTAATTGAAACAATTAGTGGAATGCAATTGTTTTAAGGATTAGTGATTATCATGCTCAATTCATTGAACTGACCTGTGCTAGCAATTTTTGCAGATGGAATTCGTAAGTGGTAAAGGAAGGCAAAATCTGATATGATGCATTGACTGTTATAAATTGGTTCTTATGAAGAATTCTTATTTGATTTCTAAACTGTATTTTGAAAAGAAAATTTATCTCTTTTTTTTTTAAGGCTATTGTCTTAAAGTATGCCGAAGTGCATAAGTTGTAATTGTATGGGTTTGGAAATGAATGAAATAGTGATAAATTACTTATGTGGATTGTGTTACTTATCTTGTTTAGATGATCTTCTTATTATCTATATGAATGAGTGTGCATTCTTATTGTTATTATACAGTGGAATATAGATGAATTTCTTAAGTAAGCCATAGCTAATTATGTGAATGAATACTACATTCTTGATTAGTGATTCCTTATAACTTATGATCGTGATTAAAAACTTTAAATAAGATCACTGCATTTATAAGGAACATTGAGAGTGGGTTAAGCCCTAAAATGTAACATTCCCATTTTAATACTTTAGAAACAAGGATTTTTTTTTTGCATGATTAATGTTATCTTTTTTAAATACATAATGTAGAACACACATCTCATAACAATCATTCTTATAACAGATAACCATATGCAGTTGTAATGACTCAGTGTACCACCGATCTATTCATTCCATGACTTGGTGATCTACCGATCTATTCATTTGTAACATTGAACTTGAATTTTTCTAATGAATACTTAATATTCATGGTTATCTTACCCTATTCCAGGTTCTGAGTAATTTGTCCAAGGAACCTATCTGTATAAGTGTTACCAATATTCATTGGAATCATGATCGTTAGACTAGGTGACATAGGACAATGCAATCAGTAGCTTGTGATACTTTGGAAAAATATTTATAACATACTATTCGTATTACTTATTCCTTGACAACATACTTGTCAATCCATAATACATCCTTCACCCCAATCTAATGTTATATAGAATGTCTTATACTGACTTCTGTCAGTCCCCTTGTCCCAAGGATCCACTCTAGATCGGATTAACATCATAAACCACGTTATGAAGAGTCTCTTAAAGACTAAGGGTAAGTTGGCATACTGGTTCAACCGAAGTTAACCTGATGTGCCAAGGTACCTTGAGTCTCAAAGGGTTTCCTCATAACCTGATTATGGTCCTAACTAGTCCCAGAGAGAAATCTTGATCAAGTTCTAGGTGTGTAAATCTTAACGATCAATTCAGAAGGGTGTTTCCACATGTCATCTGCATTGTTGTATCCTTGAGAAGATCCTAATCTTCTCAAAGGTACAACCTTGTAGTTGACGTGTGTCAACATCCTGTGGAAAATCCTTGGAAAGATGTACATACCTCCAAGAATTTTACTTACGCTAAGTTATGTTTGGGTTACAGGACTACATATAAAGGTAGCCTTCCCTAACCCTGAGTCCAACACTCTTTTATTTATCTTTAAGTAATTAGGGTTCAACTTAACAAAATGGTCTTAATTAACTCTAGATTGCTTCTTGGTTGTCAGTTGGGACCTAACAACCTTTTATCTTAAAAAATAGGACAACAACAATCTAAGTTTCTTCATTTAAAATTAACTAATCCAATGAAGGAAATGTAACAACCTAAAAGGCTGAGACATATCAAACTTAATATTGTTAAGTCTTATCAATTTATAACCATATATTACTTTTATAATTAATGCATTACAAGAGGGAAAGTCCTCTTCTTCTTATAGTTACATTTTAGGGCATAGCCCACTCTCAATGTTCCCTATAAATGTAGTGATCTTATTTCAGTTTTAAATCACAATCCTAAGCTATAATGAATCACTAATTAAGAATGATGTATTCAGCCACATAATTAGCTATGGCTTACTTAAGAAATTCATCTATATTCCATTGTTTAAAACAATAATAATGCACACTCATTCATATAGATAATAAGAAGATCATCCCAACAAGATAAGATACACATTTTACATAGGTAAATTTTTCACTATTTCATTCATTTCCAAATCCATAAAATTACAACCTATGCACTTCAGGCATACTTTAAGACAATAGCCTTCAACAAAAGAGATAACTTTTCTTTTCACAATATAGTTTAGAAATCATATCAGAATTCTTCATAAGAACTAACTTAGAACACTCAATGCATCATGTCAGATTTTTTCCTCCTTTACCACTTACGAAGACCATATGCAAAAATTACTTGCACGGGTCAGTTCAATGAACTGAGCATGATAAACACTAATCTTTAAACAATTGCATTCCACTAATTGTTTCAATTAAACAACCTTGTTATAACAACATCAATTACTTCATACTTTCTAACTTAAAGTGAAGTCAATATAGAGAGTCCTAGCACACTATTAAAACAAAATGGACAGAAAGAATATTCTATTCTGCTTGTCATAAATTTAAAGTATAATTGAATCCAACAATTACCTTCACAATCCAAAATCATAATGCAATATGAGATTTCTTCCTACCAATTATAATACTACTTCATATCATAACTTACATTACAGACGTAATTTCAACTTAATCTATTTCGGATAATTCATCTCATTTCTTGATTTTCAATCCACAATAAGTATGCAAGGCAATAAATATTAAATTACTTTGCAATTAAAAATAACAAACAATAAGTTTTAAACAATATCTTAACATGCTATAAAATGAAAGGAGTCTTCCAGATTAGGATCCCACCTCCTACTATTCCTTTCAACTTAATATAACATTCCTATCATCTCATAACCTTACTGTTTGATTTCCTTATAGAATTCTAAAGAAGAGCACACTAACATTCAAAAAAAAGGAGAGTATTAAAACTTTCTTATTTTTTTTAAACCCTTTCAAAATTTTCCTTTTCAGCTTAGAGAGAGAAAATAGAGAAGATCTAAACACTGTCGTAATCAAGTTCAGAATGACATCAAATTCCATGAAGTAATAAACATTCATTAGTCCAATCAAGGAAGGAGAAGATGAGTAATTCTAACACCTAAGTTCACCCATTAGCTCGGTTCAGGTAGAACCCTCTTATTGGTTTGCCAATAGATCCCTACGAGATCTACAACTATACATCCAATAAAACAAAAATCAACATTTGACATAATCACATGACATCCTATCAAACTCGATACAAACCTGATCCAAAGGAAACATGCTACTTTCCTTCTTATGCTCAAACCATTCAAGCTTAAAATCAAGTTAGGTTAACTTAATGTTTTCCCTTGATTACATGGTAATCCAATACTAATCTAACTAGACCGATTCATCATCTGGTGCCATTTCATTATAGAACACTAAACAAGATTGAATATTCAGTATTTAAAAACGTATTCAAATCCTATTTTTGAAAACATCTAAGGTCAAAATGTTCTTACCATTATAATGAATATATAATCGCAGTCAAGTTAAAAAAAGGTCTTCCATAAGCTTCAACCCATTTCAATTCTAATGTCAATTTCTAAGTATGTTTAAAAACCTAGAATTGATAAACACAATTTTCTTGTTACAACTTTTCCAAGATCAACCAAGAATTCATAAGAAGAACACAAAATCCATTCAACGACTAATCTTTCAGTATAAATTTTATTGCCAACATTCATGGTTACCTTAAAATAAATAGCTAAACCATACACTGTATTACTCGCAGTACCTGTGAAATTAAAAAGCAAACAAACCCCTACACAAGAGGTGATACAGATTCAATCATTCAATAATTCCAAAACACACAACCTGTCCCAGTCAAGTTTTTAATGAGTATACCAACAACCCATCCACGAAATCATTTACCATTTTTCTTGAACATGAACTTGTCACAGTCAAAGTTTCTCATGGAAAAGCAAACAATCTAATAATCCATTCATAGCCAAAGCAAAAGAGATTACCATAGCATTAAAAACACGTAGTCTTTAAAAACGTTTCCTTCCATGGAACAAGTTTTTAATCTAGTAAAACAGTCTGATAAGAGCTTACAGTAGTCACTAGCTATTTACCCAAATGGGTATGAACACACAACTGTTCACAAAAATCTAGATCAACAAATACAACCAGGTTGTTAACAACAATAAGGATCATGAGAAATCGAACACATTCACCAATTTCATCACCAAAAATAAACTTTATGAAGTCTAGTACAGTTTACTTATTTACAAATTCATAGCAAAGAAAGGTAATGTGATAGTTCCAACTAAATAAAGAACTTCATGTTTAATCCATAGTAAAGGAACAAAAGAATAATGAAAACAAGTTTCCTTCAGAACCAAAATTTCCATGTTCAACCCAGAACCCAAGTTTACATAAAACCCATAAATTATTGTTACCAGCCAAGCCAAATATGTATATAAATCATCAGAACAGAGTTGTTTTAATGAAAACATTTAAAGGAAAGTAAGATTTTAAACAACAAAATATTGCTTCCTTCATGCCTTATATATTCCCCATGACATAGAATTAAATTTTAAACTTTCAAAATTGCCATGCAACGAAGAGTAAACTGCTGGTTCAAAAAACCAGTGCTCATGCAAAGCGAAAAATGAAAGACATAACAAAATAAACAACCAAACAAAATTCCATTTGCATGTCTCTCAAGGCGGTCCAGGCTCGAGGACCCATGCAATTTAATTGCATTAAATTCCTTTCTCCCATCCATTTTCCATTGCCATCGCCCGCCAAAGTTGGCGAGCTCCACATTAAAATAAACAAGAGTTTCTATTTTAGAGATGCTGACACGTAAGCCCCCACTTACCAAATTAACCTCCGCTAACCCTGTAGTACTCCCTGTCCTCTCATCCTTATCCTTACCTTAAATTCCATAGAAACCACCACCCAAAACTTACAACCACCCTTAGGTTCTTTTTCATAGCATTAGTTTAGGATAGGTTAGTGACTTAGGTTAGATCATAGGTAAATTTAATCTTAACACCTTAGAATATAACATTAGTCACCCACCTTAGTATTAGGTGTAGATAACCCTTAGGTAATATCAAGTATATAGTTTAGGACTAGGTTAGATTAACTAACCTTTGCAATAATAGGTTATAGTTTAGGTTTAAAACTAATAACCTCTCAGATTCTAGCTTAGGTCCACTAGATAGGATAAATTAGCATTCAAAATTCAAACAGAATATAATGTTCTGAGATCAGATTCTAGATTTGCAACAAGTAAATTAGCTTTAGATGGAAAACTTACATATCTTACCTGGCTTAAGGTCCAGGTCCTTTCCGATGCTAAAATGACTGAAACTAGATTCCGATTGCAATGATCTACCAGGATTAATTTCCAGAATCCAACAAAACTTTCCTCTACGGAAATATTTTTATATGAAGGAGGTTTAAAAGAACTTGTACATTTTAAGTTCAGTCAAACTTAATAATTCCCAAAATTTCAATACATAATTGTTCATCTCAAATATAATTTAAACATTCCTTAGATCAATGCAATTTATCCAAGGATGAGTCATAGAGATAGATAAGTCTACAATCTCCCAGAAATTAGATTGCACTCATATGCATGGGATGAAAAAAATAGAATCCAAGCATTTTTTGGTTCAATCAAAGATCTTAAGAGTAGAAAAGACAACAAAATAAAGGATGACTTCCCAAAACCAAAAGAACATGTCCTCATATGGAAAAATCACATATTAACACTTGAATGCAAAGGAGAAAGTAACAATAGTTCAGGGTGTTACATAAAATGTAACTATAAGATGAAAAGGACTTCCCTCTCTATAATGCACTAATTATAAAAGAAATATATGGTTATAAATCACTAAGACTTAACAGTATTAAGTCTGATGTGTATTAGCCTATTAGGTTGATACATTTCCTTTGTTGGATAAGTTATTTAAAAATAACGAAACTTTTATTGTTGTTGTCCTATTTTTTCAAATAAAAGGTTGTTAGGTCCCAACCAAAAAACAGGAAGCAACCTTAAGTTAATTAAGACCATTTTGTAAAGCTAAACCCTAATTAGAAATAGGTAACTTAAAGAGTGTTAGACTCGGGATTAGGGAAGGCTGCCAAAATATGTAGTTCTGTAACCCAAATATAACTTAACGTAAGTAAATTCTTGGAGGTATGTACATATTTTTGAGGTTGTCCCGTAGGATGTTGACACACATCAACTGCAAGGTTATACCTTTGAGAAGATTAGGATCTTCTCGAGGATACAACAATGCAGATGACATGTTGCAACACCCTTATGCATTGATCGCTAAGATTTACACACCTGGAATTTGATCAATATTTTTCTCCAGGACTTGTTAGGACCATAATCAAGTTATGAGGAAGCCCTTTGAGACTCAGGGTACCTTGGCACATGGGGTTAACTTTGGTTGACCCAGTATGCCAATTTACCCTTAGTCTTTAAGAGCCTCTTCATATCATGGACTATGATGTTAATCCGAACTAGAGTGAAACCTTGGGACAAGGGGACTGACAGAATTCAGTATAAGACGTTCTATATAACAATAGAGTGGGGTGAAGGATGTATTCCAGGTTGAAGAGTATGTCATCAAGGAATAAGCAATACAAATAGTATGTTATAAATCTTTGGCCAAAGTATCACAAGCTACTGATTACGTTGTCCTATGTCACCTAGTCTAAGGATCATGATGCCGATGAATATTGGTAACAATTATTCAGATAGATTCCTTGGACATATCACTCAGAACCTGGAATAAGGTAAGAGAACCACGAATATGAAGTATTCAGTAGAAAACTCCAAGCTCAATGTTACACATGAATAGATCGGTAGTTCACCGAGTCATGAAATGAATAGATCGGTGGTACACCAAGTCATTACAGCTGCATATGGTTATCTATTATAAGAATGATTGTTATGAGATGTGTGTTCTAAATTATGTATTTATAACAGAAAACATTAATCATGAAAAAAAAAGAAAAAGTAAAAAACTTTTTCCTTGTTTCTAAAGTATTAAAATGGGAATATTACACATACCGATTTCCAAGGGAAACTATCATTTGCATGCCCTTCCACTTTGTAGTATATACACAAAATCCCATTATGAGCCTCATGCGCTAAGTTTCCAGATAGATTCTCTAACAACTTGGTCATTGCAACAATTTAAGATTCCAGAAAAGGAATAACACTTGTATCAATGCTCCCAACACCTTTAGTGTGCAGGGCAGCTTCCAATGCTTCACACGAGTCTATGAAAGTCTTGTGTAACATAGCCCTTCTAAATGGTGTTATCAATCCTCTGAAAAACCATTAAGCTTGTTGAGAAGGATGAATGTCATAGCATATTTTAGACAAGATATTCTTGAACCACACGTCATAATCCCACACACTCTCTGCCATTCCCTATTGGATCTCCTTCATAGCATTGATGTTCTTCCTCTCAAATTCAGGTATATGGAACTCTGCTAGGAAGGCATTCTTAAATGTGGTGTATTCTACCACCATCTAATGGGCTTCATACTTCATATACCAAATATGGGCGCGTCCTTGCAACATTATTGCAAATTGACTCATTTTTTTCTCTGGGGTAGTGATTTGTTTCATATGCAATAGTAATTCACACTTTTACACATTCTCTGTAGCATATTCAATACCGTTATAGTTTGGTAAATGCAAAGACATATCAAAAAACACTTGGGGAGGTGGTTGGGGTCCCTTTCCTCCTGATCCACAGCCTTGGTTTCCTTCAGTGTTTCCTCCTTCACCAGATCCACTAGATCCACTAGGTATTGTTCCTCCTAACCCACCAGATCCACTTCCTGTAGCTGGAAAAGGACTTGAAGTGGTCATGCCTAGTGTTCCCAACATCCCACTAAACTATGCACCAATGGTTAGTGATATTTTCCCACTACCAGTTGTATGTCATGCGCCACTCCCAAATGTGATCCCCAAACCTTTCATACTTGCACCTTGTCTAAAGTTCCTCCTAATACAGGAATGGATTGTGTAGCCATGGATGTTCCAAATGAGAAACTATATCTCCTGGGCATATATTGGTTACTCTCACTGATACTAACTAGGTTAACAATACTTCTCCCTTGATCAGGAAAACCAAGTGCCAGGGGTTGGTTGTTAGTGGGTTTAGATTCATTTTGATGGCTCTTCTTTCTCCATGTGATGAGCTATCATTAGAAGCTGAAGGGGGCTTCTCTCCCATACTTGCCAAGATGGGGTAGTACAGATTTCTTAGGTTCCACATCCTCTACATGAACCTCAACTCCTTCCCGCAACATGTGCCTCCATAGATCCATCACACTTACACCCTCACATGGTTTAGTCATCTCCCTTTCATGATCTTTTCTATACTTGAGTTTTCTCTCCTCCCTTTCCTTTTCAGATGCAATGTCCTCCATCTTCGTCCACCCTAGCTTCCTCTCCTAGTGCTCAGAGAAGCTTATCCAACCATGGGAAATGCCTCTAAACTCAAGGTAATGACAAAAATCTTCATAGATAAAGGAATAACACATAAAAATGATCCTCTAGGCTCCCTCAGAAACTCAAACTCAAAAAATTCTAGGCAAGAATACAATTAAATGGCATATTCTATAGTATAATTGTTCAACACTCTCTTCTACTAGTGATCAATAGCACGTGTCCAAATCAAATTTTCATCCTATAGCCTCTGATAGTCATCTTGGGTCCATACCCGTGATCTATAGTACCAGCTCGATCTAGATGCATATGTTGAAATACATTCATATAGTTCTACTGGGAAACAACAAAAGATCATCTCATATAACTCATGGTACAAGTTCTCTTCTACCCATCTACACGCATCAAACTTGGTTCCAGCGCTGAATCTTTGAGAAAACCCATTATTCGTGCTCTTAAACCATCCTTTAACACTTTCCAAGGTCAGATGCTCTCTCATCATGCATCACAAGGACAAAGATGCATGCCATTTCTCACAAAAACTTTGAAAAGAAGTCCTAGCAACAGAACCAAGATGTAGTCATATTTTATACCCTTAGACCAATAGTCTAGTCCCATGCGCATCGGCCTATCACCTAGTGGGTGCTGGGCACTCACCCAAGGCATGCACGGGGGCCGAGTATCTCCTTTATGTGAGTCTTGTTAGAATGCATCATCTTATAATAGATAATCAAATGTAGAAGGATAGAAAAGAACTATACAACATTCTAATAACCTAGAATAAGTTGTCATCTCATTACATCCAGAAAAGACAAATAATAAGCAGCATATGGAAATGGTTCATAAAAAAAGAAAATTCATAAGTATTATACTCCTGAACACTTATATGATTCATAACAGAGCCTTATATTCATATTAACTGGTTTAATAGCCACATTACATCCCTTGAGGTCATAACAGACCCTCATATAACAATGCAAAGGAAATTCATACATCAAAACTACACTATGTTCATCACATTACAAAAATGAATGTAGACCCATCCCTCTAAATGTGCCATGATACCTATATTCTCTTAATCCCTAATCCTTAGAATCCTCCATTATGTTTTTGTATAGCTTTACCTATGTTCAACTCTTCTTAACTCTCCTTAACTCTCCTTGACTCTCTTTGAATCTCCTTCACTCTCTCTTTTCTTCTATCGGGAGATTGTATTTATAACCTTAGAAACCACTGTCATGCCTTCTTGAAATTATAGATCGGTTACCAAGTGTTGAAGTGGTCCTCCATGGGAGCATGCCTTCTCATATTTGAGCTCTCCACTCTTTACAATGATGTCTTTTGGAACCTTCCATCACATGCCTAGAATATTCCCTTTTTTGATCCCATAGTCATCATGTTGGCACCTTATTCACAAGGGTCGTGATTTTCTCGTGCTTACTGGGACACCGAATATGGATAAGTCCAAAACCCATCCTACATTTCGCACATGCACTATGTGTTCTATAAAACACTTCTAGTACCCTTCCTTGTGCACCTTCAACCCCACGGACCCTTCTTTAACTAGGTCCTACATGCCAACGCACCTTCTCATCCTTAGCCAATATTCCTGATCCCAACACATGTAGATCTCTTCCTCTAGGTCCCCTTGAAAAAATGCACTCTTAGTGTCCATCTGGTGGACTTCCCATCTATTAGTAGTAGTGATGGCGAGGGTCATTCGAATGGAAGTCATCTTCACAATCGGAGCAAAGGTTTCCAAGTAATCAACCATGGCTACTTAGGAGAAACCCTTAGCTACAATTCACGCTTTATACTTCTCAACTTCTCCATTGGCTCCATACTTTGTCTAATATACCCACCTACACTGAATTTTTTTTTCCTTTTAGAAGAGGGGAAAGATCCCAAGTGTCATTCTTTATGAGTGAGGAATACTCCTCATCTATGGCAGAATCCCACTTAAGAATCTCATAAGCTTCTTGGAGTAGTATTGAGATGGGTGACCTCCCGGAAAGTCCAAATGTCATTTCCTCTGAATGTTATTGGACCTGATTGGGTGTATACCTAGTTCCATCATGTGGGAGGGTGTTAATGTAGCAACTGGTTAACACGATGAGATCCCTCTCCACCACCAGTTTGAGATTTTGGTGTGATGGAAATTCATGTAGCTCTGATATTAGGAAGTTAAGTGTGTCAGCCCTAGAGTAGTGTTGGGATGGGTGACCTCTCAGAAAATTCCCGATATCACTTCCTCGTAATGTTGTTAGGCCTAATTGGGTGTATACCTAGCTTCATCATGTAGGAGGGTGTTAGTATACCAACTAGTTAACATGACTAGATCCCTCTCCAGCATCAGTTTGATCTTTTGATGTGAAGGTAAGTCGTGTAGCTTTGATACCATGAAATATGGATATGTGAGAAACGATATCAAAAAAATGCACCATGACGAAGTTACACTCTGATGGTAGCATCATAACTCCAACATAATAAGCAAGATTAAAACAATAGAAAGAATATGCAAATAATAAAACAAGTTTTCTCATTCTCATAGATCAAAAAAGGAATTACAAACAGGGGTGTTGTGTAACCCCATGCCTAATCAAGAAAATTAACTCCTATGACACCACTAACGCATATGACATGACTGACACATATGATGCCACTAAAGGAGGAGTTATAATTCCAAATAAGGAATGTAACTCCTATGACACACTAACATAAATTATAATGATAGATTCTATGATAGAATCTTACACTTGTCATTTGAATCCCTAAGACCTATGACTCTTGCAAGCCAAGATGACTCGCCATGTGATGTGGACGATGACTAGGCAAGTCACACACACCACCATATATGGCCACAAAATTAGAATTTGGATAAAAATATATTTCCCACAATAGAGGCACAAGTGTGGTCATAAAGGTGGAATTTAGGAAAGACCATGGTGCCCCCAGGGGAAGCACAGATATGGCCACAGAGGTAGAGTTGGGATGAATAGATGGTGAATAGACAAGACTTGATAAGATCAAATGAGATAGAACAATGTGAAGGATGGAAGGGAATTAATCCGGAAGAAGACCAATCCTAGGATTAAGTCCCCCAGCATCAAGGGAGCTGATGGGGGGATAAATTTTAGTGGATAAGATGTGTGGATGTGAGAGGATCAATAACTATGGTAAGATGCTCCCCCAATGGAAGAGACTATTTGGGAATTTTGGATGTGGATGAGCACATGGATGTTGAAGAAGATTGGATG